>JARWMC010000019.1:8269870-10669870 GCA_029959065.1 Colias behrii | reverse complement strand
TCCTTTGAATTTAGCTCTAAGAGCATTTCGGCAATAGATTATCGCGGCGATATTTATTTCGTAAACCTCGATTTTCACGAATAGCCGTGGGTCTTGTCTCAGTGCCAGGAATTTGTTGGAATATAAATAATTGTGACTTACTCGATAGCTGTTACCCTTTTGAAAGAGTATTTTCATCTTTACTGGCTCAAATTAATATCGCATTACAACAATATTACGCATCTGGAAAGTCTTTAAGTGTTTTAATACTTGTAGAATATGATTGTAAATTTATTGATAACCAAAATACAAATACAAATTAAAACAAAACATTTGTACGCATAAATTGCCTTTAATGTGTTTTTCTCTTCTTGGAAATTAAAATATAAATTTCCGGTGTATTACTCAAATTTGATTGTTTTCTGTCATCATGTTTTTACTGTTATTTGCTTGTTATTTTTTCTGAGAATGCAATGATATTTATCGCTCAATAACATTAAATTTTACATTTTATTTGTTACTGTGATGTTCTGATCCTGATAGAATATGTTATTCAATTTATTTTAAATGTTCATTGTAATCATTATTCACATTACTCTCAAACCATTCGAACATTATAATAAAACTAGCTGCGTGCCACGATTTCATCTGCGTGGCTCCGATCCTGTCGGTCTTAGCGTGATGATATATGTATAGCCTATAGCCTTCCTCGAAAAATGGGCTATCTAACAATGAAATAATTTTTCAAATCGGACCTGAGATTCCTGAGACAAGCGCGTACAAACAAACAAACAAACAAACCCTTCAGCTTTATAATATTACTATAGATTATTTCCTCAACATCGAAATAAAAAACGAAACATCCACCAGACCCTTGAGCGCGGGTCAATATCTGCCTTAGGGAACATGTTTTGAGCTCGATTACATAAAGGACATTGTCTCAATTATCCCCTCACGAAGTTAAGCGTTCACCTGACCCGATACCATTAGCATTTAACAGGCTGCCTTAAGTACATCGCTGTAATTCAATCTTGCGAACGCCTTGCCCAATAGACCCTTTGTTTGTAGGTATTAATGATGTGACAATCTGTTCTTGCGATTGTATGGTTAATTTGGTGTGCGTTTAATTTTGATTGATGGTTTACAGTTGGCTATGATGGAACCTTTTGCGGGTGAATATAATATGCTAGAGTTAGCTGAGAATAGAACGCTACGAAATTACATCGTTGTAAAAATAATAGAAATTCGGGAATGATATGGCCTTATTTATGAATCATCTTTTAAAATGATCTATTAAGTTATAGACATAAATACTCATAAACTTTACCTCCTTATTATATTATGTTTCGTCAATGTATAAATCTTTAGATTTTGTTATCACTATATAGAAAAATCAAAGTCACTTTTTCTGTCACTTTGTCCATATGTATGTTTAAATCTTTGAAACTACGCAACGGATTTTGATACAGTTTTTTAACAGATAGAGTGATTCAAAAGGAAGGTTTTAGTATATAATTTAAATGGTTTTAGTCAAGCCTGGGGCGGAAAGCTAGTTATAACTATTTAATATGAATGTATTTTTACTGTTAACCGTTTACAAATCTGGCTTTTATTACTAACTTACGTACTCAATTCAACATTTTTTCGATTCACAAACTCCCAATAAATTTCCGGAGCATTTGGTAAATTGTATTTTTTTGTGCCTAACCGTTTGTGTCTGCTCAATTTAACCTAGTCAGACTCAAAATAGAAATAAATAAGAATTCTTTTCTACAATTATAGAGATTTTTATACGTTAAAGAGGGTTTTATCTAGACGACCTCGTTATCACTACATAGTATAAAACAAAGTCGCTTTCTCTGTCCCTATGTCCCTATGTCCCTATGTCCCTTTGTACGCTTAAATCTTTGAAACTACGCAACGGATTTTGATGCGGTTTTTTTTAATAGATAGGGTGATTCAAGAGGAAGGTTTATATATGTATAATAACATCCATTAAATAGTGGAGAAGTACTGTTATTTTTGAGGTTTCTAATGTGATGTCGTAAAAAATTACATTTTTTCCGCTTACATTGCAAACGCAGGCTGAACCCTACGAGTTTTATCAAAATAATGTACGAAGTATTATACACATTGAAAAGGTCTACAGAAAAGTCCGCGATGGTATATGTCTATCTCTTATGGATAACCCACAATAACTTTTTTTTGTCATTTACTTTTTACGACAAATAATGGCTAATTTTCGAAGCGATTTTAACCAATACAGCATTAATCCTTAACCAATTAAATACCTTGAATACATTGTTCATTTAATATAGATCTATATGGCCCTTTACACCGTATGATTTAAGTGAATATTTTCGAAGATATTACAGATTTAAAAATTGCGGGACGTAGCGTTTGCGGCGGTACCGGCCGGCCGCCCGGCTATATATTTTATACCCGTGCGAAGCCGGAGCGGGCCGCTATGATTTTATATACAACGTTCACAGTTTTTCTGTAGTGTATTTAGTATCAGCAATGCACCCGTGCGAAGCCGGGGCGGGTCGCTAGTGTTAAATAAAATTGAATATCACATTATTATTTCTTCGCGTCAAATTCACTGAAGCTATGAATAACGACATGATGATGTACACAGGTGACCTAATTTTGAATACTGTAAAAGCATGTTTATTAATTGTAAATATATATTTTAATAGTAACTACTATTAAAATATAAATAATACTTATACGGAATACTGAAAGGTGAATATTAAAAGGATTGATATAATCATACCTACTAATATTGACAATATTTTATTTTCTATTATTTTTTACATGTTCTGACATTGGGTGCACAAATATTGAGCCTGACTATACATAAATTCTTCACTGTTGACATTCAAATTTAATCGGTTTATTATTGGTGATTGTTTTTTTAGTCGAAATTTACTGTTTTAAATCCTTTTTTACAGACATTGAAGCACGCATTGGTACCAGCAAATGAATAACTATCATTAGGTACCAAGAATTGAAGGCTAAGGATCTTATGAAAGATGTAAGAGATTTGCGCCAAAAATTGATAAAATTCCAATACTTAAGTATTTCAACTTCAGGCATTTGACAGTTCGATCCAAGAAAAGACAATATCTGTAGGGTCAGCGTGTTCATTGACAACTAAAGAAACATTATCGCTAGTTTAACTCAATAACGTGGTGACAATGATTACACCAAAATGTTCAATGAGATGTGACGCCCTAACCTGATATTGGCCAACATGGATTACTGCCTAAACCCTTGAGCGTGAGCTCGATGTAACCGGAATATTAACAGCCCAATAATGTTATATATTTTGGGATTAAACGGTTATCGGACCAGTTCAGATTTTTACGTATACTGTTTGGATTATGTTTGTGTCTATAAGACAGTTCTAGAAAAAGAAAGGTCTACTCTCGAATAAATATAAAATGTTGATAACCGGTATATTAACAATCACATGAGTGAAAACAAAATTGCAATCAAATTCTCTAACATAACGCTAAAAAATATTCATTAATTTTCTTGTAAATGAACTGTTATTTCCAATATTGTAGAAGACCAATGATAGCTCTGCATAATATGCCTGGGAATTAAAACTCCATCACATCACAAAGGCGTTAATTATTGGATGCAATTTATTCCTTCCGTACTATAGGAGGTATTATTACCAATCCAAAACCTTTAAAATTATTATTACTCCAGAGAAAATAAATCAGGACGTGGCTCAGAATCACCGCAGTCAAGCCATCAATAAAACTTCAAACAAAAATAATTAAAGAAATTGCTTCTTAAAAAGTTGTTTTTAAAACAAACCAGAACAAAGAAACTTAAAACGCAGCAAAGAAAGCAGTCAAATTACGTTTTTTCTGTGAAATATTTTCTTACCGCGGTTTTAACGTGCTAATATTAAAATTTGAATCCTGCTAATGGATTAAAAATGTGGTTCTGTTATTTTTTTATCCGTAAAGGTTTTATTAGCGAAGTGGTTTAAAGTTTTTTGATGGGATATACGAGTATGTTGAGTAGTTTAACATTTGTTGTAACAGTGAAGACGTACAATAAACGTTAAGTGAGCCACTCTTCAAATATTTATAATATATGCCCAAAGAAGCTTCCAGAATAAAGTACTGACGTAAAAAATTGATTTTATTATTTTTTAAAGTCTACGTACGATGATGATAATGTATTTAATTCTCTCTTTCTTAACTCTCTGCTAAATTCTTATCACTACGATTTGTATTGGGATCTCTTAACTCAATTTGCAAAATGTTTATTTTTATCTGAACCCTATTTATTACCTACTGTATGCAAAAACCTGTTATTAGTCCCGAACTAAAGAATCTATAAACCATAATTGACTTTTAGATTATATAGTTTTCTCCAAAGTCAACATTTCCATTTACAATGATGATATTCAACATAAAAGCAATAACATTAGAGCAACGCGAGTTCATTGTAAGGTCTATTAAGTTTATGTAAATTTACTATAAAAACAAACAAGACTGTTCAAGACAAATGAAATTACACAAAAAGACATAAAACGTAATAAACGTCAAAATGATTTTTATTTACTCTGTTAACTATCAATTTCAATTATTTTTTATTCAGATTTTTATACCTTACAACTTTCTTCAATTTTTCTTTTAATCTCCTTATGCCTTTAACAAGCTTCATTGATCGTTCTAGTAAGGTTTCTTTCTTAGAATAATTGCTGTCATCTTCCTACACAGCTAACTTGATTTTTAATTTTTAATTTATGTCTCACAAAACATAACAAATTATCTAGATATTTGATGCTAATGTGCTGGAGATGGAGATTGTCCTTAATATGATACTTCTCTCTGTAGTGTTTGCTTTACTAACAAAGTGGCTGTTGATTTTAGACCATAGCTTTCTCTTTGGTAATTTTAAACCGTTGTTAATTTCAAAAGTTTCTCGTAGCTTACCAATATAAGATTTTCTGAACCATACTACATCATTATATTGAAGTCGTATCCATGATATACCACTACTAGCTACGCCCCGCGGTTTCACCCGCGTCACTCCGCTCATGTTAGTCTTAGCGTGATTATATATAGCCTTTAGTCTTCCTCGATAAACGGGCTATCTAACACTGAAAGAATTGTTCAAATCGGACCAGTATTTTCTGAGATTAGCGCGTTCAAACAAACAAACTCTTCAGCTTTATAATATTAGTAGGTATAGATACTGACCAAGACGATTAATTATTAGAGCAAAATCCAAACCTCTAAAATACCACAAGAAATTTCAGAATAAGTACACTTGTGTCAAGTATATTTGCAACAGTATTTGAAATAAACTTTCGCACCAGAAGTACTGGTACTGAAGTCAAAAATAACCGATGGAAACTTCATTATATCTCGAACGTTCATCAAATTATCTCCATTTTCGTTTGAAAGAATGGAAGAATTTTTAGAGGAATATTAAACAGGGTTGGACGTCTGGGACACTAAATTATAAAATCGTTGTCGGCGCTTGGCGAAATTAAAATTGCGATATTTCCTTTTAGTGGGTGTGCGCTTAATTTAATTTGTGTTGTCTCAATAAATCAAATGTGAGTGCTCTTGTATCGAATAATTAAGTAAAAATAAAGAAAATGTGCAAGAAATAATTATGTTTTTGTTGTGTTTGTTATTGTCAAGGAAGGAACATCGGAAAGAAGACCTTAAAAATGCCCCAAAAATTAGTAAAATTATTACTTTACGGCCAGTACATAAGTTTGTTATTACTAATGGTATTAGTAATGGTATTCTTACTAATGGTATTAGTTGATAAAGCAGTTAACATTATTAGCAGTTTACATAATTCATTCATCAATGTGTGTATTAATTTTAAAGTCAGTGGTAAATTAATTATTACTGTACCTTTTGGGGCACTATTCTCTGAGAAATCCTATATTTTTCCTGGTACATGGGAGATATGTATTCATTACATTAATCGATTTAATTTAAAGAACTTAGATCAGACTACCAATAAAACTGAAAGTTTAACATTCTTGACAGGAACGACGCAGTAATAATCCATACTTAATATTATAAATGCGAAAGTAACTCTGTCTGTCTGTTACTCAATCACGCCTTAATTACTGAACCAATTTGCATGAAATTTGGTATAGAGATATTTTGATACCCGAGGAAGGACATAGGCTACTTTTTACCCAGGGAAAAAGGATAGGTTTTATCCCGGAAATCCCACGGGAACGGGAACTATGCGGGTTTTCTTTGACTGCGCGGGCGAAGCTGCGGGTGGAAAGCTAGTGGTGAATAAACTTTTTCCTAATACATAGACATAGGATTACTACTATAAAACATTCTAATGGAGCTACTTAAGAATAGCGCGAACAATTTTAATCATATTGCACGGATATAAATTAATCTAAGTGGCTCATTTTCTTAACGTTAGGCGGAGTTCTCATCGATTGCAATTAACAAGATTGCTATCGTTCACGTAATCGCCGACTGTGAACACTCGCCCTAATCGTGAGATCGCTTTTGTTTTTATAAAAGGGATAGTTTTTCTTTGAGAATCGCAATAGTTTCTAGTACTTGCTTTGAGAAACAATTGCTTGGACTGTTTTATTTGATTTGTTATAAATAAATTATTCCTGGTTGTGAATTATTCAAAATCTCGGGTAGTTTGAAATAACATGATGGAAATATATGTTGATTTAAACTTCAATAGGTAAAGTTATTAACTTGGGAGATACGTAGGCTAGGATGTGAAATCCTGTCGAAATTTGTATGGAAGTTTTGAATATTAATTGAAAAAGAGACAGATAAACTAACATTAAAATTGAAGTTTGTTATAATTGTATCAACTAAATAATATATAACAAACATATTATGTAATTCATTAAAAGCTGTTTAAAACTAGAATGTGATTTTAATTTCATTTAATTTTTACATTGATCTTCAGCATTTACATCCATTTTAAACATAAAAATGGTACTTTATAATTTGAAACGTTGAAAAATATTGAAGTCGTTATTTTCTTCTCAGCGAAAAGATACCACAGATATTATGTAAAAATTTAAAAACCGTGTTTGAAATGAATCTATTTTAATTAAAAGCATTTTTGGCCGAAACACCGTGTTGACCTAGATTAAAATCCAAAAGGTTTTGTATAGTCTTAATATTATTTCTTTCGACAGTCATTTAAAATTTTTGACTTATGAAGCATTTGAGTTGAACAAAATCCATAACGTTTCAATTATTTGAAATACAAATGGTAATGTTCTGAAAAGTATAATAAAGCTTTGTACTTGATTTAATATGAGTACCTATACTAATTTGTAGGTACTGGGTTAAATTAAGTATTTAAAATTAAAACAATTTCAGTTATTTCATTTCGTTTAGGCAGTTCAATAACATTAAAATACGTTAGGGTCAGTATAAAAACTTTTTACAGATAGGTATGACGGGTTAAAATGGTAGGTATATAAAGCATATGTATCTGAAGCTTAATGTTTTTTGAATTGTAAATGTTCACCCAATTTTTTTTGCCTATTTTTTAAGTGTATTGTGTATAATACGATAGGAAATTTAAATAATTTTTCCCTGTTCTTAAATTTCATTTAATTTTTTCTTTCTCTTCTTACTTCTTTAATTTACTTATTTTATTTTGATGAAGTTAAGTTGTTTAAACATAACAACTATCGCCTTGACATCTTTTGAAAGTCGCTTTAAAGGATTCTAGGGTGATCTATATTTTGTACCTAAAGTAAAAGTAACGTAACCTAAAAAGTAAAGTGGACCTTCCATAAACATTTCTATATATTCTTTCACACTTAACCTTACAATTACTAACAGTTTCGTTGATACTACATAAAAGGTTTATCCCCATATAAAGGATAACGGTTTAGCCAATAAAGCAGCTTAATCGCTGCAAGAATTTGTGCCAAGTATGGGTAGTGTTAATTTATAGCTGCAAAATTTCGACTTAGCTGCTTTCTTGGTTATTTAATTAATGTAACAGGAATTTTATTCATGGACACGGACGATGGTTTTATTAGTTAACACTGTAAATAGGGAAATATGGAAGATATTTTTATAATTAATAGTTATTTTTCGTGGATAAGGAGGCAAACGTAAGATATATTGTGTGTTTGAGGAAAAAAGCCATCGTGTGCCATCGTGTCAAAAGATTGATGTCAATTCTATTTACGGATTAGAAAAAGAGGATAAATGTAGTAGACCGGGAGATACTGACACAAAATTTCGAGTCATTTGTAACAGGATGGCGGTTCTACAGGGGTCTTAGTACGCAATGACAAAAAGAAAAACGATGGTGTGAACGCTGGTACCGGCGGCTTAGTCGCGTGGGCGTTAGTCGAACTCGTCGGAAAAATAGCGAAGTCAAACGATTTGTAACACAAAAATTTTAGAATTTACCGATAGCCCATAAAAAAGAAGTAGGCGGTAGTGTCATGCCATACTTTTCCGGTGTGACTTACAGCCCGCCATACCGACGCGAATGTGTTGATTTAAAAAAAACAATTCAACCATTTGTACCAGGCTAACTTTTGCACAGGTAACCATCGTCGTGCAGCCATTTACGAAAATCGCCATGCCATACTTTTCGGACGATTCCAAATGGTCGCCATACCGCCGAAAATCTGCAAATTTTTTTTTCGCCGAACCATTTGTAACACCCTAAATTTTTTTTTCAACAACTCCTGAATGATTATAAATAGAAGTGTGATAATGCCATACCTGTGGGAGGTGGCGAATGTGTATAAGATTTTTTTTTTATTGTATGATTTTATTCGTATTTTGAACGATTTGTAACAGTATGGCATTAATCTTTCCTATAAGTTTGAGGTTCAACAAATATAAATACAAAATTTCAAAGATATAGGTGGTAGAAATCTTCACTTCTATAAATTAATAATAAATTTATTTATGAAGTATGGCAGCACTTTTTCCCCCTACTAGAAGTATGGCAAATATAATAATGGTCACATTTTATCAAATACTCTCCAAAAATCCAAATGCAATACTGGTACAAAAAGTTTGGCGAAAAAAAAAATTTTGCAGATTTTCGGCGGTATGGCGACCATTTGGAATCGTCCGAAAAGTATGGTATGGTGATTTTCGTAAATGGCTACACGACGATGGTTACCTGTGCAAAAGTTAGCCTGGTACAAATGGTTGAATTGTTTTTTTTTAAATCAACACATTCGCGTCGGTATGGCGGGCTGTAAGTCACACCGGAAAAGTATGGCATGACACTACCGCCTACTTCTTTTTTATGGGCTATCGGTAAATTCTAAAATTTTTGTGTTACAAATCGTTTGACTTTCGCTATTTTTACGACGAGTTCGACTAACGCCCACGCGACTAAGCTGCCGGTACCAGTGTTCACACCATCGTTTTTCTTTTTGTCATTGCGTACTAAGACCCCTGTAGAACCGCCATCCTGTTACAAATGACTCGAAATTTTGTGTCAGTATCTCCCGGTCTATAGTAAAATACTCTAGATATAATACTAACTATAATATAAAATAAAATAAAGATAGAATATAAAAAAGTTAAGTAGGGCTCATATCATTTGATGTTGTAACATTTTCAATACATAAAATACTGTGAAAAACAAATAATTCAAATCATACACGAACTTAACTAGAAATGACAATATTTGTATAAATCAATTAAAATTAACAATTTTTTTATACTTGGCTTACAGAAAATTAATCAACACAATACATATTACAAATTTAAACCAAAAGAAAAGTATTCCATCACCATCTCCCCTGAGGGCTTATCACGCCGACTTTGATAAGCCCAATCCGATCGTCAACCGATGTTTGCTTTCCTTGTTTGAGATAAGTCAGGGTAACGATTTGTATTATATATTATGTATAGCTATCCGTGGCTATCCTTGAGAAGCTTAATATTTTTCAACCGACTTCAAAAAAGGGAAGGTGGTTTTCAATTCGACTGTGAAAAGTTAACTATATCTTCTGTTTTAATAACAACAAGCAAATAAATATGGTTATTGATTATATATTAAAAAACGGATCGACATTACACTTATTTATTAAAGGAGATGAGTTTATCCAGTATTTTTATAAAAAGCCACAATCAGTTTTAAGTATTAACAAATACGAAATACATAATATAATAGGTACCTATACAAAAGAATCAATAAATAGTTTTAAGACACGTCGAGATAAATCACATAAGTACAAAAAACTTGTCTTGTTTTCAATATACATATTTTTTGCACTTTACAAATCGTAGTAACGTCAACACTATAACGAATTTTCTGAAAAAAATCATGAATTTCACACATATCACCGAAACCGTCCGTAATATTAAATGCATTATTTACAGATAGTTGTGATTCAGCATTTTCCGGGCAGAGGTTTCGGGCCACCCTCTTCGATGTCCGGAGCGTGTAACAGCCATTTAACAATCCAAGAGTAGCATTTCCTTATATTGCAATACTAGGTTAAGCCTGCGGCGTCATTCGCGTAGTCAAACGAAATTGGAATGAGATTTTTCACTGCGAGAAAAATTAGCGGTATGGCACTTTCTAGTCTTATATCTTTATGCACAAAAATCTTTCCGTTGCGACGTAAAAGAAAGACAAACAAACATACTTTCATATATTTTTGAACGAAGTTCCTTATTGCGCGTTTCTAAAGTGTCTCTCTCTTTGTCTCATGCTTTTGCCTATTTATTTTTTAAATAATCGTTTGTTAAATTATCACTAGGTTAGAAGAATAACTTATTATACTTAACTGCCAAAAACTATTAATTAATGAAAATTTAATGATAATGATATTGAATGATTTAAACATTTTCAAAGTAAAGATTGAAGTCTCATCTTAAACTTAAGTTAAGACTACTTATCTTGAAGGATACTTAACAGCACTCGATAATCTAATGACTACTTAATTGAAATTTGAAAATAAATAGCTTTTTAAGATAAATGATCTATCAATAAACAACTTACTGTTCATAAAAAACATTATCCTACCGTGTACAACTATTTTTATGAATGTTTGTTTCTCTTTGACGCAATAATGGCTGATCGAATTTGGATAAAATTTAGTGCAGAAATAGATATAAGCTAAGTATAGAGTTTGTTAAGTTAGGGCTTGTAGAGTTAAGACTTTTAGAGTTAGACGCTTAGATCTACATTAGATCTCAGAACTTTTTTAGAGTATAAGAGAGTCTTGGCAACATTTTACATGAAAATGTTTTGGTGGGATTAATATTACAAGGCTACAAGCGTTTTAGATTCTATTTTTCGTTTTAAATATAAACTCAAACTCAAACTCAAACGTAAAAAAGTGAAGTCCCATGTCCCCTAGTGGGGTAAGGGGCAGATGTATTATACATCTGTTTCACTGATCGACTTTCTTTAGGGACAAGTAGGTGATCAGCCTTCTGTGTCCTGCCAGACCGAAACATTTTTTTTTCGTCTCCACCGGGATTCGAACCCAACCCTTGGTTCTACGCTCACGCGTCAACCACTGTACCAAGGAGGCGGTCGTTTTTAATATAACCCCTTGTTTATTGTGTTGTGTTTTTTATTTTTATGTGTAAAATGTGTTAATTAATTGTAAATAAGGTAGGCTCGCCGTTTTTCCATTATATGTTTTTCTAAGGTTGTAAAATTTTTTGTTGCAAAAACAAAATAGATCAATTAAAAATATGTATTATGGTAACATACAATATGCATATATTTTTTGATACTTAATAATATTATAATAACCTTTTCCAATCTTTATTTCGTTCAGTGTGGTTACAAACAGCTCAGCATTTATTGAGTTACAGCAACGCTGATTTTCAGTAAAGACCATAGGTATAAACTTGGCCCAAATATAAAACAATTTTTCTATCATAAAGTCAAATCAGCCCCATATTTCAGCCATTGTTTCTGAGATATCTTCCAAGAACATAAAAGTCAGGATAAATATTATCATTTTACATAAAAGCGACTGTATCCATAAATTCTGGGAGCTAGATTTCTTGAGGTTTTCGCAGACACTGCTGTCTACATCGACATATAAATACCTGGGTAAGATTTATGCGAGAATCAGACAGTATATAAATGTTTAAATAATTATTATAGGTGTTTAAAAATATCTACGGATAATAATGTGAGTAAATCAATCAAGTACTTAAATCAATCGGTGGTAAATGTTAAAAATATGTAATGACGATTCGAAAGTGCTTCTAAAAGAAGTCTAATTGAATAAATAAATGTTTGAGTTTGAGTTTGAGTTCAACTCTACATAATATAAGGAAAGGTAATGTGGAAAATTTAAAAGTTCTTTATTTCTTACATATCAAATAATTAATGATAAATAAGAAAAAAATCTGTATAAAACGAGCAAAAGGTTGAAACGGAAAAAAATAACATTAACAATACCACAGTATTACAATATCTATAACAATACTATAAAGAAATATAAAATGAAGAGATAATCGAAGAAATAAAATAATTTCAATGAACACTTTACATAGAGCATGATCTAGAAAACCGCATTTAAATCCGTCAAATGTCTTTAATACTCGAGAACAACTGAAATCCTGAATATAAATGTAAGAGGGGCTTTATGAAAACCAAACACAAGAAAATGTTACAATTAACATTCCTCCTTGCGTTTCGCGTAAAAATGAATAAATAATTCTAGAGACCAGATCGCGGCCTGTAATCCATAAAATATGTAAATGTACAGACAGTCACGGAGTATTTCCTCACGTAATGACATAATTTCCTCAACTCTGATATTCAGGCGAAATTAAAACAACGTTCCGGGAAATACTATAAGCCTGATGGTGTAGGGGAAGCTATAATATCTGATGCTAGTGGTGTGTTTTTATAGGTTGTATGGTATTTGAAAAAATTGGAATCCGAACCTGTGTTCTTCGCCATGCTGAGGTGAAATAAAAATGAAACAATTGCCTATATGGTATGGTCGGTATTAAATGATAAATTTGAATGAAGCTTATTATTGTGTGTATGTATAGAATTTTAAAGTTTGTGTACATATTTTGAATCTCGCCAAGCGATTTAGAAACTATATTTATAAAATGTCTATCTTTGATAAACAATCTGCTTTGCTCGGCAATTTCTTTGCCATGCCTACTCTGCGTAAATCGCATACTAGGTACCTATTTACCTCGTGAATACTGAATCAAATCTCTTATCTCCTAGCATAGGTGTGTACTACAGACCTAAACTAAAAGCTAGAGATGCGAGGTTTCGATGTAGCCACTTAAATGTTAAGCTGAGCTGTTGAATATGGAGATTCGGATGTTTCCGCTAAATTGCTACATTCAGGGATCTCGTGATAAGGTGTACTGATAATATCGTACTTAATTTACTTTTAATTAAAATGCATAGAGCTCTGTTTCGGTGAGAATTGTTTTTGTCACAGGTGAAATGATGGTTGTAGTTTGTATTTTACATATTAAACTTATTTTTAAATTGAAGTCTATATAGTTTGAAATGATGTTCAACCCACTATGCATATTGTAATAATTGATAGCTTATAATTTAATTATATTTTGAATGCTAATGTAAGAAAGATCGAAAAGTTTATATAGCAAAAAGATTTTTACAAAATTATACAATTATCACTACTAACTCCCTATAAACATCAGTATACAAGGACTCTAACATATTGCATAAAACCATCCAGGTAACTATATCCATGTACGCTTTCAAGCTCATAGCATAGTGGCTATCTAATCCGTCTCTATTACTCATCATACTTAATGTAACGTAATATAATCCGTAATCTGCAGCTGAGATTAAATTTGATACCATTTAACCATGGGCTTATAATAATTAACGAATCTCGAATGAAGTCAAAAGGATGGTTGATTCGTGTACTATGTTAATTTGTATAGATATTAATTATTATAGAGGATTTGGAACGGATATTGCTTTGTGTTAAAATGTATTATTGTGATGTGTATGATGTATTTTATAATAGTGTTTATTTTATTACAACAACATAATTAAGGAGACGTAATTAAAGTTATTCGATACGATTAGGTATTTATGAGATACAAGATAAATTACTTGTTTCAAAAACCCGTGTGTTGATGCAGAATTAAAACATAATATTTTCTAAGGTAAAAGATAGATAAAACATAATTTGAAAGAAATTCGGTTTCGCGCGAATTTATGTTACCAATTCTCTTCCAATTACTAGTCTTAATATATTATATAAATCTCGTGTCACAATGTTTGTCCCCAATGGACTCCTAAACCACTTAACCGATCATAATAAAATTCGCACACCATGTGCAGTTCGATCCAACTTGAGAGATAGGATAGTTTAAACCTGTAGGTACCACGGGCGAAGCCGGGGCGGACCGCTAGTCTATACTAATATTATAAAGAGGAAAGGTTTGTATGTATGTATGTATGTATGTATGGTTTTCACGCATAAACTACTGGACCGATTTTGATGAAATTTGGCACAGATAATCTTTAGACCCTGAGAAAGAACATAGGCTACCTTTTATTGCGAAATATGTACCACGGGCGAAGCCGGGGCGGACCGCTAGTATATTATAATAGTACGTACTTCAATAGTAATATTCATTGAGTTAAAGATTATCTTAGAGATTTAAGGAATATTTAAATCAAGTTAAATTGTTATGTAATTTCTATACTGATATTATAAAGCTGAAGAGTTTGTTTGTTTGAATGCGCTAATCTCAGGAACTACTGGTCCGATTAGGAAAATAGCCCATTTATCGAGGAAGGCTATAGGAGTATAGGCTATATATAAACCGCGGAGCACAGCTAGTTATTTATATGCAGTAACACAATACGTTGTATCCGTTCTATTATACTGCCTATTCCGCCAATCTTCTCCTTTTCCCGGAACCAGCATGACCTAATTCTTAGCTTAATTTACTAAATAACACAACACATACTACGAATTTGAGCTAATTACCTCTAATTTCAATTTCTTTGTATTGTGATAATATGAGAAATTTATGTTAAAATTTAATTAGGTAGCCAAAACCTAAATAGCTTGAGGAGAGCCGAAATAAAGGATTAATTTGTCGTGATTTTATTTTAGATTAGTAATTATCTATGTATCTGTAAGTAATATTAGTTGCTTACCTCATCGAGATAAGACCAGAGAAAAATAGGCTCTATGTTCACGAGTATATGGTTCACTAACTTTAGATTATTATCTAACAGAATGAAAATAGAAACAAAGAATTAGATTTGCCTTTATAATAAGTGTAGAAGAAACAAACCTCTAAATAGAAAAAAAATTCTACGGTGAAAATGCAAAAAAGCTTCGCTAAAACCCCAATTTAAAAAAAAGAAAATTTCACACTGAAAACGTTAGAAATTTACCAATTTTTGTAATAACTGCATCATAATTTGCAGTATAAATGAATGGACTAATTAAGAATGCAAATATTGTTGAAAGAAAATATTAATTTCAAAACGCGGGTAGATATTAATTTATTCAGGAACTTAGTAAAATATGGCAGCTGGAATTTCACTCTAAGTGGGTACAACGTGCGCTGATTACTGAAAATTTGAATTTTATAATGAATTCCACGAATTTTTTGCATAATTTATTTATTTACTTATTTCAAGAACATAGTGGCTTACAGTCATGCCAAAGCACCACTATGCTATACAATACAAAATTATTATTAACACAATTCAAGTCAAAATACAAAAGAAACATACAGATATAATAGAATACAATACAATAGAAATTTATAGAAATAGAAGACAGACAGATTAGACAGATCAGATTATTATTGAATTAAAAATTGCTATCCAGATAATAAATGGCGTACCGAATAAATACAGTCATACTATCAGTGAAAAAGTCAAGATGTTGGTACTGGGCAAGCAAGTCTCCGAGCAACTTTCGTGCTCGCGCGGTGGGCGCGTTCCTAGCGCGGTGCGTTCGCGTGAGCGGCTGTGCAAAGAGGCGGTGCGGCCGCCGCGCGGTAAGCGTGCCGTCCCCACCACCCCTTGGCAGGCTGAGAATCAATTGCTCCAGAACATCGCGATTGTCAATTTTGTTATGCATTATCAAGTAATAATGCACCACCAACAGAATCTTTCTCCTGAGTGCCAACGTATTCAATCCCACCATACCCAATACGTACATCGATGGATAGAGATGTGGGTAATATCCGTAGCGACGTTTGTATATACATCGCGCAAATTTACGTTGTATCCTCTCGATCATTAAGGAGTATTTCGATTCATATGGGTCCCAGATCATAGCACCGTACTCCAGTTTGCTACGCACATAGGCATTAAATAGAAGCATGGCAACTCTAGTGTCATTAAATTCTGAGGAAACTCTAATAATGAAGCCAAGGGTTTTGTTAGCTTTCTTGCAAATATCCATCATATGTGAATGAAAGTCAAGTCTACTATCTAAGATTAATCCTAGGTCACGTATTACATCAATTTTTTCCAATGGAATGTCAAATAAATTATAGGTCATATAAAGAGGAAAACGGGATCGCGAGAAGGTCATAACTTTACACTTGTCGGTGTTGAAGGGCAGGTGATTTGTACTGCTCCACTGAGCTATAGCGTTGATGTCTTCTTGGAGAACTTTAGCGTCAGAATCATTACGAACCTTCAAAAAGAGCTTTAGATCGTCCGCAAACATAAGGCACCTCGCAGCTCGTACGGCACTAGGCAGATCGTTTATCATAAGCAGAAACAATGTTGGACCCAACGTACTTCCCTGACTTACTCCAGAACGCGTATAGTAATCATCTGATTCATGACCAGAAACACGCACAAACTGGCTACGGTCCCTCAGGTAGCTTGAGAAAAATCTTAAAAGCTTAGGAGTGAAACCTGCCGCAGCCAGCTTCTGGAGTAGAACGTCATTATCAACGAGGTCAAAAGCAATAGTTTCCAATTAGTTCTGTTACAATGTTATTCTTCTGTTGTTGTACCAAGTATCTTTTTAATATTATAATCTGAAAAGTTTTTTGTTTGCTTGAACGTGCTAATTCCTGAGATTAACACCACGGACCACGGATCCGATTTGAAAAATTATTTCACTAGTTAGATGGTCCATTTATTGAGGAAAACTATATAATAACAAAACGCTAGACAAATAGGATCGGTGCAATGTGGGTAATACCACGAAATACCGAGGCACAACTCGTATACAATACAATGAAACCATTCAAAACGTAATAAGCAGTAAATGAGACAAAATTGTCATGCAGATATTATTATTATTGTATAACATGGCGACGTAAAACTGAACTGAAAATGCCTTTATTGCTACACATGAGCACTCCCCAGCACCTAATAACATTGTAATAACAGACGCAACAATATTAAATATTTACAAGGACATTAACAATAAGTTAGATAAGTCAGACAATATGAACGTAACTCCCGAATTCCATATGGCGATTGTAACTTTCTCCCCCATTTAAATTAAGCCATTCCAAGAAACCGTTCCGTTAATCCCAAATTATATAATAGATTCATTGCTCCCGAAACTTAGGAATTCCGAACCATCTCATTGAACAACTCCCTGACAAAGATCTTCTACTTAATTACTTTGTAGTCTGAGCGATTTGTATTCTAAAGATGGCTGGAATAACTATCCTATTACGGCTCCATTGGACACATTTTCTGGTAGATCACAATGGGTAGTTACAATCTAATGGAAAAACTATAGAATTGGATTGATATAATACGTCGTAATTTTGCTTCACAAAACAGTCGTTATAATAATGGTAATGGATGAAAATGGCGAGTCTTTTAGACTAGTAATGTAAATAAATTGAATGGTAACATTAAAAAGAATTTAGTGGATAATAAGTATCTTTAAAAAGACCGTGTGTGCAGAGCACACATGTTAGAAGTAAAACTTCTTTGGCAAGATTAAAAAATACCAAAATCGCCTTACTCCATGAAGTGACGGTATTGCCATGATGCGAGCTTAAATTTTTACTCTCAACGCGCCTAAAGAAGTTTCATATCAAAAGTAGCTTCAAAGACTATAAATTTTCTAACCTTCACTTGTTTAATTGATTGCTGATTTCACTTGAAAAACTATCCAAATGAAAGAGGACAAAATTAAGGTTCTGCGTTATTAATTCAAATTTTGACAAGCCAAGGAAGCAGAACCCATCGTGCCAAATATATTGCTCTCTGCAATGCAGCAGTGCTACGGACAGTTGTTGCTCACTCAGCTGGTCTTGCTTAAATCATTATCATTTAGGCTAGTGCACTGGTGGATATCATCAAAATACCTATTTTTCATAATCCAATGTTAATTAATAAATCCATTTTCTAGGTAAAGTTAAACTACAAGTAGTGAAGTATAGGCACACCCCGGACACTCCATACAAAATTATCGTTTTGACAGTCACACTGTAGACACTGCAAATGTGTGTGTTAACGCTTTATGGTTAGCACATTTTTGACTAGCGTAAAAAAAAATTCGCGTTTTTCTGATGAAATACATCCGTAAACAGCACAATATCTAACCATTTTCTACGAAAAACGATAATCACAAATCCAAAATAATAAAATTACTTCAAGTCAATTTGATTAATGTTGTCAATCTTCGTTGCGTATCGTCCCTGTAGAAAAATGTGGACCATTTTAAGACTGATCGTGCGGGGTGAGGTAAGTGTTTAATTTTGGCGGGAGGCGGAGAGTGTCCGTTCTGTAGCGTTTAGCTACTATTATGTATTCTGTGGTATAGGGTAGATTTTGGCCTATTATCCCACGTAGTTGTCCAGCGTATATTGGTCTAGGATAAACAAAATGAAAAAAAAGAATATAATGCTACGAATTGAGAATTTCCATCGTTTTAGGCTATGTCTGTTATAATAACTCTTAAGTGATAAGGCCGCCTTCTGTGCTGACTAGTTATAAGTTTTATTTTTAATGATTTATTTGTATGCCAGCACAATAAAGTGTTAATAAATAAATAACTTTATGAAAATAGTGGGCTTTTGATATAAATTTAAGGCCAGAGAAAGGCCAAAGACAAATGTAACATATTTGACTAAAGTAAAATATTCAGAATTAATAGTCAATGCTCGCATCTTAAAGCATGTTGCGAATTCTCAAACAGATTTGTACCCCAATCCATTGAGCTAATGTTCAATTTTCCTTATCCGGAATTCCAGTAGATTTGTATGTATATGATTAAGGTTTACGACTATCGGTAGAAGATAATATGTTATACACGATCTCTTTAAGAATTGATACGGGACAAATAATTCTGGCCCGACCTTGTGGATAAAAGGGAATTCTAAGCACGAAATATTCGGCCGATTCAGAAATATATTTATACGATTAACTGTATTATTTGTAAGAAATACACTTGGATTAAAATAAGAATTTCTATTTTTATTTACGTGATATAAATAACATTACTGATGGATAATGCCTTTAATTTGTGAACATTTTTGACGAAAGCATTTATGAATTATTCCTAGAAATTGTACTTCAAAGAAAGTAATCTATATTAATTTGACTAATTGCCAAGGGTTTTATCGCAATGTATTCAAAGATTATGCAGCCCTTGGCAAATTTATCTTGTCACCCGATTTTAAATAAGACAAAGACGGTATTATACTAAAGCGTTGCTATAGGCAAAGGGTCAAGTCAACAAATTGGTGCTAAACAAACTAATATATTTGGAGCCTTTCGTGCATACCAAAGATCGAGCTTTGGTTTTCCGATGATAGGATAGTACAATAATAATAGCTCATCTACACTAATATTATAAAGAGGAAAACTTTGTTTGTTTGTTTGATTGTAATGAATAGGCTCATAAACTACTGGGCCGATTTTAAAATTCTTTCACCATTCGAAAGCTACATTATCCACGAGTAATATGATAGGTTTTATCCCGGAAATTCCACGGGAACGGGAACTATGCGAGTTTTTCTTTGAAACCGCGGGCGGAGACGCCGGCGGAAAGCTAGTTTTAGATATTTTATTTGCCTTGTCTACTTTAAGCATGAAAATTGTTTTAACTGTTAAGTGTGATCGGCAACATGGATTGGGTTTATCCATCTTAAATCCATATATAACAAAAATAAAGCGCTTAACGTGTTGCTAATCGTAAAACTCGAAACGGCTCGACCAATTCGGCAATTTTTTTTCGTTTTTGTTTAACGTTAAATGACGAAGAAGGGGCAACAGGGCAGAACAACGTCTGTGTAGCATCTATTATAGAACAAAATTACATCTTTCTGCTTTATGATATTTGTGTAGATTATTGTAGACTTCTGATATATCTCTACGGTCAGGTTTTTAGGCCCCTTTGGGTATGGTACCCTAAAACCCAGCAAGATAAAATGAGTTAATCTTAACAGCCTTTTACAGTCCCGTCACGTTCCTCCCAGTTATTGATGGCTAAGGTTATTTTTGATATGTTTTTATCTTCGTTATGGATTTAGAAGATAGTCATTTTGATCACCGTCCCTGTGGAGAACCTTTTAGTGCCGATAATATATTATGGGTGTGAGTTATTGTTGCTCTTTTCGTTATTTGTGGGGAAACATATTTTATTTTTGCTGTAAGAAATTCGTCATTATATTTAAATTTAACAGATTTTATTTTAACTGAAAATAAATTGCTATGACGAATAATATGATAAAAATATTGTTAAAATAAACCTTGAAAAATATATCTAGATCTACTGTATCATATCCGCAAATATGTAAATATAATAAAACTTAAAACTCACACATATTTTTCAAATAAACAAAAAACCACACCAAATAATAAATATGCAACGACATGGGACACCGGTATTGGAAGCAGAAAGTTCGATCTTTAGCCATAGCATATGTTGCAGCCAAAGTCATAATTACTGACCCATTACCCAACTAAAACTCTCTAATGATCCGTTATAATAACCAAAGAAAATTAAACTTGCATAACACAAATGCAACCGCATAGGTAACCACCTAGCGGAATTATTACGGTCATTAAATTAATTGCCTTGATCGAATTATTCTAACTACATCACTAAGTATATTAACCCAGAAATCTAGACACAATTAAATTGAGTTTGAGTGCAGTTGTATTCAAGTACGTACCTACAGCATGATTTAGTTTGCTATGCAATTTACGAATGATCCATTGAATGTCTAGCTTGAATTTATTATATCACTACATAGTATAAAACAAAGTCGCTTTCTCTGTCCCTATGTCCCTTTGTATGCTTAAATCACAGTATTACAATATTGTGCTTAAATCTTTAAAACTACGCAACGGATTTTGATGTGGTTTTTTTTAATAGAGAGTGATTCAAGAGGAAGGTTTTAGTATATAATTTATTAGGTTTTAGACAAAGCGCGCGAAGCCACGGGCGGTAAGCTAGTATTTATATATATTATATATTTATAGTGGTTGTTCTATTTAAACCAGATTTGGGGTTATCGTAAACCACATATTGTTAAGCGGGATATAAAATGTATTCTGTTAAAATATCTATTTTACGAACGTATTTTTTCCTTCCTACACGGCTTAGGTGGTTTATCTATAATACTCGGTTAGGTGCAGTTTTAATCCTGATTGACGTTCCAATAAATTTCCTTTTAACCTCAAAAACAACCTTTATTGTATCGTTGAAAGGCATAGCATCTATACTGTAGTAGTTCATAATATTATATTTGTTAATATTGTAAAACAAGTCAACTACGTAAATAATCACAAATTTACAGCTATTTCTGATAGAACACTTAGGACCAATTAATATATTATCAGGAAAAGTGAACTGGAAAATAGAATAAATTTCATGACAATATTAAAACCACCTGTTTTCAAAGCCATTAGTTTAGTTAATGTATTGGTGGAATCCCAAAACAAAACACTCATCCTAGTGAAGACCTAATAGATTAGTTTTCTCTCCAACCCAAAGAGTTCGTGAAATATTACCTGACAGCAATCACTGGATGGATGGATGGCGTAAACCAACAGGTGATTATTAGTTGATGAGATATTTGACGAAAATCTTAATACCTACATAAAATATTGTATAGGTGATTGAATTACTCGTCTATCAACTTGACCAAACTGCTGCACTCATCGGACTAAAATTTGACATGCAGATAGCCGCTATGATGTAGACATCTGATAAGAAAGGATTAATGGGATGAAAGTTTGTCTATGATATCAAATTATTTTGGGAAGCGGGCGAAGCTGCAGGCAACAGCTAGTACATGAGATATATAGATGATACTCCTTTATTTAAAATTATAGCCCTTTCTTTGACTCCCAGTCGTGGAATGTATTATCACTAGTATAAGATTACCCTTTTCTGAATAAATTTCTTCATTGCCAGCTAAATTTTTTCCTCACACTTTTCACCGCGCTTTAGGCACAGAAGTGCCATAAAATTCCTTATCCCTGACTCTCGCAGACATTGAATTTTATACCCTAATGTTTGAGATATTAAGTGGAGAGTCGGGTGTCGAAATATTTTTTGTTATTATGTAAATTTTGGGACGTGAAAACATCGGGACTTATTCTCGCTTACGAATTCATATTATTGTTTTCGGGGGTGTAAGAATGGCTTGTCATGAATCTTGTGTTTTTGTTTCATTTCGCGTAAAATGGGTTAGGTAATTGTCTGGGTGTAGCGGCGGCGTTCAAACATTTGTTGAAATTAAATGTGGTGACACAAGTGATGTGAAAATGACGTGTATTGTTGACGATACAAAAATGGCGCGCTTTTGCTGGCTTATTCACAATATTCCAGTTTGTTTTCGTTTTATGAAATAAAAGCATATGAGAATGTGGGTGAATAAAAACACGAAGATGATTAGTACATTTATTAAATTTAAAGTAGAGAAGTGTCAAGGGAATCAGTTACAAGGTATCATTAATGAAATTTATAATAACAATGATTCTTAAATTTTAATAAACAAAATATTGAATAAGTTGAAAACATAGTAATAATGGCTAAAGTAGTTCGTAATAATTTAAATACTAATAGATAGGTACTATTTTTATTATTTAAACAAAACAATATTATTTAACTCTTCAGCTTTACAATATTAGTATAGATTCACATGTATATACACACACAATAGCTTCCTTTAGTAATTCAGTTTAAAGGATAATTAAAACGGGATGGCAAGATACTAGTGTAATAATCAAAGGCGTATTTATTAACAAGCGTCTTTGATACGCGTTTTGAACAATTTATCAACGGTTTGGAAAATTTATAATACTGAGGCGAGGAAATCATATTTCAATGGATAGGTGTACCTACTAGCTGTGCCGCGCGGTTGCGTGTGTCGTCGTCAAATGCAAGTAATTGTCAAGTTTGTGAGTTATTCTGCCAAGTATCAAACTCTATTGAGTGGTTTTCGCGTGAATGAGTAACAAACATACTTCAATACATTCTTACAAACTAACGGGTTATTAATTCAAGTTGCAATTTTAAATACTAGCTAATATTATCGTTTTCAGCTTTTTATAATAGATTAAGCTAGAGTACCTAGGTGATCTGTTAAGGTAATTTTTAAGGCCCTAAATTTAACTGTTAAGAAATTCTGCACGCGGTAACATACCTACCTAGTTTTTCATCAATGTTTTTTTAGTAACGAGTTTTAATGATTGTAAATATTCAATATTTACAAAAATGTGTCTATCGTGTTAGAATTGAAGTGAACAGTATTAAATAAGATTGTCAAGACAAAACTTGAAACAATACATTTAATTACAACAGTTCAATATTATATCTGTAATTGGAGAAATTATATCATAATTGGTTCGGTGTTATCACAAATTTATTGTTATATAATTGTAGGTAATTGCAACCGTTCAACCAAACATCTGCTAATGAAAAATTTAATTGTTCCCAATTTGACAGTTAAATAAATTATTTTCTTTTATATTTAATACTAGCTGTGCCCCGTGATTTCACCCGCATTACTCCGCTCCTGTTGGTCTTAGGGTGATGATCTATAGCCTATAATCTTCCTCGATAAATGGGCTATCTAATACCGAAAGAATTTTTCAAATCGGACCAGTAGTTCCTGAGATTAGCGCGTTTAAACAAACAAACAAACAATCAAACAAACAAACTCTTCAGCTTTATAATATTAGTATAGATGTATAGATGTAAGCTTAGTTAGATATAATATGTATAATTTTATATAAAAGAAGGTACTTAGTAAATGGAAAAAGAGCGTGCGTGCCGAGCACACGTGTCAGAAGTGTACTTTGGCAAGATTCAAAGATACCAAAATCGTCGCCTTACTCCATGACGTGACGGTTTAGCCATGACGCGACCTTGAATTTTTACTCTCAACGCGCCTAAAGAAGTTTCACTTCATCAACTTTATCCTTATTAATATTTTAAATGTGAAGGTAGGAAACAATTCAAGCGATTTTGATGAAGTATTGAATATAGACGATTTATATTTACACAAACACATTAAGAGCGCTTATTCAATTTAACGCAAGTCAAAATTTCCGCGATCTATTACGATAGATCGCGGCTTGCGCTAATCTTTTTACTATGAACAGCATAGGTCCACAGGAGAGCGCCCAGCAACATGTCCTCTCTCTGCAGGAAAGGCTCGCTGCCGACTGATTTGAAACGGGTCGCGCGCAGTGTTTTATAGTACTTTTAAAAAAATTGTAGAAAAACAATATAGGTACCCTAGTTGATTTTTTAAATTTTATCTTATAAGTAAGACATTCTTTTATTGCAATATGTATAAATTATATTCAATTAAGTCAAATATCTTGGTGAAAATAATCATTTTGTCGACTATAATTTCTAAAAAAATTCACATTGTTCGGATTTTAATTTCGTAAGTTAGGAGTCCAAAATAAAAAAATCTTTTAACTAACTATTTTAATAAGGATTTTTGCAGTTAGTTAAAAAAAATTGTTTGTTAGATCTGTCAGCAATTTCAGATATTTTTAGCTTCGAAATTGACACTAAAAGTGAAATCAAGTAATCATCGGCTCAGTTATCTTGATGGTATTCACAAATACTGTATTAATTGAAAAAAACTCTTAACTAACAACATAGACAATAAAATTTCCTAAAATTATTAGTAATTCATATGTTTGTAAGATAAGTGGTTGATGGACAATGTGGTTTGAAAAATCACATATTTGAGCCAAACAGCGCACGGACCGCGTGCACGGCCTTAACAAAGAAATAATAGTAGAAAATCCTACATAAAGAATAACAAAACACTAATTAAAAACGGATAAATCAGTCTTACAGAACAGCAAACGTAAATTAAGTGCGCCA
The DNA here is from genome assembly GCA_029959065.1 of Colias behrii. Lineage (NCBI taxonomy): Eukaryota > Metazoa > Arthropoda > Insecta > Lepidoptera > Pieridae > Colias > Colias behrii. The sequence goes on along the minus strand of JARWMC010000019.1, from coordinate 10,644,597 downwards.
TTTATATGGTTCCCAAAAACTCATCAGCGGCAAAAATAGACAGAATAAAACAATAAATTTCAATCAAAGTACAAATTGCTTCGGCAATTGAGATTTCTTTGTTTTTCCGCCATTAGTCAGAGATCCCGCGCTTTATATTTTATAATTAAATGCTTTTTAAACAGCTGTTACGTAAGTGCCTGAAGTAATTAACTTATTAAATATTATCATTTTAATTAAAATATTTTATTATCTCCTAGCTTCCGCCCGCGGCTTCGCCGGCGTTGTGTTTTGATAAAAGGCAGCCTATGTTCTTTCTTAGGGTCTAAAGATTGTCTGTGCCAAATTTCATCAAAATCGGTTGAGAGGTTTAAGCGGGAAAGCGTAACAGACAGACAGACAGACAGAGTTACTTTCGCATTTGTAATATTAGTAGGGATGAATTTATATTATCTATATTATCGTCGCGAGTATATAAAGGAAATTTACTGTACTGTAATAACGTCTAGACAGTGTTTTTAGTTGTTATCTACATAATATTGTTATGGTTTGAAACAACTTAATTAGAAGGTTAAAAATCGCTGAACGTGTAGAAAATGTTGCTAAAACTAAACAATGAACTAAAGATCGAATTTTTTATCACAATATCAATATGTTGGTATAGCCTTTAGTCACATTCGTTACAAACATTTTCCCGCCACCCAAAAAAGTAAAAATCACATCAACATTGTTACAAAGGAATCTTTATTATTATCTTGGTAACGCATACTAATTATTTCTAGTAATTCCTGCTATCAAATCTTTCAAAGCAACAATCAAAGAAACAAATGCTTTATAACATAAAGATCTCATTTAATATTTCTCCCTCAAGGAACCAAACCCAGTAATATATTAAACGTCAGAATATTAAAGAATTCTGAAATATGAATAACCGCTCCTCAGAGACATTGTTCCCAGTAACACCCCAACTAATCCACTTAGTCGAAAACGAAAGAAAAATCTAGAATGTCTGCGATCTAAACGTTCGTCATTTACTTCAACGGACCATAAAATTATGGCTCAAATGATATCGGACTCTATTTGGTTAGATTAGAGTTGATATTGTCTTAAAACAATGCTTTGAAAGACTGAAGACCAAAATGGTATCCTCTTTGCTATAGTTAAATTATTAGGCTGCAAAATGTATAGGTATTTTTTAAGACAAAGAGTAAGGAAGTTAATAAAACTGATTAGAGCCCACAATATTTAAGTTCAATTTGAATTTCTATAGTAATTAAATTATAAGAAAAAAAACATAGTATCTAGAAGAAGAATATTATGTATTTGAAGTAGAGTATTGAATATTGATATAAAAAAAATCCATTAAGTTCAACGTCCTTAATAAAAGATACTTTGTACCTTTTGAATTCTAGCTTACAACATTATTCTAATTGAAAACATGAAAATCTGTTAGTTTGATCAAAGGCTTAGATTTACAAAATAAAAGACAGATGGAGCGTTGCCGAACTAAACCGAATTATTTATCGTCATTTCTATAAAGCTATGTGTGCTGTCATTTCGCCGTTGCACTGTACGAACACGGTGCTTCTGTGTGCATGTAATGTTACCAGATATTGAAAAATTTCCAAAATTTTTACCCGACTACGGAAGAAAGAGAGTTATGTTTTTCGAGTGTACGTATGTATATTTCTTTGACCCGCCCTGCAGCATAAACTGTTGGATCGATTTTGAGTTGTGAGGTGTCATTGCAATCATCTGAATTATGAAGGTAGTGGTGGTAGTGACGTAGGCTACATAAATTAGCAGTCAAGGTTTAATTTTTATTTTAATATAAATTCGGGTTTATGATATTTTTTTATAATATTGTAAAAATTATTTTGTTACATAAAGCACCTATCTACTAAAGTTATATATGGACAAAATAATTCTATTCCATTTTTTTTTAAATAAATTACATTAAAAAAAGTTTTTATTTTTCTAAACATGAATGCGAATAGCGGTAGTTTTTAGTCGAGAATGCGGGACATTTTATTTTCATCATATCCATCATGGAGTTCACATGAATTAAATCGCGAGCGAAAACGTCTATGACGCTTTTTATAAAAGTAACAAAAAATGTATAATGCTTATTATAATAATCTAATAATGATCATGAGCCTTCATTGCACTATACAAATAATCGCATTCACGATCGAAAAATCCAACAGCACTACCCCGTAGATCTTTTAACCATTTTACCGTTTTACCCATAAAAATGGCAAATTCATTTTCAAAATACTGGCAGCATACGTTGAAGTTTTGAATTTCTTCGTATATGTAAAAATAATATTTGTATACAAAATTAAATAAGCCAAATAATCTACAGAAAACCTGTAAAACGATGTTTTATCTTTTTGTTTGTTTTCGGGGACAAATTTTACAGCGTTTTAATATCACAAGACAGCATTTTTTTATTAAAATATCAAACCCCTTTTGACGTATTGCATGACACTAGAATCGCTATAGCACTGGCGGAGGTTCGTATTCGTTTTTGATTTCGTATTTTCTTTGACAAGGGTGATGGACGATTGACATGCTCCATCTGCCTTTTATTTTGTAATCTAAGATCAAAGGTTTCTACTTTGTAAAAATTTTATTTTAATTTTAACAAAATATTAATAGAGTATTTTTATGTCATTTTATAATCTCGTTAAAACAAATCCGAAATAAGATATTTAAAGGATAAATATTATATAAGGATATTAACCCTAAACCGCACACGTATTTTTTAAAAGCTGTTCAACACAGCTTTAAAAATATATTTTATTAAAATTAATGAAAAATGGTTTAATGTCACTTACCGTTCTCATAACGTTGGCTTTGATCTGATGATCCTGAAATAAATAAAAATTTCGTTAAATGTTGTGTATTTCATATAAAAAATATAGATATTTGTTCATTTATATGACCAAAGTAATGAACAAGAACCTTTACAAGTATTTATGAATATTCATTTTTTATAATAGCATCTATTTTGAATATCGCTTCTATCGAGACGAATCGAAAATAATTTTGATAGAATTCCTAGTATTATAAGTACACTAGCGACCCGCCCCGGCTTCGCACGGGTGCAATGGCGGCCGGCCGGTACCGCCGCAAACGCTACGTCCCGCAATTTTTAAATCTGCAATATCTTCGAAAATATTCACTTAAATCATACGGTGTAAAGGGCCATATAGATCTATATTAAATGAACAATGTATTCAAGGTATTTAATTGGTTAAGGATTAATGCTGTATTGGTTAAAATCGCTTCGAAAATTAGCCATTATTTGTCGTAAAAAGTAAATGACAAAAAAAAGTTATTGTGGGTTATCCATAAGAGATAGACATATACCATCGCGGACTATAATACTTAGTACATCACTACATAGTATAAAACAAAGTCGCTTTCTCTGTCCCTATGTCCCTATGTCCCTTTGTATGCTGAAATCTTTGAAACTACGCAACGGATTTTGATGCGGTTTTTTTTAATAGATAGAGTGATTCAAGAGGAAGGTTTATATGTATAATAACATCCATTAAATAGTGGAGAAGTACTGTTATTTTTGAGGTTTCTAATGTGATGTCGTAAATAATTACATTTTTTCCGCTTAAATTGCAAACGCAGGCTGAACCCTACGAGTTTTATCAAAATAATGTACTAAGTATTGTACACATTGAAAAGGTCTACAGAAAAGTCCGCGATGGTATATGTCTATCTCTTATGGATAACCCACAATAACTTTTTTTTGTCATTTACTTTTTACGACAAATAATGGCTAATTTTCGAAGCGATTTTAACCAATACAGCATTAATCCTTAACCAATTAAAAACCTTGAATACATTGTTCATTTAATATAGATCTATATGGCCCTTTACACCGTATGATTTAAGTGAATATTTTCGAAGATATTACAGATTTAAAAATTGCGGGACGTAGCGTTTGCGGCGGTACCGGCCGGCCGCCATTGCACCCGTGCGAAGCCGGGGCGGGTCGCTAGTTATTTTGATAAAACTCGTAGGGTTCAGCCTGCGTTTGCAATGTAAGCGGAAAAAATGTAATTTTTTACGACATCACATTAGAAACCTCAAAAATAACAGTACTTCTCCACTATTTAATGGATGTTATCTATACATATAATAAAATCGTAGGAAAGTCAAAACTGTACATTGAATATTTTTTTTAAAGAATACATAATCCATGATCTATAATCGATATAGAAGCCAAAAATATAGTTTTTAGAATTTTTGTCTGTTTGTCTGTTTGTCTGTATGTTTGACCGGGCTAATCTCGAAAAGTACTGCATAGATTTACTTCAAATTTTGCATGAATATTCCTAAGAGGTCGGGTGAGGATAGTTTAAACATATTATCATGATATCACCTTCGGGGGAGGAGCTGTGAGCCTTTATTTTTCTTACATATTCCGTGTACTACGACAGCGTACAATCTAAAGACTCATGTTTAAATGTTGGTTTCGAGTAAGCCATGCTATTATCTAGCTTTACAAAATAAAAACTATGTCATTTACGTAATTTGGGCAGAGAAACAGTTAAATGAATCTTAGCAGTATAAAGACAAATTTGAAACAGCGCCATCTATGAAGTGTTAGAAAAATCAAACACACCTTAACTATTGGAAATTAATAATCAAATGACGCATATATAAATGTTGTTTGACAATATCTAGATTGACACTATAAAAATTATGCCATTTAAGTAACTTGGGAAGAGAAACATAGTTTAAAGAATGTAAGTTGTATAATGTTAATTTTGTAACAGCGCCATCTATGAGATTTCGTAAAAATCAAATCAATTTAGATGTTAACACTACTGAATACACAGTTGGAAATTAATAATTTAAATATAATGATGTTATTTATTTAACTCTTTAGCCCATATCTTCCCTTCCCTATAAGGTATATTTCGTGTAAATAATAAATATACTACATTTTTTTAAAGTGAGGGTAGATGTTTATTATTTTAAGTAAAACTAGACACCATTATCTACAGTTAATCTAATATTGATTGCGTTCATTAGTTACAATTTTAAAAATCTTCGTATTTTATAAATTTACTAGCTTACCGCCCGCGGGTTCGTCCGCTTTGTCTAAAACCTAATAAATTATATACTAAAACCTTCCTCTTGAATCAGTCTATCTATTAAAAAAACCGCATCAAAATCCGTTGCGAAGTTTTAAAGATTTAAGCATACAAAGGGACATAGGGACAGAGAAAGCGACTTTTTTTATACTATGTAGTGATATTTATAAAGCAATTGAATGCCATAAAACCAAAAATATCAAATGCAATCTTCGTGTTTTGTGAATTTTCACCATCATGCGTTCCCACAAAAAGTAAGTTGTTACTTATAGGTATATATTTTTTATAATGATAGCAATTCATGTTTTTTGTTGGTAGGTATTATATTACACTTTTAGAATCAATACATATAATAAAATTCTAGAAAAGTGGTGTCTGTACAATGAAAATATGTAAAAAAAAATTAGCAGGGGTTATTATTAAATCGATCCCAAACCCAAAACTGTAGTTAAAAAATTTTTTGTCTGTTTGTCTGTTTGTCTGTATGTTTGAACACGCTAATCTCAGAAACGGCTTATCCGATTTCGATGCGGTTTTCACTAATATATTGTGGTAATCTTCATTTAACATTTAGTGTTTATTTCATGTCAATCGGTTCATAAATAAAAAAGTTATGACCATTTAAGTACTCACGGCGAACATTTGCTAAGGCATTCTATGGTACACATACAGTGTACGATAAAACGTAAGTTATCTGTTATACGCTACAGTTATGTCCAAGTGATCATATCGAAAGTCCCCAAGGGTGGGGGGGTAAGCTGAGGTAGTAGGGGGGGGGGGGATTTCTAGGTAAATTTTATACATAAAATGTCCTTTAAATTATGTCGTATTATATTATATTTTTAACCCCCGATGCAAAAATATGGGTGATAAGTGTTTGACCGCTGTGTGTGTGTGTGTGTTTGTGCCACCGTAGCTCGCTAGCAGGTAATCCGAATTAGATGATGTTTTTTTGTTAGGCAGCATATTTTCCGACGCTGGTTCTTAAATAAACTGTTTCAAAATCGGTTCATCCATTTATTGTAACTAGGTATATAGGGGTAAAAGTGGGAATGAAAATAACTAAAGTTGTCGAATATACTTTAGTGATATATTAAATGAAAGTGAACGACCTATCAGTAAAAATAAGTCAAATTTTATCAAAATCGGTTCATCCATTTATTTGATATAGGTATAAAAGTGGTAGATAATAAAAAAAGTGACATATGAAATGAAAGGGCATGACGTGTAAAGTATAATTAGACATATTTAATCAAAATCGGTTCATCCATTTACTATACCTATATACAGGGTGTAATCGTTAAGTGTGCACAGGCGATTTTTCCGTAAGTATTACAGATAACAAAAAACTTTAAACTGATATCGAAAGTACTTAACCTAATGAGTAAAATGGCGGTAATAAATTTTTAAAAATAAATCGAGAAATATCAAAAAAATTATCTTTAAACCCTCCCATACATTAAGTATGAAATATGAATATCCCGTATTCATTTAATATGAAAGATTTTAGCTTTCTTTTTCTTTTTTGGTTTTCTGCTTTAATTACTTCGCAAATTTGAAGTGGCATTTTCCACGCTTTTTCCGGACATTTTCACGCATTTTCCGGATATTTTCCGGGGATTTTCCGAGCATTTTCCGGACATTTTCCAGGCTTTTTCCGGACATTTCCACGCAATTTCCGGATATTTTCCAGACATTTCCCTGGCATTTTCCGGTTATTTTCCGGGATTTTCCAGACATTTTCCGGGAATTTCCCAGGCATTTTCCGGGGATTTTCCGAGCATTTCCCGGGGATTTTCCGGATGTTTCCCAGACATTTTCCGGACATTTCCCTGGCATTTTCCGGGGATTTTCCACGCATTTCCCAGGCATTTTCCGGACATTTCTCAGGCACTTTCCGGGGATTTTCCAGGCATTTTCCGGATATTTTCCGGACATTTTCACGCATTTACCGGATATTTTCCGGACATTTTCACGCATTTTCCGGATATTTTCCTAACATTTTCCAGGGAATTTCCACGGTTTTTCCGGAAATTTGCACGCATTTTCCGAGCATTTCCCAGGCATTTTCCGGTTATTTTCCGGGAATTTCCCAGGCTTTTTCCGGGGATTTTCCGAGCATTTCCCGGGGATTTTCAGGATGTTTTCCAGACATTTTTTGGTCATTTCCCTGGCATTTTCCGGGGATTTCCAGACATTTTCCGGGGATTTTCCGAGCATTTCCCGGGGATTTTCCAGACATTTACAGGCTATGTCAGGGAAATGTCCGGAAAATGTCTGGAAAATTCCCGGAAAATATCCGGAAAATATCCGGAAAATGCCTGGAAAATGCCTGGAAAATCCCCGGAAAATGCCTGAGAAATGTCCGGAAAATGCCTGGGAAATGCGTGGAAAATTCCCGGAAAATGCCAGGGAAATGTCCGGAAAATGTCTGGGCAACATCCGGAAAATCCCCGGGAAATGCTCGGAAAATCCCCGGAAAATGCCTGGGAAATTCCCGGAAAATGTCTGGAAAATCCCGGAAAATAACCGGAAATGCCAGGGAAATGTCTGGAAAATATCCGGAAATTGCGTGGAAATGTCCGGAAAAAGCCTGGAAAATGTCCGGAAAATGCTCGGAAAATCCCCGGAAAATATCCGGAAAATGCGTGAAAATGTCCGGAAAAAGCGTGGAAAATGCCACTTCAAATTTGCGAAGTAATTAAAGCAGAAAACCAAAAAAGAAAAAGAAAGCTAAAATCTTTCATATTAAATGAATACGGGATATTCATATTTCATACTTAATGTATGGGAGGGTTTAAAGATAATTTTTTTGATATTTCTCGATTTATTTTTAAAAATTTATTACCGCCATTTTACTCATTAGGTTAAGTACTTTCGATATCAGTTTAAAGTTTTTTGTTATCTGTAATACTTACGGAAAAATCGCCTGTGCACACTTAACGATTACACCCTGTATATAGGTATAGTAAATGGATGAACCGATTTTGATTAAATATGTCTAATTATACTTTACACGTCATGCCCTTTCATTTCATATGTCACTTGAGTCAAAATTCACTTTTTTTATTATCTACCACTTTTATACCTTCTATATCAAATAAATGGATGAACCGATTTTGATAAAATTTGACTACTTTTTTTACTTTACTGTATAGGTATAAGTGGGAATGAAAGAAACGAATGTTGTCAAATATTGTGATAGTACCTACCTAAGTGATATATCAAATGAATGTGCATAACGGGTGAATTACAATTAGTAATGTTTTATCGAAATCGGTTCATCCGTTTATTACATATAGGGCACTTTAGGGGTGACAGTGGTTAGATAAATAAACCAAATGGAGCATCAAACGATAGGATATGACGTGTACATATAGGTACAATGAGATAATATTATTTACATCAAAATCGGTTCTGCCATTTACTAGGGATGGAAAGGGAAGGGTTGAAAGGCTGTGAAAGAAGAGGGGGACATGGGAGCGAGAGGATAGCCACACCCTGGAAATTTTGAACTCTTCTGTAACAAAGTTTTATAGCTCAGTTTAGTTTTAATTTTACTAACAGTTATTTTGTGTCATTATTTTTTTTATTTCTTAACTGTAAAATAATCTGTAAGTACTTATAATTTAGTTGTTTATGGTAGTACGTGTTTCAAGACGTGTTTACTCAATAAATGTGTGTTAAGTAGTAACTACTATGCAGTCACTATTCCACGCGGACGAAGTCGCGGGCACAGCTAGTTATACATAAAAACCTTCCTCTTGAATCACTCTATCTATTAAAAAAAACCGCATCAAAATCCGTTGCGTAGTTTCAAAGATTTAAGCGTACAAAGGGACATAGGGGCATAGGGACAGTGAAAGCGACTTTGTTTTATACTATGTAGTGATTTGCTTGATCTGCCATAAAAAATACAAAAAAAGTGCAGTGTGATAATGAAATATGAGTCAACGCAAACTAGTGTCCTTAATTCTTTAGTAGAAAATACTAGTTCCGTACTATGGGGATCCCCCTTAATATTTTACTTTTTTTTAATTTTTAGTATTTGTTGTTATAGCGGCAACGGAAATACATAATTTGTGAAAATTTCAGCTTTCTAGCTATCACTGTTTATGAGATAGAGCCTGGAGACAGACAGACAGACAACGAAGTCTCAGTAATAGGGTCCCGCTTTACCCTTTGGGTATGGAACCCTAAAAATTAATACATTCTATAAAGAAATCAATCGATAAAACAAATATAACATGCATCTGCCCCATACCCCACAAGGGGACATGGGACGTCAATTTCATAAAATCGCAAACAGATTAAGTGTATGTATGCATAAATCCAGAAATAGACGGAAATACATTGAAAAAAAAACTTTATCAAAATTTAGATCCTGCAAAGCTAAGTATTCGTTTTGCTGAAAAATAAATAGAAGAAAAAAATAAAAATTGTAATAACATTCCACATGGATAATAATGAAACAGTAGGTATAAATAATACCAATTTATGAAATAAACTACCATATTTTGTAGCATAAAGTATACCTACCTAAATAATTGTTAATATTGAATTTTCGTGTCACAGTTTTAGTTACAAAATTAACAAAGATTTGAGAACAGGTCGTAAAAGTTTTTTTAGAAAAAGTTTTGTCTTTGTTTTTGGAAAAATGTGCTGATGTAGGAGTACATAATATATAACTAGATATGTAATTAGATACACAAATAATTTACCTACATACAGAATGAGTACCTACATAAATTTGATAGATGCATCTATACTTGGTTATATACTTGGTTATGGTCGAATTTCAAACACTACTACTCCTAGTTAATATAGAAGATAGTATATAGCTAAGTAAATAGCTAGGTACATATCAATATCACATCTCATCAAGGTAATCGATTCAAGAGCACTGGAGCAGAGCCTACAAGCAATCTGATAGCGATTACGTCTTAAAGCAGTATTAATTCTAGTGTGCGAAAGAGAAGGCGCTAGACGACCTATAGTGCTGTCATTTTTCCACACTGGAATGAAAACTGCTAAGACATGGTACCGAGTAATTACCTTAGATTATGTCTTGTCGTAAAGCTGGGCTTTAAAAATTAATGGCTGTGTGTAATCTGTTAGCTTTAGGTGCTAAATACCGTGGAATATTTTCTTTATTCTGGAATAATTTGTTAACGGTTCTTTTTAAGGAAATATAGTTAAAATTTTTAAGCTATTCCAACCACAGCATAGTTTCAGCGGCAATTAGTTTGTAAGTAGTTAGTTCTTAGTATTTTTTTCTTGTTATCCATCAGTTTTTCAAATCAGTTAATAGGGCAATATGATTAATGTTTAAACTGTTTTTATACATTTGTTTTCAATATTATTTAGAACGTTTATTTTCAAAATTTATTTTCAAAATTACCTATTTATTTTCAAAATCTTCAATACCTAAAAAATATATAATCTATACTAAAGTCCGGTCGCGGAGCAGGAAGAATTTCGTACATTGACCTGTTATTACCTGTCACTGTCACTCCAACGTAAAAATAATGTGTCTTGCTCGCACAGGTGCAATGACCGTCGTCCTTAGGGATTGTAAACCTTTAACCTGAGAGCGTAAGGTTTGTGTTTGCTTGATTGGTGTCAGGTGTTCAATTATGATTTTGTGAATTCAAAATTTATAAGAATAAACCTCAAACTCTTTATGTCCAATCAAAATCCGCCTAAGTCGAAATCGCGTGTTAGACTAACGTATACAGACATACATTAAGATCTTAATGTATGTCTGTGCTAACGTATTTCTGTAATATTGTATATAGTAAATTAAATTTTGAAAAATAAGGTCATAAAGAAGTTTCACTCACTTTTTTTATATAATATATCGTGGTTATTGAAAAAGTTAAAATGTAACTAACTAATAAGTATTGTAAATGAATAAAGGACATTTATTTAATAAGTTAGTAAAAAACATTTTCTCCTCCAAATATTTCATGTAAACTGCACTTCATTCAAAAATGTTTGTGACCACTGTCAGTAGGTAAAGAGGTCATTGTACGAAATTCTTTCTGCTCCGCGACCGGACTTTACCTGAAGAGTTTTTTGTTTGTTTGAACGCGCTAATCTCGGGAACTACTGGTCCGATTTGAAAAAAAAGCGGTGTTAGATAGCCCATTCATGGAGGAAGGCTATAGGCTATTATATCATCTCGCTAAGACCAACAGGAGCGGAGCACTATGGGTAAAACCGCGGAACAGTTAAACTAATATAATATATGTTTCCCATGCATATACAATTCAGTACCTTCTTACCACTGACAGAAATCCATTACCTACACAAAGAGAGCCGAAACCCGTCAATAAGGAATTTATGAAAACAATTGTAAATTTAAATTTCGACCTCTTTGCAGATACAAAGCAGGTTGCATGTTGAGCTCTGGTTGCTGGATTTGCATAGAGTCTATAACAAGGATATAGAGAAATAGGAAGCGGCATTTATTTTTCGTAACGTTCGCGTTGTTGTAACAGATGGGTTAACGCTGTTATATTGTTTGCTAGCATTTTGTAGAGCATTGTATAAATGCAGTGTAGTCTTTTAGGTGACGGTTTGTTGGATTGTTTTAATAATTGTCTGGATGTGTACTTTTTTGCTATAGTTTATTTGAATTACACAATTATTGATATATTCGAGAACAATAAAAGTGCAGAATAGAGATGAAGCAACAACTGTGTCTCAAATGTTATAATGATCAAAATCAATCAATCAATCACATTTTGGTAAACAATATATTGTTTAATTACCAATGTCAAAACAACATGCCAAGTTACACAAATGCAATGCGCACAAAATTATATAAATTACAAATGATATCATTTTATCATCAAAAAGTAATATAAATACATATAAAAAGGCGCTTCTAGAAACCAGTATCCATGTATCACCCGCATAAATGATTATAGTGATTATGGGCGATTTTGTCTTAATGCTAAAGCCGTGAATTTCGGTTTCCTTTTTGTTTATTTTATTTCGTTTACTCCCTTTCATACACGACTACGAGCGGTATAAATTGTTCCCAACAAAAGTGGATATTTATCGCGGACGTGTGTGTTTTCTTTGTTAAGTTATATTGTATTATCTGCTTTTCGTTTATTATTTTTGTGTAACTGTTGCACTGCGCTGAAAATACATTTAAGTAGCTTGCTCCGGTATCTGACTGTGATAACCACAGAAAAAAAATAGGTAGGTACATTATATCAATCAGGAATGGTGTAGGTACGGTGTCTTTTATTAATTTATCTATCTAAATTGGAATTTTCAAATTCTACGACGTAGCAAGAACATTCCTTTAGTGTAAACGAAAACTCGTATTCAGTGTTGTTCAGTATAAGAACATTGCATAGAATCTTTTCAAACGCACTAAGAACAACGAAAGAATGCTCTACGCCTGTTTACACTAAAATAATTTGGCATTATGTTCTATTTATGGTCTGAAATATAACGTGTCACATTAAACATCGGATAAAATATTATAAAACTAGCTGTTGCCCGCGACTTCGTCCGCGATTACGTCGTTTTTCGTCATTCGTCGTTTAAAAAAAATACGTGACACTTTATTTTTGAATGTTCTTAATTGTCTCTTATAAGATTTAAGTACATTAAAATTGAATACTCTGATAAGAAAAACTTAAAATCGGAGGACATCGAAAATCTGAGGAAAACATGAATGAATGTGATTTTAATTCTACATTACTTAGTAATTCAAATAATAATCTAAATTAAATGTAGATTAACAGTTTGAGCGCACCATTATAGAATATGTACCTAAGTATTAAATTACGTTAGTTTACATAGTAACTTTACTAAAAACACGATGACTTTCTTTCGCGCTCGGTACCACAAACTAAGCATGTTTGTGGTACGTGGCCCGCGTCTCTTGACCCCCCACGAGTTCCCCTCCGTTGCGAAAATACATTCGTCGCCCTACTGTAGGAAAAATTGTAATACTGTGGCCTGGGCGTTATAACACGCCCAGGGAATTCCTGAGTGCCGATAGACGTCCGTCTATCGGCATTTATACCAATTTTATATTAATATCACCATCTTGAGGAAAAGCTTCTAATGTCGATTTAAAACGCATACATACGAATTAACCTGATGAAACATGTTCTAAAATTGTGAAATGAGTTCAGTTTTAAATACGAGAAATATTGATTTCTTGTATTCGACTATTCGTCGTAGTCGACTTAGGTTGGCCTTCAGGCAAAAGCGATCCTATCAAATGATAAACTTGACCTTGTATCTTAAAAGTAAGCATGAAAGGACCCGCTGATAATTGTTGAGCACCAAAGGATAATTTAAAACGCATTGCTATAAGAGCGTATATTGTCTAAGAACTGTTTAGATTGCACATGTTCCTCTAAAAGTAGTGATTTCAAAGGTTCCGTTGTATCTCGAATTTCGATATAAAGATTTTTTAGGTGGCACTGATGCGGGTGAATAAGTTAAGTTAAAACGGACTAAGAGTGTTATAATCATCAATCATCATCATCAATACATATAATAAAATTGTGGAAAAGTGATGTCTGTACAATGAAAATATGTAGAAAAAAAATTAGCAGGTGTTATTATTAAATCGATCTTGAACCCAAAACTGTAGTTTGTCTGTTTGTCTGTATGTTTGTGCACGCTAATCTCAGAAACGGCTTATCTGATTTAGATGCGGTTTTCACTAATGTATTGTGGTAATCTTCATTTAACATTTAGTGTTTATTTCATTCGGTTCATAAATAAAAAAGTTATGACAATTTATAAGTAATCACGGCGAACATTTGCTAAGGCATTCTTATTGTACACTGTACAGTGTACGATAAAACGTAATTTATCTGTTATACGCTACAGTTATTCCTTTACATGTCCAGATGATCATATCAAAATTCCCCAAGGGTTTGGGGGTAAGTAGTAGTAGGGGGGGGGGGGTCAAATTAACATTATGGTTACTTCTAGGTAAATTTTCCACATAAAATGTCCTTTAAATTATGTCGTATTATATTTTTAACCCCCAACGCAAATAGACGGGTGTTATGTGTTCGACCGCTACGTATTTCTGTGTGTGTGTGTGTGTGTCTGTCTATGGCACCGTAGCTGGCTAACAGGTAAACCGAATTAGATACGGGTTTTTTTTTGTTAGGCAGCATATTTTCCGACGCTGGTTCTTAGATAAAGTGTATCAAAATCGGTTCATCCACTTATTATACCTACATAGGGGTAAAAGTGGGAATTAAAAAAATGAAAGTTATAATTTATTTTTAAAGATCGTCGGGAAGTTTATGAAATTATTTATTCCTTTTTCTATACACTTTTCTTCGTCTAAACGGTTTAGTTACGTGCTCTCTCTCTCTCTTCAGCCTTTAGTTACGTGCGTGAGTCAGGAAAGATCTAATTTGGATTTGTTGCTGGATTTGATAAAAACTGAGTATCGATTAAGCTGATCAGTGGCTACAACATACATTATTAAAAACATCCATTTAAGAAAGAAGGAAGGAAATAGAATTTGCTCCTCTCCCCCCCTGACTGTAAATGACGTAGTTTTTATAGTGTAAAGCTAGATAATAGCATGGCTTACTCAAAAACAACATTTAAACATGAGTCTTTAGATTGTACGCTGTCGTAGTACACGGAATACGTAAGAAAATTAAAGGTTCCACAGCTCCTCCCCCGGAGGTGATAGCATGATAATATGTTTAAAAAAGCCTCACCCGACCTGTTAGTAATATTCATGCAAAATTTGAAGTCAATCTATGCAGTACTTTTCGAGATTAGCCCGGACAAACATACAGACAAACAGACAAAAATTCTAAAAACTATATTTTTGGCTTCTATATCGATTATAGATCATGGATTATGTATTCTTTTAAAAAAATATTCAATGTACAGTTTTGACTTTCCTACGATTTTATTATCTATATGTATAGATAAGTTTAAAATCTCTCATTAAATATTTAATTACGAAAAAGCATGTATATTTAAAGAGATAAAGCGTTAACAACACCATTGAAAATAATGAACACATGATTAAGGCCGTGCACGCGGTCCGTGCGCTGTTTGGCTCAAATATGTGATTTTTCAAACCACATTGTCCATCAACCACTTATCTTACAAACATATGAATTACTAATAATTTTAGGAAATTTTATTGTCTATGTTGTTAGTTAAGAGTTTTTTTCAATTAATACAGTATTTGTGAATACCATCAAGATAACTGAGCCGATGATTACTTGATTTCACTTTTAGTGTCAATTTCGAAGCTAAAAATATCTGAAATTGCTGACAGATCTAACAAACAATTTTTTTTAACTAACTGCAAAAATCCTTATTAAAATAGTTAGTTAAAAGATTTTTTTATTTTGGACTCCTAACTTACGAAATTAAAATCCGAACAATGTGAATTTTTTTAGAAATTATAGTCGACAAAATGATTATTTTCACCAAGATATTTGACTTAATTGAATATAATTTATACATATTGCAATAAAAGAATGTCTTACTTATAAGATAAAATTTAAAAAATCAACTAGGGTACCTATATTGTTTTTCTACAATTTTTTTAAAAGTACTATAAAACACTGCGCGCGACCCGTTTCAAATCAGTCGGCAGCGAGCCTTTCCTGCAGAGAGAGGACATGTTGCTGGGCGCTCTCCTGTGGACCTATGCTGTTCATAGTAAAAAGATTAGCGCAAGCCGCGATCTATCGTAATAGATCGCGGAAATTTTGACTTGCGTTAAATTGAATAAGCGCTCTTAAATGAATTTATTAATCGACACGGAATTCCGAAAACGTCCAAAAAGGAATTAATAAACGGATACCATACTGGACGAAAGTATAAGTTTTAATGAAATAAGAGAATGGACAAACAGCTGGTTATTAAACTTTTGGTTTTAAATTTCAGAACGTTTTATACGACTTCTGGTTTGCGGAGTTAGCAATTCGTAATTATTTCGTGCGCTTGGTGTATTGTATTCACTTCTGTAATTATGTTTCGTTAAACTGGTTATATGTATATTAATTGTTCTGTTTTATGAAGAAACATGCGAATTAGATGAAATACAAAATGTTATGTTATCCAATTCTATACTCTGAAGTCAATATTAGAATTTGAATGCATGTAAACTATAAAGGCACGCGTTGACGGACGCACACATTTCTTTTGGAACTACATACTATTGTAAGAAAGAACCTATCCTTTCTATTATCCTGCACAAAGCCTACTTTAGGTAGGATAATAAAAATGAAACATTCCACATCATCTAAAAACACACATTTACGAAAACACAACCACTAAATAATAAACAAAATCAAAGTAGGTACGTAATTTTTCACCGTTCATAATACAAAAGTAACTCAGAAGTGAATCTCGCATGAATATTTGATCGTTAAAAGGAATGAATGGTGTTAGGCCCTTCCTCTTCCCGATTCCCCGAAATTGTGGGTTGATGGGCAAATCCTTATATTTGAGATTCAAATATTTCCAAGATATTTTTATATTTGCAAACCGTTAGCTTTTATTGTGGTAAATGTGAGGTGAAACGATTGAAATACCTTTTACTGGGAAAATAGAAATTGGTATGGTTGATAGGTAATTTGAAATGTTTTCAAAGAACTGTGACATTGAATGTATATATAATATTATGTATATTATAGATACAGGTGTATATAGATCTATATATACTATAAGAAACTATCTGTTGGACGGCTCTGAATGTTTTAAAAAGTCGATAATGAACTTAAAACTTACAAATAAATAATTTTATAAAAATATAAATAAAACACATAGGAAGCCTCATTATGAAGAAATCAAATATATTTAATATGTGATATAGTATGCACGACGTAAAATTATAATTATTTCAAAAGCGGTCATAAAATAACGTAACAATATGAAGCAGAGCTGACGAAGTGTGAATAATAAATGTAACCAATAAGAATACATAACAGTATCACAAAATTAAAGCAATCCCTCATAAGTATGAAACGCTTAGGCCGCGGCACACCCCGGACACTCCATACAAAATTATCGTTTTGACAGTCACACTGTAGAGACTGCAAATGTGTGTGTTAACGCTTTATGGTTGGCACATTTTTGACTAGCGTAAAAAAAAATTCGCGCTTTTCTGATGAAATACATCCGTAAACAGCACAATATCTAACCATTTTCTACGAAAAACGATAATCACAAATCCAAAATAATAAAATTACTTTAAGTCAATTTGATTAATGTTGTCAATCTTCGTTGCGTATCGTCCCTGTAGAAAAATATGGACCATTTTTAGACTGATCGTGCGGGGTGAGGTAAGTGTTTAATTTTGGCGGGAGGCGGAGAGTGTCCGTTCTGTAGCGTTTAGCTACTATTATGTATTCTGTGGCCGCGGTCATATACTACAGAACAGCGGGTGCAATGGTGGCATCGCAGCCATATAACTGACCTTTTAATTAATTAAACCTTGTATTACTTGTTTTAATAACGCTTGTTCCACTTATTCGACCTAACTCTTTTATTATAGATATTTTTTTTTAACACGTTCACTGCGGCATGTCCAGTATCGGGCCATCAGCGACTACACCACAGTGCGGCGCCCAAAATCGCAGTTTTCACCGTGGTGCGGCGAGGTTTTTTATATGTTAATCAATGACTAGAAAAGAGACAAATATATTTTTGTGATCACAGTTTGAAGTAGAACTCAGTTTCGTTTAAAAATCGTATGGCAAAATATTGGACACAACGCATAGAAAAGAAACCGTTTCTTTTGTGTGCGGCATGTCAAATATTTTGCCATGGACAAGCACCTCATGCCGCACTGTACTGCGAGCGCGCCGTGTGTCAGTCTCGCATAGTGATGTACCAGGACCGCACGCGTCGTTATCAAATTTTTAAATGACAATGATACCTTAGAGGCTTTAGTTTTTTTACTTTCTTTTATTTCGTAGCATAAATGCAAAAATGTGATGACAGTTGTGAAAATAATATAAAACATTAAAACAAAAGTTACTGAACAAATTAAAACAAAAGTTACTGAACAATTTCCTGATAGTACTCTATCAAGTACCTTGTTTTATATGTGTTTTTTTTTTGTATCGACGATCTCGTTATCTGTTAACAAATAGACTGAAATATACAAAATTGATTTATATCGATATCGATGTTTTATTTTACAGTGTTTCCCTTCCCTATTACTGTAAACATGCCGTATCAACGCAGTGCGGGATGGCAAATAATTTTTCACAAAATCAGGGGTTTACATTTTCCCTCATATCTTTTAAACTATTGGGTCAAACTAAAAGCTATTTATGCGGTATATACTAGACTATATATACTATTATCTGAAAAAAAAATTTTTGAAATATCTTGAAATTTCATGAAATTATTAACCTTCAAAGTCAGAAGGTGCGTTGTGATAAAAATGGCTCATGACGCACAGTGGTGAACTTGCCGATGTGAAGTATGGAAGACATGCCGCAACAACGGTAAGTTTGGCATTTTAGGTGCCGCAGTGAACGTGTTAAGCTATTGCATAGCTTCTATGGCGGGCCTTGAGCGCGGGGACCGAATCCAGAAATTCCGTAACGAAAAAACCTCACGCTTCCCACTCCGACGGACACGGAGGTGTGGCTTGAAGGCATGCTATGCAAAAGCTTTACCGCGGCAGTCCCCGAGTGCCACACGTCTTTTTTTTATTTATATTATGTAGTTTTAGTAGGAATTGAAAATTTCAGGATTTAATATTGTGAGGTTTATAAATTTATAAATTTATAAAGAATAGAAAAAATTCGATCACGAGGCGGGACTCGAACCCGCATCCTTTCGCGCCATTCCGGGGCGGATGCCTGACCAACTCAGCCACTCGTGACGATGGGTCACGAGTGGCTGAGTTGGTCAGGCATCCGCCCCGGAATGGCGCGAAAGGATGCGGGTTCGAGTCCCGCCTCGTGATCGAATTTTTTCTATTCTTTATAAATTTATATTTATAAAGCATTTGAATGCCATAAAACCAAAAATATAAATTCAACATTGTGAGGTTTGATAATTAAATGTTGATTGTTAATTAATACACAAATAATGAATGAATGAATGATTAAATGAATGAAAAATAATATTGCACACTCAATACAGAATTACACAATTAAGAGCTCTACAATGATTTAATTCTATAAATATCAGTAACTATAATCTTGTAATGACCGCCTCCTTGGTACAGTGGTTGACGCGTGAGCGTAGAATCAAGGGGTCCTGGGTTCGATTCCCGGTGGAGACGAAGAAAAAAAAACGTCTCGGTCTGGCAAGAAGGACACAGAAGGCTGATCACCTACTTGTCCCTAAAGGAAATGGATCAGTGAAACAGATGTATGCATAATGCATCTGCCCCTTAACCCCCTAGGGGACACGGGACTTCACTTATAATCTTGTAGTGTAGTTGTTTAATTTACATCTATCAATTGATTTATATATTTACGTCAATAAGAGCAGTGCATCAATACATGAAATAAATAAATGAAAATAAAACGCTAAAACATCGTAACGAGATTTCTCCACAATTTTAAGTTCCACCTCGATAATAGCAGCCGAGTCTCGCGAGACAAAACTTTCCGAATTTGGGACTCCCTTCAAAAAAAGTTCATAGAAAATTGTCACGTTCGTTCAAAAAACCGGCCAAGTACGAGTCGGACTCGCGCACGAAGGGTTCCGTATCTATAATAGAAAATCATTTATTTTTTGGGAACCCCCTTTAATATTTTTTAATTTTTAGTATTTGTTGTTATAGCGGAATCGTAAATATACATCATTTGTGAAAATTTCAGCTTTCTAGCTTCCACGGTTTATGAGATACAGCCTGGAGACAGACAGCGGAGGCTTAGTAATAAGGTCCCGTTTTACCCTTTGGGTACGGAACCCTAATAAATAAAACAGTCTACCGTGAACACTGTCATAACGCGGTTTTTCCTGTATGAAAAATAGCGTAATCAGTCAGTCTGCGTCTATCTGTGGACCAAGATACCTTTATTGTATGTTATTTTTCAAACTGAGCATATTCTTTTCACTTGATTTATAAATGTCCGTATTTAAGCAAAAAGGAACCACCCAGCAAAAACGCACTTCTGAGATATCAAAGGATTTACGAAAACATTTGCAGCTCTGTCAGATGAAGTAAAATTAAAATTTATTTTATTTAAATTCATTGATAAATTACTTATTTAAGTATGTGTATATAAATTTGCTCTGAATATTCTTAAACTTTCTAGATAATTAAGAAAATGTGCATGTGGTTCCTTTTAACATTTATCAATTGATAGGTTTTCTCTTATACAAAAAGGAACCACATCCCAGGGATTTAATGATATAAATGAAACTATGTATTTATAATATCGTAATTAAAGCTTTAATTAATAAAATATATAAAATAATACTTATATAGGACGTTTATTCGACGTTATCATCAAATTGGATTTCGAAATCCACCGTGTCTAGTCCATCTATGTGGTCTTCTATTGCATCATCACTAATGAGACCGTTATAAAAACTGTGCATCTTGTGGAATGAGATGTAATATGGACTGAATATCGCTAGAAGGTGAAGAAAGCTTCTCCAGAGGCAGCGACGTATAAGGTTCTTCGTTATCTTCTGTAATAAAAAGAAAAAAGCTTTAAATCAAAACAATAAAGCCGCGTGGCTTTTATACGTAGGTAGGTATATGGCGACAGCAAAATATTATTAGTTCTTATAAAGCCGTGTCCCTACTAGACGACTAAGTATGTTGTATGTACATGCGCCATGTACAAAAAACTGGCTAAGTGCGAGTCGGACTCGCGCAACGAAGAGTTCCGTACCATTATCTATAAAAACGGCAAAAAAATCACGGCTTATTGTATGGGAGCTTCTTAAATATTTATTAAGCTATTGCATAGCTTCTATCGCGGGCCTTGAGCGCGGGGACCGAATCGAGAAATTCCGTAACGAAAAAACCTCACGCTCTCCACTCCGACGGGCTCGGAGGTGTGGCTTGAAGGCATGCTATGCAATAGCTTTACCGCGGCAGTCCCCGAGTGCCACACGTCTTTTTTTATTCTGTTTTTTAGTATTTGTTGTTACAGCGGCATCAGAAATACATCATATGAAATTTCGACTGTCTAACTGTCACGGTTCATGAGACAGAGGGATAGACAGACGGACAGCGGAGTCTTAGTAATAGGGTCTCGTTTTACCCTTTGGGTACGGAACCCTAAAAATCATACGCAACAGTGGCAACCCTAGCAAAGGGCCTTGTTCCGGTCAAAACAGTAGCCGCGCGAGTTTTAAAATCAAACAAATAATTATATGCGCTGAATGATGTGGCTGAATGTACTGTACTGAATCTGAATCTAAACGTATTTTACCAAAATAGTAGGTAGGTACTTAGATCATCGACAGTTATTTTTAAAACAGGGTTTAGACTTTAGTAGTTTCATCTCACAATGACAGATGAATCGTAACAAAATGACTCTTAATTCGACTCGCCTTCGTGAACAACGACATTGTCGTTAAAATACGTAAATCCACAGAGGATTCCTCATGTACTTACTGAATGAACTATCTTCTTAAAATCACACCACAATCGGGAATGAATCAAAAGTGGATAAAGCGTACCTGCATCTCAGATTCAATAAGTACTTAAATGCATTAAATAAAACTACTTACCCGTTGTATCTTCATTATTATCTTCGGTGTTCGTCTCCAATGCTTTTCTTACCCATTGCTTGCTTATTTATTTATTACTAAACATTTTCACATTTAATTTTAAAGGTAATTAACAAAAACAATAGAACTTACTTCGCGGAGGAAAAAAACACCGTCACGTATTCGAACTACTTCGCTGAATGTCACCTATATTGACAGATGTTCGACGTTTTACTTAAAAAATTGGAGTTTTGCACTTTGAGCTATTTAAGTAATGAAATACGTTGTTTAAAGATGAGAAGCATTGTAACAAGTCAAGGCATTTGGTTCCATATAGCGATGATGGGTTTCAGAATGTTTTACAATATTTATTTATGCATAATAGAACCGAATGCTTGTGGTTTTATTTTGCAATAAAAAATTACAATTAAATTATGTATTTATTTTACGCATAACCGTACCACAGAAACCTGGTTCCATTTTGTGTATTAAAAATAATTGTTATTAATAGAAATATGTGTAATGTATAATGGTACCAAGTAGGTGTGGATCTGTTTTGTATAAAATGACATGATAGTAATATCGTTTATTTGTTTGAACAAAGCAGTCCCGTGGTGCTGTGGTTCGGTTTTGCTTAATATGTATTATTCGTTGTTGCTGGTGGTTCCTTTCTGCTTTTGGTATACCTTGTTTCCAACGTAAAAATCATGTGGTTCTTGTTAGTATAAGAATTTAGACCACTTTTGAATGAGTATTCTTCAATAAAAGTAAAAAAACGAAATTTGTCGAGTGGTTCCATTTTGCATAAATACGGACAAATGTCCTGTTATCATGTTCTAGTTATAACGTATCAAGGATGGTAAAATGGAAGTGGATGCGTTTTTGCGACTAAAAAATATGTACGTAAGTCAATTATTTGCATGGCTTAGTTGAAATTGAGATATATTTAAAACTGCAAATAATAACATGAGTTATAAGATTTGCAAAATGTATGCGAAAATCTACTATCCAATAAAAATCCATATTATGTTTTACTCTTGTTGTCCTAAATTTTCTACAGTTCCCAGTAATAATTAATGTGGTAAATGTCAAAATATGTACAGTACTCCCAAACTGATAATGCGCATAGAAAAATTCGTCACTGTTCGGCAACTGTCATATTCCCCGAGCCTCCGAAGACGATATGTATATAGAGTGGTTAAATATATTTTCTTCATGCATAGTTTATTAGAATTATGACTTTTATTGTGATTTTATGGTAAAAGAGATAAGTAACGAAATTTGTTTCGATAATTCAATGTAAGTTAATAGCGAGGATAAGCCACACGATTGCGAATATATATTTGTTGTATTGATTTACTTGGAAAATTCTATACTTAGAACTATTAAAGTGTCTTACTGAAGCTGGCGTAATGATGGATGTATGGAAGGTTAAAATGACAAAGTTTATATTTAAAAAAATGATTTTCAATCACTGGTTTACATTTAAATTGTGAAATCTAATCATTAAAATCTCAGTCCAAAGGATTTACAGAATCACGGATTATCTCTATTTCTGATATCGTAGAATGATCAGAACTTTCATTATGCTCTTATTAATTTTCACTTTCCCCACTGCTATCTGCTACCTGTGTAAATAATCATTTTACCGGAAAATTCAATTTTGAAACAAAACTAAGAAGGGTATGTAACAGCAGCTCTATATAATTCCATACAGAGATAATACGTGCGGTCACCACCAGTATATAAAGACGACTGACGGATTTTTGAATTTTTTGACTGACAGGCTACCGTCACCTATCGCCCGAATTGTTTTCGATTGTGTATGACTCTGAATTGACTCCTATTTCTTTCGAACAAGGTGCAAGATGCAAGTGCACGTACGATAATAATTAGCGAAGATCTGCATGCGCATTATTAATTTTGGAGTACTGTAATGACATTTCAAAAGTGCTTCTAGAAGAAGTCTAATTGAATGAATAAATGTTTGAGTTTGAGTTTGAAACCAATGTATATTAATGTGGTGCTTGTTACCCGAAAAAAAAACGATTATCTCTATCAGAATCTATTTAGCCGTTTTTGAAGTAACTATGACAAATGAACACGAAATTTTACTTTCTCATATATGTGTAGATATAGGTACAAACATAGGTATATGTATATCCTTTTAATTAGAATTTTAATCATATGCCACCTAATTTTCCACACAATGTTATTACATAATGAAAATACCAGGCGCGTGATGACGTCAGCATCTAGCTGAAGACAATAGCATTCAGAACAAAGGAAATATATGACGATGATTACTTCCAATATGGGAATATTTAGGTCAATAATTTACTTACTAATTAGTTCTATATACAGGGTTACTTGTAAAACACCAGCAACCTCGCAGGACAAGATAGCTAACATCATAAGTAACAACGACAGAAACGACAGAGGATAAGGAAAAATTAGAGAGCATTCAGTCGTGTACATACAATTTGACTCAATAGTTAAAAATTAACTGAATGTAAAAGCATTGTATTGACATTATATAAATCCTCAACATAAGTAGGATTATTTAGATATAAAATACTTTGTAGAATATAAATCATGATAGAGTCGAAAAGCGTTTAAGACTATTAAATATAAGAAAATGAAATATTAAGAAAATGGAATACCAGGAACTTTCTACTACCTTCCTAAAATTACCTACATACAATTTCTACAAAAAAGCACTATCTCTGCAAAGAATTCAGTTATAATTATTCAGAATTTAAAGAATAAAACACAATAAAATACAATAATATAAATAATATTAAAACACAAAATTCAATAGTAGATAAAACACGGGCACGTAAGGAAGACAACATCTAGGATATAAATCACAGAATCGCTTGCGTATGAGGAATAAAACATTCGAGAAAGTTCGGTTATAGAAATGGTTTCGATATTTTCGATAACACAGCGAAAAAACAAGTGAATATCTTAGAATTATAAGAGAAAGAGGGCTTCTCAAGTACTACAAAAAAACATGGTCGATGGAAATCTTGAAAAGAGTTGTTCCAGAATTTATTATTAACGAAAAAACCTAACACCTCAATTTTAGGATCAATCATTTGTGCACTAAGCTATCAATTTTAAGTAGTTTGAAATAAATTTATTATTAGATTAGAACATTCTTCATATCTTAGATCATTCCTAACTAAAAAGCCGACTAAAAACGGACACAAATTTACATTAATATGAAAAATTTTACCCGACGAAGCAACGGCTGATGAAATTTCGAGAAACATAACGGTCAAAGTTTTGAGCCTATCCTTTATTCGACTTTCAACTTCTTTCAAGACTCGTTTTGAGAAATGTGACTTTAATTTAATTAACAAAAACACTTACGTATTTCCATTTAGTATTTTAATAAATGTTTGTGTAATAATTAATTTCCCAAACGAATTAATAATTCAAACAGAAAACTAAGAAAGCTGAAGCTCCGAACATTACATTGAATAGGATTTTCTAAACGATATTTCTATTATGTTACAATTAACTATTAAGCCGTTACCATGGCAACCAGATTACCGTCTGGTTTCGGGATTTAAGGGAATTGGAATATAATCAAACATTTAAGCTTTATTGGTACTCGAATTTTTATTCATTTCACTCCATATTTCATAAAATTGTTGTGTTTTCGTTTATCATTCTTTCAATGACTCAACATTACGATTATCATATTAAGATATGTTTGGAATATAGCCTTAATAATATCCAGTTGTTATAGTAATAATTACCTACTGAAGATAACATATTATTTCTACGTACATAATAAATAAGATTAATTAGGACCAATTTAACAGAAAATATTTCCAACGGGTAGATAGGTATAATATAAATAGCTTCCGAAGAGATTGTCAAGGAAATTGAGTCTTTTAATAACAATTGCTAGAGGGAATCGATGTAATGTATAACATAATGTAGAAATAATATGTGGTATGTATTCATAATATGAAAACGTTTTTGAAGCTCCAATGCGAAAAATGTGTATGTACGTTTAATCGTTTGTTTTAATTTTTTCATCTTTTCAACAGACTACAAAAAAGAGGAAGCGTTTATTTTAATGTTATCTTCCACTAGCTGTGCTCCGCAGTTTTACCTGAAGTGTTCCGCTCCTGTTGGTCTTAGCGAGATGATATATAGCCTATAGCCTTCCTCGATAAATGGGCTATCTAACACGTAAAGAATTTTTCAAATCGGACCAGTAGTTCCCGAGATTAGCGCGTTCAATCAAACAAACAAACTATTCAGCTTTATAATATTAGCATAAATATTTTCATCAGACTACCAAAAAGGAGGAGATTGGCAATTCAACTGTATTTTTTTTTAATTTGTTACCTCAAAACTTTCGATGAATTGAATTGAAAGCTAATGCCTTTCAATTGGTCACATAAATATTTTGTTCAGTTCTGATTATTTGAAGTTGCATTATTTATTGTTAAAAATAATTTTAAAGTATTTTCTATTTTATTGTATTGCACAAGAAAAATCTTCGTTCAAAAATATAGGCAACAATACAAAATCCTGTCTAACTTGCAAACTGAAAACAAACGCTGAAATTGATTAAAGTTTTAATTCAGTATGATAACCCGTTAATCCTGATCAGAGCATCACCCATTACTCGCTAAGTACAGTTCGCGAAGCATTCCATTTCCAGTTTCCTGAACGAAGCCATCAATCTATAGCGTTGTTATTTTTCTTAACGCGTGTGCACACAGTCGTTTGTGGGCGTCAATCAAACTTGTTGAAGTTGTGAATTCGCGATCCAAGTTTTAAGCTTTTGAGAATTTGTGTTTTTTTCGTATATTTATTTATTGAATTGGATGCGAATTTTGTTCAATATTTAGTATTTTAATTGTTTTCTTGGTTGTAATTCTGATTTTGTTAATTTAGATTATAGATTTCCCTAGTTTTGTATTTCTTATCCTAGAGTGGATTAGTAGGACACAAAAGATAAGTGTATCCAAAATAGGAAGAAGAAATGTTATAATAATCGGAGTGTGTATAGATATAGATTTATAACTAACACATATTTACGGCTATATAAAATTGGGCAGAATTTTTACAGAAGATAAATCCTTTGAACTCGTGCGAACTTGAGGTGATTTACGTATAAAATCTTAGAAAATCTTGTATATTCCCACCTTAATAAATTATATCAAACATTAATATTTACATTCTGTTTGTATCTTCTTAAAATTGATGTTCGGAAAAGTCAAATATAATTTCAAATCTTCAAAGGTAAATTAAATGTTGTTTGGTTAACATATTTTGTGTCATCGGTAAAGTTTGGTAGCTTAGCGCTTTTATTTTAAATTGAAAATAAATAATATATGAAGGAGTTGATTTTTCCAATGCTAATTAGTGTTAACGATAGCTATGAAATCTATATCTTTATCAATATCTACCAGGTTAAGTTGTTTTAATTGTTTTTTTAACCTCTATAATTAGAGCGACGCTTGGATAGAGTAATTACAGTTCGTTGTGAGTGGCTTATTTCGAATAAAAAGAAGAAAAACGTTAAATAATAAATATATAGAGGAAGCCTTTTGTTTCGACCGATTTTACTCTATGTATCATTGAAACCTTATCTAAAAGAACAGTTACTAATTTTAAGATTATTTTTGATAACATGGCAGTGAATCAGTATTAAATTTCGTATTATGACCCAGTCACGTGTTTCTAATGTGTGTCAGGTTTATAATTTCAATTTTAATGATATCTATCTATTATTATCTATGCTAATATTAAGAGGAGGAAAGAGTTGATGTTTGTTAGATATGATTTAACTGAATAAGTGAATAACTATGCTACAGATCATAGAAATCTAAATAACAAGGCAATAGAAGTCGTAAGCGCGCGTGACATTGTCGCCGCTCAGGTGGTTACCATACCACCACCATACCACCAGTGCGTTCGTCGCTCTTCAGTTGTTCCTGAAACGTGCGTGAGTAAACATGGTGTGTTACAGCATTTCCCAGTGCGGAAATTCTTCCATAAATTGTAATTATACTAATAAAGGAATAAAATTTCACCGGTTAGTATTTTTGTTTATAAATATTGCCGTTTTTCCTTAAAATTATTATAGAATATTTACAAGTATCACGAGTGTCACCATAGTAATCGAAATAACAATGAATGACACAGTCGACCATTCTTGTTATCACGTTTAACACAAATTTCAACCTTATTTCTATGAGTTTATGTTCAAAGTTATATCTATTGAAAATTGACAACCTCTGTTGTAGAAAAGCCGATTTTTTTCGTATTGGAGCAAAAATAAACAAAACGTCTCATATACTTAGGGATGTTATTCTAAAATAAACCGTAAATTCGTGCGTTAGGATACATATTAAAAAGCTTAATTTAATATTTCAGTTAGTTTTCACTAAAATCAAGCTGTCCAATAAAAGGCATAGTTTACTTGTGTGTACTGTTTAGCTATCGGTTTAAATGTGTTGATTTTGGCGACAGCGGTTTTCATACGAATTATGACATTATAGCACTTCTATGTGTCTTGTTATTTAGATTTCTATGCTACAGATTAAAAAAAAAACTCATTGAAAAGCTCTCTCTATCAAATATAGGCTACATTTTATTATTATTGTTTACCCCAGGTTAACGCGGCCGAAGCCGGGACAGCTACTAGTGTTCAATAAAAAAAATGCATTCGACATTTTAAACACGTATCACAAAGCCCATACTATTATTACATCTATTTGTTTAACTCAGATCTAATATGTTAAGATTAATTCCAAATCATATTACACCAGCAGCCATAAACACTATCCTCATTCCATCATATAAAGTTAACCGCTATTTACGACTAGGGTCATTAACGTGGCACATAAAGGGCATAGACAAAAGTCTAAGCGACGCCATTACAAGTTCCGCACGACAAGATGGCGGACAGAGCAGCTCATCAAAGAGACCGCCGTTTCCGAGTATTAAAATTCAACATTATATACGGCTTTTGTTCCAGTGTACGTAATTGCGTTCTCTTTATACTATGTAATTACTGTTTTCAACGTTGACAAGTGATTTTTGCGATCAGTTGATCTTTTTTGAGCAATGGTAGTCAACATTTCAGTGCAGTGATCCAGAATTTCATGCCAACTGTTTGAATGTTTACTTTACTGTAGAGTTATTGCAAGTACTATTTTAAATGTAATTTATTAAAATAGAGCTTTATTGAAGTCGGTATCTCACAGTCAGGTAAGGAATATTATGATAACGTCTAGTGGCTCGTCTATGTACTTTAGCTAGCATAAATAAGTTCAATATTCCATGTTTCTGGTGTCAAGTATTATAATAACGTCAAAGGCTTATAGGTTCTTAAATATGTATATCAAGTGTAGTATCCAGCGTATCAAGTACAGCAAGCGTCACTAATAACCCGGTCAAATTAAGCCAAAAAAGAA
This sequence comes from Colias behrii, assembly GCA_029959065.1. Taxonomy (NCBI): domain Eukaryota; kingdom Metazoa; phylum Arthropoda; class Insecta; order Lepidoptera; family Pieridae; genus Colias; species Colias behrii. The sequence continues at coordinate 10,615,361 of JARWMC010000019.1, read as the reverse complement.
GAATAAAGTTACATTACCTTCAAGCTGATAGTTAGAAAAATTATTTAAAACATAATAAAAAAGAAAATTTGAGTTCCCCATCATTCCGGTACTAGCAAAAAAATCTATTCAAGGTCAAAGGTCAAAAATATGAGTTTTCGCTATTTTCTCGTAGCTACTATTATGACGATTGCAACTTTTAGGCTCGTTATATCTCAAAAACGGTAGCTCTTAGAAAAAATAGTACTGATACCTTTTTTGTAGAGAATTTTGAGGTCTACAATTTTGATCGGAAGTAATTTTTTGATAAAACTTACCGTTTACGAGAAAATAGCGATTAGTATTGATATTTCACAAAATTACAAACATCGTGGATATTCATCATTACATCCATCAAAGCAGATGGAAGCCCTTCATCAGTATGTAATTGAGGAAACCTCTCAAAACAAGTTTATACCCTTTTATATTGCATCGCGAAGGCGCGTAAAATATAACTCGCTATAAAACGGGACTATGTCACCATATACGTGCTATGTACTAAAAATTTTATGCAAATTCACCTTTATAATAAATTCAAAATGATATGTCACGGTTCGCACTCCAGTTTTGCAAATTTTGGCGTCCTTTGACAGTGTTTTTTTCTTTATTATGTTAGAGTCACCATAAAAGATGATTTTGTGCTCCCGTTGATATATTTTCTGTATGCTCTCTCTTAGTTTAGTTTTATGAGAGTTTGTAAAACAGTTTTCAGTAAAGTGGCTTCGTAAGCAAAAATTTGAACATCTGTCTTCCTGAGTCTTCTTTATTTCTTTAAATAATATAGCTTGAATAACTACTAAATTGTAAATTACATCAATAGATTTAGAATAGATCCAGGTCAATTAATAGAAAACTTCATTGTGAATATTGTATGCTGCCAAACATTTAGCAATCAAAGATACTCGAATTCAAAAGATTAAATAACGTAACCAACATCGAATGTTCACGCTACACTGCAATTAGAACAATTTAACTTCACCCATAGCCCAAATACAGTGCAGTAATCGACTGAAAAGTCAATCAAAAAAGCACTTCCAACTTCGACCAATTAAATTTAACGACTCATTCCTAAAACCTAAACTAGGTGAGGTAATAAAGGCTTTCTGATACAAAGTTCAACTTTACACATCATATGCACGCGATGATTAACATCTAATTACAATTTTAAATGTAGCAGTTTACTTTATGGCGAGAATTCAGCTGTCAAGGTGTTTTATGTCTACATTAGGCAGGCGTGTGTTTCTTCCTTACATTTATCTTTATGTGGTTTTCAGAGGGTTTTATGCCCCGTTGTTTTACCGAATGGAGAGCACACGTGTAACTTTTTGTTTCTGTTCTGTTTTGTTTCCGCTGAAAGTTTATGTAGTTTAGTTTTTGCGTTACTACAATAAGTAACGCAAAAGCACTACAATTAGTGCTTTTGAGAGAGTTAAATGGGGAAATGTTTGACGAGGTAAGTTCGCAAATTGAAAAGGTATGGGACTTGTTTAGATGTACAAAATTATTCCTTCTAGATGTACTCGTCAATAGATAGGTACCTATAGTAAATTCTGATCTATGGCTTTGGTTCAATAGGAATAAATAGAACAGGATGGAAACATTAATAAATCAAACTTATTTTTATTATCTCAAAAATAAATTACCTAGTAGTCCGGTATACGAAATATTTAAAGCTACTTACATATACATCAAAGATGACAGCGTTTATTGACATCATATTCCAAGTGTCCAATTCCACTAGAGAAAACGTTAGATACCTAATAAGCAAAACTCCCAAAAGATAAAGAATTCCATATGCAATAACTGTAATCCCTGTACATTTCAGCTCGTAATTCTATCTTGAACAAGTCTAGACTGATTTTATTAAACCTAAATAACGTACCTATTACACGAACCCTCGTAATGCTAGATAATTTTCTCAGAGCATGTTCGTTTAATTAGACGATATCGTCAGATTATCTATAGATACATGTAGTCTAGCTATAGTCTATACTCTATATTATATACTATAGATAGATAGATGAGTTATGCTCTTTGAGATAATATGATTACTTAAAAGTAGGTACTTTTCAACAATTAATATTAATGAATAATACAAAATAAAGAATTCTTAACTTAATTTTGAATTATGTATTGATATTTGTACATAAATCAGGATCTTTTTAGGACGTAGGAATCAAATTTTAAGGTAAAGCATGTCAAAACTAAATAGATATCACGTAAAAGCTCTAGCAATGTCTGGTAATGTCCAAATTCAGCGCTTAGTTTTAATAATTATACATACATAAGTTGCAAACCAAAAATTTGTAGAAATAGAAAAACAAACTTATTTATATAATTCGTTTTTATCTTTAATTTTCTCTCATTTCATTTGGAATTTTTCCACTAAACATTGGACTAAGCAAAACAATGTTTTCTTGTTTCCAGTAGCGTTAAGCATCACTCTATGTCAAGGTTATCAATTAGCTAAATATAAACTTTTATAGTACCCACTTAGTTCGCTTTATTACTGCCATTTTGTTGAATAAAACTGAGATATTTTCTCCTGTTGTTAGAAATATATTGTGTTTTCTTCGAGTAATTTCCCTTTAAATGTTTATTTTATGTTTCGGTCCTAATTTTTACCTTCAAATATTCTATACATCTCTAAGCTGTGCTTATTTTGTACTAGATGTGCCTCACGGTTTTACCCGCGTTGCTCCGCTCACATTGGTCCAAGTGTGATGATATATTATAGCCTATAGCCTTCTTCGTTAAATGGACTATCATCAGTAAAATAATTTTTCAAATCGCGTGGTTATTAGCACTTTCAAGCAAACAAACGAACTCTTTAGTTTTAATTTTACTTAAGATGTAATAGTGTAATCTAAATACAAATATTCTGAGTTACTAAACAATACCATTAATTCATTAATATCCCTTAAAACACGTCATATATTACAATCCTAAGTTCGTCCTAATCTGTGAAACTATATCGTGCGTTTGACAAAGATTGATCACGTTTGGAAGTAGCTGAATACCCTTACCTTATGTATTTACTCAAATACATCTCTGTTAGTATTCGATGTATTTTATGTAAAAACAGAACCAGTTAATTCCATAGAAATGCGTATATAGGATGCCCTTTTTACCAGATAACATAATATTTTTATTTAGCATAGAACGGTCATATGATTGAAAGATAAGAAATGCTTTTTTAAATACTTCGTTTTTTAATAAAGTAATTATCACACTGTAGTACATCAGTAGAAACGCTCTTCTTTTTTTAAACTCTTATTTAGTTGAAGGAAATCAAAATAAAAAAGAACTCCGGGTTAAACGACTGAATAAAAATATACCTTCGATTAATAATGGCTTGTAACTCTAAAATCTAAAAATAAGTATATGTAGTTTTACTAACATTAGAATAAGTACTACTAACAATATAGGTATGGGCAATGCTGCCTGACATAAATAAAGAAATATAAATAAATAAAAAAATAAAATAAATAAATATCTACCTATACATTTACATCAAACAACACATTTACACCACCTGTAAAAAATACAATACGATTAATCCTGCTCAAAGCGACAAAAACGTTAGAATTTACAATGAAAACAATCGCTACCATATGTCGCGATTGATCAATTAGCAAAATGTCCAAACACTGTATGCATTGTATTATTAGGAGGGTCCACACAGAGCTAGCAGCCTCGCGAGCAATTGCGCGAGGCAGATCGGTCAGTGTGGACGTGGCTCAGCAGAGTAAAGAATGATACGCTACACCATGTCACGAAAGAGCCGTGCTCTGTCCGGGGCTCGATCAAACATTATTGAAGTAATTTATGAATCAATTCATACAAAACGTATACAACACACTTACTAACACATTAAAGTATACTGCACTAGGCTCGGACGGGGCAAGGTGTTGAAATGTGTATGGATATTGTTTCATTTGTTTCCCGACTCCGGTTCGGCCCGTCCCTGGCACAGTGTAGCGTGAATCATGCTTTAAGCGCACGTGTCGCTCGTCTACGTCCACACTGACCGAGCTTCGCGCAAGTGCTCGCGAGGCTTCTCGCTCTGTGTAGACCCGCCTAATGGACATCAGGGGACCCCTGTCAAACGTGTCAGGAAAATGTATGGCCATATAGAATTCATTTGTTGAAACTCTATTGTTGTTTTGTTTTACACTACCATTGTGTGTGGGCTTAGAATTTACTGTTAACTAAAACACTGTTGAGGTTTAATTCAATTTAGATATTAAAGCCAATATTGGTTTTAGATCACCGCTAATTTCAATATTAACAGCTTTAAATTTTTTGTATCAATCGTATTATCTGCTATCAAAATAAACAATTAAAACATAATTTTGAAATCTCAAGGTGTTATAAAACTACGTACAGAAAATTCGATAATTAACCGTTATAACTCCAAACTTTAATTTTAGAACGATAATCAAAATGGCGTCTTGAAAACTCCAAGTCAGCTAAATCTTCTATTGTCAACAAAACCATTATTGGGTTAGATAGCGAACTTTGTTTATGGGACCAATTCAGGGATATCTTTCATAAACGGTTATATCATTTCCCATTAAGTTTTCAGACAATGGTCTTGAGGGTTGATTGTTTAAAATTCGCGAATTTGCGATTGTTTGTATATCTGTACATTTGGTGATATTGTTGAAAGTACTTCATAGGGAAACGCGGTTAAAATTTTACACCTTTTTTGCACATTAGTACGAAGGAACTGATAGTAACGATGCATTGATACGTATTAAATGTCATGTTATGTGAAATTATGTATGACCCATCTTTGTTGATTACAAGGGAAATCAATCCGTTTAACATTGACACACATTTGGCCCATACCCCCACCCCCCGGGGCAGAACTATATAACTCACATACAGGAAGTTGAACGCATAAAATTTAACGTCCCGTCGAAGTCAAATAAAGCAAGAAACAGGCGTATAAAAATGGCGACCTAGAGAATCCGAATAAAATTGATGGCACCAATATTCACGGATAGGGTTAAAAGTCCTACGAAATTGGTAGAGTAAATCTTACTCTGTTTTCATTATAGTGAAAGGATGGTAATTTTTTGGTAAAGATACGTGTAAGTTGCATATATTAAAGCATTTCACAACTGACTAGTACATAATATTTTTGAGTTATATTTATTAGATTATAATAATATCTGCCCTTTTGGTATCGAGGAGGAAATCTTCAAAAGATACTCTCTTTTGGGGGAAAAAAAAGAGCATGTGGGATTCTTACCCACTAAAACCTCCTCGACGGCCAAACCCAAAGCATGGTAGCGGGGACTCCGGGATTTCGCGTAGAACGCACTAGAGCTCCCGCAGCTATATGTCAGACTATGTGGCTTCCCTGCCTCATTATCGACTACCCAAAGTGGGTAGGACAGTCACAGGACCGGGAAGATGTTATAGGCGGCTCAATACCAATAATGATATCTGCCCTGAATAAAAAAAAAAAACCTTCAGTATAATATCGTCAAGATACGTATGCGAAACAATTTAAATTAATTAATAATTTATAACATGACCCAATGTAATATTTATGTAAATCTTCACGAACCCGACTTATATATACAAACATGCTCCCAAAACGCGCCCCTTAACATAATCTCAATAAGTTATCATAACGTAATATCGAACTACCCACATATCCATAAAAATATTACCCAGATAAACTTGCGGCCAGAACTTATATCGAATAAAAACACCCATAAATTCCGTTGGCTGAACACAACTCGGAGGAAAGCCTTATCCAAATCTTTTGGGAGAATAAAATTATTTAGGCCAATATACCGAATAGGTGCTAAAGGATGGAGATAAATCAATCCGGGATGACTTATTCGACTTTGATCTCTGTTTTTGTTACGGGTAATAAATCTGATTGGGTATGGATCATTTACTTATGTACCACATCTTTAATGTTGCAAGTCCAGTCAGTGATTCTAATAATACCTATATAAGAAGTTTATCAAATTCCATGAAAATACTAAAGGCAAAAACACGCTTCACGTATAAGAATATGACATTTAATATTCTGGTTCATTATCTACTATAAAACCGTTTAAAAATGGGTATAAAAAGGACTTCTTGAAAATTATTGTTATTAAAATTCTGTAATTCCAGGTTATAACCAAAAATGATTGTCGAACAAGCATTGGTGTCTAAAATATGAAATTTTACAGTAATTGAATATTTTTATCTTCAACCACACAGTGAATGCACATGACATAAAATAAGTGAATGGCTGTGATGGCCAGTTTTTATATCCAGAGTACCATCAATTTTACTACCCACTCATATTTGCGTTAGCTTTTTTTATTAAGTGTGCATGAATTAAATATAATATGTACTTCTATTAAAAATTGACGTAGAAGATGGAAAATATAGACGGATACAAGTATGTTATTCTTACATGCCAAAATATGTAATACCTGTATAAAATTTGATTAAAACATAATTATTTCTAGTCTAGATTATCAAATACTCAGTCTTAGCTTCCAAGTAATTTATAAGGAACGAAAATTTATTCGCCTTTGAAACGTTTAAAACGCGATAAAAAAATATATTACGGTATTTTGCCATGAACATTGAATCTTGAATCAACATCATTACCTCAAAAGCTTCGATAGGTGTTTGCTTAAGTCAAAATATTATGTATTCGTAGTAATCAACTAGTATTCCGTAAGTGGAAGCTCATGGATTTTCTTCATTGCTACAATAAAATAATATTATGTTATTTTACATAAAAACTAGCGGTCCGCCCCGGCTTCGCCCGTGGTACATATGAAAAATAGATGTTGGCCGATTCTCAGACTTACCCGATATGCACAGAAAATTTCATGAGAATCGGTCCACCCGTTTCGGAGGAGTATGCAGACTAACATTGTGACACGAGAATTTTATATATAAGAAGATAATGAGAATTATTATTGTGAATCAAAAAACTAAAAAAATATCGGTATTTTTAATGTAGGTATCGTTCAATTTTGTTCAAAATGTTATTCCATTTTCCTTCATTTAAATGTTATTTAAATATTTAATATGATATTTATTTAAGTAGGTATATTAGGTATCTATCACGGAAAACATTCATTTTCAAAAAATTATGTGATGTGGTCTTTGAGCACAATAACATATATTGCTATTCCCATCCATTTATGGGGTAACGTGATTGACATACTATTGCATATTCATTTATAGTCTTGCGTATAAACCGGTGACATCGGTCGACAAGTCACAAGACAAGCCCGGAGGGAGAAGCTTTCTAGTTCCCAAAGCTTGCCAGAACCGCTAGAGGGTAGATGTTTTTATGTTATAGCATTTGGCATAAATTTGTTCTATAATTGATACAATTGGTTCTCAATTTTTGTGTAAACAACGTAGATATTTGAGTCTAATTTTTGGATATTCAATACCTTAATTTTCAAGATTAAGATTATTTAGAATTGGGTTCGTGAGATGAAATAAAATATTAGAATTTACACAAATTACAAATCTATAACTTGCATATAAACTTCTTCTCTTTACTCTCTAACAGGAATCGTAGGAAATTGTTCTACACTGAAAAAGACGATCAAATCTAAACTTACTAATTCTGTAAGGCTGAAGAGTTTGTTAGTTCGGTTAAACGTGATAACATCTAGAGCTACTTGTTCGTATTGAAAACTGTGTGTTATATCCATTGTTTTTGTGTTGGATATGCGTTTTTTTAAAAAGCCTAAAATGTGGTAATTTTGATAAAAAATTTAATAATGTACCTATTTGATCAAATATTGTTTGCGCCTGCTTTTATGGTCAATTTAGCCCTAGAGGTACATCCAGTATAAAAATAAAAAACAGGCTCTTTTAAACCAATGGGAGCGTAGCAGCAATGAAGAATGTTCTTAAAACTTCCTCTTAAGATATGAATTTGCGTTGTCAGCTAGTAAATAGTTATCCCTATAAATATATCACTTTGTAACTACAATTTGATTATAATCTCAACAAATCTATCTTGTCGCCACGGTAGACGATAAATTGAAAAACAATTCAAGTGAATTTCACGGGACACTGAATCTTCGGGTTTTTAATCGGCCTTTACTTATATCAAACTAAACTTTGTTACTAAGCCGTTAAATTTTATTTACGGCTTCTAAGTTGGGGTGATTAAACTATTCGATAATCGGTTGGAATTATAAAGTTTACGCTTGATTGTTTTATCCTTTGTGAAAATTATGACTTAATAAATTGTGACTAGCTTTTAATAATTGAGTTTAGTTATAATGTTATATATTATATGAAAGTTAATAAAATATGCAACGACATTTGTAGAGATATTTGGGGGAAATTTTCATTACGAATACATTTTTAAGTGCAAACTAATAGGTATCTAATATTATATGGTTAAAAACCTCATAAATTAAATGAACTTTAAAATTATTTTACAAGCAAAATGAAGGGTCAAATTCCGTTTCTTTAAAGGGTTTTAAAAGGGATTCTTTGAAGAGTGTTTCTTTGATGGACACGTTTAAAAAGTATATTTTTAAGCTTGTTAGCACCTAATTGAATGAAATTTCTCGTATTACTAATTGGGTTGGAAATATTTCATATTAAAATTGGAATCCAGTTTCGTCTGAATTTTTTGTAGTCTTTCCTTTCTCTTATTTCATTTAAATATTAGAATATCTGCCACTTTAGCTTTTTTTCATGATTATAATAAACCGTAGGCCCCGGCTTCGTTTGAATTCATCAGAGATAGAACAAAATGTATTTGTTAGTCAGCAATGTACCTTATTTCTTAACTGTATTCGTGTAACTTACTTGACTTAAGGTCCTATGGCCCCTATGTGGGGCAGAGGGCGTCCACAGTGCGCCGCCATCGCGAAACTGTATTCGTGTACATAACTATAAAAGATAGCACAAGTAATAGATAAACCCTAAAACTTCCTATAAGAAGACTCTTTTCTTGTTATTTCTCAAGTAAAAAATTAAAAAGCCCTGGATTTACTTGGTAATCAGCGTTTAAGTCAAAATTTAAATCATAATCAGTTTAGTGAATATTGAATAAGTTTAAAGGCAGATCTCATTTTATATACACCCATTCAAATAGGTGTATAACAATAATGTTTTGTCATAAAAATCTTCCATTCAAAAACCCGAATTATGTTTTGAAATAAAACTGTGAATTGCCAAAACAATTATCCACCAGTTAAAAAAAATCATCATAAAAAGCATTTCGCTGTCGAGTAACGTTCAACATTTTAATAAAATCAATATTGGTTCTGTTCGGAATTTTCTATTCTTCACTCAGTGTTTTACAATGCGGTAGAAACGTGAAGCTGTCACACATCTACGGTGTTTCATGACAATAGTAATAATAATGGTATTGAAATGTAAATTCAAAGATTTGTAGAGAATTGGGCCAAGCTGTCGTAACTACGTTGTAAAAGTATTTGAATCTTGTTTGGTCTTCTTACTTATCCTTCTATTTATTTTGAACTGACTAAAAATGATTCAGGTTTTCTATTCTACGGGATATATTTTGATTTTTTACTAGATATTTCATCTGAGTGAACCGATTTTGATGGTTATTTTTTTATTTGACTTCCGGTTGGTCGCCTTTAAATTTTGTGCAGTTCTATCTATTTGAAGGCGGTATAGTTGTTGGTTTAAAATATGTAATCTTTCTGTTCATTTAACTTGTAATAATATTTTCAGGGGTTTCTAAACGCTTAACAAGTCCCCCAGGGCGTTTAACTTTGTACAAATATTTTTAGAAATGGTTTTTGTATGATCAAAATCACATTTTTTCCTTGTAACGTTATTCACTGTGCGGCAGGTGTTATTGTCAGCGAATAAATAAATTTTCCGCTACACAACATTATATTGCTATTGAATTTGTATATTCAGTATTATGGATAAATGTGTGACGTCACACTATCAAAAAAATCGTTCAGTTTATTGAAAACTAGAGGTCCGCCCCGGCTTCGCCCGTGGTACATATTTCGCAATAAAAGGTAGCCTATGTCCTTTCTCGGGTATCAAAATATCTCCATACCAAATTTCATGCAAATTGGTTCAGTAGTTTAGGCGTGATTGAGTAACAGACAGACAGACAGAGTTACTTTCGCATTTATAATAATAGTATGGATTGATAAAATAAAAAAATAAATAAAATTAAAATTAAATTATTAATAAATTATTAAAGTAAATGATAATGATATTGATTGTAGTATTGTCGTAGACGTAGTAGATTTTCCAGCAATTTTTTTGACAAATTTTACCAATTTCAGAAATATGAGCCAAAGGTACATCTAAAACTGCTTAAAAATAATGTATATTTTAAAAACTGTAGCATCAAACAAGCCAATATTTATGGTATAAAATATTATCCTGTGAATTGTTGTTACTATTGATATGCTATTTCATACCTAGTATAGTAGTACCAAGTATTTAGCCTATATATTATTCAGGTTAATCGTCAGACCATATATTTTGTTTCACTGCAGGGACGCCTTTCTACGAGAGTTTAAGCTGTAATCCACACTTATGAAATGTGCAGATTTGTTAGATATATTATGTCATACTGTGTTTTTTAATGTTCGATTAAAACATTTATGACTGAGTATATATTACACTAGTAATATACTCTAAGATTTATGAGTAGTTATATATCTGTAGATGCTGTGCTGACGCAGGATTTTCGGTCGCGTCGCACATTAACATAGCGTCGTCCCCAGTTTTCCCGTAACTCGCGCCACCGACCCACGTTTAGTAGTTTGTAAATTAAAGTAATATATTTATGTGTAACTTATAGGACATATTATATAATTTCTTTTGGCTGCAATCTTTATTTCATCTCCCTACACACCGCTACACTAAATATCTAACTCTACAATAATTTTTCTAAGGGCTGATTTTTCAATACTTGGTTAAAACTTATTCGTCGAATAATGTATAAAACTACCATTTTAAAAACGTATTCTAATTGCCCGTATTTGACAGTTTACGTGACATTTTAAAATTATCGTATAATACTTTATTGGACGGATAAGTTTTATCCAAGCATTGAAAAATCGGCCCTAAGTAATTTTAATAAGCCTTATTTTTGTCAGACAGGCAAGAAAATCTATGTTATGTTGCTAAATCGCAAATCTCGAAAACAACTGAACCCAATTCGTTAATTCTGGTGGTTGTAGTACGAGGATAGTTTTTATGGAGATAAAACTTAAACATGTACCACGGGCGAAGCCGGGGCGAATAGCTAGTAGCTATGCAAATACCTATAATGTAAACATAACAGCTGTTTGTGTATTGATTTTTTCGATTTATGATTAATTAGTAGATGAATAGTTACAAACTTAAATAAACAAAAAATCAAATTTAGTAGTTTTTGTTTGAATTTCATATTACTACGCCACTGCTCATATATTGTTTTGCTAAATGTGTGACATTATCCGATTTGTGTTCCTAGAAATTTCAACGTGCGCTTTACTAGGAAATTAACTAAACATGCATGATGAATGTTTGGCATTAATAATATTGTATTTAGTATATGTTTACTGGTTTTAATTAAAGGTTTTAATAATACGCATTTGATGGTAATAAGTAATGTTGGTCTCTCAGATTTGTAACATGCTTTTACAGCTGCACATACACAATTATGATAATGGGTCAGTGTATATTATTGTATATTATTGTCTCTATTATAACTATTTTTACAGAAAAATTAAAACTAATATTTACTATATGTTTGTTTAAAAGTAAACTAGTTAAATAGTTGTAAAATATTAATACTTACCTACACATATCTAAAATACTTACACATATCTAAGCTATTGCAGTGGCGGTGTATGAAGAATTATTAAGAAAGCTTATAAATAGGAAGAAAACATTATTTCCTAACCTACTTAATATTATAAATGCGAAAGTTTGTGAGGATGGATGTGTGTTTGTTACTCTTTCACGCAAATACTACTGAACCGATTACAATAAAATTAAGTACACATATTTTATTATTATAGTATTTATATTACACATATAGGACTGGAATTCCGGGATTAAAACCTATGCTATGTTAACACATAGGATAGGTTTTATCCCGGAAATTCCACGGGAACGGGAACTATGCGGGTTTTTCTTTGAAAACGCGGGCGAAGCCGCGGGCGGAAAGCTAGTTCTGTATAATCCTGAAGACTATTGAATAATAATTGAATAAATACAGTTATTTTTGTAACGTCCTAACCCTGACTTATTCAATCAACACAAAAAAATTAATGAGTGACTTAATGACCTTAAAGGCGGGAAACTTGGCCAAATCACTGAGAACACCTGGCCTTAATTCTTTCTGTTGATGGAGGTCCGTTAATTATTCAAATGATTTATAGACTTACATTGATTTATTATTGATTAAGCTCTCCGAATAAGGCAATGGAGGGTTTATTGGATGCTTTAATATTTTAAGATATTTATTTAGGATACGTTATTTGTAGAATGTTTTTGCTTGTTGATTCCCGATTTCTTCTTTTTTTAAGCTATTGCATAGCTTCTATCGCGGGCCTTGAGCGCGGGGACCGAATCCAGAAATTTAGTAACGAAAAACCTCACGCTCCCCACTCCGACGAGCGCGGAGGTGTGGCTTGAAGGCATAGCATGCAATAGCTTTACCGCGGCAGTCCCCGAGTGCCACACGTCTTTTTTCTTCTACCTTTTAAACTTGAAAACAGCAGTGATCATTTAGGTATTAAGGTCAGTAATTTTTATCATAATATGTATTAGAAAATTGATTTCATAAACCGTTTTCAGTTAGGTACCTAGGCTACATACAAAACACGATTTTTAAAGAATAATCGTGTTTTGTAGGTATGTAGCTAGGAATATATTATTTGAACAAGGGTTCAAATTCCTATTTATTTTATCATTTCCTTGGTGTCATTTCCTAATGACACCAAGGAAATGATAAAATACCTATTGGTATTTTAAACTACGTCACAACTACGTTATAAAAAGATGACACAGATAAAAAAGTAAAGAAATAAGGGTTGAAATATACCTACAAAACAACATACAAACAGCTACTAATAATTCTCACCACGTAATGTTAAGGCTTTTACATGCGCTAATAACCTTGAGGATACTTGACGGATCTCAAACCTCTCCCCCTGCACCTTCTTTTTTCCTCGCATTTTGTATTTAAAAAGATACTAATCAGTGAAACAAAAAATCCTCGTCAGGGACTGTTGTGTAACTGATAATTTATTAAACATAAAATTTTCAGAGCTCTAAGTCAGCAGGTTACGAAGTTTATAGAGTATTTGCGGAAAAATCGATGACCACGGCACATTTTTTTTCTAGAAATCTATTAACTTTGGAAAAAAGTCCTCGCGAGCAATTAAAGATCAAAGACCATCCTATTTTATATATTTTTTTCGGTATTGTGCTTTATGTTGTACCAGAGTTTATAGAGGTTGAACATAGTCGAAATTGCCGGGTAACGCCTTAACGTACATACTCGTAAATGACCGTTACGTCGTTTCCTTTCCAACGTCGAGGTGTTGAGTTTCCTCTATAACATTTATCAGTTGAGGAATAATGGACATTATTGCAGTGTATTAAGTGCGAATATCGTGTGAACATAAATAGCTAGTAGTGTAAAATGAATGGAAATGTTTGCATACAGTAAAATACAATTTTGAAATTATATTTTTAGTTTGAAGATCATTACAATATGGGATTATGAGGTTATATTTTATCGGTTATGAATATATAGATAAATTCAATTATCTGTTTAGTTTTATTGATTTCTCAATGGAATTAAAATAATCATACTAATATTATTTTAAATGCGAAAGTTTGTATGTTTGTTTGTTCCTCCTCTAGACAAAAATTGCTGAACCGATTGTCATGTAATTTCATGACACACACTTCAACTTAGATAAACACATAGGTTTTTATTTCTCGGAAAAACACGGGAACGGGAAGTATGCGGGTTTTCCTTTGACTACGCGAGCAAAGCTGCGGGCGAAAAACTAGTAATTAATAACTACAAAAATCTTGTTTTAAAATTTGTATAACTTCAATTTGAGTTAAAATAAATAAAGGTTAATAATCTATTAAATAAATAATAAAATTGTTTTATTTCAGGACATATTGTGTTCCCATTACAGGGATATAATATTCAAATTCGTAACAAAAACATATAAAAACTCCTAAAATATAATTACTTTAATAACAATTTTACGTGAAAAATAATCCACTTTTCAAAGCGTAAAAAACAAATTACCTATTCAAAATACTTTAAAAGTATTATGAATTTACGCGAAAATTATTCCGAGAATTTTAATAATAAGTGCCTAATATCATTAGTTCGATTGGTGAAAAATAAGTTTTGAAATGCGTAGCGATACCAAACTTAATCCAATTATAATTTCAATTTTTGAATGTACATATATCAATACTTAGCTTCCCTCCGCGGTATTACCCGCGTTGCTCCACTTCTGTTGGTCTTAGCGTGATGATAATATATAGCCTTCTTCGATACATGGGCTATCTAACACCGAAATAATTTTTCAAATCGGACCAAGTATTCCTGAGATTAGCGCGTTCAAACAAACAAACAAACTCTTCAGCTTTATAATATTAAGTATAAAGGATATTACTTTTTCTTGGTAAAATTTACACTTGGCAGAATGATTAGGAGCGTTTAATTTTTAATCGATATGTTCTTAGTTTGATACCCGGAGCAAAATAGATTTAAATGTAACATATGCCTAATATTATTGAGGTGAAACTTCTTTATGCGCGTTGAGAGTAAAATTTCAAGGTCACGTCATGGCAATACCGTCACGTCATGGAGTAAAGCGACGATTTTGATATCTTTAAATCTTGCCAAAGAAGTTTCCCTTCTCACGCGTGTGCACACACGCACACGATCTTTTTTTCCATTTTTTTCAATTTTAATGTTTCCGGAGATTAAAGCGTCCAATCAAACAAACAAACTAAACTTTATAATATCTATTAAATAATAAAAAGTCTAGATAACGTTTTATCTACTGTGATGATAAAAAGCCTAGTAAACTGCTTTTTATTTCAAACACAATGCTTAGATGCTTCTTTTCATTGAAGCTTTTTGCTCGAAAGCTGCGTATAATGCACTCCTGAATAAGTGACCCTGGGTCAAGGTCAGGGTCTTATATAATATAGTCACTTTACTCTTTTCACTATACAAATAGTTTATTTAGAACATTATTTTATGTACAAATTAAATATTTAAAATAAATAGAGCTATTGAAACAAACTATAAAATAAACAATTATGAAATAATGAACTGGCAGAGAAAGCGAACATATTATTCTCTGCCTTATAAAACAAGGCTTCAATTCATTTTAGTTTAAGATAGAGTATTTTACATTTTCATGGGTTTTAATGTAAAAAAAGCAGTCATTTATCAAGAAATATTAATATAAATATTTTAAAAATTTCTAAAGTTGCTACAAACCTTTCACCACATTTTATTATACTTGAATTTCATCTAACCTTGTCTTACGAAATTCGTTAAGTTTATTGAGGGACACAAAACCACACAAAACCTACCGAAAATTGTTAATCGCAGCTTTAAATTTCAGAATCCTTACAATTTATTTAAATCATTGCATCATTTCTAAAATATATCATTCGTTGCCTCTGACCTCGAAAATTCTGACAAAAATTTAAATCCAATACAGATTTTCACGTTATATCAAAAATAAAATAATTTTTCAAACAATATAACGAAACGTTTACACATCGCAAATCAAATGAAGCAAACAATCAAATATAAATAGAAAAATATTATTCTTTCATTTTTTTTTTTATTATTGCCCTCGAGGCATTTTATAAACAATTACCTACCTACCATGCGCATAGAGCGATTTACTGTAAATTTTTTAACTTATTTTCTCAATGAAGAAACAATATGTACAGTTCTATATTATTATAACGTGAGGACAGAAATAAAAGGGAACCATAAGGTATCTACAAATATATAGTCGTCCTACAGAGGTATACATTAATGGTATAATTTTAAAGGTTTTTTATGTACCTCGACATATTTCGATCAATAGGCGGGTCCACACAGTGCGAGCAGCCTCGCGAAGCAAGGCTTCTCCCAATATGTTTCTTACTATTATGTTCCCAAACCCCTCATAGGAGACCCGAGTCCCAGCAGTGGGAATGTATATGGGCTGATAATGATGTTCCCAAACTAAACTATGATAGGTACTGAAAATATATTTATGGTATCATCTCGGTAAGTATCAGAGAAACGAATAATAAAAAGAGCGTGAGTGACGAGCACTCTTGTGAAGTGAAACTTCTTTGGCAAGATTCAAAGATACCAAAATCGTCGCCTTACTCCATGACGTGACGGTATTGACATGACGTGACCTTGAAATTTTACTCTCAACGCGCCTAAAGAAGTTTCACTTCAAAAATAAACCTACAGTAGACTGTAGAACATAATATAGGCAACTCCTGTTTTAAATCGGTTAGAAATCTGACCTACTTTAAACTAATTTATTTTTTAAATTTATTACATTAGTCTTTTATATTGTTCAACTAATAACGTAATTATTTTCTCGGGAATTTTGCTATTGGAATCGAGAAAATGGATAAGACTTAGTACTGGATGGAATTAATGGATCTTCCGAAGTAAAACCTGCTAGCCAATCTTGAAACAGATTTTTAAACTGTAATAATGTATCTGTTAATTTTTAATAAAACTGCAATAAAATATGACAACCTGTTTTGTAGCTATACCAGTACAGACAGATAAACAGATTATATAGAAATAGATATTTTTGGAAATTAAACGTGAAGCCAGGTTAAATATTAGATTGAATGTAAAAAGAATGTACTGCGTTTCTACACAACTGCCTTATTGATGTAGACAGTTGATAACAAATCACAGCTAGTCAACGACTATTAACAAAGTGAGGGTAGTTGGGTCGAACGTCGTATAAACAACGTCAGAGCCCCTAGGCACGATTCTACGAAAGCGCTAGGATTCAAAGGAAAGCGGCATTTTATAGTATTCGACAGCTAAGCATGTTCAATAATTATTGTTCATACAAGAAATAGTGACAACTATATTGACAACTATTCATCCACAAAAATATTAAATCAAAAGTTAGTTACGTCTAACAATATAATATCACCCCTCGTGTTTCGATGGGGGTTAAAAGGGGGTGTAGATGAATTTACTTATAACATCAATACGTCGATTCCTTTGAAGATATAAGACAAGCGTTTCTAATATATTTCAGAATTCCATTAATAATTTAATCTCATGGAAAACAATATATCATGTCGTATAACTTGGCTCTTTGTAATGAAACAAGTTTATGTTGTAAGGTAGATGGATATGACAATGTAGCTTTATGGCATGCTACATAAAACGGACGGGTTATACCTACGTTTTAGCTAAGGGGAAAATATCGTAAATTACTGAATGGTGACGAGCTATGATTTGCGACGTGGGCAAATGTAGCGTAAAAATTTCAGCTTTTGCTTATGTGTATTATATTAGAATTCTGTGTATTTTTGTTAGTTTTTAACATGCGAATGAAATTCTTTTAAGAGTCTAGAGATTTTAGAGTGATTTTGACTTGTTTCTGTAATTCTTTAGAAGCTCGTTTAACAAAACTAAATTAGTAACAATGTGTGATGATATCTTAAATTAAAGATTAATTCATTATCTAAAATGCGTTCGAGACAATTTATTGATATTCATTGTCCAGTTTGTTTAATAGCCAATAACCTGAGGCGTGTTTCAATTTTTTCCATGCGGGACGTTCGTGTCTTTGTATTTTACACGGAATTTAATAGAAGAAATTTTCTTATAAAATATACAACAGTAAAGACACTGAGACATCCTAAAATATGTTCGAGGCAATTTAAGTACTTTTATTGAAAAATTCAAAGAAAATCTAAGTTAAAATAGCCTTACTTTGATGAAATTTTATGCGTATATGGCGTCGAATTTCTAGTTCTTACAACAGAGTTAAAAAAAAAATAAAAAATACACACTAAATGATAGGTTAATGCTTTAAAATTTGCAACAAAAAAAATACATATTATATGTTTTATGAAAGAAATGGAATAATTTAAAGTTCTCTAGAATTTTCGATTATATACGGGAGCGCAAACGTTGTTACGGCAGATCTATATAATCGAATATTCCAGAGAATTTTAAATTATACCATTACTTTCATAAAACATAGTAGTAAGTTTTTTTAAACGAGCTCCTAAAGAATTAAAGAAATAAGTCAAAATCACTCTTAAAATCGATACGGCCTCTTAAGTTAATTAAGAATAATGGAAAATGTGAGATACGTTTAGGAGGTACGTTTTGATCCTTTTTAGTCATCAGAAGAAAGACACAAATCTGTTCTAATAGTTAATGTTAAATTTCCAGAAAAACTTTGTTGTATGGTCTTGATTACAATAATTAGTATATTGTGTTTAAAATATACAGCCATTTTTAGGGTTCCGTACCTCAAAAGGAAAAAACGGAACCCTTATAGGATCACTTTGTTGTCCGTCCGTCCGTCTGTCAAGACCCTTTTTCTCAGGAACGCGTGGAGGTATGAAGCTGAAATTTATATCAATTACTCAGGTCTACTGTTCCTTGAAGCTGTGAAAAAATCAAACTTCTAAGCCAACGCAATCAAAAGATACAGCCGTTTATGCCGCAAATTTTCGACACTTGCAAGGGAATCAAAACCTACAGGGTGCTTCCCGTGAACTCAGAATCTTGAAATTTGGTACGAAGCAACGTCTTATAGCATAGATAAAGGAAAAATTACGAAAACCATAAATTTTTAGTTACATCACATAATATATTTTTTTTTAATAATTTTAAACTTACTACCCATTTCCTCATAAACGCGTAGAGGTATTAAATTGAAATTCATACCAAATACTCAAGTCTATAATACCTTTAAGCTGTAACAAAATCAAACTTCTATGTCAACGCAATCAAAAGAAACAGCAATTTAAGCTGCATATTTTGAAACTCGCAAGTACTCGCAAGGGAATCAAAACCTAAAGGGTACTTCCAGTCGACCTAGAATCTTGAAATTTGGCATGAAGCAACGTTTTATAGCACACATAAAGGAAAAATTCCGAAAACCTTAAATTTTTAGTTACATTACAAAATATATATTGCAGGTTTGTACGGAACCCTCGGTGCGCGAGTCCGACTCGCACTTGGCCGGTTTTTTTTTAACGTTCATTCCCTAAATGTTGCTAGTTTTAGTGTAAATTCTTCTTACATTGACAGTGACGTGAAAATTGAGCTTTAAAATTACTCTGTGACTGTTTCTGAATACAATGTCTTTTATGCTAACAGCGCAAATAAAATGAGAGTTATGTTTACGTTCAATTTCAACATATTATCATGTTGCCAAGTATTTTATTACTTTGTAATAAAATACTTGGAAAGCATAACTTGCATTCGTAAAAATAACATTAGAACTAGCTGACCCGACAGACGTCCTGTCTTTGCGCAATTTTACACATGGCCGTTACATTTTCGCATTTTTTTAATTCGTTGGCCGCAAATTTCTTGACGTTTTCTTTCATAAGATCATTTTCCTGCCAATAACGAACACATCAAAATAAAAATTATCGAAATTGGTCCAGCCGTTCACGCGTGATGCCGTGAACAAGGTAAATTGGTATTCATTCTTATATAATATATAAGACCATGGAAATAAAAGCTTCTTGTTTGTTACGTCAAAATAAATAAACATAATGTAAACATAAAACTCATATCGAGAAGCATTCCTAATAAAGATAAATCCTTTCACATAAGAAATGGATACGTCAAATTTAATTACACAGCCAATCAACGTCAAGTGCCATCACAAAGACCCTTTCCCGAACCTTCTAGAACGTTCCACGCGAATAAAATCCTTCCAATTTGATCGCACCCTATAATTTGTCCTTTCTTATAGTTCTTACATTTTGCCCTTTTCATATCACGCTACGACACGTAAAAGAAGATATTTCCCGCTAAAAGGAAAACTTTCCGTGGATAAGATTTGGTTTGGAAAAGAAATGAGATTTATTGGATTTGTAATTGCTATTTCATTCGATGTGGAATTATAATCAGAAGCCATGTATCATATGACCTATTATATACACAAAATATTTTTCATCATAATTCATATTAAGTACGTGTGTGTGTAAAAAATTGTTTATGTTCACTGGTCTCTATCAATTATGGATAGATAGCTACAAAAATAGTAATTTCAAATATCGTTTTTGTTTACACAAACATATTACTAGCTGCGCTCCGCGGTTTCACCGCTACGTCCCTGTTGGTCTTAGCGTGACAATATAGCCTATAGACAATATAGGCTATGTAACACCGAAAGAATTTTTCAAATCAGACCAGT
Organism: Colias behrii; assembly: GCA_029959065.1. Lineage (NCBI taxonomy): Eukaryota > Metazoa > Arthropoda > Insecta > Lepidoptera > Pieridae > Colias > Colias behrii. The sequence continues at coordinate 10,594,905 of JARWMC010000019.1, read as the reverse complement.
AGTTCCTGAGATTAGCGCGTTCAAACAAACAATCAAACTCTTCAACTTTATAATATTAGTATCAAACGTCTATACTCTACCTTTACTATGCTAGACCGTAACTTATAATATTATATTCATCATAATTTATCCATCTTACATTAGATTATAGATCTTAAAACACAGTATTAAGCAGATATACTAATTCTCGTTAAACTACCATTAAATTTTAGTATTGTCTCTGTTTTTATGACTGCTAATAACTAGGATAGAGAATTGCATTCGTATTTCAAAGCAACTATGTTACGTCACTATTAAAGGAAGTTAACCAAGACGGTAAATAAAAGTTAGTTATTTACTGTCTTGGTTAACTTCCTTTAATAGTTATGTAGTAATGAAACACATTCAAATTAAGAGCAATGTTACAAATCGTTAAATACAAACTAAAACTAGGTAGTATGCACTCTTCTCTACTCTGTGTTCAACGCTAAAAAAAGCCTACTGCAGTCATATTACAGACTAGCTGCTCCGCGCGGTTTCACCCGCGTGGCTCCGCTCCTGTTGGTCTTAGCGTGATGATATATAGCCTATAGCCTTCCTCGATAAATGGGCTATCTAACACTGAAATAATTTTTCAAATCGGATCAGTAGTTCCTGAGATTAGCGCGTTCAAACAAACAAACTTCATAATATTAGTATAGATTTCTTTATTCAACAATAAAGCAGAGTTCTATTGATGAATGAGTTCTCCAATTTGTTTTCGAGTATCTTCTTTACAAACAGACAGACCAGCCAAACATTAAATCCATTTTAATAAGTAGAGACAAAAACTGCACAAACAAACAGTTTCCTAACTTAATAATATTTTAGCCAACCTTCATATATCATACAATGGTGTTATATATCAGTTCTATGGGGTTGTAGTGGGAGCAGAAAATACGCGAAAATATTGGTATTTCTATGGGATTTATGTGATGGACTTTCGTTAAAATGAATAAGGAAAAACGCTTCCATCGGCCATATATTTTGATGAATTAATCGGTGGCTTCAAGGAAAAGCTTTTTAGATGGATATTAAATTAATATTGGTAATGGTTATATTTATTACTATCTATGTATTTAAGTAAGTATTTCTTTCAGTGTCTCTTTTGAAACGATGACGAGTTTAATAAAACTTACTTAAGATCTCTATATTTATTACTAGATTTCCGCCCGCGGCTTCGCCCGCGTTTTCAAAGGAAAACCCGCTTAGTTCCCGTTGCCGTAGGATTTCCGGGATAAAACCTATCCTATGTTTAATCCAAGTTACCCTCTATATGTGTGCTAAATTTCATTGTAATCGGTTCAGTAATATTTGCGTGAAAGAGTAACAAACACAAACACACACACATCCTCACAAACTTTCGCATTTATAATATTAGTAGGATCTAGAGAAATGATTGGTAATCACTACATATTATAAAATAAAGTCTCTTTTTCTGTCCCTATGTCCCAATGTATGCTTATATCTTAAAAACTACGCAAGGAATTTTTATGCGGTTTTTTTTAATAGATAGAGAGATTCAAGAAGGTTTTAGAATATAATTTATTAGGTTTTAGACAAATCGGACGAAGCCGGAGGCGGAAAGCTAGTTTAGGACAATTAATGTGCGTAACATAAAAATTTAACATACTCTGAAAAATCTTCCACCATTAGAAAGCTACATTATTCTTCAGTAACATACGCTTTTTGAAAACTGAGCAAATCTGGGTGGTTAATCTAGTATGTTCTATATCCGTGATTTCTCCATCATCCTAATTTTCTTTTCTTTGTTATTCTATCCAATATTATTAGCGATAGCGGGTGACATGTCTTTATTTTTCCTCGCAAAAACAATATTATTTCTGTCATTTTTATAGATTTCCTTTGTAATATTTACTATAACGTGTAGACTGTTATGTACAGTGGTAAATGGAGCGTAGAATGTAGTGGTTATGCGTTTGTTTCCAGTTAAAGTTAAAAAATAATGAACAAGTTTGAGTTCTTGTGATGCTATTTGAATATTTAGTCGTTTAAAAATACTAGTAAAGCCCATAAAGTTCAGCATTTATAGTAAAACCAGTGTTACCAAAGAATACTTATACTTGCATGTTTTATAAGTAAACTCCTTATTAAACTATCTCATCATTATAAAAATATACCTTAATGTATAATATTAGATTTAAACCAAGGAAATACACAATTTTAATACAACCTATGTCAATCAGTAATAATATATTTTACGAAATAATTTACAAAACCTATAACGTAGTTTGCGAGCTTATTACAAACTAGCTTTGCCGCGTGGATTCACATGCGGACGAAGCTGTGAGCAAAATCAAGTTGGTTTCTATAGCTCATGTGTTATTCTGATGTACGTACAACCTATTTATTACTGTAAAGTTTCATCAAATCCGTCCAGTGAGCCAATTCGTTATAACAAACATCGGTAAGTATACTTCTAAATATTTCCTCAAATATTTATGATTACAAACAAAATAATTTCTACCACTACATAGTATAAAACAAAGTCGCTTTCTCTGTCCCTATGTCCCTTTGTGTGCTTAAATCTTTAAAACCACTCAACGGATTTTGATGCGGTTTTTTTAATAGATAGAGTGATTCAAGAGGAAGGTTTTAGTATATAATTTATTATGTTTTAGACAAAGCGAGCGAAGCCGCGGGCGCAAAGCTAGTAATACTATAAATCATACGTTCCTTCCAGTTACCATCCAATTACTAAGGCTAGGATCCATTACGGAATACAAAGCGTTGTATACACTCATTATTGAATTCCTTCCTATCGCGTTGTCAACAGCAGATAAATTGTGGCAAATAGAAAAATACGAGAAAAATATAAAAGTCCTTTGATAAGGATACCTCGGGTTTTGTTTACAAATACTGGGGACTGTCTTTGATCTAATTATAGTATGTGGGTTTGTACGGTAATGAGGGTAGGTAGATATTTCAATGTTAATAATGTATGTTTTAAATATAAAGTACCTAAATAATTTGGTAGTAGGATTATATTTTTAATGGTTGTTTTACATCGAAATGTTGTTTAATGGAATTTTAATGAAATAACTCTGTGTTTTATTTTTCAGTTCATATTTTAAGTAATTGAATAATATGCAATTTAAAAAAAAACTGGTCTATATTTAGTAGAATCAGCATCACAAAGCATAATAGCGTATTAATAAGCGAAGCAAATCAATTTTTCTTTTATATTTTATATTTTTTGTAACCTTTGATATTTTGTGTAATCTTTAATTAGTACGCAATAACTAATTGATTGACAAGATAACGAAAACCCAATGAATGTTAAAACTTTAATGCCATTTGCAGTGAGGAATGCCACACAATATACTGCCGCAAAAAATACGAGGTGGCTTCCGAAAATTCGTAACTAAAAAATGTAGGACTGTCGAATATATTTTTTCGCAAAAATCTCCGGACGAATCGTCATGAAACTGTGGAAATGCGGCTTTTATTGTCGCAAAAACCAATACCGTTAAGGATCTGTGGAGCGTACAGAAATTGTACAAGTCGATTTAACGCTCAGGGTATATAGGTATACACCTATGGTATACACTATACAGGTGTATGTATAAAATGTCTACTGTTGTGTTTTTCATGTCAAAGCAAGTAAAGGCACATAATATGGAAAAACACTGCCAATTAAATTAATATTAGCAACATCAACATAACATGATGATGTTGTAGGTGTTATAAACGGCCTTTAAGGACATACCTTTGCGTTCTTTTCATAAAGGCTCATGTCTGGAAATTACTTGTATATTGTGATATACCATTACATTATGATCAAAACATTCATCTTCATCTTGTCATTCTCTTTCATTCACTCAGTATCATACATTCAATTATTAGAACAATAAATGAACCAATCTATACTAATAATAATATTATAAAGAGGAAAGGTTTGTAATTATGTATGTATGTATATGTAATGGTTTTCACGCATAAATTACTGGAATGATTTCAAAAATTCTTTCACCATTAGAAAGCTGCATCTTCACTGAACAACATAGGCTATATTGCATTTTCAAAAAAAATAGAGATTCTTACCAAAAATGCAATAATGTAACCCAAGGTGTAAAAAATTCCTTAAGGGCCCTTAGTAGGGGAAAACGGCAAAATGGACTATTTTCTATGAGCTATAATTGAAAATATTGAAGTTTTTTCGCACTGAAATTTCTAATATGTATTACAGAACGTATGTGTGATGGGATGACTGTTTCCAAAACACGATTGGAAAAATTTTGCTCGATAAAAAAAATCCTGAAGTTACCTCCAAAATATCATATAAATTCTCATTACAACCGTATTTTACGATAATAATTCGCATAAAATCACAAATACATAGGTATTTACCTTCTCGATTTCGTGACTGTTTTAGATTTAGAAAATACTAAATATTTTCATTCTCTTTTTGATAAAAATGTGAATGGCGCTTACGATTTTTAGTTTCGAGCACGTTGATTCCATACTAAACGCGGACCCCCTCACCGCTTACCTCAGGCCCGAATAGCTGAATTTTCGCTGACCGCCTAACCCCTCTTAATAAAAATTATGTCATCGCGTGCGCTGCGGAATCTATTCCTTGAAGTACGAGGATGGTTCTTATGAAAAAAAAAAGTAAACATGTAGGTACTACGGGCGAAGCCAGGGCGGACCGCTAGTTCTAAATAAAAATAACTTATTGACATTTCATTTATAAATAGCCATGTAGGAAATACAGTCGAATATCAAAATCATTTCGAAAAATAGGTACGATTTCAGTTTCTTCAATACAGTTTTAGTAACTATTGCAAGAGTTGAACTTAAAAGATAAACGCGAAATATATTACCATGCTTGCAATTCAAGCGGATATCGATAAAGCTTTAACAATCAAATAATTCTATTTATATGTATTTTACAATAATAATTCTCAATCAACTTTTTTATATTTGCTGATCGAATGTTCCAATGTATCATGTAAGTAATCCTTTTACATTGTAATGTATTTTTTATCGCCATTTCTATGTCTTCTTGATCCTGTTTATTTAATACATTTGATTCGAATTTATAGATATCATGTCATTTGTTTTATGTTGAGCAAAGCAATACGACAAGATATACAGTTAAATTCGATACAAAAACTTCAATCAATAAAAAAATTTAATTCTTAAAAAATAGTATAAGAATATAATATAATATAGATTTCAAGTGTTACCTAAATTATATGAATTAGGAAAAGAACGAATTAATCATCACAAGATAATTAATTATAGAATCGAACCCACGATCTCCTCAACACGCACACTTTACTAACCACTCTTCACCAAGGAGGCGCTCTATTAAAAAATTATAATATATGGAATATCTAGTTGAATGACATCCAAAATCTCATTGAAATTCAAAAAAAAGAAAATATTATTCCAATTTCAAACGGGCGTTATTAGAAAAGTTTACTGCGAACTGTTATGAATCAGGGTTGCCACAAACGAGAAGATAAATTGAGCTTTTTTAAATAGGGTCACACACGAGTTTGTAATTTATTCAATATTCAAAATTCATGACCAGTCGGTCGGTAGACTTTCAGTTGGACTCTAGAGGTTTTCATATTAGGTAGTGTAAAAGTATAATAGTATGAAATCATGACTATCAATTTTGTATTTTGTAATAGACTATATTTAATTTGTTTATTGTTACGCAGAAATGTCAGTGAAGCAGGAAGTAATTCTTACTATAATATTATTTATTGGAGTAATATAAAGCAGTTGTGACAAAAAATGAATGAGGAGTGACTGTAAGTGTACCTACTGTGTAGATTATGAACCTGGAGTTATGAGGAGAGATTATGAAACTTACGCAACAAATTAAAGATTGAATAAAGGTTAAATTTATTATTGTATATCTACTTAAGTAAGTGTATGTTATGTAGGTTTACCGACAGTTTCTAAAGCTTACTTTTAAAATAGTTGTTTATATATTTATTTTAACAAAATGACAACCCTAAAAACATCCAATACTTTCACAGATTCGGTTCAATTTTCGTGTAAACACTGCTTCGTGGAAATCATACATTAAGTTATTTATTTGTAACGACTTTGTGATTTAATATTTAAAAGGACCTTGTCCCTTACAAGATTTGAGATTGTTACCAATATTGTATGTATGAGAATCATCCTTGACAATATTGAATATTTGATGATAATACCTCATAAAGAAAATATTATATATTTAAGATAGAAAAAACTTAGAAAATGGTTTATCTATATCAATATAATAATATGATTTATAAGCAACGCTATTTGAAGGCAAAACACTTTTCCTGCTAATATTATAAATGAGAAAGTTTGCATGTTTGTTTGTTTAGAAATTAATAAATTAATAAATTTCAATTGAATTAACGTAAATAATTTAAGTTAAATCATAAAAAAGTGTTTAATTTTCCCTAAAAATGCATAAAACTAAACACAAGTGCTAAAATAATTTCCAACACAAAACCTTCAGCATACCTAAACCATTAAATTATACTGTTTCCATTCACTTAATCAAAACACATTGTCTCTGAACAGTATAAACGAACTTGAATTTGATTTAGGGCTAATATTATGCATAGTAGATAAATTTATAGTTGGTAATTTGCCGAACAATATGCATAAAGCTACATTATTACTTCTAATTATTGAACGTGAATCGTGCAAAGTATGGTAATTTACAGTTAAACTAGTATTCTACCGCAGCTTCGCTCTTATTTTATATTACGACGCCGCTATAGTATATCTCAACGTTACATTTTTACATACATTTTTTTAACATATTATATAAAAAGTATAACACATTCCTGCTGATTTATGTTGTACTAATTTAAAAAACAATCAAAATCTGTTTTTTATTAATAAATTTCTTTAATAGTAATTACTATAATAGCCTTAGTAATAGATTTAGTTTAGGTTTTTTGTAATTTAATAAACCTCATCTTATCTAGTTTTACAAACTATATTAATATGATTTTGAGTATCTTGGTAAAAAAGTGCTTATGAAATTAATATGTACACAAAGATAAACAAAAAATTGTTATATATTTAGATTTTACTCACTGTTGTATCTACTGAATCTGTGTACATTTGTCGAAATAAACTGGATTCACAAAATATTTTGGATCGCTGCCCAATGACATCGGTATCTAGTTACGATATTTCTTACTATTTGTATTCCATTATTCGATTTAGATGGACTTACGAGATATTTGAGGAAACCGGATTAATTAAATACAAGAAGTAATAGATACGTAAAGGAAAAAGGATGGGAAATGTTTTGTTGTAAGCTAAAAGAAGCAGATTTTGCGTCATTCCATAGCCTTGGTGTAATAGGTGTCAAACATATTTTTTTTTGTAATTACATAATAAAAGCTTTTTTCGGTTAGGTAATGTTTACTTTTATTACTCCAAATGATCTATATACTTTCACCCCTTTAAAACTTTTTCACCTATAACAACACAATCACCCTGTATAAATAAATATATGTAGAGAAGAAGAAGCTTTTATTTGATTATCTTGACCCATACCTTAACATTCCCCGAATTTGCAAAAAAAAAAGATAATTAACATCTATCCGAAATAAAAATTTAATAAAATCATAATGAAAATTCATTGCCATAATTAATAAAACCGGGAGATAAAAGTCCCGACTACTAATGTCACTTTAATAGGTTCCCAGCTAAAGTTTTTGGGGACATGAAGAATTTACCAACTTAATATACTCGCAGAATGTTCATAAAAGTGATTTATTTTGTATAACTTTCAACGTTTTAGCGTTTGTCCATATATAACTTAATGTTCTTCGAGATTGTATTATTAAAGCGTATAATGTATAATATTTTATGTGAAAAAATGGAGCTTTGAAATTTAATATTATTTTTGTCATAGAAGATAGTGTTGAGTCAATTAATATTTGAAATAAGATACTTGTGCGAAGGTGTATAAGATATTTATGTTGTGTCGGGATAAAATTAAAAAAACCTTAGTAATAAAAAGTAATAGTACCTATCGTATTAGTATCTATGTTATTTATTTTGTTAAGCTAAATCTGAAAATTACTAATAGTATTACGAAACTGCAATAGTGTGGCACTATGACTTCATCCTTCTAAACGACTGCATCGATTGCAATAAGATTTCGCTGGCAGGTAGCTCACATTGTAAAAAGTAACTAAGGATAATAATAGGATAAAGCGATTACAATATTGAATTGAAATCAGCAACACAAAATAAATTCTCAAAAACACCTAAGTACAAATAAATAAATAAATATTTCAGGACAATTTTCACACACGGCACAATCTGATCCCATACTAAGCTTTCGCTTGTGTTATGGAAACCAGATGGCTGATAAACATACATATATGTATAATTTTTAAATAAATACTTATATAGATAATTAACACCCAGACACAGAGCAAACATCTATGTTCATCACACAAATATTTGCCCCGGGTGGGAATCGAACCCACGACCTCTGGCTTGGAAGGCAGGGCCACTACCAACCAAGCCAACCGGTCAGTCAATAAAACATAATAACCAAACATAAGATTGATTCATATACATATACATATACATTCACAAGAACCGAATATAACAAACCAGCTCCAATACTACCCGTACCATGACGTCATAAAGCATTATTAATTCCAGTATGGAACAATGACAGCGCTATATAAGTCGTGTAGCGCCATCCCTTTCGCTCACTGGAAGTAATGCTGCTTTAAGACAGTACAGGTTTATACGTACAGATACGCGTAAGTTTTAAATGATATTCATATTTGTGCGTGCCTTATCTTGCGAACTTTGAGTTTCGCCTTTCTCGGTTTTTCCTTATAATTTTGATTGAATAATGGAATACGTTACTCTCGTGGCTTTCAGTTGATTTAAATTAAAGGAATGAACTTTGTGATAAAAAGAAGCTTATGTTGGTTATAAATCTTCGTATCGAATAATATTTTGCGTTTTATTTCTCGTAAGTTAATCTTCACTACATAGTATAAAACAAAGTCGCTTTCTCTGTCCCTATGTCCCTATGTCCCTATGTATGCTTAAATCTTTAAAACTACGCAACGGATTTTGATGCGGTTTTTTTAATAGATAGAGTGATTCAAGAGGAAGGTTTTAGTATACAATTTATTATGTTTTAGACGAAGCAGGCGAAGCCGCGGGCGGAAAGCTAGTTTAACAAAAAAAGCCTTGTATTTTTGAGATATTGTTGCTCTAATAATATGAGCTATTTCTAAATTAATATTTGACGGTATGTAGTCTCAAACCATGCTTAAATATTTTCTTGCATGTGACATTAAGCTTTTTCAAACCTACAATTTTCAATTCAGAGACTGAACTTAGGTCTTAAGTCATGCACTGCGTCTCCTTGTCCACCAGGTTGTCTGGAAGAGATCGCTGTCTGAGCGATAAGACCGCCTGTTGTGCTCTTTGTTACTTATATTATATGTATCCTTATTTGTACTTTTCTCTGTGGTGCACAATAAAGAATTTTTGTTTGTTTGTTTGTTTTGTCTTAAGACCTTATTCAAAGTTAGGTACCTATATGATATCAACCATTTACAATTTTGAAATTTTTATAGTCATTTTCTTGCTAGCAGCTCAATACAATGCTAAGAAAATAAAGAGAATAATTTACCATCTTCCACAAAATAATAATTACCTAACTAATAAACCAATTATTCAACTCTACCTTCTTTATATAATATCTAGCTCGTATTACATATCATTACATAATATTATTATCATTCTATACTTATATTATATCTTCTTATATATAAAATTCTCGTGTCACAATGTTAGTCTGCATACTCCTCCGAAACGGGTGGACCGATTCTCATGAAATTTTCTGTGCATATCGGGTAAGTCTGAGAATCGGCCAACATCTATTTTTCATATGTACCACGGGCGAAGCCGGGGCGGACCGCTAGTCTTAATATATATATATTAATTATATATTATATCTTCTATACTTATATTATAAAGCTGAAGAGTTTGTTTGCACACGCTAATCTCGGGAACTACTGGTCCGATTTGAAAAATTATTTCGGTGTTAGATAGCCCATTTATCAAGATGGGCTATAGGCTATAATTATATCATCACGCTAAGACTAACAGGAGCGGAGCAATGCTGATGAAACGGCGGAGCACAGCTAGTAATTTCATAAAAACCGAATATTTCAAACTCCAAGCAAATGGGTCCTGAAAATGAAAACATTACAGAGTAATAAATTTATTAATAAATCCCTAATATTTGCATAACGCTTAGTAAACATGGCGGAAGGAAAATGAAGTAATCAAAGTAAAACATGAAAATGCTATTAATCACGTCGACACGCAATCAAATAGGCCATTAGTTTGGATTATAAGGAATAGTGGTGAAAGGGAATTTGAAGTTGTCCTTTTGACTTGACGAGTTTTTTATTATTTATTCCTGTTTCCCTTGCATAGTTCAAAGTTAAAGATGTAAAAATGTGCTTTGGCTTATGTTAATGCAGCTTTTAAGTTTTTTTGTGAATAATTGATTTGTTAGTTGAGTAAAGCTAATGACAGTTTTTAAGTTTTCTCCTTTTCTAGTAAAGTTAAATATAATTTTTGTTGTATTTTTATATTTACAAAAACATATATTTTATTTGTAAAAATTAAGCGATATAATTTGTCAATATTTGTTATTTTTTAAACCTAAACCTTTTTAAAACAACATGTTGAATTTATCTCACTGAAATACATTCGCAATTTTCTGCTCGATTATAAATTATGCTCATAACTTTCACCATTTTTTATATTCTGTTTTAAAAAGGTATCGTTTTTATAAATTAAATGTTTGAAATAGTTATTTAATATGTAGTTTTAATACCAATAAGAATCTGAAATACATCAGCCTATTTCAGCTTCGCTTACTATATTAAAAAGTAACTCAAACTGAAACACATTAAATAAAAAATAAGAAAACAATGAATTACTTCGTTCTCTTTAGAATGCTCAATAATAATTTTTACGAATCACTTCATTTTATTACAGTTATTTTCAGCATTATTTTACAAGTAACCATTAAAAATTACGCTCGTATAGGTTAGAAATGCTTTGACATTGATGTCATATATTGGGTTATAGACTGTATTTTCCGGTTTTAGCTATTTCATTTTAGTATTTATTATTCCTAATCTATACTAATATTGTAAAGCTGAAGAGTTTGTTTGTTTGTTTATTTGAACGCGCTAATCTCAGGAACTACTGGTCCGATTTGAAAAATTGTTTCGGTGTTAGATAGCCCATTTATCAAGGAAAGTTATAGGCTATACATCATCACGCTAAGACTAACAGGAGCGGAGAAATGCGGGTAAAACCGCGGGGTACAGCTATTTTAATATAATACATAATATAATATTGAGTTTTACTTTCTGAAACGACATACATTTTTAAGGTTTCTTAATCATTTTGTACCATTTTCTGCTTATGATGTGCGTGTTACCAGATTTATACTTAAAAATATTTGTACTAATTTTCACGTTTTACAATATTTAACTATGAGTATCAGCTATTCGACCGCCTCCTTGGAACTGTGGTTAACGCTTGAGCGTAGAACCGAGGGCTCCTGGGTTCGATTCCCGGTGGAGACGAAGAAGAAAAAATGTCTCGGTCTGGCAGGTCACAGAAGGCTGATCACCATCGATCAGTGAAACAGATATATGCATAATGCATCTGCCCTATCCCACTAGGAGACACGGGACTTCACTTTTTTATCAGCTGTTCAAAATACACATCGTACTATGTAGTCTCATTAGGGTTTATTGTTATTTAAGTAGGTCATAATACCCATTGTTTGTACTTAATTACTGGGCGGGGAATTAAAAAAGAGACCATTGCCAATTTGCAGTACGTAATGAGTATTTATTTATTACTATTTAATTTGACATTTTATTATATCTCCTTTATTTACCATGAAATCAGAAATAAACGTAGTAAGAAAAAGGCGTAGAAGAATATATCACTATCAAAATACACTTTCATAATTGTAATGGTCTCTTTCAGGCAACCCACTGAAAATGTGCTACTATCCATATGAAAAACAGAAAAACAGCTAAACTAGGTACTATTAATGTTACAGCGAACTCAAATCAATTATAATAAACTAGCTTACCGCCCGCGGCTTCGCCCGCTTTGTCTAAAACATAATAAAGCTCTTGAATCACTCGTATCTATTAAAAAACCGCATCAAAATCCGTTACGTAGTTTTAAATATTTAAACATACAAAGGGACACAGGGACAGAGATAGCGACTTTGTTTTATACTATGTAGTGATGAGAAAGCTCAGCGAGCGAAGTAGTTTAGTACCTAATTTTTTACCAAAGAATATAATACGTAAGCAAGGGTAGAAATACGACTATTTTGAAATATTAATTAAACTGTTATTTTAAAAATAGTTAAATCGTCCTTTACGGAAAACATAATGGACTTTAAATACAATCAATACTTAATAGTATAATAATTTTCTCGCTTAAGCTTTAACATTAAAACCTCATTAAAAATGAAATTGGACGAATGTTAAAAGTAATTATTAATTTTTAATTACTTTTAACATTATCATCAATTATAAGTTGAAATCCAAAATTTTATGAACTACGATATAATGTAGTGAAGTCCGTGCATATAAGCAAATATTTTTAACATACTATGGATTGTTAATCGACTTTTTTTACACGATTATCTGAGATTTTGTTATTAAACGTGGGTGTTAGGCTCATACCACACCCCGGACACTCCATACAAAATTATCGATTTGACAGTCACACTGTAGAGACTGCAAATGTGTGTGTTAACGCTTTATGGTTGGCACATTTTTGACTAGCGTAAAAAAAAAAATTCGCGTTTTTCTGATGAAATACATCCGTAAACAGCACAATATCTAACCATTTTCTACGAAAAACGATAATCACAAATCCAAAATAATAAAATTACTTTAAGTCAATTTGATTAATGTTGTCAATCTTCGTTGCGTATCGTCCCTGTAGAAAAATGTGGACCATTTTTAGACTGATCGTGCGGGGTGAGGTAAGTGTTTAATTTTGGCGGGAGGCGGAGAGTGTCCGTTCTGTAGCGTTTAGCTACTATTATGTATTCTGTGCTCATACCTTAACCAGTAACCACCATAATATAAATCAGATGAATAACGTTTATATTCTGAGGAAAGAGTACATCTTGTAACACCTAAAGATTGCTTTGGTGGAGTGGATATACCTATTTCAAAATTAAAAGAAATTCTTTAATAATTTACAGAGTGATTTCTTATCGTATTTTTTGGAATCACGATAGAATAGCCTTTGTTTTTGCATTAATGTAAAAATGTAAAGGTTAATAACACTTTCATAATTGTAAAGAATTCTACAATAATTAACAAGTACCGATTTATCGAAACACAACTGTAACATTTTTTAAAGTACATAGCACAAGTACCTAAGTAAATGTCATATTATTTCATTATCTATTGCATAGCATATACCGTTCTTTTGACCAAAGAAATGTGCAATACACACGTATAATATATACAGAAAAATAATAAAAGTCTACATACAATCAATGCGTATCAAAGTCGTACACGGTGGACGAGTATTTCGCACTATATTTTTGAATGGTACAATTTTATACCACTTGTATTTTATACGACAAAGGCCCTGTCGTGTTTCGGGCCAGAAATATCACCGGTCTGAATGCTTATTTTTTAATCGGATAAACACAACAGGGGACTTTGTATAAATATTTTTTGGACTGTACTATTTTTTGGGAGGGAAATGCGTTTTATTTTATGTACTGTATAAAGCGAGGTTGCTTTTTATGTAATAGTTGTATACTTTTGCTTGTGTTTTCGAAAGTAAATTGGAAAAAATATTTTCCACAAAATTTGTATTTCGTTTAATAAAACGGTTAGGTCAACATAACCTCTCAGCTCACACGGCAAGTTTTGAGTTAACTTTTAAAGTAAATGACACAGATTGATTCAAGTAATAATTACTGATAATAATCATAACAAAATATACCTAATACTCATTTAGAAATTTGGCAACTTTATCTTATTATGTTGAAATAAACACATGTTTCAGTTTTATTAATAATTAGATATCATAAAATTTAAAGGAACAAGAATAAATAAATATCATCAGTTCATATTTTTATTCTCCAACCATTTATGAAGTCTTTAGAGAAAAAACATAGTATATTTTCAGTACACAAAGTTTTACAAATACAATATAAAACACAAACAGATACCAAATAAAAGGAATACCGGGTATATGACAATATTTACCTTATAAACTATCTGTTTGCGTATCTACGGTATATTGTAGGAAAACCGTATTTGCTGTATCCAAGCAAATATTCAAATCGTTGATAATTATGGCAGTGAAATTAATATCACTGTAAATTCCGCGTGCATTAGATTTACGTTAGTTGGTAATAATATTACGAATAATATAATTTGTAAACTTCAGTGAATATGCATTTACCGTGGAAATTGTTTAAGACTAGCTAGCCCGCGGCTTCACCCGCGTTTTCAAAGAAAAATTTTCGCGTTTCCGTTCCCGTGGGATTTCCGGGATAGTGTTTGCTGTCTCCAAGCCAATATTCAAATCGTTGATAATTATGACAGTGAAATTAATCTTTAATATATACATATAAATCTCGTGTCACAATGTTTGTCCTCAATGGACTCCTAAACCACTTAACCGATTATAATAAAATTTGCACACCATGTGCAGTTTGATCCAACTTGAGAGATAGGATAAATTTTATGAAAAAAAACGTAAACATGTAGGTACCACGGGCGAAGCCGGGGCGAACCGCTAGTGCACGCAGAATTAACAGTGATAACTGTAAATTCTGCGTGCATTAGATTTACGTTAGTTGTTACAAATAATATAATTTGTAAACTTCAGTGAATATGCATTTACCGTGGAAATTGTTTAAGACTAGCTAGCCCGCGGGCTAGCTAATAACAGTGGGGTCACTCAAAGTGGGAAAATATTAAAAATAAGAAAAAAGTGACTGTATCCAGATGACGGCATTTATACTATATCAGGTCTTGTCTTCTTCTGCTATGCATATTTATGATGAGAAATAAATATTATGTTGTATTATTATTATTATCAAGGAAAGGTTAATTTCGCAAAAACTAAAACACCACATGAAAACATGGAATTTCACTCGTAACAAACGTTCAAAGTATCTACAATTTCCCAGTATTCCAAGTACTTGAAGTAGGGCAATTTTGATCAAAATTTTCGCCATACTAGCGAAATGCTTAAAGCATAATAATTTTCTGATCAAAAATATCTTTTCTCTGATAACTGCA
Organism: Colias behrii; assembly: GCA_029959065.1. NCBI lineage: Eukaryota > Metazoa > Arthropoda > Insecta > Lepidoptera > Pieridae > Colias > Colias behrii. The sequence continues at coordinate 10,579,507 of JARWMC010000019.1, read as the reverse complement.
TCAACGGGAGGGATGGAATTTCTGTCGGGGAAACTGTAGTGCACACAATGTTAAACGTTCCGTTATATTTGTAGGAATTATGGAGATTTTAAAGTATTCTCATATTATGGAAATAATAACGAAACATTTATGAAACCCAAGTTTCATGATAAACTAATTATTCAAGGTTGATACTCGTACAAATTTTCTTTCCTAAATTTATTATGTAGGTAAGCAAACTAAATTCTACTATAAAGCCTCGACCTTTTCTTCTTATGCAAAATCTAAAAAAATCTATTAGAAAAGTGGCAAAAAACTGCATATTTTAGAAATAACTTCTATTTCGACCAATCATAGATAGCTCATTTTATTGACAAATAAGACTTTTCATTAAACAAAACTATAACCAAATATACTTCTATCTTATTTAATCCCGAGTCAATTTTAGAAAAACTGAAAAAATTTATTCTTTAACTAGCTTACCGCCCGCGGCTTCGCCCGCTTTGTTTAAAACCTAATAAATTATATACTAAAACCTTCCTCTTGTATCACTCTATCTATTAAAAAAAAAACGCATCAAAATCCGTTGCGTAGTTTTAAAGATATAAGCATACAAAGGGACATAGAGACAGAGAAAGTGACTTTGTTTTATACTGTGTAGTGATTTGCAACGCATGATATAAAACAGAATTCGGTAGTGGTTATAGTATATTTTCTTTTATTCAACACAAACAAAACCGTGATGCTAAAACCTCTGAATTCTGTAGTGTTATGTGTTTGCTATGACCGCCTCCTTAGTTCAGTGGTTGACGCGTGAGCATAGAACAGAGAGATCCTGGGTTTGATTCCCGGTGGAGGCGAAAAAAAAATGTCTCAGTCTGGCAGGACACAGAAGGCTGATCACCTACTTGTCACTAAAGAAAATCGATCAGTGAAACAGATGTATGCATAATGCAATTGCCCTTAACCCCATATTACTAGGGGACACCGGACTTCACTATGTGTTTGGTATTATTTTTATTGATCCTAGATCATATTATCAACCCACGCTGAGTTCCTAGGTCTACAGAATCAAACTTACCAAGTACAGTAAGTTTAAAGCATCCGGCCAAGTTAATGTTGCTTAGTGCTTTCAATACCCTACCAATAGAGGAAATGAACGGGAGTCAAGGAAGTTATATAACTCGTGTGTTTGACGTGTAATAGAATTAGATACCTACTTCTGTATTTGCTAATGCCCTAGTACTTACAGTATGCTAGTTGCTAGCTTTCTGCCGGCGGCTTCGCTCGCGTTATCAAATAAATTTCCAAGGGAAATTATGTTACGCCACGATAATCTCATATCATTCTTTAGTCTTCTCACAACCTCCTGCCATGGAAGTCATTCAGTTTAATCATTCCGTAGCGAAGTGAAAGACAAACACACAAAAAATAACCTATGTATTGATTTTCAACCAAACGTAATCACTAACTTTCGCAACCATAATAGATGTGGAATTTTTTCAGAAAATAATTTTCACAGATCATTTTAAAAAGATAAAATCATAAAATATCTACAATTAATAAATTAAAAAGGAAATCAGTTAAAAGATATCTCAACCGAAATACAGGAAGTAGAGTTTACTTATTAACACATTTAATGAACACATTTTGATGCTCCTCTAATCCAAAGATAAGCCGTTACAGAACCCGTAATCCGTGTGATAATCACTAGCTAATATATTAATTAACGTGATCTTCTACAAAAGGAGATACTTTACACAAAAGCGCGGGAAATTGCCCCCACATGCCTTTGTCGTTATAATTGTAAAATGTTATTAAAACCTTCATAAACCTGTTACATTTATAGTGCAACTATTATATTTTGACTGAAATTCAATCTGGATTGAGGTCAGTCAAAAACATATTATTTAAAAACAATAATCAACACTACATAAAAGCTTTTAAAAGCTTGTAATAATACATATTCTATTCGCTCTTTATAATTACTATTTTTATGTTAAACTTAATTTGCAGAACATTCGCCATTTTTTTAAAGTAATCCTAGACAGCTATCCAAGCATTTCATGCGTTTACGTGAATTGTCATGCTGCATGAATGTCTAAAAATAACAAAACATGCATTTTATACAGTTCGCGTCCGTTTATGAAACACTAAGCTTTTGCAGAACTCAAACTCAAACATTTATTTATTCAATTGGACTTCTTTTAGAAGCACTTTCGAATCGTCATTACATATTTACCACCGATTCAGCGATGCATGACAGCAATCGATCTAAACGATCATGCTGCATGAAGCACTTGCAGGATCACTACATAGTATAAAACACAGTCGCTTTCTCTGTCCCTATGTCCCTATGTGTGCTTAAATCTTTAAAACAACGCAACGGATTTTGATGCGGTTTTTTTTTTAATAGATAGAGTGCTAAACTAGTAGAAAATATAATTAATCTTCTTCAATCAGCTGCCACGTTTGCATGTGCAAACTAGAGTCTAGAGTCTACAGGATTATTGACTGACCGGTTGGCTTAGTTGGTAGCGACCCTACCTTTGATGCTAGAGGTCGTGGTTCGATTCCCACCCAGGGCAAACATTTGATAATTAGATTTTCTAATAGATGTTTGATCCCTGTTTATTGGTTAATTATCTGTATAACTATAATTATATTAAACAAAAATGTATGTTTTTCAGCCATTTGGTTTCCATAACACAAGCGATCTTAGTATGGAATTAGATCATACCATGTGTGAAAAATGTCCTGAAACATTTATTTATTATTCATGCATGACACCACGTTATGCATGTTAAGGTGCATTATCGTCTAGGGACGACTTAATAAACTCAATATCATAATCATATACCACCCTTCATCATGAAATCAATCATGTTGGTGACGCTTTATCGTGTGTAAAGAAATATAGACATACATACGTGATAATCTATATTAAAAGGATAGGCAAGTAATGAAAGCATTACTTTTTAAATAGATTACAAGTTTCTAAGAGGTTAAAATAATAATACTAGCTTTCCGCCCGTGGCTTCGCCCGCGTTTTCACAGAAAAACCCGCATAGTTCCCGTTCCCGTGGGATTTCCGGGATAAAACCTAAACCTATCCTATGTGTTAATCCAAGTTACCCTCTCCTCTATATGTGTGCTAAATTTCATTGTAATCGGTTCAGTAGAATTTGCGTGAAAGAGTAAAAAACACACACACACACGTACGTTAAAGTTGACTTAATTTTTGAAAACTGAATTATAAAAATCCAAAGACCGTATAGTTATCATATATAAATCAATATGCGATACAAATGTGAATAAATTCTAAAATAGTTCAACCAATCCAAATAAAAAAAGAAAAATAGTTCCAATAGTTTTTTTTTTGTGTTATTTAAACTTTGAAGTTTATTAAAAAAACTCACCAACTAATCTTTATACGAATAAACAATAACTATGAAAGAAAAAGTATTATTTCATGACATAAATAGATAAATAATTAAGAGACGTTACAACATAGCAGCTCTCTTTAATAAGCAATTATTTTTAGTACCAATTAAGGAGAATTATACAAGAAGGCGTATGTTACAAGCTTATAAAAGTTTTATTGTTACCTAAAACAAACGAATTATTATATTTATTAAGGACCTTTTACATGTACTTACAACATACTATATCGGGATAATAATATAATGAATAAATTGCGTTACTCGCGTAAAAACACAAGAAAATACATACCATATATTCATAAACCTTAAGCTATCTTTTTACAAAGTTTAATCAATAAATGCTTCTCCACTACACAATTTATAAAGCCCTAAATATAAGCCCCATTTCAACCCCATATGAATTTTATAACAAGGCAAAATATCTTATCTAGGCTCAAACTATCTCCATAATTAATTTTATGATAAGTACGGTTAAACCTTACAGTATAAGATTGATAGTTTCTTTGACATCAACATTATAAATATGCAAGTATTCGTAAAATAAAAGGAAAGCTTTATTCATGACTTTTTTATGAGAACAATATAAATTTAAATTTTAAAAGAACTTGAAAAATTAATAGCGCTACGAACTCAACTTTATAGATGACGGCAATTTCTCGCTGATAAAAAATGCCAATTATTAAAACTGAAATTACATACATTTCAGTATATATACATATACTGAAATGTATGTTATGTATACATACTGAGTATATTAATAATACACATCCTCATAATGTTTAATAATTTTATGAAATAAGATTAATTTAATCGGAAACGTCATTATAATTTCATTATTTCTAAATATAAAATATATAGAGACGTAGAGCTGAAATTACGTACATCAAACATCGATTATTTTCAAAATATCGATAAAACAGTATTCTGAGCAAGATTGATGCGTCACTATTCAACCAAATAATAATTTCATTGCCGTAGACCTTTCGACCTTACAATTCGACAGATTTCTAGAACCATTGCTAATATTACGCTGTAAAAGGTGTAAAAAATGTCATTTAATTTCATTTTATGAGCACCTCTATCGTGCAGACATTGGATATTAACTCGTAAAACCAAATACTCAAACAATTTCTCGTAAAATGAATATAATAAATACAACACACGCTTACCGAAACTTACATTTTCACATTCCGTTTTAGAAACCACACTCACAGCACTTATTCACAAGTCACAACACAAATGTGCGTAATTTGATTATTTCACAGAAGGACGTGCGTTCAGCGCTAAGGTTGGAATGAAACTGCCTGAAACCGGGCGGGGGCGCCACTTCGCCCGGGTGAGCGTTAACAAAACGATTTTTACATTTATTTTTACAATTATTATTATTAAATGTAGATGTGGCTGAGGTTGTCATATTGATGTATTAAAGCTTAGCTATTGTGTGGAATATATTATGTGCCGTCCAGACGGTTGAAAGGTTTGAATACAATGTAGAGAAAAGCAATCGGTTATGAAATATTGGTGGATATTATGTTGCTTGAATATAGTAGGCATACTTTTGATATTTTGTGATAATATGAGGATATTATGACAATTAATTTTATATTGTATGAATAAATATTATGTGTTCCTTGTTCTCTCTCATTTCAAAGGTCACGTCATTCGTTCGGAAATTCAAAGAGTTAAAATAAAAGCTCTAGCGGGTTAATGAGCGGAATCATCTGTCTCATTTTTAAACGAATGAGTCTTCATTATAAATATAAATCCTATAAAATAACCAAGAATTCCAAGAATAAAATGGATATAAATAAATAAGACTGAGGTTGTACCATTTATAAAACAAATTCTGCCAATTTAACGACAGTCTATATAATAAAAAAATGAATGTTGCTAAGCGCAAAACTCGAAAACGTCTGAACCAATTTCGTTAATTCTTTTTTATCATATTCCTTGAAGTACGAGGATGGTTCTAATGGAGAGATAACGTAAACATTACCACGGGCGAAACCGGGGACCGCTAGTGAATAAAAAATCAATTTATTTAAAAAGAGAGCCTATACCTACCTTCGACAGTCGGTAACAGCCTCACAAAGGCAACTTTGTGAGTGCTCATGGGCGGTGGTGATTACCTCACTAGGTGACCCACCTGCTCCGTTGCCCGCTCTATTATAAAAAAATAATAATAATAATAATCTGCCACCTACGATTCTGACTAAGTACGTTCATTAAAATCTTATTCGGGCACATACTATGTTTTTAAAACCTAAGTGACCTTATGTTACAGAAAATATAATTAAAAGCTTTAATTATTAAGATTTTTTTTAGAATAGAATAAATTCGAACGAAGACGCGGGTTCAAATCCCACCGTGGCCGATTATTTTCTATTCATAATACTCAAAAATTCGATATAATATTTTCAAAACAAGAAACAGAAGCTAGACAGGACACAAATTTAGCATATTATTATGTTTGCTAAATGTGGACAGGCGCCAGTCAGACGTCAGCCATAAAAACATAAATTATGGTAGAGGTTTATATGGACTCCAAAATTTTTTTTAAATAATAAGACTGCGTAGAAACGGTCATTATATAGACCAAATGGGAGACACCTTCTATAGCATATAAATAAAATAAAAATCATCAAAATCGGTTCACCTAGTCGAAAGTTCTGAGGTAAAAACATAAAAAAAATGAAATGAGAACTTTTTTTTTGAAAATATTAATAAGCAGGGCATAGAATGCAGGGGATTGTCTATTACGTGATACTTAATTTTCATTTGAAATGAAATGGCTAATATCTATTATTTTCTCTGCTTTCTGACAAATTACAATTTATAACTTTATTTTCCACAACATAGAGCAAAGAGCATATCTGAGTATAGAAAGTTTATAGACGATCTAATTCAATTGTTTTTGTAAAAGTTAAAACAAACACACATTAGAATATTACATTTCAATGCGCTCAAAGGATTTAATTTACTAAATACTTAATTGGAAAGTTGAAGGAAAGTAGCTTTTTGCTTAGTCCCAAACCAATCAAAAAGACAAATATAAAATTTGCTATACAAATTTATTTTATTGCTCTTAGAATTATTACAATAATACTTAACCTAAGAATACATTAAAACAATTGGCGGTCTTATCGCTATGCAGCGATTTCTTCCAGACAACCGGACGTACGGAGAGAAATTAAATTAGAGGAAAGGTGAAGGGTAGAGTCAAATTTATTTTTTATTTTATAACACTTTACTATGCTAGTTAATAATACAAATTACTTAAAACTAAAACTTATAGCTAAACTAGCACAGAGGGTGGCCTTATCACTAAAGAGTGATCTCTTCCAGGCAACCCACTGTGTGATGTAGTAAAGGAGGATTTAATGTTTTTTGCAATAAAAATTGAACAATAATTTATCGAGTGGTGGAATTTAAGAGCGCTTATTCAATTTAACGCAAGTCAAAATCTCCGCGATCTATTACGATAGATCGCGGCTTGCGCTATCTTTTTACTATGAACAGCATAGGTCCACAGGAGAGCGCCCAGCAACATGTCCTCTCTCTGGAAAGGCTCGCTGCCGACTGATTTAAATCGGGTCGCGCGCAGTGTTTTATAACTTATAAGTACTTTTAAAAAAATTGTAGAAAAATAATATATACCTTAGTTGATTTTTTAAATTTTATCTTATAAGTAAGACATTCTTTTACTGCAATATGTATAATTTATATTCAATTAAGTCATATATCTTGGTGAAAATAATCATTTTGTCGACTATAATTTCTAAAAAAATTCACATTGTTCGGATTTTAATTTCGTAAGTTAGGAGTCCAAAATAAAAAAAAATCTTTTAACTAACTATTTTAATAAGGATTTTTGTAGTTAGTTAAAAAAAATTGTTTGTTAGATCTGTCAGCAATTTCAGATATTTTTAGCTTCGAAATTGACACTAAAAGTGAAATCAAGTAATCATCGGCTCAGTTATCTTGATGGTATTCACAAATACTGTATTAATTGAAAAAACTCTTAACTAACAACATAAACAATAAATTTCCTAAAATTATTAGTAATTGTAAGATAAGTGGTTGATGGACAATGTGGTTTGAAAAATCACATATTTGAGCCAAACAGCGCACGGACCGCGTGCACGGCCTTAACTCCTCTGAAAGAATAATAATAGTTAATAACAACTTCTTATACCATAGAGCAGGCTCCAAGGAGATGTTCGTTTGCAAAAATAGCGGACCTAAATCTGACTTCTGATATATATTGTATAGATTCCAGACATCCTATAGACAGATGTTGCCAACCAGTTTTGTGGTCCCCCTCCCCCCACCCCGGTTATTAAATATGGCATACAAAGAAAAAAATAAAAATTTCCAAAACATGCCGTGTGGGGTATCAAATGAAAGAACTTATTGAGTAGATCACGAATATATAGCATACTGTAACATTTCTTACACTTTCTCTAAGATTTTTTAGAAAATTTACGAAAATGCTCCATTATTGTAAATTATTTAAAATAATAATTTAAAAAATATATTCATGAGTTTTCAATCTATAGTGGTTTTAAGTTAACTCAAAAATGGAGCATTTTCGTAAATTTTCTAAAAAATCTTAGAGAAAGTGTAAGAAATGTTACAGTATGCTATATATTCGTGATCTACTCAATAAGCTCTTTCATTTGATACCCCACACGGCATGTTTTGGAAATTTTCATTTTTTTCTTTGTATGCCATATTTAATTACCGGGGTGGGGGGAGGGGGACCACAAAACTGGTTGGCAACATCTGTCTATAGGATGTCTGGGATCTATACAATATAAATCAGAAGTCAGATTTAGGTCCGCTATTTTTGCAAACGAAACTCCACTGAGAGTCCGGTCTACCATATTTGATCATAATATTATTTGTATTTTAATGTTTTTCGCATATAAATAAATCATATTGTTAACCGAAACAAATATAATACCTTTACAGGAATAAAATGATATTTTGATAATGAAATATAGTTTAACCGTGGTTAGATAATCGCCAGACTGATAAAAAAATACGTGTGGCACTCGAGCACTGCCCCGGTAAAGCTATTGCATAGCATCGCATCGCTGTGCCGGTTGGAGTGGGGGGTGTTAGGTTTTTTCGTTACGGAATTTTTACATTCGGTCGCCGCGCTCAAAGTCTGAGATAAAAGCTATGCAATAGCTTAAAACCGAAATTCCTAAAATCAGGGTTTTAGTATGCGCTAAGAATGTTTACTCTTGGACAATATTAAAGTATTATCTTATAGTTATGAGACCTTAATCCAAGATATTGTATGACGTTACGTAACTTTGAGTCGTTTATGTAACGGTAATAATACTAGTTTATCTTTTCTGGAATATTATAAAGAATTAACATTTTTTTTGTTTGCAATTCATAAGTTCAAAAACTACTTGATCGATTTTGAAAATTTGTTTCATCGATATAAATCACAGTTATACATATTCTGTTCAATATTTTGTCGTTTTTTATTTAACATGTGAATTAACCATTTCAGAACATTACATTACATCCGCATAATATAAAATTCTCGCACAGTCACACTAGTTACCATACTCCTCCGAAACGGTTTGACCGATTCTCATTAAATTTTGTGTGCACCTACACAGATCACAGGTTGGGTAGATAAATTTTGTGTACCTGTTGGGTAGATCTCAGAATCGTCAAACTCTTACCCCTAAGTGATAAGAGTAAGGCAGAACAACGTATGCTGGGACTGCTAATAATATTATAATTTCAAAGCAAACTTTTCCGACTGGAAAAGCAAGATTTCTCACGGAAATGTTGAATGACGAAAATGAACTTAATGTATGAATAAAATATGATTAAAGTTTAAGCGGTACATATATTTTGTTGTGCTCTTTACAATTTACATTTTTAAGTGAGGTAGGTCATGTTCAGAGATACATAATATAAAGGTTGCTTGGTAGAGTTTGCTTTAAATGATAAGACTGCCTGTAAACTTTGTTATGTGTACACATTATTTTATGAATATGCATCTTCTTAATTTCTATTACGTACTTATTATTTTATCGGAATGGTGACCTTCAAAGTTTATAAATATGTGTATGTAAAATATGTATAATTCCATAGTTCTTTAACGAAAACATCTGTTTTATTTGCATTTGTAATTTTCCATTGTTTGTTTTTATTTAATGTTTTATTTTCTTAAATAATAAGCTCTGGCGTGTGTGATATCGTTTCTGAGTTGTTAAGCTATTTTTATCCCTTTTTCTGTTGTTGTTTTAATTTTTTTAAGTTTATTAATGGAACTTTTGCATTCATTGTGAAATATAGAGTATATTCCATAATGAAATATATTATAACTTTAGTTCAAGAAGATCGGGTCCTCGAGGCTTTTGGCGAGGCGACTAACTAGGAGGTTCCATCAATTTTCTGTAATTGTAAATTGTGTGTATGACATCAATATAATTTTCATTTTAATTTTTTTTCTACTCTTGATTCTATAATGTTTCTTAATATGTTAGTTTATTTAAGTCGTTTACAACAAGAATGATTGTCGGTTTTTTGGAAAGGTAATAGTTTTCAAACGCAAGCAGTTGCTCTTTATAGATACAGAATTAGGCTGACTTTATTGATTTATTATTATAATCCAAATAAATGATATGGGAATTGAAATACGATATTTGGAACGAAAAATATACATAACAATAAACCGCTATGGTTTCACGGGAAATGTTATTTCGAATCCCTCGAAAATGCGTGGGCTTTTATATTTTCATTTGGCACAGTCTTAAAACCACAGAACATTAAAAACAAATAGAAGTGCTATAATGTCATAATTACTATGAAAACCAGTGTCGCCAAACCCACACATTTAAACCGATAGTTATACAGTACACTACAAGTAATCTATGCCTTTGATTGGACAGCTTAATTTGAGTAAAAAGTGACTTAGGTTATAAATTCAGCATTTCAATATGTACCCTAACGCACCATGTTACGGTTTATTTTAGTATAACATCCCTAGGTATATTAGCTGTTTTGTTTCTCATTGCACAGAAATTCCAAATTCGAAAACATCCAGCTACTCCACAACAGAGGGCGTTAGTTTTCGATAGATATAACTTTGAACCTCAACACATAAAGATAAGGTTGAAATTTGTGTCACTCAACATTAATGACATTAACTTGATATTTATCTGATGCTATGCCCTGAGGGATGTCAGCCTTGTTATCGATAATTATAATATTATCGATAATTATTATAATATTTTTTTGTGTATTTTTTTTTCTTTCTATTATATGAGTATAGTATTATGTGTCACATTTTGGAGTATGTTTATTACTACTAAGTACGTCTTTTTATATTATTATTATTAAATAAAAAACGGAATAGAATAGTATTAATCTATATTTACAAAATACAAACAGAAAATATGCATTATTTTAAATCTTGGAACTGCCGTAGGTTTGCTGTATCGGTGGCCTTTGTTAGACCGCTTAGTGCTGTTCGGCATCCAGTTAACTCGTCACGTTGCATTTATCCATTTCTCTTTTAAATTAGCCTCTTTGGGAAATCTATAAATAAATTGGACAAATGAAAGCTAAGGAAAAATAAAATAAAATTTAATATTTATAATGTTTGTCTTTTCTAAAGTATCGATACTGTCGATATGCGCCACAAGCATCACTAAAGCGACATTCGTTTGTTTATTGCAATAATATTCCAGAAAGTCTTGTTTGCTGTTCAATCTATAATAGTACTAATTTCTTACGGATTAAGGTTCATTTTGACTAGATATTTGTATACAATTTTGACAAATTACAAGCGAAGTTATAACATAAAATATTATATGTAAAATAAATAAAAATAAGACTTACCGATGGTATGAAATGCCTTCATTGCTGATATTATTTCGTCTGCTATCATTTTTGCACTCTAATACCGAACAACACGTCCTAATTAATGAATAAATATGGAAAAAAGGTTTGACAGCTGACAACCAACTCGAATATTTTTCTGCGCACAACTGAGAGCAAGTTAGGTGATCTTACCTTACAAGTGACACGTGGGCCACGCCCACATCACACTTCTATCTACTTTACTGTTCTGTGCTTAAAACAGTCTTTATGTTGATAAAAGGTGGGAAAAGAACCTGTGACACTACTAGTGTTTCCAGTGTTTATGGGTGGTGTTGACCACTTGACATCAAATGGCCCACCTGCCCCTTTGCTTTGTCATCCCTACTATTAATATTATCAATGCGAAAGTAACTCTGTCTGTTACGCTTTCCCGCTTAAACCTCTCAGCCGATTTTGATGAAATTTGGCACAGACAATCATTAGACCCTGAGAAAGAACATAAGCTATCTTTTATTGCGAAATGTGTACCACGGGCGAAGCCGGGGCGGACCGCTAGTATAAAATAAAAGAAAAGTGTAGCAGATACGTAGAATAACATACACAGTACATAGTAGTGAATTAAAGCACTAAAAATATTATATGTACTATAATATTATCATTTCGTTAGAAAATTCTTCAGACTGGAAATATCATAAAATTTAATTAATTAAACAGAATTCATTTTCTTGGTAATTTTCTCATATCAATAACTAATCCTACATTGTGATAATTAATAAATTCTTACTTCAAATGAAATAAATTCTAAGTGATCCTAGGTTTTGTAAGACCTACCTGTTACAGTCAGCTGTCGGAACCAAACCTTAGACGTTGTTAAGTGGATACAAATTCCGTTGAATGGATATTTAATAATTTTAATGGATGTACTTTTAGCATATCTTTCAAATTTAAAAAGCCAGGAAGAAATAAAGCTTAAAAGCCTTTTGTATTGTATTAAATCCTCTTGTATGTCCTTCTGATATTTTTTAATTGGTGTAGGAAAAGGAAATTATTTTACATCGCTAGTAACCTACAATAACTCTCTAGCCTACTAAGTATATTCACATAAAATTGTACCATTAAATCATTCCGTTGCGAAGTAATAGAAAAACAAACAAACACACACAATTTTAGACTTAGTAATATAAAGCTGTGTTTTGTTTGTTTAATCGCACTTATTTCAGGTACCTCTGGACCGATTTCCAAAGTTATTTCATCTTTGAGTACTATATGTGATCAATGAGAGCTTAAGTTTATGAATGTATGTACCTCGAGCAATGACATAATATAAATAAGAAATTAAAAATTATTAAAAAATACACGACTTATCTATAACTTACATGTTTTTTTTTTTCAATTAAACGTATATTATTTTTCATTATTCCCAACGAAGGGTTTTTGGTTCCGTATAATCACTTGTGGCACCCTTAACAATATCGGATATCTATAGTGGAATCGAGTCGCTTTATTATGGAGGAAATATAACAGGAACTAATTAGCAATAATAAATACAGTTTCCTTAATTAAATCATGGTATAGAAAGATGTGTACCTACACGTGGACATAACTCTTTGAATTATGGACCGATTTAAAAAAAAGAATACGTTTTTTAAGTGAAGATAGTGTACTAAAATTAAATATAAAATTTGAACCTGTATTATATTATCTGTGACTTGAACAGCATCACAGATAGTCAAACAAAAAAGAAAGATTATAGTTTTCGTATACGTTTTCAGTATATTTATTGGAAAAACACATGATTCACGTTATTAAAACAAATCTTTATTTTCTTTGATAACGATATCATACATCTTGATTTTACCAATTCTAAGTAATTATTTTTTGTCCTCGTTTGCAAATGGAGAGAGAAGAATGGTCTAGTGATGGCAAATGTTGAGAAATTTCGCGGAAATTTAGAAAATTCAGGCAAACTAACTTTTTTTAATATCACAAGACTGTGTTTTTTGGATATTATATAAGATAGTTGCTGTATAAAAACCAAAGATACTAATTATAAAAACAATTAATTAATAAAAATTAAATAAAGACAGTGCCAATATAAAAAAATCGAAATTGGTTAACTAGTTTTGAGTTTATAAAAAAAATATCCTCTCACAGTAAAAGTGTATACGTAGATGGTACATTATGATGTATTTTAAAATGTAAAACCAAATTTGATGAAATGAAATCAGCAGAACGCTCGCAGACATACTTTTGTGTCTCACGGGAACTTTTAAACAGAATAAAAAAATAACCATTTCTGACTAGAGTTCAAGCTTCGTTCTTAGTTATTCACTTTTCGTTCAACTTTTATAACTTTCGGTTTAATTTAACCGAGTTTCATGTACTCTTGTATTCTGATTTTTAACACTTTACGAGAAATTTTATATTAAATAGATTGTGAAATGTGAAAGTTTTCTAGTTACTAAGCTTTGACGGTGTATTGTGATGTTTCTCAACTTTTAAAAGAAGGGATTTTATTTTCGTTTATATGAATAATTCAACAATTATTTTCGGAAGTTATAAATTGCACATAATATTAGCAAATATAAGAGGTTATACGCTCGTTTGTATATTATTTTTTCCGGGGGTCTATCTCCATTAGACCATCAAAAATTGTGAACTTAGTATTGCAAGGAAGGAAGGTGTTCTTTTTCTGTTCTGTGTGATATACCCAGTATCGCTAAAACTTCACACAATTAAGAAAAATGATACCTGTCATATCCATTTTTTTCCATAAAACCTTTTGGACATACCAAAGACATATACTCCAAAACTATCCCTCTTTCTGGCGTAGTTATACAAATCAAATACCCGTATACATAATTATTACAATCTTTTACTCTACAAGCTAGAGAAAACGCGTTCAAATTTTCACATTTTAATTCGTGTAGAACCAGCCTTATTAAGGCAGGTTTATGTTAAGTCCACGAGTAATTTTCTCCAATTATAAAATAAGTGGAGACGGCTCCAATTTACGCCTTTGCCATTGACACTGTTATTTGTAGTTTATTTATTCCACGAAGCTTAAACTTTGGAATATAAAACTTAATTTCAAAGTAAATGTAAAGGTTGAATGTAACAAAATGAATCGGTCTAGTGGTTTGCTGGAACGGACTATTGTGATTACATTATTTACTATGTCACTAAGTTAGAACTGTATTAGAATGGATTCAGCATTTCCGAAGATTTTCTCGATCAGATAGAATTAAAATAGAGTGAAATGAGAATAACAAAGGTCGTTAAAATATTATAACGTATGAGTAATAGTTAAGAAATTCGAGAAAATTGTTTTTTTTTCGAACCACATTAACTTTCGATGGGACAAGCCAGACGATAATAAGCTTTTTTGTTAAATACTTAAATTGTTTACATTTTAAAATAAAGGCAAGTAGCCTGTCGGAAAATAATTACTTGAATTTATAATTAAACAACTTCATAGAATACATTCATTGAAACATTCTTCAAACTTCCAAGGGTAATTGAACTTACAAACTAGGTAGATAATAAATATACAGCCAGGTTCTTTGTAATTATTAAGAACAGTGTCGCGTTTCGTATTTCGTGAATTAATTGTATTATCAACTAGCTGCTCCGTGCGGATTCACCCCCGTGGCTCCACTCACGTTGGTCGTAGCATGATGATATATACTCTATAGCCTTCCTCGATAAATGAGCTATCTAACACCGAAAGAATTTTTCAAATCGGACCAGTAGTTCCCGAGATTAGCGCGTTCAAACAAACAAACTCTTCAGCTTTATAATATTAGTATAGATAGTAGAAAGAGCAACGACCTCACTAAGAATTCCTATCACTCGCAATCAACAAGTTCAAAACTTAACAGACAAAACAACTGACAAACAAATTTGTTATATTTAATTATACGTGTTAGGTTTTGGGATGAATAGAATCTTAATTTAACTATGTTTTGTGTTTTGTTTTAGAACATCATCTATACTAATATTATAAAGCTGAAGAGTTCGTTTGTTTGTTTGAACGCGCTAATCTCGGGAACTACTGGTCCGATTTGAAAAATTCTTTCGGTGTTAGATAGCTCATTTATCGAGGAAGGTTATAGGCTATATATCATCACGCTACGACTAACAGGAGTGGAGCCACGGGGGTGAAACCGCGCGGAGCAGCTAGTATTAATTATAATGAAAATTATCGAGTGTAAGTAAAAAGGAGCAATTAAAAGATAGAAGAAGATGATAAGTAAAAAAATATACTGAAAACCTATAAGATTCTTACAATGATTTTTACTACCTTATTTGTAGGTTTTTTTCACTAGAAGGGTCATTTGGATAAAAAATGGATCAAATCACTCAACATTCATGGGTCAAAAGAATTACCAAAATGGAAAGTAGTTCACAAAGTTATGTGTAGTTATGAGCTAAAATGACCAAAATCAAAATCTTTTCTCTTCATAATATAACAGTAAATAAATGTAAACTCTACCATTATTCAATCAATAATGAACTTTAAGCCCACCACATAGGTATCATTTACAAACAGCAGCCACAGTAAGATTTCAAAACTATACCTTTAAATTTGCTTGAAAACCAGAGGGTACGTATGTGCCAAATTTCAGCTCGACCGGTTGTGAAATACAGCCTCCAAAGTGCGGACAAGGCTTGTATGTGGGTTATATATTTGTTTAATAGAATAAATTCGAAAATATATAATTATTATATGTAACTTTAGTTGCAATCTATTGTAAGAATTTACTAGAATGAAAGTAATAACATTATATTGTTGACTAGCTTTTCGCCCGCGGCTTCGCCCGCTTTATCTTAAACCTATAAAATTATACACTAAAACCTTCCTCTTGAATCACCCTACATTAAAATAACCGCATCAAAATCGGTTTCATAGTTTTAAAGATTTAAGCATATATAGGGATATAGGGACAGAGAAAGTGACTTTGTTTTATACTATGTAGTATTATTTTTCTTTATTTAATGCAAGAAAGAAAAATGTATTGATATAAACATGTTCATATCTCAGAGAAATTTAGTTATAAAGATTGTAAAAGGAGAATTAATATATTAATTATACATGTAGACTTATTTCTAACATAAGGGCTATCTTACCTCATAGTTATGCTGGCTTAAATAGATGTAATTAATAAATCGGTTATCATCACTACATAGTATAAAACAAAGTCGCTTTCTCTGTCCCTGTCCCTATGTCCCTTTGTCCCTTTGTATGTTTAAATCTTTAAAACTACGCAACGGATTTTGATGCGGTTTTTTTAATAGATAGAGTGATTCAAGAGGAAGGTTTTATGTATGTATGTATATAATTTATTAGGTTGTAGACAAAGCGGGCGAAGCCGCGGGCGGTAAGCTAGTAGATAATAATACAAATAAGTTCAATAAGCTTACAATAATTTTTATAATAATTTACTGCTCTTGACGGTATGGGAAAGATGAGTTTAACACATTTTTGCATTTTTGGTTAATTTTCTTTTCTATGTCCAAAAACTTCTTTTTTTTTGTGTGGTGTCTCTCAATGTTAGCCAGAGGGCTTCTACATTTTAACGCGGACGCGTGGGTGGTGGCTGGTTGTCCAAAAACGTTACACAACTTTCCTATCACCTGGGAACCCAAAACCTCGATTCACGACTCGGTTAGAGAGACTTCACAAAAACTAATCTATAGTTACAGTTAATTTCATACAAAATAACATTAAACCATTCCGTGACCCATTTCATAGCAACTCTACGCGATTGTAAAATACTGTTACACAAGATACTCTTCGATTTTATTTAATAGAAAACTTGTTATAACTATGTTATTGTATGATCCACTTCTCTTGCTTTAGTTTATTGGTTATTTTGTACTGTATTGTCATGTTGGTACTTTGTTGATACTGTTTTTAAATAAAAGATAGATGAATGAAGAAGTATGGATGGATGAAGTAACTAACGTAGATTGTTTTAATGAAATGGGTCGATATTATTGTTAGCGTTATGCAAAATTTGAATGGACGTATCATACAGTTCCGGCTAATCTCTGGAACGGCTGGACCGATTTTGACGGGAATATTCTGTGTATGAAACACAGGGACAGGCATATTCTGTGTATCAAAAACTATCAGTCAAATAAATTTCATTTGGTTATCAAAAGTATGAAGGTGATGAAAAAAAATCGATAAAAGTTAATTTAATTAAAAATAGCCATGACCACTTTTCGATAGGCAAGCAAAGGCATTTTTGTTTATAAAAAATATTTAATAAAAAATACGTCTCATTTAGTTATCAGATCGGTGAAGGACAATCTCCCACGGACTCTCCTACTACCATATTTTCATGTCAAATAAATAAATACATTTTCGCTTTGTCGCGTTATTTTCTTAGTTCAGGGTATTAAGGAGGGAACACTACGCAAACGTGATTTTGTAAAACTTATTTACATTAACTTATAACTTATTTATATATTGGAATAGTTTTAATTTACTGATAAAATGTATATATCTATGTATATAAAATCTTGTGTTAGTTAAGTAGAAGTTGCTGGTCATTCTTATTATCATTTGACTTATTTTGGCAAAAAGTTAGCCAGCAGATAACAAACATTACATGAAAGTTTCTAAACAACATTACATTTAGTAGCTTTAGTGTCCAATAAAAAGCTAATAATACCTATGTGTAAACTATACATATGTATTTGTTTTAATTTAGAAGCTTAATATTCAGGTAAAATGCTTTAAATATAGACCGGGAGATATTGACACAAAATTTCGAGTCATTTGTAACAGGATGGCGGTTCTACAGGGGTCTTAGTACGCAATGACAAAAAGAAAAACGATGGTGTGAACGCTGGTACCGGCGGCTTAGTCACGTGGGCGTTAGTCGAACTCGTCGGAAAAATAGCGAAACTACCGCCTACTTCTTTTTTATGGGCTATCGGTAAATTCTAAAATTTTTGTGTTACAAATCGTTTGACTTTCGCTATTTTTCCGACGAGTTCGACTAACGCCCACGTGACTAAGCCGCCGGTACCAGCGTTCACACCATCGTTTTTCTTTTTGTCATTGCGTACTAAGACCCCTGTAGAACCGCCATCCTGTTACAAATGACTCGAAATTTTGTGTCAATATCTCCCGTTCTATTATTATTTATTATATTACGTTTTAATACAGCGCAATATTTAAACGTCAGTCAGTTTATAACACAGTGTCATATTCCGAACAGCGTCATCTAATTATATCAGCTATTTATCCCCTACTAAGGATTATATTTTAATAAACAATAACGTGTATTTTTAATACAATATAAGTAATGTATAAATTGTTTTCTTAATATCCTTGTGAGGCTATGTGCCATTAAATAAACGTTTTCTTTATTTCTTTCTTTATAGGGTAGTAAGTATAATAAGTAATTCAAATTGTTTACGAATATTCTGTGTAATATTATAATAGTAATCAATTTTCAATGAAAGGTCTCGTGCCTTTTCTATTTTTAGTGTTTTAAAACACCTCTAGCTATTTATGTAGGTAATCTTTGATTCACAAGTAAAAGATCTATTTTAAAACATTATAAATTAAAAAATATACATGACAGATTATGTTCATAAGTCACTTATGAACATAATCTGTCATGTATATTTAAACTCTATTGAAATTGTATTCAAAAGAACTAAAAATACATGTAGGTTTTATCGTAAGTATAGTAAGTGTATTGTGTAATGATGACATGAAAGGTATAGAATTAATACGCTAAAATAAGCCCTAACACAGTAAATGTCAAGGACATGACACTAGTTTATAATAGACTATTTTGGGCGCATACTTGGGCACTAAAATAATATTTATTTCACCACGTTTAAATTGGTAAACTCAAATTCATACCGTTTATTATTCGTGTTATATTATAACTTGTACTATTTAATGAAGGGGTAATTTTAACTAGCACTATCTATACTGACTCTACGGATTTTTCCAGGTAATTATAGTAGTAGTAATAAGTATTTGTAAGGATAAAATGATTTTAAAGGAGCTTTCATTGTTAGTTTGAACAACGAGATGACATGTCATTCTTTAGAATATAAAAAGCGTGTATGCTTAGCACCCGTGTCAGGATGGGACATCTTTTGGCAAGATTCAAAGATACCAAAATCGTCGCCTTACTCCATGACGTGGCGGTATTGCCATGACGTGACGGTATAGCATGACGCGACCTTGAAATTTTACTCTAAACGTGCCTAATGAAGTTTCACTTCGAAAAACCTTGTAAAAAAACTGTAAAAAATGTGAGTTCGAGTCGACTTCCCATAGTACCACTCGAACATAAGCTTCCTGTGTATGATGCGATATAAAGTGACACACACAGACAACGGGAGGATACTAAGCGTAAGCTCCTGAAGTATATTTATCATTTTTAAACAGCTTTATTTAAATTGCATCATTGTATCTCTTTGTTTATAGTATTTTACACTTGTGTGGGAGAAACTGAATATTATTTTACTGACTTCAAAAAAGTTGTGCAATGTTTTGCTACGTATTTGTTTTTAAATGTATTGGAATTGCAATAATATGCTTACAATCTGTGAGAATGATCAAGAATACAACTGTATAAGCGTATTTTTCATTCATCTAAAAATTCTATATAAATATGTTAAAGTCGTGAAGAAATAATTGCTTTGCTTGCTGTTTATTAATTGAAGACGAAGAAGAATAGACGCTTGTATATAAAAAGCGTTCAGACTACCAAATACAACCACAACTTTTAGGGTTCGTTATACCACGTCTTATTAAGTTCTTAAGACGTCAAAAAATACCCCATGACCTTCCAGTCCTTAAAATAGTATCCGCTCTTCCTAAGTCCCTAAAACGTCTACAAAAACACCGCATGTAAATTGCTATTCACTAATTGAAATAAAACATATTGAATGGTCAATTATTCGGTCCATTGTGGTTGAAATATCGAATTGGAGTAAAAAAATCCCACAGCAATTTAAGCCTACCATTTATAAATAATAAAAATAAGCTCTTAGCTCCACTTGCTAATGCCCTTGCTCACTTACCCGAGATATATTTAAATATAAAATCCACAAAGGCATCGAAGCAGAAAAATGACTTTCTACACAAATGAACCCTGTGTTTGATGTGCGAATAATTTTATTTGGAGGGAAATTTACAGACATTTGCGGAGGAAATTGTGTTTCTTTAACCCTTTGGAGTGGTTCGTGTATGTAATTTCAATTAGACTGAGTCTAGGAGACCTAGGTACTGAGTAACAGATGCCTGTAAGAAATGGGTTCAGTAAAGATAGTTTAACATTTGATGTAAGGAGTGTTTTACGTTAAACTTGTGTGTTTGTATGTTTAAAACTAATATTCAGATTGATATTTTTTGTATGCAAAGAAAACGTATGTATCTATTATTGTTAATTTTCTGCTTTGTCCTTTCTTGTTTGTACAATAAAGTACAAATATTATATATATTTAATATTATAAAGCTGGAGAGTTTGTTTGTTTGTTTGAACGCGCTAATCTCGGGAACTACTGGTCCGATTTGAAAAATTCTTTCAGTGTTAGATAGCCCATTTATCGAGGAAGGCTATAGGCTATATATCATCTCG
The DNA here is from genome assembly GCA_029959065.1 of Colias behrii. Lineage (NCBI taxonomy): Eukaryota > Metazoa > Arthropoda > Insecta > Lepidoptera > Pieridae > Colias > Colias behrii. Next base: position 10,558,602 of record JARWMC010000019.1, on the reverse strand, counting down.
CTTAGACCAACAGGAGCGGAGCATTGCGGGTAAAACCGCGGAGCACAGCTAGTAAATAAATAAAATGTGTTATTCTCTAAATAGTTATTAGTTATATTTGGTGGTACATGAAAACAGGGCATCCAGTTTTATTGCATTAGATAGTATCACTGGCTTCACATTAATGTTTCAAGCGTTGGGCTATAAATTTAGGAATTTTCTTTAATGCTCCTTAAATGAAAGGCATGATGAATAGTTAAGTACACTTTAATACTTAAGAAATTATACGTATAATAAATATATATTACTGTAATAAAAAATATAAAAAGACACCTTAGAACCTTCTTAAACTTAATATCTATGCATCCAAAAAAACGAGTTATTATTTCAGAGTTATATTAAAGCAATTCGTTATTTTATATTTTATTAACAGTAGTCCTTAATTACCGGTTAGTTTTATAATAATATATATGGACAAACAGGCTAACAAACAGTTTAAATAATTTTCGTTTGACAGTGAATATCAAAACATTTTCCACATAAAGCGATCCAATGAGTTGTTTAAACAATAGATTCTGTAATAAATCATAATTTTGCAATTAAAATAGGTTAATTATAACTCGTCAGTACTTGAAATGAAATGAAAATAAGTTTATTATAGACATATTATGAAAAAAAAGATACAATTTAGATGAAAAAAAGGAACTTAAAAAATATACGTACTATGCCATAATTAGGCCAACCACTCAGTGTGTCATCACTGATTTTCAGTGGCCGCCTTAGGATGTCTTATTGACAGTGGATGTATTTCCGTTCAGACTAAGGTATCCAACAATATGCAAGTATTAAATATAATTTTATCTTTACTTACTCACAATGTTATATTTCTGCCTCATCAACAATGTTAGGTTTAACAATGAAACATGCTTCACGTATATTTTGCTATAAAATATAAGGAAAATACCTGTGTATTACTTTTAATGTTGAGTCTAGCATGCTTGGGCACGAATTGGACCAGCTCGCACCAGTGAGGGTGCTAGACCCCTACATGATATAGGAGTGAAATCAAAAAATAGCATTTCCTCGTTGTCCACGTGGTTAAGTTAGCTTTATATCTAGAAGGAATAAGGTACGATGTAGGTAACCTTTTTTTTTTCAAGTGGGGAAATCTTGCCTAAGATACCCACGGCTCCCGGGGGAAGGAGCCGTGGGATTCCTACCGACTAAAACCCCACCGTGCACCAATGCGCTGCTTTAGACGGGATGCGGGAACACTATTGCAATCTTCCGCATGTACGATGTAGGTAACCTGATTGAACCTGTTAAGTGCCCATAAAGACAAGTAACTTTTTCGATTTTTCAGCTGCTGATTATTTTCATTTGTCAATCAATTTTCAGATAAACTAAATTATGACCAAGTCGAATAGAAGCACTAGTTTAGAAGCTACAGTGCAAATTATATTCATTGACAAAACTTTTCTTTGCGTTAGAGTTATAATTGATGACAAAATGTAAGTCTAAAATACTATTCTTATAGAGAATAAGTAGATTATCTATTTAAAGAACTGCGAAATTTCTTAGTTATATTATACTTTAACCAGATTAAATTAAAATTAAAACTATAACGAATTTACACGAAACATAAAATTGAAGAACAATTGATCAAAATCTCAAAATCAAACTTGAATAACATTTGTAACATAAATAACTTTAAAATGCCTAAAAGGAAAAGTATCGCTAGCTGAGTTGGCTTTAAATTAATAATTAAAAGCAACGCCTAAGCAAGAAGTTTCTTAATTAAGGGATTTATTCCTACAGATAATTCTTGATGTATCTTCAACTTTCGTTATGAAACCGTGTATTTTCCGTTCCAGATACATCCCTACTAATATTATAAATGCGAAAGTTACTCTGTCTGTCTGTCTGTTACGCTTTCCCGCTTAAGTTATTTAGCACTAAAACAAATATTGTAGGTTAGCAAATAAAATAAGTTGTAGTTCATAATATTTTATTTTGCTTTTGCCAAAAAATAGCGAAAGAACTTATACCTATACATAAATATAACGTCAAGAAGATATCTAACATAGATCTATCTATCTATCTATCTTTACATCTTATTAGCTTTTAATTCAGTTACATATATTTCTCTTTACTACAGATCAAGCTGTTACAATCATTGAGTTACTATGTACTACGTACTAGAGAGGGCATCGCTACTACACTATTTGTAACAAGAGTTAGAGCCAAGCGTCTCAAACATCGCTTATATCTATGACTAACTAGCCGCCCCACGCGCGCCCCGCACCACCGCGATTGTCGCACAGATTTTGTTCGTGGTGTCCTCTCTATACGTAGTAATAATACCTCAATGGTTACAATTAATTAATATTAGCAAGGTTATCACGATATATTCTATCAATAAAATGATTATTAGTTTTCATCTTTGTTATTGCTAAGAATTTTTCCATTATATTCCGGTTAATTTAGTTTGCTAAACGACGACTTCTTCGTTTTTGAATATACCAGTTTCAAACCGCGGCTTTAGGTACTCGTGTGGTACAAGAATATAAGTATGCTAGTCAAAACTATACTCTATATTTGTGAAAAGTTGCATTGTAGATCCGATGAGAAGTTATTGCCTGAAAGAGAAACAAACTTTATAACAAACAGTTTTAAATTAATCGCAAACTTATACATTTGGAATAGAACTATAATATTGAGATAGTACAAGCGGTCCATTTGTACCCAGCTTTGCCCGTTGTTAACATGTCATAATAAATAGCATATAGCATTCAGGGACCACCTAAAATTTAAGGGTTAAAGAATTTTTGAAATTGCTTGAGTATTTTGTGAGATAAACTCGTTCAAACAATGAAATCCTTCAGCTTTAAATTATACAAGCTTCCCATGCGTGGCTTCGCCAACTTTTTAGAAAACTATATATTTAAAAAATCCTCATCAGAATCAGTTTTAAAGGTTGTAGCATGCATAGAGTCGACCAGGTAGCCACAGGGATTTTTTTATACTATGTAGAGAAGTATTGATAGATGGATATATTTTAATCACTATCACTATCAGAAAGCCAAAAAAACATTGAAAATACTACAACGATCAATTTAGGTTAACTGCCCGAAATTTAAACGGTCCTATCATAAAACTAATACCATCTTACGATGTCCCGAAGATTCTCCGTCAACACATAAAACTTTTGACACATTTATACTTACAGTAAACAGAGGTTAAAGTTAAACCACTGTTTATTTAGTGCGGCATTTGGGGATTTACAAAAACACAAGTAAAATATTTTCGGGATCTTCGGTATTAAGGAACTCGTAATTTCGGTGTTTTGTTGAAATAATTTTTTTACTAAGTAAGCTATGGGTTGGTAATAAATGGTTTTTGCTGTTTCTTTTACGAGTGACTTTACGATATTAAAGCATTTAAAATATGACTTATTTAAGAGGTTAAGATTGAAGAGAGGTTTAAAGAGTTACAACAAGCTTATACATTTTAAAATTAAAATAATTATCAACAAATTTTATACTAAAACCTTCCTTAAGAACTGCTCTATCTATTAAAAGAAACTTATCAAAACCCGTTAGGTAGTTTTAAAGAATTATGCATACATAGGGACGGCGAGACAGCGACTTTCTTTTATACTATGTAGTGTTGAAGTCAATTTTGTGTTTTCTTCCTGTGTGTGTACCTTAGTCCAGGAATGATTTTATTATTTCTTTCTTTATTAGTGATAAGATACATAATATAGGAAGGAATAAAGGATAATATTACCTTTTTCTATAGCTTTAATACATATCTCACTTTCACTGTATACAGCTTGTTAAAAAGAAAAATAAACAAAGTTATTCAGAGCATTCGCAACTAGGTCCGGAGTAACTTGATTTATCGCCTTTCGAGCAAAAGTTAATGCCACGTCGATGGCGCTTTGAATCCGTTATTTTGGCTTTTAAAAGATTTAAATTATAGGTATATAACTTTATATTGTTTTGAATGGAAAGTATCATTATAATTTAAATTATAAAATTATTATAAAAAAACTTAGAAGGTCTATGCATTGTAAATTAACTACCTAGATATAACTTCAATTCGAAACAAAACAAAATTACTTTATGATTTAATAGTAACGTACAATACATTATGTATTATGTATTGTATTTGATTGTAACTACAATACGAATGATTGGTCCATTCGTGTTCTTCGTATTTTGTCGTATTACAATACAATGGGGTAGTTTCAGAAAAGCCTTAAACGTAGCTTCTTATTATGGGCTTAACAACGTAACAGTTTTCATCAAAATATCAAGAAAATTTAGTAATTCAGTGTGTTGTCAATTTTGTAATTTTCAGTCAACCTAATTACTATTAAATATGCATCTCCTATCAAATATTACTTGTAAAATTTAGAATACGCTACGCCTCACAAAATTTTCAATGACATCAACCTTAATTACGATTATTTGAACATAAAAAAACATTTCCCAGCTTTCTGACCTAAAAAGCCTCACAAAAAACATAAAATACTTTCCTTCTGTTTCTGACCTAAAAAGTAAAATTTACACAAAATAAAGATACACCCAATTTATACAAATAAAATATATACAGTGTTGTGCGAAAGCAATTTGTCACGGGCACATCAAAACCGCGCTTCTGACTAATGAGAGCGTCAAAACAATTTCCAATGAGCCATTTATCTTTTGTATTATGTGTAGAAATGATAATTAACTGGATTGATTTTTTGTTTGGAATATCCTATTATAAACACATATTAAAAAAAAGTAAAAAAAAATGTTCAAGATTTTGTGGATGTATCTTTGCTACTCCTTTACTCAAAAACGGAATGAACAAAATGAATGTTTTTTTTTATGTTACGTGTCTTATATACCGGATGAATTAAAAAATATTTCTATATAATTATAGCACATAAACTATAGAAAACCTATTTTTGACTTGGTGAAACCGTACGGCACAGCTAGTCTAGTATCTAATGTTTAATCTAGAAGCAGAATTCATAATATTACTCCTTCATTTAGGTAAAGCGTACTTTTATTGAAAAACATTTCAAAATTTCAACGCGTTCGGTAATAAACCAAATTTTTCTTTCTTTATTTTATTTTTTTACATAGAAAACTCTTTTTCGCCATTTAAAAATACATTATAAATATGTATGAATATTTTTAATTTTAATACTTTGAAATTATCTATTATACAGAAATCCATGCTTTATTTACGTTGTCTCGAGTAAGTACAATTAATCAAAACAGGATTCATAAATTGTGACCCCTACTATAGAAACTCACATATTTTAAACAAAATCGAGAAGAACAATATAAATAATTATACCGCCTTTACCAGATAACCAAAATTTCTAAGTGTGATACTAGTTGAATATATCTGTCGGCGCAACGACGATATACGACTACCCTCAAACTACTAAATAATTATAACTAGCTAAAATTTACTTTGATCTTTTTAAATAAGTGGTTGATTAATGTAATGAAATAATTAAAGTAACGAAATAATTAATGTTTGTTAAAAATGATAAAAATTCATTGTAAAAATTCGAGTGGCAACACTCAAACTAAATCTTGTGAGTCATGGTTCGCTTTAAATACGAGCGCCCGACGGGACAGAGCACATTCACGCGCCGGCCGTCGGAGCGTTCGGAGCTCTCTCTATAATTTCCACGTGGATTAAAAGGGCAGTAAAATACCTACTGGCGTTCTACTTCGAGTATGAGCGTCTGCTCTGATGATGGTGACGTCAGCATCACTGACGTCACTCTTTTTAAAAATAGCCTTCGGGCTCTTCTTCCGTCATATCTAATAATTATTATGTAGAAAACTATGGCTCTAGCAAGAAAAACTAGAAATAATCTATTTTCAAATAATCATACAATTTATTAATTGTATTCGCCAATATACATTTTTATCCAAAATACCAATTATTTTATACTTAAATGCAAAATTCATCTCAATTCGTAACATAAAAAAAAACTAAATAATCACATTTCACACATTTTTAAATATAATAAAAAGTTTCGAGAAAAAATAGTACCGGAAAAATGAAATCCATTCGGTCAATATGAAAACGTGATCTCCTTATGTACGAATAAGCACGTTTGGGTTTTATTGTTTAAACAGACTTATTAGATTCTAGATGGAAAAATAATATTTTCTAGAGCTAGCATCTTTACTTCTATACTAATACTAGCGGCCCGCCCCGGCTTCGCCCGTGGTACATATGAAAAATAGATGTTGGCCGATTCTCAGACTTACCCGATATGCACAGAAAATTTCATGAGAATCGGTCCACCCGTTTCGGAGGAGTATGCAGACTAACATTGTGACACGAGAATTTTATATATAAGATAAGATTATAAAAAGGAAAGTCTTTTTTGTTGGTATTGAATAGGCTCCAAAAGTGGTTGGTGGACCGATATTAATGAATTTTTCACAAACAGAAAGCTACATTATTAGGCAAAGGCTATATTTTGTTTCGTTATTAACTTGGGCCACAACGTGCGGATCTAGGACGAGCACTAGTATAAATCTAAAGAGTCTGTTTGTTATGAACGCGCTAATCTCAGAAACAACTGGTCCGATTTGAAAAATTATTTCAGTGTTATATAAGCCATTTATCGAGGAAGGCTACATATTATCATCACGCTAACACCAACAGGAGCGAAGCCACGCGGGTGAAACCGCGGAGCGCAGCTTGTCAGCAATATAATGATATTATGTTGAAACCATGGTTGAACCCATTGATTTTTTAATCTGTAATCATAAAAATCACATCCGCGTAAACAAAAATCAGGATACGTTTCATTCATGAAATTATATCTATTCTTTCACTTATGAAATAAAGATTTATCCCATGGTTTACGCACTAGTTTCTGCACATTAAAATTATAACAAGACGGTGCTCTTAAAATATGTTTTGTAAACGCACGAATACTTTTGGTTTCACAATGATCGTATTCTTCTGGTTCAGAGAGTAAAGGATCATCTAGAAATGCATCATGAATAATAATAACTATTCATCATACGTGATTTGTTTTTCTCAATTTATTTTGGTTCTAAGTTATTGACCTCGTTGTTATTTAAATAAATAAGTATTTATTTAGATGTTCTTATATATAATATAAAGGTCAGTGATCAAAAATAACATTATGGAATGTCTTTAGTTTTGTTTCCTTATCCTGTAGTTCAGGTAGTTTTTTTGTTCCAAAATTATACCTTTTGTGTAGAATATTCGGGTTTTTCTTTAAACGTTTATTGTTATTGACTCCTCGATTCTACTGTGTTTTTTTTGTCGTTCGAAATAGTGTGGGATTTTTTCATTGTAGTGGTCACGTTAGTATTGTTAGTAACGTAAATAAGTTACGAGTGTAGGCTAGTGACTTAAGGAAGGAATGATAAAATATACTATCTTTAGCCCGTGACTTTACTGGCGTAGTATCCGACACAAATAGTGTGCCTGTTTAAATCTAATCTAATTCATTTATAATCTATATGTGTACAAAATTTCAAATAGACGAATAAAAAAAAAAAAATATACCGGCCGAATTATTGAGAACCTCCTCCTTTTTTTGAAGTCGGTTAAAAACACAAAATTTTGCAAAATATATGTTTTTGTGCATTAGAAGTTTTGAAACTTCTCTCATGGATAACCAGCTGCTATATTATGTATTAGTGAGTGTTTTTTTTTCCATTTGCTATGCCAATTCAAAATACCTGGGGCGAGTGTCTAGTTTTAATAATGGTATATAATAAATTATAGCACAGCTACGATGCTCATACATAAATCATCTCAGTTTCAACTTCACATAATGTTCACGACATAAACATAATATACAATTTCTATTTGCGATCTAACTTAACTACATAGCTTAAGGTAACTTGATTTCCGCTGGGAGGCTCTACGCTGATAGGCTTCACTTTTTATATGCAAAAAAATACTCCCAGGAGATGTTTTTCTATAAAATTTCCTTAAATATTTAGCAGTTTATTCATAGAATATTTTTTGTGATATTCTATTTTTGGTTCGTGTGTTTTTTGTTAGTATACAAACGTATTTTGTTAAAGGTTGCTTTCTTACGGAAATTTTTGTTGGTTTCATTTAATTACAAAACTAATAATTACAAACAAAAAATGCAATAGGTAAAGAAAATATAAAAATTTACAGTTTATTATTTTATACTTCGTACGATTCTTGTTTTTTTTTTATATGAATAATATGTATTGTATGTTTTTGATATTGTAAAATTGAGTTGAAAATTATCTCTCTCCTGAAAAAAATGTCTAGTAGTTCAATATAAAAAATATTTCATAAAAACCTGTCTAATAAAACTATGGACAAATTATAATTTTCCCCTTTTTATGTGCTGATGTAACAGCAGGGCAAGTAGTTTAATATATACATATTTCAATTCAAATATTTAAATAGATAGCAAATGGACGATGCAACATTTTTGTCAAGTCGTATAATTCCTTGACTTCAAGCAGATTATTTAAGAGTGCAAAGATGTGAACTTTGCCGAAAATCCACAGTGTTGGTACAATGCCAAGACTACTGGATGGTTTATACCTGTGAAAAGATAGTGATTATCTGCTGGAAGTCGGCATAAAGCTGAAGGTGAGGCGTGACGAAGGTAAATAGGGCTTCATTATTATATAAAATCTAGGTTTCTGCCCGCGACATGGCGTCAACTTCACTAGTTATCTATATTAAGCTTCAATATTTACGCAATTTTTACATAGCCTTCTCTTTAGGACTTACGAACTACGCTATTAAAGAATAAATGCAATATTCATCATCATCATTAGTCCATTATGTTCCCACTGCTGGGACACGGGCCTCCTATGAGGGTACAGGCTATAATCCACCACGCTGGTCAAGTGCGGTTTGGCTGATAATGCATTATAAGTTTCTAATACTAATAATTTTGCAGGCTGGATGCAGGCCGCTGGTGATCGGCCGTTCTGGAAGTCTTTGGGGGAGGCCTATGTCCAACAGTGGACGTCCAATGGCTGACGACGGCTAATAATTTTGGCTATGTAATGGCATGCTAGCCAGTCATTAACTTGTCGTTTTTTTTTTAATATTTATAACGACCTGTGCCCCGTGGTTTTGACCGCATTGCTCCGCTCCTATTGGTCTTAGCGTCTTCAGTTTTATAATATTGGTATAGATACTAGCTGACCCGGCAAATGTTGTTCTGTTTTACTCTTATCATAGGGGTGTGAAAAATAGGCACACAAAATTTCATGAGAATCGGTCAAGTCATTTCGGAGGAGTATAGTCTGTAACTTACATTGTGATACGATAATTTTATACATATAGAGATATAGAGAAGAGATAAACAAACATACATAATTACCAACTACACAACAAAACATCATGTCACGAGCATTGCACGTAATCGCCATGAAACTACAACAGAAATTCAAATGATATCCCCGAGACGGTGACGTACAATTTATCAGCGGATAAACCCTGTACCTAATGTTTCGTTCTTAGTGATATCTTAGTGAAATTGTTGATATTCAAATGTGTGTATTTGATACTGTATTCTATTGTATATTAAATTCAATTCGTAGGTTACTATAATTATTGTTCTCATGCAGCTATGATAGACAAGGCTATTTGTAACGTAGTAATGATGTAGTAAGTATGAAAGCTTTACATTTATGACTTCTATAATATATCCTAACTATATTATTATAAATGCAAAAGACGTAACTCTGTATGTTTATCTGTCTTTACACGCCTCAACCACTGTACCGATTTGGATGGAATTTTGTACAAAGTTACCTTGAGACAGGGAGTAGGAGACTATGTGGGTTTTTCTTTGAATACATGGACGAAGCCACGGGCGTAAAGCTAGTTATTAAGATAAATAATATTATGTGTAACAAATGAATTTAAAATCCCCATTTTAAGAAATCTCGATTCAATAAATGTCGCAAGCAACTGTGTAAAAGCTTAAAATCAAATAATATATCCGCAAATCGCTCAACCCTTGTGCATAAAGACCCTAAGAGTTCTAACAGACGGACGGCAAGTTGTGAACGGCAGAGGCTACTTCAGCCGTCGCCACATGTCGACGGCAGCAGCAGTCAATATGTCGACGGCTGACGGCGTCGACACGCAAAAATGGATGCTGTCAAACGCTTGCAGTTTGCCGTCAACGTGAAACTGCAAGCGTCGCCACTTGTGGACGGCAGCCGTCGACATATTGACTGCTGTCGCCGACGTGTCGATGACTGACGTTGACATGTGGCGACGGCTGAAGTAGCCTCTGCCGTTCGCAATTTGCCGTTCGTCTGTTAAAACGCTAAGCAGTAATTTTAAAATGTTCACTTTAGCTGAATGGACGTTTATGTTGAAATTTAATTAAAATCAAAACAGTGTGCTGTAGCAGTTTGTGATTTATAGTCTAATCTAGCCATTGTTGGGAAAATATTATGAAAACTGGTATTTTGTTACCGTGAAACTTATGGTATGTTTATGATCCTGATATTTGAACGTTTACTTTGTTGGTTTTATTTGTCATATTCTTTATAACTTTTCATTTGTATGAGAATGAGCTGAAATGTTTAGTTTATTTTGGAGTATAATTTAATAAATTTTTAGCAACATTGTGTACATAATTTGTAAGAGACTTTTTATTGTACTTCTTACTTCATTGAGATACCATTTTTTGAAGTTTTAATATCAACTTTTATAAGAGATACTTGCTGACCATTGATTAGCTGATGGTATGTATAAAACTGCATCTAAATAGCTAAACTAATGTAGTAAATAACAAGCAAGTTAAGAATAAAATTGGACGAGGAAGCACATTTGTTAGGTAATATCATCTTGTAAAATAAAAAATCATCATAAATATAACAAATGTATAAAATGAATAATATACTGTGTATGACTATAAAATATGTGGTAGTGTGTGCTGAAAAAGGACATCACTCAGGAATTCTGTGGGCTGTATATCCGCAGCAATCATTTTCAGTGGATCTCTGGATTGAGGTTTTGCACAAAAAACTTTTATACTATAAATGAATAAAAAATACGCTTAAAATTGTCTCTTTTAAAATATTAAAAAGGTTTTATTTATCATATTGTCACTCTGTCTATCTTTCTCATCATCTGTTTCTTTAAAGTAACCTTGAATCACTCGATAATACTTTTTGCTAGCAAATAGTAGTAGCTATTTTATAAAGTAGATTTAGGGCCGATTTTTCAATTCTTGGATAAAACTTATTCGTCGAATCACTACATAGTATAAAACAAAGTCGCTTTCTCTGTCCCTATGTCCCTTTGTACGCTTAAATCTTTGAAACTACGCAACGGATTTTGATGCGGTTTTTTTTAATAGATAGAGTGATTCAAGAGGAAGGTTTATATGTATAATAACATCCATTAAATAGTGGATAAGTACTGTTATTTTTGAGGTTTCTAATGTGATGTCGTAAAAAATTACATTTTTTCCGCTTACATTGCAAACGCAGGCTGAACCCTACGAGTTTTATCAAAATAATGTACTAAGTATTAAACACATTGAAAAGGTCTACAGAAAAGTCCGCGATGGTATATATGTCTATCTCTTATGGATAACCCACAATAACTTTTTTTTGTCATTTACTTTTTACTACAAATAATGGCTAATTTTCGAAGCGATTTTAACCAATACAGCATTAATCCTTAACCAATTAAATACCTTGAATACATTGTTCATTTAATATAGATCTATATGGCCCTTTACACCGTATGATTTAAGTGAATATTTTCGAAGATATTACAGATTTAAAAATTGCGGGACGTAGCGTTTGCGGCGGTACCGGCCGGCCGGCCCGCTATGTTTTTATATACAACGTTCACAGTTTTTCTGTAGTGTATTTACTATTTAGTATCAGCATTGCACCCGTGCGAAGCCGGGGCGGGTCGCTAGGAATGTATAAAACTATCATTTTAAAAACTTATTATTCTAATTGTCCGTATTTGACAGTTTACGTGACATTTTAATATTATCGTGTAATACTTTATTGGACGGATAAGTTTTAACCAAGCATTGAAAAATCGGCCCTTAGACTATTAATACTGCGGTAGAATAATGACAGCAAAATTCAGACTGAACACAAAATAAATTCGTTGATAAACGGAGTTAGAGCGTATTATAATGCACACTTCACTAGACTCAATAACGTAAAGTCACGTAACAGCCTATAAACTTTAACCATGCATAAAAATTACACTATAAAATCACACCTGCACAAAAAATGGTTCAGCACACAGCAAATTATCTATGATCGATATAAATTTACATATTTCCAACCTGTTGCATATGAAGTCATCCGTAAAGTAAATCTAAAGAAAATCGGTGTCACATAACGTCTAAGCTATCTAGGCCTCTAAACCGGCGATTCGAACTCATTTATTCATGAGGCCATGAATGCCATGTCATCCGGGATGGATATTGTGTTCAAAACGGAACGGGACGCTGAATAGGCCTGGCTTTCTAAGCATGTGGCCACTAAACGAGCAACGTCTAATTATTTGTTTTGAATAGTTGTATGTTAAATTTATAACCAAATATACTTATATGTATAACTTCTGAATATGTCAATAACAAATAGTGTATGTGAAAATTATATTTCAAAAAGCCGTGAAATGGGCTTTTAGTGAGTCTATCCGCATGTCATCAAGGTGGATATTGCTATCATAATTATATTTTCTTTCTTTTAATCTTAATCAATTGATAACCAGTTAATTTCCTCATCGGAAAAAAAATCTTACATGAATAATATCTAATGTTTATTGCATTCAGCAAAAATTTTGAGACATTCAAAAGAATAAAGGAACATCCATACAAAATTAAACGTCCTTGCCTTGCTTTTACTCGTGGTTTTTCAGTTGTATAAAAACAGTTAAAGAAACACATTGCGAATTCTTATCACAAATCAAGTAGAGACTTCATTTTAGTAGGGAAAATTAAATCATTACGTAATACGCATATACATCGCTTATTCCCTGGCCCAATACAAAAACTGGTTCACAATATTGCTTTAATGTAACGTGAATGGTATAAAATGTATTCCGAGTTGATTTCGCATTATTGTGTGCAAGATGCAAACAAAATACGTTTATAATAGTCATTTCAATGCTGAAACACCGCGTACAAAGTTGAAAAATATTATTGTATTTAAATGTTAGATGTGCAAGTTACAAGCTTATAGATGATTAGTAAATGAATTTTATGCATACGACTGTATGGAGCTTATGTAAGAATCAGAATATGTATCACTATACTAAAACAAAGTCGCTTTTTCTGTCCCTATGTCCCTATGTATGCTTAAATCTTTTAAACTACGCAACGGATTTTGATGCGGTTTTTTTAAAAGATAGAGTGATTCAAGAGGAAGGTTTTAGTGTATAATTTATTATGTTTTAGACAAAGCGGGCGAAGCTGCGGGCGGAAAGCTAGTTAGTTATATTTATAACTACGCGCGCACGTATAAAATATAGTTCGTAATTGATTACTCCACAGTCCACACTGGTCATCAATTACTTGGTTCGAAATGATGATTCCCAAAAAATAAACCATACCAAAAAAAAATTATCTAATTTTACAAAATTGGATGAATTTTAACATAAATATTAGAGATAACACATTAGGAGCGATATACTTTTAAGCGTTTTCTCTGTTTTATTCGTGTTTCAAATCCGAGTTATAATTTCTAAATCATCCAATTATCATCTTACTTAATGCCACAACGTTGCCACTTCGTAGATATTATATAATACTGCGCACTTAATTAAATTCACAATTTCAAATGAAATATTTGAACACAAAAACCTCCAGTCGACTCTCTGGTTTTTGTCACAATACATTTACAAAATGTACAATAATTACGTCTCCATGTCTTTTCTATCATGAGTGCTTTTTTATCTGGCTTGCTTTCATTGCTTTTTAATTGTGTCTCACAATGTAACAATATATTGTTCTTTATTAAGTGAAGGAAAATTTACCCGGTAGTGGTAAAAAAAAGGCGTTTTTAAGAAAAATCCGCATAGTAGTTCTAGTTCCAGTGGGATTTCCGGGATAAAAAGTAGCCTAGAATCTTATTCTGGATCTTCAGCTGCCTATATACTAAATTTCATTGTAATCGGTTCAGTAGTATTTGCGTGAAAGAAAAAAACATCCATCCCGCCTCACAAACTTTCGCATTTATAATATTAGTAGGATTATGTTTATAGTAAAGGACCTAACGCAGCTGACTTATAATACTGCAAAATAACAGGTATTTTATTTCATATATCTATCAGTCTCTTTCAAGTTAATAAGTCCCTTAATATCCACTACAGTATTTAATTATCTACTATAATATAGCGGGTTTGCAATATAACGACCGCGATTCCTATGGGACTAACTAAAAACTTGAGTATATTTGATTTATATATTTTTAAAGCGTACTACGAATCCCTATTGATCATTCTCTTAGTTTTGGTAAACTCAATTACAAGAATGTTTATGTTTTCTTATATTTTGAAAATTTCTTGAGATGAGTTGTAATAATTATTAGCGATACCTACAAATATAAATGAATTACTAATAACTTTTGTCCTGATAGAACCTATGTTACATCAGTCAAAGTTGTTTATTTATTTATTTTTTTGGTTACATCGACAGATTTCGCATTATTGCGTTATAATAAATAAAAAATAAGAATATTATAATGCTAATATGTTTATTTTTTCCTATATATTTCTTTATAATTATTAAAATATGGGTATACTCAGGTTAAATATCTCTGAAACAACTTAGATCCGTTAACAACGGATAACAACAGATGTTATTCCAAGTAATACTATTAAAATATCAACAGTTATTATCAGATTACATTTTCACAAAAATCTTTTTAACATATTTTTATACAGTTAACATGAAACTAGCGTAAAAATAGAATCTCCTCTCACAATATTTATTGCTTCAAAAATACAGCATGTTGAAACCATAAAGACCTTGGAAACTCATTATCTTTAACAAAAGTGCACTTGGAACGCTTATCTCGTAAAACCCACTGTTTCGCCACTAAATCATTCGTAAGGAGCAATTTTCCTTTACAAATAACATCTTGTAAACGAGTTTCGTCTTTATTACACTGGTGAGAGAGTGCATTTTGACTGTTGATTTTGGGAGCATTGATTTCAAGAATAGATGTATATAAATAATGTAGGTATTTGACTAGCCCGTATTTCGTAAACCTTGTGTCCTAAAGGGTTTGAATTTGAGTAATAGAAAATATAGTATCATCAACAACAATGATACTTATTATAAGTAAAAAGGTGCAGATAGTTTATCTAATAACACAGCATTCGATTTTCAAATGGCACACTAACCCAAAGAATACACACACACACTCGATTAGACGTCGAAGTAAGATGACACGATTTAAGTATCACGAGTGAAAAGAGACAACTGAAATAAAATGTGGCTAATAAGTATGGCCACATTTGACGTGCCGCTTCTGGAGTGCTAATAACCCATCTGGACCTTATTATTAATTATAATATAATATTGGATCATCAGTATGTTTTGATTCTTCTTTTATATAAGCCTAAAGGGCATAAACGCGCCTAGCATTGTAGACTACGTTAGCAAAGTTGAGTTTGGTAAAAATAGCGTCATGTTCTCAACTTTATAGTTTTGTAACATGAAGCTGAGAAGATTTTCTTTTGAGCATTTTCAAAGAATATTCCTTTTGAAAGAAAAATAATTAGTAGTACTACTTACTAAATAATAAGTATTACTAAGAATTATTAAGATTCGAGTCGAAATGTTGCTATGTTGCTATGTTGCTCTATAAAGATGTAAAGTTGTCTATTAATAAGAGTATTTTTAAAGTGAATTAAAATTATAAATAAAGTAAATTCTAACAATCAAAACAAATCAAAGCTCTCGACGACTTTTGTTTTAGATTTATCTAAATTCTATCAGATTATAAAAACGACTTCAAAAAACTCACTATTTGAAATAAGAAAGGGAATATCTGACAAGAAACTTCAAGAAAAACAATTCTTGATGATGATGATGTTGATCTTTCCTGAAACGTGAAGATAAATTTTTAAAATAGTCGACGTCTATCAACAGAATATTATAATTAAAAATAAATAGACCACGATGTATTTCAATGACATTTACAAAAAAAGTAAGTATCAATGAATAAAAAGTTATGTAAAATTATAATCTACATTTTATCTGTCTCAATTCCTCTAAAAACTGACTATCTGAAAACACAAACTTTTCAAATATAAATCACAGTGCGCTTTAAAAACTAATATCTTGGCCACTTAACCCGAGCCTTTAGAACTTTTATTATTTTATCTTAAGAATTTAATTGTTATTAAGCCTTAACGAGAATTAAAACTACTTTGGATAAGCGGCTAATTAACTTTATAAAACTTTTAGCCCAATGGCTTTGGATATAATACCTACCTTAACGATCGTAAATATTTCATCTGAGTCAAAATAAGATTGTACCCGACTTTCATCTTTATTTTTAGAATAGTCAAAAAAACATTAAACAAGTATTCACCTATTTTACAATCTAGTTTTCCGCACGCGGCTTTGTCTACGTAGTCAAAGGAAAACTGGCATAGTTCGCGTTGCTGTAGAATTTCCGGGATAAAACCTATCCTATGTACTAAATGAAGTGTCAAACTATCTTTGAATCAAAGTTTATCAAAATCGATTCAATGGTTTTAAAGTGAAGAAGAGACAGACAAATATAATTACTCGCATATAAAATATTAGTACACTACAATAATATTAGATTCGTAGGGATTTTATGCAAATCCGTGACATGGTTTAGCCACAGTATTACAATATTATTTAAAGATATTGTAATACTGTGGTTTAGCCGTTTAAGTGAAACAGTCTTTAACATTTAATACAAGTATGAATAAAGGATTTTCTCTAATTGAAATTTCATCAAGGTATATTTTAATTAAGCTAATGAAGTTGGAACGATGAATTAATTGGCAGACCAGCCTAGGATAATTATATAAGTGAAGGGTACGGAGGTACATCCCCTTGGCTTGAACACGTGTCATAAATATTCAGTATGTTTAATATAGTGTGTATTGATACGAATGTAATGAAGAATAGAGCTAAATATAAGTAGACAAAAGTGAGAACTTATTTAAATATCGGGAATGGCCCGTCGAAATCGATAGGTCATCTTACTATGACGTCTTCGTGTGAGTTTTGTGCCGTTTTTGAAGATCGTATGTTGTGTTGGCAACCTATATCACCATATAGGTATACAATTTTTTATTTATAACATCATTGATATTATAAATATTACAAAAAAATAGGTAAAATTTAATTAAGACCATTTTTTTAAATACAAAGTATGTCACTAGTAGTCATTTTTCAAAGGCTATTAAAAAACTCATTTCACCTTCTGGCTTCTACCTGGAATAATTCACAGTATTCTGAGCCTTGCTTCTGGGAAGTTGTCTTACCTTTGTACCGTGACCTACGTCAGTATTAAAAGTCATGATGAGTATAATTTACTGACTACATTAATTATAAGGTAATGTTCAGGTATCAAATACATTAGGGTCACCGTATTTTTACCCCAGTTTTTTCACCTTTTCACCCGCGGCTTCGCCCGCGTTTTCAAAGAAAAACCCGCATAGTTCACGTTTCCGTTTGATTTCCGAGATAAATCCTATCCTATGTGTTAATCCAAGTTACCCTTGTGTGTGCTTAATTTCATTGCAATCGGTTCAGTAGTATTTGCGTGAAAGAGTAACAAACACACACATACACATCCTCACAAACTTTCGCGTTTATAATATTAGTAGGATTAGCAGGATTTTTTATTAATTCTTCTTTTAGGTATAAAAAATGTGTAGCCTCAATCATCTATTTATTTATATTACATCTTTCTTTCAATATTATCACGATTACCTCTGAATTAAGCTAATTTTGTTCAATATCCCTCGCGATAATTACTTTGCTCTTTATAAAATAAAAAATTAACCCACCTGGAATTTTTTGCTAGAAAACAGGTGAGATTGAGTTTCTACGTGCTTTTTGTAAATCTAATTGGATATCGGATTTCGTGCATTGCCAATATATATAAATGTCAATTAAAAATCTACATCGATAAGTGCTTCAATGTGAACGTAATCTTTCATACTAGGGTTCCGTATCATTCAAATATTAATTTGATTTAACATTTTGACGTAATTTACTAAGTAAAAATCAATTACTTTTTCGTTACCTTTTCTATCTTAGTTATTGGAAAATATTAATATCTCAGAAGGACTCCTGAAAGACACTTAAAGCTTTATTAGAAATCTGGAATCTATAATTTTATGTAACGTCCTTTTTTGGTTAATTGATTTTCGTTCATCTTCAAAGCAACATAATATAACCTTCTCTCCTAAAAAAGAGTTTTTGTGTTTGAGAATTTTCACCCATAAATTAAATATTACTAACATACGTACAAAATCCACTTTTTAAGTATGGTTGATAAGACATTTTCTTTCACTAAAACACAAGATAGCTAAGCTTAATGAATTCCGGCCGAATTAACCTTATTCAACAAATGAAATCGCGTGCTCACATCGCAATAGTGTCGTATCTTGTACATTTACATAATGTGGTACTGTACAGTACATAGCTTAGTCGCTTAGCGTGTCACGTCGACATACTCATGCAGAGAATAGCCAGCACTTGAAATCGTATTGGAAATTTATTCTGTTTCAGTGTTAGGTAGATAGAAAGATAGAAATCACTTAATTGTACAATGCACAGAAAAAAAGCATTTACAGAATTAAAAACTTTAAATAAATGTACAGTTTGGCAGCCTTATCCAGCCAGTCAACCTTGGAATATTCGTGTTATAATATGTTTATAAACATTTAAGTGTGGTATTTAATTTTCACTTTGGTCAATTTGTTGGCCTAATTGCTGTATTACATTTTAAATGGATAAGAAACAGGATACAGTTGCAGAATTTTACGAGGAACGATGTAAACAATAAGTTGTTTTCAGGGTCGGACAATAATAATATTGTCTTTTTATTCAATTATCAATTAAAATTAATTGTTCTGTCAGTGTTACCCCCAAAAAAGCCATGCAAGAAACACAAGAGATTTCATTATTTTCTTTTACAGATTTAATATAAATTATTTTATAGTTCAAAATTCATTAGATATTAATGCATAAATAACAAGACTGAATTCAGTCATCGTTTGACTATACTAATAGGAAGATAAGCACAAATACATAGACATCATAAAAATAAATTCTAACAAAAACCTTTAGGTACTATTGATAAAATAAAATTTATTTTTTCGCTCACCGTTCTCCCCAGCAGTGTGTATCAATAACAGCGTTTAGCCTTAAAAGCTCGATCGTCAAGTCGTCCGGTATTCAAGTGCAAGAGTACGTAGCAGGCATTACTGTACCTCCGCTATACATTTTCCTTGCCTGTGTGTGACCCGCTTTATACTTGTTTAAATTGTAAAGAGAAAAACAGGGTGTTATCTCTGATTGCTATACGTGTGTTTTTGAACGTTTAGAGGAAGTTACCTTTTCAGGATGTTTAATGTTGACTTCTGTTTAATATGCAAAATAAATATTTTTAGGTGAAAATTGCACAACTGCATAAGGTGCATTGGGGTAATTTTAAGTGTAGATATCTTGTCTTATTCAAATTCAGATATTATATCATTGATAAATTGTCAGAGCTTTCCGCCTGTAATATAATTTAAAAAATATATATTTATGATCTCTACATTATAATATTTATTTTCATAATTAAATCGTTGAAAGTAATGACATGCTCATTTAATCCCTTGCCATTTATTAACATTTATATGCATTACATGGCTGTAATTGTAATTTGCATTTCGGGAGAATAAGGGTCTTCCAACTTGCTTATAATTATGTAATGCTTAAATAGCGTATTCAACCCATCTTGATATTTAACTGACATTATTAGCTTAACAGCATTTATCCAGATGTCGCTAATAAATCTATAATGTCCATCTTACCAGTGACATTAGTAATCCCGTAAGAAATAGTTACATAACCATTAGGCACAGGCCTTTTAGTATTCCAGTCTTGTAACCATAGAGAAAGATCCTTTGTAATCACTGACTGACCAGTATAATATGAACAGATGGGAAATCTGCCATATTATGTTCACTATTCCTAGCAAAGCTGCAGAATTTTAAACGATATCTATACTAATATTATAAAGCTGAAGAGTTTGTTTGTTTGCACGCGCAAATTCAGGAACTACTGGTCCGATTAAAAAAAAAATCTTTCGGTGTTAGATAGCCCATTTATCGAGGAAGGCTATCATTACGCTAAGACCAACAGAAGCGGAGCCGAGCGGGTGAAACCGCGAAGCGCAGTTAGTGGATAATATAAATAGTGTGTTTATAGCTGAGGACCTTTTGGACTATATAAAAAGTATGTTATAGAGGTTCTTTTTGGTGATAATGGAACGATCATTGGCTTGGGATATAAATATTCTATTTTAGAGGGTGCGTAATAATTGGATGAGTTGAATTTTATATTTTAATATAAATGCTACAGATTTTTTTACGGGATTTTGTCGTATCCTTAATGCAATATGTACCTATATAGAACTTTAGTAACATGATATTTCAAAAACTATGTAAAAGATATCTATAATATATTCGAGTTGTTTATTTGTAGACGTAAAACTAAATTTGTACGATTACAAAAACAAAACGATCTGTAGCTTCTCCAATTTAAATATTTTTATCAGTCATTTTTAGAGGAAGTTTGAAGTAGTAGATAGTACAAATATAAATATAAATAATTTAATTCAAATTATATTATTTAAGCAGCGATTGACGACAAAAGGAGTCAGGTCAGCGAATAGTTAGGACATCGCAGACCTAGGTAAGGTCCCGTAAGTTATAATGCAAAACTTGGATGAGTTTCCAACATAAATTGGATTATCTCCAGTTGACATTATTTGAAATACAATACACTGCTTTGTTTAGTTTTCTTTTTATAATAATATACATCATTCTATTCAAGGGTTGTATATCTATACTTTTCTATACTAATATTATAAAGCTGAAGAGTTTGCTTGTTTGTTTGAACGCGCTAATCTCAGGAACTACTGGTCCGATTTCAAAAATTCTTTCGGTTTTAGATAGCCCATTTATCGATGAACGTGCTCCGCGGTTTTACCCGCATTGCTCTGCTCCTGTTAGTCTTAGCGTGATGATATTATATTCCTCGATAAATGGGCTATCTAACACCGAAATAATTTTTGAAATCGGACCAGTAGTTCCTGAGATTAGCGCGTTCAAACAAACAAGCAAACTCTTCAGCTGCATGATATTAGTATAGATAAATAACATTCCTACTGTTATTAAAGTAAATTATCAAACTCAAGAACATTAGCAAACACAACAGGGTAAAGACCGTTAAAACATTAAATCTACGAAACTAATCGTATTACGCTGAAGGACTTTGACATTTTTGATTCAATTTCCCGTGAAGTCGTCCCATAATGCACTCCGGACGAAGCGGGGCTTCAGACATAATTACGTCTAGATGTCTGCTTAGTGTTAATATTTTATTGGACATTAGTGCTCGAAATATTGTAGCACTTGTTTTTTGTGAATTTGGTATTTTTAACACGCTTTTATATGCTTCATCTGTATGTTTGTCTGCTTGTATGTAACCAACTCCACTAATTGTATAATTTAGACAGGTAATATTAATAGTTATATTAGATTTCTATCCCCAATATAATAACCTCTATAAAAATGTATTTTACCGTTAAAATATTTCAAAAGATAGTGCTATTCAAAGTATTTTGAAGACAATGCCATTCAAGTCAACATTTTATAATTCTTTGCTACTTTATTCTGTTCTTCAAAAATATTATCTGTCCGGCTCTTCACATTTTCAGAATTTAAATTTCGAACGTCGAAATTCGTCCGTTATCTTTGAATGTTGTCGAAAACCCCTCACTTAAAACCTTAAAACTAACAATAGTTATTTTTATCTATGCCCCTCGGAATGCTTTGAGATTCCAATTTCGAAATCAGATAGATACTTGATTTTATTTATTCTCACGTTTTTGTAGACCAATTGTAGACTAAAAATCTCACACGTTTTGGAAATTCTATTCAGTAGCATACTAGTAGACAGATGATACAAAACACTACCTATATCATCGAGATATATGTACTACTAGAGAGGTTATTCCAAACAAAAACATTGCGCGCGGCCGATGTGGTGGGGTACGTGTGGAACGAGCGAGGCGTGGCTTCAATTTCAAAGATTAAGCAATGCGTGCAGATGCGACACATTGTGCAATCTGTTTACTCGGTACTATCTGGTGGTACTGATACTAGGGAATTAATAAAAAGAGGATTTTATATTAAACTATGTATTTTAATTTCCTTTAAATAATATCAATTTAGTAAGCTTTTGTCGTTTTGTGTAGTAATCAATAGTTTTATCAGTTTTTGCTTCATGATGTAATCGAATTTTGGAGTATTGGTTTATAATAGCCCTAATTAAATGGATACGATGATTCAATGTTGATGGCTGATTCAGTGAATGTTGGGTTAAATTTGAAAATACTTCTTTCCCGATGAAATATTTCAGGGTGTTTGCCGTTATATAATTGTAATCATATTTAGAGGCCAGACCTTTCCTTTCATAGGCGGCTTGTGACAAAGGCGGCTTGTGTCAAAGGCCTCGGCGATATCATTTAACAACATAATGTGTACTTTAGGCAAACTTGTAATAAGATCTATTTTACTTTCTTATTAGTCCATTTGACAAGGATATTGGTTAAGATACCTATTGGAATAATTTTATTATTATGTATGTACTTATTAAATCCGCGAATAAAAAAAAAATTTAGTCGCGAATATAGAAATTGGGTCGCATTTTTTTAATCCGCGAATAGTGAAAACGCGAATAAAGGAAGCGCGATTAAGGAACTTTTACTGTATTAGTTTCTGTGAATGTTGTGTTTATTTGTAATTGTTGTGCATAATAATTTATAAATCCTATTGGAACAACTGTTGATGAACCTTTTTTTAATAAATAAAAATAGGTACTTAAATAAATACATATTACTTAATATAACCTACCGTTTTACTTTGCGTAGTCGGGTAAAAGTATAAATATTTAGGTACTACACCACGGTAATCTTTCCTAGTATATATTGTATATTCATTATTCATAGTTAAAAAATCCAGTTGCATTTTTTTAACAGACTCATCGATAGTGTCACGTCTGTGCTGTTAGTCTATGAAAAATGGCGCGAAACGCAGAACGCGTGGTGATTTTTCGCAAAATGATAACAATATTAGTAAAATGCATGACTTACTCATAATAAGGAAACTTACTGGTGAAAAGTCACTCCTCGGGCTTTGTTTGTATTATAGGAACTGTTAAAACAATATCTTAGCACACACGAAGGCATTTTGAACAGAGCAATAACACGTGTTGACGCGGCAAGCGGGGAGCACAGTCCGGCACAGACTAATGAGACTCGTGACTTTTGACTCTAGCTCGTTGTAAAGAGAGTGTAGTAGCGATCGCCTCTCTAGTAGTACATATATCTCGATGACCTATATGAACATTTAAAGCAGTTTAAAATTCTATGCTCGCAACGTAATAACGCATAGATTAAATCTATACTAATATTATAAAGCTGAAGAGTTTGTTTGTTTGTTTGAACGCGCTAATCTCGGGAACTACTGGTCCGATTTGAAAAATTCTTTCGTTGTTAAATAGCTCATTTATCGAGGAAGGCTATAGGCTATATATCATCACGCTACGACCTACAGGAGTGGAGCCACGGGGGTGAAACCGCGCGGAGCAGCTAGTTCACCATAAAAACGATTAAATGCAATTACATGCACTAGCACGGATCACATTTTTGCATACAAATATCACTTCAAAATTAAAATAAATTTCACTACCACAATTTTCCAATCGCCCGCGGCATGTTTTTCACTCACAGATAATATAACACTGACAATGCATAACATTTGTTATCTGTACATCTTGTGACAGCGCGCGAAAATTGAATTCGGATACTCGCAGCGGCATCTGCAATTTGTCAAGTAAAATGAGACGACACGGGCCGTTCCTTGCTGTCTCGTTAATCCGAACGCGCTGCACTTTTTGTGAGCCACTTCTGAACGTTTTCCCGCCCTTTTTATTCGTTTAATCTTTCAGCCACGGTTGATTAACGACACGGTGAAACTGATTCTGAGCTCCTTTTGGGGAAAGTGGCTGGAGATATTTATCATTTTTGAAAGAATATACTGAAAGTAGCAATATGTTGGTATCGTATTCTTTAATCTGAGCCTCACTGTGATGATTTAACAGTCATACTATTTTCCCTTGTAATATCGAAGACTATTATTTTATTAATATCGCTGATTGAGAACTTCAAACAAGATTTGCTTATTCGATTACTGAAAAATTGTTATTAAAAATTTTAATGCAATTCATATTAGGAAGTTTATACAATATTTTTTTGGCGGCGAACCTCAATCCTGAAGGCCAGACTGAAAATCAGCGCTGTTGCACTCTTTCGAGTCAATCAGCATAGCTGGACCTTTTGTCACAAACTATTTATTTTTCTTCTTTTCTCATTGTTTTTTTTTATTATTTTTTTATTGTGTTCTTTAGGTTAAGTAGATTTAAATGTATGTATCAAGCTTGTTGTGGCAATAAACGTATTCATTCATTCATTCATTCATTCATATACATTCTTCTTGAATATCATCTTGATCCGTTACAATATCTAAGCATGCATATGGACAGACAGATAGACAGATGGTAGCAACTTTATTTTATATCATGTAGACTTTGTGAGTGTGAGTAAATTCACAGTCACAACTCTACACAAGTTACAAGTACCATACCAACGCTATAACTCTCAGCAGCACAACTTCAGTTCAGAAAACGTCACGTCTCGTCACCTAATAAAGAAAAAAAATTAATAAAAACATGTTTATTCAAAAGGCGCGCTGAAACAAGCGCGGGCATAATACACTTCAACATAGTTTGATGTACCTGTGTACTAACTAATCTATGACGCGGTAATATCGCAGTGTTTGTCGTACATTACGTTTTTGAAGTGTAACTTTTTTATGCGGATTGCGAGTAAATATCAAGGTCCCGTCATGGCAATACCGTCACGTCATGGAGTAGCGATGATTTTGCTCTCTTTGAATCTTGCCAAAGAAGTTTCGCTTCTGACACGTGTGCTCGGAATACACGCTCTTTTTTGTATCGAGTGTAACTGCATCAATGCATCGTAGTATCTTGTTTGTAAAAGTTAGTATGAATTATTAAAAAGTTTAGGATGGGGGTTTATTACTGTTTTAGTATTAGGACTTAGTCTTTGAAACTTGTAGGTTATGTATCTGATTTATTTTTGATATATTTCGTTTGATTTATAAGATTAAACTAGTAGTAGATTAAAATGGAATTATTGAATTAATTGGATATTTATTTATATAAACTATGCAGTCGCAACAGTGAACTGATTGAACTGATTGAATGTACTATATTTTTTTTATTAAAACTCATTTACATACATAACACATTATTTTATTTAATGATCGCACCTGTATAACTGTAATAATCGGTATTTATCTTCGCTGAATCAATCTGTATAACTGAAATAATCGGTATTTATCTTCGCTGAATCAATCTGTATAACTGAAATAATCGGTATTTATCTTCGCTGAATCAATCTGTATAACTGAAATAATCGGTATTTATCTTCGCTGAATAAAGCTGAATCGATATACAGAATAAAGCTGAAGCTTTACCTGACAAATTGGGTTTACCTAAACGATATACTTACACTATGATCAAAATCATGCAGATACAGTTTGCAATATACAATAGCAGTAGCATGGTGCGAATGCAGTAGATATAAAACATTCTCATAGATTATACTAACTAATTTTATACATTTACGAAAGGAAGTCACAAATAGAACCACTTGACAAGTGACAAACGCCCAAAATCATTAATCATCCAGACCCATTAGTTGCGGGTAGGGGTTAGGGGTTCGGACCCCCACTTTGTAACGTGACTCCTGATTACGTATAACCTTTTATTAAGTTGTTTATTTCTATATCAATTACATGAATATAAATGTAAACTGTACCTTTTTTAATGTATTATGCATCTTTTAGTATGTAGTGGGTAACTGGTGATTCTTAAAAACATAAAAAGAGCGTGTGTGCCGAGCACACGTATCAGAAGTGAAACTTCTTTGGTAAGATTCAAATATACCAAAATCGTTGCCTTACTCCATGACGTGACGGTATTGCTATGACACGACCTTGAAATTTTACTCTCAACGCGCCTAGAGAAGTTTCACTTCCAAAACATGTCTTAATAATTGTCTCTTAGATTACCTATTTGCTGTCTTTGTGGCATGTTAAGTTTATGTTGTTATATTTAGTGTAGTAGCGTTCCTATTTCCATGTTGTTTACAACCTTTTCTAACACATTACACGCCGTGCAATATTTTCCTATACATCACCTACATAACATATACATATTTAATTATTTACTTTATTTCATACACAGCGCGCAATGTACCTACGCCAAGCGATACAGTCGCGTCTCCCCACATGCAAACAGTACACAGCCTTCAAGCTAAGTGTAAGTGTAGTGTGTGTCTTCCCGTGACTTGAATAATAAACGCGTTCTTTGTAATTTATCGGTCGCTTTGTTACTGACCGGAGAGTTCTGACTTTGTACGACTTTTTTTAAGTTTCGTCATTAATTAGTTTGAACGTATTGATTGGGTATGCGCTTTATTGGAGTTGTTTTAGAAACTGGCTTAATCGATGTACTATGACAAGCTATACCCTTTAACACACTAAGTTTTTATTCTATTACTAGAATATTTTATCTATTAAAAAAACATCATCAAAAATTCAAAACATCATCAAAAAAAACATCATTAAATTATGTATTAAGCTATTTGGTATTAGAAAATTATAATAATAGATGCTTACAGCGTGTAAATAATATTTTTTTTATCGTTCGAAATTACCAAACAGAATATCAAAAATTTTTATTTGCCAAGCCATAATTATTGTTGCAATTCAAACAAATGTTAAATAATATCTTTCTAATGCAAATAAATGCTAATTATAAACTACACCCACGTATTAATTTAATATGGCTTTGAAATCAAATCGAATGAAGACACGTTTACTGAAAACGATTACATTATAATATTATTATATGTAAATGGAACTCCATTGGAATACTAATAACAAAAATAAATCATTTTAAATGATTTAACATAATTCTCATATCTGCTTATCTGGTTTAGAATTGCGCTCGTAATTGGAGTATTAAATTATTTTGCATAATGTATTTGGTTGTTACTTGTGTAGGTATCATTTGAATCATTATCATAAGACTAATTTGATAAAGATCCTATAATAATTTTATTATTATGATAGTTATAGAATCATGGTCAAGAATCACATTATAATCAAATTAATAGAATAACCATTTTATTATTTACTAGCAATGCCCCGCGGTTTTACCCACATTGCTCCGCTCCTGTTGGTGTTAGCGTGATGTATAATAGCCTATAAGCCTTCCTCGATAAATGGGCTATCTAACACCTAAAGAAATTTTCAAATCGGATAAGTAGTTCCTGAGATTAGCGCGTTCAAACAAACGAATAAATTATTCAGCTTTATAATATTAACTACAGATACTCTCGTTTAATTCGACTCGACTTTGAATTCATGAATTTACAACAAAAAAATTTGGAGGCTTCAGAATATGCCTCTCTATAATATAACTGCATTGCCCAAAGGTAAAAAAATATGATAATAATTTTCAGAAAATAATTAACAAATGGCTAAAAGCACCCTTTTCGGTTATTTTTTCCATATAAAACAATTTACGTTAATTGAACTATCGCTAAACTCCGTTTACAAAATAAACGTAACTGTTACCTGATAGCGTTGCGTGTGAGATATCATCAAAATAATGGCTTTATCCAGCTATAATGGATATTTGGACGAAATTGCTTTTAACTTCTTTATTGAATTTAACAAACAATTTGATAACGTTCCGTTGCTAAACACAGTCATTTTCTTAAATGAGAAATTTCATTTCTTACACTGAATATAAGTGGTTCTTAGAGTAGTAAGGATTTAAGAATAATAAATAGTTCTACTTCTGTTGAAAGATCGAATATTTATTTATGTTTTCTTTATATAAATTAAAGATGGAACTTAATTTTTTTTTAGTTACCTAGGTTTGGAGTGTGGCAATAAAGCTTAGTATTGTCTTTCTTATATTATCTTTCAGGAGAAGTAAAAAAGTATGATCAAATTATGGTAGGTATAAATATTGCAAAAGGAAATGACATTTTAATAACTTTTTTCACATTATCGTCGTATTAAGCCGTGGCTTTATATTCGTACTAATATTATATTATACCTATGCTAAAGTGTGTTTGTGTGTTTGTTTGCCTTTCGGTATGTCGTAACGGAGCAATTTAATGATATAATTTTTGTGTATGGAGATACTTAGGAGTCTAGAGGGTGACATAAGCTATTTTTACCTGATCTCATTTCTATGGAATATCCTTAAAACCTTAAAACACGCGGGTAAAGCCGCAAGCCAGTGAAAAATAAATGATTACCTATTATTATTTGACCGCCTCCTTGGTACAGTGGTTGACGCGTGAGCGTAACACCAAGGGGTCCTGGGTTCGATTCCCGGTGGAGACGAGGAAAAAAATGTCTCAGTCTGGCAGGACACAGAAGGCTGATCACCTACTTGTCCCTAAAGAAAATCGATCAATGAACAGAAACAGATGTATAATGCATCTGCCCCTTACCCTACTAGGGGACATGGGACTTCACTTTTTATTATTGTTTACTTCCTATTATTATCCTATTTCATTCCACTTACAATACATTTAACACTAATATTTGAAACTTCTTATTTCCATCATACATCTTTTAAAGACTTAACCTACCTACGGTTCTTCCTTACTACATATAAAATATAATATCAACAACAATGATATATCGTGATATCGGCTGACCACGAACGTCCAACTGAAATATTAGCCCCACTGACAATTATTTAGGCGAATCCACTGGCATATGTAGTGGCTATTTGTTAAATTCGGTTATTTCAATGATTTCCGTAATGGATTCACTCTGCGGTTTTGTTCGTGTAATTGAAAGTGCGTTAGGCGACATAGAAAATGTTTTAGCGTTTGCTATTAGAAATTTGTAAAGCATTTGAATGATCCCTACTAGGTAATATTAATATTATTAATACGAAAGTAACTCTGTCTGTCTGTTACGCTTTCCCGCTTAAACCTCACAACCGATTTTGATGAAATGTGGCACAGACAATCTTTAGACCCTGAGAAAGAACATAGGCTACCTTTTATTGCGAAATATGTACCACGGGCGAAGCCGGGGCGGACCGCTAGTATAAAACTAAATAATATCAGACGCTAGAGAGGCTAATCGTTGCTCAGGCATGGCAGAAAGACGCGGATTCGAATTCACCTTCTGATCGAATTATGTTCTATTCTTTAAAATGTTCTCTATGTTTTAGCGTTTTTGAGGGTAGATACCTATTTAAATGTGTTTTTTACAAGTAATATAAATTTTGTTGAGTCTTTATGATGTGATATTATGATAATAATAATAATTAGGTACTGATAAGTAATAGCGGACCTAACAAAATGTACATCTAATTGAAAGACACTAACAATTTTATTAAAACCGGTTCAGACTTGGAGGAGGACTGGATAGATACACAATATAAATCTCACCGTACATTATGACATACTTCATTTGAAAATGAGTATTTGCAATTTTTATTATGTACTTTATAGGGATATTTGACTGAAAGAGTATGTTTCAGTTTAATAAATCTTTCGCAAAACTCAAACACTTACATAATTGTAATTTTATTTATATCGAATCAAGAAACAAATTGTGAAATAACACCAAAAATTCGTTGCATTGCGAAGCAAATTTGTTAAATTACTATTTATTCTCATTCGTAAAATAAGTATCGAGTTTCGACTATCGGAATATTCAGCCGAATCCCAAACGGGGTTCAATCGAGATTTAATTAAGTTTCCTTAATTATATCGAGTTAAAAAAAATAAACTCTCGATAATAACAGTTTCTGTTCTCGATTCGATTACGTGAATTGCATTCGATATAAAAATAGTCCATTAACTTTTCGAGTGTTGCAAGATTGGAAAATGTTAGGTCTTATTTCATTTAAATTGAGATTGCGAAGCGAGTTTTTAAATTTAATTGCGAGTTTTAAAAGCGATGGATAAGTTGAGCTTTGGATGCGATTTTTTTGAAATAAGTCTGCTTACGTTTTAATTAAAGTTTACAGGACACAGTTACAAAGAAATCTTTGAATAAATTAAGATGTATTTTCTATTGTTTGTATATTAAATTGTCTTCTGGCTTTGTTATTTAAAACATCTTAAAACATTTTCAAAATGAAAATAAAGAAATACATTGTTTTGAAATGTTTCGTTATTAAATTATTTTATTTAAAATCGTTGCATCAGCTGATAATCTTCGTTTACGGTGCATTTACATCAAACGAGTGAATGCTCATTCTAACCGCACTATGTCAAATTATTTTAGTGTAAACAGGCGTAGAGCATTCTTTCGTTGTTCTTAGTGCGTTCGAAAAGATTCAATGCAATGTTCTACTGAACAACACTGAATACGTGTTTTCGTTTATACTAAAAGATCACGAAAGAATGCTCTTGCTCTAGCTCTATGTTCGTGTGATGTAAATGCATCGTAAATTAACAACATATCATGTTATATCATGTATTATGTAGTTTCACATAAAAAATATACTTTGTTAAGTTAGTGGAAGACTTAAATTCACTTTCCTAGTAGTATTTCTTGACACAGGTGTATTTTGTTGAGCTTACCTTAGAATCTTGGTCCATCATTTGAATTTAAACTCTTAATTGGTGTTTATAAGGTGCAATTTAGTGAATCTTATTCAGCTTCCACAATACAGAATAATTTTCTAAAGAATATACTTGGTATCCTATAACCATAACCTTCTCGTATCACAGTGTATATCAACGTTTTAAATGTACATGCTTCTCAGTATTTAAATAATTTCTAACGGTTCACTATTTCGAGTAACTGGGGGTTTCTCAAAATATAGCGTAACAGTATATTTACATGCAAATATTCCGACATTCTGATATAATGAAATAACGAAACTCACACATATACAAGTTTGTACATCCTATTTTAACATAATATTTCCTGTTATAATTAATGTGAATTTGTGAAGATAAATACATGGATGAGTAAATGTGTATTATCTTTGCACCAAAAACAGCTGAGCAGATTTGCATAAAATTAGTTATGAAGATAGATAATAGTCTAGATACTACACACGTTAAAATATAGATACTAGTTCAGAACAAAACCTTTCATTATTATTATTTTATTACCATTTTTTGCCCAGGTACAGAGCGAAGTTGCGGGCTGCAGTAATACATTCCTACATAATTATGTTCTATTATAAATGTAATTTCTAAAAACCAAACACAAGGAGTGTCTGCCAGTCGGTTAATAATTTGATAACAAACAATAAACATTTATCTATATTTGTGCAATACAGGTCTTTAACTTTTTCACGCATATTTCAGAAGTTGCTACGAGGCATCGTTATAAGTTTGAAATTTAATAAAAAACACAAAGAGCCCGTCTTTAAATAGCTGTTTTAGTTGTTTCAACTTCGGGAATACGCTTATGAGTTACAACAATCTGTTGTAGATATATCTATGTATAATGATTTTATATTAAGTTTAGCGAGCGATTTTACTAATATAGAACGTATTTAATTAATATCCAAATTATATCTAGATCTCTGTTATTGCGTAAAGAACTCTTAAAAAATGGTATAGAAAGAGTTAGAAACGACAAGTAGAGCCAGATTTTATTTTCGACTTGCTGATGAAACACCAAGTGTATGTTTGTATATTATAACAACTTGTATATATTTATTAACTAATTATATTGACCGACCCGCGAAGGCGCAAAAAAAACCGAAATTTACTTAATAATAATTTATTGTAATAAAAAAATTACAATGTTCAATGTTGGAACCAAGAGTGTCCATCGTCTTCGGCGGGGAGGCGTCGCGGTGGTGGTGATTGCCGTAATACTTTCTGGATTCGCAGGTGTGCGCGATGTCGCAATCGTTGCTGGGTACAAGTCCTTACTGGGTGGCCTTATGCATCTTCTTATAATTAATGCGTGTTATATGAACATAACAAACTTACCACGAAAAATAAAACATTCATCGAACACATAGGCACCACAAATAATAATTAATCAATCAACAATTAATTGAACACCGCATCCGAATATACTTTAAAAGCCTTATTGACTTTGTTATTAAACCAAATCGAATTAGAATATATTCACACATACTTAAATATGAGAAGTGAGTAAACTCAAAAGCCCGCAAATAAAACAGGCATCAGGAACTTGGTAGGAACAATCCATCAAACTGACGCGCCTTGTGCAGACAGTGATGTATTAACTAATTTAATCATCAACATTTATTCACCTGTTCTTCAAAAATCTCCTTAATTAGCTGTGTGTGTTGGCCTTAATATAACACAGAATGAGCAAATGCAACTTTAAGTTCTGATAGTTAAGGTTGAAAGTGCATTGTAGATTGTCGAGTGTCGTAAATGTCTGGGGACTGACAAATGTCTCTCAGTTTTAAAGGGGATTGTTTTGTTGTGTTTTTACTTGTTTACGCCAAATTGCATGCATCAAGGACATAAATCTTGGATAATTTGTGCTTTGATTGGGGACGTTTCGTTTGCTAATTCTATGTAAATGACACATAAATCTTTTTGTTCTCTAGAAACTTACGTCTTTCCGTTTTATGTGCGTCTTTATTACAGTTATACCTATATTAAGAAGAGCTGGAACGTCAACACATTTACACATTGCACATGTTAGGCCGGGAGATACTGACACAAAATTTCGGGTCATTTGTAACAGGATGGCGGTCTAGAGGGGTCTTAGTACGCAATGACAAAAAGAAAAATGATGGTCAGACCGCTGGTACCGGTGGACTAGTCGCGTGGGCGTTAGTCACACTCGTCGGATAAATAGCGAAAGTCCAACGATTTGTAACACAAAAATTTTAGAATTTACCGATAGCCCTTAAAAAAGATGTAGGCGGTAGTGTCATGCCATACTTTTACGATGTGACTTACAGTCCGCCTTACCGACGTGAATGCGTTGATTTAAAAAAACAATTCAACCATTTGTACCGGGCTAACTTTTGCACAGGTAACCATCGTCGTGCAGCCATTTACTAAAATCGCCATGCCATACTTTTCGGACGATTCCAAATAGTCGCCATACCGCGGAAAATCTGCAAATTTTTGAATTTTTTTTTTCTCGCCAAACGATTTGTACCACCCTACATTTTTTTTCAACAACTCCTGAATGATTATAAATAGAAGTGTGATAATGCCATACCTGTGGGAGGTGGCGAATGTGTATAAGATTTTTTTCTTATTGTAAGATTTTATTCGTAGTTACACCGGAAAAGTATGGCATGACACTACCGCCTACATCTTTTTTATGGGCTATCGGTAAATTCTAAAATTTTTGTGTTACAAATCGTTTGACTTTCGCTATTTATCCGACGAGTTCGACTAACGCCCACGCGACTAGTCCGCCGGTACCAGCGTTCTGACCATCATTTTTCTTTTTGTCATTGCGTAATAAGACCCCTGTAGGACCGCCATTCTGTTACAAATGACCCGAAATTTTGTGTCAGTATCTCCCGGCCTATGTGTAGCTTTTATTTTGCAATTGTTTATAAATACAGGGTGATGTAATTGGTGTAGTACGAATATCTAAAAATCTATGAAGAATTTTGTGATACAGTAAATGGAAGAATTATAGACTATTTTCCAGTATTTAATAAAATCATTTAATTTTTTGTTCATTTTCATTAGAAATGTCAATTTTTCTCACCAATGTGGAAATTTGGATGATAAGGATCTTGTTAGAAAAATATAAATTTTGACTAAAATCGGCATTTTTTTTTCAAAAATCAAATTACTAATTAATAATCAGAGTTATCACCATTTACATTAATTTACAAACGATATCGGTTGTTCTTACTTAAAATTGAATACCAATGTCTTATTGCGGTATGTGTTCTTTGGAAGTGTTCGTAAAGTTGTTGATCCGTAATTAAATTTTGCGGAAAATCTTTTAGAGCGCTTAGTTGTGACATATCCTAAGCATATTCAATAGAATTAAAAGACGAGCGAATATGCAAGCCAGTCTAAAACTTGAATATTTTGGTCTCGAAGAGCGGCCGTTCCCTGTCATGTCGTATGCGAAGGGACATTATCATTCATGAGTAAGAATTTCTGGTCCATTTTTACTTTTTATGAGACAATACTTTTTAATTTACTACTTTAATTTACTACCTCCTCGTGTTTTTATACTACCTTTGTAACCAACAAACGCGCTGGGTTCATGCGCCAAAGTAGACTCCTGATCCGGACCCACATTATGATATTCCCGTGATGATATAGATGTACCTCCTGAGGATGCCACAGATGGCTAACAATCCCAAGCGTTTCTCCGGCTCGTGTTCTTCGTGGATCCGGATGAAAACCTAACCGGAATCATTGGTAAATAACAGCAAAGGCGTCAACTTGCACCACATATGCTAAACGCTCTCATCAATTACTGAAAACTAGCTTCATCGGTCACATAAACACAGTACATAAGCTAAGATAGTAAAATCAGTGGTTGGGGTGGCTATTCGCCTAAATAATAGAACTCCATCCTATTGAAACTGTCCTGGCTTGTCAACTAGCTAACTAGTTTTCTAGCTTAGAAACGAATCTAGTTTTGTCTACACGAAGCCAGAAGCTTGCTAGCTGACTGACACTAGCTTGCTATCATAGCATAAAAAACTAGCTTTTTGGATCTCGGGCATAAGGGAAAAGCATTCCTAAGCATAGATAATATTTTATTTCATAGAAAAACTTCTTCCAAATTTACCACCTCAGTCAGTTTTAGTACTCGATAATGCATCATACCACAACGTCGTATCGGATCCAGTGCCCACATCGAATTCAAGAAAAAGTGACATGTTAGCTTGGTTGGACAAACATAATATACCATATCCAGAAAGAAACACAATACCTATTCTTTATGACATTATTAAAAAAAATAAGCCAAACTATACACAATTTTTACTAGATGCAATCTTCAAAGATCATGGACATAGTGTATTGCGCCTTCCACCATCCAGAACTCAACCCAATAGAGTTACTATGGGGCATAATTAAAGGGAAAGTAGCATCACAAAATGTGAACTTTAACTTGAAAACTGTGGAAGAATTATTTAGAAAGGAAGCAAATGCTATTAGTCTGGATATGTTTAGTGACGTTTGGAGAAACACGCGAGAACATGAGGAAAAATATATTCAATTAGAACCAAAAGTATTTGTATTGTTTTTATGACCTGAAATTTAATTATTATTTGATAATTGAATGATTATTAATACTTTTATCCAATTGATTATTATTAGAATAAATAATTAAGTTCATCAATTGATTTACTTTTAAATTATAATTTTACAGGTAAATTATGAGAGCTTTCATAATTATATTTGCATATATTTATCTACAACGCACCATTTTACAATTCAAGTCTAAAATGAAACTAGAGTCGCATTTATTTTTGAACATACTGTAAGTGAAATTGCATAAGTGTGAGTACTGTGAACATGCCAGCTTTCCTTAATTGACCGATAGCAAATGGTATGGTATTTGCTTATTTCTAAAAGTCTGTTAATTACTTGGGCCTAAAATTTAGGTAATAATTAGTTCAGCCGTTTGCACAGTATATAATATTATAATCGTGCGAGTTTCGTAAGATCATTTGCGGTTTAAAATAGGTTTAAAAATAAGACTATGAAATACCTTTCAAATTAAATAACGAACGTTAAACATAATTGTACCAACCAAGACCAAATATTGAAATAAAATTCCCTTGAGAAATTAATTGTAACTCTCTGTTATCAATTACTCTGTTATCAATTACACGACAAGGAAAAGTTTTACAAATTTTGGTGAAATTTAATTGGTACACATATTTGATGTTCCATTTCTGTCTTGACGTGAATTGTTATTAATTTAAGGAACCATTATTAAAATGACATTTTTGGCACAGTCTCGATAATTTTAGGGGTGATTACGAGAATTTTCTTTTGATATTGCTTTTAATAGGTATTTAGTGTACAGAGGCTGGGGTCTTCAAATTAAATACTGTATGTTCTGAACTACTTTATTATATTTATACATTTATACTTTATTAACGTTAGCTTAGTTAGGCGAGTGGCAGACGACTGGCTCTCGCAGGAGTGTCGTCATTCGCCGCGCTACAAACCGCTGAATTTACGATATTTGATTACTGTGAATACACACATTACTGTGACACACACTACATACACCCCCTTCTAAAAAAAAAAAAAAAAATGATTTACATAACTGACAAATATCAAAAAAAAAATATATATTAGCAAACATTAACATTTGGGAGTCTATGCTGTGGCGTGATTCGCTCCGTTTTGAGCGATAACAATTTCTTCATCTTTCTTTTCAACCGAATATGTTTTTCCCATTTTGTTAAATATTGTTTGATGCTGATAACTTTAAAGTTTAACTTTGTGAAATGAGCCGACACTCGAATTTATATATTATTAATATAATTAACTGGTTGAGCCGAGATTTGAAATAAAATGAATACAAATATTCCTAACAACTACTTATAACATTAATATGTGCTGAGATGACATTACGCAACCTTCGCGTGCCTTCTTGCTTACAAAAATGCCAATGCACCATTAACCTAGTTACAGTCCAAAAATCTTACAGGTCTTTTAATTATTCTGCCACTACGTGATTTCTGTAAAGGCGTGCACACATTAGCCTCTCTATGCTGATCTAATCTACTGTCATGTCTAACTTCGTTTTCTTCTAAAATATATGCAGGCTTAAGTCTATCAATCGACACATTACACTCTCTATTATCAATTAATATTTTAAAAACTTTACTATTTCTTTCTAAAACTTTATATGGTCCGCTGTACGGAGGCGTTAGCGGTCTCCGTACCGCGTCCACTCTTAGAAAAACATGTGAACAGGAATTTAGATCAGCATGCACAAAAGTACTATTACTATTTTTACATGCCCTTTTTATGGACTTAATTTTGTTCAAAGTGTCTCTTAATTTAGTTATAAATGAATGTGGATTATCAATTTTCGTACTTTTATCCGAACGAAATTCTCCCGGCAACCTTAAACAATGACCCAGAGCAAATTCCGCCGCGCTGATATTATCAGTGTCCGCTTGACAAGCTGCTCTCAATCCTAACATGACCGTAGGTAGTTCTACTAACCATGATAGATTATTGTTCAATCTAGCCACCAGAGCCGACTTCAAGGACCTATGCCACCTTTCTATCTTACCGTTACACTGCGGGTGGTACGGGGTAGTTCTCGTTTTTTGAATACCTAATAATTTCATTAAATCTGTAAACAATTCGCTTTCAAACTGTCTACCTTGATCGGTGGTAATAACTTTAGGACAACCGAAGCGACAAATCCATCCTTCATAAACTGCTCTAGCTACCGACTCCGCAGTCATGTCCTTCACAGGGCAAATCTCAGGCCACCGCGTTAATCTGTCGATCATAGTGACGCAATAACGGAAACCGTGCTCGGTTTCCGGTAAAGGTCCTATCAGATCCACGTGCAAATGTTCAAAACGCTCGCTATTGTTAAAATCGCTAAGTTTTGAAACAGTGTGCCTAAAAACCTTACTTCTCTGACACCTAACGCACGTCCTGGTCCAGGTCCCCACGTCCTTATTCATGCCTGGCCAAAAAACTTTTTTACTAACTAACGCACGCGATGCTCTAACTCCGGGATGAGAAACGTCATGAAATTTATTAAAAATACTTTTCCTAAACTGTGCTGGTATATACGGCCTAATATTCTGAGCTGATGTTTCACAATATATTTTAATATCGTCATTATTATCGAGCGCTAACTGTTTCCATTGCAATCTATCATTTGTTTTCATTAAATCCGCGAGCTCAGCGTCTGTCGCCTGTGCTCTCGCAACCTCCACGTATTCACTCGAACTAGGACATACGATACTCTCGATTCTCGATAACGCGTCGGCCACTTGATTTTCAGTGCCTTGAATATGTTGTATGTCGCTTGTAAATTCGCTGATATACAACAATTGACGCGCTCGCCTAGGTAACTCTTTATTAGAACTTAATTTACTTAAAGCAAAAGTGAGAGGTTTATGGTCCGTGTAAACTGTTAAATTTCTACCTTCGATTAAATCCCTAAAGTAAACTATTCCTGAATAAATCGCTAAAAGCTCTTTGTCATATGTGGAGTACTTCTTTTGCGGTTCCGATAATCTTTTTGAAAAATATCCTAAAGGTTTCCAAGAATTTCCTTCCCACTGATTTAACACTGCCCCTATACTAAAATCTGACGCGTCGGTCATTAACCCTAATTTGGCACTAGATATTGGATGCGAAATAGTAACGGCATTTTTTAAATTTTCTTTACACACTTCAAATGCACTATTCGCCTCGTCTGTCCAATCTATACGCGTCTTATCTCGTTTTTTAGCCCCGTGTAAATACCTATCTAAAACTCCCTGAACTCGGGCAGCGTTAGGAATATGATTTCTGTAGAAATTTAACATGCCCAAAAATCTACGTAATTGTTCTACTGTCTCTGGTTTCGGATATGACTCGATAGCTTTTACTTTTTCCGGCATCGGACTTATGCCTTTTTCTGAAACTAAATAGCCTAAAAATTCTATAGAGGGCTGTCCAAAAACACATTTACTTAAATTAATAGACATTTTATATTTACTCAACCTCTCAAATATTAATCGTAAATGTTCTCTGTGTATATCGGGGTTATCCGATCCTATGATGACGTCATCTATGTAACCGAACACGACTGACTGACCTTTGCCCCCTGTATAGTCGCTGCCATAATTCAATTGTTCTATGCCTGATAAAACTGTATTATTGATAAATCTTTGAAATGTTTGTGCCGCGTTACGCAGGCCAAACGTCATTCTTGGGAATTCAAAAAGCCCAAATGGCGTAATAATGGCTGTTTTTTTAATGTCGTCTGGATTAATACCTATAAAATGATACGCTCTACAAATATCTAACTTTGAAAAAAAATTCTTATTATGTAACCCATACGTAAAATCTTGTACCCTAGGTATCGGATAACGATCTGGCTTTGTAATTGCGTTTAACATCCTGTAGTCCCCGCAGGGTCGGATACCACCATCCTTTTTAGGTACAATATGTAAAGGACTGGCCCACTCACTATTTGAAGGTCTACATATGCCTAGCTCTTGCATCAATTGGAATTCCTTTTTGACCCTATCGTACCTGTCGGCCGGTAACCTCCTGGCACGCGCGTGCACAGGTGGTCCAGTAGTCTCGATGTGATGATACACGGAATGCTCTGGGACATCCTTGAAGGCTGGCGGGCGCGTGATGTCCTGAAATTGTTCCAGTAAATCCGCGTAAGGATGGTTGCTATTTATACTTTTAATAGTGCCGAAAAAATGTGTACTTTTAATTCCACAGACATTTAAACTGGTAACTGAATCGATTAACTTATTATTATACAAATCTACATTTAATTTAAAATTCTTCAAAAAATCGGCACCTATAATCGGCTGTTTTACATCACATACGACAAAAGGCCATTTAAATGACCGTCTTAGGCCTAACGATAAGTCTAAATTACATATTCCATAACATTTAATTTCGCTGTCATTTGCAGCATACAACTTTAGATCGACTTTTTCGATAGGCTTTCTAACACACCACTTTGGAATGACGGAAATGTTAGCGCCTGTATCGATCAAAAAACTATATTTCGTTAAATTATCTCTGATTAATAAACGATGGCTTTTGGTTACCTGACCTTGAGTACATCCGTCCACCGCGCCCGCATGTACTCCGTCTAGTTTCCCGACTGCTTGGCTCGCCACGCGCAGGGTTGCTCGCAGCGGCTAGGTCTCGATCTGTACCGAAAGTGAAAACGGCACAGCCAGTCCGGGTCTCCAGGTGCTCTTCTCGGCCGCGATGTCGATCTTCTCCTGAAGTCGGTCCGTCTGTCGTTGCTCCTAGAGCGCCCGCGACCCCTCAGTTCGGCGCGGAGCGCTGCAACCTCCAGCTCCAATCTGCTCATCTTCTCGTCCGGCTGCTCATCTGTTTCCTTCTTGCATGACACGGCTGCCACATCCCCGACGTTGGTGTATTCGGTAATCTTGTCTGCCATGGCCGCCAGCTTGTCCAGAGACTGATCTTCACAAACCGCCATGACTGCTCGAACTGATGACGGCATTTTCGACAACCACAGGCTCTTGAGTGTGTTGTCTGCAATTTGTGCGCTTCGACCCAGATCCTTCATGTACCTTAAAAACTGGGAGGGTCTTTGTGAACCCAACTCCAGCTCCGACACCAACTTATGCATTTGTCTTTCGGCACTCTCTTCATAAACCTGCAGCAGCCTCTCCTTAAGCGCCGTATACCTGTCCTGGGCGGGTGGTGACATCACGAGGTCACTGACCTGCTGAATGGCCTCTTTTCCGAGTTTCGATATGACCAGGTTGAATTTGGTCTCTTCCCCCTGCTTCTGTGGGGCCATCACAGACTCGAACTGTGCGAACCATAACCTTGGCAAGTCTGTCCAAAATTCCGGTAGCTTGGTGGACACGCTTATCGATGCCAACGCCGCGCCTGACGCCCCTTCCTTGATCTCCGTGTCTGATGCTGCTGTTTTATTCATTTTGATTGCCGATGAGCTGATGAGCCGCCTGCCGCTGTAGTCGCCACGTGTCACGCGTACTCTTCGATTGCGTCACGCTAACTTCCTGTCGCCGTGCCGCGTGGAATTTGATCTCGAACAAAAACTTGCCCCACAGCCAATGTCACTATTTACGCCGATTTTTGATCACGTCGGGGTCACCAGTTTAGTGTACAGAGGCTGGGGTCTTCAAATTAAATACTGTATGTTCTGAACTACTTTATTATATTTATACATTTATACTTTATTAACGTTAGCTTAGTTAGGCGAGTGGCAGACGACTGGCTCTCGCAGGAGTGTCGTCATTCGCCGCGCTACAAACCGCTGAATTTACGATATTTGATTACTGTGAATACACACATTACTGTGACACACACTACAGGTATAAATGATTGTGTATATGTTACTGTAAAGAAGTTGATATGTATATTATATTATAATGATGATGTTTTTTTTTATGTTCCAGGTCATCCCGGGACAATATTCAGAAGATGCAACGCCGTAAACACTTCTCGCAGAAAAATAATATCTATTGTAAATTGTATGAATAAATAAATTATAACTGTATATTTTTGTATCATTTTCACTTTTCCTTTGCGATTTATCTATCCCTAAACTTATACAAAAATCCTTCAAATCCAATCCAAATAAGATCAATCCAATACCATTCGCAAAGCGCCATGTTAAATCGTGCTCAAGCGTTGCCATGGCAACGGTATATGTACATTATGACAAGTTTACGAGTTCAGAATAGTTCTTCTTCTTCTTCTCTTAAATAATGGCTCCACCCAATAAAAAGGGACTTCGCCAATGTCCAGTATGTATGGGAGAGACAGGACTCAAATTTCAGTCAGTTAGACTTGTGCGGATTTGACATTTAACATTTGGTACTGAGTGGGAAAATGC
The DNA here is from genome assembly GCA_029959065.1 of Colias behrii. NCBI lineage: Eukaryota > Metazoa > Arthropoda > Insecta > Lepidoptera > Pieridae > Colias > Colias behrii. The sequence continues at coordinate 10,516,626 of JARWMC010000019.1, read as the reverse complement.
AGAAATTTTGATCAACTTGGAGCGGCTAGAACAAACACATAAGACAATACAGGTTATATTATATTACAGACAACAGGAAACACTAATATGATTTATAAATATAATAAGGGGTTACAGGTAAATTAGCTTGGAGAAATTTTTGCGTTTGTAGTAGTGTATGGTCAGCAAATAAAATAAAACAACATTTTATTTTTAGTTTTTATTTTATATATATATAAGGGATTTTAAATTAAACTATATGTGTTTCTCCTCTGAAAAAGATGAGACTTTATTTTAATATTTGCACATTTAACATACGTATAACTTTTACATTAACAATGTTACTAAAATGAAAAATTTACTAACCTGAAAAAGAAACGACATTTAAAGTTTAATTCTTTAGTTTGAGAAGTCAAAGGCTTGCCTCGACCATGTTTTAACACTGGAGCCATTTTGAATTAACAATATAAAGTCACGACGATGACGAAAAAGTTAACGATGGTTAAGTTTTTAAGTTGACGATGGTTACCTGTGCAAAAGTTAGCCTGGTACAAATGGTTGAATTGTTTTTTTTAAATCAACACATTCGCGTCGGTATGGCGGGCTGTAAGTCACACCGGAAAAGTATGGCATGACACTACCGCCTAGGTACTTCTTTTTTATGGGCTATCGGTAAATTCTAAAATTTTTGTGTTACAAATTGTTTGACTTCGCTATTTTTCCGACGAGTTCGACTAACGCCCACGCGACTAAGCCGCCGGTACCAGTGTTCACACCATCGTTTTTCTTTTTGTCATTGCGTACTAAGACCCCTGTAGAACCGCCATCCTGTTACAAATGACTCGAAATTTTGTGTCAATATTTCCCGGTCTATACGTAATAATTATAATTTTTGAATGAAATGTGTGCTTTATGTTGTAACGGTACCAAACGACTGCACGTGGCACCTGCGGACAGCGTAAACTGGTTTATTCTGGTTTTGTGCGTGTTTCCACTTTCCACTATCAAGTGACGATTTATTTATTTGTTTTGTTTCGTAATTATTATGGTCAAATATTAATTATGAAACAAATTATTATAGACACGATATTTTATTGTTTCACGGTAGTCGTCTTGTCGTTTGCTCTAGGACGTGAAATTGAATGATATATTTTTTTTTATAAAGTCAAAACCATATTCTTTCAAATAAAAACTTGTTTTTATTGAAAACAAAAGTGTTGCTAGGAATAAGTATAAAATTAAATAGTAATGTTAGGATATCGAAACATTTTTGTATAGGCCAGAACGATATAGTGGAAACGCGCTCTAAGATCTGAGTAATATACACACCACTACATATGCAAAAATTTCTCCAAGCTAATTTACCTGTAATACTTTAGTTTATTATAGGAAATTCAGAATAGTTGAAATATTATCTAATAGGTTTGATATGTTTTGAGCTGCCAACTGTCAGAAACTTGTCAGATAGTTTAGAATATTGTTTAACGATGCGCTAGGTCAGCTCTGTTGTATGGAAAATTGACACTAAATTATGTTGAGTTGGGATAAACCTAATATAACATGGGTCTAATCTTTCTCCTGTATATTAATAATGACTATTCATTTATATTTAATGTGTTGGTCAACTTATTGATTTTATATGTTAGTCAATTCATTAGCTCGTAAACTGCTAAACCAATTTTGAAATTTCAATAAAAGTAATAAACCAGTGAAAGTACATTATTCTCAATAGACTGAATTATTATTAGATAGGTACATAATTTTAACTTGAATTAATATAAATCTCTAAATACAGTATTCTTAATTATATTATTTAAATAAAGCATTCCCAAGAGATGTTCGAGAACTCTCCAGAATATCCTACATTGAAATAAAGTCACAATTTATCATTGACAAGCGCCTGCGCATGTCCCTCGAGAAACTAATTTATAAGTATCACTCTATACCTCTTTTATTTACCTCGTTTCGCTTGAATGGAGTTATATTTGGTTAATTTAATTTGTGGTATTTCGATAGAACACATGGGTTGGAAATGTTTAGAATCAAATAATAGAGATTGGTTAGATTGTGTCTAAAAGTGAATATTGTTTAATGTATTTTACATTTCTTCGTAGCTTCGTATGTATCAGGACACAGGTATCAGGACCTATATCAAACAAGTGTAATATTTAGGATAAGTAAAAGTAGTCCAAATTGTTTTTAAGCTATTGCATAGCTTCTATCGCGGGCCTTGAGCGCGGGGACCGAATCCAGAAATTTAGAAACGAAAAACCTCACGCTCAAGCTCAAGCGCTAACCTCACTCCGACGGGCGCGGAGGTGTGGCTTGATCGTATAGGAGCTACCAACGTTGACAAGAGAGCATTTTAGTATAGTTGGTTCTTTGATATACTGTTCCTCTTGCTATTTCGGTTAGAGTCCGGGCTGTCTGGCTGGTCGCAGTGGTTGCGTTTATTAGTGCGCATCTTATCTGCACAGGAAAATATCCTTAATTTAAAGTCATTTTTTAACGCGTAATTTTTAATCTTTTGCCTTAAGATAGATCCATGAGACATAATTTTTTTATAGCAAGACATTTTTTTCGTTGTTAAATAGGTGCCAGACGCAATTTTTTATTTCAAAATCATTAAAATGTCATCGAAATAAGTGAAATTCCATCAACATGAGTCCCCGTGAAGGATATACTATGTATAATATTCATTTTACTATTTACAATTTTTTAGCAACAATCTACCATGGTGCCTCCTTTTCCCAACGAATCTCAAATAGGACGTTAATGTAAACTTGATAAAAACCAAATATCATCAAATTCATATTAATACCCAAAAGTGTAATAAATATGAAACCATCTATTAAAAATATTAGTTTACTAATTATTCAATATAAGTATTAAAAAAGGATAATATAATATAAGTAATAAAGTTATTACTTACCATTTAAGCGGAATCATGTTGATGTAATTTCACTTATTTCGATGACATTTTAATGATTTTGAAATAAAAAATTGCGTATGGCACCTATTTAACAACGAAAAAAACGTCATGCAATAACAAATTTATGTCTGATGGATCTATCTAAAGGCAAAAGATTAAAAATTACGCGTTAATAAATGACTTTAAATTACGGATATTTTCCTGTGCGCACTAATAAACGCAACCACTACCGCCAGCCAGACAGCGCGGACTCTAACCGAAATAGCAAGAGAAACAGTATATCAAAAACCCAACTATACTAAAATGACTTTTTTTAAAACGATAATAGCTCCCGTACCATGAAGGCATAGCATGCAATAGCTTTACCGCGGCAGTCCCCGAGTGACACACGTCTTTTTATAATATTATTAAGATATTATTATACGGATTATTATATTCTTAATATTATGGAAACTAAACGGTAAACCAAGGCAAATTGAATATGAAATTCACAATTTCGAATAGTTTCTGGTTTAAACGTCAAAATAAACGCTTAAACGATGCTTGAAACGAAATATGAGTTTCATTAAACTGTATTTTTCTAATTTTATCCTATCTATCTGAATGGTCTCTCTGATATTGCTGAAAATCAAATCAATAATCAATAGAAAACGTGATTTATATTTAAAAAAATGACTCTTAAGAGCGCATATTCAATTTAACGCAAGTCAAAATCTCCGCGATCTATTACGATAGATCGCGGCTTGCGCTATCCTTTTACATACGTAGTATATTATTATTAGTCTGTGCTTTTACTATGAACAGCATAGGTCCACAGGAGAGCGCCGAGCAACACGTCCTCTCTCTGGAAAGGCTCGCTGCCGACTGATTTTAATCGGGTCGCGCGCAGTGTTTTAAAGTACTTTAAAAAAAAATTGTAGAAAAATAATAGAGGTACCTTAGTTGATTTTTTAAATTTTATCTTATAAGTGACATTCTTTTATTGCAATATGTATAAATTATATTCAATAAAGTCAAATATCTTGGTGAAAATAATCATTTTGTCGACTATAATTTCTAAAAAAATTCACATTGTTCGGATTTTAATTTCGTAAGTTAGGAGTCCAAAATAAAAAAATCTTTTAACTAACTATTTTAATAAGGATTTTTGCAGTTAGTTAAAAATAATTGTGTGTTAGATCTGTCAGCAATTTCAGATATTTTTAGCTTCGAAATTGACACTAAAAGTGAAATCAAGTAATCATCGGCTCAGTTATCTTGATGGTATTCACAAATACTGTATTAATTGAAAAAAACTCTTAACTAACTACATAGACAATAAAATTTCCTAAAATTATTAGTAATTCATATGTTTGTAAGATAAGTGGTTGATGGACAATCTGGTTTGAAAAATTACATATTTGAGCCAAACAGCGCACGGACCGCGTACACGGCCTTAAGTATCAAAAAGGGTACCTGAAAAACTGACTCACTCAAAAGTGTGCGGACGTTTTTATACATTAAAAAAAACACAACAAACCTTCCATTTATTAAAGATAAATGTCACATTACAAGTACGAACTCTAACCTCAGAACCATTATTTAACCTATATATTTCAAAACAAGCGTTCGCGATATTCGACCAATAACTTTTTATGACGAACATAGATTTTAATTGGGTTACAATCAAAGCTTATAATTTATTACGATGGCCGCTTTTTATCTCTGGATGCATTAAATTGGTAATTCTGATATTGGATTTCAGTAAATATGTTGGTAACGGTTTCGGTTAGGTATGTTTTTATTCGTAATGGCTGACACGCTACGGCAACTGACAGTTCCACCTGTACAGGTATACCAGCGCAGGTAGATCTGTACCTGTACAGGTATGCCTAGATAGGTAGACCGTAACATGTATGCGAGTAGACTGTGTAGTTTTTTGTGCCTGCCTATGATTGGTTGACCTGCGTAGGTATACCTACAGGTATATGTATACGGTAGACGGTAGCGTAAATGACATTACTACAATTCAGACATTACTATAATTGAGATTAAACAAACAAAGCTATTTCGGCAAAGGTATCATTCTGATATGTGAAAAGTCTGCCTATTTTCATATTTCTAAGGCAGACTTTTTATTACAAAAGGTTAATGACCTATTCAATATTCATGATTTCTTTCGTCTCTATCCATTATTTTTGTATCTATATAATAAAGATAAACAGAACGATAAACTTGAGGTTCTATTGAATACATACTAATGAAGTATATGAAATATTTTTTTTTGTAAAATAATACACAATCAAAAAATCGATTACGCATATTTTTAGCTATTTTTTGGTTCTTTTGAATATAACACTGTAGTTATTTCAGCACGAATCTTCAATACATACATCCATAGAAAGTCCATCCAAAAAAAGCAATTCGAATAACGTGAAAACAATTATTTTTGGCACCCATTCAACTTCAAAACTTGGATAGGTTTTTGCGAAAATATTCAAATTTCAATTTCTTGCCAGCCTTGTGTATTGGGAAAAAGTTTACGATACAAGGAATGTACATAGTTTCAATTGAACTATATTTCTTTGGTTTTTATATGTTATTGATAATAAAGTTTTATTTAACTACCTACCTACTTCTGCTTTTAGTAACAGAGTAGAGTAACTACTAGTTTAAATTTTAAGAACCTTACCTATAAAATTCTATTCAATATTCTGTCAGAAAAGATAACCTATAATTTATAAATATTAAAACATAAAGGAAGTAATATGAGCTCTACGTTTTATTAAAATGTATTATATTCAATTCATTTGTAAGGTAACATGTTCAATATATTTTTATTTTTCTGGTGTGGGTCGTTAAAATGGCGGTCGAATTTCAAACACCGACGACTCCACTATTTTTAAACAAGCTATCAAAATTATCAAAAGAAAAAAGATACTGAAACCTATCTCACTTCAATAACGTATAAAATCCCTTGATACGACACATATCCGTTCAAGCATTTATTACGTTAGTTATATATCAAGTACATTCAATTATGAACCTTAAAAACAAATTTTTGGCCACATAATAAAGCGCTTCAAAAGCCAATGCATTGCACTGTCAGCGCTTTCCAGCGCGCCAACTTTATGCATTTTAACCGAGATATATTAAAATTAATTCATGGATCGAACAGGGGCCAATAGTCGTAAAAGATAATAATCGTCGATAGCATAGATATATGACGTCACCAATATGGCAGCTGAATTGGCGCGAACCGGCTTTGTTCGCTCGGCGGTACCTAACTGTTAATTGTTTTTGTAAAACTTATTGTTTATTAAGGTTTTTATTTTTTGCACGCTTTTTTAAGTTTCATCTGTATGGTTGTACGTTTACATGCTTGTATGTTTGTATTTATTCTCCACTACTTTAGCCTCGATTATGATTAAGTCTATAATGGTATCTATATAATAATATTAGTACTTTTATATTATAACGAACATAATTATTATATAATATTATGTATTTGTTATTTAAGTTTCTCGGTAATTACATACTTACATTTACAACCCACGTAACCACCAACCAGATCTAATTTAACAAGATTAACTTCATCGTAAAACCTAACCAATAAAACGTTAAAACTTTTGAAACAATCCCGTCAGAGAGCAGTAAATCTGGCTGTCGCTAATAAAGTGGACAGACAGACAAATGCACTCCGTATATAAGGAACAATTTAAATTCCACGAACATAACTCGTCGGAAAGGCTGAGCTATTTTTGGTTAAATTGACTTTCTTGGGTAAATAAGTGAGGGTGTATATCGGCTTCGTTAACGCAAATAAACTATACTAATAGAGAAGATGTTTTTGTTTATCTGTGCTTAAGTAAGCTCCGAACTACAGAATCGATTTTGATAAGTATTTCGAAGGAGAAAGCTTCATTGTTTATGTGCATGCGACAAATTAATTGACTGAAATATAAAGATGTTTATAATAATATGGGAAAAATCATAGTAGACTACAACTTAATTGTGCTGAAAAACTTATAGGTATAAGTAATATGTAAAGTTTACTCCATTATGAAACTACAATTTAAAAAATCGAATAAAAAAAAATTATGCTATGGCATAGTTTTTATCTCAGACTTTGAGCGCGGCAACCGAATGTAAAAATTCCGTAACGAAAAAACCTAACACCCCCACTCCAACCGGCACAGCGATGCGATGCTATGCAATAGCTTTACCGCGGCCGCGGCAGTCCTCGAGTGCCACACGTATTTTTTTTACTTTTTAAGACTGCTGACTACATCATGCTAGACTACAAGTTAAGTGAAAAACTACCCTATGTACTATATATATATATTATAATATATTTTGGTAAATAAAAACTGTCATATAAAATCAAAATACCCCGAAATACTTTAATATAATTACTCTATCTAAATAACAGATTAAAAATATACATACTGAAAGAGAAATGTCACACTCCGGGTGTCTAAGAATAGGTACCTTTGTTCCAAGATTACGATATGTTATTCTAAGTGGTTAAGCAGATGTTACACAAATGTATACTAATTTAATGGGGCGTAAGGTAGGACTAATAATTAACGAGCATTCTAGTTAATCGCCACATTTAACTGTGTTGTTTTGAAACTAGATTTTCACCCGTGTTTATCTGGGAATGTTAACATTTTTTTAAATTTCTTTAGGCGCGTTGAGAGTAAAATTCCAAAGTCGCGTCATGGCAATACTGTCACGTCATGCAGTAAGGCGACGAGATGGTATCTTTGAATCTTGCCAAAGATGTTTCACTTCTGACACGACACACAATTTTTATTTGTAATATTTTAATCACTATCGCACAAATAATTATTATCTAAGTACGTTATAAATTAAAACAGTTAAATTTGTGAAAATTAATGTTGATTGATTTAAAATATAATATCATGAATGAAGACGATAACGTATCAAAAGTAGCTGATGAAAGATTTTTAAAAACAGTCGTAATGCACCAATGTATAGAATCAATCGTTGCTCTTTCTAATATGCACTTGTATAAATTGGCTTTCTACTTGCCTTTATACCAGAAAAGGCAACAAAAGAGTAACAATTTATGCCAAGATGAGCAATGAGCATTGAGGATTCCTTGCACCGAAGCAAATACAAGTGGCCGATATTTTCTCAGCAGCGCCATCAATAATATCTAATCTCCAGGCGCCATCTGCACTCAACCATACGTCACACGTCAGTACTAATTAAACTTATTTTGTTTAAATAAATCTTATTACAGATGAGTTACGGTCGCAACAGCTTATGCAAATCGCCCGTCATAATGATTTTAATTTATGCCCCGTTTCTCTTTTTTCTATGAATGGAGTTAGGTGATAAAAATTCGCTGTAAGTACGCTGACGTCGTTAATTACGAGCTTGAGATGTTTGACCGAAATGTTTCGTGTTTTCAACCGACTTTCAAAAAGGAGGTTATCAATTCGACATTTTTTAGGTTTATTACCTTAGAATTGACTGGGTCTAGTTAGTTTCGTTAAAATTTTGTCCAATTCTGCTCATTTGAATAGGTAGTTACTTGATAACAAATAATAATTTGGTACAGAATTGTAGGAGATAAGCTTGATGCATTTACTCGTATATCCACTGCTGTAGGTTCGGCTATAATTGAAGTTGCATTCAGATTGAAATAGGTTAATAGGAGATGATAGTTTGTGTGGTACGTGGTTAATATTATTAGTAACTAGCTTTCCGCCTACGGCTTCGCCCGCTATCTCAAATGATACATATAAACCTTCCTCTTCAAACACTCTATCTGTTAAACAAAACCGTATCAAAATCCGTTGCGTAGTTTTAACGATCCGTTTCATAGGTAGTTAATTTTTTATCATTTTAAAGATTTAAGCATACATAGGGACATAGGGACAGAAAAGGCGACTTTGTTTTATTAGTTAACTCATAATGGAACTGTAACTCGATATGACTGATTATTATTTTAAAAACTGCTGTCTGTACAAATTAGTCGGTAATTACCGATAACTAATTTATAGTCCCGTCTTCAGCAATGAAAATGATGTCGCTTAATACCTCTCCCCAATTTGATGGAAGTATACAATAGATACATATTTGTTTATAATTTTTATTCTTCACAAAACTTTCCGTTATGCGTCAAAATATTTATATAATAATAGCCTTGTAGCAATGCATTTTTATCTAAATTAATAACATCATTATTTCAATTCCGTAGATATATGAAAAATAAATAAAATATAGATTTCATGGATTTGGAAAATCATTTCTTTGCAACACATTCGAATATTGTCAAAACAAATTATTCTTTGACATTGTCAATCGTTATGATACCGACGTTTGATCTCGACAAGATCTCGAAGGCCCTTCTCCCATTACGTTACCGGTATCCTACACGTCCGCGACTAGTTTAATTGGTCGCTTTTGCGTCGCGTTTCGCGCGTATCTCTTCGGTAGAAAGATAAAAAATTCTTATCATCATGTTGTAGTTCTCGTGCGGCTATAAAAACTACAATTTATGTTTCTTTCAATATATGGATGAATCCTGCAGTACCTACTTCCTACTTTTACGTCGTCACTGGAATCGCTCGACATAGCGTCCGTCTACAAAAACGAGGCACGATAATGATGAATTTAGTCATCTTTCAGTCGCATAATATGTGAGCATCGGGTAGCGAGCAAATATCTAACTAGTATTCTACTCGAGTATCGTATTCTAGAAGTATCGTAATGGGAGAAGGGCCTTACGGTTTGTGTGGATTTGTAGATACGGTTGATAATGTCGGAAAAATTATAGATTATTATAATTTTATAATAAAAAAGATATTTCAAACTTCCGATGCTACATGATTTAACGCAATATTGTTTTCTCTTATTTAAAGTTATTGCAATTAAAATAAAATAAACAAATAATGTTTTATTTTTAAGATGGTTTCAAAATTTTATTGAAAATGTTAAGAAGCCTCTTATATTATATTAAATAAATATTAAAATATGTAGTGTACTGCTGTCTGCATTTATTCAGCCTAAATTATTGCATTCATATTCGATTAATTTCTTTCTGAACTTCTAGGATAATAAAATTATACAGATGAATACAAATAAAAAACGATCGAATTAAGAAAAAAAATTATTAGAAAAATTTAATTTAACAGTTTATAATAGCGTAGTTGAAAATTTGGCTCAAAACCATCATCTCTCATCAACATAATTCTAGTAACTTGTTCATCTGTAAATTATAAAATTTATAGATAAATATTTATATTTAACACATAAATAATTACCCGTGAACCGCTAAATCAATTGCATATATTCATCCTTTGCTTATTAACTGTAATAAAATATACAATGATGCACATAATATAATATATGTAATAATACAAGCTAAAAATACAAGTGATACAAATTATCCGTTCCGTCCTTAGTTTTAGTTCCGTCCGTTTCTATAATGTCTTAAAGATTTCTCGAAAGGCTTCGAATTGAGCAGAATTATCTTGTAGAGCTTTTAGAGTCTTTTGATTAGAATTTTATTGCACTTCACAAATAACAAAATATTAGTAATCTAAAACTAATAGCTTTAACTATATAAAAACATAACGCAGATTGATGTTTTCTTAGGATATTTGTTATCCCATAGATTTATAGGATTTTTAAGAACATAATTAAAAATTATCCTCTTGAAAACACAATATTTATATTTATTTTGATAGAAATATTATTTTGATTGATTGATGTCAAATGTCAAAAAAGTAAATAAGGAGATTGCCATACATGGAATTTTGGATTCCATGAATATGTAATAAATAGAACATTAATTAAACGATTGATATAAAAAAATATCGAATTTGATTAAAATTAAGTTAACTGCCATGTTTTTTATGCATAACGTGCTTTTTTCATATGCAATTGTATTTGTAATAATGCGAAAAATTTATGTAACTAATTTTAATTTACTATATATTCCATAATATCAGGGTAAATTTCTTGGAAAAACAACACTAAATTTTTTAGGTCCATACTATAGTTACTGAACATCGTTAGTTACCGACCGTTTTCGGTCGAGATCGATGTCGATTAATGTGTCGAGACGAGACAGGGGCTGCTTTTGACGTGACAACGTCTTATAATTCGATAGAGCCGGCTGCACGCACGAAAATCATGACTCATGCGGCGTTACTCTGAGGCGTTCCATGTAAGGCTTGAAGTGCGAGCGAGAGCGCGGAACGAGCGACAAAGAAGCACAATCGGATGTTGTCACGTTCAACTATCGTCAGTAAACCGACTTTACAGACAACCAATTTTTTATTTACAGTGTGGCATATCCGCCTTCTACGATAAAATTATTTCCACTGTAAAGTGGCGCTTTGAACAAGGAAATGGTGGAGCTAAGCGGGAAAAAGTTTTTGTAAATCAAAGGAAAGACATGTCAACAATATGATAAAAACAGCAGGAAAAACGAACGACGAGTTCTTAGGAAAACTGGAAAAAGATGGTAGAGCTCTTTTTATTGAAGATCACGTCGTAAAGATAGGTAATATAATTATCTTAAGTAAGATAAAGAAGCGCTGACTTTATAACATTCAATATAAAAACTACTCCCAAACTGTCCATATTCCACTACAAACAGATTCAAAATAATCAATCATTGCATTACAAAACTCAACAAACACTGAAAGCATTCAATTAGGGAGTCCACAAATTTGGCTGTGCTGTGCAAACATAATTTAGGGTTGAACATGCTCAATCCAATCATTATACAGTACCCGCAATTAGTTCAATATCAGTCATTAGGGACGGTGCACACCGCGACCCACGGACGTAGCTGTAATTAATCAATACCTTGGGACAGTGCGTCCTAATCTTTAGAGCGTGTAGGTAAGCATAAAACTGGTCATTGTTGTCTTGTGATTAAGTTCTTGCGATGTTAGGTAAAACTTGTATCATTATAACGATTGTGTGTATAATGATGATCAAATTTATCAATTACAGTTATATACAGTGCCCACAATTAATTCAATATCAGTCATTAGGGATGGTATACACCGCGACCCGCGGACGCGGCTGTAATTAATCAATACCTTGGGACAGTGTGTCCTAAACTTTAGAGGGTGTAGCTAAATAGAAAACGTGTAATTTTTGTCTAGTGATGAAGCTCGTACCATGATAGGGAGTTAATTTGGTATGTTTTAAACGAGTGTGTGTAACGATATTTCAATATTTTAGAGTGTGTTTGTAGACAAAGTGTGTAACTCAATTTATATGTTCGTATAAGAAATATAGAGGTAACTTTTAAATTCGTTGTATGAGCAAGTCTTTAGGATTTTTTTAGCGTAACATCGAATAGATAAGAAAACGCTTATGTCCATCATTAAACTCAAACTCAAACATTTATTTATTCAATTAGACTTCTTCTAGAAGCAATTTTGAAACGTCATTACATATTTTAACATTTACCACCGATTCAGAAAGCAGTATCTACGGATTAAAAAAATAAATACTATAACATCACACTTTATAATCAAATCACACGAATAAAATAATACACATTTTTAATCGACTTAAAATTAAATTAAAACACAATTTCAACAAAATATCACCATTCAATAAACTAAATAACGTCAGACTCATTTCACTTATAAACCCCCCAAGACAGAAACACACCTTGACAAGGGAACTTAGTCCCTAATTTATGAACTAAGAGGTACATAATTCAAACTACGCATAAATCAACCTGCTGTCATATTTTATCCGACTACCGTTTGACAGACATTTCGGGGTCAATTAAGGCCATTAAAAGGCTTAAGAGATTTCACGTGAAGTTTGAAAAGCGCTGGCTCAGTGTAATAATTAGGTCGTGTATAGACGAAAGACTTATTCGACGACGGATTATTGAAAAAGTTCATTGTAATTTTCTATAGTCGTCGTATTGGAAGTATTCATTGTCATGTTCTATAATCTTTTAAAAGTGTAGAATGTAGGAGAAATTTTAGAGTGTAGCGGGATTAAATGCATCTTTGGTTTAGCGAAATAAGTAGTATTTACCTTGTTAAGTTTTTTTACAAAATGTACAATTACTTAACTATATATTCCTGCAGCGAAAGTATGTTTTGAAAAATGTGATTTATATTATATTGACTCTTCAAATTACAAAATTCATTATAATATCATCTCCATAATAATGTATTCTGTAAACTAATTGTAATTATAATTTCGTGCTCACAGTAACTTGTTAAATCCCTATCTTAATTCAAACTGTGTTCGTATCAGAATAATTATGAAATAATTGAACCGATAAATTCACCCTTAACCGTTATAGATGGTTATTTGTAGTGAATATCATTAAACCATTAGGTACATTATCTTTGACTTCATATTTTGATCATTGATATTTCTATTTATGAATAATCCAAATGTTACAATTGTATTGTTATTAGTTAATTATTATTGTATTATATTTTTCTGAACAAAAAAATCTTCAGAAATCATAACATACAGTAAGAGCTGTATGTTTTTTCAAAGCAGAGAATTTTGAACAAATTAGGTGTGAGTTTTATAAACAAGAGTACCTACTGTACTCCACATTTCAATTAAACAATGACCCTTTAATATGAAAATGAACAACAAAATAGTCAATACCAAAATATTTTTTTCTTTTTAAAGTTAATCAACTGTCATATCCCAGTCGTTCGCATGTAAAACGCCTAAACCGCTTTGAATACCAGCATGGTCTATCAATATAAACGCTATTATTCGGCTGTGAACTGATAATGAAGGTGTTTATGCCTTCAAAGTTAGTCCCGGCCTAGATTGTAGCTTTGATATTATAGTATTTAATGAGTATAGACCTTGAATATAGTTTGTATACCGAAATAGATATGAATATCTTAATTATACTCAAGCACTTCATTTCAACATGATGGATCATGCTGTTACCATATTAATGTATATTGACGTGGAACTATCATTATAATATGTCGTTGTAATGATATTTATATTTAAGTAGCGGTCCGCCCCGGCTTCGCCCGTGGTACATGTTTACGTTTTCTCTACATAAGAACCATCCTCGTACTTCAAGGAATATAATAAAAAAAGAATTATCGAAATCGGTTCAGCCGTTCTCGAGTTATGCGCTTACCAACACATTTTGCGATTCATTTTTATATATAAGAATAAAGATTATCGAAATCAATAGTATCATTATAAAAGTGGTGTTTTATTATATGCCTAGTAAATTTTTCTATTGTTGTATCCTGATCTTGCCGAAAACGATAGAATATTCGATGTGTAGGTAACTTTTATTTATATTAAAAACTAGCGGTCCGCCCCGGCTTCGCCCGTGGTACCTACATATTTAAACTATCCTATCTCTCAAGTTGGATCGAACTGCACATGGTGTGCGAATTTTATTATAATCGGTTAAGTGGTTTAGGAGTCCATTGAGGACAAACATTGTGACACGAGATTTATATATTAATATGTATAGATATTAAGATTATCTCAGTAAGAATTACATTGAGCGGTGTCAGGAGTCAATGCATATAATAAGTACTGACGTACTTGTCCTATGTTGTGTCTCCTGGTTCATTTTCCTATTTCCACGTGTTCGAATTTAATAAAATTTCTCGTTATTAGCGATTAAATCTACATAATAGTAAAAATAGTACGTACTGTTCTACCGTTTCCTAAAAATTATAAGCATCTTAAACTCGAAATACGCTTCACATTACCCGAATATATTAAATTGCATTTTCCATACAGTAAAACGTTTCCCAAAGCGAACTTATTCAAACAAAAAGCGCGGTAAAAATCCATTAAAACACTAAGTGAAATCACAAAATACAATGCAACGAACAGAACTAATTAAAAATAACTAGGTTTAATTTTGCAAGCGTAACTTTAAAAACGTTATATCGTTTTTTTAGGGTTCCGTATGCATAAGGAACGGGAGCCTATTACTGAGACCTCGCTGAGTGTCTGTGTTTGTTTCTCCGTCTGTCTATCTCCAGCTTGTATCTCATGAACCGTGATAGACAAATAGTTGAAATTTGTTGAGATGACGTATATTTTATGCTGTCGTTTTGACAACAAAATAAAAAAAATCGAGATTTAGCGATTGACACGGTATGACCGTGTCAATCGATAAATAAATTGGAATAATAACCATTTTTTTAAAGTTGCTCTTTGCTTATTTGTACAGAACTCTTAATGCCGCGAGTCCGTTTCGCACTTGACCAATTTTTCTTTTTGTTGAACCTCCGGGGCCACTTACCTCCAAGTGTAATGACTGTCCACAAATTTTAAACGAAACTCAATGCATTTTCAAGCAAACGACCCTTTGTTTTTGATATTAACGCTTAGTGATATGGGTTGCTTATTTTTGTTGTAGAAAGCAGTGTTAAAAAGATTTCATCTTTATATTTTCTAGGTAGATTTATAATGGGGATGTGTATGTTTAATAAAAAAAAATCTATATCTATATAATATATCATCATGCTAAAGGCGATAGGAGCGGAACAATGCGGGTAAAACCGCTGGGCACAACTAGTCTGATATTATATCAGTAAATAATCCATATCTTTTATTTAAGGGTGAAATTAATCCGTTTAATTTATCAAAATGAGCATGATGGTTTGTTCTATTAATATTAATTATTGATTGAATTAAATTGTAGACATAACAGCCTGTAGTTTAATAACGTAATACTATTTCGAAATAAATGTTTGCTATTAATAGACCAACTCACAATTAATTTCATTAAATTAATCTAAAACTAATTCGCAATGCTATTCTCCATCCTTTGTTCTTAGTCTATACATATAATAAAATCGTAGGAAAGTCAAAACTGTACATTGAATATTTTTTTTAAAGAATACATAATCCATGATCTATAATCGATATAGAAGCCAAAAATATAGTTTTTAGAATTTTTGTCTGTTTGTCTGTTTGTCTGTTTGTCTGTTTGTCTGTATGTTTGACCGGGCTAATCTCGAAAAGTACTGCATAGATTTACTTCAAATTTTGCATGAATATTCCTAAGAGGTCGGGTGAGGATAGTTTAAACATATTATCATGATATCACCTTCGGGGGAGGAGCTGTGAGCCTTTATTTTTCTTACATATTCCGTGTACTACGACAGCGTACAATCTAAAGACTCATGTTTAAATGTTGGTTTCGAGTAAGCCATGCTATTATCTAGCTTTACAAAATAAAAACTATGTCATTTACGTAATTTGGGCAGAGAAACAGTTAAATGAATCTTAGCAGTATAAAGACAAATTTGAAACAGCGCCATCTATGAAGTGTTAGAAAAATCAAACACACCTTAACTATTGGAAATTAATAATCAAATGACGCATATATAAATGTTGTTTGACAATATCTAGATTGACACTATAAAAATTATGCCATTTAAGTAACTTGGGAAGAGAAACATAGTTTAAAGAATGTAAGTTGTATAATGTTAATTTTGTAACAGCGCCATCTATGAGATTTCGTAAAAATCAAATCAATTTAGATGTTAACACTACTGAATACACAGTTGGAAATTAATAATTTAAATATAATGATGTTATTTATTTAACTCTTTAGCCCATATCTTCCCTTCCCTATAAGGTATATTTCGTGTAAATAATAAATATACTACATTTTTTTAAAGTGAGGGTAGATGTTTATTATTTTAAGTAAAACTAGACACCATTATCTACAGTTAATCTAATATTGATTGCGTTCATTAGTTACAATTTTAAAAATCTTCGTATTTTATAAATTTACTAGCTTACCGCCCGCGGGTTCGTCCGCTTTGTCTAAAACCTAATAAATTATATACTAAAACCTTCCTCTTGAATCAGTCTATCTATTAAAAAAACCGCATCAAAATCCGTTGCGAAGTTTTAAAGATTTAAGCATACAAAGGGACATAGGGACAGAGAAAGCGACTTTTTTTATACTATGTAGTGATATTTATAAAGCAATTGAATGCCATAAAACCAAAAATATCAAATGCAATCTTCGTGTTTTGTGAATTTTCACCATCATGCGTTCCCACAAAAAGTAAGTTGTTACTTATAGGTATATATTTTTTATAATGATAGCAATTCATGTTTTTTGTTGGTAGGTATTATATTACACTTTTAGAATCAATACATATAATAAAATTCTAGAAAAGTGGTGTCTGTACAATGAAAATATGTAAAAAAAAATTAGCAGGGGTTATTATTAAATCAATCCCAAACCCAAAACTGTAGTTAAAAAATTTTTTGTCTGTTTGTCTGTTTGTCTGTATGTTTGAACACGCTAATCTCAGAAACGGCTTATCCGATTTCGATGCGGTTTTCACTAATATATTGTGGTAATCTTCATTTAACATTTAGTGTTTATTTCATGTCAATCGGTTCATAAATAAAAAAGTTATGACCATTTAAGTACTCACGGCGAACATTTGCTAAGGCATTCTATGGTACACATACAGTGTACGATAAAACGTAAGTTATCTGTTATACGCTACAGTTATGTCCAAGTGATCATATCGAAAGTCCCCAAGGGTGGGGGGGTAAGCTGAGGTAGTAGGGGGGGGGGGGATTTCTAGGTAAATTTTATACATAAAATGTCCTTTAAATTATGTCGTATTATATTATATTTTTAACCCCCGATGCAAAAATATGGGTGATAAGTGTTTGACCGCTGTGTGTGTGTGTGTGTTTGTGCCACCGTAGCTCGCTAGCAGGTAATCCGAATTAGATGATGTTTTTTTGTTAGGCAGCATATTTTCCGACGCTGGTTCTTAAATAAACTGTTTCAAAATCGGTTCATCCATTTATTGTAACTAGGTATATAGGGGTAAAAGTGGGAATGAAAATAACTAAAGTTGTCGAATATACTTTAGTGATATATTAAATGAAAGTGAACGACCTATCAGTAAAAATAAGTCAAATTTTATCAAAATCGGTTCATCCATTTATTTGATATAGGTATAAAAGTGGTAGATAATAAAAAAAGTGACATATGAAATGAAAGGGCATGACGTGTAAAGTATAATTAGACATATTTAATCAAAATCGGTTCATCCATTTACTATACCTATATACAGGGTGTAATCGTTAAGTGTGCACAGGCGATTTTTCCGTAAGTATTACAGATAACAAAAAACTTTAAACTGATATCGAAAGTACTTAACCTAATGAGTAAAATGGCGGTAATAAATTTTTAAAAATAAATCGAGAAATATCAAAAAAATTATCTTTAAACCCTCCCATACATTAAGTATGAAATATGAATATCCCGTATTCATTTAATATGAAAGATTTTAGCTTTCTTTTTCTTTTTTGGTTTTCTGCTTTAATTACTTCGCAAATTTGAAGTGGCATTTTCCACGCTTTTTCCGGACATTTTCACGCATTTTCCGGATATTTTCCGGGGATTTTCCGAGCATTTTCCGGACATTTTCCAGGCTTTTTCCGGACATTTCCACGCAATTTCCGGATATTTTCCAGACATTTCCCTGGCATTTTCCGGTTATTTTCCGGGATTTTCCAGACATTTTCCGGGAATTTCCCAGGCATTTTCCGGGGATTTTCCGAGCATTTCCCGGGGATTTTCCGGATGTTGCCCAGACATTTTCCGGACATTTCCCTGGCATTTTCCGGGGATTTTCCACGCATTTCCCAGGCATTTTCCGGACATTTCTCAGGCACTTTCCGGGGATTTTCCAGGCATTTTCCGGATATTTTCCGGACATTTTCACGCATTTACCGGATATTTTCCGGACATTTTCACGCATTTTCCGGATATTTTCCTAACATTTTCCAGGGAATTTCCACGGTTTTTCCGGAAATTTGCACGCATTTTCCGAGCATTTCCCAGGCATTTACCGGTTATTTTCCGGGAATTTCCCAGGCTTTTTCCGGGGATTTTCCGAGCATTTCCCGGGGATTTTCAGGATGTTTTCCAGACATTTTTTGGTCATTTCCCTGGCATTTTCCGGGGATTTCCAGACATTTTCCGGGGATTTTCCGAGCATTTCCCGGGGATTTTCCAGACATTTACAGGCTATGTCAGGGAAATGTCCGGAAAATGTCTGGAAAATTCCCGGAAAATATCCGGAAAATATCCGGAAAATGCCTGGAAAATGCCTGGAAAATCCCCGGAAAATGCCTGAGAAATGTCCGGAAAATGCCTGGGAAATGCGTGGAAAATTCCCGGAAAATGCCAGGGAAATGTCCGGAAAATGTCTGGGCAACATCCGGAAAATCCCCGGGAAATGCTCGGAAAATCCCCGGAAAATGCCTGGGAAATTCCCGGAAAATGTCTGGAAAATCCCGGAAAATAACCGGAAATGCCAGGGAAATGTCTGGAAAATATCCGGAAAATGCGTGGAAATGTCCGGAAAACGCGTGGAAAATGCCTGGAAAATGCCCGGAAAATGCACGGAAAATCCCCGGAAAATATCCGGAAAATGCGTGAAAATTTCCGGAAAAAGCGTGGAAAATGCCACTTCAAATTTGCGAAGTAATTAAAGCAGAAAACCAAAAAAGAAAAAGAAATCTAAAAATCTTTCATATTAAATGTATACGGGATATTCATATTTCATACTTAATGTATGGGAGGGTTTAAAGATAATTTTTTTGATATTTCTCGATTTATTTTTAAAAATTTATTACCGCCATTTTACTCATTAGGTTAAGTACTTTCGATATCAGTTTAAAGTTTTTTGTTATCTGTAATACTTACGGAAAAATCGCCTGTGCACACTTAACGATTACACCCTGTATATAGGTATAGTAAATGGATGAACCGATTTTGATTAAATATGTCTAATTATACTTTACACGTCATGCCCTTTCATTTCATATGTCACTTGAGTCAAAATTCACTTTTTTTATTATCTACCACTTTTATACCTTCTATATCAAATAAATGGATGAACCGATTTTGATAAAATTTGACTACTTTTTTTACTTTACTGTATAGGTATAAGTGGGAATGAAAGAAACGAATGTTGTCAAATATTGTGATAGTACCTACCTAAGTGATATATCAAATGAATGTGCATAACGGGTGAATTACAATTAGTAATGTTTTATCGAAATCGGTTCATCCGTTTATTACATATAGGGCACTTTAGGGGTGACAGTGGTTAGATAAATAAACCAAATGGAGCATCAAACGATAGGATATGACGTGTACATATAGGTACAATGAGATAATATTATTTACATCAAAATCGGTTCTGCCATTTACTAGGGATGGAAAGGGAAGGGTTGAAAGGCTGTGAAAGAAGAGGGGGACATGGGAGCGAGAGGATAGCCACACCCTGGAAATTTTGAACTCTTCTGTAACAAAGTTTTATAGCTCAGTTTAGTTTTAATTTTACTAACAGTTATTTTGTGTCATTATTTTTTTTATTTCTTAACTGTAAAATAATCTGTAAGTACTTATAATTTAGTTGTTTATGGTAGTACGTGTTTCAAGACGTGTTTACTCAATAATTGTGTGTTAAGTAGTAACTACTATGCAGTCACTATTCCACGCGGACGAAGTCGCGGGCACAGCTAGTACAAAATATATCTAAAATTAATTACTCTCACATTTACTTGATCTAAATCCCTCCTAAAATACAATGTAGCGGATCCAGAAGCTTATTAAACGATGTCGTTAAGCCACAAAAATAACCTCGCATTGAAAGCCATAATTTATCCAACTGTTTTGATTAAATCGCTGAAAACAATGGCCAAGCAATCAAGAATAAAGAATTGTTTTAGCCAAGAATTTTCAACGGCTATTAAATGGACGGTTTCCTTCGAAAAACTTAGCGACTGCTTTGTTTTCATTCAAAAGAGATTTTTTTTGTTTATGCCCAAGTTTGAAGGAATGAAGAAATAATTATGGTCATTGCTATATCGTAGTATACTTTTTTGATAGCGCTGTAAGCGCTTGTAGGTAGGTACTTTGTAGGTATATTTCGAAGAATTTCGAGTTATAAAAATATGCATTGTTAAATGAATTTAATTAAAAATCATTAAGTTTTAATTAGTTCATGCAAATGCGAGAGAGATCGTAGTTTAAAGATGAAATAATTAAAATAATAAATAATTTAAAAACGTTATATTTCATTTCATTATATTTCGATTGAAGTTTTCTGTTTATTAAACTTTTACTGTAGAGTTACAACCAGGGATGTAAATGATTAGACTATTTTTATATGAACACTAGTCCAATCCTTAACTTAAAACTGTCTGTCTTTAAAAAACATCAGATAAATAAATAATAGAGGTATACCTACTTATACAATCCCAAAAATAACGAATACAATTTTTTGATTCCACAAAAGGAAACATAAAACACAAAAAAAAAACAAAATTGAAATTAATAAATCAAAACATAAATAAAACAACACTATGAGCTTGCCGCAACAATCACGAAATAAACTTATTTCGTGTGTTTGTCCCAAGTTTGCGACGTAGCTCCGAAACGTGCTTGCGTTTACAATTTCCTGTTGAATTCAAAATTCATTATGAATCATTTACGCAAGGAACTTTAGTGTAAACATCTTCTATGCGAATTAATTTCACATTACGATGACAATTAGTTCTATGGAATTGCATGTAATACCTATATTATTGTTAATTTGCATAAATGATAATATATTGGCAATAATTTGTGTAATGTGTATGCCTTTCAAAGGACTAGAAGATAGATGATATCTTATATCTTTCAAAAAAGGGATATAAACTCTCCGAAAATGTGTAATAATAATTATTAAAATACATATCTATAATATACCTTATGTTTATTATGATATCTAATATCTATCCTACAGCGCAAATAAAAATGATGATTAACATTTGCAAATAAACATGAGTTTTCGAATCAATAAGAATAATATTATAAAGTGCTTAATCAGTTTGGTGATATATTTTTTAAATCAATAGCTAATAAATTATTGTTCTTTACAAATTATCTTAGTTGTCCTACATCACCTTACTAAAACGACCCATGTATACTAATACCACCGATTACACTAATACGTCTATCCAACAAAATAAATCTCCTAAATGAATATTCACGAATACATAAACTTGCCATCTATTTACATGCATTCAATTACACAATACATTAATTTAATCTGGCAATTAATCTGAAACATCGCTATCGGTAATGTTATATTATTACTATCGCGCATTGTTAACTAAAATTTCATTCAAATTGTTATTTTATAAACCCGCCATTACGTAGCTGGTTTTGGTGTGTTCCACTTGGAACTGTGGCTTATAGGGATTGAAGAAATTTTGATAAGTGGTAAAAATGTTATTCCCGTAAATAATAGAAAATATAACTATAGAAAACAGGTAGCCTATACTTTTTTTCTGCGTAAAAAGTCGTATAAGTACAGACAATCTGTGTATCAAACTTCATCCAGATCTGATCAGCTGTTTCTATTTGATAGACGATTCATACATTCTTACAAATTTCCGCTTTAAAATAATGTACAATGTTGATATGAATTCAAAAGAACAACTAGAGACGGTGTTCCTTGCCGGCTCTGTAGTATTGTATGTATTTTAACGTTTCGAAAGCGCTTCTGAAGGAAGTTTAGTTGAATAAATAAATGTTTCACTTTAAATGAACTTGCTTTTAAACTTTATAGCTCAATAATTGGTCGCTATATTTACTTTATAGAGTAAAAGTGTTAAGGATTGGTATTTGGTGGACATAAAGCGTAATTTAATATAAGGAGCATTTATTTAAAAAGAACCAAGTGGAACATACCATACCAATTACATTGATTATGCCCAATTACTGAATATACTGAAATAGTTATTGGTGGTTACCCTAAAATTACCATTATTTCAGAGATGACATTAAGGATCGTTTGCATTGTTTCGATTAAAGCAAATATTAATATAATAAGTTTATGATAGGTATATGAATTCAGTTAATCACTACATAGTATAAAACAAAGTCACTTTCTCTGTCCTTATGTCCCTTTATATGCTTAAATCTTTAAAACTACGCAACGGATTTGGATGCGGTTTTTTTAAATAGATAGAGTGATTCAAGAGGAAGGTTTTAGTATAAAATTTATTGGGTTTTAGACAAAGCGGGCGAAGCCGCGGGCGTTAAGCTAGTTAATAATAGTATAAAATCGGTTAATTAATTAAATTACATTACATTCGTTTTATGTTTAAATAGAGACTCTACTAACGACTTACTTTACAATTTAAAGTACAAAGTGTAATTTAATAGACACAATAATATATTAAAATTATTTTAACAAAATGTTTCTATGGCTTATCAATTACAGTATCTACTGCACCATTGGGATCTTCATAAGAAACTAAACTATAAACTACCAAATATATAACCTCTTAAAAAATAACATTCTAAAGTATACCAATAAATTTCCATCAACCACCGTACTTGTCTAAAGTATGCACATTATTCTATTGTCCTTAAACAACTAAAAACCCATTTTTCCAACTATGAAACGCTGTGTAGACAGCTCTGAAGTTAAACACGAATGCTAAGGCTTTGGCAATATCATAAAGAGCCCGCGTTCTCACCTAGTAAAATAACCAACTTCACGTTTAAGCGAAGCTGGCTATAATAAAAGTTTATACAGAGTTAAGTTATGGAAGATGCGCAAATGAGAGGGTTTAGCTGCCCTTTAATTATGTATATTTTTGGGAATACAAAAAGTATTGTGATTTGTCTTAGATTTTTTTTTGTATATTGTTAAAAGCCACGAAATGAAAAGACATTTTTGAAAAGGTTGTTAATCGCTGACGCTGATCGCTTACTATCAGGCGTCGCGTCTGCTCTCTTTAATAAAAAAAAAAAAAATTTAATACGATTTTCGTCGAATAAGTCTTAAAAATGAGCACTTCACAATGTGCAGCGTTGGGCGAGTAAATGCAATCACGATAGTGTAGGGAGAGGGACTATGTGTATGATTGGCTGTCATAGTAGATGTTTATTCATCATCGTAATGGCGGCAAACATCGACCATCATTTGTTGGGCCAACATTGCCCACTGTGCCCAAATTAGGAGAACTTTATTGTTGTCGCCCATTATTTTGGTAAATACGCTAACGTCTCTAACTCAAACCGCACTCAGGGTAAACTTTAGTAACCGGCATATAAACGAATAGTTTTGCTCCACTTCTGCTGTTTACTTCAACGAAATTTGGTGTTTAAAAGTTCTGGGAGATGTTTATTCAACGAGGAGTATTCCGTGATGTTTCAATTTGAGAGGAATTTAATACGTGAGTAGTGGAATTAGCTATATTAAGAGTATAAATTCGTAAGTCTATCTGTCTGATATAAATTCCATTTTTAAACGGCAATACCATTATGAATAAGGTTTGAAATGAGACTACTTTAAAGACGGAGGGAATAATATAGGCTACTTTTATTATATTTTTTCATATTCTGTGTTGTTTTGAACACGAGGCTTGGTATAGGAAGATGCATTATGTTATGTTTTATTTTTTACACACTTATTGTATAGGTATGTTGTTGATATCAAAATTACACATATTAGAAAAAACAAGAGCCCAAATTGAAAATTAATATCGTCCCAGTAAAATCACGTAACTTGAAAATCGTAAAATCTTGCATCAAAAGTGTAGCTTCCCTATCATATTTGAATACAATTTTCCGTACACTTGAAGATTCTCTGGCACATTTGAATTTGAATTGAATTTGAATATATGTATATAAAATCAGAAAGTGCGCCCCCAACTATGAAGACATGAATAATTATTCAAGTGCGGTCAAATCGGTTGATCTCAGAACTGAGAGATTACGCAGATTTTGAAGGTGTTGAAATAATAAGAGAGTCGAAAAAAAGATGTCATTTTTATTGACTTCAAACGGGCAAAATCTTATTTACGTAAAAAACAAAGAACTTAATAATAATGCGGCTTTCTACTGGTGACATAAAATTGGTCCAGTAGATTCGAAGCTAACTAAGGAAAAATAATTATAAAAATAAAAGTATATTCTGTATAAATTACGAGTAGACAAATCTATCTAGTTTTATTTTTTCAATACTACTGTTTCTTTTTATGAAAATATCAACAATCAATAACTACCTTTCTCTATATGTAAGAAATAGTTTATGTACAGTCAGAAGCATAAATATATTACCATTTGCAGATTAGCAAAAATATCTGTCATAAGAACGGGTTCAATAATATCTGTCTGCCCGTATACAGCAAAAATATCTGACATTAGTAGGCAGCATAATAAAGTGGCATCAAAATTATGTGACGAAAATGTTACAGCAAATAATTGTGACAACCTCTCGAAGCATAAATATGTACGTCACCTAGGAGGCAATAATATCTGACACAATTTTATATTTTTGTATTGTAAAATATAATTGATTCCTCACAAAAAGCATAAATATGTGACACTAGCTTTCCGCCCGCGGCTTCGCCTGCGTTTTCACAGAAATACCGCATAGCTCCCGTTCCCGTGGGAATTTTGGGATAAAACCTATCCTATATGTTAACCCAAGTTACCCTTTATATGTCTGCTAAATTTCATTGTAATCGGTTCAGTAGTATTTGCGTGAAAGAGTAACAAACACACGTCACATACACATCCTCACAAACTTTCGCATTTATAATACTAGATTAGTAGGATAGGAAGTAGGATTATAGTAGGACTAGTAGGATAAGATAGGATAGGATTTTAAAAAGGCCAAACGTTTTTTATTGAATTAGTGTTTTGTATTTTGCTGGGGTAAGAATATGAACAAAAGACACATATTTTGTAAATATTTTTTATTTAAATGAAATTACGATAATATGATAACTTGCCATAATTTTCGATACTCAATAAAATAATAGCAATATTATAGGTAAATGAAAATGAATAACGGAGCAATCGTGTCAAACGCCGCTAACGTCAAATATGTATAACAAAACAATTTCTAAATAATACACGAAGGTTACACTGAACCTTCAAATAAAATAGATCTACCCAAGTGGGTATTCATATAAGTATATGAATACTTTAATTTTGTCATGATATGATATCCTTCTAATATTATAAATGCGAAAGTTTGTGAGTATCATGTAAGGATGTTTGTTACTCTTTCACACAAATAAAAGACAAAACAATGGAATTTGAACATAGAAGGTAACTTGGATTAACGCTTATGAGAGCTTTTATCTTGGAAATCCCACAGGAACGGAAACTATGCGGATTTTTCTTTGAAAACGCGGGCGAAGCCGCGGGTGTTAAGCTAGTAGTATATAATATCTAGACATACAATATGTAGTATACAACGACGGCACATATTAATTAATATGGTAATAATGTTTTAAAACAACGTAGTTAAAATAAAATTTATTTATTTTGTATTAATTTAATATTAAATTGAAAATAAAATTGTGTCAGATATTATTGCTTCCTAGTTAATGTCACATATTTATGCTTTTTGTGTGGAATCAACGCAAAATACAGAAATATAAAATTGTGTCAGATATTATTGCCACCTAGTTGGTGTCACATATATTTTATGCTTTGTGTGAGGAATCGATGCAAAATACAGAAATATGAAATTGTGTCAGATATTATTGCTTCCTAGTTGATGTCACATATTTATGCTTTTTGTGAGGAATCAACGCAAAATACAGAAATATAAAATTGTGTCAG
Organism: Colias behrii; assembly: GCA_029959065.1. Lineage (NCBI taxonomy): Eukaryota > Metazoa > Arthropoda > Insecta > Lepidoptera > Pieridae > Colias > Colias behrii. Next base: position 10,490,053 of record JARWMC010000019.1, on the reverse strand, counting down.
ATATTATTGCCACCTAGTTGGTGTCACATATTTATGCTTTGTGTGAGGAATCGATGCAAAATACAGAAATAGGAAATTATGTCAGATATTATTGCTTCCTAGTTGATGTCACATATTTATGCTTTTTGTGTGGAATCAACGCAAAATACAGAAATATAAAATTGTGTCAGATATTATTGCCACCTAGTTGGTGTCACATATATTTTATGCTTTGTGTGAGGAATCGATGCAAAATACAGAAATATGAAATTGTGTCAGATATTATTGCTTCCTAGTTGATGTCACATATTTATGCTTTTTGTGAGGAATCAACGCAAAATACAGAAATATAAAATTGTGTCAGATATTATTGCCACCTAGTTGGTGTCACATATTTATGCTTTGTGTGAGGAATCGATGCAAAATACAGAAATATTAAATTGTGTCAGATATTATTGCTTCCTAGTTGATGTCACATATTTATGCTTTTCGTGAGGAATCAACGCAAAATACAGAAATATGAAATTGTGTCAGATATTATTGCTTCCTAGTTAATGTCACATATTTATGCTTTGTGTGAGGAATCGATGCAAAATACAGAAATATGAAATTGTGTCAGATATTATTGCTTCCTAGTTGATGTCACATATTTATGCTTTTTGTGAGGAATCAACGCAAAATACAGAAATATGAAATTGTGTCAGATATTATTGCCACCTAGTTGATGTCACATATTTATGCCGTGAGAGGTTGTCACAATTATTTGCTGTACATTTTCGTCACATAATTTTGATGCCACTTTATTATGCTGCCTACTAATGTCAAATATTTTTGCTGTATACGGGCAGACAGATATTATTGAATTTGTTCTAGTGACAGATATTTTTGCACATCGCCCCCTAGGCATATATTATTGCTCGTGACTGTACTATCAAATAGCTTAAAATGCTCTATATTTCAATGTTAAACATATCCAAGCAATTTAGTATGAAATGGTTTAAAGCAAACATTTTAAATGCTCAATACAAAAATGTTTCAATCTTTGTGAGATTGAAATGGTTCCGTATATTTTTATTGAAGTGAAACTTCTTTATCGGGGTTGGAATAAAATTTAGTGTAACATTTTTTCGTTACGCGTGACATTTTTCCGTTACGCGCCATCTTTTTCTTATCCCTACCACGCGTGATTCGACGTATTTCAAGTAAAGTAAGTTAGTAAAGTTGCATATATGTAGTAAATTATTTTTTGAAAAAGGTCATAAAGAAGTTTCACTTCTTACGTGTGTACACTAGTAACACGCACACATTTTTTTATTATTATCATCTTTCTTCTCTTATATGATTAGGAAACAAACTTCATATTTTTTTCCGTATGTATGGAAGAATTTTCGCATGTCTGTCGGATTCACAGCATAGTTCTTTAACTTCAAATGTTTCTTTCACATTTTTTTTTTTCATTCGTATTTAATGTGTCTAAATTAATAATGGCTCTTTTTTCTTTCTAATAAAATAAATATCAATAAGTTGAATAGTTTTATGATTGCATCGTTAAGGCAAATGCTATATTATGTTAGAAATAGTCTAACGGTCTTACTAATAAAATGTTACCCATTCGCTTTGCAATGGAGTAGTTATTGCAATAACCTGTCTTGTTTTTATGATTGACGTTTCATGTGAGCAAGAGCAGGACAAAGCTATGGTAGAAAATGGTAGAAATTTATCCATTGTTTAACTTTTTATTAGTAAGGCCGTAAGTAAATAAAAATCAAATCAAAACGATATAACATGGTACGGAACCCCAATATCAAACGCGCAAAGCCATAAATCTCTGCTGTTCGCATGGCTTTGATAGAACTCGACCAGCGTCCATGCAAACTATTTGTTTTAATTACTGACACCGTGACGTCACTATTCACTACCATAAATTAATTGCAATGGAAGAATGTTTTACGAATCTACAGTATTAATTACTTTTTAATATTAGTAATAAAATATTTTTCAATAGCAGCTTAAAAAGCTGAAGAGTTCTAGCTTAAAAGCCGCGTTTAATTAAATTTATAATATTATCTATAATTATGTTTGACCTTAGGTTGATCTTTAGTGACGTCAACAATCGTAACTTAAGGGTAAGTTATACAGAAATTGTTGTAGTAAAATAAAAGTGTTTTCGATATTTACGCAGCTTTTAAAAATAGGCGATAGAATATATTATAGTCTGGTATTTATTATAAATTAAAGAATGTAAAAGATTTATAATGAAATTTATTAATTAAAACATTATCGTATAACTGTATAAAAATAACGATACACGTACCTATGATCGCATAACGGAAACTATTTCAATTACCTACGAAGTACATACTAAAAGAAAACTGCATATCACTACATAGAATAAAACAAAGTCGCTTTATCTGTCCCTATGTCCCTATGTCCCTATGTATGCTTAAATCTTTAAAACTACGCAACGGATTTTGATGAATAGATAGAGTGATTCAAGAGGAAGGTTTTAGTATATAATTTATTATGTTTTAGACAAAGCGGGCGAAGCCGCGGGCGGAAAGCTAGTAATTCATATATTCCATTACAATATTACTTACACTACTATTTAATATTTATTAATTACACAGTTAATTAATGTTAAGCTGCTTATCGTCCACTGCCCATTCGTTAGTCCTTTCCCGTAAAAACTTAATGATCCGTCGACTTAATCCATTAGCACATTAAACATTAATTTTAAATATAAATCATATAAAACTATCAGGCCTTGGAATCTCATTCGCTATAGGGTTGGCACTTTCGAGTATTCTAGATTTTATTTTAACCTAGAATTTTCTAAACTATCTAAAATAATATTATGTCATAATACCTTATGTTACTTGTGTGCTATATTACGCTAGAATTATATACTTATTGTAATTAAAGTATTTTGAATGTACAATGATTCTACCGAATTTGAACTTAATTAGTCGTTTCGTATTGCGAAAATCTTTTAATTAAACCTCCACAAACCTTTTAAAATATTCAACGCTACAAAACAAAACAACACATACCAAACGATACTTAAGCAAAAACGTATCACTAAATTAAAATCAAATTACATTACGTTGGCAACCCTATTGGGAAAAGTAATTAATCGAAACCGAGGCTCATTGAATGGACCCAAGATAAGGCTATGATTACCAAATAATTAAGGCCCTTTCAACACTGTTTTACAACTTTTCGAAATAACTCATGTGTATTTTAAGATACTGTAATTTTAAACATGCTATTTAACCAAGTTCAAACAAAGAGGATCTGTAGGAATTATTATTAATTTATTAATTAAAAGCCTATGGGCTATAATTTTATAAAATTATAAATATTGATCATGCAGCAGTAGGAATATACATTATAAAATAGCACTTAAAATACATACCTACTTATTTTTATATACAAATTATTTACTTAAATAAAAATCATATTTATTTATATAGTAGTAGGTGTATAAAAATGAACTCAGCAACTAGCATCTAAAACATTATAATATAGCACAACATTTTCATTAAGTATCGTCTTTCCATAAAACCACTGCAAACCTATAATATAATCCATTATGAAGCTGTACCATATAGTAACTCAGATAAACACGTTACCTGATAAAACCACTAAACTTCATACACTAAAAAGTACAGACAATAACACTATCGATTTTAAGCTCACAATAAATAACGATTGATAGCCGACGTGACACATAGTACGGTCAGAAGAAAAATTACTCCACTTATTTTACTCGCCAAGATGAAAAAACCCTTATGAGGACACTTTGTTTTTCGTATGCTATCCGTCCATCAGGATCTTTTTCCTGAAACTCTATCAAGGAGAGCATTTTTTATGTAACCGCCTTTGAATATAAATTCTGAATCCTTTTTTGTAATTCTAAAAGGTTTTTTGCGTGTAAACGTTATCGCGCGATAGTGTAAACAAATTTTTATCCCGTATTGCATGACGTTCTATTTTGTTTTCACAATAAAAAAGATCTGCTTTTTCAAGCTTATTGGAGATATACATTTTGGACATTATACATATTACATTATACATATTCCTAAGATGTTATGTGTAAGTATTCAATTTTAAATTTTAAAGATAAATTTTACCGATTTCGACTCAGTTTTTTTTGCGTGAAAGCATACCACATTTTCACCTGTATATTATGAGCAGAACTGTAGCGATAGAAAAAAAAACTTACAGAATAATCCTTTACTAGCTACAAAGTTGTACATCGCTACATTAAACCATAAAAGCTCTCACATAAATGATACGAATTTGAATAGCCGTTAGAACACAAGGACTTCATTGTTTTGCTGACTGTACTTTCCGCTTCACACCAAGGGGTGTTCAATTAGTCTACACTTGCTGTCTGTGTCTACCCGCCTGCTATTTTGCTGACCTTACCGTCAATTACACGTATAAATTGCGAAGTACGAGCTTTTAATTTCAATACTAATTGGACCAAAAATGTAATATCAACATACTAAGAAGATTCAAGAATGTAACTTGAATCACAGTCCAGTAAATAAAAGATTAAAAAATGAATTAGGAATTAGACGGCCAATGTTATTTTATTCTCTTTTTTTAGTTCTTATTCATTGAAACGAATTGTGGATGAACCCGCAGGCAAAAGCAAGTATTTCGATAGCCGGTTCGTAGGGTATATCACTGCCAAGTATAATCAAAATCTGTTCAGTGGTTTACGCGTGAGAGAGTAAGAAATATACATACATCCATCCTCACAAACTTTCACGTAAGATAAGAGAAGTATAAAATACATGTTTTATTATTTCCATCATATAAGGCACTATAATACGATTTGTCTAAAAATGAATCAACACAAAGTTAATAATTAAAAAACTTTAAAATGCGTGACAAGTTAAATAATAATTCGAATAAGATAAAACTTGACGCCCTAAACAAACAATTATAAGCTTGCCATTAAATTTATTCCCAAGTATTACAACTGCTGAAGAATTAAACTTCCGTAAATCGTGTACAATTAGAATTATTCATGTTGATTTTTAATGTTGATACTGAATAAAGATAAAGAGACTTTCTAGTAAACATGAAACATAAATGATTTCTCGTTCAAAGATTTGTCTTAAAGAAATTAAATTAAGTAAGTTAATAGAGTCCTTCTTTCCATTTGTAACACGCTTCTATTAGCTTCACCTGTAGGTTTGTATGTAACCGACTCTTGACTCGATTCTGACCCACTTTAAACGGACAGTTTTAATTCAAACTTTGTAGGTCTACACTTATCAATGATCGGTGGACGGTGACAATGCAATAATTTCCTGTGTTATTAAAACGTGTATTTTAGGTTTTAGAAGTGAAACGTTGCACGTTGGGAGTAAAATTTGAAGGTCGCGTCATGGCAATACCGTCACGTCATGGAGTAAGGCAACGATTTTGGTATACTTAAATCTTAAAGAAACTTCTGACACGTGTGCTCGACACACGCGCTCTTTTGCACGCCTCATAAGCGAAGCGTTGAGGTGGGTACTACTGTCGCTTCGCGCAAAACATCTGATTTTTCAAACTTAAAATGTCTTTATGTATCATACATTGCACTTGTAAGATAATACATACACACACATATTAAGAAAAAACACTATTTTTAACGTTCATGATATTTTTGATGTCATTTTTGTTATTTAAACTAGTTAAAAAACAGTTTAAAAAAGTTCTGTCTTGGACGTCCGTGTGTCTGTATGTGCGGATCCTTTTTCTTGTTAACACGATAGCGACCGAAATACTTTACTAATCGAGTCTTTTTTTTTCTCTTACGCTTGAGTTTGCTCAGGAATAGAACCCTTTCATTTTTCAGGGTCTGATTCGATGTGGTTTAATTGTTATTAAATAAACAAAAATAATATTTAATAAATAATTATTAAAAAAAAATTATGAGGCGTGCACTTTTGGATTTTCCAAACTATTTTATTCTATATATTTATGATTGAATCAGGAAACACCTCTAATTTTCATACAATGTAATACCTTGTCTTATTATGGGAATATTGTGAAGATATTATAATCAGTGAATTAATTCGAACCGTTTCACAGCTTCAATTATGTTAACATGGGCGTATGTTTGTCGCACCCAAGATTACTGCTATATATGCGTAAATATTTAAGCGTATTTGTAATGTAGGATGTTTTCAATGTGGTAGTGTAATGTTTTCCTAATTCAATGTTAGAGCTTAAAAGAACAGTGTATATCAATCATGAAATTCTTATTATAATTAAGCACTAATCATAATATTAAACTATACCATCTTTTCAACCGACGAAAAGGATTTTGGACTGTTCATCATCCTATAATCTTTAATTCATATGGAGCTATACCTTCTTTTCGACCGACTTCAAAAAAGGGGGGTTCTCAATTCGACCGTATTTTTTGGGTTTGTTACCTCAAAACTATAAACTGGGTGAATCGATTTCAATGATTCTTTTTTATTTGATACTTGCCTTCCGGTTAGTCCCAATAAATTTTTTTTCCATATGACTATTGGAGGCAGTTTAGTTTTGTTAAAAAGTAATGGTAAAAAAGGATCCAGAGGCTAGGCGTTGCCCAATTTGGCATGAAGACGCGGGTTCAAATCCCGGCTCGCGATCGAATTTAATGTATTCTTTAAAAAATAAAAATAAAATGTTATGAATTAAGAATCTGTAATCATTTTTATGACACCCTCCTAAAAAAATGACGAATATATGCAAAAACAAAAGTTCGTGCAGACTGAACCTATACCCTTGCTTATACCAAACACAGGTCAACGGCCTCCTAAATAAATCAAGGCTACTTATCGTATAAGGCCGTTAAGCACATAATCCTACTTTTGCTACAATGTTACAACGGGCGGCTTGCCAGTTCATATAAAAGTGAGATAAAATCAAGCTTTGCATAGGGTAACTGAGGTAAGCATTTTGAGTTCAAACAAGGTATTATTTGGCTCCTTTTTTTATTGTAGTTTTCATTATGTAACGTAATATTTTTTTTTATGCAATAGGAGGCAACAGAGCAGACGCGTCACCTGGTGGTAAGTGCCCCACGTCGCCCATATGTACCCACAGTGCCAGAGACATTGTGAGTATGTTGCCGGCCTTTCAGGTAGGAAAATGCTCTTTTCTTGAAGGTCCCCAGTTCATCGCCGTTTGGAAAAGCCGATTGGTATTGGTAGATGGTATTGTATGTGTCTTACTGTTCATGTCATGTACTAAGTATACCTATACAGGGCTCAGTGGCGTGCCATGACTGAGGCCTATGTCCAGCAGTGGACAAGTGTAGGCTGACAATGATGACGATGATGATACCTATTACCTACGTAGATGGTTATTTGTATGTTATGTGTCCTGTTTAATGTAAAATGTCTTGCTGTAACCAGTGCTTTTGTTGTTTTCCGATAGTCAGATTTCATAATAATTGTAACACATAAGGTTCAAGGTTCTATAACTGAAGCTATTTTTTTTCGTTGGACCATATTCATACCCAAACAATTCTGTTTCAAGCACATTCAAGCGTTCAATTAATGTCGTTTTACTTTTATTTGCTTAAACTATTACATCACTGTCAGAGAAATGAAAGAACTAAGAAGGTTATTATTTTAATCCAAACACATTTTTATAACTTACTAGCTATACCCCGCGGTTTTACCCGCTGTTCTCCGCTCCTTTTGGTCTTAGCCTATACCTATAGCCTTCCTCAATAAGTGGGCTATCTAACACCGAAAGAGTTTTTCGAATCGGACGAGTAGTTCCTGAGATAAGCGCGTTCAAACAAACAAACAAACTCTTCAGCTTTATAATATTAGTAACGATTTTTACGAAGAATTTACTGCCACTAGCTTTATCTATGGCTTTTTCATATAGTAGGTATGCGGATAAAAGCCTATATTTTATTCCACGTAATAATCTATGTGCATACCGAATTTCACCCAAATCGGATTCGTACTTTTTGTTGAAAACTAACAAGCATATTCCAAACAGTTTCCGATTTTTAATAGGAGAGTAAAATATTCTTTCGCCTGATACATATGTCGTACGTGTCCCACTATCGGTATACTAAGCGCGAAGGAACTTGTAGTCTTGCATACACTGATCACGTAAAAAATACTTAAACAACAAAATTACGCCAAAATTTTTTTGCTAAATTATTCCTTAAAATTCATGTTTTCTTCTCTAGCTTCGCGCAGCCGGCATATAACGCTTCGCTAAATGATAGCTCACGTGCGGGTGGAAAAGTTGGGCGGGTTGCTTGTTAGGGGTCTACATAAACAGTAATTTAAGAATTCATCTATTTGAAAAAAAAAAAGACGGGTTGCACTCCGGGAGTGCCGGCAGAAGTGAAAACTTGATATGTTTGATATTTTGGAATGGTATCCGTCTTACGCTTTTTCGATCAGGTCACGTGTCCTGACGCGAGTTTAAGATTTTATACCCATTACAGAAAAAGTGCTCAACGCCGCTAAAGAAGTTTTCACTTCAAAAATCATCTCTCATCAATTTTATCAGTATTTTTTACGTACTCAGCGTATGTAAAACTATAACCTCCGTTGAGCTTAGAATACCAACGGTGGGACACCCTGTATAAGTAATATTATTATTTAGTAATATTAGTTTATAAATAACACACATAATGATTTACTTATAACTAGTTCACCCATACCAAATTCGATAGACGTCTAACAATATCGTTATTTCTAAATGAAATATAATGAATTACAAGCTAATAATACTGCCGTCGTAAGAGAGAAGGGCACATCTAGCATTTTGGTGGAACTGAGATAATTGGGTTTAAAGTTTTTACCATATTCTGCTTCATAGCGTAGAAACCCATTGCTTAATAGAAAAAAAAATGATGACATATATGCGTGAAGGTTAGTAGTATTATATATTTTACTTTTTAGTTTTTATGTATAAGTAATTAATTATTTAATAAATTTAAATTTTCCCTTTCAACTTAAAAAAAAATATTTATAAAATATCACTTACTACATAGAAAAGGCATAATTGACTGTGGGCATAACTGGCGCGTTTCGACCAAAACCTGCCCTCCTTTCCTCACCCCTAATCGCAAATAGTTAAAAGAAAAGGCACAACTCGTTATTTGTGCCTTTATACGTTAATTAATTGAAACATGCAAGGATCTTTTATTAAGTAGACAGGGCACATCTGGCATTTGAGCCTTTTCTTTGTGTTATGTTGTAGATGTGCCTTTTGAAAGTAATTTTTAATAAAAATCTGTATGAAGTAAAGTCACATCTACGTATAAAGATATGCCTTTCATTGTAATGGTAAGTAAATGTGCCTTTTAAATTAGATACAACGAAAATATTTGTGTCATTTGTGCCTTTTTATAAATTTTTATCTCTGGATTCCTTGGAGATAAAATTCTACAAAAAATTGAGCAGATGCGCCTTTTTTTCCTGATTCCAAATATGTATATAACTCAATTTTTCAAAAAATGTTAGTTGTGCCCTTTTTTCTTGCGACGGCAGAATACCCTGTTACTAAGGAATAATGAAGTTTTCTACTTCTGATAGAAATTCCGAAATAGTTTCAGTAATTAATAATTACAGATGTTTCTGCCTAACAAGAAACCCACGTTATCCTATCCTACTAATATTATTATAAATGCGAAAGTTTGTGAGGATGTGTATGTGTGTGTTTGTTATTCTTTCACGCAAATATGTACTACTAAACCGATTACAATGAAATTTAGCACACATATTTCTATATGTATTGTAACTTGGACTAACACATAGGATAGGTTTTATCCCGGAAATCCCATGGGAACGGAAACTACGCGGGTTTTTCTTTAAAAAGGGGGCCAAGCCGCGGGCGGAAAGCTAGTTTATAATATTTGTATTAGGTAACCCTGCAAGCTAAATAACACTATCCAATATCCATTACAAATTGTTCTTATTTGTAATAATAACTATTAACTATTACCTAATGCAAATCTCTATCTACAAAAGTTATTATTGGAATGTAATACTCATACTGTGTAACTCATACGAGGTAAAATTTACTACTAAATCAAAATTGAAAATCATGTTTGTATCTGTAAAAGACTTTTTCCAACGATATCTTACAAGTGAGTAAATCGCAATTTATTTATTCATCCCCACTCTATTAAACCATGACTAAACTCAAACTTATTAATTTTATTTTTTCAATAATTTAAAAAATATATTCTTGAAGCACTTTAGAATCGTATAAGAGTTGTATTTAAAAGCAGTTTCTACATAGAAGAGGCAAGAAACTCTGTAGTTGCTCTTTTGTTTCTTCTGTAGTTGCTCTAATTATTATGTGTGAACAGTTTCATTTAAACCGACTAGGGGAGACCGGGGATGGTTGGCTATAGGGGCAGGTAGACTAAACAACAATAACTCGCCACCATCACGTGTTTTTCATCAACCAATCACGAGCGACGATGCCTCCCTACGACCCGCTAACTTGTGTGAAGTGAGCCGCCGCAGTCGCGTGGCGTTCGTGAGTGGCATCACATGTTGTATTTTTGGTCTCGGTAAGTAACTTTTTTCGTTCGTACTTTTTTTGTTATTGTGTCTTTGGATCTGTTAGAAACAATACTGTTGTTATGCCAAATGTAAATATGATAATTTTATTCTATATTACACAGTATTGCTTCCATGTTAGTGCCAGAGTTTGCATATGATACGCAGGTGAAATTCAAAATGGCGTCAGGGGTTGGTTGACTAATTTTGTTCGGGGTAGGTAGACTAATTGGTCAACCAACCCCTTTATAATAAGTATAACATTTTATCATTTATTTAAAGAATTGTGTGGGCTAATGGTTAATGTGCATCATCAATGTAAACACTATTATAGTCTTCTCTCACATACTAAATTACAGTTGTATTTTTACAGAAAATGAGGACGTACAAAAAAAATCTGAAAGGGGTGATGTACCAAAAGATATCATAGAAAGAGCTTGCCACCACATCAAAGATATACCAAATTCCATACAAAACGTTGCATCGTTATGTGACTAAACTTAAACAAAAGCTAGAACGTTATCCGAACCTCGGGAAAGCTGATTTGACCCTGGACACGGCGGGGTACATAAAAAATAGGCAGGTATTTAGCGATGACGAAGAAAATAAACTGGTAGCTTATTTGAAGACGGCTGCTGACATTTATTATGGATTAACACCGTATGAGACACGCAACATAGTTAGGTTTAGTTTTAGAAAATAAATCTTATATTTTGGTAAATATTAAAGTGGCTAATGATAATCACTATTTCAAAGATTATAATATTTTGTTAGCAGATATACTTAAAAACTCTAATATGAGACTGATTGTTCTATTTTCATAAATAAGTTAATTTAGAAAAGAAGTTTTCTGTTTTATTATTAGTTTATAATATTAGATACTCACAAGTTTATGTATGTTGAATATTTTTATAAAAGCAATTTTATCTGTGATTAGCGATTTATTAGAATAATTCAAGTTACAATTATGGTTGAAACAGAAAGTACAAAAATTAATCCCTCAAGAATTGTTAATTTTAGTTTTTTTAATAGTTTAAAAAGTTACCTTTAGTAAAGTTCTTTATTAACCGAGAATGGATCTCAAATTTAAGTTTGTTTATAATTAAATAAAAAGTTTCTATCATTTAGTACATTTTAATGTTTTATTTTATACTAATCCTCTTTATTTACACTAATTACTGCCTAGGTCAACCTACCCCATGCCTATAGTCAACTTACCCCGGACATGGGGTAGGTTGACCAAGCGTCAGGGGTTTAGAAAATCGACTAAATAAATATTATAATGATAAATATATAGGTTATAGATTAGTATTTTAGGTACCTGAATAGTTCTTATATCTGTATCAACTGCTATTTTTGTTATATACAGTTAAACATCAGAGATATACGAGCTTAAGTCAAAAGTTAGTCAACCATCCCCGGTCTCCCCTACTCACCTACCTGCAGCAGGGGAATATTGGAATTGCCCCCTTAATTGGCTCCTTAATTGTGATGTGTATAGGCAAGCAGGGGCAATTTAGAGAACAACTGAAATTGCTGCGACCAATCGAGATTGTTCCAATATTGGCCCTACGGCAGGTACATGAGTAGCTGGCCTAAACCATAAAGAAATTCCGGCTATTGAAAACCTACGGAGTATTCGAATTAAAATAATAACCTTCCTGTTTTGGGAACGTCGGTTAAAAACCCGCTACAGATTCAAACCTTCGTAATCTCATTCAAATCGGTTTTCCATTACTAAACGTATAAAATGGCAAATGTTAAAAATTTTACTACAATTCACTCTCCTACCTGAATTTGTTTAGAATTAGCGTAATGGAGGAAAGTAACAATAGACGGTAATTTTTGTAGACTAAAGTTTTGTACAATTGTCTTTTCATTTCATTTTATAACACGGTGTGATAAAATTTTGCTTAAAATTGTACCAGACTTATTTGTTAAAATGTGTACCTAATATAATGTGGTATAGAGCCTTTCTGTTGATTTGTTTATTTTTTTATTATATTGTTAGATTATATTGTTAGACGTAACTTTTAATTTGATATGTTTGTGGAGGAATGGTTGTCCCTATGGTTGTCACTATTTCCAGTCAGAACATGCTTAGCTGTCGAATACTATAGAATGCCACCATTCTTTGAATCGTGGCGCTTTCGTAGGGATCGTGCTAGGGGCTCGGACGTTGTTTATACGACGTTTGACCCAACTACCCTCACTTTGTTAATAATAATAAGATTGTAGCTCATTTGCAATCTGGCGTCAAATTAATAAAAATACATTTCGTACTAAGAATCAAAATATAAGAAGCACAAAGCTTGTAACTAATATATACAGCTTAAAAGCTTGTTTGTTTGCTTGAACGCGCTAATCTTCGGAACGACTGGTCCGATTTGACAAATTATTTCATAGTGACCCCCTTTATTGAGGAAGGCTATAGAAATGTGGGTAAAATCGGGCACAGCTAAATAGATTATAATTATAAATGAAAATTCTAAGTTTATAATGTTCTAAGTACTACGTTTCATGCTTCACATAAGACTTATACAGCTGAAGGTGTGCGATCGATGCCTTTGAGTTTACTATTTTTACAAGATAGGAGATAATTATTTAGAAAGCATTAATTAGGCAAGTTGAATGTAGATCAAATGATAAGAGACTATTTATAGACTATAGAGTAATGTTAATGATTAATTGGTACTTTGTGGAGGCTTATATAAAATAATAGACACTAGCCTTTACACTAGTTTTGTAGGCCATAATTTTTACACGCGTTACAAAAGTATTACCGCATAAACTATACCTAAGTAGGTAGGTATACTATACCTAATTAATTACAATACTTCTAAACACGAGCGAAGCCGCGGGCAAAAGCTATTAATCTATACTAATATTATAAAGCTGAAGAACTCTTCATATTTATTTGTTTGAACGCGCTAATCTCGGGAACTACTGGTCCGATTTAAAAAAATTATTTCGGTGTTGGATAGCCCATTTATCGAGGAAGGGTATATAATATAATTAGGCTAAGACCAACAGGAGCGGAGCCACGCGGGTGCGAATCGCAGCTAAAATAAAAAAAATATATATATTTTTAAGCTTAATAGTTTAAAAATTTACAGAGCTTCATAAAAAAATAACCTTACTTTCATGCTCTTGTAAGGAAAGATAGCACGAATGCTTATCATATTATTTCATTCGATTCTATAGAAAATCTTTTGTATCTGTGAATGCAAAAATGCTTTAGAACAACTGCTAGCAATGATGTTCAAAGCAAAATAAGTATTAAGACGTAGAATAAATTAGAACCAGAGTGAAAGGAGTAATTATATAATGTTCTAACATGGTTCGAACAGTATGCTATTTTTCAATTTTCAAATAATATTTAAATAAACACACTGAAACTTTACAATTTATAGTTTTAATAAAACTCATTTCTATACAAGACGCTGCAAATACTCTACATCAAATAAAAACAGTTCTGTTACAATTTATTTTATTCAAAGGAAAAGGGTACTTTGTGAAGTAAAGAAAAATATAAAGCAATTGCAGACGACAGAATAAATATATAAATTATTTAAGACAGTCCCTGCAATCAGTATAATAAACAATTTTATTTATACCTTTTATAGTAAAAAAATACGAATTTAAAAAATAAAAAGTATGCGTTAGTTGAAACATTTAAATAAAGCCCATATCCCATAACAATTGTAATTTATCGAAATTACAATTGTTATAGGATATGTTATTATACTTAAACATCAAAAATCTCATAATTGATTGATTCCAATAAGGCGATTGAAATAATCTACTTCCTTATAATATTTTAACCCATATCAAAAAGCCAATCTCAAGATACGTAAATTACCTTTAAAAATCGCCTTCAAGTCAGTTACATCATGTACCTTATATCTACAGTCTTAGAAATTTTAACGGATTTTAAACGCGATTAATTTCGAAATAAATAATACTTGGTAAAATCAAACAAAAGAAAATACTCTGCAGACTAAAAATACATAAACAATTTTATATTTAATTTATCTTTGTATGTTTGTGCTCAACCGTGTAAAACATGATTAATTTCGGTCAAAGTAAGCACACAGATAGTTTATAACGTGAATATAAATGGAATTTATTTATCTGTATTGCGGTTACAAGAGGTCATATCTGTTTTTTATCATCCACACAATCTACCAAATTGCATTATGCAAATAAATATTTAATTTTACGATTTATAAGTTGTATTATAAAACACGAACTAAAAATGGGTCTAAAACGCATTAAAAGTACAGTACTCCCAAACTGATAATGCGCATAGAAAAATTCGTCACTGTTCGGCAACTGTCATATTCCCCGAGCCTCCGAAGACGATATGTATATAGAGTGGTTAAATGTATTTTCTTCATGCATAGTTTATTAGAATTATGAGTTTTATTGTGGTTTTATGATAAAGGAGATAAGTAACGAAATTTGTTTCGATAATTCAATGTAAGTTAATAGCGAGGATAAGCCACACGATTGCGAATATATATTTGTTGTATTTATTTACTTGGAAAATTCTATACTTAGAACTATTTAAGTGTCTTACTGAAGCTGGCGTAATGATGGATGTATGGAAGGTTAAAATAAGACAAAGTTTATATTTAAAAAAATGATTTTCAAGCGTTTACATTTAAATTGTGAAATCTAATCATTAAAATCTCAGTCCAAAGGATTTACAGAATCAGGGATTATCTCTATTTCTGATATCATAGAATGATCAGAACTTTCATTATAATCTTATTAATTTTCACTTTCCCCACTGCTATCTGCTACCTGTGTAAATAATCATTTTACCGGAAAATTATACTTTGACACAAAACTAAGAAGGGTATGTAAGAACAGCTCTATATAAGTCCATACAGAGATAATACGTGCGTTCACCACCAATATTTAAAGACGACTGACGGATTTTTGAATTTTTTGACTGACAGGCTACCGTCACCTACCGCCCGAATCGTTTTCGACTGTGTATGACTCTGAATTGACTCCTTTTTCTTTTGAACAAGGTGCAAGATGCAAGTGCATTGTTTAGGGCACTTGCGATTCAATGATTCGGGGTGATTCGGTTGTTTCTGGAAATACGATAATTAGCGAAGATCTGCATGCGCATTATTAATTTAGGAGTACTGTAAGTAAATGTCTTATTACGAAAAATGTTTTAGCGTAAAACCATTGACAAGAAAAAGGACAAGTTTAAACCACTGTTCTAAAGTAAACCATGACTATATTATAGTCTGGGTTTAAACCAAGTTTTTGTAATGAGGGCCGATTTTTCAATGCTTCGTTAAAACTTATCCGTCCAATAAAGTATTACACGATAATATTAAAATGTCACGTAAACTGTCAAATACGGGCAATTAGAATACGTTTTTAAAATGGTAGTTTTATACATTATTCGACGAATAAGTTTTAACCAAGGATTGAAAAATCAGCCCTAAGACAAATATATTATTTGCTATGTTTCTGTAATTTAGAGATAATCGTCAATACCAAAATTTATTTATTTATTTATTCCACTTTAAAATTACAAAGATTGATTATTTTTTAGTATTGTGGCTTACCCGTAACATAATTTTATATTAATAACGCTAGACAACAATAAATAGTAAAAACAAAACAAAAAATCACTCGACACGTCTTGTTTATCTCACACCACTACGTTATTTTTACGAGACAAAATAAAATTAACGGTCATTTACACATCTCAACTCTCAACAACCACGCTTTTTTAACAAAAACCGCATAAATACAGGGAAAACGAAGTACAGGGATGTATTTATATACAAAAAAATAAAAAAAACCTAATAAGGGTAGCTGTGGTATGTTTATAGATAATGTTTCATATACCTATCAATTATGTTAGACGCATAAATTATATAAATATCTTAAATATTATGTCACAATTCATTCAAATGCAATTCAGCTGGTTTGGGTATGAAAACGTAACAAAAATTTTAGATGATTAATTTCAGTTACTATTTTGTAGGTGTGTTAAATGATACCCTAGAAATACCTTAACTATATTGTAATATAAAGTTAATTTTTAGAAAAAAAACAAAAACCGACTTCAAGACTATACCTATATGTACAAATTTAAACTGAAAAGTAGAAAATAATATTAAATAATAATAATGATATTAATTTTTTATTTTAATTACTTTAAACATTCAACGAAAAGGTTTCCTAAGTTATTTTTGAAGTCGGTGCCGCCCAAGAACAGTTTTATTGTTGCAAAGGCAGCAACAAATGGAATGTACGGCGGCGCGACGCGGCTGCGCGTGAGGGCCACAGAGCAAGTATGGTGAGGGCAGACTGTAATAAGTATATAGTCTATGGGGCAGACGTCGTTGACGGTTGTGTCTCTATGCATAAAAATTTTGATGCGCTTCTTTGCAATTTATAAGTAAGCTTACGTGCGATTTTCTGTTCTCTAGTAAAAGTTAAGGTAATTAATATAATAAATAGTGTAATTAATTATTAGGTTATTTTTTTATTAAGGATATTTATGCTATTGCATAGCTTCTATCGCGGGCCTTGAGCGCGGGGACCGAATCCAGAAATTCCGTAACGAAAAAACCTCACGCTCCCCCCTCCGACGGGCGTGGAGGTGTGGCATGAAGGCATAGCATGCAATAGCTTTACCGCGGCAGTCCCCGAGTGCCACACGTCTTTTTTTTGTTTTGGTTGGCACCGACTTCAAAAATAACTTAGGAAACCTTTTCGTTGAATGTTTAAAGTAATTAAAATAAAAAATTAATATCATTATTATTATTTAATATTATTTTCTACTTTTCAGTTTAAATTTGTACATATAGGTATAGTCTTGAAGTCGGTTTTTGTTTTTTTTCTAAAAATTAACTTTATTTTTAATTTTTAAGTGGAAAGTTAGTGTATTTTGTTTGTATATAATATGGATAGGCCTACTAAACGCGCTTCTCAAATGAGAAAGCGTCGTTTGGAAGAAAGTAGGGACGAGAGGGAAGATCGTCTAAAGAAGAGTAGGGAAAGATTTGCAATAAAAATTGCAAATGAGAGTGATGAGCAGCGGGCGTATAGACTTTCGCATACTCAAACTTATCAAGGCTTAATGAAAGTCCAAAAAGTCATGCTCAACGACTCAGTTTGATTCACGAGCGTTTATCAAACGAAAGCGAAGAGCAACGTTCTCATCGCCTTGGTTTGATTCACGAGCGTTTGTCAAATGAATCTATCGAATCCAGATCGGCTCGATTAGATGCTATGCGACAAGCTAGTCGCAACCGCAGGAATGTTTTCGAACAATCTATATGATCAAACATACAAAAAGAAAACATACTGTCGAATCAAAAACCCTCCTTTTTTGATGTTGGTTAAAAATCGACTAGCATGAAGCTCCTAGTCGAGACGAATCAAATGAGCACAAACACGGTGGAATTGCTTTATTTTATTACAGAGTTCCCATGGCTATTTACCGTCTCCATCATCAGACCCTGAATACCACATAGGATCGGAGTACTTATTAATTAGACTCAAACACATTCAAATTCGATGGTATTACATAATTTTGTTACATATATCCCATACTCCTAAACCATTCATCATCAGCTTCATCATCAGCTCAGCAACATCAGATGGTGACCATTAGATGCAAAAATCTACATAGATTAAGATAATTTCTGATAAACAGTGTATATGCCTACAAAATTTGAGGGTTTTCCTCGATTTCCCCAGGATCCCATCATCAGATCCTGACCTGGTGACAATGGGACCACCTCTGACGTATGACCTACCAAATAAAAAAAGAATTATTCAAATCGGTTTATAATTGCCGGAGTAATCGCGTAACAAATATACAAAAAAAAAAAATACTGTCGAATTGAGAACCTCCTCCTTTTTTTGAAGTCGGTTAAAAATAGATATAAACTTGATCGACTTATGATTCTAATGAAAAAATTAATCAAAATAAAATCTTTTCAAACACTTCCATTATACCACTTTCTAATGCCACCCTGTAAAAAGTTTCTAGCTGTTCTTCACAAAAAGTTAATTAAGTTAAAACAAAAAGCGACTCGGTGGTTCGAAACTAAATCCCGGCGAAGATTACAAAACTGATGATTTGACCCCTCGGGAGCCCGGCTCTTCTCTTTGAAAATTTTTAATTGCTCAACTTTATTAGGTACGCTTTTTGCGTGAAATTTTGTACGTGCTTACGCGCTTCCGTCTTGTGACGTGGTTGAAATACTGCTTAGTTGATACTGTAATGTTTATGAAGTGAAACTTCTTGCGCGTTGAGAGTATAATTTCAAGGTCGCGTCATGGCAATACCGTCACGTTATGGAGTAAAGTGACTATTTTGGTATGTCTGGTTATGTCTTTGAATCTTGCCAAAGAAGTTATAAGTGATAGCCAGTAGAAGGTGATAAAACAGTGAAAATGCAAACCGGAAGATATTATAACCTTTTTTTCAGTTTTTACAATGTTATTCTAATTATATAAAAAAAGGAAGAAGAATGGAATTAATAACCCATAACCTTAAGATAATCAAAAGCACAATCAAATACATTAACAGTTGAATAACTCCATGTTCATGGAAACAGATTTTAATTAAACCCCGCATTAATTTTAATGTTGTTCAATTTATATTAATAACAATACATGGGAGTACAAATTGCCTAACCTATGGGATAATCGGATTTAATATAAGTTTATATTATACTAGCTTTCCGCCCGCGGCTTCGCCCGCGTTTTCAAAGAAAAACCCGCATAGTTCCCGTTCCCGTGGGATTTCCGGGATAATACCTATCCTGTGTGTTAATCCAAGTTACCCTCTATATGTGTGCTTAATTTCATTGTAATCGGTTCAGTTGAATTTGCGTAAAAGAGTAACAAACACACACACACACACATCCTCACAAACTTTCGCATTTATAATCTTAGTAGGACGTATTCGGAAAAATATGTAAAGTTATAAATAACTAGCTCATAAATCATAATTTTGTTAAGAGACTTGTAAAAGGATAGGTATAAATACAATATATATCATGAGTTAAGTTGTAGCTGTTGTTGCTTAGCCTTTAAAAATATTATATGAAATAAGCATCAATTTTTAAAGAGTTTGAGCTTTCCAAACCTAATTAAAGATATTATTATTAACTAGCGGTCCGCCCCGGCTTCGCCCGTGGTACATATTTACGTTTTCTCTACATAAGACAGACATCCTCGTACTTCAAGGAATATAATAAAAAAAGAATTATCGAAATCGGTTCAGCCGTTCACACGTGATGCCGTGACCGGGTGCGGACCCGCCGCCTTTTTATAGCTCCCGCCGCGAAGCGCGTCGAACGCGGCAACTGATACACAAAAATAATAATCCTTATGGCTGCATGATTCTGTATTCACGCGCGATGACTTATATAGCGTATTTCATGTATAACTTTGGTGTTTCTACACCGATTTACATGATTCTTTTTTTTATTGAATAGGTAATAATGTTAACTTTTTTTAATTAGGGATGAGTGAGAGTGTTGTAAACGTAAGAGTAGACAAATATAATCAGAAAGCTCCGAATTGCTAAGCTATTGAAGTTTCACGTGTTATTGTGAGTTAATTTTAAAAGATAGACATATGCTGTCTAGGAATTTATTTTTATATAATAATAATAATTTAAGAACATTTGTGTTGTACATGATTTCTATGTAGCTTTAACCATTAAGGCTGCACACGCGACGGAAGCTTAAAAAATGGAGTAACTTCTCCCGTTTTCCCAATATTTCCCTTCACTGCTCTGCTCATATTGATCGTAGCGTAATAAAAAGTATACTATAACCTGCCCAGGAGTATGAAGAATAATTGTGCCAAATTTCGTTAAAATCCGTCGTGTAGTTTTTGTTTCTATAACGAATATACAGACAGACAGACAGACAGACAAAAATTTTGCTAATTGCATTTTTGGCATCAGTAGCGATCCCTTATCACCCCTTCATAGTTTTTTTTTTAAATATAGTTTATGTACAGAATTGGCCTCTCTACAGATTTATTATAAGTATAGATTACAAAATTCTGAGTCATTCCATGGTCATTCAAAGTCTGTACGTATCTTATTAAGTAAAAAAATTCTAAGAAATATTAATGCTCATAATATAGAATATTTTTTTGTTTATTTATTTTTAGATTTACGCATTTAATAATAATGTTATATTATTATTGCGTAGATTGCTTCAACAATCTAGTTAATAAGGTATAATATCTCACTGCTATAATAGTTACAAGTATCCACTCCAAACGTGTTTTGTGCTAATTGTATAATATAATATTATGTTAAGGGTTATTCGCCTATATTAACAATTATATTACAAGTATGTATATAGATAATTCTAATAACAGCTTACCTGTAAATTGTATAACTAATTTAGGACTATCGAATCGAATTAATATTTTTAAATTTGTATTATACATTTTTATAGATCTATTGAAGCTCTAATAAATAATCAAATTAATGTTCTAATTATTTTCTTCATATTCTTTAAATTAAGTGAGAGGATTTAAATATAAATTATTATTTTTAAAACAAACTCCTGAACTTGATTCAATATAATACGTGCTATGATCCATATATACCTACTCAGCAAAGCTTTCCTACACTTTTCCAATCGCAAATAGAGAATCATTCAGTTCCAATATGTAACATAGCTCAATTTTATAGAAATAGATATTTCTAGTCGATATAATATTTTCCAATTGAAAGTATAGAATTATACAAAAAGTACTTCGAGGCAAGATACTATAATCTAGACGTCTAAAGATTTTAGCGGATTTCAAACTCGATTTATTAATTATATTATTTTATCCCGTCGTTTCAAATGTAAATCTCCTTTAAAATCCGTTAAAAAGCATATTTTATACAAATAAATGCTGTTACATACTTAAACGCAAGAGAATACTATTCCATCATCTAAAAATACACACACACTAACTACATTTATCCGTGCGAATTTGTGTCGCAAAAAGTGCTCACTATATTCTGTTTGCTCCAAACATTATTACAAAGAAGTCAGGACGCGTTAATTGCCAAATCGTGCAATTGTTCTCAATGTGTATAAATCAGACGAACCGTTGAAAGGGACACGATACATTTATCCGTGAAAATATCGCAAACGATTAATTAGTAAGAGCTTATTACAAAATTAGTAGCAAAAGTAGCAGAGCAAAATACAAAATTATAATAGCCTAGCTGGTATGCGTTTCCTCGTGGTCTAACCGGACTACGTATGTGTTTATCGGATCAGTATGTAGTTTTAAGTGAGTGAAAAATATCCATACATCCAAATTTTCATACTTATGCGATTTTAAAAGCATTGAAATTCATTAATCTATATTTCATTATCATTCTAATTTATAACTTCACGTATAAAATACTGATACTGATGATGATATATGTGCCACATAACGTGACACATCAGAACATCTAAACAACAACTTTTCCGTACGTCCAGATGTGGCTCGTCCCAACCTAATCGCGTATTTTCATCGTGTAGATCCCCACGAGGGCACTTCGTTACTAGAGCGCTCGTTAGAACCATTTTTACCCTGATCTATGACCCTATGAATTATGCTAATCCAAATACGGGCTTTTAACTTGCCTTTGGATATTCAGCGTTATCTCTCTAATGGATATTTTCTGAATTTTCTTAATGTGACTCCTCGTCTTTAATATTATTAATGAGAGTGTCTTTTCGTTTCGTTGCTTCCAACTTATAAATGTACTTAATTTAAGTGGTTTTTGTTTTAACTTATTGAAAATGTGTGACTAAAATAATAAATGATGCTTTTAGAATTATGATTTTTATAGATAAGTATTAAGTGTCTTAGGGCGGCCGTACACGAACCGCTTCAAGCAGTTGAGACCGACCGCTTGAAGCCGCGACCGTGCGGTGAACTATAGGCATTCATTCACCGCCGAACACGTGACGGCTCGAGCCGTCGCGACCGCTTCAAGCCGTCAACTGCATGACGAAATTCCACCGTGCCGTTGACGGCTCGCGAGCGGTCGTGAGGCATATACCTATTGTGAAGTATAAACATAGATAATAAATAGTTTTCATTTCATATATTATCTGTTGTCACTTTGATTCTTTGACACTTGTACGATTGCGCTATTATTCATTGTTCGTTGTTCAATAAAACCGCTCATCATATTTTCTCGGACCTTTTATTTAACAATCACTACGTTGCATGGTGTCAGAAGCGGTTGTAAAGTATGTAATAAGAAAATATATGAGAAAGCTGTGAAATGACGACATCCGACGCAGTGGCTGGAATAAAGCCGCCAGCTAACCTACAATTAATTGACGCCGACAAGTCAACGTGTTGGATAAGGTGGGTGCAACAATTTGACTGGTATGCCACAGCAATACAATTAGACAAAAAACCAGCCGCAATCCAGGCAGCAACTTTTATGGCGGTCATAGGCCCAGACGCCATCGAAATATTTAACAGTTTTAACCTTGTCGACGCGGAAAAAAATGATATTGAAATCATTAAAAATAAATTCAAAGAATATTTCGCGCCGAAAAAGAACATATCTTTTGAACGATATGTATTCTTTAAGATCGAACAAAACGAGGACGAAGTATTTAATGAATTTTTAATCAAAATAAAAACTCAAGCAAGTAAATGCGAATTTAACAACTTACTGGATGAAATGATAAAGGATAAAATCGTTTTTGGAATTAGATCAAATCAGGTTAGAGAAAAATTACTAACGGAAGAAAATTTGGACTTGACAAAAGCAATAACGATCTGCAAAACTAGTGAACAAGCATCTAAACAATTAGATGAATTTGATAGTAAAAATAAAGTTTTTGCTGTGAAAAATAAAAGATCTAACGAAAACAAGACTTTTGACTGCCGAAGATGTGGTACTAACCATAAAAGTAGAGAGTGCCCAGCTTTTAACAAATCTTGTACCAAATGTTCCAAACAGGGTCATTTTGCTAATATGTGTCGCACAAAAATGAAACATAATAATTACAAACAGAAAAATAGAGTAAACGCAGTAGAAGAAAGCTCTCAATCCGAAGATGAAGTGTACATATCCGCTATAAGGTCTGGAGAAAAGAAAAACTGGACAGAAAAATTACAAGTTGGCAATTTAAGGATTACAGTCAAACTAGACACAGGAGCAGAGTGCAATGTGTTACCAAGACACTTGATGAACAAAACAAAGGCAATTTTGAAACCAAGCCGAACAAAAAATTTAATAAGCTACACAGAAGACAAGATGGCAGTTCTAGGTGAAACAGAGCTACTATGTAAATTAAAGAATGAAGAAACAAAAATAATATTCAAAGTAGTTGAAGAAAAAGTTTCTCCAATCCTAGGACTTGAGACCTGTGAAAAATTAGGACTTGTCGCAAGAGTCAAAACATTGAAGGTGAGCCAATATACTGATAATATATTTGAAGGATTAGGCTGTTATAAAGATTATGTGTATGATATTGACCTAATTGAGAACCCAAAGCTTGAGATTAAACCGTCAAGAAGAGTACCCCATGCTATAAGAGCCGAAGTTAAGCAAGAACTTGACAGGATGGTAAAGTTAGATGTCATAAAACCAGAAACGGAGCCAACTCCTGCTGTGAGTCCTATGGTAGTTGTCAGACAAAAGGACAAAATAAGAATCTGTATAGATCCATCAGATGTCAATAAAAATATCCTCAGACGTCATTTTCCACTCACAACTATAGAAGAAATTTCAGCTGATATTCAAGGTTCTAAATTCTTTGCATTATTAGACTGCACAAAGGGGTTCTGGCAAATTAGACTATCAGAAAGAACACAAAAAATATTAACATTCGCTACCCCATGGGGAAGATATTCTTTCAAGAGACTTCCATTTGGAGTTTCATCAGCACCAGAAATATTCCAAGAAATATTAACAAATCTACTCAGTAATATAAAAAATGTGAGAGTATCGATCGATGATATTTTTATACATGCAAAAACTAAAGAAGAACTACGCAAAACTGTTGACAAAGTCATTGAAATATTAAAGAAATCTGGCTTCAAACTTAACAAAGACAAGTGCATCTTTGAAGCAACCAAGATAAAATTTCTGGGACACATTATTTCAGCTAAAGGTTTAGAAGCAGACCCAGGCAAAGTAGAAGCTATTCAGGCAATGAAAAAACCTACAAATAAAACCGAGTTACAGAGACTGTTAGGAATGATTACATATCTCAATAAATTTATCCCTAACATGTCGGATTTGACAAATCCACTTAGAGACCTGTTACACAAGAATACAAGCTTTACATGGGAAATTCATCATGAAAAAGCTCTTGATAAAATAAAACAAGTGCTTCAAAATCCCCCAGTATTGAGACTATATGATGTCAACAAACCTGTAACATTGTCTGTAGATGCAAGCTCAAAAAATCTCGGAGCTGCACTTCTCCAAGAAGGACAACCAGTAGCCTATGGAGCAAGAGCATTGACCAAATCTGAACAGAATTATCCACAGATAGAAAAAGAAGCGCTCGCCATACTGTTTGGATGTAAGAAATTTCATGAATATGTTTATGGTAAACAACTGACAGTAGAATCCGACCATAAACCACTAGAGACAATATTTAAGAAAAACATACAATCAGCCCCCGCAAGACTTCAACGAATAATGTTTAACTTAGCACCATACTCACCCAAGGTATTATTCAAAAAGGGAACTGAAATTCCATTAGCAGACTTCCTTAGTCGAGACTGTGATGCGTCTAACTTGAGATATGATCCAGAAGAAAACTTAAAAATCGCAGTTATACTACCTATGTCTCTAGATGCTAAAGAAGAATTAATTAAGGCTACTAAAGAAGATCAACATTTACAGTTACTAATGAAGACTATAAAGCAAGGATTTCCTGAAACCATGAAAGAACTACCTACAGAACTACAACACTATTTTAACTTTAAAGAAGAATTGAGCTATCTGAAAGGAATTATATTCAAAGGTGATAAGATTGTTGTTCCGGCATCACAAATCCCTAAAATGTTAAAAAATATTCATCAAGGACATCTTGGTATACACAGCTGTTTGAGAAGAGCTCGACAATTTCTTTATTGGAAAGGACAATATAATGATATCATAAAGCTAGTTAAAGGGTGCACCGTCTGCGAACAAACACAAAGAGATAACATTAAAGACACAGTCTTAGTTAAAAAGCTTCCTACACTTCCATGGCAAATAATTGCTTCAGATTTATTTGAATTAAAAGGAAAAACTTACCTTGTTATATGTGACAGCTACTCTGGATATATTGATTTTCAAGAGCTAAAAAGCCAGTCGTCATATGAAGTGATTGAACAACTTAAAAGATGGTTTTCTACCCATGGTATACCAGAAGAGTTACAAACTGACAATGGAACACAATATATGTCTAGAGAATTTAAGACCTTTCAAAAAGAATGGAGATTTAACCATGTCACATCTAGTCCACATCACCATCAAGGTAATGGACTTGCTGAAAGAGCAGTTCAAACAGCAAAAAACATACTAAAAAAATGCAGCATTGACAAGTCAGACGTGCAGCTTGCGTTACTGAACTGGAGAAATACACCTAGAAATGACCTATTAGGCTCACCTAACCAACGACTTTTCAGCAGAATTACAAGATCACCAATACCTGTAAGTGACAAATATTTAAAACCAAAAATCATACAAGGAGTCACAACTGAACTACAGACATTAAGAGAGAAACAGGCCAATTACAGTAATAAACATACTACAAGACCAGTAAATTTGGAAATTAATGATAAAATCAGACACAAGGTAGCTCACCAACACTGGGAAGGGGCGAGAGTAATAGAGAAGCCCAAAAATCTACCAAGATCTGTTATTATACAAACAGATAAAGGACAAATTTTACGAAGAAACTTAAGTCATTTGCACAAGACACAAGCTGATATTCCCAGCAACAGAATAGCTGTACCTGAAACTAAATACACAGAAGAACCAGTAGTACAACAGATGCCAGCTCAAACTCAATCACCGGGTGTTCCTGCAACAACCCCAACAACTACACATCCATCAGAGATGCGAGAGATGCTTAGCTCTAATAATACACAGAGTTCTAATATGGTGACACAACCAGCGACTGCACCACAAGTCTCAAGATATGGTAGACCTATAAAACCTATTAATAAACTCAATCTCTAATATTGTTAAAAAACAATAAGTACTGTAGTACTATTTCATGTATCTTAATCATTAACATTAAGTATCAGTTAATTATAACTTGTTTACTATAATTTTATAAGAACTTGTTCAGTAATCATTTACATTAACATTGTTAATTAGAACTGAATGCTTTGCCATGTATCTTGTTATATAATCATATGATAGATATAATTTTTTAATTACTGGATAAGTAAAAATAAAGAAATTTAATACTTTAA
The DNA here is from genome assembly GCA_029959065.1 of Colias behrii. NCBI lineage: Eukaryota > Metazoa > Arthropoda > Insecta > Lepidoptera > Pieridae > Colias > Colias behrii. The sequence continues at coordinate 10,463,066 of JARWMC010000019.1, read as the reverse complement.
ATAAAAATGTTCATTCATTTTTTAAAAAGTTTGGTTTGTTATGGTTGTTTAGTTTGTTTACAAAGAAAGGGAGATGTGAAGTATAAACATAGATAATAAATAGTTTTCATTTCATATATTATCTGTTGTCACTTTGATTCTTTGACACTTGTACGATTGCGCTATTATTCATTGTTCGTTGTTCAATAAAACCGCTCATCATATTTTCTCGGACCTTTTATTTAACAATCACTACGTTGCACCTATATTAAGAAGAGCTGGAACGTCAACACATTTACACATTGCACATGTTAGGCCGGGAGATACTGACACAAAATTTCGGGTCATTTGTAACAGGATGGCGGTCTAGAGGGGTCTTAGTACGCAATGACAAAAAGAAAAATGATGGTCAGACCGCTGGTACCGGTGGACTAGTCGCGTGGGCGTAAGTCACACTCGTCGGATAAATAGCGAAAGTCCAACGATTTGTAACACAAAAATTTTAGAATTTACCGATAGCCCTTAAAAAAGATGTAGGCGGTAGTGTCATGCCATACTTTTACGATGTGACTTACAGTCCGCCTTACCGACGTGAATGCGTTGATTTAAAAAAACAATTCAACCATTTGTACCGGGCTAACTTTTGCACAGGTAACCATCGTCGTGCAGCCATTTACTAAAATCGCCATGCCATACTTTTCGGACGATTCCAAATAGTCGCCATACCGCGGAAAATCTGCAAATTTTTGAATTTTTTTTTTCTCGCCAAACGATTTGTACCACCCTACATTTTTTTTCAACAACTCCTGAATGATTATAAATAGAAGTGTGATAATGCCATACCTGTGGGAGGTGGCGAATGTGTATAAGATTTTTTTCTTATTGTAAGATTTTATTCGTAGTTACACCGGAAAAGTATGGCATGACACTACCGCCTACATCTTTTTTATGGGCTATCGGTAAATTCTAAAATTTTTGTGTTACAAATCGTTTGACTTTCGCTATTTATCCGACGAGTTCGACTAACGCCCACGCGACTAGTCCGCCGGTACCAGCGTTCTGACCATCATTTTTCTTTTTGTCATTGCGTAATAAGACCCCTGTAGGACCGCCATTCTGTTACAAATGACCCGAAATTTTGTGTCAGTATCTCCCGGCCTATGTGTAGCTTTTATTTTGCAATTGTTTATAAATACAGGGTGATGTAATTGGTGTAGTACGAATATCTAAAAATCTATGAAGAATTTTGTGATACAGTAAATGGAAGAATTATAGACTATTTTCCAGTATTTAATAAAATCATTTAATTTTTTGTTCATTTTCATTAGAAATGTCAATTTTTCTCACCAATGTGGAAATTTGGATGATAAGGATCTTGTTAGAAAAATATAAATTTTGACTAAAATCGGCATTTTTTTTTCAAAAATCAAATTACTAATTAATAATCAGAGTTATCACCATTTACATTAATTTACAAACGATATCGGTTGTTCTTACTTAAAATTGAATACCAATGTCTTATTGCGGTATGTGTTCTTTGGAAGTGTTCGTAAAGTTGTTGATCCGTAATTAAATTTTGCGGAAAATCTTTTAGAGCGCTTAGTTGTGACATATCCTAAGCATATTCAATAGAATTAAAAGACGAGCGAATATGCAAGCCAGTCTAAAACTTGAATATTTTGGTCTCGAAGAGCGGCCGTTCCCTGTCATGTCGTATGCGAAGGGACATTATCATTCATGAGTAAGAATTTCTGGTCCATTTTTACTTTTTATGAGACAATACTTTTTAATTTACTACTTTAATTTACTACCTCCTCGTGTTTTTATACTACCTTTGTAACCAACAAACGCGCTGGGTTCATGCGCCAAAGTAGACTCCTGATCCGGACCCACATTATGATATTCCCGTGATGATATAGATGTACCTCCTGAGGATGCCACAGATGGCTAACAATCCCAAGCGTTTCTCCGGCTCGTGTTCTTCGTGGATCCGGATGAAAACCTAACCGGAATCATTGGTAAATAACAGCAAAGGCGTCAACTTGCACCACATATGCTAAACGCTCTCATCAATTACTGAAAACTAGCTTCATCGGTCACATAAACACAGTACATAAGCTAAGATAGTAAAATCAGTGGTTGGGGTGGCTATTCGCCTAAATAATAGAACTCCATCCTATTGAAACTGTCCTGGCTTGTCAACTAGCTAACTAGTTTTCTAGCTTAGAAACGAATCTAGTTTTGTCTACACGAAGCCAGAAGCTTGCTAGCTGACTGACACTAGCTTGCTATCATAGCATAAAAAACTAGCTTTTTGGATCTCGGGCATAAGGGAAAAGCATTCCTAAGCATAGATAATATTTTATTTCATAGAAAAACTTCTTCCAAATTTACCACCTCAGTCAGTTTTAGTACTCGATAATGCATCATACCACAACGTCGTATCGGATCCAGTGCCCACATCGAATTCAAGAAAAAGTGACATGTTAGCTTGGTTGGACAAACATAATATACCATATCCAGAAAGAAACACAATACCTATTCTTTATGACATTATTAAAAAAAATAAGCCAAACTATACACAATTTTTACTTGATGCAATCTTCAAAGATCATGGACATAGTGTATTGCGCCTTCCACCATCCAGAACTCAACCCAATAGAGTTACTATGGGGCATAATTAAAGGGAAAGTAGCATCACAAAATGTGAACTTTAACTTGAAAACTGTGGAAGAATTATTTAGAAAGGAAGCAAATGCTATTAGTCTGGATATGTTTAGTGACGTTTGGAGAAACACGCGAGAACATGAGGAAAAATATATTCAATTAGAACCAAAAGTATTTGTATTGTTTTTATGACCTGAAATTTAATTATTATTTGATAATTGAATGATTATTAATACTTTTATCCAATTGATTATTATTAGAATAAATAATTAAGTTCATCAATTGATTTACTTTTAAATTATAATTTTACAGGTAAATTATGAGAGCTTTCATAATTATATTTGCATATATTTATCTACAACGCACCATTTTACAATTCAAGTCTAAAATGAAACTAGAGTCGCATTTATTTTTGAACATACTGTAAGTGAAATTGCATAAGTGTGAGTACTGTGAACATGCCAGCTTTCCTTAATTGACCGATACACTGACTGCTCGAGCCGTTGACTGCGCTAGAGCCGTCGACGGCTCCCTCCCCCCTGAAAATCAATGACTTGACTAGTCAAAAAAATCAACCGCTCGAGCGGTTGGTAGCGACGGCTCGAGCGGTCAACAACCGACGGTTCGAGCAGTTGACGCCGACCGCTCGAGCCGTCCGTGTACGTCGCTCAGCCGTTAACTGCTCGAGCGGTCCGTGTACGACCGCCCTTAGTTTTCACATAGAAACGTTTAAAACTTTAAACTAGGACAGAGTTCAAATAATAACATTATAATAATACTAAATAGCAAGTATTGTTAAATACAAATATAATATTATATTGTACTCATCTTATACCTATAGAGCCTAAATATTAACAGATTTTACAATGTAGGTACAGAAGCCGCTGTAATATTTTATATCGTCATACTTCTTCGTTGTACTTAGTAACATGTTTCGTTAATCGTTATTATATCTTTTAAACACGATTATTTTATCTAAATACTTCTAGATTGCACGTTCTATGATATATTTGCTGCAAAATAGGAACAAACTTCCATTGGAAAAATCACACAAATTCAATAGATCTCCTCAAAATAGAACATAGCTCTCAACTCAATTGATTTAGGTATATATTATTTCTGTCTCGTTGATCTTAAGTCTAAAATAAAAGACGTGATAGGATGTATTTGATAAATTGAACGGTGAAACAGAAAACAATGCAGATAATATTATTTCAGAATCAAATAAGTATCTGTATTAGATATAGTCATACATGTTCTCATCACTATCATCAATACATCACTACATAGTATAAAACAAAGTCGCTTTCTCTGTCCCTATGTCCCTATGTCCCTTTGTACGCTTAAATCTTTGAAACTACGCAACGGATTTTGATGCGGTTTTTTTTAATAGATAGAGTGATTCAAGAGGAAGGTTTATATTTATAATAACATCCATTAAATAGTGGAGAAGTACTGTTATTTTTGATGTTTCTAATGTGATGTCGTAAAAAATTACATTTTTTCCGCTTACATTGCAAACGCAGGCTGAACCCTACGAGTTTTATCAAAATAATGTACTAAGTATTATACACATTGAAAAGGTCTACAGAAAAGTCCGTGATGGTATATGTCTATCTCTTATGGATAACCCACAATAACTTTTTTTTGTCATTTACTTTTTACGACAAATAATGGCTAATTTTCGAAGCGATTTTAACCAATACAGCATTAATCCTTAACCAATTTAATACCTTGAGTACATTGTTCATTTAATATAGATCTATATGGCCCTTTACACCGTATGATTTAAGTGAATATTTTCGAAGATATTACAGATTTAAAAATTGCGGGACGTAGCGTTTGCGGCGGTACCGGCCGGCCGACCGGCTATATATTTTATACCCGTGCAAAGCCGGGGCGGGCCGCTATGTTTTTATATACAACGTTCACAGTTTTTCTGTAGTGTATTAAGTATCAGCATTGCACCCGTGCGAAGCCGGGGCGGGTCGCTAGTAGTAGGTTTAAAACAAAGTCGCTTTCACTGTCCCTATGTCCCTATGTCCCTATGTATGCTTAAATCTTTAAAACTACGCAACGGATTTTGATGCGTTTTTTTTTAATAGATAGAGTGATTCAAGAGGAAGGTTTTAGTATATAATTTATTATGTTTTAGACAAAGCGGGCGAAGCCGCGGGCGGAAAGCTAGTATAGAATAAAACAAAGTCGCTTTCTCTGTCCCTATGTATGCTTAAATCTTTAAAATTACGCGGACGAACTGAAAATTAACGGATTTTGATGCGGTTTTTCTAATAGAGTGATTCCAGAGAAGGTTTTAGTATACAATTTATTAGGTTTTAGAAAAAGCGGCCAAAGCCGCAGGCGGAAAGCTAGTCACTACATAGTATAAAACAAAGTCGCTTTCCCTGTCCCTATGTCCCTATGTCCCTATGTCCCTTTGTACGCTTAAATCTTTGAAACTGCGCAACGGATTTTGATGCGGTTTTTTTTTAATAGATAGAGTGATTCAAAAGGAAGGTTTATGTGTATAATAACATCCATTAAATAGTGGAGAAGTACTGTTATTCTTGAGGTTTCTAATGTGATGTCGTAAAAAATTACATTTTTTCCGCTTACATTGCAAACGCAGGCTGAACCCTACGAGTTTTATCAAAATAATGTACTAAGTATTATACACATTGAAAAGGCCTACAGAAAAGTCCGCGATGGTATATGTCTATCCCTTATGGATAACCCACAATAACTTTTTTTTACGACAAATAATGGCTAATTTTCGATGCGATTTTAACCAATACAGCATTAAATCTATATGGCCCTTTACACCGTATGATTTAAGTGAATATTTTCGAAGATATTACAGATTTAAAAATTGCGGGACGTAGCGTTTGCGGCGGTACCGGCCGGCCGCCCGGCTATCTATTTTATATACGTGCGAAGCCGGAGCGGGCCGCTATGTTTTTATATACAACGTTCACAGTTTTTCTGTAGTGTATTTAGTATCAGCATTGCACCCGTGCGAAGCCGGGGCGGGTCGCTAGTAAATCTATAAAAAGAAAAGAGAGTTCAATTTCTTGCACTCTGATAACTTAAAACTACTGATTTAAATGATTTTTCTTATTTTGGTTTGTTAGATTTCTCTGCATGTTCGTCATAAAAACTTTTCAAACCTTGTACGGAGCCCCAAGATTCTTATAAACCCAAAAGAGAATGTTGATTTCGTGTCTATGGACCCTTAAACAGTCCCTCTTTAATTGGGTCCCCTTTGCTTTGATTTCAAGTACTACTTTAAGATTTTTATGTTCATTTACTGTTATTATTTACCAAAAATGTTTACGGCACATTTATCTCAGTAAGAAAATAATGTAATCAAAAACATGTCTTCTAAAAATGCAATACTTTTCTTTTTATTGTAAAAAATGAGTGAAAATATTGACTTACGCCTTAATATAATTATTTTACCTTTTACAGAGGCATTTAAAATAACTCTACATTTTATTATTTAAATTTATAGACAAACTAGCTTCCGCCCGCGGCTTCGCCCGCGTGGTGTTTTTATAAAAGGTAGCCTATATATATAGGTATAATCATACTATTTGTCAAGTCAATTTAATTCGACTGGAATTCCTCAAAAATCTCACTTATTCACAGCAGCATAGAAGAAAAATGCAGTATTTTTATGAAATACCAATCAGCCAACGTTATTCGGTTGCTCTTTTACGAGCACCATAAAACTCTGTCACCGTTTCTACCGAACTTTATTAGCGAAACCGACTAGTTTATGGCTGGTGTATTTATGTTGCGCGTAACTAACGAAAACCTATATCTTTTGGACATATTAAAATTTGAAAATTTTATTTTGAAATCACTTTATCACTGCATTTAACCGCTAATATTTGTAGAGAAAATGGCCGCTAAGTCTTTGCATACTAATAAACAAAGAGTTTATGGGTTTGTCTATTACAAACATTCAAATTCTCAAGCGCAGTCTTTCCTCACTTTGTTCAAACTATTGCTCTAAAGCATTAAGGTTTTAATGAGCAAAGATTTTTACAATTTTACTTAATTTTAACGTTATTCCTTTACAAAATAAAGACGGAACATAATGTAGGGTCACATTTTAAGGTTTCTAATAAATTGTTTAGGCAGGTTTCGCAGACTTGAGAATGGATGCCTACCTCAAATTAAATATATCCACACGTCGACCCTAAAACAATGGCTATATTCACATTAGGGTAAAAGTGGGATAGATGCCGCACCGGGATAGATGCCTCATTTTCAAAAAACCTCACTTCCCAGAGTCGTGACTAGGAATTAATGATTTAAATAGGATCTCCTATCACCCCGCACCTCGGGTACGCATGAGCTGTTGTTTGGTGAAGACATGTTTCGCTAGTGCGTGTTATAATATCCGCGGCGAACTTCACGAACACGTTAAAATTTAAAAAGGTTGATATGTGCCTCTGCATAACTTTATAAGTATTAATAAATTTCACTATATTTCTTATTATGTCTATACACTGGTTCATTAAGTACAAATCTAAGTGAAAATAGTGGCTCTTTTGTTTTTATTTAATAAAAAAAAATACTGGGGCAGCTATCCTTATCAAAAAGTATAGTTGCCCCTTTTTTTTCGAGGGATAGATGCCCTTAGGGGCATCTAAGGGCATCTATCCCTCAATACATATGTACATGTTATTATCGATAATCACAGGTACTGTTTATATTTTTACCTGATTGCGTCAGAGGTTTTCTCTATGTTAACCGATTTTACTCGTTTAATTTGCTTTTTTTTTTGTTATGTATACTTACTTATTAATGATCTGCCCTTATAGTGATTGTAGGAGAACCACGCCGCGAAAATACAAAAGAAAAGAAGGAGTGCGAGCGCAAGCATATTCTTGGACAACAGAACAACTATTTTAACATGACATTTGCTGGTTTATCATATAAATTTTATTAGATTTCGCGTTTATAGAGTATGTAAGGCATCTATCCCACTCTGCAGGCATCTATCCTCCTTAGTATTTTCATGGTGGGGCAACTATCCAACTAGGTAGGCATCTATCCTCAAAAAAGGTGTTCTACAAAAATGTTTATTACACACTATCTATAAATGATAGGATAAAAAATATATATAGTAATTCAAAACAGATAATTAACCTAGCTATATTCATACAAAGTTTTCGTATAAGATTCATGTTTTTAAAATTATGAGGCTATTTCAAAAAGTGGGGCATCTATCCCACTTTTACCCTACATGAGTTAGCGATTTTACTAATTATTAAAATTAACGGAAAGCGATACAGTTTTATCATCACATATTACAGTAACATCAAGTTTTGATCAATTACTAAGGTCTAAAGAAGGAACTGTGACGCCAATTTTATCATAAAGCGGCATTCAAATGCAATTATATTGCATTAGCGTTACAAAACCTTAACATAATATTATAATGTACCTCAGAAACTTATCTTGATCATTACAAGTTTTCTTATTCATCTCCATCGAATAAAAGTTAATCCATTGACATGATACTTTGTGCTTTATTGATCCAGAATATTTTTTTTTTTTTAATTAATGCGATGATAATATTTCTAGCCATTTTAATTTTCAGTTTGAAATCCAATAAAGAAGTGATTTCTTATAACATTTTTTTAACTTATTCAAAACAATATTAATCGATTACACTATGTAGGTACGACAAAAATGATAAAGCAGATGTAATATTAAAATCCGCTAATCGCTCCGCTTGCTAATAAAACCAACATATTCATATATATCATAGGATATATTATATCTTGTTTGGATCACTCGTGTTCCTTGATTTAATTAATGTAATTTAATTACGGAAACGCGTGATTGACGATAATTAAGTACCATTTGTGTCACATTACGGGGTTAAGGGCTTATTATACCTCACCGGCACGGAATCTTGGCCACTTACAAATTTGCCGATAAAAAAAGTTTGAAGTGTTTTTCACGATTTTTTTGTATGCAGATATGTTAACATATTATTTGTTTAATTTTATGGTAAGAAATCATTAAGTTTGAGAATAATCTTTTACCACTTTTTAAGAGTTACTCGAAATTTGTGATTTGTGCGGTTAAGCGGAAGTTACGAATTGTTCGTTTTAAACTTTTTTCGATATCGTTTATAACGTTTTAAGATATTGTTATTGTTGTACTGTAGTCAATGATTATAACAAACAATAAAAAATGCCGTTAACATCTGAACAACCTGCTCAGGCCATCACAATGTCAGACCAATGACTGCCGCAACGTAAAGTACCTAATATACAGTACGTACCACGTTCAGCGGTGCACTATGCATGGAAAAGATACCAGGAGACTGGTAGCTACACGTGCAGACCAGAAAATGAAGGCGTGAGGTGCACATCAGCTCGAGAAGGCCCGTTTATTGTTCAAGAGATACTCAGAAATGGCTTTCTGACAGTTTTTGAGATACGCCACCGGCTCTAAAATACCAGGATAAAAAATGTGAGTGAGCAATCGGTGAGAAGACTAATGAAGGAAGTTAATTTGAAGGTTTGCAGACCAGCACGCCGTCCAGAACTCCTCAGACATCACAGAGAAGCACGTCTTCGTTTTGCACGAAAACATGAAAACTGGACCCACAGCCGGTGCGCTCGTGAGGTGTTCACAGATGACTGCTAAGGCACTTTACGAGCTTCTGATAGCCAAGAGTCAGTATAGAGGAGACGAGAAGAGAGGTTTTCACCCATCACCACACTCAAACTGCGATTTTTCATGGAGGGTCAATAATGGTATGGGGAGGTATAAGTTCCGATGCTCGCACGGAGTTAGTTATCGTAGATAATGCCTTAAATTTGATCAGGTACATTGAGGAAATTCTCCAGGAACATGTTCAGCCCTATTACAGGTTTATCAGTGAAGAAAATTTGCCACTAATACACTATAACGCACGTCCGCGTGTCGTACGATGCGTATAAGAGTACCTTCAAGAGGTTATTATTGAAAAATTGGAGTGGCCAGCTCGTAGCCCGAATCTTAATCCAATAAAACACATCTAGGACATGCTTAAAAGAAACATAAAGTTCGATTCCAACCCAGCACCAATGTTAGATGAGCTTAGAAATACAGCTGGGGCCGTTTGGTACACTATAGCTCAAGTGGACATCAAAAATGTCTTCTAGAGTATGCCAGACTGGATGCAAACAGTGTTTAAGGAAAGAGAAGGAAACACCCTATATTAAAAGGTTCAATTTTTTTTATGGAAACGTTCTTTCTAATTTTTGTGCATTTTTTAAGAAATCATTTAAATTTCACAGGAAAAGCGTAAATTCTTGTTTAATTCATATCTACGCGGTAGTACTTCTTATAAACTTCCAATTATTACTAAAAGTTAGTAAAAACATTAAAGTAACTAGTTTTGATTAAATTTTTATTGAATTTTGTAGTAGAAAAGAAATAGTGTTATTTTACCCAAAAATTTGCAGTGGCCAAGATTCCGTGCCGGTGAGGTAACGTAATGTTAACTCGTTCCTATGATTGTGTATGAAAGGAATTCCCATTTCATCAAATCACTAGCTATGCGCCGTGGTTTCACGCGCATTGCTCCGCTCCTATTGGTATTAGATATACCTACTATAGGTATATGTTATATAATTTGCCTATAAATTATAGTAAAAATATGTGTGAACGATAAGAAATAAAGCTTGGTTACATGGATAAAAGCATATTATAGTTATACTAAAAAGCAAATTATTTATGTAAAATAAACTTAATGAAGTTTCATTAATTATTCCTTCTCTGTTTCAAAGCCTAAGCCTTCTTAACTACACAAAATCTTGGGTTTCTCAAAGCAAATTCTTTTCATATATTTAAATATATATATTTTATTAGTATAATAATTTAATATTTATGCAATATTATTTAAAATCTAGTACATTATAATTATTATTAGGCATATAAATTCAGTTCTGTTTGATAAAGCCTTATTAGATTTTTAAATTCTCATATGTACAAAAATTAGTCTGCTACCTTTAAAATTGTTGTAATGTAGTTGCAATGAGCGGTTATCTTTTTAGTAAAATGCATATATCTAATTAACGAAATTGGTTCAGCAGTTCTCGAGTATTGCGCTTACCAACATATTTTGCGATTCATTTTTATGCATTTAAGATGCTTCATTTCAAAATCTAAACTGCTACTAAATTATATTCCTTTATAGGCAATTGATATAACTAGTAGTACCTATATAAAGTACTCTGTGATAACCAGACAGTGTCATAGGATTTCAGCCTGGCTAGATCTAGCTCAATTGATTAATCCCAGCATTAATATATCGTGCATCTCCTTTGTGATATTGGCAATAAATCCGAATTGTATAAATGTGTAAAGGTATCGATTTTCAGTTTATATGATATACTTGTTTTAACCCATGGTTTCACTGTATTCCAGACTATAATCTATCTCTGTGTGAAAATTTATAAAGATTCGTCAGCTGTTTCGCTGTCAAAGAGTAACATACATTCATCTATATGAACTTTCAATATTATATTATATTACTAGCGACCCGCTCCGGCTTCGCACGGGTGCAATGCTGATACTAAATACACTACAGAAAAACTGTGAACGTTGTATATAAAAACATAGCGGCCCGCTCCGGCTTCGCACGGGTATAAAATATATAGTCGGGCGGCCGGCCGGTACCTCCGCAAACGCTACGTGCCGCAATTTTTAAATCTGTAATATCTTCGAAAATATTCACTTAAATCATTCGGTGTAAAGGGCCATATAGATCTATATTAAATGAACAATGTATTCAAGGTATTTAATTGGTTAAGGATTAATGCTGTATTGGTTAAAATCGCTTCGAAAATTAGCCATTATTTGTCGTAAAAAGTAAATGACAAAAAAAAGTTATTGTGGACTTTTCTGTAGACCTTTTCAATGTGTATAATACTTAGTACATTATTTTGATAAAACTCGTAGGGTTCAGCCTGCGTTTGCAATGTAAGCGGAAAAAATGTAATTTTTTACGACATCACATTAGAAACATCAAAAATAACAGTACTTCTCCACTATTTAATGGATGTTATTATAAATATAAACCTTCCTCTTGAATCACTCTATCTATTAAAAAAAACCGCATCAAAATCCGTTGCGTAGTTTCAAAGATTTAAGCATACAAAGGGACATAGGGACATAGGGACAGAGAAAGCGACTTTGTTTTATACTATGTAGTGATTATTAGTATAACGAACAAAGCAAAGACCATGTTATGAACCTAGTGATTATTATAATAGTAAGGTACTTTACATTATTAGTTTTATATTTGGACTAGATTTCCGCCCGCGGCTTCGCCCGCGTTTGCAAAGGAAAACCCGCATAGTTCCCGTTCCCGTGGGATTTCCGGGATAAAAACTATCCTATGTGTTAATCCAAGTTACCCTCTATATGTGTGCTAAATTTCATTGTAATCGGTTCAGTAGTTTTTACGTGAAAGAGTAACAAACATCCATACATCCATACATCCATACATCCTTACAAACTTTCGCCTTTATAATATATATTTGATATTTGATATTTGATATTTGATCTTTGTACTTTGATAAATACTTTACATAGTTTTTCAAACAACCGCGACGCGACGGTTGGATCATAATTCTTATAAAAAATTTCAAGTGTAGGAACTAAAGAATATCCATTGTTTTCTATTATAGAATCTTTCAAGGCACACTAATGGAAATAAAATGAAGTCCTTTATGTAATATAATAGGGGATAAAGAACTTTATTCAATATAGTATTTTCTTGGTAACCTTCGGGACTTCTAAACTATTTCTTTTTAATTTAATATTATAGCTATAAGTAAAAACATAATGACAAATATTTGTACGATTTTAAATATGATTGAAAATAAACTATACATTCTTCATTTTTTTTTATTTCAAGAAATTTTCTCCAAAATATTCAGTCTAAATTCGATACCTAATAAATTACCAACTTTAAAACGAAATGAATTAAAATTAATTAGACATAAACATACAATCCCTACTATCCCTACTAATATTATAAATGCGAAAGTAACTCTGTCTGTCTGTCTGTCTGTCTGTTACGCTTTCCCTCTTAAACCTCTCAACCGATTTTGATGAAATTTGGCACAGACAATCTTTAGACCCTGAGAAAGAACATAGGCTACCTTTTATTGCGAAATATGTACCACGGGCGAAGCCGGGGCGGACCGCTAGTATAATATAACTTACGTCTTAATATACCTACAGCCTTTAAATAAAAGCTACAAGATACAAAAACAACCACTTTAATTACTGTCCCATAAAATATACAGATACTTATTTTTTTTTACATAGATAAATACAATTAAACAAAAGCTTCACCACATAGTCCGTTTTCTTATGGGAAAAGGTATACATTTTTGAGTAAAGCAATGCCATTTGGTACGAATGTTGTACTCATCCACCTAAGCCCAAATCGCCCGGTAGCCAGTCATTACTCCCCGGAAGGAGGGAGGGAGGGGGGGTTAAAGAACAGAGCGCCCGGCGCTCGGAAAAAAAATTCTGGCGGATTCATTCGGACCTATGAGTCGAATTTGGTGTCGTTATCAGGTAACTAGATAATGCCCAATTCATTCCCTATACCAGGTTTTTAGGGTTCCATAGCAAAATATGTCACAATCCTTAAAATAAAAAACTTTTAGTAGTGAAAAAATCCAAACAAACCAGTATAGTTTTATATTTTTGTATCAAACTTAGTTTATAAAAAATACTGTCTGAAAGGCAATTTAATGTAGATTATAAAAACATTAACAAGTAACATATATTTTATCATTTTAAATGTAAAAAAAATTATACAAAGTACAAAAACGTTCGACAGCGCAGCGTAGGGGACGGCTAATAGACCCGAAAAACAAGCAATACTAACAAAAAAAACCAGCAAAGTGCGAGTCTGACTCGCTCATCGAGTGTTTCGTACTTATTTGTCCCATACCATGTTAACTAGTCTGGTAGGACCTGGATATCTGATACTCACAAACTTTTGTCTTTATAATATTAGTGTGATTTTTAATCATCTTTAAATTATAAATGAAGTCAGGTAACATTGTTAAAAATAAAGATATATAATAATAGAACGTTATAGTATTAATAATAATGACAACCACCTCCACAATTGCGTGATTCGGTACATTTGAACTGGCGTTTAGAACACTTCAATCTGGAACTGCAAGATTTCACGCACCGATATCTTATTAATTCAAAGCTTCTCTTTTCTTTTTATTTCAGATGGGGAAGGAATATTCAGATTTTTTTTGTAGGCCCCCAAATATACACAGCCTGTAAAACTGCCCTTAAGGTGTGTTGTCTAAGGGCAGCTTCTGTGGGAGGCAAATTTTCTATTTGCATGTCCTTTTATGTTAAAAATTGTTTGCGACCCTCATTTACTGTCACAGCGAGGTATGATCTGAAAAACAAACATGTACTAAATATAATACTTATAAAAATATAAGTTCTGGATAAGAGTATCTTTAAAATATCGTGACCGTCCTTACCTATCATGCATTGTAATCACAAACTTTTCAATTTCACTGTCTGCATATTTGCCACTGTAAAGTGCTTCAAACCCTCGTGTGGCTTTAGGATATGACTACCTTGCCTCAAATGCAGTTTATTTGCGTCTTGCATTAAATATGAGTTTGTGTAACATCTGGTAAAAGAATGGAATAATATATACGTGTGTTCTTTGTGGACCTGATACAAGAAAACCATTTCTTAAGTATTATTTGTCAATAAATGAATTTGGGTACTAAACTGAAACTCTAACATTTATTTATTTAATTAGACTTCTTATAAAAGCAATTTTGAATCGTCATAACATTTTTTTAACATTTATCACCGATTCGGAAAGCAGTATGTATGGAAAAGAACCGGAAAAAAGAAACTCCTTATTTGCTCTTTTAAAATCGTGTCAATATTAAGGTACAATTTAATTTTACATAGTAATATGTAACTACTAATAAGTCCATTATTTAAACATGAAGCTAGCATTTTTACATGCCAGGTATTGATGATTTCGTCCTGTGCCGATGTGTACCCATAGTTAGTTTAAACCTTCTAGCTTTGGAACACACGATATAGTAGTAGTAGCCAAAATAATGTTAAGAACAGTCGACACATATAGCTAGTACAGAATATCATGTGTTCCAAAGCTAGAAGGTCTAAAATAACTATGGGTACACATGCAATTGAGGCATGGAAGGCATATACGAATGTCATACGAAATATGCAGACAGTGAAATTGAAAAGTTTGTGATTACAATGCATGATAGGTAAGGACGGTCACGATATTTTAAAGATACTCTTATCCAGAACTTATATTTTTATAAGTATTATATTTAGTACATGTTTGTTTTTCAGATCATACCTCGCTGTGACAGTAAATGAGGGTCGCAAACAATTTTTAACATAAAAGGACATGCAAATAGAAAATTTGCCTCCCACAGAAGCTGCCCTTAGACAACACACCTTAAGGGCAGTTTTACAGGCTGTGTATATTTGGGGGCCTACAAAAAAATCTGAATATTCCTTCCCCATCTGAAATAAAAAGAAAAGAGAAGCTCTTTGAATTAATAAGATATCGGTGCGTGAAATCTTGCAGTTCCAGATTGAAGTGTTTTAAACGCCGCGCCAGCTCAAATGTACCGAATTACGCAATTGTGGAGGTAGTTGTCATTATTATTAATACTATAACGTACTATTATTATATATCTTTATTTTTAACAATGTTACCTGACTTCATTTATAATTTAAAGATGATTAAAAATCACACTAATATTATAAAGACGAAAGTTTGTGAGTATCAGATATCCAGGTCCTACCAGACTAGTTAACATGGTATGGGACAAATAAAGTACGAAACACTCGATGAGCGAGTCAGACTCGCACTTGGCTGGTTTTTTTGTTAGTATTGCTTGTTTTTCGGGTCTATTAGCCGTCCCCTACGCTGCGCTGTCGAACGTTTTTGTACTTTGTATAATTTTTTTTACATTTAAAATGATAAAATATATGTTACATGTTAATGTTTTTGTAATCTACATTAAATTGCCTTTCAGACAGTATTTTTTATAAACTAAGTTTGATACAAAAATATAAAACTATACTGGTTTGTTTGGATTTTGTCACTACTAAAAGTTTTTTATTTTTAGGATTGTGACATATTTTGCTATGGAACCCTAAAAACCTGGTATGGGGAATGAATTGGGCATCATCTAGTTACCTGATAACGACACCAAATTCGACTCAAAGGTCCAAATTAATCCGCCAGAATTTTTTTTCCGAGCGCCGGGCGCTCTGTTCTTTAACCCCCCCTCCCTTCATCCTGCCGGGGAGTAATGACTGGCTACCGGGTGATTTGGGCTTAGGTGGACGAGTACAACATTCGTACCAAATGGCATTGCTTTACTCAAAAATGTATACCTTTCCATACAAGCATGCCCATAAGAAAACGGACTAACACTACAAATCATGAAATCGTTCCAACAATTAGTGAATCACGGAAATCTCTACTTAAACAAATCTCAAAATGTAATTATTCATGAAATCCAGTAATTATCCCGGGCCAGCCAAAGCAGAAAATGTTGATAAGCCACTAGTGGATTAGGGTGCTTACACACTAGTGGTTAACCGTCGCGTTTATGTGACAAGAAAGGTGAAATATTTTCAGGGGTCATTCAAACATACTCAAACATTTATTTATTCAATGAGACTTCTTATAAAAGCACTTTTGAATCATCATAACATTTTTTAACATTTACCACCGATTCGGAAAGCAGTATCTATGGAGAAGAACCGACAAGAAACTCCATAGTTGCTCTTTTAAAATCATGTCAATATTACAAATTAATTTTACATTGTAATATGTAACTACATAAATGTGTATGCATCTTTATAGTGAACAATATCATCTACATATTATTACGTATTTCAATTCCTTAAAGTTTCGATCTTGTCAAGTGCTAATGAGAAAAAATATAATTTGGAACGTGTATAATTATTTTTCATAATAATTGAATAAAGAAACATTAGGTACTTACCTAATTTTCTTAATGCTACCTAAAAATGCATTCCCGTTACCTAGCAGATATAGCTTTTAGGAATAAGTACCTTAATAAATCGGGCAATTAAACACAATAAGTTGAGCAATTAGCTTTGAAAGCAGTTTTGAATCGCTAAAATATGTAATGATAACTGGAAAACATGCATTATACTGTACATAATTTGTGATATTATTATTAATTAATTCTTCTTCTTTATAATTGGATATTTATGCGAATTTGGTAGTTATTTATATTAGTGTAATTTATATTTTACCATTTCACTACAATGATTTTTACTAAACTTTACAGGACATTTTTAATATTACCTACCACGTTCCCTGCGCCAAACAACTGCGTTCCGATGAACCGTCACTCTATTAAACTAAAAAATATACTTCCTCATAAAACCAGGGTATTGTTGAAGAATAATTTCTAACAGAGTATAAAGCAGCTAAAATTGAAATGGTTTAAATGTTCCTCGTCCTTTGTTAACAGACAATGGAGTTCTTGAATGAAAATTGAAATTTCGTTATTCTGTACATTTTTGAAACATCTGCTGTTTTCTTTATGAATATCTAATTGGCTTTTTTAAAATGCAATTGGAAATGTAATTGGTTATATTGTTAGTATATTGGAAGAAAGTAAATTGTATGAAGACAAGAAACTTCTTATTAGGTAAAAAATATTGATATGCAAGGTTTAAAGATATCGGTACTAGGATAATGGTAATTTATGTGAAAGAAAAAGGTTTGCAAGCTCAAAACGGAGTATTTAAATAGCGGAGTATATACATATTTCTAGTTCTTTTAAATTCATTAATTGATCAATAAATTCATTGTTCTTCAGTGCTTTTTTATGTCAATCCAAAACAATCGTATGCGTGTTTGTATGTATGTAACAAATGTACATAGGGTTCCTTGTATATTGTAATTTATCTCGTTCACGCTGTAAGTAGTTATTGAGCTTAGAACGACAAAGAAATAATATAATACAGTAAGTCTTTTAGTAAAATCCACGGGTAAAACTAGTGATTACTTATCAATCAATTGGCCATAATAATGTTACATTATTTACGAAACAGAAAAGCTTTTAAAGCATATGATTCAATATAATAAGTTCATATTTATATGATGTTTTAACCTACACGTTATTGCTATAAATAGATCGTAAGTAGACCGTGATAGGGGTGTGGAGTGTCCTTAACTAATGCATAAACTAATATTATATCTAAGAATTATATATAGTTAATGTTTATGCTTTGATTGTATATTATGTATAAACTCTAAACTCAAGAACGACTGGACTGTAAAACATCAATTTAAATATATATGGTTTGAGTGATATAGGCTGTTTACTTTTTTATTTTTTGGAGGATATTTTTACAATATTTAAAGTGGTTTCCTTTAGTATGTGGATAAAATTGTAATTGTGTCTGTGTGTGAATTTATTTTTGCAATATTATCACAGGACTGTTAAATCTTTTTATATTCAACGATATGAACATAATATGAATGTTATGCTATTGATCCAATCTATACATATTATAAAATCTTAATATCCCGGTTATAGGGTTTTATCTACGAAATTCCACGGGAACAGGAACTATGTGAGTTTGTCTTGGGCGAAGCCGCTGCGCTGGCGGAAAGCTAGTTAACAAAATAACTAAAACAAATACAACAAAATCGATTGACTGAAGTCAGCAGCAGTCTCGGGCGTAGGCGAACGCAGCATAGGCATCGCATGCGCATGAGACGCCTCAGCTAGACAACGACTAACAAAAATTGTTTAGTAAAAGGCCGAAAATTTACATTTATTTGAGCTTTGACAGTCTTTATGCCAGCTCTGAGGTTTGACCAGTCCAACCTACTATAACATATAGACTACAAACAGGTCTTTAATTAAGTTAATACCATAGATTATCAACGTCACAGCACCGCAGTCAGTGTGAAGGCACTCTAACCAGAACTGATCTTAAGGAGAATAAATTCCGGAGTCGAGCCGTTAAGCCGAAGCGGTTAAGGGTGCGACGGTGCGTGAGACATCGATTACTCTATCTTTATGGTGTGTAAAAGGTATCTCTGACTTAAATTTGGGGAAAGGTCACTGGCCTATGGCTTTTATAGAGGCGTGGGAAATACTGTGACAGCTTTGTTAGGAAAATACCATAGAAAATACCTAAATACAAACAGTGTTAAAGAATTAATTAATAAATAATTATGTATCTGCATGTAGGTGTCCCTACTGTAAAGAGCCAAATAATAATAATTCAAATTCTTAAAATTTTAGCGTTTTAGTAGCAGAAGCTAAATTGATAATGTAGATTGAACGTTGTCCGCTATTTATTATCTATAATTCAATACAATACTTTATTAACAAAACAATATAGTAACACATAAATATAGCCATTATTTTCGAAATTAAAAATACCACTTAAATCTAATAAAAGTGTTAACTGAATACAGATGTAATATTCCACTTTGATTATTAATTTATGAACTTTCTTGCACAAGTTAGCAACAGAATAGTGCTAAAAACTTTTCCGATCTTCTGGATAGTTAATTTTATGATTTCGTCACTATTATTAAAGTGCACATTAAATGCAATTTTATCCAGCTGCTGAAGTTATTTTTTTCCAACATTAGTTCTTTGAATCAGCATTCGTAATATTCAATTTTTGAAGTGAAACTTCTTTAAGCGCGTTGAGAGTAAAATTTCAAGGGCACGTCATGGCAATACCGTCACGTTATGGAGTAAGGTGATGATTTTTTTATCTTTAATCTTGCCAAAGAATTTTTACTTCAGACACACACACACGCACACGTGCACATAATTATTATACTCTTTTTTTAATTTCCTTTCTCACAACCGACCCGTTGATCATAAAGTAGTAGAAGAAACTGGAAAATCTTATTTTTTTATGCTCGACTAGTTTAAAACTTGTCGTTTAAAACTAGATATTCTTTTTGATTGAAGAGAAGTCGCTTTCGTATTTGCTAAATTAGGAACTTATAAATTTATAAAGAATAGAAAAAATTCGATCACTCGGGCGGGTCACGAGTGGCTGAGTTGGTGAGGCATCCGCCCCGGAATGGCGCGAAGGATGCGGGTTCGAGTCCCGCCTCGTGATCGAATTTTTTCTATTCTTTATAAATTTATATTTATAAAGCATTTGAATGCCATAAAACCAAAAATATAAATTCAACAAAAAAGGTCGTGTTCCATCGTTACAATATTGTATTCACTGAAAAGTGCTTCATATTGGTTGAAATGGTTGTTAATCATCTCAATAGATGGCGCGCGGTGTGTCCCTTCAGACACATAAAACTGAAAGAATAGAATAAATTCGATCACTCGGGCGGGTCACGAGTGGCTGAGTTGGTGAGGCATCCGCCCCGGAATGGCGCGAAGGATGCGGGTTCGAGTCCCGCCTCGTGATCGAATTTTTTCTATTCTTTATAAATTTATATTTATAAAGCATTTGCATGCCATAAAACCAAAAATATAAATTCAAATTAGGAACTTGTGAAGACGGATAATATTTCCTAATCTCTAGTTAGTATACAATTTTATAAGAACTTGATTATGCGAAAAACATCGGCAACTAATGTAAATATCATATCATTCACAAATAGGTCAACTCAACAAACAATTTAATGAGCTTGTTACTGCTTATTACCAACAATGTTGATCCAAGTTGACCCGATCTTTGATATTTGCAAACTATGTCAAGATTGATCAATTTGTGTTCTGATTTATTGGCTTTTATGTTTTCGCAATCATATTTGCAATTTGAAGTTTGCAATTGTTGTTGTTGTTGCAGTTGTTTTGCAATTTGATGTTTATTTCAATTTATTCAGTTATTGGCAAAATTAATAGATTTCAAAGAGTTTTATAAAGCTAAATAGAAATGCAAGTCTGTTTTTGTGTAACATTGAAGTAAATTAATATAATTTATATAAAAACTACCAACAAAGTAACGTAAATTAAGATAAATAGCATTACCATACAAAATCTTAGCTTTTTATGTGATATAGCCCTTGGTAATATATACACTATAATTTTCTTTGAAGAACTTAATTCGAATTTGAATCTTAATAATTATAATGCGATTTTACGATGAATAACGAAAAGCTAATTCAACGTTCTCATAACACATTGTCGACGTTTAAAAGTATATCAACACCCGCCATATTCATTTCTATTTTTCCCACTAATAGCTAGGTACCTATTACAACTGTTATAAATTATATTATAGCTACCACATAATACCATTAATTACGAAGACCAAACAATTCACAAAGAAAGCTATCATCTAAAAAGAAATAAACGATTTTAATTTTATATTTACTATGTTCCACCTGTACAATAAAATTATCCAACTACTTTCAAAATAGTCGTAAATTCATAGTAATATAAAAAAATTTAATAGCGAGAAATCTTTTCAAGCTCAGAGAATAGGAGTTGCAGCGATAACTGAAATTGTACTTAATTATACGTAACAAGGTTCTCGGAAATGCGGCTCTTTAGTTTTGTTAAATACAAGTGCTGCAGGTACGGGTTAGATATGAAGCTAGTCGTGAGATATTGTGAAGCTAGCTAGGGTTATAGTTATAGCTGCTTATATAATGCAATTTATAGTTGTGTATTGGCACAAAGGTGGTCAAAAGATGGATATTATTAAAAATACACATAACCATCTATTTCATTCAAAAGATTAGCCCGGATAAACAGAAAGACAGAGAGTTAAAAAAATGTTTCGTTCAATTGTTTAGAAAGACAGTAGAAAATAAGTAAGCTTTATAACTGTAAGTGTTGATACTAAACGTTTACTTTTCTCTAATATTTACCATATATGCGATTTAAATCATTTGCGGACGATAATTATTATATTTCAAAGGTTTTTGGAAAAGTAATCAAAGAAAAATATTAATAACTACGTGGTGATGCAAAATTAAAACGAATCAGTAATTTCAATACGCATGAAAATGAATAAACATGAGTGTAACATTTAGTATAATTATATATTACTAGTATATGTGTAATTAGCTACCTAAAATACTGCAATTGAAGTTGATTTGTAAACATTTTATTGATGAACGGTATGAATTACTTGTGTAGTCAGAATAAAATAAACATTGGAGTTAATTTACTGTCCTACACAGCGTTACAAAATGCGTGTGTACATTTGATTGAACTTTATTTTCACTATCCAGTGTAAATTGACAAAAATATCTGAGTCTTATAGAGACAACATAGTTTGCATATGGTATATGGAATACTATAAACGAACAATGGAAACGGAGTATTAATTTAAAATGATGCAAATCCACTCGTCTGACTTATTTCACGTTTTTTATTGTGTTAGGATATCATTTTTTATTGAATTGTTCTGTTTTCATTAGACATAATCTTTTTTTTTTATTGTATTAAGTGTGTTCAGTTTCAAGCAGTCAAATGTTCCTTTCTTAACACAAAATGAAAGCTAATATAGCTTGTCCATCGCTGTATATAAGACAGGTGCCTAGTTATTTACCTGTGACAAGTGACAAGCGCACAAGAGCCCTCCAACGAAGTATTATGTAGCTGGTTTTCATTCGACAACTTCCCCAATTAAAATGTGACGTACACTTTACAATTAGTGTTCAGAGTATTGTTAAATGCTGTGGTGTTTGAAAAGACTTACAGCGTCTCCTAATAGATGGTAAAATGAAGGTAGATGTTAAAGTAACAGTAGATGTTTAATATTATATTGTTACTAGGGATGTAACGATACCGATACCGATATATCGGCCGATATAATCGGCAAGTCGATATATCGGTATCGCCGATTATAAAACAACCGATACCGATATCAAACAATTCAAAAAACCGCGCCCAATGAACGATGCGGGAGGCCGCCCGCGCGTGCGCTCTTTGTATTTTGAAAAAACTCTACCAATAGTAAACTTTTATTAGGAACTGATTGTATGTGTATAACTTAAAGTTTAACTGACTTTGCAAAATAATAATACTAAAATAAATGGTTTTCTTGTTTTTTGATTTGGCATTGTTATTTAAAAGAATACGATTTACAGTTGAGTCTCTGTTAAATGTTGGTAACTTTTATGCATAATTCACTATTTATTTTTCTACCAAGCCATCGATATCGGTATCGGTATCGGTATCACCGATATTTTATTACAAATATCGGTATCGGTATCGTATCGGCAAAATCATGTATCGTTACATCCCTAATTGTTACATTTAAAATCTCATAGCCTTAAATGTAAGTTATAGAAAGTATAGTATGTTCTAGTTTTCAGC
The DNA here is from genome assembly GCA_029959065.1 of Colias behrii. Classification (NCBI taxonomy): domain Eukaryota; kingdom Metazoa; phylum Arthropoda; class Insecta; order Lepidoptera; family Pieridae; genus Colias; species Colias behrii. The sequence continues at coordinate 10,440,024 of JARWMC010000019.1, read as the reverse complement.
GCGTTTTTCCTACTTAGAACTGGTTGCAACAAAGGTATTTAGTTACAACTAATTCTAAGTGTGGAAAACTTGATGTTTGTTTGAGCAAACACATACAAAAGGACAGTACTGATTTTTATGAAATTTTGTATGGATATGACGTAGTACGTGTGAAAAAAAAAATTTTTTTTTTCTTTTTTTCTCTCGACCTACCTTTACAACTTAATTGAGCTGATTACCTTCTGCCCTGGTTGCCTGGAAGAGATCACTTCTAAGTGATAAGGCCGCCAAATACACTAAACTGCTCCTTGCTTTTATTTTTGTATGTTCTAGTATGTAAGTCTGTTTAGTTGTATTAAAGAGTAAAATAAATAAATAAATAAAATCGACAAAACATCTATTTTCATATCTTTAAATGAGAGTCAGTTCAAACAAAGTTTTCCGAGTTTCCTAGTGTATGATTATTATTATTATTTATAAGCTGCTTGCCCGACTCTGTCTGTGCAGGACGTTTTTTCACATTTATCAGCAGCTATTGTCATAATCTATCTTAGATACCTACTTCCAACGCGCCTTTCTTTTGCTTTGATGATGTCAAATGTTTGACAGCTGGCAATAGAGCGGTTTTTATGAGAAAATAAACGTTTCTACCTATTTTCCTCGTAATGTTTACGTTTTATTATCAATAAGAATTTACCTCAACAGAAATATGAAAGAAAAAATATCTGAACGAAAAGGCTTTATTACAGCACTTAAAAACGTTTGATCAAAAATATAGCATTTGTTGACTTACATCCTACTAATATTATAAATGCGAAAGTTTGTGAGGATGTGTGCGTGTGTGTGTGTGTGTGTGTGTGTGTGTGTGTGTGTGTGTGTGTTTGTTACTCTTTCACGCAAATACTACTGAACCAATTACAATGAAATTTAGCACACGTCATATAGAGGATAACTTGGATTAACACATAGGATAGGTTTAATCCCGGAAATCCCACGAGAAATGGAACTATGCGGGTTTTCCTTTAAAAACGCGGGCGTAGCCGCGGGCGGAAATCTAGTTTATGTATAATTGTATATTTGGCGACAAAAAACTACAAAAAATGACAATAATCTAAATCAAAATTAATTCAGATCCTAAGTCTAGATAAAATAACACAACCCTTCGTCTAGATAAAAGGCTACATTTCATCGTCATTGCAGATCACGCATAAACCTAAGGTTTAGGTCGGGCCGGTCACGGGTTAATTAATTGTGAAACCCGGACAGATTACAGAGGTCTTATTTATATCTAGTGTTTTCTTTTGGGTTCATGTACCTTTTGAAACTTGACTCTTTATTGTGAATGTATGGAAATTGTGGTCGATTTCATTGAAGTTTTGAAAGATAAAGCGGGTTTTTTTTTCAAGTTTAAATTTAGGGAACTTTTCATTGGCATAATAATGAAATAGTAATGAATTCGGATAAAAAATTGATTGTAGAATATAATTTGGAATTGATAAACTTTTTAGCGACGTAGGTATACTTTTTTAAGGTCACTAAGATTGTCCTACACTGTAGTTAATATTTCTTAATATTATGAGTATAGCCCACCATAATATTTAACGTATAATGTACAAATTATTCAGATCTATTTATGACCTCATAAATGAAGGCATTCTGACGCTGAATTTGGAGTAACGTCCATGTGACCTGAATTTCCCTTTTTTATAAGATTGTAACATGTTTGTTGTTCATAAAATAAATATTATGAACTCGTAGGCGCTACATCGTCAAGGATTTGCTTTTAACCTCCCTTCATGCGGACTGGAATACAAAGTAGTCTCTAACCTCTAACTAAAATATTGGTGAAACGAAATACACAAAAATATTACGTGGATTGAGTTATGGTATACGTTTTTCAATCATTTTCTACTTGTTTTTGTTAGAAAAGAACTTTATGTATATCAAAGTCATTTTATCCTACATATATTATAAATGCTCTATAGATTGTGATGAAATTTAGCACATATTATACTATTACAAAATTTGTTAGTAGGTACCCATAGTCAATTTCATAAGTTTCTATCCGTTATCATAAATTATAATCATCAATATAACGAATTTAACATATAATCCGTCAGTATGTGTATCATTTTTGCCAGAAAAGGACTGCTGCATTTTTAGTAAGTTAATTTGCCACATAAGTTAAGTGTTTTTATTTATTATTTTTTGTCTACATTCTTTAAGAATTATTAATGTAATAATATACCTGTCTTAAAGGGACTCAATATCGACTACTACATAACTAAATAGCAAATACCTATCCATATTATATACCTGTCTTCAAAGTACATAATATGGATACGGGACTACATAGAAACTAGTACATAACTAAATACGCATCCAAGCAAGGTGTAATGTCTCGTAAAATGACGTGTTGTCCATCGTGGCACCCACAGAAGCTTCCCGCTCATTTGGCACGAACTGAATTATATCGTGGTCGGCCCTTGGGAGCAATGACACTGTTTATATAATTGATGACTGGATTTGTGTATATGTGTGGTTAAGGTGCTTTTGTTTAGAAAGCTGCGTGTAGTATGATAAGGTTTTATACAAATCTGGGTATAATATTTCATACTGTATCCTTTTTTTTAACTTTTTCCTTGTTTATGATATGATGTTAAACGAAATTAATCGAAAGTAAATTTTTCGCAAAATGGTATCTCTACTATAATTGTGTTTAATATACCGACCGTAATATTAACGTTCTGTCCAGTTTTGATGACGCTTTCGGGTTTTAACATGTCGCTTAATTTTAGATGACGGCTCGTAATATGCTTACCTACCTTAATCGGAATATTGCAATTGTTTCTAATACAAGATAAAGGAATAAATAAATATTTGAGTTTGAGTTTGAATATGGATATAATATTATTATTTGAAGCCAAAAGTCATGGGTCGAGTTTTCTGCGAACTTTTTATAACAATGATGTGTTAAACTATAACAAACAAAACCCAAACGTGCTTATTGCTGCAATCTTTAATAACTTCTTAGTCTCTTTTACTTTCTGTAATATCTCCACCTGGAAATTTTATGAATTATTATACTTAATTCTATGTAATACACTTAAAGCATCAAGCAATTTACTGCGACAGTCTTCGTGGTCTTTTAATGAAGCAATTTGCCCCTTTTAGTGGGCAATGCGAAATAAACAATTGTAAAACTTGAGACGAATGTGCAGACTCCACCTTAAAGAGATTTGCATTCAACTCGACGCGGAATTGTGTTTTTATTGTCGAGATAAGATACTGACGCTTTGTCGCAGGGAAAGGAGCATTCGTGTTGAGATCTGTGCATTTGATAGTATGCCAGAGTTAGATCTTTTGTAATACTGATCTGCTGAGACTTTTTACCACGTGTAGAATATTCAAGATTTCTTTCTTTTGCACATTCATGGATATCTGCACCTACATGTACCTTCATTTTTTATAAAATTCGAATATTTTTAAGAATTTTATGGAAACTGATTAACTTTAATATTTCTACCGATAGATAGAAACGCTGGCATTAACCTTTTCTTTTCTACACGTGAAATTCGCTACTTTGATAAAAAATTAACGTTCCTGCTTCTCATTTACAGTTATACTTGATCTCTCTTTTCCCTATGTTTTAAGCTTTATATGTACTTTTTGAAATTGTGTCAAGCGTGCGCTCAGTAACAGGAAAATAGTCCTCATTTCGCGTTTCCATAATGAAATTGTTAGAACATCGGATCGTTGAATGCCGACATGACGGGGCTAAATTAACAGCTTACTTTGCCTTCATTGCTAAGCTGAAGCGTTGCCCTATTACTAATTAATAATTAGTTATTCATAAACCGCAATCTAAAAACAACCCTTTCATTATTCTATATAATCTGCGTATTAGTATAATCTAATCCAGTCGTATTTTCGTATATATTTTAAAAGTTTCTGAAATGAATACCTGCTTGTAAAAGTTTACATGAATAAAAAAAAATGAGTTTGAGTTTGAGTTCCTCTACGTATCGTGATGGTGTACCATTTAATGTATAGTAGAATGTAGTAGATAATAATATTATCGCGGTGTGTATTGTTTTACTCTGATAAAATATATTCACTGAAAATGAGATCAAATTGCAAAACAAATAAACAAACATGGGAGCATTTAAGAAGGTATACTAAGGAAAAGTATTAAGAAACTATATCACATTATTTTTTAATATGTTGTATCCAATCATCAGTTCCGTTTTTCTTTGATGTATTTGTATGGTCTTATTGTGTAAAATAAAACAATTTCTAATAATGTTTTAAATATTCCTGTAAATATAAGAACACTTTTGTATCTTCGTAGCCTTTTAAGATATATTATATTCGTCTTCTTATGTTCATTTCCCGTTTACAAGACAAATGAATATGCCTCTTCCATGTTATATGTAATTAAACAAGTTGCTAAGTACGATCGATAACTTAATAATTTGATTCTTGCTTAAACTTTAGTGAACAATTCTTGTGACTGTTAAAGGGGATTCAATCTTTGACTTCATCATAAGTTGAGAAGAATTTTAATATAAATTTATGTATTTACAACTTTCCAACTTTAAAACCGTTTGTTTTCCTGTATTGCAAAACATTGAATTTGCAAAACATTATGAAATATAATATGTGTTGCTCAAATTCATTTGATTCTTAGATTGGCAAGAAAACTTTTTTTGGTTCATCACAAGTTATTTACACGCTTTGTAAACTAAAAATTATTTCTTCTTTCCGTTTGCTTTTAAAATAATAAACTAGATAACGCCTAAAACGCTCCGTTTAGTTGCATTACAGTCTACGACGTAGCTCTCAGCTACATCTACTACGTTTGCTACGGCGTAGCACTGATAGAATGTTTGAAGTTAAAACAGATAGGTGTTTTAGTGTGAATCTGTTACTCATATCCTGATTTAGATCAATATTCACTGAATACATATTTAATGATAATATATGACTTATTAAAATCTTTTAAATATCTTTCCAATCCAAAAAAGTTTAAAGTAGAACAAATAGTACAGAACAATAATTGAAATATGAACAACAACATATTATTGTGAGGAAAATACATTTGGAAAACAAGTACTTAATACAATAATTAATATAATATGATGAAAACAAAATCCAATACTTTTACAAAATTAAACAAAAACACAAAATATATTCGCCATAGTTGATTCAAAGTATTGTTATCGCCGCTGTAATCCTATGTTCCCCAAATGTGACAATAAAAGCTCGGTTTTTATCCACACGTTAAAACATAAGAGCGAAATCGTGCCCATTATGTTCCACCCAACTGTATACCTAGTATAAATACGATTTGTGCAAACGGGCGGTTCGAACGCGGCATTTTTTACTCGTGTGTGATTTTTGATTACGATTGACGACTTTTATAGGAATGAATGATTTTTGATAATTACTCGGATAGTACATAATATCTTTGATAATGATTTAAACTACGAGGAAAGTCTATTTGATTGATATTATCGTAACAAGCGTAAGTTACATATCAATTTTGAAAAACACTTTTAATTTTTTCTGTTCTGCGACACTTTATAGAAATTTATAAATTATTCCGCCTTAACTACAAACACAAGTCAGTTGAATATGAGTATATATGTTACAGTCAAAACCCTGCACCAGTCAATATCCTTATTGATGGTTATTAAGGTTATTGACTGATTTAAAGAGCAGACATTCAGTCAAAATAGGTTTTAACCAACGTACTGAATAGATTTTAACACTTAAATCTTTCTGTAATGTAATGTAATCTTTCTGTAATTCAATAACCTTAATAACCGTCAATAAGGATATTGACTGGTTCAGGGTTTTGACTGTAGCATATATATGGGTGCGTAACTATTTATCAACGACTCTGCTTTAAAAGATCCTTTTAATGAAATAAACCTTCGAAAATCGTTAAAAACCGCCCGTTAACACGTATTACAAAACGTACAAAGGGCATCTCTTTCCAGCTTGCAGTGGATATAATAGGCCCGTTACGATTTCAACTCTCAAAGCCAAAATAATAAAAATGGAGAAACATCTCGTACGGAAAACAATATCAAGTAAAGTGTTCCTTTGTGACCGATAATAACTATAAAAAATATCGTCAGACAATCATATTATGCTGAAGATTCCTTGGGGACCTTTTAATGAAAAAGAGAATCTGTAATATAAATAGAATAAGATTGCATTTTTTTAAATAATGGTGGGTATATAAATTGTTAATAATATAAAACTTGTTTGTTTGAACGCGCTAATCTCATAAACTACTACTTTTTATGTCTTTAAAAAATGTTCAACCTTTTCAGTTTTTGAAAAGTATATTTTTTATTTCCTTTTGAAGTGAAACTTATTAAGGCGCGTTGAGAGTAAAATTTCAAGGTCGCGTCATGGCAATACCGTCACGTCATGGAGTAAGGCGACGATTTTGGTATCTTTGAATCTTGCCAAAAAAGTTTCACTTCTGACACGTCGTGTGCTCGGTACACACGCTCTTTATTTGATGCGATTGTTATACCACCTGCACCGGTTGTATACTAAACTAGAACAACAAAACTATTGTTTTGATAGATTTATTTATCCCAAGCTTGTAGTAAAGTTCTGAACAATTTCGCTGAGCATTTCCACTTAGGTGGCGAGACGTTTCGACATATAGTGTTAAATCGACTTTAATCAGACATGAGACAGGCGTTTTACTTAAACTTGGATTACTTGTATTGTAACCAAACTACACTATTGTAATGTATATTTTTTAGAGAGACCTTACCATTAGAATAAACTTTTTTGTTGTAAGCAGTACTAGTAAATTTGTGTGTATTATATATTTCGTGCAATGTTTAAACCTGTATATACTATACTATATTACTATTACTATATCTTCTAATATTATAAAGCTGAAGAGTTTGTTTGTTTGTTTGAACGCGCTAATCTTAGGAACTTCTGGTTTGTTTTGAAAAATTATTTCGTTGTTAGATAGCCTATTTATTGAGGAAGGCTATAGGCTATATATCATAACGCTAAGACCGATAGGAGCGGAGGAATGCGGGTAATACCGCGGGACACAGTTAGTATATAATGTTTACAACCATGTTCGAAAAAATACGATATCAAATCGTTAAAATATAAAGTAATATATAACAAAATATAATAAAAAATGTACAAGGATTTGCACAAAATAATATATTTTCTAAACCACGAAAACAATATACAAATTAGTATACAGATTCGCGATAATTATTCCGAGAAGTTTAGAAATTTATTCCGCAAGCAATCGTTGGTAATTACAAAAAGGCAGCCTGACGGAAACTCGTGATAATCCTTCCTAATGAGGTAAAGAAATAGACGAAGCACGGCCATTGTAATGTTATCATCAATACATATAATAAAATTCTAGAAAAGTGGTGTCTGTACAATGAAAATATGTAAAAAAAAATTAGCAGGGGTTATTATTAAATCGATCCCAAACCCAAAACTGTAGTTAAAAAATTTTTTGTCTGTTTGTCTGTTTGTCTGTTTGTCTGTTTGTCTGTATGTTTGAACACGCTAATCTCAGAAACGGCTTATCCGATTTCGATGCAGTTTTCACTAATATATTGTGGTAATCTTCATTTAACATTTAATGTTTATTTCATGTCAATCGGTTCATAAATAAAAAAGTTATGACCATTTAAGTACTCACGGCGAACATTTGCTAAGGCATTCTATGGTACACATACAGTGTACGATAAAACGTAAGTTATCTGTTATACGCTACAGTTATGTCCAAGTGATCATATCGAAAGTCCCCAAGGGTGGGGGGGGTAAGCTGAGGTAGTAGGGGGGAGGGGTCAAATTAAAATTATACTTATTTCTAGGTAAATTTTATACATAAAATGTCCTTTAAATTATGTCGTATTTATCTTATATATAAAATTCTCGTGTCACAATGTTAGTCTGCATACTCCTCCGAAACGGGTGGACCGATTCTCATGAAATTTTCTGTGCATATCGGGTAAGTCTGAGAATCGGCCAACATCTATTTTTCATATGTACCACGGGCGAAGCCGGGGCGGGCCGCTAGTAATATTATATTTTTAACCCCCGATGCAAAAATATGGGTGATAAGTGTTTGACCGCTGTGTGTGTGTGTGTTTGTGCCACCGTAGCTCGCTAGCAGGTAATCCGAATTAGATGATGTTTTTTTGGGTTACCTATCTTAATCTCGAATTTTAATATTCCGAATATCATAATCCAGAAAACGTTTGGACATTTTTTCATAACCCCGAATTTTAAAATTCCGAAGTTTTGTTTGCCATATAATCGCAACTCCGAATTTCATTTGCCCATTTCTTTATTTGTACGACGTTTTACAATCCAGACGAATGAGTTCCAGACATACGAAATCTAAATGCACAAAATCCAGATGACCGTAATCCATATGCACGAAAGCCAGATTTTTAAAACACAAATTTTTGAAATACAGTTAATTGATATCCAGACAAACAATGTCCAGATTTTTGAAATTCAAATAAACGATATCCAGCAAAACGAAATCCTTCCAGGGGGTCACACTTCGAACCTAACCTAACCTACTGAGTCGAATTTGACACTTAAACCTTTCTGTAATGGGCAAGTAAAACAATAGCGAGTCGGTTCTGGCACTCGCCGGCCGCTGCCGCGGCACGCTCGCTTCGCTCGCTCGGCTCGTGCATGGGGGGTCACACTTCGAACCTAACCTAACCTACTGAGTCGAATTTGACACTTAAACCTTTCTGTAATGGGCAAGTAAAACAATAGCGAGTCGGTTCTGGCACTCGCCGGCCGCTGCCGCGGCACGCTCGCTTCGCTCGCTCGGCTCGTGCATGGGGGATCACACTTCGAACCTAACCTAACCTACTGAGTCGACTTTGACACTAAAACCGGTCTGTAATGGACAAGTAAAACAATAAATTTACTTACTGACAATGTTTATTTTCAGTCGATAGTAAAGGTATAATCACGATTGTATGGAAATCAAATAAAAAGATTATGAAAATCTGGCAATAGTTTATCTGTTATACGATTATATGGGAACCAAATAAAAAGATTATGAAAATTTGGCAATAGTTTATTTGGAAAATGGTACGATGGGAAACAAAAAAAAGTATTCTGAGAATCTGGTATAATGAAATCTGTATTATGAGAATACGGGAAACAAAAAAATACTTTTTAAAAATCTGGATTTGGTGCATCTGGAAATTGATTCATCTGGGAAATTAAAAAAGGAATTTTAAAAATTTGTCATTCATTACATCTGTCTTTTAAAAGTTCTAACAACCGTTTTCGGGGTTTTAAGATTCGGGTACCTAATAGAAATTCGAGTTTTTAATAGGTTACCGTTTTTTTGTTAGGCAGCATATTTTCCGACGCTGGTTCTTAAATAAACTGTATCAAAATCGGTTCATCCATTTATTGTGTAAAAGTGGGAATGAAAATAACTAAAGTTGTCGAATATACTTTAGTGATATATTAAATGAAAGTGAACGACCTATCAGTAAAAATAAGTCAAATTTTATCAAAATCGGTTCATCCATTTATTTGATATAGGTATAAAAGTGGTAGATAATAAAAAAAGAGAATTTTGACTCAAGTGACATATGAAATGAAAGGGCATGACGTGTAAAGTAAAATTAGACATATTTAATCAAAATCGGTTCATCCATTTACTATACCTATATACAGGGTGTAATCGTAAAGTGTGCACAGGCGATTTTTCCGTAAGTATTACAGATAACAAAAAACTTTAAACTGATATCGAAAGTACTTAACCTAATGAGTAAAATGGCGGTAATAAATTTTTAAAAATAAATCGAGAAATATCAAAAAAATTATCTTTAAACCCTCCCATACATTAAGTATGAAATATGAATATCCCATATACATTTAATATGAAAGATTTTAGCTTTCTTTTTCTTTTTTGGTTTTCTGCTTTAATTACTTCGCAAATTTGAAGTGGCATTTTCCACGCTTTTTCCGGACATTTTCACGCATTTTCCGGATATTTTCCGGGGATTTTCCGGGCATTTTCCGGGCATTTTCCAGGCATTTTCCACGCTTTTTCCGGACATATCCACGCATTTTCCGGATATTTTCCAGACATTTCCCTGGCATTTTCCGGTTATTTTCCGGGATATTCCAGACATTTTCCGGGAATTTCCCAGGCATTTTCCGAGCATTTCCCGGGGATTTTCCGGATGTTTCCCAGACATTTTCCGGACATTTCCCTGGCATTTTCCGGGGATTTTCCACGCATTTCCCAGACATTTTCCGGACATTTTTCAGGCATTTTCCGGGGATTTTCCAGGCATTTTCCGGATATTTTCCGGACATTTTCACGCATTTACCGGATATTTTCCGGACATTTTCACGCATTTTCCGGATATTTTCCAGGGATTTTCCAGGGATTTTCCACGATTTTTCCGGAAATTTCCACGCATTTTCCGAGCATTTCCCAGGCATTTTCCGGTTATTTTCCGGGAATTTCCCAGGCTTTTTCCGGGGATTTTCCGAGCATTTCCCGGGGATTTTCCGGATGTTTTCCAGACATTTTCCGGACATTTCCCTGGCATTTTCCGGGGATTTTCCACGCATTTCCCAGACATTTTCCGGACATTTCTCAGGCATTTTCCGGCCATTTCTCAGGCATTTTCCGGATATTTTCCGGACATTTTCACGCATTTACCGGATATTTTCCGGACATTTTCACGCATTTTCCGGATATTTTCCATGCATTTTCCAGGGATTTTCCACGGTTTTTCCGGAAATTTCCACGCATTTTTCGAGCATTTTCCGGGCATTTTCAGGCATTTTCCACGCTTTTTCCGGAAATTTCCACGCATTTTCCGGATATTTTCCAGACATTTCCCTGGCATTTTCAGGCATTTTCCACGCTTTTTCCGGAAATTTCCACGCATTTTCCGGATATTTTCCAGACATTTCCCTGGCATTTCCCGGTTATTTTACGGGATTTTCCAGACATTTTCCGGGAATTTCCCAGGCATTTTCCGAGCATTTCCCGGGGATTTTCCGGGGATTTTCCACGCATTTACCGGATATTTTCCGGACATTTTCACGCATTTTCCGGATATCTTCCAGGCATTTTCCAGGGATTTTCCACGGTTTTTCCGGAAATTTCCACGCATTTTCCGAGCATTTCCCAGGCATTTTCCGGTTATTTTCCGGGAATTTCCCAGGCTTTTTCCGGGGATTTTCCGAGCATATCCCGGGGATTTTCCCGATGTTTTCCAGACATTTTCCGGACATTTCCCTGGCATTTTCCGGGGATTTTACAGACATTTTCCGGGGATTTTCCGAGCATTTCCCGGGGATTTTCCAGACATTTACAGGCTATGTCAGGGAAATGTCCGGAAAATGCCTGGATAATTCCCGGAAAATATCCGGAAAATGCGTGAAAATGTCCGGAAAAATGTGGAAAATGTCACTTCAAATTTGCGAAGTAATTAAAGCAGAAAACCAAAAAAAGAAAAAAAAAGCTAAAATCTTTCATATTAAATGTAGGTATATGGGATATTCATATTTCATACTTAATGAATGGGAGGGTTTAAAGATAATTTTTTTGATATTTCTCGATTTATTTTTAAAAATTTATTACCGCCATTTTACTCATTAGGTTAAGTACTTTCGATATCAGTTTAAAGTTTTTTGTTATCTGTAATACTTACGGAAAAATCGCCTGTGCACAATTAACGATTACACCCTGTATAGGTATAAGTGGGAATGAAAGAAACGAATGTTGTCAAATATTGTGATAGTACCTACCTAAGTGATATATCAAATGAATGTGCATAACGGGTGAATTACAATTAGTAATGTTTTATCGAAAATGGTTCATCCGTTTTTACATATAGGGCACTTTAGGGGTGACAGTGGTTAGATAAATAAACCAAATGGAGCATCAAACGATAGGATATGACGTGTACATATAGGTACAATTAGATAATATTATTTACATCAAAATCGGTTCTGCCATTTACTAGGGATGGAAAGGGAAGGGTTGAAAGTCTGTGAAAGAAGAGGGGGACATGGGAGCGAGAGGATAGCCACACCCTGGAAATTTTGAACTCTTCTCAAAGCCACATAGGCCTGGCTCTTGGCAATTTTTTTTCTTAAATATACCACTTCTTTTGCCACTGTGGTCCATTACAATTTATGCACGGTTACGGCCCAACTTAAAAGATGTCAGATGTAGGAATGTATTATGGAGGTAGAGGTAGGTCTCGCTCACTTGAAAATATTAAATGAAAATAAGAAACCGAAGTTTAAAAATTAAAAAAAAAAACCCAACGCAACGAAGGAAAAGGAATATATATATAATTTTACAAACTTCCCGACGATCTTTAAAATTAAGTACCATTATAAAAAAATATATATATAAGATATATTATTATGATAATGATGGTATGGTATGGTATCCTTAACTTTTACCAAAATTGTAGATTATAAAATTATCTTTAAAAAACTTCACATACATTTTTTTCTAGGAGCCACTGTTTCTACGAAAAATCTATTTTTTCATTCATCGTTGATCTCAAAAATAAAAATTCCAATCACCAGAACGACAGGAAATTTTAATAATTGATTTTTAATTGTGTTTTGCACAATTTTATTAAATTGCGACTGGATGAAAATTTTGTTCGTGGTCGTCGTCGTCGTTGGTAGGGTGAACAAATCCTTAGCAAAACATCATACGCTTATGTCAATTAGTATCGATAGCGGATTCTATTCCTTTACGTTTTGACGTTTGCCTCGGCACTCAGTTGCTGCACAATATATTGTCAAAAACATCCATACAAGGAAGGAAGGTAAATAAATTTGCTCCTCTCCCTCCTGGTGCCTAAAAAATAATACGCCATAATTTAAAATAAATTTTACGTAGAAAATTAATTAGGCACTTATTTTTTTATTTTTTAGCTCAGTTTAGTAATAAATTTTACTAACTGTTCTTTTAATTATTTATGGTAGTACGTGTTTATTCAATAAAAGTTAAGTAGTAACTACTATGCAGTCACTATTCCACGCGGACGAAGTCGCGGGCACAGCTAGTCTATTGTAATAAAACATTGAGATAGGTAAGTGGTTTTATAAATAGTAAGTATAAATAAGTATTTTTACAAGTTTTATCTTTTAATACACAAATTACTTCTAAATTATCGAATAAAATCATATTGAAATACAAATACAGATGACATTTCTAGGTAGGTACAAAAATATTCATTTACAATGAGGCACGCTTTTAACTAAAACATGCAATAGAAAAATATATTACTTCAATGGGACACTTTTTGCAACATTTTCCATCCATGATAAGTCATGTAAGTTTATTCAAGTTACGTAAGCGTATAATTTTAACTATCGAATAGCAAAAACAATTTCTATAATTACATTGTTATTGTAAAACATGCTTATTTCACATTATAACGCAATGTCCTGGGTTCAATTCCCAATGGAAAACTAGCTCTTACTGTTCCCTTCCTTAACAATATTATAAAGAAAATCGAAATCTGCCCAATACCCCGGAAGAGAAAAGACTATTTATGAACCCCAAAGGGATAAGTTAATCGGTTGTTATGACGTAGCGATTGGTGGACATAACCGCGGGGCATAGCTCCATAGTATAAAGAAAACAAGTAAGTTATCTACGAACAAAATATGTACATCGCGCCGTTTGTATATACGCGGAGCGATTGGCCACGCTTCATGTTCATGTACGTAAGCTTGACGCACGCACACAACGCCGCTCGGTTCCTTCTCATGGACGGGTCTCGTGCGGGCCGCGTCATTGCTGTGAGCGGTCGGTATTTGTTTATACAATTATGTATTTAAAATATCAACGTGAGACAATCCTGCGCCTCGCGAGTGTAGGTACCGTGCGCTTCTAAACGCCGGGAGTCGGCCTACTTGTTCTCTTTATACTATGATAGCTAGCAATAATAATAATCATTAATTTATTTTCATTGCCACACTATAATCATTAGCAAAACAAAACGCAGAAAATAATTATGAAGCAAGAAAATATCCAATGTATAAATAATTTCACAATGCGAATCGATAAACGTGTTTACGCAAGAATAAATTGAGTACATAATTAAAATATTAATTATTTCTCTGAATGCTTTTCTGTGGACCTGCTCAAAGTAAAGTCTACGGGATTTCATAGCTGAACAAAAACACGTAATACTGTCAATATTTTTTATATAACACTAGCTGCTCCGCGCGGTTTCACCCCCGTGGCTCCACCCCTGTTGGTCGTAGCGTGATGATATATAGCCTATAACCTTCCTCGATAAATGGGCTATCTAACACCGAAAGAATTTTTCAAATCGGACCAGTAGTTCCCGAGATTAGCGCGTTCAAACAAACAAACAAATTCTTCAGCTTTATAATATTAGTAGGTATAGACTATAGATAATCATCTACGTACGTACGTAGACCGCGCGGCATACGTATGCCGCGCGACCAACTACGTAAGTTTTTTGTTATGACTGTTTCATTTATTTTTTACAAATATTATATTGTGATTTTAAAAATAATGTTATCCCAGTTAAATTCTGTAATTTCTTTATTTACTTATATTAAATTATGTTATATATGAATACGACAACACTTCCACTCCGTTGTTGCATGCAAATGCCATGCAAATGCCATGCAAACGCCATACAAACGCCATGCAAATGCCTTCATTTCCTAACAACAACAACAACTTGGAAAAAACCGCGAGTTTCATTTTATATTGGATATTAGGTCATGACCTTTAAAATTGATTAAATAATTTTATTTCCACTGTAAAACAAGGATCAAGGGCGGGATAGTTGATACCACGTGTAATAGAGTTTTTAGCTCTCAATTTAAATATCGAGCAAATATTTTGATAATAAATTTATTAATTCAATGATCTCTTCTCGATAATCCGAATTTTAGTTAGAAGTCACGGGTATTAACTGTTAACCACTGAGCCACAAATTCGTCTGATGCCGTATTAGGTACTGATGATAATAAAATAAGCATCTCTCTATATGTGGGAATAATAAAAAACAGTACCCAAACAATAATATTCTAAACTTTAAGTGGACTTACAAAAGAATCACGTTTTAATCCTCTAAAATGTAATATTTAAAATAACCTAACCCTTCATATGAGACGCAAGAACACAAAATATATATTACATTCAATATTAGTCCATAATCTATTATCTACTCGATGTTAATTAAATATGAATAATCCAAAAGGCGGACGTATCCCGAAGCTTTCATTAGTAGTGAAAATTACTCGACCCACGCCATACACTTTACTTCAATCACGGCTTCGATTGGTGGGTTCCACCTGTAGCTGAAATTAAAAGTACAATAAAAATACTTTTTTTAATTATTTTCTAAAACACTAAATAGTTGGTATTTTGATGAATGCAACAACTGCATGCAATTTATAAATAAGTGGTAGGTATAACTAGAACGACTTTCTTTTATATCAGACTATAATGAAGCTTTATTATATCGTATCAACTCGGGTGTGCCATAAATCACATGATTATCGGATTAATCACAGCTTATATGCAAATCAGGCAATAATTAATCTACCTACAAACGATATTTCACCTAAATAGTAAATTGGCTCTAAGAGCGGCATATAATTGATAATCTCAACTTAAAGTGTAATAAAAAGCATAGTATAAGTTCTAAAAATACTACTAAAAACTAAATAGGATAAAATGATTTTTATTGAATTTTTACCTTTGTCTAGCTGCGCTCCGCGGTTTCACCCGCGTGGCTCCGCTTCTGTAGATCGTGTGATGATATATACATATAGCCTATAGCCTTCCTCGATAAATGGGCTATCCAACACCGAAATAATTTTTCAAATCAGAGAAATAGTTCTTGAGATTAGCGATATTTATATTGGAATGTCCTAAATTCATTGAAATTTCAATATAATTTTCCTTCTTTATCTTTTAACAATAATCAACATAATCTACAAAAATAAAACTTAGTATCAAGCGGAACAAACACATAATCTATCAGGTTATTAATTAATTTCCCACTCTCAATGCAACAGTTCTCAATAATTGCTTTTGAATTACTGGGTCTCATTACATGCTCTGCGATATGATGGGGTTGGTTCACACAGATCTGGGGCTTTGTTTTATCGTTTGCTGAAGGATTACACTGTGTGTATATGGCCTAATGTGTGTAGGAATAAATGGAGACATGAAGTGTGTGTGTAGGTATTTAATCACAGCATAGGAGAGTTTTGTTTATGTAGTGGGAAAAAATTGCTGTTAACGGTGAAATGTAACAATTCTTTTTAATATAAGTGATTGTTTTTAACTAATACATATTTATTTTTTTAATGGTTTATTTTGTACAATTGCTCAAATTGTAGTAGTTATATTGTGTAGGTACATTTTGTAAGTTTGTTACTTCTTCAACAATTGTTATGATTTGCATAAAGTACAGTATATTTGTAAAAAATATGTCACAGATATAGAGTATAGTATAGATAAGCACATAGGTACAGAATATAATATAATAGTACATAGGCTACTTTTTACCCAGATACCACGCGAGGAGGCTTGCACCACAGTGACGATCAGCTACCACACTTATGTTACATACGAATATAATGTTTTAAAATAGAAACTAAATTTAAATACAATAATATATTCAACGCTTAAAATACATTAGTGGAATAATAGAGTGACCGTCTATAGCGACGTCAGGTTTCCTTTATTAGATCCCCTGCGACACTGAGTAATGATTAGTGTTGCCCAAATTCAGTCTTGGTCTTGCAGTCTTGGTCTTGTTCTTGCGTTTTTGCAAGACCAAGACCAAGAACAAGACCGCGTATTTTTAGCAAGACCAAGATCAAGACTGACCGTGCAAGACTTGAGCAAGAACAAGACATAGCCTGCAAGACTCTTGCGTCTTGCAGCTAGGACTTAGCGCTATTTCACTGAGTAGTTAGGTGTAACAGTTCGGTGTATAGGTAGGTACGCTTAGGAATTCTATGAGACGCAAAAAACTGTATCAAAGAATATGAAAAACTGGACCTATGCGCATTACGACTAATACCATAAACATAGCGAATAAAAAAATATCTATTAAAATCAAACTGAGTGCATGCATAGTTATGTTTTAACCATCGGCACTTTGATAATGCGGCATCAAATGTTTTGTACTTACTTCTCAAAGAAATTTGCCGCTTTTCGGAAGTACATGGTTAGGGCTCTTTCAATTTATGCGTTTCGTATCGGACCGCTACAGTGCCGAAGCGGTGCGTTTGTCGTACGGCGCACGGCCGGTCGTTTGTTTTCATACAAAGTGGGGCAACAGCGCGGCGTCCGTACCGCGAACGCTCGACAGCAGGACGGCAACGTCGCAAGTCCCATAGGGATTTCGGAAATGCAATAAAGTATCGATATATATCGTATCGTAATCGATGTTTTTTGAAAATATCAATATCGATATTGATATTTTTATTAAAAAATATCGATATATCGGTATGATTTGACAGAGAATATTCGTGCTCTAAAAATTAATTTTTTGGTCTAATCTAATTCAATCATCTTACATTTCTACGGGTACTCAAGTACAGAAATACGCGCGTTTTGAGGTAATAATATATAAGTCAGTCGTGGTAATAATACGGACGGGCAGTTGAAATACGGAATAACGGAGGCGTAGTTTTTGTTTATTTTTTTGTTTGATGTTTTTCAAGAAGAGCACTAACAGTAATGTTTCTTCGTCAGAGTCCATGGCTTAACTGGTGTCAAATAAATTTAAAACAGCACTAGCATACAAACGCACGGCAGTCAGATACGCTTTCAATTTAAGCGTTTGGTAACGGACTGCTACCGTACTGCAACGGCACGGCAGCGGGTTATAACTAGCGGCACGGAAAACGTGCGGCAGCGGTCCGATACGAAACGCATAAAATGAAAGAGCCCTTATGATACACGCGCCGGCGGCTTCTTTTGAAATCTAAAACAATCGTTGCCGCCACGCCGAAATCATAACATTTGACACTATTTGATTGCCGCCATAGGGCGTAGTTATACTCATGCAAAATAATTTCGAATTTTTTTAAGAGTACCTACAGGTGTTCCAAAGAATAAATAAGTTTCAGAGTGCTTAGAATGAAAATGAATACATTATACTGATCACGCAAGTAGTATTATGACACAGTATTACAATATTTCCTACAGTATGGCGACGAATGTACTTGCACAGAGAAACGGAGGGGAACTGGCGGGGGGTCGGGCGACGCGGGCCGCGTAATGCAATCACGCTTAGTTTGCATTAACTAGCGCGAAAGGACGACGCATTCGTATTTTTTGTGTAATAATTTTATTATACTTACATATTCTCTAATGGCGCGCACAAACTGTTCTGTGTATTGATGTAAATCTACATCGAAATCACAGAAGTTATTTAGATATTTTAGATGGATTGTAATTGTATCTATAGAATTTTAATCAAAGCTGTGTCCTATATGTTGTTCTCATTCTTGTCTTATCAGATTGTACATCCCAATGCGAATGCATTACTTAGTTAAATGTTATAATATACAATTAAGAACATCCAAAAATAGTGTCCACGTAAATATTTAGCAATGCAATATATGTAATTATATATTTATGAACAAATAATTACATCAGATTTAATAATCGCAATTATTTTGAATGTACATATGAATAAATGATTTCATCATAATATTAATAATCGCAATTGTTTTATTTCCCATTTGTTGCAACCCTAGCATATTTTCGAGTGGCAGCGTAAGTACCTACGCTGGTGGCGGCATCGCGCGACATCAAAGGCGTTTCCTTACTGTAGGAAATAATATTGTAATACTGTGATTATGATTAGGATAAAATGGTAAGGATAGGTAGTAGATGTCATATTAATTCATTCTAGTAAGTATATATTATAATATTGATTACTTATATGGTTTTAAACTAATTACTTAGGTACTATTATTGTACATTTAGTCATTATATTTCTTAAGTTTTTACAAGAAAAAATAGCAAAAAAGTGTTCAAATATCACCCGTTTAATAAATATTGTAGCCACTTTTAAATATATGTACTTGAAACGTGTAAAAAAATTCTACAAAACTAATAAAATAATATAAAAAGCGTAGGTACTTACCTACTAATAAAATAAAAAGCCTGCGATAAGAGTTTTGTATTACTTACCAGCCCGAATATCTCTGAGAGAGATGAGAGTAAGTATTTACTAGCTGTGCCCGCGACTTCGTCCACGAGGAATAGTTCAATCTATTTCTAGACAGATAAGTATTGTTCTTTAAAATACAGTCAAGTTATTGTAATTAATTTGTTTTTTTACATGTTTTAGCAAATGTAAGCTTATAAATCATAAATGTTTATTAAGAAACAGTTACTTCCATGGAAAACGACATATAGGTCAGTTGATTTTTCAAATTTCTTATCAAATCTTCAGTTATTTATTAATCTGCTTGATCTTTACTATGGCTATGTTAATTCAAGCTCACAATGTTCCAATTCTAATACGTTTTTCTAAGATTTAAAGTAAACTTTAATAAATAGTAATAGACTAATAGGTAATTGCAAGACTTGCAAGACTCTTGCTGCAAGACCAAGACCAAGACCAAGACTGGGAGCGCAAGACCAAGACCAAGACCAGGTGTATTGGCGCAAGACCAAGACCAAGACTGGCTAAGTCTCGTCTTGTTCTTGCATTTGGGCAACACTAGTAATGATCTAGCTCCAATATGCTGATTCTTAGTTAAAATATTCGCTGTATGTTTTTAATGACTGTTTTCTGGATGTTATTTAGCTCAGGTTATGTTAAATATATAGATACTCTTACTAATTTAAAATGATACAAATAGACACATTTATTTGCCTGAAGTCATTCTATCTGGTAGTCTAAATGAGTATATCTAACTTCTAAGCCTGTATCTTAGGAGCCTGGGTCACTTTAATTTTGTAATTTATTTTTTTCTTGTGTGAAATGAATGATTTATTATTATTAAGACTAGACACTAGACTAGCTGCGCTTCGCGGTTTCACCCGCGTCGCTCAGCTCCTGTTGATCTTAGCGTAATGAGCCTATAGCCTTCCTCGATAAATGGGCTATCTAACACCGAAATAATTTTTCAAATCGGACGGAGGATCGGAGTTCCTGAGATTAGCGCGTTCAAACAAACAAACTCTTCAGATTTATAATACATATTAAGTATTATAGATAATAATTATTAGTTTTAAATCAGTAATGAAACTATAAACGACACAATGTCCTCATAGTTCTTAAAATATTTAATTTTCTGATAAGATTGACGTTTATTATTATGGTTATTAGCGTAATCCAATATTACAGCCACATTATTTCTGCACGAATAATGATAATTACAGAGAACTTTAAATAAAACCAAATAGCATTATAAAGCTTTTTTATAAGAAAGCGCTCGTTTCCGAATCATTTTTATGTACTAAAATGAGGTTGTTGTAAACACTAATATAGTGCTTAGGGCATGATAAAAATAAGTGTCAGTTTCGCATGACTAGGAATATCCTGCTTAGAGGAAATAATGTGAGCATTAGTTTGTGCTGTAAGTTATGAGAAAAAGCGATTTTAGTGGAAATTGCTATGGATTTGATAAGTTTTATATATTATGCAGAACTCGTCGTCGTCGTGTCAGCCATCGTACGTCCACTACTGGACAAAGGCCTCCCTCAAAGATTTCCAGTACAACCGGTCACCGGCGGCCTGCATCCAGCGGCTCCCTGCCACTCGGACCAGGTCGTCTGTCCACCTTGTGGGTGGTCGTCCTATGCTTCGTCGCCCATATGGAGATCTAATCAAATAAAATGTGTAATGTGTATCTTTATGTAATTATGTTGTTTTATGATATGCTTCGATAAAAGATAGCTTATGTTAAAAGTTACTCCTTAATAATATTATTAGCTTAAGTCCTTAATAAGCATGATTTATGTTGGAAAAATAAAGAGGTTTACTTAAAAAGTTTTCTTATTTAAAGTGGAAATCAAAATTTTCTACAAGAGAATATATTTTTGTATTTGGTTTTAAAATAAAATAAACACAAAAAATAATCCTCTTCCCGATTCCAAAATGTTTATACATACGTTATTATACCAGTATACTTGGAAAGATCAATTCTCGGTAGTCGGGTTCAATGTTTTTTTCCATTTATCGTAACTAATATTTTTGTAACAATAAATGAAAAAGCTATCGATTGTTTAACTTTTTTTCATCGCTATGAAGCGATTTTATGGTTTGATTTACGGAGATAGGTTTCATCCCTATGAAACAGCCGCGGGCGGAAAACTAGTAGATATAAATTTGTAATTTCAAGTACACAGCTCTATAAATTTAGCACACCAATCTAGACTTCTTCTCAGCTCTAAGTACATATAAATTTCTATCGCTTAAACTTCTTCCCCCTACCTTCAAAATGTATAAATCGCTATCGCTTATAGCACACACCAGAGTCCACAGCACAAGCGAGGGCGGATCCGTCCAAGCGCGTCTCACAAGCCATTAGACACGCTGTCGAAGTAAACTGAAGCGATCGTCTTTTTGATACAATCGTCTTATTGACGCGACTATTTGTGGAATTGTATTATTTGTATCGTAATATCGTTTGAATGCGAGTGTGCACTCGAAGCTTTGAAATTTATTATAATATTATGTGTATTCAATTAACTATAACAATCAGAAATAGGAGGTAGTTAACATACATATAATAGTTTCGAATCTCCCTCAAGATATGTAACATCTCGTCAGTATGCCCCTGAAAAAACTATCGATAAAAAGTGTTCGAAGTCGGGATACAAAGTATCGGGGTTAAGACTTCGAACTCACAGATAATATTTATAATACATCATTATAATATGAATATAATGAATCATTATAGAATCGGCAAATGTATAAACATCATTCAAACGAAACTCAATATAAGTACCTACCTAATTAGATATTACTTTTGGTTATAAATTTATAAAGAATAGAAAAAATTCGATCACGATGGATCGAAAGGATGTGGGTTCGAGTCCCTCCTCTTGATCGAATTTTTTCCATTCTTTATAAATTTATATAATATAATTAATCATCGATAGGCTATAATATAAAAATGAATCGCAAAATGTGGTAAACGAACTCGAAAACGGCTGAACCGATTTCGTTAATTATTTTTTATAATATTCCTTGAAGTATGAGGATGGTTCTTATGGAGATTGGAGAGAAAACGTAAACGTGTACCTCGGGCGAAGTCGGGGCTCTAGTAGATAATAACAAAAGCTATTATTATAACGACCTACAACTAAATATACCTATATTTAGTTTGAATGCGTCGTTATAATAATAGCTTTTTCATATCCAATTCCCCGTCATGGATTAGTTCTGTGAAATTATCTATTAATTACACTGATTTAAAACTAATATATTCAATAGGTATTCAATGTTTTACAAAATATACTAAAATCATGATACATATTGAATGATTGTATCAACAAAATCTATTTTGATTTAGTATAAATATTATGTATTGTTATCTTTTCGAAGAATCAGAAGTTACCAAAGTATTTTTTCCAGTAAGTTGAATATTTCACACGTGTAACCATTTTCCGATGAACTGCGTTTTATATCAATATTATTCGATGTATTTTACCAATCTCCTTGAAAAAACTTTATTAATCAGTAAATTTTTCTATTTTTTTTTTTTTTTGTTTTACTTAGAATATAAATTATAAACATTTCAATTAAATGTGCTTCGAATTTACACTATGTCATTTTTTTCACTATATTGGTAGAGTTGTGGATCGCTACTTTTTACTTGTATAAGTAACTAGAGGTCCGCCCCGGCTTCGCCCGTGGTACATATTATTTCGCAATAAAAGGTAGCCTATGTCCTTTCTCGGGTATCAAAATATCTTCATACCAAATTTCATGCAAATTGGTTCAGTAGTTTAGGCGTGATTGAGTAACAGACAGACAGACAGAGTTACTTTCGCATTTATAATATTAGTATGGATAAGGCCTTTAGGTAATCATATACAAAAACTATCGAGTGAAACAGAAATACATGCTCCCAATAACCTCAAAGAAGCACGTAACGTTTTGTAATAATTTTCCTAGGCCTTTCCTTCCGCACAGCATTCAAAACAGTAAGCTTTCAATATCCAAGAAGCGATACCATGTATACACTAAACTTATATCCTCTTAGTCCATACTACACAGCGATCCTTCAAGGACCCATCAGCTATCAGCCATAATTCCGACAATGGCCGTAATTTCAGTCGTCCCCGAAATTGGATTGATGCAATTTACCCCAATATAACTGGACTGGGTTCATTGCACGAATTTGTTGTAACTAGTTTTATTCTTTTGATTCGAATGTGAAAATCGCACTCTAAAGTATTGTCAGTTTGTCACTGGTCGAGGAGACTGAGGATTAATGGCAGTTTCAATCATGATTTTATTACAACTAGAGAATGAAGGTTTTGATTGGTGATATCAGACAATTACTTTTAAAGCATTTGTGTATGATTGGTATTTGGTATCTAAGGTCAGGTGTAATCATAATAATTTATAAGACTGCCTTTTCAATTGACCAGAATCAGACACCAGAATTTAAAGTTCAATGATTTTCATTAAATTAGACTTATTCAAAGAGCTGAAATGTTAGAAAAATTTACATATAGACCCAAAAGTACCTAATATATATTTTTAAACAAACTAAACAATTAAACATTAATTAACAACAATAAAAACTGGTTAGTTAATAAAAATAGTACTAAGAGGTAAAGACATCATTCTAAATATAGCATCAAAAGAGTTATTAACTTCATGATGAAAGTAACATTGATTAATGCTCCTAATATATCATGTTGTATTCATTTAAAAGGCTTATAATAGCTCTTAACATAAAATATATCTCAATTCCTTCTTCTATTGTCACATTATACGTCGATCTTCATTCAATGTCTACTTCTGATTGATGTTAGAGGAAACTAAGTGAAGAGCTTTTTGCATCCATGTTATATAAAAACAAGAATTATGTATATAACAGAACGAAAACTTTTCTTCATTGACATTGAGTTTGAGAGATTGATTTCTATTTGCAGATCGTCGAGATTAATAATTAACAAAAACTAACAAAGAAGAAAAAATAATTGAAAATAATAAAAATTAACATCTACTGAATACTCGAATTTCAAACACAAACATTGATTTACTCAATAAGACTTCTTCTAGAAGTACTTTTGAATCGACATAATATAGTTTTACCATTTACCACCGATTTGAAAAACAGTTAATATAAATACTTATGCTAAATAACTTTGTACTTTTGAAGGATACGTTGTCGGCTGTCGCTTAATTGTGGCAAAATTAAAACTTTAAGGCGTTTTATATAGGATAGAGATTTTTAGAGAAGTAGTAGCCAGTAGGTACGAGCACGTAGATTTTACGTACCTACTCAAGTAACCACGCGGGCGGAAAACTATCCTTATTATTTCGCATAAAAAACAAAGAGAACCCAATACGTACTAAGCTGCAGTTGACTGACTGTTTTCGGAGCACCTAAATCTTAGTACAAAACAAACAGCGCCCATGTTTACTCAGTTAATTGCTCACATGAGTTCTTTTCAACCGGAAAATCAATCTAAAGACCCGTTTTAGCGCGTCACTTATATAGATGAGGGAGGGAGATGGGCAGAAAAACGCGGGGGTGCGAGCGGGATGAAACATAGTCTCTTAGAAATCCGCATAAAAAGGGTAAAACGTAAAACGAGACCTTATTACTAAAACTTATCCGTTCGTTCGTCCGGATGTCATCAGTCATTAGTACTAATCAAGTATTTTATGAACAAGGATAGTTAGATAGTTGAAATTTTCAGATATAGTGTAAAGTGTAAACATTTCTGTTGCTGGTTTATCAATTATTAATAATAAACATCAAAGTTAAACAATGGCTGGCACGGCCATAAATTAATATGTTCGACCAATTTTTTGCAGTTGTCATTTTACTTATTTGTACGGAACCCATAGTGTATCAAGTCCGATGTACACTTGACAGATTATCTAAAGGTCTACAAAGGGTTTTTTTGAAGTTAAGTGAAGCGAAACATGCGTCCGGCTGCAGCACAAACGACTGGATTACGCATTCATAGCATTTTTTTCTATAATTTAGTTCGGAGTTTTCCGCTAGTATATTTTCTTTGTGGTTTACATTTGCGGATATATTTCAAATGTATCCTGTTAATGTTTATGAGGTTACATGGATGTTTAATTCTTTTGTGTTTTTGTTGTAGTGAAATGGTTTCATAATCCTTTGCTTTGTAGTTATTAAAATGTATTAATATGTTTAATGAATAACGTTACTGGAATACGTTCGTTTTTTGTAGGTTTGAAGAAGAAATTATACGTTAAATTTTCATACATAAATACCTAATCCTGTGTATCGTTAATTATTATGATATTAATTGGTAGTTTACTCTTGCTTCTATTGTACAAACAATGCTGTCTTTATGCCTGTACAGCGTTGTACATGTCAGTTAATATTTAATTAAATAATTAGTTCGGTGCGATGTCTCTGTTTTTGATAACTCTATGTTATATCTTACGCTGATTTTCTATAGTAGCCTTTCCTTAGGCTTTCCTGTGTGTACTGGCCTTATTCCCGTCGAAGAATGCTCTACTTCTACATGCAATTTAGTCTCTATTTCATCATTATCCATATTCCATAACAGTTGCATACAATTTCCCATTTTTCCGGAATATGTACTGCATTTTTTGTCCTACGATATACTTATCAGCCCGATACTGCGAAACATTCACAAAAGTTCAACGCAAATTACATATAAAGTGCACAACAAAATCACACAAAACTTATACATCACACCTAACGACATTTTTATCGTGTCGCACGGTGTAAACAAGCGCGCTAATGCAATTTTAATGATGTACCGACAGACATGAAGACATTGTAGCTGCATCATTAATTACAGCTAACCTTGCACATAAATGTACAGTCATTCCTAATTGCTTCATAGGTTTCTGTTATGAACCTTCATTATGTGGATAGACTAACTTTTAGGATATGGTTCGCACGTAAAAGCACGTGTTTACGTCTTGGAGTTTAGTAAGGGTAGGTAAATTTCTACGAGCGTCGTACCACTATTTATACCTAATATCATACATGCGAAAGTAATAGGTTTTTTTGTTTGGTTGTCTCTTCTAAGTCTGTCTTTTAAGGTATGATCTTAGTGTACGGAGATAGTTAGGAACCTTATAGGCATAGGCTACTTCTTACTGCGGTTAAAAATTTCATTCGCATCCCATTGGAATTTCCTTTTACCACGTGAGCACAATCGTGAGCGGAAAGTTATTATTATAAACGCAAAGTTGAAGATGTACAACATGGTTTATACATTTGTGGTTATACTTTCGCATTTGTGTAGTTCACTAATCGATTCTCGTTACGAACGTTAGTTTTTCCCTTAAATGGAAATTGTACCAAAACCTTTCAGTAACACTAAATGCTATATACAAAAAAGTCAAACAAAATACACACAAACCATTGAAACAAATTCACCAAATACAAATTTATAAAAAGCAAAAAGGATGAAATAATTTTCAAAACGCGAATGGGAAACGCAATTACTGTAAAAATAAAACCAATTTAACGCGCAGACATGTTAAATCCGAGTGTATTGAATCCGACCGGATTGGGTTTAAAACTGAGTATAGATAGATGTATTGATATATTTATATTCCCCTTTTTGATACATTTTACGTCACAACGTCATTTTATCTCATAAAATGACGTTGTCTCGTAACACATTTTATTTCATAAAATGACGTTGTGTCGAATTTTAGATACGTGTAAACTCAAAAAACAAGGATGCTGAATTCTTACTAAAATAAATGCCAAAGTATGATTGTCTGACTTTCTTTCACGTTGCAACGAATGATATGATATGATTTTTGTGCCTGGAGATAGTTTGGAGGCGAGACAGTGACATAGCCATTTTTTACCGCGGTCACAGAATAATAACTAGTAACTATTGCCGCGGTGAAATATTCCTTATTATGGTAATTTCTTTACGAGAGCAAAATATTGATCAGAAAACGTTATGAACATGGCATTGATAATCAAATTCTCGATCTATATCTATACTAATGTCAGAGAAAAGACTTATTTCAGTTTGTTTGTATTTTTGTATGTTTGTTGTTTGTATTAGGTACGAAACAATAAACATACTTAAAATTCAAGTAGCGCCAGCGCTAAAATTAACAGCTAAATCAACCAACTAAAGTTGTATTCAAAGAACAAAGTCAGCAAAAGTCAAAACGCAAAATTAATTTGTCTCCAAACACAATACATGTGAAGTTTGCAGACTAACTTGTAGGTCACAAGTTGGTAACAAAACTAGACAGTTTCATGTAGGGGCGATGAATTATTCATAGCACGAGGTAAGTATATTAAGCTGGCTTTGGCATACGATACAGCATTAGGATTATTTGTGTACAGTTTTGATAAGTGGCCTTAGAGAGGGGAAAGTACGGCCTTGAACTTAGGAGGAAATTTTAAATCTATTTTCGCCGCATGTAAAACACGATCTTATACTTTTGGATGGTAATGTGGTATGAAAAAGGACCCTATAAAAAAAAGAAACCAAGATATAAATTCCCAGGCATTAAAAAGTTCATCATAATGTTTTTAACTGCTTTATGCCTTCTTCTGCAAAACGCACCACCAAGCGCAAAATCATTCTACTAACTATCAGATTGACTTCCGTTTCCATATTTTTATGTAAAGAAAATACTAATCAGCTAAAGGATATAATATAATGCCTAAATAACTTAATATTTAACAAATAAGACACAAAGGACCAAATATCCAACTTAGGGCCTCACAATTCATACAGCCGCTTCTGTTTTTATGTGTCACGAGGGTGTTAATAAATTTCACTTCTCTTTAATAAAATTCACTTAGTATCTTGAATCATTTTATTACTCTTCCTTTTACGATTATCTATACTAATATAATAAGTGCGAAAGTATGTGTTTCCGTCTGTTTCCCTTTCACGGCTTAACTACAGCGCTATTTGGAATTTCCGAATAAAATATGTATGACAGTATGAAGCATTTAGTCATAAACAGTATAAAGTAAACAGAATAAAACAAATCTGTTAACTGTGATGTAATTTTCAGCTTTCTATAAGTACCTAGGTATCTATGAACTTACAACTTATAGGCACTTACTATCACAACTAGGTAATTGTTATTTACACTACTTCTGTAGGGAAAAGGATCTACGAATTATTAGGTACAATTCGATGTCAGTACTTACCTCCTTTCAATGAATTTCTACATCGTATGAAATAAGACCAAAATTTCTTTTTTCAGGTTTTTTAATTGAAAAATTATCAACTATTTCAAAGCGTCGACACGAAACATTACGTTGACTGTTTCTCTTTTCTTTTAAAATCATTTAAAATAATAAATAAAAATAAATTAGATAGGTAAGTAGGTACTTCACTGAACATCGACTTAAATATAATAATTATAAACAAATAAATGATTTCATTCCATTTAAAAATCAAATTGAAAATTCAGAAGACCGGAGACCTCATATTTTGCTTTGTTGTTCTTCAATAGCATAATAAACAAACAAAAATTAATTTCGTATTCGATATCGGTCCGTTAATAAAAGGAATTCATTAAAATGCCATTAGCAATACTCATAACGAATTATTAATTAGGGAAGTTGGAGTTTCAATGTAAATGGATTATCAGGTATTTTTGTCGGCATTTCTTGGTTCATTGTTCTTCGTATAGCCTATTTTTAGTCTTGTTTAAGACGAAAGACTAGCTGCTTGCAGTGGCTTCGCTTGTTGCACTGGGTACATAT
Source organism: Colias behrii (assembly GCA_029959065.1). NCBI lineage: Eukaryota > Metazoa > Arthropoda > Insecta > Lepidoptera > Pieridae > Colias > Colias behrii. The sequence continues at coordinate 10,411,056 of JARWMC010000019.1, read as the reverse complement.
AACAAATAGCCTTAATTATATCAGCTCACTTTTATTAGGTCAAGTTGAAACTAAGTAGGTACTACAGTCTACAGCTAAGTAACAGTGTAATAAAGTTTATGAAGCTTAATTACTCCCACTTATAATGAAGAATTTATCATCGTGGAAATTTAAATAATAGGTAAGTATAGGTGAGTGACGTCATCTTCGAGGAACGATTTGTGAAACCAAATGTGTTTTGTGTTGTGGGTGATAAAATCTTGAAATCCTGATCTTGATATATTTTACTGAAGTGAAACTTCTATAGACGCGTTGAGAGTAAAATTTCAAGGTCGCGTCATGGCAATACCGTCACGTCATGGAGTAAGGCGACGATTTTGGTATCTTTGAATCTTGCCAAAGAAGTTTCAGTTCAGACACGTGTGTTCGGCACACACGCTATTATTAATGTTCCTGTTGGTTTTGTTTTATTATATTATTATTAGCTAATTACCTACTCATTTTAGTCCTGGATAATAAACTAGATATAAATTTATTTTGTTAGATAATGATATTATGTAGTTAGAAAGAATGATATTTTAAGGTCTTAGTCCGTAAACTTAGTATGTAGTTACTTAGGTACGAAGAAATGGGCATATTATTTCTTTTATAACACTAAAAAACTTACGAACAAAGTTAGCAAAGCCTATTCTTTCCGATAGACTTTAGCGTCTCCTATGTTTGGCTTATCTATTTAGTTTGTACACAAATGTAGTCTAAGAGCTAAATTGTATTTTTCTTTTGAACTAATAAGTAGTAATATGTACCTAATAGGTATAAATGAATCTAGGTAGTTAGGTTACCTCATGTTGCTTCAAATAAGTTAAAAAAAAATATAAAAACAAAATTGTGTTTGTTTCACGTCGCCATGTAGGTGATGTATGGCTATATCACTACATAATATTATTAGTTATAGATAGAAAAAAGTACATATATAACTAATATTTCATATATGATGTAGTTATTTATTTGTGACACTGTTGTACAGTACTTACGAGGAAAAAGAATTAAGGTAAAATAACATGATGAAAAACATGAACATGGCAAGAGTACAACAAGCGGCCTTATTGCTTAAACTGCTTAAAGCAATATCTTCCAGGCAATCTTATAAATAAAGAACATACACGACGATGGTTAAACATAGATGTAGTTTATAGATTTGTTAATCAGCTCTTAGACTAACGCTTATACTGCTATTGACCCGCGCGATCTAATTGCCCTCCCCCCTCCCCCACAAATAATTTCCTCCCGCCAAATTGTATTGTGCCGGAATGTTATTATTTTTCTGTTTTTCGTCCCGCTATATAATGTCAAATCTTGTTTTCCCTCGTAATTCGTCATTTGATTTGCGAGACAAAGAAATGTTTTTTGTTTATGGAATAGTTGGAGAAATGGGAATGTTTTTTTACAATGAAAATATGAATACAATAGAAAAAAGTGTACTCGTTATAGGTATTATTTAAGTATTAAGTAACTCTTAATTTTGATGCGAAAAAGCAAATCACTTTTGGAAGAAATTGAAATTATTACGTACTGTAAATTGCTACCTATGTCCACAACCTCGACGATGTAATCATTTTTGTAAGATTATGTATTTGACTGTAGATATAAGAATGGAAATTCGGTCTACACATGCAAGAAATACTCAAAAATCACAACGACGATGAATTAAAATATCTTTAATTTCATCGTCGTTCTCTATTCGTCGTCGTCGTTTTAATTCATCTTAAGTTATATAAAATTAGAGGACAGGAGCTAGGGAACAATAAAACACTAGTTATTATTTAACATTTTATATTAAAAGAACTAAATTTCGCACCATAGAGAGGACATGATATATTACAACAGTTAAATTTACAACAATACACGTACAGTTGACAAAACAAATTATTTAATATTTTTAATTTAATACGCCTTCTTATATTTATATAAAAATATATAAGTGATAATTTATTAAGTATTTTACTTTGTAGATATTTACGATATTTATTTTTTAAACATTTCCTGAATATAAAATACATAGATACATATTATTACAAAATATTATTCTAGGCCGATTATACATTAGCAAGCTATAGAGCGCGGGTGTATCTTTCTGGTGGTATGTTTCAGATGTGTAAGCAAATTAATTATTGTAGACTTATCAAAGGTAAATAATTTATTTAAAATTGATTCTGCCAACGACAAATTAAAATGTTATACACATCCACGGGGCATTATAAAACAAAAACTTATAGTTATAAGAGAACGTCACAACATAACAAGAAACGCAAATTAATTGGTCTCTATAACTAACAACATAAGATTCAAATTCGTATAACATAAAATATTTAAGAAATGTGTTTTGCCAACTGTACACTAAAGAGTAAACAAAAAAGTACACATAGTTCTGTGTTAACAATGCTGAGTGGGAAAATAAGCCTTATGATGTATCAGGTAAAATTAAGAACTTGTCGATTTTTGTTCACAAAAAATCGGTTTAAAATAATTTATACATTTTTTAAAACATGTAGGGTATTTATATAGTTTTCACGACTCACTGTTAATGTCCTTGATATGCTATTTAACACTTTTTCACGTTTATTTAATAATACATTCTGTGTCATTTTAACTAACAGACAATCTACACAGAACTTTATAATAATATAATATTCTAGAAGTTGCGAAACCAGAATATAGAAAACTACGAATAAGCATTTCATTAAAAAAACAACTAGAAATTCATAGTTAAACAACATAATTCAATCTCTATTATAGGGAAGATAGAGATCAATAACAAAAATCGACAAGTTTAATAAATTCTGTTATAAACTTAGTATGCTAGCTTACAATTTAGGGTGTACAAAAAATCATCAAAGGCCGGATAAAACTTTAAAATTGCCAAACAAAAATCGACATTAACAGCTTTACTATAAAAATTAAGTTCCTTTCATTAGATATCTTAACTTTACTTGCAGTCTAAAACAATGAACGACACTATTGAGCATAATGTATCTTCTGATTGATTTTATCTTTATCACAATCTGTTTACTAGTTCCAGAGGTCTCTATAGACAAATTATTTTTAAATTTTTAAAACTATACATTAATTTTAGAATTCTTTTACGCATTTTACAAGATTTGAAGCAACTATACATTGACAATTTGCAATGTTATTAACATTTTAGTTGATATATTATGGTCAAAGGACCAAGACATTTTTATTTAAGATTCTAAAAAAAATCAGCAATGTTTTCTATAATAAAGCTGTTATCTATACATCAGAAGTAGTTCTACTATAATGAGTGTATATTGTTACAGTAAATAGATAAATATATAAAAGATAATTAATTTTAATACTGTAAAGAATAAAATTCATATGAAATTCCTATTTTTTCAAATAACATAAAATAAATAAAACATTGTTACCTTACAGTATTTCATATGTCTTTAATAAAAAGCCAATGCTTTAAATATATTTGCTTTTATTTTACCACTAGCTTCCGCCCGCGACTCCGTTCGCGCGTTTATCATTATTATATTTTTTTAATCACATATTTGGGTTTGGTATCGATCCAGTAACACCCCCTGCTATTTATTTGATCAATATTTTCAATGTACAGAATTGACCCTTCTACAGATTTATTATATGTATATAGATTCCATTAGAGAAAAGGATCTTTACAGGGAATAAAAAAATATTTTAAATACATAATAACTTAAAAAGAAATCTCCATTTACTGTAACAATATTGTAATAAAATAAAACACATTCTAAGTGAAACATTTAGTAATATTTCGATAAAGAATCCAATATCCTAATCTAGCCTAGATACAAAAATTGCATTTAAATTCCATTTATCTAAACTTTATATGAATATCACTATTAATAAAATAATAAGACGAAAATATAAATGGTAGCCATTTTACAAGGTTTGATCTATAATCTTCTTCTACTATATAAAAATAAGTCGGGTTTTCCTTCCTGACGCTATAACTCCAGAACGCACGAACCGATTTCCACGGTTTTGCATTTGTTAGAAGGTCTCGGGCTCCGTGAGGTTTATAGCAAAGAAATGGTGTCTCTGGTGGCGAAACAGAGTTCGCCCGGTTTGCTAGTAAATAAATAAATATTTCAGGACAATTTTCACACACGGCACGATCTGATACCATACTAAGCTTTCGCTTGTGCTATGGAAACCAAATGGCTGATAAACATACATATTATTATATAATTTTAAATAAATACTTTTATAGATAATTAACACCCAGACACGGTGCAAACATCTATATTCATCACACATATGGGGCCCCGGGTGGGAATCGAAGCCACGACCTCTTGCTTGGAAGGCAGGGCCACTACCAACCAAGCCAACCGGTCAGTCCATAATATGGAGTTTCTTGCCGGTTCTTCTCCATAGAATCTGCTTTCCGAATCGGTGGTAATTGATAAAACTATGTTATGACGATTCAAAAGTGCTTCTAGAAAAAGTCTAATTGAATAAATAAATGTTTGAGTTTAAGTATACTAGCTTCCCGCACGCCGATTCACCCGCTTTGTGGTAAACTTATTAAAACCTTCCTCTATCTATTAAAAAATACTGTTTCAAAATCCGTTGCGTATTTATTAAGATTTAAGCATACATAAGGACGGACAGACAGCGACACTTACTTTGTTTTATACTATATAGTGATTCGTAAGTAGCAATACAAAGTAAAATTATAATTCCATCCGTTTCTGTTCATTCAATCTGCTTATTACAATTAATACGGTAGTTTAATACGTTATTCGACGAATAAGTTTTAACCAAGGATTTAAAATCGGCCCTTAATCATTCAAGAATACATTTTATTTTAAAAGTTACTTCATACTTTGAAAAGATAAAACAAAGTTAAAAATACGGTTTAAATAATCATTTTTAATAAAAAAAAAACTAAACCGCCTTCAAATTATCAGAACTAAACAAAATTAAATTAGGACCTCACAACAGGCACCAGCTTTCAAACCGAGAATCATTAAAAGCAGTCCATCCAGACGAAAGGTAACAAACGAAAAAAAAAACATACAGTCGAACTGGAACCTCCTTCTTTATTGAAGTCGGTTGAAATTTACCATTTAAAATGAACAAGTTTCTTATTTAACGATATATTTCTTGAAAATTCTTTAAAAAAAGTATTCCATTAATAGTGATATTCCATACAAATACTCTTTTCCATTTAAAGCTCATATTTTTTCTTCAGTTCATCGATTTCTTCATCGGCGAGACCCTCCTTTGTTTTACAGTGCACCAGCAGTTTGTTCACCACTGAAACAGATAAGAAATATTATGCATTTGTTCACAAAAGTATGTAAAGATTAAATTGCTTTTTGCGAAAAAGACACATTTATACAGGTAAATTAGCTTAGAGAAATTTTTGCGTTTGTAGTAGTGTATGGTCAGCAAATAAAAAAAAAACAACATTTTATTTTTAGTTTTTATTCAAGTATATAATATTAGTATTATTAATATTTTATTAGTTCCAAACATTACAAGCAGTGCCGATTTTTACTTCAGTGAAGACGTGTATGAATTAGGTGTTCTCCGGCCAAAAATGTAAACCACGGTAAAAGTGAAACTGTTCGAACGGTTCCGAACACTGCTTTGTGTAGCGCATGTCGCGTGACGGTCGGCTGCCGAGTAGGTATACCTACTCGGCAGCCGCGATACACGCGACATGCGCTACACAGACCAAAAAGTTTGAGACGATGTAATAAAAGTTTCACTTTAATAACAAACAATAACAACAATAACAAACAATAACAACAATCAACAAATACAAAATTTAACAATTAAACTACGTAATAATTATAATTTTCGAATGAAATGTGTGCTTTATGTTCTAACGGTACCAAGCGCAGCGACTGACGCCGGACTGCACGAGGCACCTGCGGACAGCGTAAACTGGTTTATTCTGGTTTTGTGCGTGTTTCCACTTTCCACTATCAAGTGACGATTTATTTATTTGTTTTGTTTCGTAATTATTATGGTCAAATATTAATTACGAAACAAATTATTATGAACAAGATATTTTATTGTTTCACGGTATTCGCCTTGTCATTGGCTCAAGGACGTAAAATTGAATGATATGTTATTTTTTTTATAAAGTCAAAACCATTTTCTTTAAAACATAAATCAGAGTATTGCTAGGGATAAGTATAAAATTAAATAGTAATGTTAGGATATCGAAACATTTTTGTATAGGCTAGAACGATATAATGGAAACGCGCTCTAAGATCTGAGTAATATACACACCACTACATATGCAAAAATTTCTCGAGACTAATTTCACTGTATCTTATATATAAAATTCTCGTGTCACAATGTTAGTCTGCATACTCCTCCGAAACGGGTGGACCGATTCTCATGAAATTTTCTGTGCATATCGGGTAAGTCTGAGAATCGGCCAACATCTATTTTTCATATGTACCACGGGCGAAGCCGGGGCGGACCGCTAGTTACTTATATACATCTATACTAATATTATAAAGAGGAAAGGTTTGTAATTATGTATGTATGGTTTTCACGCATAAACTACTGGACCGGTTTTGATGAAATTTGGCACAGATAATCTTTAGACCCTGAGAAAGAACATAGGCTACCTTTTATTGCGAAATATGTACCACGGGCGAAGCCGGGGCGGACCGCTAGTGTAGTATAAAAATAAATGATTTGGCAGATGTATTGATGTGCAAAATTTGAGAAAAAATGAACATTTTACATTGATTCTTCTTTAATATAATATGTACTCAGTTATATTTCGACTCGAGGATTTTTGAATCCAATAAAAATAAAATGAAATTTGGGACACAGAACCAAACAATTAATTATTTCTCCTACTCTATATACCTGCCATGGGCAGAACTAATAACATGACCTATTCTAATTTTAAATTTTAGATTTATATTTGCTAGACAATTACAAACCTTCGTTATCTATCCTATCCCTGTCCGACAGGAATATAGCAAGCGCAAATAGCGGCCGGCGTGTGTGAACTTGCCCTTATAGTGTGAAACAACCAGTATATTCTATCATTACATATCAACAAACAAACAAACAACGAACCTTCCTTATCGCCATCCGACAGGAACATAGCCAGCGCCGAGAACCTCTTCACACGCGCCAACGCGTGCAAGTAGCGGCCGGCGTGTGTGAACTTGCCCTTATAGTCGTGTAGTGTGTGAAGCACTTGAGATAATACGTCACTTTCTAGAGCGTTCGCGAATATCGATGGTATCGCTGATGGATCTATTATCTGCGGATATATAAATATAGCTATTTTAATAGTGATTTTTTTTTAATGTTATGTAAATAGATTTTAACATATGTATTATGATAAAAAAAAGAAAAGAAAATATAGCTATGTCACTCAGATATGAATAAGTTGAAGTAATTTTCGACATTTGACAACATATTTCTTTGATGTCGCGCTATCATTGGTGAAAGTGTCTTAAAACTATAGCCTATAATAAGTTTTTAATTCCAAACAGCATTTCCTGATTTGACTGTAGACAATTGAAATTCCTGAAGTTAATATTATTTTAATATTTACCCTATTGGTAAGTTTGTAATAATAAGGGTACTTTAGTTTGAAACTTGAAGCATTAAGCGTTTGAAGCGATTCTATTGGTTATTTACAAACACATTCCTGGCTACACATCCTCACACATTATTGCTGAAAAAGCACCTTAATGCAATATCATTTTCAAACTAAACCTCCAAACTATCTTCACCATAGTGCTTATTTTCATACTTATTCACAAAAAAATAAACAATGTTACTTACACTCAAATAATCCCCCCTCGCTTCAGGCGAACCCTTCAAATACTTCCATTCATTCATGAACTGTACACTATTCACCGGAACAATCATTTTATCCACCGTTATATTATGAATGATATCTCCGTCTTCTTTTGGCAATATATCTAGTTTAGAATCTGAATTATTGTTGGTATCGCCTTGAGCTAGACTGTCTAGGTCAATTTTAGTAACTGCTTTTGGTTTACTACAGCCCAATGGTATTTCTTGTATGGGAATATGTTTTAGCGCTCTCTGAAATATGTATGTACGGTTAATAATTGTGATTGGCATAAATTTTATGTAATTGCTGCATTGATTTAGTTGAAATTTGGTACTTTATACGTAGCATGAGATTACAGATAATAATATATTAATTATTACTAGTCTAGAAATCACTGGAACAAAGCAGCAGACAAAAGGTATATTCGGTAAAGACTATTTCTGCCTTCTTGTTTTACTCTTTACAATTTGAACATTATCACAAAATTACTAAAAAGGTTTATAAAATACCAAATTATTTCAAATATTGGACCATGAAATTATAAACAGACTACTGTACAGGTAAATTAGCTTGGAGAAATTTTTGCGTTTGTAGTAGTGTATGGTCAGCAAATAAAATAAAACAACATTTTATTTTTAGTTTTTATTTTATATATATAAGGGATTTTAAATTAAACTATATGTGTTTCTCCTCTGAAAAAGATGAGACTTTATTTTAATATTTGCACATTTAACATACATATAACTTTTACATTAACAATGTTACTAAAATGAAAAATTTACTAACCTGAAAAAGAAACGACATTTAAAGTTTAATTCTTTAGTTTGAGAAGTCAAAGGCTTGCCTCGACCATGTTTTAACACTGGAGCCATATTGAATTAACAATATAAAGTTACAACACTTACACACAAATTAAACACTAGTTATGGCCCTGCCTTCATACAAAACTGCTGAATACGCCGTTCGCACGGGAATAGAATGTGGATGCGATTTCCCTTAGTTAGCATCCAAGCTTACGTCTTTATAATTATTAAACTGTATAAATTCATTCTTTAACTCCGGTCTGCATCGTGCAGACATGGGTGTAAAAGTCTCATTTTAGCTATTAAATGTAGTTTTTAAGTACATCTGAGTTTTCATTTGGGGCCTCCGGCTGCGGGACATGTAATTCACTTCAACAAATATTATAACAATAATAACAAATAATAACAACAATCAACAAATACAAAATTTATCAATTAAACTACGTACATAATAATTATAATTTTTGAATGAAATGTGCTTTATGTTCTAACGGTACCAAACGACTGCACGTGGCACCTGCGGACAGCGTAAACTGGTTTATTCTGGTTTTGTGCGTGTTTCCACTTTCCACTATCAAGTGACGATTTATTTATTTGTTTTGTTTCGTAATTATTATGGTCAAATATTAATTATGAAACAAATTATTATGGACACGATATTTTATTGTTTCACGGTAGTCGCCTTGTCGTTTGCTCAAGGACGTAAAATTGAATGATATATTTTTTTTTATAAAGTCAAAACCATTTTCTTTCAAATAAAAACTTGTTTTTATTGAAAACAAAAGTGTTGCTAGGAATAAGTATAAAATTAAATAGTAATATTAGGATATCGAAACATTTTTGTATAGGCCAGAACGATATAGTGGAAACGCGCTCTAAGATCTGAGTAATATACACACCACTACATATGCAAAAATTTCTCCAAGCTAATTTACCTGTATTTATCTATTATTCTTATTATGATAGAATCCCTACTAATGCCTACTAATATTATAAATGCAAAAGTAACTGTCTGTCTGTCTGCTACGCTTTCCAGCTTAAACCTCTCAACCAATTTTGATGATATTTGGCACAGACAATCTTTAGACCCTGAGAAAGAACATAGGCTACCTTTTATCAAAACACCACGCGGGCGAAGCCGCGGGCGGAAGCAAGTTAAGAATAAAGAAGTTAACCAACAATAAAATTTTTGAGCAGAATAACACAGATTTTCAATACCTTAGACCTCAAATGCGGTGGTTTCTTCACAGGTTTGATAACTGTAATATTCTCTCTGACGCCATCCCTCCATTTCTCGAGCGGAGTTGGTTCAATCGTTTCTAGTTCCACCACATTCGGTTGAGCCGTTTTCGCTATCGGTTGCGATTCTATGGTTGGCGTGGTGGATGGTGATGATTTAGATTTCGCCTGAAATCATGCACAATTGGTTAATTTATTTAAGTTTGGACACATTAATTAATATTATAAAGTTTTTTCATTCTTGGTTAACCATAATAATAGGGTTGATTTAATTTATAAAATGCTATTTAATGAAATAATTGCTTTGAACTTTTACATTTTAAACGGATTTTTTAAACACCACATGTTATATTGAAGATTGATGTTGCTTTATCAAACTAAAGATAATAATAAAAACAGAAATATGTATTAATTTATTATTATTATTTTTTTTTGTACAATGTTGTAAGTGAAATAAATGATTTATTTATTTATTTATTTAAATCATGTTACTCACCCCTTTGGTTCCCATTCTAGCTTTAATTGCTTCAAGCTGGCGTCTTGCCGCAGCATTGTGTGGTTCTAGTTTTAAAACCTATAAAAATAAACATTATTAGAATTAATTATTAGCAAGTTAAGTGGAATCAAAGCTGCATCGGGAAGGCGAGCTTATAATCAACAGGAACTTTGTACTGATGACATAATATTTTAATTTTTTTCAAGGTAAGTAGGTATAGTAAAGATATTCAGAAATATAAAAGATCAACTTTTTATAAACGCGAGACCGAGTTAAATATTAGTTTGAATGTACTGCTATTCTACACAACTGCCTAATTGATGTAGACAGTTGATAACAAATCGCAGCAAGTCAACGACTATTAACAAAGTGAGGGTAGTTGGGTCAAACGTCGTATAAACAACGTCCGAGCCCCTAGGCACGATTCGTACGAATCCGCCACGAGTCAAAGGAAAGCGGCAATTTATAGTTATCGGCAGCTAAACATGTTTTGACAGGAAATAGTGACAACTATATTGACAACTATTCATCCACAAAAATATTAATTCAAAAATTACGTCTAACATTATAATATCCTACTTATATTATGAAAAAGTTTGCAAGAATGTATGGATGTATTATGTGTGTTTGTACCATCCATATGATGTAGCTTATGTTATATGTATCAGAATAACACATAACTCATAAGCTTTAGAAATACTCAATTTTGTCTATGGGTGAAACCACACGACACTACTAGTAATTTATAATCTCAATAAACATGTACATCCATACTAAAAACAACAAAACCAACCTCATTAAGATCACTAGAAGCGGCCCTCAATGAGCCTAGCCGTTCCCTCGCAGTGGCTCGTCTTTGCAATGCTTTCACATACGTGGGGTCTAGTCTAAGTGCCTCGGTACAATCTTTTTCGGCTTGGTGGAGGCTGAAAAAGATAAATTTGTGTATAATTTAAAATGAAATTAGAGTTCTAATAACTACAATTACTACTAAAGAAGTAGCAGGCACATCACTTTGCATGTTATATATACTAATATTATAAAGCTGAAGAGTTTGTTTGTTTGTTTGTTTGAACGCACTAATCCCAGGAACTACTCGTCCAATTTGAAAAATTCTATCGGTGTTAAATAGCCCATTTATCAAAGAAGGCTTTGGGCTATATATCATCATGCTAAAACCAACAGAAGCGGAGCACTGAGGGTAAAACCGCGGGGCACAGCTACTTTATTTATAAATAAATAAATATAGTTAAGTGTGTATTTCAAATTCATCAATGTAAATAAATTATATTACTTTATTTTAACTCTTAGGAGTAACTTTATATTAAAAAGAATATTACAATATAACTCACCTGTCATTTTTGAGATAACACAAGCCTCTATTCGCGTAATAAATAGCGTCATCTTTCACAAGCTCAATGGCTCTCGAGTAACAAACTATGGCTTCCGACCATTTCTCTTGTTTCACAAATGTATTACCCTGAAACATGAATAATTCTATTAATGCTATACAAAATGCTATAGAATATCCAGAAACCTTAAAGTAATCTATACTAATATTATAAAGCTGAAGAGTTTGTCTATTTGAACGCGCTAATCTCGGGAACTACTGGTCCCATTTGAAAATTTCTTTCGGTGTTAGATAGCCCATACATTGAGGAAGGCTATAGGCTATATATCATCTCACTAAGACCAACAGGAGCAGAGCACTGCGGGTAAAACCGCGGAGCACAACTAGTTTATATAATATAATAACAATGAATCGTCAAATGTTTTGCTAAGAGTAAAACGCAGGATTGGCTTGAACAGCTCAGTTAACCCTACTAATATTATAAATTCGAAAGTTTGTGAGGATGTGTGTGTGTTTGTCTCTCTTTCACGCAAATGCTATTGAACAGATTGCAATGAAATCTAGCACACATATAGAGGGTAACTTGGATCAACACATAGGATAGGTTTTATCCCGGAAATCCCACGGGAACGGGAACTATGCGAGTTTTTCTTTGAAAACGCGGTCGAAGCCGCGGGCGGAAAGCCAGTTATTTAAATTTAAATATTAAATTTAAAACAGAACAATGTCTGCTGTGGTAGTAAAAATATTGATAAAAGTATCTAAATTTGCCAAAAAAATAATTAAGGTTTTAATTACTCTAGAAATATAATTTAAATTCACAAATTATAGATAAGTATTTAAATATAAAGGCATGAATATAACAATAGTATGATTATACTATTTGACTGGGGATATAAAAAAATTATTACTCATCCGCAGAATATTTACAAATAAAATTATAACAGGTTTAATGCCATGAGAATTGTATATAGAAATATCTTTATGTAAAGTAATATAAAGTTTTTAACTTTGAATCTATCTTATTATTTAACTTAAATATATCTGTAATACAATTAATACTATTATAATAGTTCTTTTTTACATACATTAATGTTATAAAGACTTAGAAGATCTTATTTGCGCAATAATCCTGTTACCTTGGTAACCACATTGATTAAACGCATAGTTACATAAACAAATACATGAAAATAGCATATTGATACAGTGATAAACAGTGACATTTTTTTTTCTTCATCTCCACCGGGAATCGAACCCAGGACTCCTCGGTGCTACTTTCACGCGTCCACCACTGGTACTGGCTTGGTGGTAACTGAAACACTTGACTCGACTGTAAGCTTGTATTATAATGTATTGAACTTCTATTACAACTGCTAAACCACAGGACTATATAGTATGACGCACACATACATAACATACATGATACATTACACACTACAGTACCAAGGGGGAGATTGCAGCTAGTAAGTAATATATCTTACCCTCTCTTTCTCATACTGTGCTTCCTCTCTTAGTTTCTCCTGCTTGTCTTTCTCACTGTGCTTGCTATCAAGGGACGCTGGCCCCACGTCCGCCATGTCTACTTCTTCACATGCTTTTTCCTGGAATTAAAAATGTAACGTCTCTTTATTTTTGTAAATATGGATATCTGATTTATAAGTATCTTGGATATCTTTGGTTTTTGGAATTGTCATATAAATGTGGTAAAAAAACTTGAGCTGACTTGCTTTCTATGAGAGCAATCATCAGTTTAAGTTTTGTTTAAAACTCCCTCCATAATGAATACAAATTGTTTTAGAGCTATTTGGAATTTTTTAATAATTCCATGTTAAAAAATAATAAGCTACTTAATTAAAAGACACTCTTGATTATTATTCACATACATAACAAAGTGAAGCACAATGAAATTACAATACAATACATACAATGAAATATTAATATTCATACCACATCAAATTTTTCCCAAGCCTTGTAGTCAGCCGCGGGAATCCTCTTTTCTTGTTTCTTTTTCAACACAACTGGCCTTTCTTTTCGGACTTTACTCCTCACAGGAGGGAGATCCTAGTCCAAAAATGTTAAACTTTATTAACATTTAACCTATTATTGCCTACTAATGTCGATAAATAGAAAAGTACTAGGATAAAAAAACACAAACCACCGTTAAACATCCACTTACTTAAAGAGAATACCAGATACATTTTTACTACTATAAAACTGTGTACTAGGCTCGAATAACTAGTTCTCAATTCCTATTTAATACTATACACGTAGGTACAGAGTGCGAAACAAGACTAAAATACGAGCATAATTTACAATGAACCTGCTCAAACTCGCCGTTTAGTGCGGCCTCTTTACGTTTCATCTCAGTTTCCCAGTTTTGGAGGTCCGTTAGATATGATTGTAAAGATTTCACATTATCCCTGGCCTGCCTTTGTATTTCGAAAGCTTTTTCCATTTCTATTGCAACAAAAAAGGGTTTCTTTACCTGCTTGATCGATTTTTTTCGGTTGTCAACCTCAACCTCAAAACAAAATTCACGTTGTCATGGCGCTAGTACAACTGATTGAAGTTACGTTCAGAAATAAGTAGTAGTTCTGTAGAGTGTAGTTGACAGTTGTCTTTTTATGTTATTTTGAAGCTTTGTTTTGAAGTAACATATTTACATATTATCAGCGTAGTAGTAACTAATACTTAATCTGTGATCAGCACATCAGCTATTAAAAAATATATTTAAATAATTTAACTTATACTTCAAATAGTCACATCTTATTGCCATGAAAAGCAAAAAAAAAAAAAAAACTTATACTATTATAATTTAGTTAAAATGTTATTGATAACTAGTTTCTTAGCATTTATTTGAATACCTACTGATACCGTATCCGGGTCAACACAACACAAACATAGAATAATTAATTATGTTGAGCATACCTAAAAGTCTGTTATTTATCCAACCAGCAAGTAAAGACTGACATAATTTAATGAATTCAAATAAAAATAATATTAATTAGCGTAGACCAGCGTAGACTCCTAATTCATTTTTACTCCAAAAGTGCTTTCAGAACATAAACAAATTTATCTAATAATTGCAACGAGTTTTTGATGCGAAAATACAAAATGTTATTAATTAATAAAAACTTTCGCGTCAATATTAATATGTACAATTACATACTTACTGTACTTAAATTTTAGATTAGATAAATCGATAAAAATAAGTTATACCTACCTACAATGTTCTGGTTCTGATCAAACATACATCCTTTATGCACCGTAAAGCTTGAAGCTTTACGTCTACACACACTGTTTGCGCTAAAAGCAAGAAAGTTTGTGTTGTGTGGACCCACCCTTAGAATAAGACATAATTTGTTATCTGTAGACAAAATACCCGCCAAAACCTTAAAGTTAAAAGTAAGATAAAAAAAAATTCATCTGTTTTAGAATCGTTTTCGATTTAGTAGTAATTAGGATGTTTAAAATTTGTTTGTTTAAAACAAAAATTTGTGTAATTTGTTTAAAATTTGTGTTGTGAACTAATAATTATTGTTAATGATAGTAATTTTCCTTCCACTCTCACCACTACTATGACTTTGACTTGTAAGTATGCATGTATGCATTGCGCATTAATTACTTCGTACTTTAGGCTAGGTCTACGGTAGGGTACTAGGTTCGTACGATAGGCTTTAGGGCTTTAGGTCGAGAAGAATAAAATAATAAAATCGAATTCTTATTAACTAGTTATCCAATATTTTCATATTTAAATATTTGTGAATCGAATGTTTGGTACCTACAATATAAGAAGTTTCCTTTTGGATTAATGTACTTACCTACATCATTGTAAATTTGTACCTACTTACCTACCCATTTAATTTAAGTAGGTAAATTAAATAAAATATAATAATATTGATAAATTGATTCGTCTAATAAATCTATAGATCATAATAAATGTTATCTATTTCTTCGATGAAAAGGTTATACATTATACAAGGCTTGATCGATACGATTATTCGACAATAAAATGAATTACTTTCAACACATTATGTATTCAAATTAGCTTGACTAGATCAATATCTAGGATTGCTATTAGCTGACATGACCTAACCTGTCTTCACAAAAGAAGATCGATATAGCTTTTAGCGCCCACGGCTTTCTATTGTTAGAGCGTGCATCGATAATGTGGTCATTTTATTGGAAATGCAGTAGGTATTGTATGTTTTTGTAAAATATTTATAGTAAACTAGTAACTTAGTAAGTATTAGAAAATTAGGTAAATAATAATAATTCGTGTACATCGATTCTTTAGAGTTTACATGTTTTCACTTTCGATCCGTAGATAGTGTAAAATCTAGATTATGTTTGGCGTTATTGTATTATATTCCTTCATGTAACATCAATCTGGATAATTTAAAT
Organism: Colias behrii; assembly: GCA_029959065.1. Classification (NCBI taxonomy): domain Eukaryota; kingdom Metazoa; phylum Arthropoda; class Insecta; order Lepidoptera; family Pieridae; genus Colias; species Colias behrii. The sequence goes on along the minus strand of JARWMC010000019.1, from coordinate 10,394,929 downwards.
TCTCACTTTGCTTCTTCATCTTCACTTAACGCCACTGTAAAAATAAACTCTACTCTTAATAATCTTTCTACCGCTTCTACTCCTGTTTTTCCTCCGTTTATTTTCAAACAAAGTTCTGTTGATGAAGTTAAGAGGGCTATCCTGTCCATATCGTCGAATGCCATCGGTACTGATCTTATCAGTCGTAATATGATCATTCCTATCCTTGATATCATTATTCCCGTCATTACCCATATCCTAAATTTTTAAATCATCTCCGGAATTTTTCCTAGCTCCTGGAAGGATGCTCACATCATTCCCCTCCCCAAAAAATCTAATCCATCAAACTTATCTGATTTCCGTCCTATTTCCATCCTACCATTTTTGTCCAAAGTACTCGAGCGCCTTATCCATTCCCAGCTTAGCACTTTCCTTAACATTAATATTTTTCTTAGCTCCTGGAAGGATGCTCACATCATTCCCCTCCCCAAAAAATCTAATCCATCAAACTTATCTGATTTCCGTCCTATTTCCATCCTACCATTTTTGTCCAAAGTACTCGAGCGCCTTATCCATTCCCAGCTTAGCACTTTCCTTAGTCCTTATCAGTCTGGTTTGCGTCCTGGTCATAGTACGACCATTGCACTTGTTAAAGTTATAGGTCTACCAGAATCTGATGGCATATTTAAAAAATAAAAGATTTTTATGTGGCAACTTTATTTGACAACTATCAAATTGGTTGTCAAATTATTTGTGTTGATGATTAATTTTTAGGATTTTGTCTTCAAAATCTTCGAAATGTCGATAAAACCGCTACGATCACAAGCAAGAGGTGTTGTTTACAATGTGTATAAAAAAATATTCGATGAAGAAGGGTCAAACACATCACAATTTTCAATTTTAAAGCGCGTGAAAGATTTTATTGCTAAGTTGGACCCGTTTTGATACTTTAAATTAAAAATGTTATAAATAGGTAACTATAATATTGTTTGTTGATTAAATATAATTTTATGAAAACTTATTACAGGAGTTTCCAATTCAGCTATTTGTCAAGTCCAAGGTGTACAAGTCAATTTTATAATGTGTTAATACTTACGAAAATAAACATGATTTTATTTAATTAGGTATTGTTTTATTTTATAAAAAAATATTATAAACAATCGTTAAATATAGTAAATAAGTTTTGATCTGCATTATCATTACATCCATATTTTCACATGCCATAATGATATATATTCAAATATAGGTATGTGTAAATACATAATATTATGTATTACCTTCAGAAAAGTAATATGTATATTATACTTGTAATAAGTACGGTCTACATAATATTACGTGGATATCTCGTTATTAAATACAGTATTATCCACTTGTGTAATGTGATTAATGATATTGAGGACAAAATAAAAAATTACGCAGTATCAAGATCGTTCAGTCTATTTTCCCTAGGGTTGCACACTCAAAATTTTGATTTCCCTAATTGCCATCAGATTCTGGTTTACCTATACAGATGACATTCGTTACGGTATGGATAACAAGCAACTCACAGTTTTAGCACTTCTTGATTTTAGCAATGCCTTCAACATGGTAAATCATGATATTCTGCTGAGTTTGCTTCGTCTTATTAACTTTTCATCGACAGTTCTTGATTGGTTTTCAAGTTACCTGGGCGATCGGCGGCAGCGTGTTTTGATGGATGAAAAACAGTCAACTTGGTGCGCAGTTGCCGCCGGTGTGCCTCAGGGTGGCGTCTTGTCACCTCTTCTCTTTGCCATTTTCATAAATAATCTCACTTCTCAATTAACTTCTCCCTACCATATGTTTGCTGACGACTTACAAATTTATACCCATTCTACGCTCGATGAACTACCAAATGCTGTTCATTCTATTAACAATGAACTGGCTAAAATTGTCATTTGGTGCGATCAATTCGGCCTTAAGATCAACCCCGCAAAAAGCCAGGTTATTGTAGTTGGTAGTCCTTACCAAATATCTGAGGTTGACTAGGGTATATTGCCTGCTGTACATATTAACGGTGTTATAATGCCTTTTAGTAAGCATGTTAAAAACTTAGGTATTCACTTAGATCAAACTTTATCTTGGTCCCACCAGATTCAAGAACTTGGTCGGAAATTTTACGCCGCGTCTAGTTCTCTACGACGTCTGCGTAACTTCTTACCCATACCGACAAAAATTATGCTAGCACAGTCCCTACTCCATCCCATTATTGATTACGCTGATGCATGCTTTCCCGACTTATCAGTTGAGCAACTAGACAAACTTGAGCGACTTCAGAATGTCGGTATTCGGTTCGTATTTGGTCTCCGTAAATACGACCACGTCTCCTCTTTCCGCAAAAAACTCAAGTGGCTCCCAATTCGTCTTCGCCGGAATGTGCATTATTTGCTTCTCCTGTATCGTATCCTTTTTGACCCTAAGACCCCCTCCTATCTCAAAACGAAATTTAACTTCCTGCATTGTGAAAGCTATTCTCTTCGTTCGGTCGATAGGCTTGTTCTGTCTACTCCTTTTCATCGCACACATTTCTTTGGTAATTCCTTTACAGTCACTGCCATAAACCTATGGAATGAACTGCCGATAAACATCAGACAAGCCCAATCCCTAACTTGTTTTAAAAATCTCGTCCGAAATCATTACTTAAATCTGGCTTTTGACTCGGTATAGCATATTTAGCTCATTATATGTATTATAATATGTATATTATTTCTCTAATGACTCCTTGTTCTTTGTCTTTTATTATTTTATATGTATGTAAATGTATATATGTATATATATTTAAATGTATATTTGTTATTTATATGTATGTAAATGTATATATATATATATATATATATATATATATATATATATATATATATATATATATATATTACTAATGATATGTTTATTTTTGTTTATGTATGTTTTTATTTTATAGTATTTAGTTTATTTATAATCTTTATTTAATAATATTTTTGTTATCTTTGTATAACATTATTATTTATTTATCTTTGCGTATACTTTCTTCCTACCTACCTCCTATTTCTAGTTTATTATTTATCCTTCTATCAGTTGGTTGCCTGGAAGAGATCACTCTTAAGTGATAAGGCCGCCTTCTGTGCTGTTTTTCTTTTAGAATAAGTTTTGTTTGTATTTTATGTATTTTGGCAGCACAATAAAGAGTATAAATAAATAAATAAGTAAATATACCTGTTTGAGATTTATGAGAGACCAATTACATAGTTTGTGTTTCTAAAATTTGTTTTCAGAAACACAACCGAGCAGCTTCGCGAGGCAGAGTCTGAGAAAAACGCGTAAACCACGTTCACAATATGACCTAAGTTTCAATATTTTCCTTTTAATCATTTTCTTTAAACAAAAATACAAAAAATACTACGATCGTGAAACTACGTACCTACCTATAGTTACCTCTTAATAGAATTAAATGAAAACATCCGTGTTATCCTATTTCGATAACAAAAAAAGTGACTACTGAATTCTATACAAAATATCTATAATTTATTCTAATTAGCGGTAGGTATTTATTTAAAATGATGTCATTATTAATTAACTGTATTGAATCGAGAATATTTTCTTTTTAGTTACTAACTAGTAGATGTTCTTGAAATTTTTGCGCTGTTTTAATTTATTAGTTTGGTAGGTAGGTATATTGCTTAACATTCTAGGTATCAACTGAATTCGTGCATCCGTTAAAATGTTTACATAACATTGACTCAAGCTTTATGTAACGAGACTTTGAATCTCTAAAAATAACTTATGTACTAATTTAGACTGTATTTACACTTATTAGTACAATAATTTTATATAGATCCGATCACGGTCTGTTTTTTCGAGAAAAAGTAATAATATTTTCAAAAAAAATTGAATAGGTGAGATATTTCAATAATAATCCTTCATATTCTCACAATACCATACCTATAAAGTATGATGAGTACTAAAATTTTATTAATGCACTTTACGTCAGCGCCAAACATCGCGATTATAATCGTATAGGAGCTAGCAACGTTGACAAGAGAGAATTTTAGTATAGTTGGTTCTTTGATATACTGTTTCTCTTCCTATTTCGGTTAGAGTCCGGGCTGTCTGGCTGGCCGCAGTGGTTGCGTTTATTAGTGCGCATCTTATCTGCACAGGAAAATATCCGTAATTTAAAGTCATTTATTAACGCGTAATTTTTAATCTTTTGCCTTTAAATAGATCCATCAGACATACATTTTTTATTGCCAGATGTTTTTTTCGTTGTTAAATAGGTGCCATACGCAATTTTTTATTTAAAAATAATTAAAATGTCATCGAAATAAGTGAAATTCCATCAACATGAGTCCCGTGAAGGATAAGTAATCACTGTGTTACTTATACTATAATTATATAATATTCATTTTACTATTTACAATTTTTTTGCAACAATATACCATGGTGCCTCCCTTTCCCAACGAACCTCAAATAGGACGTTAATGTAAACTTGATAAAAACCAAATATCATCAAATCCATATTAATACCCAAACGTGTAATAAATATGAAACCATCTATTAAAAATATTAGTTTACTTATGTACTAATTATTTAATATAAGTATTAAAAAAGGATAATATAATATAAGTAATAAAGTTATTACTTACCTTTTAAGCGGACTCTTGTTGATGTAATTTCACTTATTTCGATGATATTTTAATTATTTTTAAATAAAAAATTGCGTATGGCACCTATTTAACAACGAAAAAAACGTCTTGCAATAAAATTTTTTATGTCTGATGGATCTATTTAAAGGCAAAAGATTAAAAATTACGCGTTAATAAATGACTTTAAAGTTATTTTCCTGTGCGCACTAATAAACGCAACCACTACCGCCAGCCAGACAGCCCGGACTCTAACCGAAATAGCAAGAGAAACAGTATATCAAAAACCCAACTATACTAAAATGACTTTTTAAAACGTTACTAGCTCCCGTAGGTACCAATACATAATTGATAAGTGGAAACAAAATCAAACATAAGAAAAAACTAGCTCCCGTACCATAAATTATTCACAAACATGACTCACATTAAATCGTCGATTCAAACAAACATTCATCATGACCAATCATGATATTTGCATAATCATACGACGTGATTTCAATTTTGTAACAAAATTACCTTCCCATCGTAAATTCGCACAAGGACGATGGTCCATATTGATAATGGTATTACAATTAAAGGGATCCTGGTCTCATGATGTCAGCTAATGATCTAAATATCAAGGCCAATAAATGTTGGGAAAAGTGTATTTGGAAATTGCAAACGAGTGAGATAGAACGCGATGCATTTTTCGACTGTCATGGGAGTCAAGTGCAGTTCTTCGGTTCGATTTTATTTTTGGTTTTCAGTAGACGTATTGGAACTCATTTTACGTAAAATTCTAAAAGTTACTTAGACGTACGTCATATAGTTTCAACCCCTAGAACAATGAGCTTTACTGAACTTTTGAATGCGAACAAAAAAAGCTCTATTATAAAGCGCAGCACAATAAACACTTTTTATTAGCTTCATCATTTTTTTTTTGAAAGATATACTTAGTCATGCGAGTCAAGTGCAGTAATTATCAGTAGTTTGATTTTGAGTCGAGTTACAATAAAAATATCAAGCGGACAATCATTGATCAAATCTATCGAGGTCCAAAACAAAATGTAACCTTACGACCTTTTGATTTAAAGTTGAACATGAAATAATCAGGGAAGATATAATTACGTTGATTAAAATATATATGTATAATTTATGATTACACCAGTATTTATTCACGATGATTAGTACTGAATAGCGTCCAAAAGCTGTCAGGTTAAGGTCACATGCGCTCAGTTTAAGTGTTTCTGTTCGATCACGAAACCGATACATCGATTTTATAACTTAATTTGGTTTAAAAGTATGTAATTTACTAAATTATGGGCGGGTGTGAATTTGTATTGCGGTAGTGAACATTTTAGGTTTGGCTCTACTTGTACTTTGTTTTAAAGGTTATGACGTAGGTACCCACTCGCGTTTTGTCATCGTAGATTTTTTTACGACAGCAAAAATTAAAGAATACAGAAGAAATGTCCACAAATCACAATGTCATAGATATGTACTTTACTAGTATAGTATTTTATTATCTATGAAATTTAAAGCGCTTCCTCTATCGTAGAATATTATGAAGATACATGGTATTGTGCTAGAATTATTTTCTACTCAATGTATTTAGGTTAATATATTAAGAAAGTATTTAGATTCCATTGAAGCAACTTAATAAATAGTTGGCGTTACCCTCTTTAACCTATCCTCTACTACATCAAGGAAATTCAATAGTAGCTGATAACTTGCATCATATCGATCATACTTCTATGTTACATGTACATCATAAAAAGTTGATAATAAAGTAAATCCATTATAGAAAAGCTCAGCATCACGTTCAGAGTAAGAATTGTTTATTTTTTAGCCAGATTAGCGTGTAGCAGCTGTCGCTATAACTTTACGTCGTGCGATGCGTCTTCGCGAGCGCTCTTATACAATATCTCACTAGCTTTTGGTCGAGTGGTTAGTATTTAGGTTACAAAAAGAGAGCTCTGGTTCACTTGAAAGTTAGGTATGATAAAAAAAAAATGTTTTTGGAATTTTACGATAATTATAGTACGAATTCCGAAAATTGATGCGTTTTCCTTTGCAAAGGACATGCAAAGGACAACAACAAAAATATAAATAGTTTTATTACCTATTTTAATATTGAAATTGGTTAGGTAACGTTTTATATAGTTTTATGGAAGATGATAATACGAATACACAAGAGTAAGAGACTGCATAGAGTTTAAAAAAAATGTCAAGATTTTATCCCCAAAATATTATATTAAACATTGTAAAGTCCTTAAGCAAGTTTGCAACCAGCTTATTACAACATAGACTCCAAAAAAAGTCAAATTATTTTCCAAAACTGTATCACCAACCCAGTACCTAATTAAATCAAGCAAACGTCAATTGCAAAGCAAAACGTGCGATTTACAATCGTCCGCCGTGAGAATATGGCCAATCACGCTCCACGGAAGCTTTGTGAACCCTGACCTAAAACTGCGTTAAATAACTATTTTAATTTTAATTAAATTCGTGAAAATGTAAATGTATTATCTGTGCAATGGTAGCATCTGTGGCCTGCTAATTATCTCTAGTATTTAGTAGGGTATGGATTCAAAGATAAAACATAATATCTATACTATAGGTACGTAGGTACACTAAATTTCTAAATGGTTCAGGTAGGGTAGTTTGCATTACAAAATAATTTCTCATCTGAATGTCTTCTGGTTTTAGGATATATTTCATTGATGTAGGAAATTCATTTATTTGTCAGTAAACATGGTATAGGTACAAAGATGTTACTGCAGTTCAGTTTTTCAGCATGTTTGCCGTCATTAACAGCATGCAAATTTTGGATTTCTGTGCCAATAGCTTTAAGAGAAATACAATTTTTGTGTGCATGCTGCAAGTCCCTATTGTAATTAATTATGATAAAAATAGAGTGACGTACTTTTACTTTATTCTATCAAAATAATAAATTATTGTAAATATTTATCTGACTGTACATCTGCGTTATATAAAAGTCTATAACTCATCTTAATCAATAAATATTATCATTTACAAACACATTAATTTAAAATAATACCGTTCGATGACCATAAACCAGTTTTGTAGTTTATCTTATTTAATTAAGCATACATCGAAGTTAGGCATGTGCTCTCAACAAATCATTTTTAATCTATAATCTGATCTCAAGAATAAAAAAAAAAACGAATGGAATGTTGGCGCCAATATTATGTTTCTGGAATCCAACAATGCAATAAACGTGTTAATGTTTTCAATATGTGAGCAAATTATGAAGTGTTAAAAGTAATTTTATTTTATAAAGTACATAATATTTAGTGAAAAACAATATATATATACTTAAAAATGTCACGTTTTTACAATACCAAATATAACAATCACGATTAAAATGCCTTGATTAAAATACTCTGTGGTATGTAAAAGTTAAAAATAAACTCAAAAGATGGGCCAATTAAAATTACAACATAATTTTAATTAAGATTTCAACACGTCATGTGTTTATGTTGAGTTCAGAAAGCTTTCATTGAGGTATATTATATCAATGATTTGTTCTGTAATTAGATTTGTATTATGTATAAGAGTACAAACATTTAAAACCAAAATGTTAGAGATTCGATTGTTTAGCTAGGATTATAGGTTGCTAAGCGCTCCTCGTGAACGATATTTTTGTATTCTATATGTTTTTTTTTTTACAACTTCATTGATTTCCTGTACCTATTCTTCATTTTAATTGAACCTGTTCAAATACTTCCTAAAGCTGTAATTAATTCTGAAACGTCATGATAAAAGATGAATAAGATTATTAAAACTGTCGAAAAGTCTTTTTCCAAATAAAATAAAAATATTTTCCTCACCTCTATCCTCAGTAATGTTCAGATTGACAGTAATGGGCTGTCATATCTAAAGCTTTATTCAAATCAAATTCAAATCAATCGCTACTTAGTGAAGCGTGAGTCGCCCGTCAGGTAAGGTTACGTGAGTCACAAAATTACGTAGCTTTAGACTTAATTCTTAGTACTTTAATATGTATTTTACCTATTTAAAAGTAAATGTTCTGAATATTTGTATTTGTATATTTGTATTTTGAGGGTAGGTTAGAAAATATGTAGAGGATAGCGTAAAATAGATTTCACTGCATTTCCATTAAAAAAATTAAATTAAATTACATTATGTAGATTATTTTTTTATTGTCACGATCCGAATTCACCAAAGATAGTTAAATACGGTCAAATTCCTAAAACGAGATAAGGCAATTAAGATATTATACGCCAAAACGAAGTTAAAAGAATTCATCCGTAATATTAAATGCTTTATCGATTATCCGTTGTTGATAGGCATGTTTGCATCGCCTAGATAACGCGAAAAGCTTCCTGTTAAATATCCACAACAAAAAGGTATAATTAAATATCAGGCTTATCAACATCAAAGATTTTCAAAATCTCTCAAAATTCAAGACTCGAGAGATATAATATTTTCTCGACACCAGTTTTGTCAGTATAGTAAACTGACTCCCTAGAACTTGCGGAGTTAGGACATAATTCAAATCAAAAAGAATATGACGTGGATATGACGATACACGTATTAACATCACCCGATTTATCAGCTAGTTAATCACTGTACTAAAGTTCGTTGAACTTCAGTTTGTCCAATTTGTCAAACCATAGATCCGTTAGTACGGTATTCGTCAGATGATTATCAGGACAAGCCTGCATATTTTAATTGACAAACTTAACGTTCAAACAATGTGATGTAATTTGTATAATAATATTAATGGATCTATGGACTTATGAATTACTGAGCATGATGTATGATTTCTTAGAGATTTAGTCACGGTAATGTTAAAATATTAATGTAGTTTAGTGGGAGTGGGTGTTGAACTAGAATTGTTTTGAATTGGGAAAATTGCCACACTCTTGCAGAAGATCGCGTTAGTACAGTGATTACGAGTTACAACTATGTTTAGGATGTTCTGGGTTAGCTCTTCGATGAAATCAATAAAAGTTCTGGATATGGAAGCTCTCGAAAGCTCGTGAATAGAATCGATCAGAGAAACTGATTCGAAATGTATTTATTAGGTAGATATATTCCCAGACACCAGACAAAAATAACTTATAATACCTACCATAAGATAACAGCGAACCCACACCATCTCAATAGGTGAGTGACAGTTACTGAGCAATTCAACAATTTTTATTCTAAAACATTTCACAAGTGCTTATGAATGGTCATTTTTAACTATCGATAAAATATAGAGATCACAGCGCTATGTAACATGATAGCAACTGACGTCAACCGCACGACAGTCAATTTCTTCAGCCAAATGTCAGTCAGAGGACATACTAATAGTTACATCTGTGGTTACATGTCCCTTTCATTATGTGGACCGCCCACGATTACGCTTTGGAGAAGGCAAAAGGTGAACATCGGTGTATTATGTATTTTATTATTTGGATATGTTTATGTTGTAGTTGAAAATGTAGCAATGTAAAAGTCAAGAAAATTATATGATATCTGCATAACAAACACTTCTAGATAAGAAGAAATGAATTAAGTACTTATAATTTTTATTTTGATACATTAGTGTTAATTTTTTTTATCCAATTATATTTTTTCTAGGATATTTACATGATATTCACGTTGCACGCATTAATTTTTGTATATTTTTTTAACAAAAACATTCATAGAACTATTTAAGCCGTTGTTTATAGCACATGATTAAAGGGTTCAACATCGAACCATATTTATAAATTATATGTTATTATAAACTTCCAAATACACCTATTAAATGCATATATGCAAAATAATCATATTTGAGATTATTTGTGACTTAAAAATAATATGCGTAGATCCTTATGTACCGCGCGTGTTATTAATAGTAGGGGAGCCCAAGAGGGGATTTTGGGATTTACTCGAGCGCGTCAGATTACTATAAGGGACGGTACCTTAGCTATTCATTAGTACCTCTAGTCAATATGAGCCGTTATGGTTGGTGGGTGCGCTCAGGGGCCCCGCTGGAAAATTTGAATAATCCATAATTCCCTAAGGTTGAGCTCGAATCGTCAGATTAGCGAAATGGGGACTTCTTATATTGTAATTAACCCCCCCATATATTAATCTGACGCGCTCGTATAATATTACTTTAATTTTTTACCCTTTCTTCATAGCGATTAAATCGCCACTTAAATCGTCAGATTAACTTATACTTTTTTTCAGTGACGTCCTGGAGCATGCAAAATATCAATATCTAACGCGCTTGAGTATTTCCAAGCCAATTGTTTTCTTTTTTAAATTAAAAAAAATCAAAAAACCCTTCCCCACCGCTAAAAGTGAAAACATTATAGGACCTTTTTTTCTCGCTATGGTCTAATCTACCAATTCTAATAGGTTCCCGTGACGCTCGAGTAAATCCACATTTAGCATCCTGGGCTCCCCTACTATAACTATAATAAAAATATGTTCTAATAGTTAGAATGATAATAATATGTTTTTGTTTACATCCTTACAGTATATATCCAAGCACTAATGTATATTAGGTTCCTTGGAGACCTTTTATTCTAAAGTCTTTCATCTGGGTTGCTCTAGAGCAGTCTTTCCCAACGTGGGCGATAACGCCCCCTTGTGGGCGCTGCAGGCCTAAAGGGGGGCGGTAAGAGACCCAGAAAAAAAAGGGGGCGTTGTGTAGGGCTTTGGGGTCGATTTATAATTTCATCTACCTAGCTAGGAAGACTCTTAGAAACCGACTGAGCTCTCGACTTCGAGAGTCGACATCTTGTGAACATCAACTAATATTAATTAAGATATAGCTCAAAATCGGTTCGATATAATAGACCGCGGGCAATCATGTTTTAACAAGTTTTTGTTAAATAATCCGATTTGTACATTCCTGTATCAATCGGCTGGTTCTATAATACTTGTTCTTGCTTGTCGAGTACGATTGGGCGTCGAATGAGATAAACGAGTTTATGCACGTTTGATGTCTTATTCCTGTTGGTGCGTGCTGCTTATGCAATCCTATATAAACGACGTAAATTTATTTTATTTTCATTTGCGGTTTCGCGCATAATAGATAAGCAGTACTTGATTTCAACACTTACGTATTTCTCAAAACAAAACAATGTCGGAAGTAAAAAAGAAGAGACGGCAATACTCTGCGGAATATATTAAATTCGGATTTATTGAAAATCCCACAAACCCGTCGTCGCCTTTGTGTCTTCTATGTCTAAAAACATTTTCGAACGAAGCAATGAAGCCTTCAAGACTGCAAGATCATTTGAATAAAATGCATCCAGATAAGAAAGACAAGAATGTAGCATATTTTCAAGACCTAGAGAAGAAGCATAATACTCAGCCAAGTGTATCAAAACTATTTTCGGCGGCTGCTAAGCAAGATGACGACGGACTTCGAGCTTCGTACAATATCTCTTTGTTAATTGCTCAAAAAGGCAAACCACACAACATCGGAGAAGAGTTAATTTTGCCAGCAATAAAGGAAGTAATAACTACTGTGCTTCATAAACCGGCCGCAGATATTATCCGAAAAATTCCTTTGAGTAATAATTCTGTGCAAAGACGAATTGATGAAATGGCTGAAAACATTGAAGAATCATTGTGCAATCATCTGAGGACTAGTCAATTCTCAATTCAGCTCGATGAGTCCACTTTACCAACTAATGAAGCGTTGTTGCTATCTTACGGGAGGTTTATTAAAGATGAGAAAATACGTGAAGAACTATTGTTTGCCAGAAATTTGGAGACAGATACAAAAGGCGAAACCATATTCAATACATTGGAAAAGTTTTGTGAAGAGAAAGAGATTCCTTTGAAAAATATTATATCAGTTGCTACGGATGGCGCTCCGGCTATGACAGGGCGCCATAAAGGCTTCATAGCGTACTTAAAGAATAAAATTCCAGATGTCCTTGCTATACATTGCGTTATTCATAGACAACATTTGGTTGCTAGAAACTTAAGTGAACGACTATTTCAATCACTGCAATATGTCATCAAAGCAGTCAATAAAATCCGTAGCAGCTCTTTGAATGATAGATTATTTCATCAGCTTTGTGCTACTAATGACGAAGATTTCAACCGTTTGTTGCTTCATACTGAAGTTCGTTGGCTGTCAAGAGGCAATTGCCTGATTCGATTTTACAACCTGTTTGACTCTGTGATAGAGTTCTTGGAAACTAAAGATACAGAACTGCGCAACAATCTCATAACATCAAAGAATGATATAGCTTACATGACAGACCTGTATAAACTGTTCAACGACATGAACCTCCAACTGCAAGGCGATGAACTAAATTTAATTAAAACAAAAAATGTCGTTGCTGCTTTCGCAGCCAAACTGCTTTTGCACAAAAAGAATATGGGCAGACGTGAGTTTCACAATTTTCCGAATTTATCAGTATTTTGCAGTAACGACGACTTGTTTGCCTACTGCCAACATTTGGAAAACCTCCACATTGACTTCACCGAACGATACCAGGACATTTTAAACTTGGAAATACCAGACTGGGTGTTGGATCCGTTTTCAAATGTCAACACAGCAATGTCACCTCAGCTGGAAGAAGAACTTATAGAATTGACAACAAACGAAGAAACAAAAATCAAGTTTAAAAATGGATATCAAGAATTTTGGCTACAAAAACCGATCCCACAATTGTGTCCTGGATTGTGGTCAATTGTTCAACGATTCTTGATAGCATTCCCATCGTCATATTTGTGTGAACGTGGATTTAGTGCTGTGGCAACGCTGCTTACTAAAAAGAGAAATCGTTTGCGTGTTACCGAACGTGGCGACTTGCGGCTGTTTTTGAGTAAATTGGAACCTGATATCAACAAACTTATTGAACAGCATCAGATTCAACCTTCACATTAGTTTTTATATAAGAATTGATTATGTTTGTTTTATTTTCAATAAAAGATACTCTACTATAAAGTTGCGTTTCAATAATCAGTTATAAGTACTTAGCGTTTTTTAAGTATGTTTAAAAAGGGGGGCGTTAAAAAATAATTTATTCTTAAAGTGGGCAGTAGACAAAAAAAGGTTGGGAACCCCTGCTCTAGAGGTAGGTACCTACACGTATCGCGATGAAACATAATATATTTGGGTCATTTTCAAAATATTTGTACGTCACGAAATTGTCAGTAAACTGTTTCGTTAGGAAATGTCAGGAAGTTGTAAAAGTAAGGCTGTATTCAGAATAAGGTAATATTACATATAAAAAAGTAAGAAGTCACTAGTTAAAAAAAAATATATTTTTAGTTACAAAATAATCAACAATCAATTTTTATAATTCTCTGTTTGCTTTTCCTTTTCTTTTCTTCTATCATTAGCTTCTTTCCATTTTTGTCTTCGAGCTTCTTTTTCACTGTCATTAAGATCTGATATTTTTCTTTGTCTTTGTTTCACTTTCTCGAGGTGTTTTTTCCTTTTCTTTTCATATTTTTCAGGGTTTTGCTTTTTTAATTTTTCAATGTATTTTTTGCCGTTCGGCACCGGTTAGCGGCATTCTGAAACTAAAAAAAGCTGTTGGATATATGTATTTTGAATAAAAATAAAAACAAAAGTAAGCATCACTCGTGTGGGTGGAAAAGCGATCAACACTAAATGCAATAAGGCAAGCGTTATCCCATCAGAAACCACTTGTAAAATTGGAGGCCAAGACTCACTGATCCGCTTTCACTATAAAAAAGTTATCAGATCCCAGGAAAAGTCAAGTCCCTAAGCCCGACTTTACCAACCCTACATCATGGTTTAAAAAAGTATGGCCTGTAGTTACAAAAAAATAATCTTGAGAGATTTATTGTTTTTCTCCTTTATTTTTATTCGTTACATTAATTTAACACACATTTTAATATCTTATTTTCATACTTTACACATGAGACCACAGCTTTACCGTCTACAATTTACTGACGTCAGTAAATGTCAAGAAATTGTTCGTCAGTAACATGTAAAAAATAACCTAAGAAATACTTTTACACAAAACATAATCACATTTACCATTAGATTGAAAGTGTAATCTATTACTCTAGTCATAATTTAAGTATATTACAATTGCGGTAGGTGAATTCTTCAAAATGTACTTACTTTTGTTGAGAATACGTCGTTAGGAAAATGTAACTAAATTTTTTGCACAGCACACTACAGGACTTCTTCCGTGTCTGGACGACGAACAAAATGGCGGCGCGTTAATGTGACCTTACTTTTCGTGACATGACCAGTGTTGCCAATGATTAGAGTTAGATTCCTCCTCTTTGTGATACAAGAAGTTGGTTAATTATGTCAATAAATCAGTGTCACGAAATTGTAACGATTGATAGGGACATTTTTATAATATGTCATTCTTCGTTTATTTAAGGTAATTTAAATAGTTTAATCTATCAGATATAACACTTCAAACATTGCTTTTTAATTATGATACAAAAAAATAGGAAGTTTCATACAAAAATTCTGATAAAAATATTGGTTTTCATTGTCGTCCACATAGGGGACAATAAAAAATGTATGGAGTTTTTTTTGTTACTTTATTTTCACATTAAATTTATGTAAGAATTTGAATCGCAATTCATTGCTTTTTATCAGAAATGATATGCAGTATGCTTAAGTTTAGTCTGTAAAACGTTAACAATGATTTATTTCAGTCGTAACCATATTTTTTTCGAAGATTTTTTAGGGGGACAAACATTTTGTAGTAATGTACAATTATTTTGAAAACGACTCATTTGACAAATCTGTGTTGTAATAAGGAACCATTACCAAGATATTATAACATTGCAATAGGTACGTGGAGGTAACACCCCAAGATAATAATATTATGTAGTAGAAACGACGATACATGTATAAGTTAAGAAATACAGTTTGTAAGAGTCGTATTTTTCGTGTATTTTTCATATTACTTTTATTACAAAATGCAAGTCCAATTTAAAAAGATTTTTTTAAAGCAGGAAAACAGGCCCAAAAAGAGATTTTAACAGTTATCTTCTGTTCTCCTTTTTTTATAAATTGGACTTAAGACCTTTAAAGCTCGCTAAATACCTTAAGAATGCGGATATTTTAAATACGAAACTTACTATGTTGAAGTTTTTAACATATTACTTACTCATAACTTTGTATGTTTATGACAAAGTAATAGGTCTACTGATTTGACCCACTCACTCTATTAAAAAGGCTATTTATGACAAGTTTTGAACCCGGCTTTGTTCGTAGCAAGATAAGCTTGTGTAGATGAATTTAAATATAATAACTGTTGTAAGTAGGTGGTCTAAGGGTGCATCCACACATGCTGCCGGCTTATGCCGCCGGGTTTCAGACCGCCTTGCCGCTGAATGCAGGCCGCCGGCTTTACCGGCGGCTGCCACTCCGTACTTCTACTACTCCGTATCGAAGCCGCAAGCAAACTGCCGCTGGCAACCAAAAGCCGCGCGCGCCGCATGTAAGAGATGCAAATGCCGCCGGGCATGTGTGGATGCGCCATTATTGATGTTATTATTATTTCTTTATCTTGTAATGTCTTTATTTTATGACGCCTACAAAAATGTCTGCTTTAAAATATTTTTATTGCAAGCAACCCTTTTAACTAGGGATGTAACGATACATGATTTTGCCGATACGATACCGATACCGATATTTGTAATAAAATATCGGCGATACCGATACCGATACCGATATCGATGGCTTGGTAGAAAAATAAATAGAGAATTATGCATAAAAGTTACCAACATTTAACAGAGACTCAACTGTAAATCGTATTCTTTTAAATAACAATGCCAAATCAAAAAACAAGAAAACCATTTATTTTAGTATTATTATTTTGCAAAGTCAGTTAAACTTTAAGTCATACACATACAATCAGTTCCTAATAAAAGTTTACTATTGGTAGAGTTTTTTCAAAAAACAAAGTGCGCACGCGCGGGCGGCCTCCCGCATCGTTCATGGGGCGCGGTGTTTTGAATTGTTTGATATCGGTATCGGTTGTTTTATAATCGGCGATACCGATATATCGGCTTGCCGATTATATCGGCCGATATATCGGTATCGGTATCGGTATCGTTACATCCCTACTTTTAACAATATGACAGTGTAATGCAGAGAAAATTATAAGCCAGGTAATATAATTAACCAGGTAATATAATTAATTATAATTTGGAAACGGTACCAGTGCCGTTTCAAAGCAAAGTTTATAATTTACATGTAGATATTATGACGATTTCAAAGCGTGGTTAAAACTCTTGGAACAGATTAATGATGAATCTAGGATCACAGAGTAGATGATAAATACGTTTACCACTGTACCAAGGAGGCATTCTTAAAAATACTTTCTAGCCATTACTGACTCTTAATAGATTTCTATCTTCTAATAATACAGTCTAAATAGCATTGTTATAAAAACTTTCTTCCTAATTTATATAACAAAAAAGTGCAAAACGACTTTAATTTAGAAAAACAAAACGAGTTCTAATGAATCCATGGTGTATTATTTTCAATAGTGAAAGAATATAATTTATAAGAAAATATTACAAAGGAAAGTCACCCAGCTTCTATGTTCGTATTTTAGTTGTGCCGATACTACCTAAGACCTTTTTAGGGTTGCAACCCACAACAACGAAGTATTTATTAAAACATTTTTTCTGTAACAATCATTTTCAAATTTTATTTTCCGAAAAAATAAAATTTGATTTTACAGTTGATACTAACCCAACGATGTACATATGAGTGATATGAGTATTGGTTACGGTGCGGAAAAAGACAGATAAAGCAGAATATAGGCATATTAATTTTATCTTTGACTAGCTGTGCTCCGCGGTTTTACGCGCAGTGCTCCGCTCCTGTTGGTCTTAGCGTGATGATATATTATAGCCTTCCTCGATAAATGGGCTATCTTACACCGAAATAATTTTTCAAATCCGACAAGAAGTCCTCGAGATTAGCGCGTTCAAACAAACAAACAAACTCTTCAGCTTTATAATATTAGTATAGATTATTCAAAAACACAAATACTTGAATCATGAGGTAATTCTAATAATAAAGTAATTAGGATTATGACGATAGTACGGAATTGCAATCATCTTTATGACTAGAAACGATAATATCGAATTTAACGCTTGTCAGATTTAATCAAGCCACTTATTTATCTGTATGTAAAAATTAACTACTAGTAGAGGTAATATTAGTAGAGGTAATATTATATTCCTATTATATAACTAATAGGCACAATACGCCCCTCTTTATCATCATAAAATTAGTTTATGATCAAATTTTACATTGGTAGAACAGCAACAAAATCCTTAAAAATCTGGAAGACGCTTAGGTATAATATCTACATACATAATTTTGTATATAAATAATATTATTTGACAGATTCAGAAGGGATTCCCATATAAAGTGAATCAAAGTAACAATAATGAACAATAATAGGTGCTACTGGAGTAAAATTGTATCAATTCAAAATATCCATTATTTAAAAAAATGTCCATTTAACTATTGTTTCAATCCCCACTCGATTTAAAGTCCGATAAATTATTATAACCAACACTCGAACAAGTAATGTAAAAAGCATGTAATTAAATGTCAAGACAGCTTGTATGAGCTAATTGCAGATACTTGCACCACAGCTTGCACTCTTGTCTTTTTGTATCCGGGAACCATCAAGGTAAAAGGTACGGGAATCCCAGGAAATTATTAAGAATGATGAATATTCGTTGTTGTATTGGCGATATTAATCTATAATGGCTTGTTAAGTGGTGCCGCATCTCTGGTAAAAGGTAAAGTTAAGAAATGTGATTATGGTAGACAGTAGGGACAAATTACCAATATACTATTTCGTATTCATGAGCTTAATAAAATGTTAACTAGAATTTAAGTTTAATTTTAATTTGCTGAGTATTTAATATAGGTTAATGTATAAGTGTTTGTACCTAATGTTTTGATGATATTGATACTTATTGATATGAATATAGGGTTTGTAACAACATAGAGCTACCAGAGCATAGGACAAGAAAAAAATATACGGGAAAAATATAATACAACGATTTTTTTAATAAAACATAACTATTCTATATTAATATAAAAAAAAATAAAAGACGTGTGGCACTCGGGGACTGCCGCGGTAAAGCTATTGCATAGCATGCCTTCAAGCCACACCTCCGAGCCCGTCGGAGTGGGGAGCGTGAGGTTTTTTCGTTACGGAATTTCTCGATTCGGTCCCCGCGCTCAAGGCCCGCGATAGAAGCTATGCAATAGCTTAATATCTGTAAAATGGTGCACCCTCGCGGATCTCATAATTTACGGGCCATAAATAATACCTACTTATTTGATTCAATATATTTTTCAAAAGCAAAGATATGAAAATGGAATTCCCAAAGTATGTAGGAAATATTAATTTTTAAGATTTTTATGCTATATTAAAATATATTACGGTCACTTTCGTAGCAAAAATATTAATAAGAAGAAAAAATACGGAACTGTCCATTAGCGTTGATTTGTTGTTTACATATTAACGCTTATTATATTTAATAATAAATTATTTTACACCATAATTTATAACGTACACTTATTGACCGAGGCTCCTACTATAGTTATCCCGGGACATCCCGGGCGAAGCGGCTAGTTGTTTGTAAGTAAGATGACTAACGTCTATATATAATTATCATAAAAAATACTTTTATACGAGATAGAGTTTACGCGAGTTAAAAAATCTTTCATTGCACCATCGTTTGCAATTTATATCTGACATCTAGAATCTGAGGTTGAGATGAAAAGATTAACTTATGAACTTATGAAGCATTTGTTGCTTCCATTGTGCATTGAAATATTATTGTCGACATGAATATTTATTTAGAAAGAAGGAAGAACATTTATTTTATGTAGAGTGTTAAAAAAAATTGCACGTATCATTTTATAAATTTATAATTATGGATTAAAAACAGATTAAACTAACAATGAACGAGCGTAAATTTTGATATAGAAATTCTGGCAAAATGTACTCATATTATTTAAGAGAAATAGAGAAATTTAAAGATAATTGTTCAATTAACGTTTTTTTCACAACATGACAGATCGTCTCGTTAGCCACTTTTATTATAATTTTAATTGAGCTTTCAACAAAAGAGTGTTCGAGTATTACAATTTAAGTCATGTAGTTTTTAAAACAAGAAGGCCTCGGATAGCACCTTGTTAAGATAATTAAAATATTGATTTGACACGGTTGTGAAGCCTCTTGATTATGATATATTTCTTTGTAACTTTGTAATTGACCTGGTGAACTTTGTACCACCTAATGAGTTTTGTTGTTATTTTTATTTTTATACTAGCTTCCGCCCGCGGCTTCGCCCGCGTGGTGTTTTGGTAAAAGGTAGCCTATGTTCTTTCTCAGGGTCTAAAGATTGTCTGTGCCAAATTTCATCAAAATCGGTTGAGAGGTTTAACCCATTGAGCCCCGAACGGCCCGATCGGTCCACGACACAATAGATTTTCTATTGTGTCTGTGATTCCGGGGCCATTAAGGACAGAGTTACTTTTGCATTTATAATATTAGTAGGGATTGACGATATTTTAAAACTTCTTTTTACTGTAATTAGTAGCGGAGTGACATCTATCGATCCAAGTGCATTAAAATCAGATCAGCGCTTTATGATAAGGGTTTAATGCAGATATTTTTCAGATCTAGTTTTTCCTATTTATAGGATAACAATATACTATAAATAAAACTAGAAATAATAGTTTTTTTTTTCAATAAAATAATAAAAATGATTGTATCTATCTAATAAGATTATGCTACAGTTGATTAATTATTATGCCTGTAAAAACATGATAAACATTTTTAAGCCTAATTATTGTTAAACTTATTGTTAACAAATTCCTTGACACAAAAGCAAGCAGCTAACCCATTAGTGTAACATTTCACGACACCCATCATAACCGATCTTCATTATTGAAATAAACTGATTCTTTTACAATTAAATCGTGTTTAAATCGCATTTTTGTTGATACTTGAACTTGGGATCTATGCGTGCATCATGCTACATTATCGGAATATTTATAAATTCAACGTCAATCAATTTTATACCTTATCAACATAGCAACAAGGACAGCATAAATCTATTTTGGTAAATTCAAGCCGCAAAGCTGCGTTGGTGAAAAGTTGTAAGCACGTTTTTTAGATGTGTTTTGTTTCGGTATAAAAAGCAAAAGTCGGGTTTTAAGGCATCAGTGTGTGATACCCCATCATTGTAGAAATATCCAATCGGGAAGATGAAAGCGGTAATGACTTGTGATATTTATACGTGTTTTGCAGTGATTTAGTTGACCTATAAAGCTAAAAAATATCTAGATTTTAATTAACAGTTTAAATAAAGTGGTTTAAATGTTTACGAAAATTCAGGATATGAGGATATTTTTATAATGAGTTAACATTAGAAGTAATAAAAAGTCTTATTGTAGTAGATATAAGTGATAAAATAAGGGTTTTTTTGTTGGAAAAAGAAATCATTATTCTTTTAATTTTTTTCTTTATATTTTCAGTATTTAAAGAACATTAGAATAAGATTGATATGTCAATAATTATGTTGATCATTGACCTCATTGACTATTTTTTTTATTGCAGATTGTCCTGGCCGCTTTCATAGCGGTTTGCACCGCTGCAAAATTAGATCGTTCATATCTTCCACCAGCGAACGCGGACACTGCTGGTGGCACATCAGATATACTCCAAGCACCAGTTTCTAGAACAAATAACCAAGTTTCCGGAGATCTTCCTATTGGCAGCTATCTGAACGATCACCAAGGAGTCATAGTCGATGCCGCTGTTGGTACCAGAGCTTCGAATCCTGGCAAATCCGGTCTAGGAGCACCAAGAATTACCTACGGATCAAAAGACTCCAGAGTAGGAGACGCCGCGTTCAGAGATAAACACCTACAAGGTGGTCCCAGCTTCCTTCCACAAGGTTTCGTTGATTTCTCTAAACCTGAACGAGCTCAAGCGAGCAGTGACAGTCTAGCAAGGACAGTGAAAGAAGAAAGCGATTTGGGAGTTGACATGTTTAACTATGGATACGAAACGAGTAACGGTATAAGTGCTAGTGAAACTGGGGTGGCTACAAATGGGGTTGAAGCCACGGGTCAATACTCGTTTACGGGTGACGATGGTCAAGTGTACACTGTGATGTATACAGCGGATAAGGGTGGATACCAAGCTGTAGGAGCGCATTTGCCTACACCTCCTCCGGTACCAGACGCGATTTTGAAGGCGTTGGAGCAAAATGCTAAGGATGAAGCTGCTGGAATTATTGATGATGGTGAGCATGATTTTAAGTTTTATTTCCAGTGAGTTAAGGTACATTTTAGGTTCTGTTTTATTCTATTCTTCCGAAAATCAGTTATGAGCTTTATCATTTCATCATGTCTTCAATGTATTGTGTCCTATCATTTAAGTTAAATAATTGCTCTTTCTTATTTTCTTATAGTATATCATTACAATCCTACAATTGATTACTCTCATCTTAAGACAGGTTTCTTACTGTCGCATTTTGCTAAATCATATTATATGCAATATAAACTTTTAGCTATTTTATGCAATATAAACTTATATTGCGTACCAAAAATACTTATCCTATGTAGTATTATTACACCATTTGATAATTAATTTACCTTCATTCCTGTTAAAATACTCTCAAAATAAGTATGAGTTGATTCTTATTTTTAATTAGTGTGTAGCTACGTATAGTGTAAAAAATCGTAACTATATATCTAAACTTATTCCTTTTTCTTTGAAAAAATTTCGTACGATAATCTGATTGATTCATACAAATATTATTATTTAAAAAATTTCAATTATTTAAGTTTTGTTCTAGATTTTAACCCATTGAGCCCCAAGGGGCCCGATCGGTCCCAGACACAATAGATTTTCTATTGTGTCTGTGGTTCCGGGGCTAGACAGATTAATATTGCTTCATAGGTTTATGATTTATGAACAGTGTACAGTTTCAGACAAAGCACTTCCAATTAATCGTACATGTAATAAGATACGAGTAAAACAATATTGCACTAAAAAATACACAGCGAAAGGTCCTCGGTTAAAAATAAGAATGACAAAGTGCACCAAAAAATAAAGCAAAGTGATATGCGTATACGATACAAAATTAAACCTGTTATTCAATTTCAACCAAAACTGTTGAGGCTATTTGTTAAATTCACTATTTTACCGATTCTCTATATCTCTTAATGACGCTTAAGGTTTTTGACCTCTAAGATATGATCGATTTTATTAAGGCTGAGTGCACACTTAATTAGTGAAGGCCGAACGGTACTCAGCGTTAACCTCCGCGCATTCGATACTATACTGTGCTATTAGTGTACCTTCATTGGTTTCCGATTTGGGCGTATCTAATACGCATGCATTAACGGATTCCTTGATCTTCTTTACCTTGATGTGTACGCAGCATTAGCTTCCGATATTTATTGTATTGATGCAATCGGAATTGTTTTGATGATAAAATCGGTTTTCGGTTAGATTAATTGTTATGTTATAAAGGTAACTGTATTGAATTCTATTGATGTAACATCGTTATTTTTTATGAGATCGTCTAAAAGATTTTGACTTTGGATATTTTGTATCTATACTTTCTAATAATTTTTGTCTGGTAAAAGTCTAGATTAGATTGTTTTAAATTATTATATTATTTTCATGAATGCTTTTTTTTAATTTTATTTAATTTATAAATCGTCTTAATAGTGTGAGTGATATTTTATTTCACATTTTAAATATACAAAGAAAATAATAGTCATGATCAGGAATTTAATCTCAAAATATCTATTTTAACTTAGTTATCAATAAATCAATTGCACTATTTATCAAAAAAACATGCGCTAAAACAGCTTTAAAATAAAAAATCAAATTTAAAATTTTATAAATAACTTAATTTTTAGTAAAAAACCATTGCAATAAGGTTTTCACAAGACGTCATTTGTTACTTACAAATAATATGTCGGTAAAAATATTGAGTGAAAGGCTTTACGTTAACCTTGTTATTTACTTTAATGCCATCAATGAATTATGAAACTAATTAAAGGATAAAATATTTGTATTATCGCAAATCGAAACCTCATTGGTTGTCCAATGAGGTTTCCAGATTTTTTCAATATTCTTCCTATTATTGCAAAGGCAAAATAAATATGAAAAAATATTCGATAGTTAAGAATTATTTAAATATAATATTTAATTAATTTTAGATAAGAGAATTAGTTTGAAAGGTTCAATTTCGTTTTCATGTTATCTACTTCTTATCTTCTTACTAATATTATAAATGCGAAAGTTTTTGAGGATGTGTGTGTGTGTTTGTTATTATTTCACGCAAATACTACTGAACCGATTACAATGAAATTTAGCACGCATATAGAGGGTAACTTGGATTAACACATAGGATAGGTTTAATTCCGGAAATCTCACGGGAACGGGAACTATGCGGGTTTTTCTTTGAAAACGGGCGGAAAGCTAGGAAACCATATTTAAATGCTAGAAATTTAAAATAAGCATCAATTTAGCATAACTACATAATTCAATTCAAAGAATTTATAATGCTAAATAGCCCAAACAAATACATTTAATATTTCACAAATTCATACAAAACCGCGACAGGACAAATTAGTTCAATCCCATTGTGAGCTTCGATGAATGCGACCGCCTGATAAATAGTAGTTGGAGGCGTTGACAAATTATCGACCAACTTTCGTTTTCTATTTACAGGCTCGTACGACGCTAAGAAGTACAATACAGGCGGGGATTACACTGCGATCGGTGATAATGATAGTCAATCAAATAAATTTGCGAACCGACCTGGATCCAGTGCTCAAATAAGCGGCGGATTCATTAATCAGAACAATGAAGCTTTAAGACCAAACAATAATGGGCAATTTGGGTTCATCAGCGGTAATAAGGATACGCGACAACCGATTGGCAATGTTCAAATTTCGCAAAACATACCACAAGGGTTTACTGGATCGCATCAACAGAATCAACAACTGTCGCCTAGCAATGCAGGAGATTTTAACAATTTGAAACCAACTCAAAGCTTCAGTCAGAGCTCATTCAATGTCGGAAATCAACAACCAAGTGCATTCCAGCAGAACATACCTTCGCACAGTTCTTTCCAGCAGAACACACCTCAAGGTTCTTTCCCGCAGAACGCACCTCAAGCTACTTTCCAGCAGAACACACCTCAAGGTTCTTCCCCGCAGAACGCACCTCAAGCTACTTTCCAGCAGAACACACCTCAAGGCTCTTCCCCGCAGAACGCACCTCAAGCTGCTTTCCAGCAAAACACACTTCAAGGTTCTTTCCCGCAGAACGTACCTCAAGCTACTTTCCAGCAGAACACACCTCAAGGTTCTTCCCCGCAGAACGCACCTCAAGCTGCTTTCCAGCAAAACACACTTCAAGGTTCTTTCCCCCAGAACGTACCTCAAGCTACTTTCCAGCAGAACACACCTCAAGGTTCTTTCCCGCAAAACGCACCTCAAGCTACTTTGCAGCAGAACACACCTCAAAGTTCTTTCCAACAGAACATACCTTCTCATAGCTCTTTCCAGCAGAATATTCCTTCTCATAGCTCTTTCCATCAGAACACACATCAAGGTTCTTTCCAGCAGAACATACCTCAAGGTTCTTTCTCAAATGAATATTTACCACCACAACAACAATTCGTTCAACAAACTCTCGGTGACACGAAACCTTCGTACAATACTGATAGCAGCCAGGATTCAAACAAGCTAACAACTAGTATTCCACTATCACAACAAGATTTGCAAAATCAAGATCAAGGTGTAATTATTTCATCGTCAAGGCCAAGTTCATACGATACGTCAATTGGTGATAGTATTTCAACCAGTTCAAATGCACAGAAAGAAACAGTTGAACAAAAACCTCAATCGAGTTTCAATAAAGTTCAAATTAATCAAGAGGCATTCAACAGTTTCGGAAGTTCTCAAAGTTCAGATAGTTCGTTGCCTACAACCGTATCTCAAATATCATCTTCACCTAATGATGCTTCCTTCCAACAACAATTTAGCAGTTCATTCAATCAGCAAACAATTGTCCCTACAAAGCAGCCTTCTAAAGAATTGACAACACCATTTGAAATGAATCCGACCACTAATACCGATGATGAGCGTGTTACTACTAATACAATTTCACCAACAGACAATTCTTTCCAAATTCAATCAATTAGTCAAGTGTCTTCTTCACAAGGAGCGCAGAATCAAATTCCACGGCAAGAAAATGCACCTGCAAATCAACCTTCAAACACATACGAAGGAGAAATATACAACTATAATAAACCAGCTTCGCAACCAATACCTACTGACGCGACATTAACATCAAACATAGTGACTTTGAATAACAACAAGGGTCCAAATGGCGCATTTGTACAAATATCTGAACCGTTCCAGAAACCTATTATTGGAAATCAAAATATCCAAATATCTTCTATTCAAGCCCGTCCTACGGATGCTTCATTACCAACGACAACAACTAACAATCAATATGAACAGACAGAGACAGAAACTGCATTCACAACTTCTGAAGGGCAAAACACTGCAGAATCGGAGAATCTCGAAAGTGATAAACCTACAACAAATTTGTTCGCACAAACACTTCCCACTGACGCTACATTTGAACCAAGCACGCAAGGACAAAGCTTTAACCAATACACACAATCTCAAAATTCTTTCAACGCTCAAGTGCCTTCTTTCCAAAAGCCTTTTG
The DNA here is from genome assembly GCA_029959065.1 of Colias behrii. NCBI lineage: Eukaryota > Metazoa > Arthropoda > Insecta > Lepidoptera > Pieridae > Colias > Colias behrii. The sequence goes on along the minus strand of JARWMC010000019.1, from coordinate 10,368,573 downwards.
CACAAGCAAACCAGCAGCCCGTGCAAAATTCATTCCAACAGACACGACCAACATCTCCAGTGTTCCTGCAAACTCAAGCTATAACTCAAAATCAATACACGCAACCTCAAGGACCTGATGGTTCATATTATTACGACATACCAGCCAAACCATTTAATCAACCTCAATTCTCTTTCCAATCGGATCAATTCAACAAAATACCGCAACGTCCTGAATTTTCCGGCCAACCTATTAATACCTTTGCAAAACCAACAGTGCCGTCTGTGTTAGTGACGGGACAGAGCACTAATACATTCCAAAGTTCTATTAACGGATTAACTCAAGCCACTATTTCATCATTTGGACAAAACGCCCAAACTTCATCCATGAACAATCAGCCTTCACCAACATCTTTCCCTTTTAACCAAAATATTCAATCAGCTGGTGAACAAGGAAACCTCCACCAGGGCTCAATTGCGGAAGCTTTTGCTTACACCCAACAGGTTGCGTCGCAACAAAACAACATTCCTCAGGGTTTTGGACAAACACCTAATTCCGAAGCAGCTACGCCTGTAAACACAGATAGTGAAATATACCAATACAACAAGCCAGAACAATCTCTTCCCTCCACTTCTTCATCTGAAAGTAATGAAGAAGGATCTGGAGACCAAGCTGGAAATACATTCGCTGCCTTACCAACGCAAAGTTCAAATCAACAGTCGTCATCATCTTTACTACAAAACGGAGCTAACTTAAAACCCGAAGGAAATGTTATTGCAGGAACTTCAGGACAGAAGCCCTTCACTCTACCGCTAGGCTCCTCAATTTTAGGTAGTGCATGTTGCGGTGGCCACGCTCAATTTAATCAGAATTCCCATAAATTCAACTCACTACAAACTATCAATACACAACAACAGCCAAGTCAAATTTTCACAGGTCCGGAGAAATTTGAAATAAACAGAAAACCGCCAAGTTTCGACTCCACAGGTTATCATTACTGAGTGCCATTATTTGAATAGTTTAATTTAATATTGTATAGATATTTCGTGATATTATGTAATAAACTTTGGGATGATGATAAATAATAAATTATTTTGTAAATAAATATAATTGGTTGTTTAATTTGTCCTTTTAAGCATAATATTATAATATGTTTCGCTTCTAAAAGCCGCCCATTGTACATCTCATGCAGTACAGCCCATGAAACGAAATATATTTCTATGTATTTACAGTAAAGAGTCTTTCATATTATATCAGTTAATGTAATTATCTTACACTAATTTCGCTCTCACATAAAAATGTAAACATAATCTAAGTTATCAGACAAGCTATCATCAAAATGTTTATTTATCTTACTAACATTTGCAAAGCTATAATAGAAAATGTAGTAATGCATACAATACACACTTCACCTTGATAAATACTTCGTCCATCATTATATCTTTAGGGAATATTTTGCAGGGCATAACAATAAAGAAATGATTCACACAACAATCACGATCGTTTGCCATACGTCAATTAAATTTGCTGGAATGTGCGTTTTCGTAAATAATACGAGTTCATACTAAAACAGAATGTACATAGTATATTTATTATCATTTTAATTTAACGACTATTTCACTATACCCTATTGTTCTGATGATGTACAGTAATATTTAGAAATTAAAGACAACGGATTTTAAACGTGATTTATTCACTATAATATTAAATTATTTTCCCGACGTTTCGAACACTTTACAGCGAGCGTGGTCAAGGAGAGACAGTACAGTAAAATTGTTAAGAAAATGGATTTAATTTTTGAATGTTTGAAAGAATAAATCAAAGGCAACTTAAAAAATGCTTTCACTGGTAGAATGTTATTGCCTTTATACAGTAGTATGGAATAATAATATGCAGTTTATACTAAATAAGTTTCTATAGGTAGAAATGATAAGAATAAGTATATAATGTATTCCTAATCGCGAATATAATAAAACCAGGATATATATTTTTGTTATCTAGATAAATAATAATATGATTACGTACATAACATTATAATAAAATTTCATTCAGCATACGTGATGTCGCCCGCAAACGCCCGGAAAAATAATTTTTTTCTAGGAATTTATTACCAGTTTCTTATTTTATAAAATATTTTTTATCGAATTTCAAAATTTACTCGGTAGTAGGTATAATAGTTGTAATAATAACTATTATTTGATTATTATATTAGAATATTATATTGAACGTCCTATTTATAATAATAATACCTATGTATTTCCCTTGTTTAGACATGACAACATTAAACATCTAAATAGATAGAATAGATCTTCTACATAATATAGCAAATATTGTAATATATGAGTACCTAAGTAAATGAAATTGTTACACACTTTTCTACTTTTTTAAATTAAGGTTTATTATTTATATTATGTACATTCCCATCATATAAATCATAAATTATGGTACCTACTACTATTTTATTAGGATTTCCTCTTTGTCATTTAAAGTTATAGCTCGTAATAAATAAATAAGCAAGCAATTGGTAAGAAAATCATTGGAGACGAACACCGAAGATAATAATGAAGATACAACGGGTAAGTAGTTTTATTTAATGCATTTAAGTACTTATTGAATCTGAGATGCAGGTACGCTTTATCCACTTTTGATTCATTCCCGATTGTGGTGTGATTTTAAAAAGATAGTTCATTAAGTAAGTACAAGAGGAATCCTCTGTGGATTTACGTATTTTAACGACACTGTTGTTGTTCACGAAGGCGAGTCGAATTAAGAGTCATTTTGTTACGATTAATCTGTCATTGTGAGATGAAACTACTAAACCCTGTTTTAAAAATAACTGTCGATGATCTAGGTACCTACCTACTATTTTGGTAAAATACGTACAGTACATTCAGCCACATCATTCAGTACAGTACATTCAGCCACATCATTCAGCGCATATAATTATTTGTTTGATTTTAAAACTCGCGCAGCCACTGTTTTGACCTGAACAAAGCCCTAGCCCGCGAAATTCAAAATTTTAACAAGTTTATTTCATTTTTTGCTAGGGTTGCCACTGTTGCGTATGATTTTTAGGGTTCCGTACCCAAAGGGTAAAACGAGACCCTATTACTAAGACTCCGCTGTCCGTCTGTCTGTCCCTCTGTCTCATGAACCGTGATAGTTAGACAGTCGAAATTTTCATATGATGTATTTCTGATGCCGCTGTAACAACAAATACTAAAAAACAGAATAAAATAAATATTTAAGAAGCTCCCATACAATAAACCGTGATTTTTTTGCCGTTTTTATAGATAATAGTACGGAACTCTTCGATGCGCGAGTCCGACTCGCACTTAGCCAGTTTTTTGTACATGGCGCATGTACATACAACATATTTAGTCGTCTAGTAGGGACACGGCTTTATAAGAACTAATAATATTTTGCTGTCGCCATATACCTACGTATAAAAGCCACGCGGCTTTATTGTTTTGATTTAAAGCTTTTTTCTTTTTATTACAGAAGATAACGAAGAACCTTATACGGACCTATTTATGCAAAAAGGGACCAACCCACATTTTTTGTGAAATTGAGTTAAGTACACAGATAGTGTTAAAAAAACGTTTTCTACCTTCTCAAAAAATTTGGTAGAGCTTTGATTACTGTAAGTACAGTTTTTTACATGTCAGTTGCGGAACCAACCCAATTTCGCCAACTTTCATTATGCAAGATGGAACCAAAGTTGGTTGGTTCTATTTTATCACAAAAAGCTTCATTAGTTTTCAAGGTAACCAGAACCAACTGACTTTGGTTCTTGTTTGCATAATGAAATTTCTCGGCCTTTAAGTTAGCAAATGGCTTGGTTCTATGTTGAATTTGATTTATATGTTCTATTTATTTAACTTCAATCATGTTTTTATTATAAAAAGCACTAAATAAGAATTCTCAAATAGATATACTACAATTTTACATAAAAAAAAGTATCTACTTAAAAGTAAACATCTATTACTTCAAAATCGGGAGTCCCGGAAAAGCCATTGATATCATCTTCTACAATATCTTGGGTCTTTATTTTTATTTAAATTTTTTGTAAAAATTTTGAGCGTTGCTCGGAATGAGATGCATAATACTTTTTAAATCCGGTAATTTCTCCTCGGGAGTACGTATGGTTGTGGGCCAGAGCAAGCAGAGCCCCGCAGGAGTTATTTCAGAGTATTAAACGCTCAACACCATTTTTTAATCTTTCCGTGATCCAATTCAAACTAACGAGGATGCTTAAAGCATTCATGATTGACCATCCAACAGTAAAACAAATCAGTCATAATTTTTTTGTCTGGTCACAGTTTTTTATCAAAAGTTACCGATTTTGGCAGATTGAGTACTGAATACTGAGCTCAATAAAACAAAGACTGTTTATATCCTGGAAAACTACATATAAATCATTAAATATGTAAAAAGACTTAAACAAAAGACTCTGTCATCACAAATCTCTTCAAATTAAAAAAAAAAAAATAATGAAAGTCACTATCATAAAGACAGATGATAGCAGAAGATGGGTCTACTGTATCTTAGTTAGATACAAAAGTAGTGTCATTAAAGTGAAACAAATATATGTATTTTGATATTATTACAATATTATCATGACCTTCTTGTCCTTAATCCATGTTATTTGGAGTCGGTATAACACGGTTTATTTTTCTATTCTCCTGACAAACATCAGGGCATATTTTACTCTTTTTTCTTTCATTATATAACTTTGCACACTAACACCTCTTTCCTTTGGCCTTCCTCTTGTTCTGCATCCATCAACATTCATATCCATCACTTTCTTAGTCATATGCGTGTCATCTATCCTCACCACATGTCCATACCAAGACAGACAATTCCCTTTCAATCTTTCTGTAATAAGACCAGTTTAAATCTTCTTTTTATATGTTCATTCCTTACTTCATCCATTCTTGTCACCCCACACATCCATATCAACATTCTCATCTTCGCTAAATGCAATCGTTTTTCTTCCATCTTCTTCACTGCCCAGCTTTCCAATCTATACAGTACGACAAGTCTAATCAAGGATTTTTATACATATATTCCCTGTTAACTTTAAGGGCATACGTAAGTTGCAATTAGTTCCAGCGAACTGTCTCTGCTTTATTTAGCCTGTTTTGATCGGATGCTTAACGTTTTTATTTAATTATGGCAACAATAAAAACCAAAATAATTTTGCAATAAAGAACCAACCCACAAAAGTGTTTTTTTGCAAGACAGAACCGGGCGGTTTTTCAAGGATTATTTTGTTAACACACCTCAAAGTTCTTTCCAACAGAACATACCTTCTCATAGCTCTTTCCAGCAGAATATTCCTTCTCATAGCTCTTTCCATCAGAACACACATCAAGGTTCTTTCCAGCAGAACATACCTCAAGGTTCTTTCTCAAATGAATATTTACCACCACAACAACAATTCGTTCAACAAACTCTCGGTGACACGAAACCTTCGTACAATACTGATAGCAGCCAGGATTCAAACAAGCTAACAACTAGTATTCCACTATCACAACAAGATTTGCAAAATCAAGATCAAGGTGTAATTATTTCATCGTCAAGGCCAAGTTCATACGATACGTCAATTGGTGATAGTATTTCAACCAGTTCAAATGCACAGAAAGAAACAGTTGAACAAAAACCTCAATCGAGTTTCAATAAAGTTCAAATTAATCAAGAGGCATTCAACAGTTTCGGAAGTTCTCAAAGTTCAGATAGTTCGTTGCCTACAACCGTATCTCAAATATCATCTTCACCTAATGATGCTTCCTTCCAACAACAATTTAGCAGTTCATTCAATCAGCAAACAATTGTCCCTACAAAGCAGCCTTCTAAAGAATTGACAACACCATTTGAAATGAATCCGACCACTAATACCGATGATGAGCGTGTTACTACTAATACAATTTCACCAACAGACAATTCTTTCCAAATTCAATCAATTAGTCAAGTGTCTTCTTCACAAGGAGCGCAGAATCAAATTCCACGGCAAGAAAATGCACCTGCAAATCAACCTTCAAACACATACGAAGGAGAAATATACAACTATAATAAACCAGCTTCGCAACCAATACCTACTGACGCGACATTAACATCAAACATAGTGACTTTGAATAACAACAAGGGTCCAAATGGCGCATTTGTACAAATATCTGAACCGTTCCAGAAACCTATTATTGGAAATCAAAATATCCAAATATCTTCTATTCAAGCCCGTCCTACGGATGCTTCATTACCAACGACAACAACTAACAATCAATATGAACAGACAGAGACAGAAACTGCATTCACAACTTCTGAAGGGCAAAACACTGCAGAATCGGAGAATCTCGAAAGTGATAAACCTACAACAAATTTGTTCGCACAAACACTTCCCACTGACGCTACATTTGAACCAAGCACGCAAGGACAAAGCTTTAACCAATACACACAATCTCAAAATTCTTTCAACGCTCAAGTGCCTTCTTTCCAAAAGCCTTTTGCACAAGCAAACCAGCAGCCCGTGCAAAATTCATTCCAACAGACACGACCAACATCTCCAGTGTTCCTGCAAACTCAAGCTATAACTCAAAATCAATACACGCAACCTCAAGGACCTGATGGTTCATATTATTACGACATACCAGCCAAACCATTTAATCAACCTCAATTCTCTTTCCAATCGGATCAATTCAACAAAATACCGCAACGTCCTGAATTTTCCGGCCAACCTATTAATACCTTTGCAAAACCAACAGTGCCGTCTGTGTTAGTGACGGGACAGAGCACTAATACATTCCAAAGTTCTATTAACGGATTAACTCAAGCCACTATTTCATCATTTGGACAAAACGCCCAAACTTCATCCATGAACAATCAGCCTTCACCAACATCTTTCCCTTTTAACCAAAATATTCAATCAGCTGGTGAACAAGGAAACCTCCACCAGGGCTCAATTGCGGAAGCTTTTGCTTACACCCAACAGGTTGCGTCGCAACAAAACAACATTCCTCAGGGTTTTGGACAAACACCTAATTCCGAAGCAGCTACGCCTGTAAACACAGATAGTGAAATATACCAATACAACAAGCCAGAACAATCTCTTCCCTCCACTTCTTCATCTGAAAGTAATGAAGAAGGATCTGGAGACCAAGCTGGAAATACATTCGCTGCCTTACCAACGCAAAGTTCAAATCAACAGTCGTCATCATCTTTACTACAAAACGGAGCTAACTTAAAACCCGAAGGAAATGTTATTGCAGGAACTTCAGGACAGAAGCCCTTCACTCTACCGCTAGGCTCCTCAATTTTAGGTAGTGCATGTTGCGGTGGCCACGCTCAATTTAATCAGAATTCCCATAAATTCAACTCACTACAAACTATCAATACACAACAACAGCCAAGTCAAATTTTCACAGGTCCGGAGAAATTTGAAATAAACAGAAAACCGCCAAGTTTCGACTCCACAGGTTATCATTACTGAGTGCCATTATTTGAATAGTTTAATTTAATATTGTATAGATATTTCGTGATATTATGTAATAAACTTTGGGATGATGATAAATAATAAATTATTTTGTAAATAAATATAATTGGTTGTTTAATTTGTCCTTTTAAGCATAATATTATAATATGTTTCGCTTCTAAAAGCCGCCCATTGTACATCTCATGCAGTACAGCCCATGAAACGAAATATATTTCTATGTATTTACAGTAAAGAGTCTTTCATATTATATCAGTTAATGTAATTATCTTACACTAATTTCGCTCTCACATAAAAATGTAAACATAATCTAAGTTATCAGACAAGCTATCATCAAAATGTTTATTTATCTTACTAACATTTGCAAAGCTATAATAGAAAATGTAGTAATGCATACAATACACACTTCACCTTGATAAATACTTCGTCCATCATTATATCTTTAGGGAATATTTTGCAGGGCATAACAATAAAGAAATGATTCACACAACAATCACGATCGTTTGCCATACGTCAATTAAATTTGCTGGAATGTGCGTTTTCGTAAATAATACGAGTTCATACTAAAACAGAATGTACATAGTATATTTATTATCATTTTAATTTAACGACTATTTCACTATACCCTATTGTTCTGATGATGTACAGTAATATTTAGAAATTAAAGACAACGGATTTTAAACGTGATTTATTCACTATAATATTAAATTATTTTCCCGACGTTTCGAACACTTTACAGCGAGCGTGGTCAAGGAGAGACAGTACAGTAAAATTGTTAAGAAAATGGATTTAATTTTTGAATGTTTGAAAGAATAAATCAAAGGCAACTTAAAAAATGCTTTCACTGGTAGAATGTTATTGCCTTTATACAGTAGTATGGAATAATAATATGCAGTTTATACTAAATAAGTTTCTATAGGTAGAAATGATAAGAATAAGTATATAATGTATTCCTAATCGCGAATATAATAAAACCAGGATATATATTTTTGTTATCTAGATAAATAATAATATGATTACGTACATAACATTATAATAAAATTTCATTCAGCATACGTGATGTCGCCCGCAAACGCCCGGAAAAATAATTTTTTTCTAGGAATTTATTACCAGTTTCTTATTTTATAAAATATTTTTTATCGAATTTCAAAATTTACTCGGTAGTAGGTATAATAGTTGTAATAATAACTATTATTTGATTATTATATTAGAATATTATATTGAACGTCCTATTTATAATAATAATACCTATGTATTTCCCTTGTTTAGACATGACAACATTAAACATCTAAATAGATAGAATAGATCTTCTACATAATATAGCAAATATTGTAATATATGAGTACCTAAGTAAATGAAATTGTTACACACTTTTCTACTTTTTTAAATTAAGGTTTATTATTTATATTATGTACATTCCCATCATATAAATCATAAATTATGGTACCTACTACTATTTTATTAGGATTTCCTCTTTGTCATTTAAAGTTATAGCTCGTAATAAATAAATAAGCAAGCAATTGGTAAGAAAATCATTGGAGACGAACACCGAAGATAATAATGAAGATACAACGGGTAAGTAGTTTTATTTAATGCATTTAAGTACTTATTGAATCTGAGATGCAGGTACGCTTTATCCACTTTTGATTCATTCCCGATTGTGGTGTGATTTTAAAAAGATAGTTCATTAAGTAAGTACAAGAGGAATCCTCTGTGGATTTACGTATTTTAACGACACTGTTGTTGTTCACGAAGGCGAGTCGAATTAAGAGTCATTTTGTTACGATTAATCTGTCATTGTGAGATGAAACTACTAAACCCTGTTTTAAAAATAACTGTCGATGATCTAGGTACCTACCTACTATTTTGGTAAAATACGTACAGTACATTCAGCCACATCATTCAGTACAGTACATTCAGCCACATCATTCAGCGCATATAATTATTTGTTTGATTTTAAAACTCGCGCAGCCACTGTTTTGACCTGAACAAAGCCCTAGCCCGCGAAATTCAAAATTTTAACAAGTTTATTTCATTTTTTGCTAGGGTTGCCACTGTTGCGTATGATTTTTAGGGTTCCGTACCCAAAGGGTAAAACGAGACCCTATTACTAAGACTCCGCTGTCCGTCTGTCTGTCCCTCTGTCTCATGAACCGTGATAGTTAGACAGTCGAAATTTTCATATGATGTATTTCTGATGCCGCTGTAACAACAAATACTAAAAAACAGAATAAAATAAATATTTAAGAAGCTCCCATACAATAAACCGTGATTTTTTTGCCGTTTTTATAGATAATAGTACGGAACTCTTCGATGCGCGAGTCCGACTCGCACTTAGCCAGTTTTTTGTACATGGCGCATGTACATACAACATATTTAGTCGTCTAGTAGGGACACGGCTTTATAAGAACTAATAATATTTTGCTGTCGCCATATACCTACGTATAAAAGCCACGCGGCTTTATTGTTTTGATTTAAAGCTTTTTTCTTTTTATTACAGAAGATAACGAAGAACCTTATACGGACCTATTTATGCAAAAAGGGACCAACCCACATTTTTTGTGAAATTGAGTTAAGTACACAGATAGTGTTAAAAAAACGTTTTCTACCTTCTCAAAAAATTTGGTAGAGCTTTGATTACTGTAAGTACAGTTTTTTACATGTCAGTTGCGGAACCAACCCAATTTCGCCAACTTTCATTATGCAAGATGGAACCAAAGTTGGTTGGTTCTATTTTATCACAAAAAGCTTCATTAGTTTTCAAGGTAACCAGAACCAACTGACTTTGGTTCTTGTTTGCATAATGAAATTTCTCGGCCTTTAAGTTAGCAAATGGCTTGGTTCTATGTTGAATTTGATTTATATGTTCTATTTATTTAACTTCAATCATGTTTTTATTATAAAAAGCACTAAATAAGAATTCTCAAATAGATATACTACAATTTTACATAAAAAAAAGTATCTACTTAAAAGTAAACATCTATTACTTCAAAATCGGGAGTCCCGGAAAAGCCATTGATATCATCTTCTACAATATCTTGGGTCTTTATTTTTATTTAAATTTTTTGTAAAAATTTTGAGCGTTGCTCGGAATGAGATGCATAATACTTTTTAAATCCGGTAATTTCTCCTCGGGAGTACGTATGGTTGTGGGCCAGAGCAAGCAGAGCCCCGCAGGAGTTATTTCAGAGTATTAAACGCTCAACACCATTTTTTAATCTTTCCGTGATCCAATTCAAACTAACGAGGATGCTTAAAGCATTCATGATTGACCATCCAACAGTAAAACAAATCAGTCATAATTTTTTTGTCTGGTCACAGTTTTTTATCAAAAGTTACCGATTTTGGCAGATTGAGTACTGAATACTGAGCTCAATAAAACAAAGACTGTTTATATCCTGGAAAACTACATATAAATCATTAAATATGTAAAAAGACTTAAACAAAAGACTCTGTCATCACAAATCTCTTCAAATTAAAAAAAAAAAAATAATGAAAGTCACTATCATAAAGACAGATGATAGCAGAAGATGGGTCTACTGTATCTTAGTTAGATACAAAAGTAGTGTCATTAAAGTGAAACAAATATATGTATTTTGATATTATTACAATATTATCATGACCTTCTTGTCCTTAATCCATGTTATTTGGAGTCGGTATAACACGGTTTATTTTTCTATTCTCCTGACAAACATCAGGGCATATTTTACTCTTTTTTCTTTCATTATATAACTTTGCACACTAACACCTCTTTCCTTTGGCCTTCCTCTTGTTCTGCATCCATCAACATTCATATCCATCACTTTCTTAGTCATATGCGTGTCATCTATCCTCACCACATGTCCATACCAAGACAGACAATTCCCTTTCAATCTTTCTGTAATAAGACCAGTTTAAATCTTCTTTTTATATGTTCATTCCTTACTTCATCCATTCTTGTCACCCCACACATCCATATCAACATTCTCATCTTCGCTAAATGCAATCGTTTTTCTTCCATCTTCTTCACTGCCCAGCTTTCCAATCTATACAGTACGACAAGTCTAATCAAGGATTTTTATACATATATTCCCTGTTAACTTTAAGGGCATACGTAAGTTGCAATTAGTTCCAGCGAACTGTCTCTGCTTTATTTAGCCTGTTTTGATCGGATGCTTAACGTTTTTATTTAATTATGGCAACAATAAAAACCAAAATAATTTTGCAATAAAGAACCAACCCACAAAAGTGTTTTTTTGCAAGACAGAACCGGGCGGTTTTTCAAGGATTATTTTGTTAAAATTTAATAAATATCCATGTATCTGGTATCCCTAGATAGGATTCAATATGATACATACGCCCAACAACTTTTTGTCTCCAAATTTTACAACGCATACTTTTTGCAAACTCTTTTCACAAAAACCTCATTTTCTCGAAATTGATCCGGTGTGGGTTGGTCCCTGTTTGCATAAATAGGTCCATTATTACGTCGGTGCCTCTGGAGAAGCTCTCTTCACCTTCTAGCGATATTCAGTCCATATTACATCTCATTCCACAAGATGCACAGAGTTTTTATAACGGTCTCATTAGTGATGATGCAAAAGAAGACCACATAGATGGACTAGACACGGTGGATTTCGAAATCCAATTTGATGATAACGTCGAATAAACGTCCTCTATAAGTATTATTTTATATATTTTTTTAATTAAAGCTTTATTACGATATTATAAATACATAGTTTCATTTATATCATTAAATCCCTGGGTTGTGGTTCCTTTTTGTATAAGAGAAAACCTATCAATTGATAAATGTTAAAAGGAACCACATGCACATTTTCTTAATTATCTAGAAAGTTTAAGAGTATTCAGAGCAAATTTATGTACACATACTTAAATAAGTAATTTATCAATGAATTTAAATAAAATAAATTTTAATTTTACTTCATCTAACAGAGCTGCAAATGTTTTTGTAAATCCTTTGATATCTCAGAAGTGCGTGCTTGCTGGGTGGTTCCTTTTTGCTTAAATTCGGACAAATATTAATGATTTTAACATAATCGTATTATAATTAATATAAGTTTGAACATTTATATCTCTTTATAAAACCTTCAGGAAGTTAAATAGGAGCAGTGTTTCATATTTTGTTTTTGAACAAATATAAAATTCTACAAAGATACCTAGATTAGAGAGTTTGTTTGTTTTAAAGCTTTCACAGCTAACACAAAACATCGGTTTGTATAAAATTTGAAAAGAAAATAGTGGAAGACCCAAGATTAAACATAAGTAGGTTGACTTTTAAAAAAAAAATCTTATAGGGATAGAATAGCTCAATTTAGCTCCCATCTTAAACCTACGCGAGTGAAACCGCGGTGCAAAGTTAGTAAATTCATAATGTACGATGTCATTGTATACTTATAATAAAACGTGAAAATAATAGCGTTACATTTTTCCGAAGGTTATTTTTAAGTATGTTTTGATCTAATAAATGTAATACAAAAACAATGTGTAAACCGTTCACTGCTCATTTGCCATTTTATATTTTTTGAATGAGCACTTATGTTTTCAAGTTTATTGTTATATTTTTCAAATCACATACTATATTTAGTTTAATAATTGACAATGGTAGCTGGATAATAGCAATACAGAAGCTTTTATAAGAATATTTGTTCACGTAATGCATTTATTCGTTTGCTTATGATGTCAGTCTTTTACTTATAAATTCAATAATTTTATTTATTTATAATTAATTTTATAAAAAATTCTTGCTTTTAACCATCTTGTAATAGGTTGACAATAAGTAGTTTCAAATAAAGGGGTTAATAATTCGGTTTTAAGTCTATAAATAAATAAGAGCAATTAACTAAAACGAAATAATATTATATTATGATAGTTACGAAGCTTATAAATAAAATAAATAATTTAAAATTGCCTGTTATAGATTAATCAGACAAAAAAAAACACTCTTTGCTTTAAGACGTTTTTAGGTATTCATTTTAAGGTATTCATATTATAATATTTTATATGAATACCTTTTAAAATGTCCTATTTTGTATCAACAGGATATTAGTAAAACTGAGGCAACGAGAAGTACTTTCTATAAACATAAAAAATAATTGAATTGTATTTAAAGTAATCAAAGTATTATAATAAATTATTTACTAAATGCACCTCAAATCCCTTGTAAGAACAAGACCAGTGGTATTTCCGGGTAATAATACAGTTATTTGAGTGTAAAAGCATTACCTATCTACTTTACTTTTTGTTTTTTTATCTTTATTATAAGAAAACTAACTACTCGATTCGGCTCCATCTGTGCTGTCTTTAAAAGATTTGCTAATTTTTAACAGATGTTATCCTAATCCAAGCGGAGGTAAATCCAACAATAAAAAATGATTAAAATAAGTTCAGCCATTCTAGAGTTTTTATAGGTCGTGTACCTATATAATATGACTTCATGAAATGTATCCTACATAAATATAAAAAACTTATTAAGTACCTAAGCTTAATTGAAAGAATTGAATATAGAAATAGAATACATAATTTGGACAATCAATATAAGTACGGGTAAATAAAAGGTACTTTTTTTGTTTTTTGTAACATACTAATACGATTATTTAACAAAAACATATAAACAATATGTTGATACACTTGAAGGTCAAGGGCCATTTTATAATATTTTACTTGGGTAATTTATTACGAATTCAATTATAGTTTTTATAGTTATTACAGATACAGACGTTGCGTGATCCCATACGCCTATGTTATGGTACGGTTTGATAAAAGGTCATGGGTTTGATGGTTTTCGTTTTTGTACACACTATTGACATAATGTGTGACTATAATTATTTGTAACAAAAAACTAACAACATGGCGGCATGCTTCAACCGATGCGATAACTAACTGGGTATATTATACATACATGGCAATAACGCACATGAAATGATTTTGGTCAAATCTTAATTCTTTCGTTTAATTGATATGTGGTTTAACTATGATGTAAAGGGATCAGCTACGTATTAAAACTGGGGTTCTAGTTATCTAGGTTATCTAGATTTGAATACATTCTCAAAATCATCCCCACAACAAAATGACCTTTATACCAACAAACAATAAATGTCAAAATTCAATCAATGATTGCGATCCTGATTATTAATCTCGGGGGTCACGAAGAAATTTCATTATAGTAATTTGATAATTCACGATCTCGTGGGCGACTCGACCTGATGTGTAAGGTACGTCAATCTAGCCGTAACGTTTTGGCCCGGGGTCAATGTCAGTGACATTTGCTTAAATTTAACCGAATATTGGTCAAATTCGTTCAAGAGTTTTGATATTTCATCATTATTTTGACCTAAATATTATTTTTCACACCAGGAAAAGGTTCCTTCTATGTTTGATTAATATTGATTTTAGTGCAGGGACTGAAGGCTCCATCATTAAAGCGGCTCGACGTAATACAGTGGGATTTTAGTCGGTAGTAATCCGACATAACACGCAGCTTCCTCGGGAGGCGTGGGTCTATGCATTATTTGCCTACTAAAAAGGACTTTAGGCCAAGTGCGTTTGGTAAGGGGCCGTTCATAAAATACGTTCGCATACAAGGGGGGGGGAGGGGTTTTCGCGAGTGTGACAAGATATGACAAGGGGGGACAGGGGTCTACGGCAGCGTGACGTTCGCAGTTCATTAAAATTTTTTACTAAGTATTCGTTCTCTCGACTTTTTTTTCAATTTTGTAATGATAGAAGTCATTTAAATTTCGTATTAGTAAATATACAGATATTTAAATGTATATAATATATTTATTACAATAAATTGTAACTTGATATATTTATTTTTTTCAACATGAGCGCTAGCTCTGTGGCACTCTGTGTCGCTGTATAGCGTTTTGACTTGGCTCTAGTGGCGTATTGCGATCCATCACAATCGATTTCTTTGTTTTTCCAATACATGAGAGAGTAACGTTTCTAAGCACTCTGCGCTCTCGACTCAGTAACAAATGAAAATAATATTTCTGTTGATTTTTATTTAAGATATTTAGGTATTAATTTATTTAGTTAAGTAAATTTTATTATAAAAATAAAAAAAATATTTTCTAATATCAAAATTTGTGTATTAACAATCAAAATTTATCATGTTTAGGGGGGGAGGGGTCTTAGTTTTTGTGACGAAATATTTCCAGGGGGGGTCACAGAAAGTGTGACACAGCGTGACAATCGGGGGGAGGGGGTCAAAAAAAGTTAATTTTAGTGTGACGTATTTTATGAACGGCCCCTAAATGTTACGTCATTGAGCTTTTTGTTTCTTGAACGTGCTGATGTTCATAAGATGATTTAACTAGTTTCGAAGCCGGTCCAAAAATATTTTCTGATGAATATACATACAAGAAATAATATAATAAGACAGTTAAAATAAAAATAAAGATACTTTAAAATTGATCTTTTTTATTTGTATTTCCTATGTTATGTCCCATGTATATTCAGTAAACAAAATGTGAAACGTAAAAATATTATCAGGTATAATAATAAAACTTATGATTCTGTATAGTATTTTAAATATAGAGCATATAAAATTACAAATAATGGAATTTTTAATTTTAATTTGATTTAGCTTAAGTACATTCTCTACAATTATAATTTTTATGAAGTAGAAAGAAAACAAAAAAAGTCTTACTTACAAATTTAAAAACAACACTTGAAAGATGCTATATAGATGTTTTTGTAATATCGGTTCTTATCTAAATAATAAATAATTATCGATAGGAAAACTGCGTGTGACTTTGATTACGTAAAATTGTAAAGTTACATTATTCTTCCGAAAGACTGATAAATTACAAAATGGTTAATAAAAATTAAGGTGAGGAACCCTAAAAATTAATTATAATATGCACTCGGAATACATTAAATATCTTAAGCTCAGGTAATTAGTACAAATATGCTATTAACGCCTCGGTAATGAGCTTAAACGCGTAAAATTTTAATCTCTCTTAAAATATTATAAAATTGCCTTCTCTACACTTTAAATGCTATATTTTCGCTCTATAATCATCATAACTATAATATTGTTATTGAATAATAAATTATATTATAATGTTAAATTGTTTCGAGACAATTCTTGTTAAAAGATTCTATTAGGTATGACAAAATTGATGGTAATTGGTAAATCTGTCACTTATCTGCATAACCGGATCTGTAGCAATATTTAATTCTGAAATGAACTATTTGGTATTGTTATGGTGGCATTTTATTTGGTGGGTTTTTATTTGCTATGAAAAAAGGCTCTTTTTAACCTATTCTAATATTATAAATCTTATTTCACTGTTAGATTTATCGACGACGGCTATAGGCTACATCATCACGCTAAGACCAATAAAAATAAACTAAATGAGGGTAAACCCGCGGGAAACAGCTAGTGTAAGGATAATATCTGTTGAAGAAATTATTCTTAGACAGCTTTAATAATAATTACTGCAAGGCTTTAATTATTCTTCTATGTAGTGACATATCCAGTGGGATAGGTATATCCATACTAATATTATAAATGCGAAAGTACCTAACTCTGTCTGTCTGTCTGTTACTCAATCACGCCTAAACTGCTGAACCAATTTTCATGAAATTTGGTATGGAGATATTTTGATACTCGAGAAAGGACATAGGCTACTTTTTATCCCGGGAAAATGACGCAATCCCGGAAATCCCACGGGAACGGGAACTATGCGGGTTTTTTTTGACTGCGCGGGCGAAGCCGCGGGCGGAAACCTAGTATACTATAAAAATATTACTTTACAAAATCAATAATTGGCACAATAAGACGAACATTATGATCTCTTCAAAAATAAGATAATAAAGCAGCAGTTTATGTTTGTCGGGAGCGATTTCGAATTTATTTCATTTTTCTCACGATCTAAAAAGTGAAGTCCCATGTCCCTTAGTGGGTTAAGGGGCAGATGCATTATACATCTGTTTCATTGATCGATTTTCTTTAGGGACAAGTAGTTGATCAGCCTTCTGTGTCCTACCAGACCGAGACATTTTTTTTTCTTCGTCTCCACCGGGAATCGAACCCAGGACTCTCGGTTCTACGCTCACGCGTCAACCACTGTGCCAAGGAGGCGGTCTCACGATCTAACCGGGGCCTAATGAGCCAGCGTAGCATGCGTGGAGATAATTGGTTTTTAGATTAATCACATCTTTAGACAAATTGTATACCAAAATCGGTGATTACTGCTAACTGTATGTTAATGCGTTTATTATAGCACTAGCCTTACGCCAATGGCTTTGTACGCGTAGACAAAATTCCTGTGGGAATAAGATGTTTCAGCGTGGTAACAAGTAATCTATACTTACCCGACTTACCTTTTATGTTTTAACTATTGTGATTGTCAAGTCACCACCACAAACCTATAAATATATTGAAGTGAAACTTCTTTATCGGGGTTGGAAAAAATTTTAGTATTTTTTCGTTACGCGTGACATTTTTCCGTTACGCGCCATCTTTTTCTTACCCCTATCACGCGTGATTCGACGTATTTCTGTAAAGTTGCATATAGTAAATTATTTTTTGAAAAATAAGGTCATAAAGAAGTTTCACTCCTTACGTGTGTACACTAGTACACGCACACATTTTTTTTATTGTTGTATGTGCGTATGTTAAGGTAGTTAATATGAAGTTATTCATTTCCAAAAAAGTGCAATTGAACTGTTGTTTAATTGAGACAATTTAGCCACATCTATATTACATACAAGATTGTTAGGTGTGATTGAATTTCGGGCGAATTAAATAGCTTTAAAATATACATATTTTTAAATTAATACATATGTATATTTCAATACAGGATAATAATAATCTAACTAGTTGACAGATTGACCTAGCGCATCTGCTTACACATGTATGTGAGTTCAACACCAAATAAGGCCTCAATCGAATTGAACTTGTAAAAGTAATATCTTCCATAAACAGCTATCTGTAATAGATAAAGTTTAAATAAAAAAAATAAATGTTTTGATATACATTTTATTATTCAAGTAGAAATTCAAATTTCGCTGCATGAAGACATTGTAAATTATAATAGGTTGAAATATTTAATTGCTATCAATTTGAAGTAAATTTCTGTGTTTTTTTCTTTTTTATAGTTCTTAGGAAGGTATGTACTTATGTTTTGTAGGTAGATAGTTCTTACTTGTTTATTATAAATTATTTATTACATTTTATTGAAAAGTATTCTATTAAAGATCGTGTACTTCGAACATAGGTATGCACCGGTCAAAATAAGTTCCTGAAAACAATGTTCTTAAAATATACGGTCTACGTGATTAATATGTTGTTTCATTTTTTGTTTTTTTGTATATTATTGACAAAAGTAGATGCAATTTGCACCTTCTTATATTCTTAATCTTGGATTAAGCTCAGAATAAAACTGAAAAGTATCTTGCATTCTTGACAAGTTATTAATATCTCAGGATTACATTTTAAGATATTAATAACTTAACAATGTTAAGTTTAGCCTTGAATTCACTTATTATTATGGCAGACGCATATTCCATCCGTTTAAGTGATCCAATTTTTGAAGTAGGTACTATAAAGACTTCTCGCCTGATGTATCGCTAAGATGTGGTCTGATTGTATGAGCTTCCCTAATAGGTTCACAAATATTTTTTTTTATCGAGTTTTCACGAAAATTTAACTACTTCTAAACTTTCAATTAAAATATAGTTTAAAATGATGAAAATTCATAAAAACATGAAAAAAAAAGTTTAAGTTTCCATCGAATCCAGGACTTCAATTCTTCGTTGACGCAGCACTCTACTAATGTACCGAGCAAGGAGCTTAGATATTATAATTGCTTTGATTCTACAAATTAAACCGATTATTTCTTATCATAAACATTAAATCGTTATTATTTTTTAAGGCTTTGAATATATTAAACCCTGAACCTAATTGTCGCAACGCGCACACCACTGAGCCTTTAGGGTATTAGTGAATGTATATTATTATAACTTATAAGCAGTTATTACTAGTGTGAACTTGATATAATTTTTAATATTATTATTTATGCCCGCGGCTTTAGTCGATATCATGAAATGTTTCGTTCTCACACGAACTGCTTCTAATGAAATAGGGGTTGAATTATGCAAAAACAATTAGGTATTTTTTTGGAACGAACGCATCTCCAAGATTTTTTCTATATACCTACAAATCAATTAAAATTCTAAACCGCCATCCTGTTACAAATGACCCACAAAATTTCGGGTCATTTGTAACAGGATGGCGGTTCTACAGGGGTCTTAGTACGCAATGACAAAAAGAAAAATGATGGTCAGAACGCTGATACCGGATACCTTAAGATACTGTAATATAAAATATTACAGTATCTTAAGATAAAATATTATATTATTTAACATTAATAATATATATCTTCACCGTGTGTGACGCGCTTTATATTTTTAAAATGTTATAGACAAAAAGATAGAGTTATTTTTGCATTGAATATAAGTATAATATAAAAACTATGAATGGAACAACATTTTACGCAATCCTTTTGTGTGCCCTCTACTATTGTAAAGTTATAAGTTAAGTTAATAATATGAGATTATTGCACGCACAGTGCGACCAACCTACTTAATATTAGTGCATTCTTCACTTTCATAACTATAAGTAATAGGTACATAACAATGTATTCTCTACAGTAATACATATTACATACATACGATTTTCATAATAATAGAATATAACACTATAAAGCTTCTGAATAACATTTCATAATATTTACCAAGCTTTTGCTATAATATTATAATATTTTAAAGATTCATACACAGCCTTCTTGTCATGTAGAGTGATTTTTTTTCGGTAGATAAATCTGCGATTTATCGTGAGTCAACAAATTCGATGGTTTTTACTTTATAATATGTCAAGAAATAGATATATTATTTGACTATTACAATTACAGCATATGTATATTATTCAGTATTATTAACAGGATTTAATGTGAGATAAATGTAACCAAAAAATGAAGCGCTTATAAAATCGGTTTAATTTACTTTCAAATGTATTATTTTCCTCGTAAAAACAAACACAAGATAACAGTTTTCACAATAATTTATGAAGAATTAAATACTCTTAAAATATCATAATATAATTTTAGAATGTACCGATTTGCCCATACCTGAAAAAAGTGTTTCATAAAATGAAATGACGTGGAATACGAATTTCAAAATTAGACCGCACATATACCGGACATTATCCATAATTTCACATGAAATAAAAATCGAAATTAAATGTAACTAAACACACAGATTGACGATTACAATAATTAGTGTATCGACAAAATCGATACTTGTGCAATCACTCACACAGCGAAATGAAGATTCACCAACAGTCAAAGGTTAGGTCCGTGAGCGCTTTAGTAACTAAGGTGAACGAATTTCACGATATAAATATAGGATGCCTCCAAAGAAACCGTACATTCATAGTCTGTCCTTACTTGTAACAGCAGACATGAAGCTGGTAAACATTTAACTACATTTTAATGCCGTAGCTAAATATTATGGTGCTAAAACAAATACCACTATCGATTTGTTAACTTTAACTTTATATGGATACGAAATTTATGCAATGTTTTGTATATTTTTATGGATTGCGCTGATGTTCTTGGGAACTACTGAACCTATTTACGATATTACTTCCATTATTGCGTTTAAAAGTGTTTACAAACATAGCTACGGAATTAGTGCTACGCTGCTATTAATTTAAATGTGAAATATTAAAAGATTTAAATTTTTTTTCAGTTTATCTTCCTTTCAATCGTAGCTTACTGCAATGGAGATAAATTGGACAGGACGTACCTTCCACCTCCAAATGCTGGCACAGCTGGAGGTAGCCCTGGTGCCCTAACTGCTCCTGGTCCATCATCTCAAGGCTCTTTCGGTCAACAGGCCTTTGGACAGCAGCCATTTGGACAAATTCAAGCATCTGGACCTTCCGGACAACAGATTTCTGCTAACATTGGTTCCAAAGCTCCATCAGGTCCTAGCCAACCTAGCGCAGTGTACCGACCTGCTTCTGGAAGAGGACCAACAAGCAATGGACTAGCT
The DNA here is from genome assembly GCA_029959065.1 of Colias behrii. Classification (NCBI taxonomy): domain Eukaryota; kingdom Metazoa; phylum Arthropoda; class Insecta; order Lepidoptera; family Pieridae; genus Colias; species Colias behrii. The sequence goes on along the minus strand of JARWMC010000019.1, from coordinate 10,347,041 downwards.
CAATCTGATATTGACTCAGAAGGATTTGTTCCTAACAGAACTTCCTACAATCAAGCTGCTATTGGCGTTAATGCTGGACCTCAACAAAACGCTGTATCTGGACCTTCCAATGCCTATATTGCGCCATCGAATACATTTGGTCAGTCACCCTCTAACAATGCATACAATCAACAACAAGCATCAACAGGCTTTCCTAAACAGGGAGCAGGATTTTCTCAAGGACAAGGCACTGCGAACTTTGCCCCCGAACGCGCTCAAGCAGCCGCTGATAGAAACGCTGAAATCTTGAAGTACACCAATGAAAATGATGGTGAAAGATTCGAATACAGCTTTGAAACCTCCAACGGAATATCGGCTGAAGAATCAGGTGTAGCTACTGATGGTGTGAAAGCTCAAGGCGGTTTCTCTTACACTGGTGATGATGGCAAAGCTTACACAGTGACATACACCGCTGATGAAAATGGTTATCAACCACAGGGAGAACATTTACCAACACCGCACCCGATTCCCGAAGAAATATTAAAATCTATTGAGATTAATGCTCAGGCTGCCGCAGCTGGCACACAAGAAGGTAAATTATTTTATTATTATATTAAAAAAAATAATTATTTAAGAATGTTAATTAATTCTTATTAGATTAAACAGTAATATTTATTACCTAGAAAATAATGTCTATCAAATACTTAAATAACAATCATAAAAATAAATATCAGTTGCCAAGTGCTTACCGTAATATTTTTTAATACTTTACTAAATATAAATAATCACTTATAATACCACAAGAGCTTCAAAATTATCGGGTATTTTCCGATAGGTTCGTTGCAAACAAATGAAGGAGTCAAGTTTTTAGTCAAGGTTAAAAAATCACGAGCGCGAAGCGCGAGTGATTTTTCCTGAAAAACTTGACGACTTTATTTGTTTGCAGGGAACCTTGAGGGAAATGCCAGATAATTTTGAAGCTCGTGTGGTATTAATATAATAAGAAAAATATCAATGATTATTTTTCCGTCCCAAATGTCGGCCAATAATTTCACAATTGAATTCAACCTGTCAGTTTGACGTCAACGACCAGAGAAAATTTTCAAAAAATTATCAGTATAATACCATGTAGGTTGTACCACGTGACGTCGAATGATGCAATTCTATTGGTCGATATTTGGGTCGGAAAAATAATCATTGATATTTTTCTTATTATATTAAACAGTTGCTTTATGTGATGTAATGCAAGAAATATAAACTAGGCAGAGAATAACAATGTTTAATTTTCAGGTGCTTACCGACCCGAAGAGTATGAAAATGAAGATAATTCTCAAGGTTATTCTTCTGGCCCGGTCAACAGACCACAGTTACAAAGCCAGGGTCAAGGTCCCAGTCAACAATACGGCGCCCCTTCATCCAACGGAAGACCTACAAGCGGCTCCTTCGGTTTCCAACCACAGAACAATCAGCAATCCGGATCACAAGGCCAAGGTTTCGGACAAAATGTTCTATCTGGTCAATCTGGACAGTTTAACAAACCAAGCTTAAGCGACGCTTTAAATCAAGCATTAAATCCGCAATCAAATGCTGGTTCGAATGGAATACAAAACCAAGGACAAAGCAATGCTGCTCAAAATGGTGCTTCTTACAATAATGGACCACGTGGTCAAAACGGACAGGGCGCATCTGGTTATGAATACAATCGTCCCCAGAACAACCAATATAGCTCAAGCTCTAATGGTCAAGGTCCCACCAGCTCATCTCGCCCTCAATTTAATAATCAGCCTTCTACGTCCGGTAGCAGCTTCTCAGGAACAAATGGTCGCCCAACTGGTACAATTTCGAACGGATTTTCCAGACCTACAGGACAGAATTCGCAATACCAATCAGGATCTTCCGCTCCTAATCGAGGATCGCCATCTTTTGGATCTACTGGCCCTTCAAGCGCAATTCCTGGACAAAGCAACCAATATCAATCTGGTTCCAATCAAGTGCAAAACCAACAAGGTTTAAACCAAGGTTATAACTATCAAGCTCCTACTGGATCTTCAGGACAGGCTCGTCCCGGTTCAAGTCAAACACAAAACCGGCCAGTGTCTGGTAACCAAGGTCAATACCAGCCAGGTTCCGGCAACGGCTCTTATCGCCCTACAAACCAACAATATCAAAAAGCACCTGTCAATCAATACCAACCCGCTTCCAACCAGCAAAACCAAGGATCTAACGCACAATATCAACAGAGTAGACCAAACGGATTCAACGGACAGGGTTCGCAAATTCAACCTGGCAGCCAAGGCAGCAATCAATTCTCTGGAGCTAACCAGCAATACAGACCTGGACAAAACCAAGCTACCAGCTCTGGCAAGGAAGCAATTCAAGCTCCATACCAATACAACCGACCAACGCAAGGTCTGAACTCTAACCAAGGTCAAGGATCTCAATCAGGCTTCAACAGGCCATCAGGTGGAGCTAAAACCCCTGAACAATTCGGAGGACCTCGTCAACCACCCAGCTTCAACGAACAGGACGGATATAAGTATTAGTAAATAAATGACATTAGAATAAATTTCGTTAAAGGGCATTATTGTAAAAAGTAAAAAAAATTAAGATATTTTGTACATTGTGTATAGAATTGTGTTACAGATCACTATGTGATCGAGTGAATAAATGAATTTTAAATGAACAGTTTATGTTTTATTAAAATTACCTATTTCAATGGTATATTTAGCTCATAATGATATTATTGAAGTTTAGACAATATAATGTGTAATTATCTAGTATGTAATGGGGGGGCAAGTATCTCGCCTCGCGGCGGTGTTGTGAACAACTCCGGCTGAGTGGCCAGACGGCCGGAGTCTAGGGCGACTGAGTGAGGAACCTACGGACTATCCGAGCGTTGTCCAGCAGGACTGCCCGCTGTATCCCCACTGTCATGGGCTTCACCGGTAAATCCAACCTCCTTAAATATTGTTTTAAGGAGGTAGGAACCAGCCCATTGGTGGACACAACTATGGGGATTATCTCGGCAGAGACACCGCCCCACATCTCGACAACCTCATGCGCCAGATCCAGATATTTGAGCCGTTTATCTGAATCGGCCTTAACAAGATTGTCGTCATGTGGGATAGTGATGTCTACCAAGAAAATCCTGGAAGTTGCTAGGTCCATCACCACAATATCAGGTCTATTCGCTAGAATAGTCCTGTCTGTGATGATGGGCCGATCCCAGTACAATTTGGCACGGTTATTTTCCAGGACCGGCTCCGGCGCGTACTTATAATAAGGCACTTTTCCGTCAAGAAGGCCATACTTCAGAGCGAGCTCTTGGTGGATAATCCTAGCTGCTAGGTTGTGCCTGTGCAAGTACTCAGTGTTGGCAAGCATGGAACAACCGGAAGTAACATGTCGGAGAGTTTCTCCAGGACGGTGACATTATTATACTAGTATGTTATTATTATAATATTTTAAAAATTAACTTATATGAATTATGAATGTAACATAATATACATATTTCGAAACAACCTGACCGTAGAGTTCTTTCATATTTCTCATATTTGGAGCACAATTAATGTAGAATAAAAAAAAATTTTAAGTGCTCGTTAAGTGCTCGTTAAGTATTTGAGCAACTAAAGTAATAAAATTTATAAATACTCATAATCACTATTTTAAAATTTTTTGCAATCAAAATTTGCATATCAAACTCGAAGTAAAATCTAAAATAGACAAATAATTAAGTCCAATAAGGGGGCTATTCACTCAAATAACTGAAACCGCTTTCATTTACACTGCGTACATAGAGATGATCAACATACTTTAAGGATAATAATTGTAATAAAATAAATTGATAATAGGAATGCTGCTAATCTATAAAATTTTATGGATAGGCCAAGCATATGCTATATTCCTGCACTCACTATATTCCTGCTAGCTATAAATGGCTAGCAGGAATATAGTGAAATGGACGCAAAGCGATCGTTCTAACGAACATAATTGAACATAAAATTTTATTATTTGTCTATGAAGTTCATTCGTGTAAATCGGCATGCCAAATATCGCATAAGTAACTGAATAATAAAATAATTTTACCGCTAGCTATAATATTTTTCTAAGGGCCGATTTTTCAATCCTTGGTTAAAATTTATCCGTCCAATAAAGTATGTATTACACGAACATTTTAAAATGTCACCTGTAAACTGTCATATACGGACAATTAGAATACATTTTTGAAATGGTAGTTTAATACGTTATACGATGAATAAGTTTTAACCAAGGATTGAAAAATCATCCCTAAGAAAATTAGTTGCAACTTGAAAGCAACTAAATTATAAGCACAAGCTTTCTGCCCACGGCTTCGCCTGCTTTGTCTAAAACTTAACAAATTGTACAATTAAACCTTTCTCGCGAACTACTCTATCTATTAGAAAAAACCGTATCAAAATCAGTTGTTTAGTTTTAAAGATGTAAGCATACATAGCGAAAAACAGACAGCAACAGCGACTTTGTTGACTATTGAGTAGGTAATTAATATGATTTTGAATACTTTTAAATAGGCTATAACTTTACCGATCATGTACCATCGCATTACATTACGCTTACAAAACGGCAATTTAAATTGTTTCAAAACTTCACGCGTGGAAGTAATGAGCTCGTTATGTGTTAAGTAGCCGTGTTCGTGATTTTTCGTGAAATGATTGTAACATTGACTATAAGCTTTATCCAGCTTGCGTGCGAAGGTTGTGTGATTTTTGCGTTCCAGATCTTTTTACATAACTTTTCTTCGTTTTCGTTTCTACGTTTTTTTATAAAATATTGCATTAAATATAAAGTTTGAGAGTTCGATATTGGTTTCCATTCTAGCTTTATATCAGAAGCTAGCTGTGCCCCGCGGTTTCACTTCACGGTTGGTCTTAGCGTGATGATATAAATAGCCTATAGCCTTCCTTGATTAATAGGCTATCTAACACCGAACGAATTTTTCAAATCGGACCAGTAGTTCCTGAGATTAGCGCGTTCAAACAAACAAACTCTTCAGCTTTATAATATTAATATAGTATAGATTTGATTCTAAATTAATAGTACAAAGCTATTATTAGCTGTAATAACTATCATTATTCAATTGCGTTATTTTTCATACCCCTAAGGCCTAAGTGATAAGAGCAAGGCAGATCAACGTTTGCCAGGACATCCAGTATATTATAATATTATAGCCGCTTGCCGCAGCTTACCCGAGTTAGTCAATAATGATATAGCTTTTGAATGTGTAAATTATTTTAATGATAATCTTTTCTAATGAGTTCTGAGACTAAATTCGTTTTGAGCTAAATAAAACAAAGAAAAACCAAATCCTTTCTTTTAAAAATCTCAGTTTATATTAAGTATACAACGTACTTCCTATAAAATAAACATCAGTTGTTAATATTCAGCGAACATTATTTTATACACATATAGGCTTAATTATTCTAAAAAGTATATAAAAGATGAGTTACACGTTTTTGCACATTAAGGATATATTTGACGCAACGTACGTTCTGAAATTGCTTCAATTATTTTTATTAAAGAAATTGAATAAGAAATATAAATAACTTTATAATTTACCATGACCTAAGGGGGCACATTTGAGACACCGTACCAAATTAAGTTGTTTGACGTTCAATTTAATGTTAAGTATATGAAACATGTTGAACTTTTTGGTTGTATTTGATTACTATATTAGCTTTAACGACGTTTAAATGTTCATTTGCGTCTGTGCGTATTTATGAGTTTGAAGATTTTTATTGATTATTTGTTTCAAAAACACATCAAAATCCGTTGGGTACTTTTAAAGATTTAAGCATACAAAGGGACATAGGGACAGATAAAGCGACTTTGTTTTATACTATGTGGTGATTATAACAGAATGTATCACTGTGTTATCTCTTACAATAATTATAAGATATACGGCATAAAGATGAACGAAACAAATTAGTTTAATTTGAACGTTAATAAGGGCCTATTGACCCGCATGTATCTACATTATTACATTAGTTTGCCTTAAACTAATGTATTCAAATCTTTCTCAATATTGCAGTATCTATACTTACTATAATAATCTTATAAAGCTGAAGAGTTTGTTTGTTTGAACGCGCTTATCTCAGGAACAACTGGTCCGATTTAAAAAAATATTTCGGTATTAGATAGCCCATTTATCGAGGAAGTTTATAGGTTAAAAATATAATATATCATCACGCTAAGACCAACAGGAGCGGAGCAATGCGGGTATTACATGTAATGCTTTGGGGTAAAACCTGTTAATTACTTGTTATGAATAAAAATAAAAAAAATAAAAAAAAATAAAAAATACCGCGGGGCACAGCTAGTTTATAATAATGAGGATACATTACAAGAAAACATGTGTAAAGTTTATCAGATTAAACGTCTTCAAACAAACACTGAAAAACATAATATTTACGTAATGCAGTTCTCGAAATAGTGTCGTCCCTTCATTTGTCATAGGTCGTCACGAATTAGGCTGGAAACGGCCTTCACACATTATTTACTATTAATAACAAACTTTCACATATATACTAATAGGATACGAATGCATTACTCAATCAGGATCTAATGGAAGAATTACGAAACGGGTCTTTATTCTTAGGCGTTTTTCTCTAGATTGAAGATCAGCTATGTTTTTCTATGTAAGCATTTATATATTACAGTTTATTTCTCGATACAGGCTAAAGTATATTTAAGTTATTTATAATTTTATTTCTATAATAGTGGTAAGGAAGAGCAGATCCTCCTGACAAGCTTTTTATGTGCTTCCTAGGAGTGTTCGAATCACAAATTAGTTTAAGATCTAGTGCAAATTAAAGAAAGAAATAATTTAGTCCTCTAGTAGAGAAAATAAAATGTCTTAGCTAGGCACGTTAGCGAGTTGCATCATATAAACATATACATACAGAAAAGTATAGTTAAACATTTTAAGTACACAGTGATAATCAGATTCAAAAATAGTAATGATTTTATTATATTATTATTTGTCCTGACAGGAACTAAAAACCTTGATATAATCACACGATTTAGCATAAACCTTTTTATAAAACATTAAAATTCCGACATTCAAAAACTGATTACGAAAATAATCATAACTATTAATGTAAATGTCAGTTTAAAAAATAGCGAACAGTATTTGTTACAAATAAACTGCATTTTAAGATCACGAGTGCATCTTTTAATTGCTAATGTAATTTGAGCTTTAGATTGAGGTCGCTTGAACATTGGCAAGGTCGCCATTGAATAGTACCATAGGAGTTACATTTGTTAGGAGATGGTGTTATGCAGACGGGTACAAATCAGTAATTAAGAGTTGATTTTTTTTTTTGGCTGACTGAAAACTTTCAACATCTTCAACATATAACATGCAATTGTATCCAATGAAATTAATATAGAAATATAAAATCTTACTTTTTTTTAATCTTAGTATACTAACCTTTTTCATGTTGAAATTATTTGATAATTATAATAGTTAATTATACAATGATGCAGAAAGAAATGTCTTTATTGGATAGTGGTCAACTACGAGTAACTTTCATGATCTATGACGGACGTATCTATGATATAGGTAAGGAATTTGTTTCCAAAAAAAACAAGGTAGATCATCGGACAACTAGGTATGATCTTTTTATGTTTATTCCGGAGCAAGCCGACATTCCACTGATATGGCACCTTAAATAAGTATTTAAGGTTTAAACTGTGTAATTTTTTTATAACTTTCAACCGAATTTATTGAGTACAGTTATAAGCGTTGAAGACTTTCGACTTACTGAATAAACAATACCTGAAAGTTGTAAAGCTATCTAAATTTAAGATTTTTATTTCACATGCAAAATTGAGATCGCTATCAATTTGACAGCATAATATTATCATAAGTAAATGTCTGAAAGATAGAAAATAAACTATATTCCTCTGTCTTGCATAACACCGTCCGCGTAGTGATGCGTCCATTTCGCGTATTATTTGGATTACAACACCGAATCACGATTTAATAAAGAGCATCGTATTAATATAGATCGATATGAACATCAGCATCAACTATAAATAAAGCACATGATTTTTTTCTTACAACATTCAGACTATAGACGTTTACCAAGTAGCAACTAGTCAGTTCTTCACCATGAAACTGGTAATTTCTTAGCTTTCTATTTCAATTTGGATAGTATTGTTTAGTTTATTGGTAGTGTGGATATAAGCTTTGCGATTTGTGGCTCTATGAATTGCAGTATTTGTCTATAAATGTTTAAGTTGTTTGTGAAGCATAATAGTAGTTCTGTACTGTGCTTATTTAAAAATTGTATATTCGTTTTTAATGTTACTATCGTTTCCAAATTGGTGATAATTAATTAATATTTATCTGTTCACGTCCATAAAGGATTTTAGTTTGAGTAGTCTTCAAAGTTTCTGATTTTTATATTATGTTCTTCATGTGAAAATTGAAAGTTCATGAAATATTTGTTAAAAATTGACTTGATAAACAACCTGCTCTATTCGGTGCCCATCTTTTACTTAATAATATAACCAAAAAATCTAAACTTTATTATTCTTTTATTTATAGTTCATCGTACTAGCTGTGGTAGCCTTGTCTAGCTGTGACAAGCTAGACAACACCTACCTACCCCCTTCCTACGCCCAAAGTTCTGGCGGTGCCAACTTCCTTGATACACCAAACTTTGGATTGAGATCTTCTGATTCCGCGAAATTTGGTTCTTCCAATAACGGTCAATACAACACTTATGATAATAACCAAGCTAAAGCTATTGGAGATGGAAACAACTACAATACATTTGGGCGACAAGAAAGAACACAAGCGGCTTTTGAAAGGAATGCTGCTATTCTTCGTCAGGAAAATGTGAATGATGGAGATTCGTATTCGTATGCTTTTGAAACTGAAAACGGGATCACTGCTGAGGAGACTGGTGTAGCTACGAACGGTGTGGAGGCGCAGGGAGGATTTTCTTATATTGGTGATGACGGCGTGCAGTACAGCATTAGGTTTGTATATATTTTTGCATTGCGATAACAATTTAAATTGCTATCTCTTTTCTGATAACTTACTCAATATAATGATAGTCGTTTAGATAATCGAAACAAAGTCATCAATTAATATTTTTCTGATTGAAGAATTGGTTTCGCTTATCTAAATCTAATCTATCTTGTAAATAAGGATTATCACAAACATCTAGAGGTACAGCAAATAAAGCTTCAAGTCTTAACTTATTTTTAATAACAGGTATACAGCCGATCAAAATGGTTTCCGTCCTGAGGGAGACCATCTGCCAACACCACCTCCAATCCCAGCTGAAATATTGAAGGCTCTGGAACAAAACGCGAGAGATGAAGCCGCCGGGATCTATGACGATGGTTTGTTTCTTTCTTTTATGGAATCAAATTATTTATTTTTACTTATCTAAAATCTTTGCTATCTAAAAAAAATTCATACACAGTATCTACCATTATAATTAATGGAACACACAATTATAAAATCGAATGGTGAAAGCAACACAAAACACAATTTTTGACATTAAGCTTAATTGAATTAGTTAGGTACCCTATTATTCAACTTTTATAATATTGTTATAAACACATTTGCTTAGTGCTATTATATGCATATACCCACTGAAAACTAATATAGATTTCCTTCTTTCTTTCTTTATGATAAAAAATACATTCATAAACAATCACTATTCTAAATATAATAATATATCCTTCATATTCCTAATCGTCATATTTATTTCCAGGCTCATACACTGAAGGTAAATACGAGAACGACTCCCAACAAGGCTATGGTAACTACAACGGTGGTTCAAACGCTAACACCATAAACAACATTCCTCAAAATGACGACACCATCGTTACTGACTCTGCTGCGTTCAGAACCCAGAACGGTGTTCCAGAACAGGACTTCCAGAATCCCTTGGTGACTGGAGCCAAGACTTATCTGCCTCCTAGAGCTGGTGGTAGATATAGATATTGACAGACTGGAAGCGACACGGATTTAGAGTTACCTAATAAATTATATTTTTTAAGAGTTTTTCGTATTATTTTCTTAACCAAATTGTATGACCATAAAATTTAGCCATAAAATGTGTTATTGAATATTTCCAAAGGATGCAGGTAGATTAGGTAATTGGATTTTAATTCTAATTTTAATTAGACTTTTAATATATTCTTCTAAAATAAATTGAAAATGATTGACTAAAATAATTGACCCCGCTGTTAATGACCGATAATCATGCACTTCATCATACGTAACTACATTTATACGCCTTCAAATAATAATAAGCATCAATTTTAATATTAAGATTAACAATCTTGCAACATTCTCTATGCATTTTTTAAATTAATTTTTAAGCACATCATGTTCATCACAATTATTGTCTTTATTTAGAAATTAAAGACTTTTTAACGGATTTTAAACGCGATTTATTCATTATATTATTTTCCCGACGTTTCGAACACTTTACAGCCAGCGTGGTCAAGGGGAAACGTTCGAAACGACGGGAAAATAATATAATGAATAAATCGCGTTTAAAATCCGTTAAAAAGTCTTTTATTTCTAAATGTATAATACTCGCGTAAAATCAAACACTAGAAAATGCTATATTGTCTTTATACCTAATCTGACTTACATAAAAATTACTCTGCAATATTAAAATAATAGTTCAAAATGAGTTTAATTTTGAACGCTTCAGTTTGATTCCGGATGAAAAAAAGCTTGAATTACTTAGAAATATTGTCTCTATCTGCTAGAAAAATAAATTTTAAACATCTTCTAGTACGTAGTTGTTTTTGAGTTCATCCATTACAAACATTCAAAAATACAAATGTCCCGTCTTTATAAAATTGGCATACATACTCGTAATACAACAAAGACGTACTAAACATTACACTAGACTTTTGATAATTTTAACGAACAGCACTGGTAGAATCAACATTATATTAGTTAAACCGACTTCTCACCTACCTGCAGCAGGGGCAATATTGGAATTGCACCCTTAATTGGCTCCTTAAATTTGTGATATGTATAGGCAAGCAGAGAAAATTTAGAGAACAGCTAAAATTGCTCCGACCGCCGTGCAACCAAGATTGTTCCAACATTGCCCCAGCGACAGGTACGTGAGTAGCCGGCTTTATACAACTTGTATAAAATTACACACCAATGCAATTCAAGATCTACTTTTGATAATTTCAGCGAACAACGATAAGATATTATCAACTGTCAAACAAAATATTTATGAACATGCTGAGTTTGCTTTATCTAATGTTAATTATTAGTCAATTCAACCTTTCATTCAGAAAGATCACGATAACGTCAGAAAGTTTGTAAACTTTACATCTTCTTTTAATTGGATTGATTTATTACAAAACATGTACTTAAATGGTATGTTTCTTCAAGATGAGCTTGATTACATAACATAGTGCGATATGTCGAACTCTGAAGTTTTTTTAATTGTAATCTTAAATTTTATGTTATGATAATTATATTGTACTAGAATCTTCCATTGAGGCAATGCTTTTAAATAAAGACTGACATTATATTCTAATTTCTAGGCACCTAGACCTAACATCAATCACCTAACATCAAGTGCACCGGCCGCTCCTTTGCTGGTTGTCGAATAAATTATGTATACCAATATTATAAAGCTGAAGAGTTTGTTTGTTTGAACGCGCTAATCTCAGGAACTATTGGTCCGATTTGAAAAATTATTTCGGTGTAAGATAGCTCATTTATCGAGGAAGGCTATAGGCTATATAATATAATCCCGCTAAACCAATAGGAGTGGAGCTATGCGGGTGAAACCGCAGGGCACAGCTAGTAAAACATAAAAAAAACATCTAGACTGCCCTGTATACTCTTCCTATATTAAACTTACCACTTACCCACTCAAATATAAAAACGACTGAACCTGTAGATACAATTACGTTTAGTCAATAACATTTTCAGGTACATTTTTCTTCCACCTGTTTATAATAATAAAAAGACGTGTGGCACTCGGGGACTGCCGCGGTAAAGCTATTGCATGCTATGCCTTCAAGCCACACCTCCGCGCCCGTCGGAGTGGGGAGCGTGAGGTTTTTCGTTACTAAATTTCTGAATTCGGTCCCCGCGCTCAAGGCCCGCGATAGAAGCTATGCAATAGCTTAAAAATAAAACATTACATAAACCATAGTTAAGATGAGTTCGATATATTTTGAGTATTAAGAAATTTGCCTCCAAGACATGTCAAAGATCAATAGCCGAAAATATAATGATTGGAGACAATACGAAGCTTTTGATGCTATCGTGCTTAATTTGACCTCAATTATATATAAATGCCCGTTATTGCGAATAATAATGCTAATCCAATATTTTACGAATACACGAATACTGCTATTAATCTACCAATCTGCAATATTATCTCAATATCTTTCCTCGACAAATTCACTTACACGGATGTATATGTAATATGTTTCTGTTGTATTATTAAATTTAAATACGTTAGATTCGTACATTTAAAGTAATCATGTATAAGAGAACAGATAATACTTAACACTTACCTGTAATTTTAAGCTGAATTGATTCCTTATTATAAAAAAAAAATTAGTTCTACTGATTAATCTCCTTCTCCTTTTTCAAAAATTTATGCACATTTTTTCACAAGCAAAGCTTCGGACACGGTCGTTCTTGTAATTATCATTGAACTTTTACACATAGGGGATTTCTAATAGTAGGGGAGCCCATGATGCTAAATGTGGATTTACTCGAGCGTCACGGGAACCTATTAGAATTGGTAGATTAGACCATAGCGAGAAAAAAAGGTTCTATAATGTTTTCACTTTTAGCGGTGGGGAAGGGTTTTTTGATATTTTTTAATTTAAAAAAGAAAAAAATTGGCTTGGAAATACTCAAGCGCGTTAGATATTGATATTTTGCATGCTCCAGGACGTCACTGAAAAAAAATATACGTTAATCTGACGATTTAAGTGGCGATTTAATCGCTATGAAGAAAGGGTAAAAAATTAAAGTAATATTATTCGAGCGCGTCAGATTAATATATGGGGGGGTTAATTACAATATGAGAAGTCCCCATTTCGCTAATCTGACGATTCGAGCTCAACCTTAGGGAATTATGGATTATTCAAATTTTCCAGCGGGGCCCCCTGAGCGCACCCACCAACCATAACTGCTCATATTGACTAGAGGTACTAATGAATAGCTAAGGTACCGTCCCTTATAGTAATCTGACGCGCTCGAGTAAATCCCAAAATCCCCTCTTGGGCTCCCCTACTATAAGTCTTGGTGAACAGAATATCTTATTAATTATTATCAGCGCCTAGTGTAACAATTAAACAATTTTTATCCGAGATTAATGAACAAAAATTAAAAGGTCAAGGTTCATGTTTTCATGATCACGACAATGCGTTGACGAAATAGTAAAATTATCTCATCATTATAGGTATGACGGCCACAATTAGATTTTTGTCACGTTATCTGTCCGTCACGTAATGCATCCATAGACATTATATAATTTAGATACTATAAATATCAATTTTCGATCACACTAGGCACATATCAATCGTGATATCTGATGCCAATGCATCGAAAGATGAAGATTCTATGGGTTGGTATTCCTTCTAAACAAATTCAAAATCCTTAAAAAAATGGAGATTGTGTCAAAATTTTAATATATCCCCTAGAGAAATCTATCGGCTCAATTATAACAAAAAAAGGACAATGCATTATACCAAGTTTATATTTCTTCAGGTTTTGGTTGCTGTTAGTCTGACTGGTGGAGAAAAGCTGGATCGAAGCTACCTTCCACCTCCTGGCGCCCATTTATCTGGCGGTATTTTTGATGATGATAAACTGCTATTGCCGAAGGATAACCACAATGATGCATATGAATCAATTGATAGTGAATCTACATTCAATACTACACCTGATGACAGAAATACTATTTATGACGATAATATACAAATAGTAACTTCAACACCGGGATCTCATCATGATAGTTATTATAATCCCCCTTCTACAGCAATACCATCGCTTATGTTTACTCAAACTACAAGTATTCCTGTAGAATATAGAACTAGCATCCCAAAAACATCAACAAGTTATCAATATAACCATGAGTTACATGAGCCTGTCGTAATTTCAAATCATAGTATGAGCATTCAAGATGATTCAGTTATTACAACTGTCTCCATTCCCAATGCTGCATCCAAAGTAACAAAAGTAATTTCTATGCATTCAAATGAATCTACTAGTACTGACCTGGATAAAGAAACAGAACCATCTAAAATGATTAATAGCATGGAAAAAGGTTTTAGTGAAAAAATTCCTCACGACTACGATATTTCCTTCAAATATTTCGATATTTCCACGCCAATCAGCAAAACGAACCCTACCATTGCTCCTATGAGCGAAAATATCAAACATTTCTTTAAAAAAATGCCCTTTTCTGCCATTGGTAAAGATTCTTTGAAATCGAGGTTCTTTCCTATACAAACATCACAGGGAGTTGATACTTCTGTGAAATATCCAGCAAGACTCCGAGATGCAATTGACAAAAATGCAATAACACTTAACTATGAAAACAAATACATACCAGGAGGTTTTTCATATAGTTTTGATACATCAAATGGCATTCATGCTGATGAAAGCGGAACAGCTAACACTGGTGTAAAAGCAAAAGGATCGTATTCGTATATTGGTGATGACGGTATGGTATATAAAATAGAATATACTGCTGATGAGAATGGATTTCAACCTCGAGGTAATCATCTACCAACTGCACCACCAATACCTAAAGAAATACAAAGAGTTATTGAACAGGCGTATAAAAATAAAGCAGCTGGAAAATTTGATGATGGTAAGATAGTTTCTTATTAATTGTTCTTTTTGAAGAGAAACTTCTTTAGGCGCGTTGAGAGTAAAATTTCAAGACATGGCAATACCGTCAAGTCATTAAATAAGACAAAGATTTTGGTATCTTTGAATCTTGCCAAAGAAGTTTCACTTCTGACACGTGTGTTCGGCACACGCTCTTTTTTTGTTGTATGTTTTATAACTCACAATTTATTATCTTCTAGGGTCTTACGATGATAAAAAGTACGGTTACAAGAAATACATGCCTCGTTTGACACAAAAAGCAAAAGGCTCTATATTAAAGACCAAGATTGGTAATACACCACAAAAAGATATGGAAACAGAATATGGTAAAAGACATCTACAAATTAGTACTGAACCAAATCCGACATTCAAAGATGGTAATAACGCATATTTTGGTAATCCAATATATGAAACGAGTCAAAGTTACAACTATGAAACTTCTACGCCTTCTTTAACGGGCAACACTGTTTCAAGCCCTGATGGCTATAAAAACACAATTAATCCGGTAAAATCAACCTATGTTACTCCTGCTACGTTCGTGACAAGATTATATACTTCTAGAATTTTAGCAGATTCGGATGAATCAAACACAGAAGCAAATACACCTAAAGATGATATCTATAAGTCAACTACAAGCGAATATTTTACAACACCAGTTACAACAACATTGCTTACAGAAACTGAGAGCTATACACCTGAATTCCCTGATAGATCTCCTACTGAAGGGAACTCATTTAGAGAAGATTTCAGTGGTACAAATCAAAATCAACATTTTGATGTCAATACGGGGTATTACTATTAATAGTACGTACGAGTATAGATAATTATAATTTATTTTGTTTACTGTAATCTTAATACATATTATTCATTGTTGTTGAATCAAATATAAATCTTTTCTATGATAACATGAGCTTTTATTTGTTTTCTTATCCTTTTAAATCGCCGACCATTCGGTGAGCTTTTCGTAAGCACATTATTTTCCATTTGCATGCACTTCTAAAAATTAAATCGTTTATACTTATAGATGCAAATTTATTAATGTTTTAGGGAAATAGACTTACAAAACTTTAAATTACCATTGTATCATTACCTTATTTTTCAATGATTTTTTTCTAAAATTCAGGATTTGTATGTAAATTATATGTAGATTTAAATTTTATGTAAATTATAAACAACTCCATCTAGTGAATAATACAAATATCGATTGATCATGTTCCAATATCGATTGGTACTATTTAGTGACCTTATAGAGAGCGTAAATTCGCTTCCGACGACCAAAAGATGGCGCTGAACTAAATTTATGTATAAAAGCTCTTTGCACTAAGCTTTAACATTTTACTCTATATTAATAATTATTATGATTCAACGAAGCCAAAAATAGCCTTTGTTTTGTATGAATGCAATGTAAATTTAAAATTCTTAATAAGTCTTCGACAAAACTAGTAGTCTTCCTAATGTAATATAATATCACAGATAATATTATGTGTAGGAAGAATTCTAATTTGGTTATAGTCATAATAATGTTGTACAGTACTCCAAAAGTAATAATGCACATAGAAATCTTCGTCACTGTTCGGCAACTGTCATATTCCCGGAGCGTCCGAAGATGATATGTATATAGAGAGGTTAAATGCATTTTCTTCATGCATAATTTAGTCAAATTATGTGTTTTGTGCTAAAAGAGATTAATATTTATTTGTAAGTAACGATTTTGTTTCGATAATTCCTTGTAAGTAAATAGCGAGGATAACCCCACGATTGCGAATATATTATCTTTGTTGGATTGATTTACTTGGATAATTTTATAGTACTTTTAAAGTATCTTACTGAAGCTGGTGTAATGATGGAAGAAAAGAAGGTTAAAATAACACAAAATTTATATTGTATAAAATATGGTTTTCAAACACAGGTTTACATATTTTAAGCCATATAAATCTAATCATTAAAATCTCAGTTCAAAAGTATTTACAGTACTGATCATTCTTCAATATTATGACAATTACAAAAAAATAAAAATAAAAACAATCAAAATCAGGGATTATCTTTATTTCTGACATTTTAGATACATCGGAACTTTCATTATGCTCTTCTTCATTTTCACTTTCCCTATCTACTGCCATCACCTGTGTAAATCATTTCATCGATTAATTCAATTATTCACCTTTAAAAACAAAACCAAGAAGGGTATGTATGTATGTAAGGTAATAGCAGCTCTATATAATTCCATACAGAGAGAACACGTGCATTCACCACCAATATTTAAAGACGACTGACGGATTTTTGAGTTTTTTGACTGACAGGCTACCGTCACCTACCGCCCGATTTGTTTTTGATTGTGTATGACCGTGAATTGATTTCTATTTCTTTTGAACAAGGTGTAAAATGCATGTGCATTGTTTAGGGCTCTTACGATTCAATGATTCGAGTGTTTTCGGAAATACGACAATTAGCGAAGATTTGCATGCGCATTGTTAATTTTGGAGTACTGTAAATATTTGTCGTTCGGAATTTTTATGTGAAAATGTTGCTCAGAATCGTAATAATATTTGGAATTCATGAATACGCTCAACTAATTCCATAGTTGCCTTATATATTATATTTTATTTTGTCTGGTAGGTAATTATTGAAGATGGAAAATAAAATATAATAGAAATTTGAAAACTATATGCCATATTTATACCATTATAAATGTACCTAATACGTGTATAACAAAATTGTTACTTGCTTTAATTTTCTTTTTTATTTCATATCATGTTTGTTTTTCTAGTGAGGAATGCGAAATATCTAATTAATAAATGTTTCATTCTTGCAAAATAAAATTCGAATGCCACAGAGTTGCCTTTTTCATCTTTATTTTAATTTTCGTCTTAAAAGAGGAGCTCTACAAAAATTTTCAATCGTTTTTTTTTTATTTAATTTAACCAGATTACGTAACCAACATCCTGTATAATACAGAACTTCACTTTTTTACAAACACTCAAGCAATTAGATTAGATCACTACTTGTGTGTGATTCGATAAAAAACTATATTATTAAGGTTACCTGTTTCTATAATTAAGTAATTTATTTTTTATTTATTATATTATATTTTTAATATTGGAAACAGCTCGTCTGATTGAGATATTCAAATTCATATTCTAGTTAAAGAAAACTTTCAACACTGCTGGTGAATTTAAAAATTTTAAAAAAATTTTGCTGATGTCAAGAATTTATTCTTGGGCATTGTCATGTTCGTTTGATCATAAATAAAATTTAAATAATCGTTTATTTTCCACCATTATTTGCTACATATATTTAATGACCCAGGCTCCTAATATAGTGTCGCGGAAGAATTCCAACCAATACCCGCAGCCCCAACATCAAAGCGGCTCGACGGAACACAGTGGTGTTTTAGTCGATAAGAATCCGACATAACCCACGGCTCCTTCCCCGGGGGCCGTGGGTATCTTTGGAAGATTTCCCCACTATAAAAAAAGGCTCCTAATATAGTTACAAGATGTTTTTCAGGAGCCTGTGTTCACACTAAGTTATGTTACACTATTTATTACAATGGCGTATACACGAGTACATTCAGCTAATAATTAGATATAAAAATAATTCTCATGTAAGTCTCATGTAATCAAACAAAACACACGTTCTAATTTTTCAAATAAAAAATGCTACGAAGCGTTAACATTATATGACAGTAACAATAATCAAAACGTATTTAAGGAAATACCAAGGTCTATCCATTGTAGTATAATAAATGTATTGTTACCCAAATGGGTACATCAGGGTACTTGACCTATCCGCTTTGTGCTTAAGGAATTTGGACTGAATACCGCGAATCAGTTGTAGAAGGTCATTAAGAACATGACTTCCATGTTTGTGACATAACAATGTTCATCATTTTTGTATTTGAAATGCCATTAATAACATCCACAACAACTTATTATAAAACCGACAAAGTTATGTTAAGGTTTTTATTGTTATAACAATTATATAACATCTTTAATTTGAGACAAATACTTACAGGCACTACTACTAGTGGTTTTTCTAGTGTCACTTTTATTGAAGTGAAATTTCTTTATCGGGGTTGGAAAAAAATTTAGTGTAACATTTTTTCGTTACGCGTGACATTTTTCCGTTACGCGCCATCTTTTTCTTATCCCTACCATGCGTGGTTCGACGTATTTCTATAAAGTTGCTTATAATAAATTATTTTTTGAAAAATAAGTTTCACTTCTTACGTGTGTACACTAGTACACGCACACATTTTTTTTAAATAAAACTAAGAACACTAAAACCTATCGAGCTTTTTACAAAGCTTACAGCAGTTTCTACTATAACTTTTCCTGTTTATTTCTGCATTAATCCTCTCTAAATTTAACGAGAAATACCTTATAACGTCTATACAATATCTCCAAGATTGCATTTATCAATATGTATATCAAAATTCTGCGAAATCCGTTTAGCGGTCTATGTGTCACCGAAAGGCAACAAGCAGACCGATATAGTTTACTACTGAGAATTCTCGGAAAAATTAAAAGTTAATTCTAAATGAACAATCATAAGAAAATATGAACATGAAAACATAACGGTAGTTTGAAAGTTAAACTACTTCAATTTGAAGTTACTTCTTATTCATTTAACATCAAATTAAGCTTTAACAAGAAAAGCTTATATGGAACAATTCACGTAATGTAATCTATAAATTGAATGATACCAGTAATACGAACTACATATATACGTCCGTACAGATTAAAAAAAAACAATTTACCCATATTTGTGAACATCATGCCTGATTAAAGAACATTATTAAACGAAAAAAATGTTAATTATATTATTATTCATTATGAGTTAAATATTTGTTTTTATTTTTTACTAGCGGTCCGCCCCGGCTTCGCCCGTGGTACATATTTCGCAATAAAAGGTAGCCTATGTTCATTCTCAGGGTCTTAAGATTATCTGTGCCAAATTTCATCAAAATCGGTCCAGTAGTTTATGAGCCTATTCATTACAATCAAACAAACAAACAAACAAACAAAGTTTTCCTCTTTATAATATTAGTGTAGATAAAGGTTTTTTAACTGTTTTGGTCTTAAATATATTATCCTCGGTTTTCTACCAAAAATGTTGACATCGTTACGAAAACGTTTGATATTTACAATTTTACACATCATGTGAGAACAAAGGGCTATAAAGAAATAATGGTGTCCTAGGTGATCTGATAGTTCAAATACTAATACTATAATAACACCTAACTACAGATTAAGCTTATCAAAAATCGTGGCATGAGTGCAAAACGCTATGAATTTGTAGGTCATTATTATCTAGATTTTCTTATAACATAAATCTTGAATTTATAATATAGAGTGCATATAAATATTTTTTAATTCAATTTTATGATTCGAAAGAAAATATAGATACATAGATAAAATTGATTTTTAAATAAACCAATTGTCAGTCATTAAGTGTAGAATTATTATTTATTTTTTCATATATTAGTCTGGGATTTATTGTTACTACGGGCATGATAAATTAATTGTTATTTGTTGTTATTTATTAATGAAAATACATTTGACATGATCTATACTAATATTATAAAGCTGAAGAGTTTGTTTGTTTGTTTGAACGCGCTAATCTCAGGAACTACTGGTCCGATTTGAAAAATTCTTCCGGTGTAGGATAGCCCATTTATCGAGGAAGGCTATATATCATTACGCTAAGACCAACAGGAGCGGAGCATTGCGGGTGAAACCGCGGAGCACAGCTAGTTAGTATATAAACGGGGTCGCGAAAACGAAAATATAAACATTAAAAAAATGTATCTGAATTCACAGCTGAGAAAAACATCTTTTGAGTCACGAAAATATAAACTAAACATTCCAAAAATGTATCTGAAATCAGACCTGAGAACCTTTTGAGCCATTAAAATCGTTTGTTAATCATATAAAATTGGCAGTAACAAGGACAAATTAAATGAAACTAATCGATTTACCGTTAAATGTTCAGAATTCAGAACTTATGTCTTTTTTGCCGATAATTCAAGGTATCAATTTATTTGCCTTTATATGGTTTAAAACTACACCGATGACGTGATCTTCTATCTGCCTTTGATTTGAAGGTTTTCATAAAATTATAAAGTTATTTCATCCCAGTCCCTTATTATTCCTTACTCATCGCATATTTTGTAAGAATTTCAGTTTAGTAGATACATCCCTCATTCCAAATTGTTTTGGAATAGAAACAAAAAATGCAAAAATGTCCTTGTGAGGCTATGCCATTATATAAACGTTTCTTTCTTCTTCTTTCATTCATTAATTTCTGGTGATGAAATACTAAACGGCTTTTCTAGCTCCAAGATCAACACTAATATTATAAATATCAAATACTATATTTTATTTTAAAATAAAATATCCTTTACACACGCTGCTTCGCTCTAAAACACTTTATTATCTCCGTGACACTCATTGAAACATAAATTGCTCTACATCATTCGATAATGAAGTCTATCTGGGACCAAATACGCTGTGAAATATGTATGGAATCAGTGTAAAATGTAAAATCCATGAATCGTGTAATAAAACCGAATGTAAATGGACGAGTACATTAAAAGCTAGCGCGCAAGAGCAACTTTTGTCTCGCAACTATTTTGTCTAACTTTTGCTACGTGCGCGCACTTTCTTACTAGCCCATAGGGTTGATGGGAGAGACAAAATAGTTGCGGAGACAAAAGTTGCTCTTGCGCGCTAGCTCTTATACTTCGAAGCATCTTTCCAATAGCACCTTTGCCATGTTTTAGCTTTTTATCTCGTACTACTTAAATTTCGATAAGCTTCCATAATATGGAAGATAATGCAGTGTGCAGTTTTTCCTATCAGTTTAGTTTAAAATTCAATCAAATTAAAACCTAATAAATACCACGATGCATCTAAACAATATGCGTTTATATTATGCATGTCAACACTACTGCATTTGGTAACATACCTACGACCTTTCTGATATGGCAATACTATTACAGTTTTACCTAATGAGAGTAAAGATGTCTTCATTAATAAATCATGAGCTACATGTATGGATGTTTGATGTGAACTTGTTCATTACAGTCACCTAATTACCCAGTTAAATGCATTTTATGCAAAGTAGATTATTCAAGAAGATTGTGTATGTTTATGTTGATTTTGCAGACTTGATAAACGATTTTTTTTCTTTTTATAACGGCTATGTAGATATACCTAACATATTTTATCTAACGCCTGTGAAACTTGCATCAAAGCTCCGTGGTCTTAACCCGAATGGCTGCAACAATTTATTTTCTCTTTTTCAACCCTTTAGATAAGAAATTTTGAAAAAAAAATAATGGCTTATTTTAACCCTGGTTTTTTCAATTATTCCATAACCGTGAAAACTGGTCAGACAATCTCTCCCTTTTTTATATTAGTAGGTATTGCTTTTATTTCCAATATACCTACAGTAAACTTATATTAAATCAATTTTCGAGACATTTATATTTGTAAGTATGGACCCTCTGTAGTCTACCAACAAGGCGTTGATTGGATTACCTACATTATTATTTCATAGGATTAGGTATGCACTATGCACGTTATTTTACATTTACTAAAACTGGCGAGACCGTACAAAGTTTAAACCGTATTATTATATAGAATCAGACCAAAAACTGCAATGATGTAAATATAGATCTAGGGTAGTTATCAGGAATATTACTAACTTACAATAAATGCAGACTGCAGTCAAGATGAAGCTGTTTATTATGTATGTATGTCGATCTTTATTGCAATAGATGATGATCATTAAATAGATAATTTTAATTGAAATTAGTTTAATATGCACTAGGTATTAAACTAATTTCGATGTAATTTCAATTAAACGAATTAAATCATATATCATCATGTTTTTTTGTACTTATTTTTGTGTAAGATAGAAAATTGATGTCTTCTAGATATTGACCTTTTCGGTTGACCTTTTTTGTGGAAAAGATTTATTATATTTATATATCTCAAAACTTAACGCATCTATAATAAATCCAAATAGCTGCTAGACACATCTTGACCTGCATTTTAACTCGATGATTAAGCTGATTGAAGCCTGACGAAAGTAAGAGGCCAGATTGCTATAACATAAGTGCGCGTGGGACGATGTACGTTGCTACAACGTTGCGTCCAGCAATTTGGTTGTAATTATGTTGTTACCTTTTTTGTTGACTGTACACAACAGACTTGGTAAGGCGTTTGCGATCGCACATTCATTAGCTAATTGAAAGTTGCAGAGATGTAGTGATAAGGTTCTTTTCAATTTCAGGCAATGGTATCTCGCGTTAGGTAACAAAAATGCATGTTAACACATAGCTATATTTTTGTGATTTGAATTTTTTTTTGTTTTTGTAGGACAAACAACAACACTAAAATAAATAAAAGTAAAGTTTAATATTTAGTTTTAGCATTCAGAAGCTTTTTATAAATGAGATATTTTGATAGCATTCGGTCCCGCTGCGTGATCGAACTTTTTCTATTGTATAAATTTTTCTCAATAGGAAAGTGTGTGAGCATTGAGCATGAAAAGATAAATGTTTGGAAGACTATTTAATACTATTTCACTTTAAATCTACACCATCTGATTTTGTGAGTTAGCTTATACATAAGAAAAAAAAATGTGTGCGTGTAGGTACTAGTGTACACACGTAAGAAGTGAAACTTCTTTATGACCTTATTTTTCAAAAAAAAATTACTATATGCAACTTTACAGAAATACGTCGAATCACGCGTGGTAGGGATAAGAAAAAGATGGCGCGTAACGGAAAACACTAAATTTTTTTTCCAACCCCGATAAAGAAGTTTCACTTCAAAAAAATATATAATCTCGATGTTCACAAGAACGAAGTCGCGGTTGTTCATTACTATATTATAATAATACAAATGTACGTATGTAAAAATGGAACCTTACATGCGTAATATGATGTAACGTAGCATTTAAAACTATTTATCAAAGCCTTCATTAGCCAAATGCCCTCAGGTAGAGTCATTAGCTCAAAACGCTCGTTTGCCTAATCTTCATTTTACATTAACGGAAAGTTGCTTTCTCAAAAAGGTTAAGAACAAAATATTACATTTTCCTATTAATTTGCAAGTAATCTATATTAATAATTAATATTATAAAGCTGAAGAGTTTGTTTGTTTGTTTGAATGCGCTAATCTCAGGAAATACTGGTCCATTATAGATAGACTAGATAGCCCATTTATCGAGGAAGGCTACATATCATTACTCTAAGACCACAAGAGGGGAGCCACGCGGGTGAAACCGCGAAGCGCGGCTTGTTAAGCATATTAAAGGGATTTTAATCACACGTCTTGTGGTAAATTACGGGGTATATGCATTAAACATCGGTTAAGTTTCCACTGGGAATCGAACCGAAGATACTCTTCGAATGTAAAATCTTGTCCTCTGATGAAGTTGGCTAACAGTAAAAAGTTTTATTTGTCTGTGTGTATGTTTGAACTAACCTTACTATTAAACTGTGGGACTTTAACATTCGTTCTATTTAAAACATGAATTTACATGAAATTTTCTTTATTTTTTACATGAAAAATTTATATTAATTCAGATAAAATGAACTGTCGATTTAATGCGAAATTTTGGAGGGCAAATGATACCTTCACAAAATCAAAGGTTTCCGAAGTAAAGGTTAAAATAAAAAGTGTCGTATTTAAGTGAATTCCTTTGGATAGGTATCATTGACGCATTTTAAGTGATCGTAATGTCGCTTATGATTCGAATCCTATAAAGGTATGCATTCACTTGTTGGAATTTTTTGATCCGTATTAAATAAAAACAAAATATATTATGTACTAATATTATAAGGAAGAGTTTGATTGTTTCTTTGACCACGGTAATCTCAGAAACTACTGGTGTTAGATAGCCCATTTATCGAGAAAAGCTATAGGCTATAATATATCATCACGCTGAGACCTACAGGAGCGGAGCACTGCGGGTAAAACCGCAGGGCACAGCTATTACTAAATAAAATATTAATATTTATTTTTAATTTAATAACATAAACCAATATTAGCTTTCCTTGTTATTAAATTACAAAGTTATCTTACATATATATGAGATTACTATAATTATGTTCTATTGCCTAAAAAATATCAACTACGTTGTTCGATCTACAGTCAGAAGACTTAGGTAATTTGGTAGGCCACTTATTAAGACTAATGATATATTATTATTTACGGAGAATATAGAGAAATTACATAAATTACAAAGTCTTTGTAGAAAACGGGACATACATTACAATTTACACATAAGTAATTAAGTCATATTCATCAGTTTATTTACAGATAAGGAAGTTATATATGTTTGTTTTAGAAGCTCCCTGTATCCAGATAGGTTATTTTTTTTATAAGGGGACTTGAACCCAGGACCGGAGTGAAATGAGCTTTTTGTCCAATATGACTTACCGGTTGGCTTGGTTGATAGTGGCCCTGCCTTCCAAGCCATAGGTCGTGGGTTCGATTCCCACCCGGGGCAAATATCTGTGTGATGAACATAGATGTTTGCTCTTGTCTGAGTGTTAATTATCTATATATGTATTTATTTAAAATTATATATGTATGTTTATCAGCCATCTGGTTTCCATAACACAAGCGAAAGCTTAGTATGGGAAACGTGCCGTGTGTGAAAATTTTCCTGAAATATTTATTATATTATATTATTATTAACTATATTAATATGTTGTTACATAACTATTTTTTTATGAGCCATGGCTGTCCTTCTGCTGGGCAAAGGCCTCTCGTCCCTCAATCCATTTCTCCCTATTAATGAGAAATAATATGTTAAATGAGAGTCAATTCATAACAATTCAAACAATAATTTAATTAATTAGTAGATATAAGATAGATATAAATATTATTTTTCAGCTTCACCATCATCATAATTTTTTCATACAAATGATTTATTTTAGATTTTATCAACAAGTTATTTTCATGTTGAATTACTTAAATAGTGTTAAACTTAAAATGCATTGAATGTATGTGAAGCCTAACTAAAGGGAGCGTTCATCAAGGTTATGCAGACGATTTGCACTAATTATATCGAACTATAATATTACAAGCTATTGACATTCGAGATAGAAAGTAAGTCTAGGTTACACAGTCACTACGAAGCAACTGAAGATTTAGGTCTTAATTTCGTTACTAGGGTTAATGGCACCCGGAAAAGTGTATATTGTCTATTCGCGACAAAATAAATATTTTAAGTATTAAGTATTCAGTGTTTCTTAGTATTAAAACATTGCATAAAATATTTTCGAACGCATTAAGGACAAGGAAAGAATGCTCTACGCCTGTTTACACTAAAATTTGAAATGGTGGGGTTTGAGTGAGCATTCGTTCGTTTGATGTAAATGCACCATAAGATGATGGACAATGAGCGCTATATCGACCTTGAAAAAACCCAAGAAAATTAGATGTAGTTCATACTTAGTTAAGCTACGTCTAGGCTGTCAGTAGACGTTCTATTTTTTGTTCCTCACAGGAGGAACTAATAAGATTCAATGTTAATTTTTTAATGATATGTTTTATAAATTATTCTGAAAAAACAAAATAAGAAGATTCATTATATTATATGTATATAGAAATCATTGAACTTGAATTGCTGTTTGTATAGAGCAGGCTCCAAGGAGATGTTCGTTTGCAAAAATAGCGGACCTAAATCTGACTTCTGATATATATTGTATAGATACCAGACATCCTATAGACAGATGTTGCCAACCAGTTTTGTGGTCCCCCTCCCCCCACCCCGGTAATTAAATATGGCATACAAAGAAAAAAATAAAAATTTCCAAAACATGCCGTGTGGGGTATCAAATGAAAGAGCTTATTGAGTAGATCACGAATATATAGCAAACTATAACATTTCTTACACTTTCTCTAAGATTTTTTAGAAAATTTACGAAAATGCTCCATTTTTGAGTTAACTTTAAACCACTATAGATTGAAAACCCATGAATATATTTTTTAAATTATTATTTTAAATAATTAACAATAGTCCATTGTTTATGATTCAATAGTTCGTAATATAATATAAGTGAGCTATATGTATGTGGTGGACTTGATGACCCCACGAAATGTTTTAAATTGCAAGGCGCAACTTTCACTGAAGTTACCGATTTGAAATCTAATCACACAGAGGCTGATTCAAGAATGTTCTGCCATATTGCAGAGATAATTATTCTAAACCCTGACACCGATATTTTTGTATTAGGCCTTTATTTCTGGCATAAACTTGAAAATATACTCGCCATCTTTGAATGCTCCCCCCACTCCCCCATGCAACTATTTCACTGTACGAACTATTGAATCGTAAACAATGGACTATTGTTAATTATTTAAAATAATAATTTAAAAAATATATTCATGAGTTTTCAATCTATAGTGGTTTAAAGTTAACTCAAAAATGGAGCATTTTCGTAAATTTTCTAAAAAATCTTAGAGAAAGTGTAAGAAATGTTATAGTATGCTATATATTCGTGATCTACTCAATAAGCTCTTTCATTTGATACCCCACACGGCATGTTTTGGAAATTTTTTTTTTCTTTGTATGCCATATTTAATTACCGGGGTGGGGAGAGGGGGACCACAAAACTGGTTGGCAACATCTGTCTATAGGATGTCTGGGATCTATACAATATATATCAGAAGTCAGATTTAGGTCCGCTATTTTTGCAAACGAAACTCCACTGAGAGTCCGGTCTAGTATATTTGATGCTGCATATGAAATTATAGAAATGAAACTTCTTCAAGTGCGTTGAGAGTAAAATTTCGACATCGTGTCATGGCAATAAATAAATCATGGACGTAAGGCGACGATTATATTTTGATCTTTGAATCTTGCCAAAGAAGTTTTACTTCTGACAGGTGTGCTCGGCACACACGCTCTTTTTATTTCTACTAAGCTTGGTTCAAGAGGAAAATTAGAAATAAATTGTGAAGTTATGCTGCCTGAAAGGTATTGGACTGTACCGAAACTTAAGACAAATCAACCTTGCTATAGGCATATAGCTTAAATCCTTTATTTAATATCGCAATAAACATGTTTTCAAAACGAAGATTCAATTTAACCCTAGAAGCCTAATCTATATAGAACGTACACAAAGCCTTAATATACGTCTCAGAGGCGTACACATATAAAAGCCCTTATTTTAGGTATATTGTTTAATTATTATTGTTTTAATAAAGCGGAAATTTGAATTTTGGAAATAAACTAAAAATAAAACCACACTGTTATCAATTATAACTATAATCACAGTTGTTTATTACAACATAAAAAACAATATGCATAAATTGGAACAAAAAAATTAACTTCTTCAAAATCAACTAAAACATACATTATTTAATTATAGAGTATTAATTTTTTTTACGCTCATTATATATTCTTAGATCAAACATTACAACTAACCAGACTTTAAAGGACTAGATTAACTTTAGGAACAGTCTACACATAAATCAACCTTGTGCTCGCCACACACAGATTTTTTACATTTATTATACACTAATTTTGACATGCATGGTTGGATTAGTTTCTTCAGAGGGCCCAGATTCTTGTAATGACGCAACGAACTCAAACACTTCATTATTTTTGTCCTCGCTTTGAACGTCGTCGATAATATGGTCATCCACAACTTCGGAATTTGAATCCTCGTGAGAAGGACGTCTTCTCCGTTCAAAATTGCGATAATGTCGTCTTCATTTAATATATTGGACCGTGACATATTTATACCTGAAACAATTCCGAAAAAAGATATAATATACACGAAAAACAATCAAAAGTAAAATCACTCAATCTTATTTAAAAGTTACACAAAGCCTAAACATACGTCTCACAGGCGTGCAACACTTCGATAAATCAAAAATGGCGGGACTTACCTTAACGATACAGGCACCGTCCTCTAGCTCCCGTCGGCCACTGAGATAACTAAAGAGTACGACGCGCTAGCTTCAACCGTTAGAAAGAGACATCCAATATTCGAATTCTTGTACGCCTCGCAGGCGTAGATTAGGCTTCTAGGGTTAATGTTGCAACCTACAAAATGTCGGCCGTCCGCCGAGGGCACAATAAACTTTTTGTTCGTTTAATTACTGTGAAACATAGAAAGGACCTGACCCTTGACATTAGTACTTAAGTGGATCATACTAAATGACATGCAAATGTTTTCTGGGGCTCTTCAAATGTGAACGGAGCGGTAAAGAGGTTATTAAGACGTAAATGAACCGACTTCAAAAAAGGAAGAGGTTCTTAGTTCAACTTTTTTTTGTTCTTGTTACGTTTGAACTTTCGACCGGGTGAAATGATTTTAATAATTATTTACTTTATTGGAAAGCTCTCTCAAGGTTAGACTGGTCGTAGTCTATTATAAGAATAGTAATTTCTGTCCTACATAATACCTACGTTATTTATCAGTTATCTAACCTACAATAACGTGCTAAATTCATGATAGCAGTCCGAACCGGCTTCGTCCAATAGTTCCCGAGATCAGTGCGTTCAAACCATGGACGTATAAAAAAAGACGGACGCCGTTTTACGAACAAACAACGTGAAGCCACCGTAGTAAGCTAGCGATCGTGTAAAGACAATAAACACGCACACACTCTCACCATAGTAAGCTAGTCGGCCGCCATTACGTCGTGAACTACCGACTGATTAACTGCGTCACTGTTTCACAAAAAAAATTTAAAATGCCGTCTTGCGTGGTAAAATGGTGTCGCAACAGTACAATTTTAAATAACAAAACACAGGGAATTACATTCCACAGGGAAGCAAGTTATTTCTTTTATGTTTTAATGACAAAATTATTACGGCAAAATTTATAGAAAAAAATACAGCCGCCATTGTCATCAGGACAGCTGTTGCCATAGTGTTGCCATTATTTCAGAATTTCATTCTCCCAAAAGTCGGGGAGTTGATGTAAAGTTAATTAATTTTAAAATTACGATGAAATAATTTCATACAAAATGCAAATTTGTTTTTGCATTTTCTTCTCACAAAAACATGTATACTATGCTAACCCTTATATAACAACCATATTAAAAAAAAATATCACAGCCAATTCGACATCTGATAAAAGACAGTTAATTTGAAAATTTCAAGTGTATGTATACTGAAATCGTATGAAGCATTTTTCCTGTTGTTTGGTTATAAATTGACATTTTATTTATTTAATTTTATTTATTTTAATAATAATTAAGGAGACATTACGTCTCCTCCCCCCAATATTGGTTGAACAAGTTTTCATACATTTTCCTTTGGTTTCGCGTCCGTGGTTGATTCGTCAAAGCTAAATAGTAATTGTATTTATGCATAGGTTCTAATGGTTAGAGAACACATAAAAAGTATAACAAATTGAAAAATAAAAATACTAAAGTGTGGGGTAATTTTATTGCATCTGGCAATCCATTATGTGTCGCCGCCATTACTAGGCTTCACTCAATGTTTAGGCGATACTCCGTCCGTCTTTTTTTATACGTCCATGGTTCAAACAAACAAATTCTTCACCTTAATATTATTATTATGTATAGATATAGGTAGGTACATAATATATTCATAAAATTTAAACCTTTAACATTCGAAAATAATATTCGTCTAGATATGGATGCATCGTAATTACGATTACAGCCGGAGTTATCTATTCAAATTAGCATTCATCATTTATGGCTCACCTATTTTCACATTCTCTTGGGAGCATAGTAAGTTGCAAAATACTGACCTATAGGTTTTAGAGTTATGGGATTATTAAATAAACATAAAACTTAAAAGCTCTAAAGGAGCTTTTACAAAATAAGCTTATAATTTTAAGTTAAATTTGGAAGATTCTTGCAAAATAATTACATATTAATAATTTGTAAGTATAGAAAAAAAAACGAAATACATTAATTACTTGTAACACAAACTGAAAACAAAATTATTACTACAGGTAAATTAGCTTGGAGAAATTTTTGCATATGTAGTGGTGTGTATATTACTCAGATCTTAGAGCGCGTTTCCACTATATCGTTCTGGCCTATACAAAAATGTTTCGATATCCTAACATTACTATTTAATTTTATACTTATTCCTAGCAACACTTTTGTTTTCAATAAAAACAAGTTTTTATTTGAAAGAAAATGGTTTTGACTTTATAAAAAAAAATATATCATTCAATTTCACGTACTTGAGCAAACGACAAGGCGACTACCGTGAAACAATAAAATATCGTGTCCATAATAATTTGTTTCATAATTAATATTTGACCATAATAATTACGAAACAAAACAAATAAATAAATCGTCACTTGATAGTGGAAAGTGGAAACACGCACAAAACCAGAATAAACCAGTTTACGCTGTCCGCAGGTGCCACGTGCAGTCGTTTGGTACCGTTAGAACATAAAGCACACATTTAATTCAAAAATTATAATTATTACGTAGTTTAATTGTTAAATTTTGTATTTGTTGATTGTTGTTATTATTGTTATAATATTTGTTGAAGGGTTTAATTTGTGTGTAAGTGTTGTAACTTTATATTGTTTATGGGAGACATGCATAGAGTATATATATATTATCATATTGTGTACAAGCCGGCGCATTCTTTTTCTTAATCAGAGCGCATTCTAAATTTCAATTTCAAAATTATAATTCTGATTGGTTTTGTTTTTGGTCGATTTTTTGTATAAATACGGGAACTGTGTGCAAATAAAATCATTACAATCCGAATCGTCTTTGAGTTTACAACCCCTCTACAGTTCTCTACATGTTAATTCAAAATGGCTCCAGTGTCAAAACATGGTCGAGGCAAGCCTTTGACTTCTCAAACTAAAGAAGTTTTGTACTGTTTGTACAAATATTTCGAAAATGAGTGTAATAACAACCCGAGCAGTATTATGACCCCCACTCAATTAGTTGCTAAATCAACAGGAATTTCAATAGCATCCGTCAGAAAGGTAGTATCAGAAAGCAAATGTTGTCCTTCAGATCAGGAAGTAACATTTAAATCTCCTAAAAAGAAACCGAATCGTAAACCTACAATAGTAATCGATAACTTTGATCAGCAAGTTATCAGAAGAACAATTCATGACTTCCACATCACAAATAAAGAAGTTCCCACTTTGAAAACTTTGCACGCAAAATTGAAAGAAGATATCGATTATAAAGGTTGTGTCAGCACGTTACGAAAACACGTCATGTCATTAGGTTTTAATTGGAAGCAAACAGAAGATAACCGGAAACTTCTTATGGAAAAACACGAAATTAGATACTTGCGAATTAATTATTTGATGAAAATTGCTGAATATCGTGAACAACGCCGACCAATTGTTTACACCGACGAAACTTATATAAATACATCACATACCCTCTCAAAATCTTGGTCAGATGGAAGCACTTCAGGTTTCAAGCAACATATATCGAAAGGCAACCGCTTAATCATTGTTCATGCTGGTGGAATGGATGGCTTTATACCAAATGCATTGCTTATGTTTAAAGCCAACCAAAAAAGTGGAGATTACCACGACAATATGAATTATGACAACTATTCAAGGTGGATTCAAACTCAATTAATACCCAACTTACAACCAAATAGTGTTGTTGTTGTTGACAACGCACCATATCATAACTCAATACAAAATCCTGCACCGAATAGTAATTCTAGAAAACAGCAAATGATTGACTGGCTGACATTTAGAAACATTGAGCATTCATCCACGTTGCTTAAGCCTCAATTATATGAACTGATTCTGCAAAACAAGGCGAGATTTATAGAGTACAAGATAGACGAACTATTACGACAGCACGGTCATACTGTGCTGCGTTTACCACCATACCATCCGGAGTTTAATCCTATAGAAAATATATGGGGGATAGTGAAAACATATGTCGCAAAAAAGAATGTCGCAATGAATATGAATGTTATAATGTCATTAGCTGAAGAAAAAATGAACGCCATAACTGTAGAGGAATGGAGAAAAGTTTGTCTGCATGCTATTGAGGAGGAAAGCAAATATCAGGGTAGAGACGCAGCTTTAGACGCAATATCAGAACGAATTATAATTAATTTAAATAATTCA
This sequence comes from Colias behrii, assembly GCA_029959065.1. Lineage (NCBI taxonomy): Eukaryota > Metazoa > Arthropoda > Insecta > Lepidoptera > Pieridae > Colias > Colias behrii. The sequence goes on along the minus strand of JARWMC010000019.1, from coordinate 10,314,060 downwards.
TCTGATGAAAGCGAGGATGGGGATGATTGTGATATGCCTGGGGTTGATGAATTATTAGAATAAAATGAAATGCCATTTTTCCGGCGAGCTAAAGTTAAAAATTCATTTATGGGCCAAGGTATACGCTTTTTACAACAGAATTCCTCATAATATTAAAGAGTTTAGTAGTTCTAAATTTAAAACTTATATAAAAAATTAGTTCAGAGAGCCTATTACAGTATTAAGGAATATATGGACGATAAAAACCCATGGAGGGTTGTCGCGTAAAAACCACAGGACAGTTCTTTGGCATATTACTATAATATAATATGATGTTACATATATGTTTTGTAAAATTAAAACTGACATGATTAAAAAGAGCAACTATGGAGTTTCTTGCCGGTTCTTCTCCGTAGATACTGCTTTCCGAATCGGTGGTAAATGTTAAAAATATGTACCTAATGACGTTTCAAAAGTGCTTCTAGAAGAAGTCTAATTGAATAAATAAATGTTTGATTTTTGAGTTTTGAATTAAAATTAAAAAGAGAATCTTGGAACTGTTTAAATTGTGTACTAAAGTTAGTAAATTAAACTTTAAATGTCGTTTCTTTTTCAGGTTAGTAAATTTTTCATTTTAGTAACATTGTTAATGTAAAAGTTATACGTATGTTAAATGTGCAAATATTAAAATAAAGTCTCATCTTTTTCAGAGGAGAAACACATATAGTTTAATTTAAAATCCCAAATATATATATATATATATATATATATATATATATATATATATATATATATATATATATATATATATATATATATATATATAATAAAAACTAAAAATAAAATGTTGTTTTTTTTTATTTGCTGACCATACACTACTACAAACGCAAAAATTTCTCCAAGATAATTTACCTGTAGGTAGGTAGGTATAATATATTACTACCTAGGTAATCAATTTTATCGATGCAACTTGAAACCAAGTATTCTTGCATAGTTTATTGTGTTTGAGTTTGATATTACTTTGCATTATTTCTCGAGAAAACGTACCTACAGAACAACCTTATTTTTGTAATATGTGTTTTCATAAAAGGTAGCCTATGTTCTTTCTCAGGGTCTAAAGATTGTCTGTGCCAAATTTCATCAAAATCGGTTGAGAGGTTTAAGCGGGAAAGCGTAACAGACAGACAGACAGGCAGAGTTACTTTCGCATTTATAATATTATAAGGCAGTTCAATAAAGAAACGAATCTTCAATGGCGGCGCTTATCATTCCCTCTCGCTTACACACGGCCGTACGGCATGCAAAAAAAAAATGGAAAAATAAAATCACTAAAATGTAGTTGATTTTCCCTATAATAGTTTTTATCATAAATTTACAATGACAATTATGCATTTGCGAAAGTAAATAATGTTTTATTGGAATTTGACAAAATATGTTCTTTGGGAAAAGTTGTTCAGTTTTATGGGCTCATTACAAATATTATGGGGATTTTGTTACATTCTGTATACGTAAATATGATAAATTCATATAAATACACAAATACCATAACAAAAAAGTTTGTCAACAAACAATTTAAAATAATTAATAAAATAATTATCCATTTACGTTATTTTTATTTTCTTTTTTGCTGACCCTACCATACGTCAGTGTCTGCTTTGGCCGCCACTGAAAATTTGTTTCTTTAATGAACTGCGTAATAGTAGGGATTTTAATTATACAATATACATATTTAGTTAAAGTTATCTACACGCTTTGTGAAACCATTTTTTTTGTAACACAAAATTCAAATAATGCTGATTATCATTTCAAAATCCTTTGTGAAAAATATTCTCTTCTTATCATAAATACACCTTTTAATATTACCGAAAATTATTACAAAATAACAAGCGGTCATATTATTATCTATATTGAAGCCAACTCAAATACGCTTGCCACATAAACTAATACACAATAAATTACTAAAGCCTAATTACGCATAATAGCACGCAATTAAAATGACTGGCAATTCAAGATATCCGTGAAGATGGTATTTAAATCATTTAAAATTATCTTAATAATAATCTGTTTGTGTCCTTATTCGTATTCTTGCGTAATTGTAGGGCGAGAAAGAAACACTTAGAAAGCACGTGATGTCTAATAATTCACACTTTGAAAATATAATATTATTACCTACAAATTATTTTTTTATATAATATTATTTTTTATGGATTATTTTTAATATATTTTAACTCATTTCGACGGATTTCAATTGAGAGTGTGATACAAATTAAAAAAGGTTTTGTTTAACACCTTCAAATTATACTAGTCCTTGTATTAATACTATAAATATGTGTTTTTATATTGCACTATGGAGCAATACGATACGATTTTTGGTATCTGGATATAGTTAAGAGGAATTTCTTTTGACCAAGCAGACGAAGCAGCGGGCAGAAAGCTAGTATTATAAATAAACCACACTTTAAAACTACTAAAACATCTCAAGCAATCAGTCAATAAGTCAATACCAATAATCGTATTTCGACTTAAAATTAATATCTCAAATTAGAATTTCAAACTCGACTACTTATATACAGCTGGTGAACCATTAAATCGATCGTGACCAGAAAATCCACAAATATAAAGGGTTTAATTATTCCAATTTGTGCGATGGACCGTTTTATTGCCGTCTTCGAACGAGGAATGTAGGTGTGGAAAATATGTATGACAGGATTTATATGGAGCTGGTAAAACATTTCGATGTTAAAGATTTTTGCGTTATATTTAAAATGTTCTCTATCTTATCTAGATTTTAAATGGGAATCAAAATTATATAAAATATTAAATTTAACGCAAAATATTATAACGCAGCAAAAATTGCGAATCTTTCAATATTTCTTATACTTATTTGATGAAATACTATGTACATAATATAGTATTTAAACATAAAAATTAACAGGATTTAAAGTAATTTCAATTGCTGTTCAATTAGTTTTTATAATAGTTTTTTCTCACACTTGACATCAAGCAGCAAGCCAACTATCAAGTGGTCAGGGATATTTTCTGAGATATCACTACATAGTATAAAACAAAGTCGCTTTCTCTGTCCCTATGTCCCTATGTCCCTATTTCCCTATGTCCCTTTGTACGCTTAAATCTTTGAAACTACGCAGTGGATTTTGATGCGGTTTTTTTTAATAGATAGAGTGATTCAAGAGGAAGGTTTATATGTATAATAACATCCATCAAATAGTGGAGGAGTACTGTTATTTTTGAGGTTTCTAATGTGATGTCGTAAAAAATTACATTTTTTCCGCTTACATTGCAAACGCAGGCTGAACCCTACGAGTTTTATCAAAATAATGTACTAAGTTATTATACACATTGAAAAGGTCTACAGAAAAGTCCGCGGTGGTATATGTCTATCTCTTATGGATAACCCACAATAACTTTTTTTTGTCATTTACTTTTTACGACAAATAATGGCTAATTTTCGAAGCGATTTTAACCAATACAGCATTAATCCTTATCCAATTAAATACCTTGAATACATTGTTCATTTAATACAGATCTATATGGCCCTTTACACCGTATGATTTAAGTGAATATTTTCGAAGATATTACAGATTTAAAAATTGCGGGACGTAGCGTTTGCGGCGGCACCGGCCGGCCGCCCGGCTATATATTTTATACCCGTGCAAAGCCGGAGCGGGCCGCTATGTTTTTATATACAACGTTCACAGTTTTTCTGTAGTGTATTTAGTATTAGCATTGCACCCGTGCGAAGCCGGGGCGGGTTGCTAGTTATAATAAATTATGAGAGTAATATAATCACTTAAAAATGTTCTAATGTTTTTATTTATTTCTTTCTGTTTATTATATTACCTACCTATATAATTTATAGCTTATAAGCTGCAATAGACAGTCGTATAAATTAAAAAAAAAATCATATTCATACAAGTTACGTTAATTATTTATTATATGAATGTTAAATTTTCATAGATTTTCAATCTTCTCTATTTATCTAAGATAGATTCTTTTAACTATTTTATGTCCTAAAAGGTTATATTATAGCATTTAACGAAATGCAATAAAAAAAATCTATTTGTTAATGTGCTACACTTGTTGAAATTATCGATCTTACTTACTTACTTAACTAGCTCTGCGACCCAGACAGAGTCTTGGCTTCCGACACGAGTTTAAGCCACTTTCCTCGATCGCGCGCAGTTTCTTACCAATTGACGGCCTCCAAGTTTCGTAAAATTATCGATCTAAATAAAACAATATGACACCCACACTATACACATACGAGATTATTAAGATCTCATATATTTACATTAGACGTATAATTTTCCTTTCAATAGCATAAACATTGGACATTATTGAATATCGACTATCGATGGAGATTATCGATAAAATGACGCAACTATTTCGCATGGATTTATGTAACATGTATGTAGAATCTGTGCAAGGTTCCATCTTGTAAATTTTAATAGAGTTCACTTGCAACTAAATTTGCTTTATATTTAAGGCTGATTATAATACATGAATTAAATATTGTTCTGTGTAATCTATACTATTGTATAATATTATAAAGACTTTGTTTGAACGCGCTAATTTTGAGAACTAGGTACTGGTCTGATTTGAAAAATTATTTCAGTGTTAGATACATTCATCGAGGAAGGCTATATAATACATCTCTAAGTCGCTAAGACCAACAGGAGCGGAGCAATGCGGGTAAAACCGCGGAGCACAGCTAGTATAATAATATGTTTATTATTTTTCAATTAATGATCCATTTATGGTATGGTATCGAAGTGTGCTCTACATAAAAATATAATGGATTTCTAGCTGTGGCTTTACCAATTTTGTTTTGTTCCATCGTATGATTATTATGAAAATAATTAATGAGCATAGATTTTATTTACTTTACGATGAAGGTGGATTTAAATCAACGAAAGCAGAAAGCTCTACTAGTCTTATGAGTATGTTAATTCTCGTATGGTCATCACTATACTTACAAAAACTATTGGTATATATTTTTTAATTTTATGTCACCTGAACTTTCCACCAATGGTTCAAACACCAACCAACCAACTCGTCTCCAATGTATCATCATTACAACTATCCTTTTAATTTTCCTAAAAAATGGTTGCCTGTAAAGTCGGTTTTACGGGCGAAGATTTTACGTGACAACGATCATAGTTGAGTGGGAGAGAGACGCAAGGCATTCGGCGGGCCTCTCTCTCGTTCGGTGACTCATCGTAACGTTACCGAGCGTTACACTTTTTCATAAGTGGCGCGGCTGGCAACCTAATTTAAGACGTTGTCACGTCAAAAAATTGTTACTTAAACAATAATATAATATTCCATCGTGTATAGTATTCCTAAACAGATTGAACCGATGCCAATTGAAAAGGTCACAAGCAAAGAAGCTCAACTTGCAATCAGTTGCTAGTCATGAAGAACGGTAAAAGTGGTTTAAATAATTTAATAATTTGCGATCACGACTTCCACGTGATTAAATGTTTTATTATGCATGGATTATTATAATTTGATTTAGCGTGAAGATGTTCATAGCGATTGATTGCCACTGTTGCTAATGTATGAGAGTTAGATGTTTGTCCTCAATGGACTCCTAAACCACTTAACCGCAGTAGCGGCGTTAGGGCAGGGCGCGGTTGGGCGACCGCCCAGGGCGCCGGATATAAAGGGGCGCAACAGGCGCCCCTTTATATCAATGTGAATGACATTACAATAATTTCATAAATTTATCTTATTATCCTAGCCAGGATTAGCTTAAAACATATGTTTGTATGTAACCGACTCCTTTCGACTCGATTTTGATCCACTTTAAACCGACGGATTTCATTAAAATTTTGTACAGTTATCAAGGACCAGTGACAATACAATAACTTCATAAATTTATCTTATTATCCTGATAAGGATTGCCAGGATTAGCTTAAAACATATGTTTTTATGTAACCAATTCTCCTTCGATTCGATTTTGACCCACTTTTCAAAGACGGATTTTATTAAAATTTTGTATACTTATCAAAACCCAGTAACAATACAATAATTGCATGAATTTATCTGATTATCCTGATAAGGATGGCCAGGATTAAATATTTCTTTACGTAAACTAACCGATTTCTTTACACACGTTTTCTACCCATTTTAAACGGTCAGTTTTAATTCAAAATTTTTACACTTATCAAGGATTGGTGACTTTACAATATTTTCATGAGTTTATCTTATTATCGACTAAACAAGTAATAATGCACAACTTGTCGCACGCCTGACGCAGGGCGCCGTTCGTATCACAACGACAGAAAATCATTGCGTAACGCATTTTTGAAGTGAAAACTTCTTTAGCGGCGTTGGGTATAAAATCTTAAACTCGCGTCAGGACATGGGCCTGATCGAAAAAGCGTAAGACGGATTTTTTTTTAGCCCTTATATTCCATGCGTAAGACGGATACCATTCCAAAATATCAAACATGCTGAACGTTAATAATCAAGTTTTCACTTCTGCCGGCACTCCCGGAGTGCAACCCGTCTTTTTTTTTTTAATTTTGCTATAATTCCAAAAATATTCATTTAATATGAAAGATGTAAAAGGAAAAAAATAATCTTTATGAAATACTCAAGCTAATTACGTATTTAGTACCGTAATTCTATAAGTAGCTTTCCAATTACCTACTACTTTGTAATTGCTAATTTTTTAAAGTAATAAAATTGATATAACTAGTATGTTCTCTTTAGAGATAGACATGTCCTATAACGGACTTTTCTGGAGACCTGTAACTGATACACAATTCCACCATACATTAACTCAACTTACTCAAAGGGTTTAGATAGCATTTTCGTCGACAGCTCCCGTACGCCTAATTTTTTTTAGGACTTCTACACACAACATATATCCTTATATTTTGGGTAATTTGTACAAAATCTTAATACATGATATACTCAAGCCTTCCTCATGTGTCGTGGCCATAACGTAGATTTGCTCATTTCATGAAATGGCCAACATAGTTTGATCAGATCGTTAAATCGTCAACGTTTCACGATTTGGTCATCGACATTTGGCCAGACCGTATAAAATATCTTAGAGAGTCCATAAAACATTAAAAAATTCAGAATATTTTAAGAACTTGTTTATTGTCATTTAAGTTAGTGCCGCGGTAGCGCCGGCGAATACCAGAAGCGAATGGTTTTTTCAATAGAAAACAGTTAGATTAGGTTAGGTTAGACTTTAATAAACAATGCCAGAAGCGAATCGCTTTTTAAAAAACCGGCCAAGTGCGAGTCGGACTCGCGCACCGAGGGTTCCGTACAAACCTGCAAGGTTTACAAAGTTCGTTCATTACGACAATATATATTTTGTAATGTAACTAAAAATTTAAGGTTTTCGGAATTTTTCCTTTATGTGTGCTATAAAACGTTGCTTCATGCCAAATTTCAAGATTCTAGGTCGACTGGAAGTACCCTTTAGGTTTTGATTCCCTTGCGAGTACTTGCGAGTTTCAAAATATGCAGCTTAAATTGCTGTTTCTTTTGATTGCGTTGACATAGAAGTTTGATTTTATTACAGCTTAAAGGTATTATAGACCTGAGTATTTGGTATGAATTTCAATTTAATACCTCTACGCGTTTATGAGGAAATGGGTAGTAAGTTTAAAATTATAAAAAAAAAAATATTATGTGATGTAACTAAAAATTTATGGTTTTCGTAATTTTTCCTTTATCTATGCTATAAGACGTTGCTTCGTACCAAATTTCAAGATTCTGAGTTCACGGGAAGCACCCTGTAGGTTTTGATTCCCTTGCAAGCGTCGAAAATTTGCGGCATAAACGGCTGTATCTTTTGATTGCGTTGGCTTAGAAGTTTGATTTTTTCACAGCTTCAAGGGACAGTAGACCTGAGTAATTGATATAAATTTCAGCTTCATACCTCCACGCGTTCCTGAGAAAAAGGGTCTTGACAGACGGACGGACGGACGGACGGACGGACGGACGGACGGACAGACGGACAACAAAGTGATCCTATAAGGGTTCCGTTTTTTCCTTTTGAGGTACGGAACCCTAAAAAGAAACAAAAATGGTCGCATTTCGTGAAATGGCCATCCACGTTTGGCCAGATCGTGAAACGTTGACGATTTAACGATCTGGCCAAACTAAATTGGCCATTTCATGAAATGAGCAAATCTACGATATGGCCACGACATATGTAATATAGTGACAGGTAGGCGGCGGGAAGCGTTTTTGTTTTATGGTTATGCAATTCTTAAAACTGAGTTGAATCTGCATTTTCATCATTAGGACTTGTTTCCATATTATCGACTGTTATTGATTACATATTATCGCTATATTATAGGCTCGGGCGGAAAGCTAGTACAAATAATAACAAAATATTAAAGATATGAGTGTATGGACATTATTACTAGCATAAATCTCACTAAAAAATGCAAAATAAATATAGTTAAAAAACTAAATTGTGAAAAAATCGTGCGGTGCCATGTATAATCAGCTCTTGAAAAGCGCCCCACGCTTTTTTCACAATTATACTATGTATTGATTATTGTTTAATTCCTAGAGTAATAATTATTTTTTACTTTTTAGTGGTATCTATCTTGAAAGCGTGTTTTTTAGTTTTTTAAACTATATTTATTTCATATGGGTTTGAATTGCAGTTAGGGGGCGCCGTATAAATCTCGCCCAGGGCGCTGGTAAGGCTAAAACCGGCACTGCTTAACCGATTATAATAAAATTCGCACACCATGTGCAGTTCGATCCAACTTGAGAGATAGGATAGTTTAAACATGTAGGTACCACGGGCGAAGCCGGGGCGGACCGCTAGTAATATATTATGTATCTCTGAAAAAGCTAATTGAGATTTTGTACATAAAAAAATATCAGTGGTAAAAATATAATGTTTGATTGTGGGTTATGAAATTATGTTTAGTTACTAATATAAAAAACTATGTGTGCTTAAATCTTTAAAACTACGCAACGGATTTTGATGCGGTTTTTTTTAATAGAACGAGTGATTTAAGAGAAAGGTTTAGTATATAATTTATTAGGTTTTAGACAAAGCGGGCGAAGCCGCGGGCGGTAAGCTAGTGGAGTATATAACTAACTTATTTTCCGCGACTTAGCCCTTGTTCTTAAAAAAATAATGAAAATCGGTTGTTTTTGAGTTTATCGCGTAGGTACAGACGTGGCACAAGAGTACAGTACTCCCAAACTGATAATGCGCATAGAAAAATTCGTCACTGTTCGGCAACTGTCATATTCCCCGAGCCTCCGAAGACGATATGTATATAGAGTGGTTTAATGTATTTTCTTCATGCGTAGTTTATTAGAATAATGAGTTTTATTGTGATTTTATGGTAAAAGAGATAAGTAACGAAATGTGTTTCGATAATTCAATGTAAGTTAATAGCGAGGATAAGCCACACGATTGCGAATATATATTTGTTGTATTGATTTACTTGGAAAATTCTATACTTAGAACTATTAAAGTGTCTTACTGAAGCTGGCGTAATGATGGATGTATGGAAGCTTAAAATAAGACAAAGTTTATATTTAAAAAAAATGATTTTCAAACACTGGTTTCCATTTAAATTGTGAAATCTAATCATTAAAATCTGAGTCCAAAGGATTTACAGAATCAGGGATTATCTCTATTTTTGATATCGTAGAATGATCAGAACTTTCACTATGCTCTTATTAATTTTCACTTTCCCCACTGCTATCTGCTACCTGTGTAAATAATCATTTTACCGGAAAATTCAACTTTGTAACAAAACTAAGAAGGGTATGTAACAGCAGCTCTATATAATTCCATACAGAGATAATACGTGCGGTCACCACCAGTATATAAAGACGACTGACGGATTTTTGAATTTTTTGACTGACAGGCTACCGTCACCTATCGCCCGAATTGTTTTCGATTGTGTATGACTCTGAATTGACTCCTATTTCTTTCGAACAAGGTGCAAGATGCAAGTGCATTGTTTAGGGCACTTACGATTCAATGATTCGGGGTGATTCGGGTGTTTCTGGAAATACGATAATTGGCGAAGATCTGCATGCGCATTATTAATTTAGGAGTACTGTACGTTTTTACTTTTTATCGACTTTCCTAAACAGGAAGAGATCTATAGGTACGTATTTTTAAAGTTCAACTTTATTTACGGCAATTGTGAACCGATTTTTTCAAACTTATAATGATTTAATAGTTACGAATTACAACTTAACTAGACGAAAATGTGCATTGCTATACAAACAAAAATTAATTTTCATATACTTGTTCCTAAAATACCTACGTACGTATTGAAGCGAACTCTTAAATTGTAATAAAGCGAAAAAATGCTCCTTATATCCTTATTGTAATGTAACTCAAGTATGAATAATAATACAATTATATCTAGATACCCTTAACATTTATAATGTTAAAAATAATCCAGTTTAAATCGTAATCATTTCACTTAACCTTGCAAAATCATCCGTTGAACTAGTGACCCCCGCAACCTTCAAGCAAATTACAATCATTTGGACCTTATGTAATATAATCATGTATTACATATGCGTTCTATTTGCTATTGAGTTTACGTTCAAAAAGATTGATCATATATCGATAATTATTATAAATAACTAGCTTACAGCCCGCGGCTTCGCAGGCGTTATCAAAGAAAAACCGGTTCCCGTGGGATTTCCGGAATAAAACCTATTCTATTGTGTTATGTACATTTTTACTAAATATGTGTTAATCCAAGTTCAGTTAATCGGTTCAGTAGTATTTGCATGAAAGAGTAGCAAACACACATACATATACATCCATCCTCACAAACTTTCGCATTTATAATATTAGTAGGTAGGATAGGAAAGGATAAGATAGGATTGGTATATTTTTAGCATGGTAATGTAAGTAAATAGATTGTCTTATTCGAATGATGATGTATAGTTTTGCAACCGACTTTTAACAAAGATGGAGGTTCTCAATTAGACTGTTTTTTGGGCTTTTAGTTTATACCTAAGAGCTTTCGACTGGGTGAACCGATTTTGATGATTCTTTTTGTATATGAAAGCTAGTGCATTCCTTTATCCAGTTCAAAGTTTAAGTTTAAGTTAGTTTTTGTTAAACGTTTAGTATTTTCTAGGATAGAAATCTCATAGGCTTGGTTAAATAGCTGAGTGCGTGTTTTTAATTAAGAAAGTTCTTAATGATATTTACAATAATACCAAGGTATGTCCTAATTTATAGTGATAGGAGAATTTTATATCTTGCTCTATCTCGTGCAAAAAAAAATTGACATTAAAGTCATCAGCATAACATCAAGTTCTAAGTAATTAACTTAGTGTTCAATACAATTTGAGTATTACTCAAGTTAGAATTTAATGAGCATTATGCTTTGTTTAGATGTTTGAAAATACATTACTCCAAAATCACGTCGTCAATTTTAATTTAATTACATTTTGAGTGCTTTCGATATTATATTTTATTATATGTTTAGTTTATTGCTAATTAAATGGTGATGCACAATATGATAAATGTTAATATTACAAAACTGAAGAGTTTGTTTGTATGAGCTAATCTCAGAAATTGAATTGAAAAAAAAAATTTGTGTTGGACAATTATTGTCGTCATCAATCGATAAATACCATATATTAATAACATCGAGATACGGGCAAATTGCACAGAATATCAATGAAAAATATAACGAATAATAAGGATGTATTTCCAAGATATTTTTATATGTTTGGCAGATATCTTTTGTGTATGTTTATTAATTTCAAAACAATGTTGTGTTAATAATGAAAAAGAAGATATTTCGATTATTTTCAACAGTTATTTAAATGTTACTTTTTAATCAAGCCTTGATTTGAACAAAAAAACTACTCAACCGACTATTCAGCCTTCAGGAGGTTTATTATTCACCATGTAATGTGTAATTTTTTTTAATAAATATTTCGGGACATTTTTCACACATGGCACGATTTGATCCCATATTAAACTTTTCGCTTGTGTTATGGAAACCAGATGGCTGATAGACATACATAATATATAATTTTAAATAAATACTTAATCAGCAAACATCGATGTTCATCACACAAATATTTGGCCCGGGTGGGAATCGAACCCACGACCTCTGGCTTAGAAGGCAGGGTCACTACCAATCAAGCCAATGTAGAGTCGGGAGGCACAACTAGTCCTTTAATATATTCTGTGTTTATAGAGTATTTGAGTCATCACAGACACACCTCTATCACGAAGCTAGCTCACGTGAAGAATCCACAAAGAATGTGCTTTCATGCTGTTAGCTGTTACTAAACGTAGTGAAGGGTTATGATGGTAAGGGTGGTCGTACATTGGGCATAATTATGTTAAAAATTGGTATAATTTTTAATTGGATTTGAAATTATTTTGTTCGTGTTAAGGTGATCGTGCATTTGGACAGTTTATAGTTATAGTTTATAGTAGTTTGAAATTAAGAAACAAATTGGCTAACCTATTTTTTATATAATATATAATTTTTTGTTAAATAGAGTTTTCTGGGATAAGTTGCATGTGCATTCGGAAGCATTTTATACAATTTTTTTTTTGTCGTTGGAATAAGGGCTTTTAACACAGGAAAAATAAGGGTTTGGCGCAGGAAAAATAACCGATGATAACCTAGATTAATTATCAATTTTTCCATTTTATGATCGAAATAAATTTTTTACAATTAGATTGGGAAAACCTTTATATTCAAATGTAAAATATTCTGTAATAAATATGAAATCATTAATTGAAAATTTATTCTGGGCAAATGTGTGACTGCCTTTACTTATTCACTTTTACATGAATATTCAATAGTCGTGATTCTTATAGAAATCCTCTTTACTGATATTTACATACGTATTATATATTTATTTTATACCTGGAATTTGCCAACCTGTATCCTACTTTATAGGTAATAATTACATTATCAGAAAATTTGTATGTTTGTGCGACTATGTTTGACCAATTTGACTTTTGGCAAATATAATCTTTAATGGAAACATGATTTTTCTTTTAATTTATAGTTAACAATAAATTGATATAAAAAATTACATACTTAAATATTTTAAATACATACCTACATAAATGAAAAACAAACAGTTTTTAGACATAGGATAATTTACTAAAACTACTAGATTTACTATTATCTTAAATTGAAATGTTAGTTTTGATTTTAAAACATTACTCAGAAACAACTAAACTAATTTTTTTTTTTTTTTTTATATCAGAGCAAGCAAAGGAGCAGGTGGGCCACCTAATGTTAAGTGGTCACCACCGCCCATAAACACTTGTAACACTAGAAGTGTTACAGGTGTATAACTAATTGCCTATCTGCCTAAATATGCTTTACTTATTTCCTCCTACTTCGATACACTTTAATATAGCCTTAATTCTAAACTTAAGATGACCTATAACAATGAGTAAGCTCGGACTATAATAATTGTTTTTAACCCGGATTTTGACGTAATTCTGACTCACTATTACCAGCAAATGATATATTATTTTAGTACTTACATTGAGACATTTTTAAAAAATTATTATGGCCATTTTACTCATTAGGTTAAGTACTTTCGATATCAGTTTAAAGTTTTTTTATATCTGCAATAGTTTCAGAATAATCGCTTGTGCACACTTAACGATTACACCCTGTATTGGCTTCTTTTTAACGCAGTCGTGCTAGTAATCTATATAAATTAATTTTCCTGTTTTTCTTTAATTAATTATGTTTCAACATTCATGAAAAAATATACGGCGTTCTATATTTTTTAATTAATGGTTAGGGAGCCAGGTGCAAATTTGGTTAACTATTTCCTCTCAAGAGATAATTCGTCAGACGCATGAGAGTATAGTATTATAAAGCCTCGTGAACGTCAGCTGGCGCTCGGTTGGGGGGGTGAGCGGTTGTAGCCTCCCACGCACATAGGAAAAAAAATACATTCATTCATTCATTTCCTCTCAGCTAAAAATTTGTCAAATTGTAGCTAACCCAATATCTCAACGAAAAAAAATAGTCAGCTGGTTACAACATGGTGTATTATACGTCAGCTGGTGTCTCGAACATGAAAGTTAAATTTAAAGAAAAATTTATTTTCCGTTATTTCCTCTCAAACAAAAATTTACCTGATGATAGCTTATATGTAACTGTGGATAAATATATATGTCAGCTGGCTGTATCTTGGTGGAAAAACCGTCAGCTGATACGGGAGGCTACAACCGCTCTTCCCCCCAACCGAGCTCCAGCTGACGTTCACGAGGCTTCATAATACTATACTTTGATGCATTTTACTAATTACCGCTTGAGAGGAACTTGGTCATAAAATCTGCTGCTGGCTCCCGGACCATAACTAATAACTTGTGCGATCTTCCGCATAAAATGTCCACAAGGCTAAAAAACTTTACTACGGATGTAAAAAATTGTTTTTTCATACAAATGCATAGTAATTTATAATATTTCTGTAAATTAATTAATACGTTTTTAATGGCAAGATATATATGTCGCAGGCAAATTGTATTATTTCGCCGTTTACAAAAGCTCGGCATTTTGTAATAAGTCGAGAATTCGTAATCAGAAATTTTTCGTTTGGATAAGGGGGTGGGTTAGGTTAGGTTCGTGTTTAAAAAAAAAGATTCGTGTTTTTAAAACTACACATAAATAGTTTCGCGTCGGCTCGCGACCGTCTTTTTGTAGAATTTTGTAAAAAGTAAATCCTCAGCATATTACAAAATGCCGAGCATTTGTAAACGGCGAGATTATACAATTTGCCTGCGACATATAGATAACTTGATAATCCAACTTTATGTATGTAGGTGGTTTTTAATGTAGGATCTTTCTTTAGGACACCCTCTTGTTGAAGAAATTGAGAGGTTTCTAGAACTATGTACTTCTTCTCTTAAGTTAATTACTTTATATTTTAATTTTAATTAATAAGATTTTAAATGATTAATAATGTCCGTCTTTTTCTCAATATCTATTAGTTTAAGATAAATTTATGACTTTTTGTCTAGAATTAGTAGTAGAGTCTAATATGAAATGCTCTACATCTGGTGAATTCATAGGAAATTATACAATATATCTCTGAAACAAGCAGAATATCTTTTTATTTCGATAAAATAATAGTAGTTTATCAAATATATCAAATGAAGACACATATTCTTAAGAAATTGAAACCAAATTATGGGAAATCATGAAAATATAAATAAATTAGGTATATTATTAAAACAATACGAAAAATGTTTTCCACTACGATAATGATCCTGCGAAACGGCTGTACCCTTTTAAGTGCACGAAATAGTTCAAATAACTGCATAAAAAATATTTCAAAATCATCCGTTGTATTCTCACGTTGGAGTTGAATACATATGGTGTTCTATTCCAAAGAGCTGAAAAATAGAATATGGATTAGTTTAAAAACCAATTAATTAGAATATTTTAGTACATTTCACAATAATTAGACGTTATAAATAAATAATTTAAAAAGAGCATAATTTATCCAATTACTTCAGAGCAATAAATATACTATCTAATAAATAAAGACAATAATTTCCCTTGGTTTATTGATAGCAAATAAATGTTCTTAATGATTACATTCCTAAGTGAGTATTTAAGGTGTATTTACTCATTTTGCAAGAATTAAGAGAGAAAATTAATTTAATTCTATTTTGCCAAAAACAATTGAAAAGCTATTGAAAAGCTTGAAAAAAAATAGTAATCAATGAAAATAGGGTAATAATATAATTCAAAGGTCATGTGTGCACTACCAGACTAAATCTTTCTCCATACGAATCTGCACCGGGAGCGATAGGTCCACAGATAGGTCCTATGTCGTTCTACGCCATTGTACAAAAATATGGTGTATTGTTCGGCTCGCACGAATATCCCTCCGTGTGTTTTCACATAAGAAGCTCAGTAATTACTGTCCTCAGACGGTAACATAATAGATAATATAAAATGCCATCTCCGTTGTTTCCTAACGCGATCATTTCGATTTAAGTTTTTATGAATATTGTTCTTAAATGCGAATTAGTTTTGAAATATAATCCTTGCGCGTTATAAAACTTGAGCTGGATGCTATAGGCTCAATTTTCAATAAATCTTATAGAGAATTGTAATTTCATGACGAAAAATCCGATGCTTCAATGTCAATAAAAAAAACCGGCCAAGTGCGAGTCGGACTCGCGCACCGAGGGTTCCGTACAAACCTGCAATATATATTTTGTAATGTAACTAAAAATTTAAGGTTTTCGGAATTTTTCCTTTATGTGTGCTATAAAACGTTGCTTCATGCCAAATTTCAAGATTCTAGGTCGACTGGAAGTACCCTTTAGGTTTTGATTCCCTTGCGAGTACTTGCGAGTTTCAAAATATGCAGCTTAAATTGCTGTTTCTTTTGATTGCGTTGACATAGAAGTTTGATTTTATTACAGCTTAAAGGTATTATAGACCTGAGTATTTGGTATGAATTTCAATTTAATACCTCTACGCGTTTATGAGGAAATGGGTAGTAAGTTTAAAATTATAAAAAAAAAAATATTATGTGATGTAACTAAAAATTTATGGTTTTCGTAATTTTTCCTTTATCTATGCTATAAGACGTTGCTTCGTACCAAATTTCAAGATTCTGAGTTCACGGGAAGCATCCTGTAGGTTTTGATTCCCTTGCAAGTGTCGAAAATTTGCGGCATAAACTGCTGTATCTTTTGATTGCGTTGGCTTAGAAGTTTGATTTTTTCACAGCTTCAAGGGACAGTAGACTTGAGTAATTGATATAAATTTCAGCTTCATACCTCCACGCGTTCCTGAGAAAAAGGGTCTTGACAGACGGACGGACGGACGGACGGACAGACGGACAACAAAGTGATCCTATAATGGTTCCGTTTTTTCCTTTTGAGGTACGGAACCCTAAAAAAGACGTGTGGCACTCGGGGACTGCCGCGGTAAAGCTTTTGCATAGCATGCCTTCAAGCCACAACTCCGCGCCCGTCAGAGTGGGGAGCGTGAGGTTTTTCGTTACGTAATTTCTGGATTCGGTCCCCACGCTCAAGGCCCGCGATAGAAGCTATGCAATAGCTTAAAAATGTGTGCGTGTAGGGTAGACTGGGTACAGTAGTGACAATTTTAGTTTGTCCGCCTATATTTTTTAAATTATGCTAATAATCTGAATAAAAACTATGTTATAATGTAGTTTAGGTATTCATTGGTTAACGACTAAATGTTAAAACTTTAGGCCTAAATCAAATAGTTACATTATGAAAAATATTTATTTAAACAAAGGAAGATTGTCACAATCGACCACATCCCAGGGGCGGTTGTGACAGTACTGGGGGTCAGTAGTGACAGTATGAAAATTATGTGAAATGATTACCCAAGAGGATAGAAATGCTCTAAATAATCACGAAATACTTTTTCATGACTTTACTTATTACTTACATTACAAGAAATATTTATTTTTTATAATATGACTCATTTAACAAAAAATACTTTCCTTACAAAAGTGATAAAATCTGGTAACAGTTTAATCTTTCACAACTTTCATGGCACTATAGTAATTATTAGTCTTTAGATATATTATCAGTCTCCATTAATACTGACTTTCTATAATAGTCTTCATTAAAAATTAGTAAAAATTACAATACTTATCAAAGAAATGTCAATCACATTCATAATCACAATAAAACTTATGTTTGTAGGAACTCTACTTTACTTTGAAACAAAACTCCAAACGTAATAAAAGTGCTCATCTTTCAAATAAAAAATAAAATTATTCTCATGGTATCTTTCAAACAAAAAAAACAAACAAAAATATTCTCATAATAAAGTAGTAGCTATGCGAAACTCGAAAGTCTATCAAAATAAGTACAAGCACTGCGCAAAGAAGTCCTGCGTTTTACTTCATCATATGCATCTTCGTACTGCGACACAGTACACGGTACACTCTTTGAGTTTTTCTGATGCGATTTCTAGGCATCTAAAACAAAAACAACAGATTTTACTTATGTCACAACCGTACCCGGTTAAAGTGTCACAACCGTAACCAGAGACTGTTTTTATAAAAATACAATCACCACGCCAAGACAAAATAACCTACAATAAATGTAATTATTGATATTAAACTGCTAATATGTGACTTATATCGATGAATAACACTCAATACCCTATCAGCATAGATATTACAGTAATTTGGAAATGAAAATGAACGAAAAAACTTACTTTTTGGCGGTTAAAATCAAAATGGGCTTCTGCTCACGTACTCACTGCGCGGAAAATGATGCAACCCTGTGAAACAGGTTGAGACGAGCAAGCCGCTCCTCTTTCCCCTTGCATGACCTCTGCTATTCCCTATATTTTCGAAAATATGACGACTGTCACTACCGGGACCTGGCACAACTGAACCCAGTCTACCCTACTAGTGTACACACGTAAGAAGTGAAACTTCTTTATGACCTTATTTTTCAAAAAATAATTTACTATATGCAACTTTACAGAAATACGTCGAATCACGCGTGGTAGGGATAAGAAAAAGATGGCGCGTAACGGAAAAATGTCACGCGAAACGAAAAAATGTTACACTAAATTTTTTTCCAACCCCGATAAAGAAGTTTCACTTCAAAAATTAAATTTTAATTTTTACATAATATTAACAGTTAATAAGTAGAACACACATCTAAATTAAAAAGCCATTTCCCATACATACATTTTGAATTCTCATATAAATGTTTATAACAAAATATTATTTAAAAATTAAATCCTTATTTATAAAAAAAATTCACAATTTTTTTTGAAAAAATTTCATAATGTTGTAAATATGGTTCAGTTATTTTTGTGATTTTATAAAACGTAATAACTATGATAGCGTTATCAAACGAGAAATAGTATTTTTAAGCTATACCTACTACTATTATAAAACTGAAGAGTTTGTTTGATTGTTTGAACGCGGTTATCTCATGAACCATGGATCCGATTTGAATTATTACACTACATCATCACGCTACGACCGATAGGAGCAGAGTAATGTGGGTAAAACCGCGAGGCACTAGTAGAGTATAGGTATAGAAGATATGAAAATATAGAGTAATTTAGAAAATTTCCACTTCCGTGTAGGTATATGTTTTGATTATATGAATTGTGTGAATTTGTAAACATCAGGGTTTATCACTATAATTATGATCGTATTTATGACAATACTAGATATATTATATGTTAAGATTATTGGAATTAATATGCCAGGCACAATTATTACAAAAATATTTTAATACAATTGTAATTGTAGATAAATTACATAGTTTAATTTTCAGTTAGATACTTATAAAATAGTTCTATTACTACAAAGTTCATAATATTATTATAGAACTTAAAACACTTGACTTCTGTTTAGCTAATCTGTCCATCAAAATGATAAATTATGTATGAAAATATACGTCAAAAGGGTTAAATAAGCTGTCAGTGAGTTTATCAGTACAACTGGTCTTTAAGATTTAATGTGTATTAAAATTTGAGGAAAACATGGCAATATAGTTTTAATATTGTTTTAGTATTCTGAAAACTGACTACGAAATCATTTATCGGTGGTAAATGATGAAACTGAGTAATGGCGATTCAAAGTGCTTCTAGAAGTCCAAGTCCAAATGAATAAATAAATGTTTGAGCTTGAGTTTGAAAATTCAATGAAAAACTAAAACGTCTTCCCTTTTTATCAATTAGGTGTAATAAGAATTATCACTATTACGTTATCAGTAGGTAACATTATTCGAACGAATCTCTAGCATAGAGACTAATTAACTAAATAGTTCGTACAAAAAGGTCAACACCATGCATCTTGCACTAGAAATGATCGTAATCGTATATCTTCCTTAAACGTAATAAACAAAATCATTTTTGTAATAAACTAAATATATATACGGATCAAGTCACAGTCTAATAAGATTAGAAAACTTCGCTAAATTTATTCGACTTTTCATTTAGATCTATGCAATTTATCAATAATTAGTAGAAGCAAGTTACAGTTTAAAAGCCGTTAAATATCGCTCTATATCAATGTCAAAGAATACAAACCTACTACATGTTCCTTTAATTTAAACCCATAAAATAAAAAAGCTCAAAAAAGTGCAAACCCTAACAAAAAAGTGCACATTCCACCTTATCATAGAGATGCGTTCACTCGGAAGGCCATACCGACCATGATACCTTTATGCCGGGTAAGGCAATCTAACTGCTATATAACCCGACTGCCCATCCTACACAGCACAGTTTGTGTCTAACCGGAGCACTCGTATCACCTAATTATTTATTAAACATGAAGCTGGTGAGTACTCCAATTATCGGACTGCAATATCCATTTTCAAAGATTCAAAATAATTTTCATATTTGTTACATTTTGGGGTCAATCCATCGGGATCCTGTAACATTTGACTCGGGACGTTAAATATGCCCCTATATTTGGTCGATTTTCAAAATATGTGACGCATAAAATCGATATAAAAATTTTCATCCTAATTTTTTCAAAGTTTTCTCATTGCATTAATTTCGTCTCGATACATATTTTCGTTATATGCAATGTCTTCTTTCTATAAACAACATGTTACGTAATAAAATCAATTTTACGAGAGTGTTGATTAGCATATAACGTCAGAATCAGTAACAAACTAAATCTTAAACTTAATCACCCTCTAATAACTGACTAGCCATCTTATTATAGACCCGACCCCAATATAACATACCTACAAAATGTATTGCAACTTTATTATCGTACTTTTAAATATAGTGATTATCTATACCAGTATATTGTAATCCTTTCATCTTTTTCCGCATCAATAGGTTTTTAAATCATAATTGTATCTTAGTATGCCAATCTCAACTGACTATTTCATAATATTCAACGAATCAAAGCCCCAGTATATTATTTGTCGATATCCGTAATTAGCAAATCATCATGCGGAGCATAGTTAAATTCACATTAGATGATATAATTACATCGTTTTGTAACAAATCAAATGCTATTCTAACGCCCTACAAAGTTCGCCCCGAGCGAAATGCTTCAAGCACGAGTTACATCTAATACTCGCTTATGCTTATCGATCTTCCCATTATTTTGCAAAACTCACAATGAATGGAACAATGTGCAACGCTATTTAGAAATTTTCGTGTACCATAGAGACAGTTTCGTTCGAGCGTTACTCGTATATTTCGAGATAATCTTGCCCACATTTCGATACGAACTTTGGTAATAACGTTTTTGTAGCATCTAATCAAACACGAACATATTATTCAATCAACGCAAAAAGTTCGTCCCGCTTAACGATTTTGCTACATGATTACATTATAATTGTTGTTACAGTTCGTAGTTGCCGCTATCCTCGGAGTATGCTCTGCTGCCCGTTTGGACAACGCGTACCTCCCTCCTAGGGGAGGCGCAGGCGCTGGATTCGGCGCAACTGGTGCCGGCTTCAGCGGTGGTGCCGGCAGCTTCGGTTCTGGTGGTTCTGGTAGCTTCGGTGGAAGCTCTGGCGGCTTCGGCGCGGGAGCCGGTGGCTTCGGCGCTGGCAGAGGTTCAGCTAGCGGATCTTACAGCCAAGGAGGCTACAATGCTGGTAGCCAAGGAGGCTACAACACCGGCAGCCAAGGAGGCTACAACGCCGGTAGCCAAGGAGGCTACAACGCCGGTGGTTTCGGTGGCAGACAGTCCGCTGACGCTAGCGCCCAGATCTTGAAACTGAACAGCGAAGTCACCGCCGAAGGATTCCAATACGAATACGAAACGTCCAACGGTATCAAGGCTGACGCATCTGGAGTGGCCACCAACGGCGTCCAATCCCAAGGCAGCTTCTCCTACAAGGGCGACGATGGCCAGGACTACAGCATCACTTACACCGCTGACGAGAACGGTTTCCAGCCCCGTGGTGCTCACCTCCCCACTCCTCCCCCCATCCCAGAAGAGATCCTGAAGGCCCTAGAACAGAACGCCCGTGATGAAGCCGCTGGCATCGTTGATGATGGTGAGTCACCTACTATACAATAAAAATTCCTAAAACATGACATAATTACCTATTTATGACGTAATAGACTATATAAAACATATTCAGAAACTTAAATAGTAAAATTAAGACGATATTAAAACAGCCATACCCTTAAAAGTAGACCTAGTGTTTCACTAGATCTATTCTAGTCAGATTAGTCCATCTATTTATTGATAAACTATCTAAAAGTAGCTTCCACGCAATTTCATCCGTACCGTAATAGGTGAGTCTTATGTAATATCTAACCCATCGATATATTTCAAATAAATCGGTGTATTATCCTTGAAAAACACTTATTTGTATTGTCTAGATTAACACCTAGATAGGGTAACGGGTACTAACCTTGGCACCCCCCCAGTGATTGGCACTTTGAGGTTTAATATGCAATTATTAAGGTTCGCTGACTAATAACCAAAAATAAATTTTACCAAATAATGCCCTCATTATTTATTGGCAACACTAAATGGTAGTTATGAATTTTAATAACTGGTAACACTGAGAAAAAAAATCTTTTCTGTCATGGTTCCGAGCGCAACAACTTTATCGTGAATTTTTAACAAATTTTGCTGATACTGGCTAAGTTTGTAGGTTGTTTTTCTTTGTTACTAGATTAATAAATGATTGGTTTGTTGTTTGTACTGGTTAATGAGTTATTATATTACAGTTTTAAAGCAAAATTTGTCATAAAAATCTGTTGATTTTTGAGTTCTTGGGGTGCCAATGACTATGCCCATGTTTTGTATGAGAGTACAGTTTTTTGGCACGGGGGCCAATGAATAGATAACGGTTTAACAATTATCGATGTTAGATTTTGGACTTTATAAGACGTGTATTAAAAGTTCTATTCATAAAAAGCCATATTATGGTGATAGTGAGTCTGCATCCAAATTTTGGCAGGGCCAATTATTGTACTTTTAAGGCGATTGGCAGGGCCAATCATTGTACTCGTATGGTGCCAATAATTATACCTACTTTTAATGAGGAGTAGTAGTGATGTGCTAACATTCATGTGATTTATTAGGTAAATAATTATAATAACAATAACAGGCCTGATAGAAAGTAACATTGCCACCTACGCAGAAGGTCCTGGATTTGATTTCTTCATAACAAAATCATGTTGTGTCTAAGGTGCTATAACATGTAGGTATAATAATATGTAATTAAAAAAAGGTATTTAATTTAGGTAGTAAACACAACGTTGGATGGTGCTGTGTGAATTAACCCAGATTTTTTTATTATTATTCAATTCAACAAAGATATTCAAGATAAATCATTTTACATCTTGCATTTTTTTTTCAATCTCTATTAGGGAGAGCGAGAACGTATGCGAGGCGGACCAATCACGAAGCGAGCGGACGCCATTTTCAATTCGATTCTTTATCTGCATGGCTTATAACAGTTAATAGGTACCTAGCTACTATTTGTTACAGCATTTTATTATTACAATCCTATTCCCAACACTATTTGTTCTCCGTCGTATTGATTGGCATACCACGTGTATAATGATTGGCAGTGCCAGTCATTGTACCTTTCACTATGTTAATCACTATACCAACGAGTGCCAATAATAGTGCCCTGGGGACTTTTTTAATATTTGTTTAATTTTATCATGTAAAGTCTTATTAATACAGCTAAATTTTGATTCGAAATGGTTCCTAATATATTTTACAATCAAATGCCATAAAGTGTAGGCCACTATTATAAACGGTTGATTTTATTCAAGCGTTAAAAGTCAGAAAATTGCTTTAGGTGCCAATCATTGTACCTCTTACCCTATAATCATATAAAATTCATATTTAGGTCAAAAAGTTAATTTATTGATTTCGACTAGAACGAACTATTTCGAGTTAAACTTCTTCTCAGTGACTGCAATTATTACAAACTTGACCAGTAAAATATTAAAACACTTATAAAATACCTACCCGAATTCGACACCAACCAAATATCCTTCAAAAATCTACTTTTAACTTCCAAGTAATACAATATCGCTTCAATAATTCACACTTCCAAAGATATTATGTAACAAATTTGCATCGGTTCAAATATCAATATCTTCATACTGATTTTAACGCTTATCAAGATATATGTCGTAGTAAATCTTGTGAACATATCGCCTATCAGCCTAATGTGGGAATAATATTTGCGTAGAATAGACTTTCAGAGTGAAATAATGAAGCCCTAGAAAGTTTGACTGGTTATGTAAGGAGGATGGAATAATTAATTGTAGAATTACATGTTTGAATGGGATAGGATAGATGGCATAGATTCTGTTCAATTTTAATATGAGATAGAGCTAGATAATTAAGAAAATGTTTCCTTAAATATAGTGTACTAGCTTTCCGCCCGCGGTTTCGCCCGCTTTGTCTAAAACCTAATAAATTATATACTAAAACCTTGCTCTTGAATCACTATATCTATTAAAAAACCGCATCAAAATCCGTTGCGTAGTTTTAAAGATTTAAGCATACATAGGGACACAGAGACAGAGAAAGTGGCTTTTATACTATGTAGTAATGTATTGTAGCTCTAAGAATAGTTACATTGTTTTATCTTTTTGTCAGTTAATATAATAATTAGGTACAGCATTAAAAAAATACAATTTATTTAGGCCACTATAAAAGACCTGCCAGTATAACATAATTATACCAAAAAATTCGCGTGACTAAATTCGTTAAAATAAATTAGATTTATAACTTAAAAAACGTTGTAAAAAGTGACCACAAATGATTGATGTAAGTCCTGGTCTAATTATTTCAACAAAAACGTTTGCAGACGTTTCTGTAATCATATAAATATAACGTACCGCACTTTAACCTTGTTTGATACACACATTAAGTACGCGTTGTTACCATGCTTTTTGATTTAGCAGGATAAATCTCGATTGATTCCAACGTCATTTTTAAATAGTCTTTAACCCTTAACTAGAGTCGTGAACAATTGTTACGTATGTATAGTCGTGGGTCCATTAGACCCATGTATTTTTAAATGGTCATAATTACTTATTTATGCATTTATTTATGTAAATTTAAATAAAATATGATATTTTAGTTTATGAAGAATATATATTATAAAAATCAACAATTAGAACTTTTATTTACTTAACATAATTTCACTTATAAAATCAGTCGTTGTTTTCTTATACAACAAAAAGGCGTCTTACAAAAATTAAAAATCTCAACAAAATTTTTATTTTTTTTAAATCAATTTTTTTTTATCTAACTAAAAAAAGTATGTTGCTTCCTAGAAAAAACAAAAACAAACTAAAAACTCTTATATAAAAAAAATAGCAATCCCTAATTACGTGCAAGATTTACAAATTATATTTGCACAAGTCATGCATATGGGCTCCCTGCATTTAGTGCACAAATGTACAGTTTTTGCTCTTTTGCCAGGCAAACAGAATGAACATCGCTTCCTTTTATTTCTATCTAACAACAAAATCTACATCATCATCGGAAAACTCATTATCTGATTTAGTTTCTGCAATACGGGTAGGTGTTGAGTTTTCATCGGAGTCTTCATCATTTCTTAACAATTCTTCATTTAACCATTGTTCTAACATCTCTTCGTTATCAACCCATACACTTCTGGGATTCGACATAGCGATAAACTAAATAAAAATACAATAATAAATTTAATAACGAAAATAAAAAAGATACGTATCTATAGTCGTGGGTCCAGTGGACCCCTGTAAAGGTCAGTACCTACCTAAGGAGTATCGAGCCGAACACGTCTGTCTCACAGGATACGCTCCGGCGTACTATAGGAAGGTACTGAGCAGTGGGAGGTTCTGCGGTAAGTGCCGTGGAGTAAACGAGACTTTAAAAACTCAACCTGGGTCCATTGGACCCACGACTCTAGTTAAGGGTTAACCTAACTGTTACCATTTTTAACAAAAACAATTAATCAGGAACCCAAATAATTTAAATAATCTGGAGTTTTATAAAATGTAGAGTTCGATGCAATTTTCTCGACAATAGGTTTATAAAGATGTTTTTTTTTTTTTATAAATCCTCTATGAAAATTTGACGGAGTAGTGAAGAACGCTGTATATAATTGACACAAAAAATTACCTACATGCTCTTACATTGCATAGCTCTGTTAGCATTACAATATTCTCAAGTGAGTCAAAATGTTACAAATGTTTGAACAATACCGAAAATAAAATAGAACAACTATTTTTCACGACAATACATTCAATAAAATATTAAATACATTAAAATAAATCCCCTAAAACCAAAAACCCTAGTCACCCTACATTACAAGTGCTCTGAGTAACATAGTGACAGATTGCGTGGTGCGCGGGAACCGAAGCCATAGGTCACCACAGGTCTCGGAGCGGTCTTAAAATCTAATTATCTATGCAAACATATCTACATTTTATCTGTAGCGATGCAATCGCAACTGCATCTCGATTCAATTTTCTGGGAAGCGTGTTTTTACTTGTGCGAATACTTTTGATTTAACTTCATAGTTGTTCATTTTTTTATTTCATATTTTTGGAAGTGTTTTAGGCTATTTGTGTCATTGAAAAAATCTTATGTAAAAGTATAATCTTAACTTGCTATATACTGTGCGATCCTCACTATATAAATAAAAATAAAACTATTTTGAATGCCATACCATTACAAATAAAAGCGAAGACAATAGAGTCCTAACTTTCCGAAAACAACACAAAATAAAACTTATCATAACGCTTAAATCATGTACCAAAATAAACTCATACGAACCTATAGATAAAGAAAACCCCTCTTCAAAGTAAACAGAATTATAAGCAATATCATGTGAAAATATCATTACTTAACTCCACTAATCACCAATATAGATTACGAGATATAACTCCATTTCAAAGATTAATTATTATTAAACGTCAAAGAAGATGGAAAGATAATGATCCATTTATATACTCACTACGTTTATTGGTTAATCAGGTAAATCTTCTCATAGGAATCTTTATGAAACCATTGTGTACTATTGTTAGGTCATAAGTTAAGTCGTAATGCATTAGAGCCTATATTTTTATGAGCCAACACTTTTATTTCGTAAATAATTAATAGCGTCTTAGTGCATTGTTTTACAGTCAACTAATGTTGACTTTTTCATATACTTGTCTGTATTTTATACATATTCTCCTTATTATATACGTCTTTTCTATTTACAATATTCGTCTAAATAAGTTATATTTTCAGGTAAAAATCTTACAAAACGTACTACAAAAAGCTTTGACATGATCATACGCATTTTAACCAAATTTGGTTTTACGAACATTGAAGAGATTTTATTACTAAGAACTACACATCCTAGGTCCTAATTACTTACCTTATAGAGCTTTACTTCCATTTAAGTAGACTTAGGTGATAGGTCACTCTAATTGTGCACTAAAGGCTTTGCCAGACGGAATACGTCAGAGCGCTCACCTGATGCTACGCCATGACGCTGAATTGTGTTATATATTGTGTTATAGCGCTAATATTATACTAAAGCATAGTTAATAGGTACTGTATTGTCACATAATATACCGTCTAACAGAGCGACAAAGATCTGACGCGCGCTAAATTCGCGTTCTATGTGACAAAGCTAATTATAGCACGCAGAACAATACCTACAGCTCGACGTCATAGCGAGGCGAAGCCCTCTGACGCTAAATCGCAGTCTGTTTGACATAGCCATAATATTGTACCAAGAAGCTTATATCTAATACACTGGAGATTTCAGTATGAACATTAACTTGTAACAAGAAAATATGACGTTGAATGACGCCTGTATGTTTTTTTATCCCTTTCACACCTAACTTGCCAAGTTAAGTTAACAAACTGTAACTTGTTAATTTCAACATACAAAAAAAGTAATAATGACATTTCTCTTATACACAATCTCTCATTAATTCATAAGAAATTCCAATTCCCAAATCATCACTTAACTGCATAAAAGTACAATAAAACATTAACTATCAAGAGACGCTGAGATAATAATTGTAAATGACAATTTATAAATTAATTAGGTACAAATATTTCCATATAAATACACACGTATTATAGATCAGTTTTAATCGATATCGGTCTAATTGACATTTGACAGAACCTTCCGAATTGCTGAGCTTTTGTCTTGCGGTTGTAATTGGGTTAGGAATTTTGACGTAAACTTTAGTTTTCGAGTTGTTTCACATGCGTTATTTAATAATATACAATATACTATTACAGAAAATAGAAATACTAAACTCATATACAGAATAAATTTAAAAATAAACGACGTATTTTATAAGAAAGCTGAAAGCTTTATGACATATATCATAGTCTAAACGAAAGCTTAAAAAAGGGTCATGAGGTTTACAATTGCCTTGTAGTTGAAATAATCTTAATATAATAAAAAACCGTATCGAAAAAAGCCTTAATGATACCTGTAAATCAAAAACAAAACGTTCTAATGATTAAGTAAACTTGGAAATTGTTTCATTGTAAACAGGATCTCTAGTAATAGAGAGAATGGTGAATCATTAAGAAAATGATAAATACAAATATAGTGCGAAGTCGTGACCACTTTCCAGATCCTCTAAAGTGTAAAGGTTACATCGCGTCATCTATTTTGTCATCTAAATTCTGTTCATCTATCACAGAAAACCTAATGATCGTTGTATCGTCGTAGTAATAATTTCATATTCCACGTATTCTCATATTGAAAAGCGTATTGCCATCTATACACATGAATAGGTATTGAATAATATAAATTCGAAATAATAGTACATCTTATCATTATTCAGAACTTACAAACAATTTTTTATAATTCTCTAAATCATAAAATCAAACCCATCAACGAAAAACTGTACGACTGCATTCAGTGCATTGATTTAAGAAAAATCTTAATAGGTACCTAAATTTCTTTGGGCTACTTAGGGTTATTACCTATAGCCTTTTAGTATTTGAATTGTAAATATACAGTTTTATATAAGAGATCTGCATAATTTCTAGTTGCATTCGTGTTTGACAATCCCAAAGTGAATGCCCATTCAGGATACATACCTTGAATCGTGAAATGGTACATCCAAATATCTAGATCAGTCTTTAGATATAAGGTCAGTAATGTAAAGCTGTGTTCACTTCTATTATAAATGCAATGTAATTATTACTAAATATCTCATTTGCACAGCACAAATGATGCTTATAAAACTATTTAAATAAACGAATCTTTACTAATATAATAAATAAATAAATAAATATTATTGGACATTTAAGTTTTATAAAAGACACATATAATTATGGACTTTATGACGAATACAAAAATAAGAAACACGTAAAGCCTAATGTTAAGAAAGTTCTAGAAATCAAAGATAATGAAAATCTAACAGATAATTTATTACATCCCTCTTCGAAGTTAATTAATGAAATATAATTTTATACGATCCATTAAATTCACCGTGAGAACAAAAGTAAGATAATAAATTATATGAAATAATAATTGCAACTCTGTAAATGTAATCTCAATATTAATATAACAGAGTAATGACCCTTTGCATCATGTGATAGGGCACATTTCTCGATGCAGAAGGAATTTCAGTTTAGTATTAAAATTAATACGTAGATAGTTTTATTTATTTTCAAATAAACTGAATAATATGAAATATGTCATATTATATGGATTATCAATCGACTCAGTCCAATCTAAAATCTAAATGTGGTCCAATATCTTTAAGAGCTGATTTTTCAATCCTTGGTTAATACTTATTCGTCAAATAACGTATTAAACTACCATTTCAAAAATGTATACTTTGCCCGTCTTTGACAGTTTACGGGTGACATTTTAATATTATCGGATTTAATAGCATCGGATAAGTATTAACCATGGATTGAAAAATCGGCCCTAAAAATAATACACTAATCCACACTTAATTAGGATAAACATGTTAAAGACGTCTCGATTTACATCAAATCATGTTCACAACCAAAAGGGAATTTCCATGAAGACCGTCTCTACATTCCAACTTCTATCCAAAACGGGAATTCCTAAGAACATTCAAATCCTTCTGTGACACTGATTAGGAAAGATTAAGAAAGATTTAGGAAACTAATTTATGACAAAATGGGCAATTTGTAACCACAATGAAAAACAATGGCTAATTCACATGAGTCCCGATCTGTGTGCTAAATCTCACACATTAGTTTATGAGAGAGGTTGGTTAGGTTAACTTTAACATTTAGTCTGTCGTAAACTGGGTTTTGTGGATGTACTCGTATTTAATACAATTATAATACAATTCTCTCAGTTTGAGAGTACATACTTAATATTTAGTGTTATTAATAATAATTCATTTACTATAGGGTATGATTATAAACGTCAATAATACTATTAAATAATTAAAAATTAACTATAGTTTACCAAAGAATTATAAATAATGTAGGTTTCAAAAAATTTTGTAAACCTTTATTAAAATCAATTAATATTCCAGAAGCGATTTAGTAAAAACAAACAATACCCGTACGTTAAAATAATTACATACGATTAAGGCAAGTTAAAAAAAAAGATCGTATCATACCTTGCAACGATCAGATATTATAGCCTTGAAAAGCTCTCCGATGTTACCGTTCCGTTGTGGCCAGTAAATGTGCGTTTCAAAATTGTATTTATTTTTACTTTTAAATGTTTTATTTGCACATTACGGATTGAGATTCATCTGAAATTATATTTGGTCTATATGTCCAAATTTTAAGATGTACTTTTTTTAATTTGATCAGTACCAAAATTACATTGCGGTCCCATCCGGTTACATCATGGCTCAAATACAAACAAGTAAAATATCCTAAGTTTTAAAAACTGCCAGATTTGTAACTTAGAACTTACTCGATATTCTTGAAAAAGTCCCCAAATTCTCAAAATCTGTAATTTTTATAAATAATGAATACTTTGTTCTATATTTCAACACTCTTATACTTACATAATAATATCGTATAAAAATAAATGCATTTTTACAATCCGCTTGGCCACTAACTCCATATCATCTGCAATTCTATGCACAAAACACGTGCGCTTATTTGGTTGCAAAATCTAATTGCGTAGCTGTTTAAAATCGATCACGACCGTTAGAACACTTGTAGCGTATTATTTGTTTTATAATAAGCCTATTTCTTCAGTTCATCCTAGTATTTGAGATGCCATAAACTTTAGATTATGTAACAAAAAATATTTGTATTATTGCGTAGTGGAGGTTGGATACCAATTTTAGTTCGGCGTTCGGTTTATCCGAAGTAAATCTTTGTTGAAGCTTTCAATACTAATTCTCATTAATTATGTGAAGTGCCTTTACAACACTTCAAGTGTAGATTAAACATAGATATGGTTTATTGTTTGATAGACTTTGTTTTACATCGCTATACAGTACTCCAAAAGTGATAATGCGCATAGAAATCTTCGTCACAGTTCGGTAACTGTCATATTCCCGGAGCGTCCGAAGACGATATGTATATAGAGTGGTTAAACGCATTTTCTTCATGCATAATTTAGTAAAATTTGTTTAGTCAAATGAAATACATTTTGGAAATACGACAATTAGCGAAGATTTGCATGCGCATTATTAATTTTGGAGTACTGTAATTATCACAGCTATATCTAGGAGATTGTTCCAATGTAATTATTTGTTAGAAGTGGGATAGTCAATAAATATTTAGTTTTTTGAAGTGAAACATCTTTGGCGCGTTTAAAGTAAAATTTCAAGGTCGCGTCATATCAATACCGTCACGTCATGAAGTAAAGTGACGATTTTGCTATCTTAGAATCTTGCCAAAGAAGTTTCACTTCTAACACGCGTGCTAGACACACACGCTCTTTTTATTAACTATCGGAATATCACCTCTATCGACTAGTAGATAGGCATTTATCAAATTACTTATGATGTTTAATTCTTCCAGGTTCATACCACGGTGAGGGAGCCGAAGCCGGTGCTGGTAATGGTGGATACTCCGCTCCTTCTGGCCAGTACGGAGCTCCTTCCAGAGGCTTCGGCGGCAGAGGATCTTCCTTCGGTGGCCAGTCTAGCTTCAACGGCCAAAGCTCCTCTTTCGGTGGACAGAGCTCAAGCTTCGGCAGCCGGGGGTCATCTTTCGGTGGCCAGACCTCCGGTTTTGGAGCTCCCTCCCGCCAGTACCTGACCCCTAACGCTGGTCGCGGATCAGGCAATGGCAACTTTAACGCTCAAACCGGTTACCGTTATTAAGAAATTTACTGAAATAAATGAATAGAGCCAACCACCGATATATTGTGGCTCTATTGATTTTGATGGTATTTCTACTCCACGATGTTAGTTTCACGAATTGTGACACTTTATGATTTTGTTTCTTTTTTATAATTATGTACTTAATTCAGTCTTGATCTTATAATATTTATAAGTTTAGGATCTATATAGATAACATTTATTACTTATTATAAGTAATTGCAATAGTTAATCTGTGCTCATTTTATTCCCATCAAAAACAGATATTATAATTTTAAACGAAACATTTTTTCTTTTATATATATTTTTTAAAACAAAATCGTGCAAGTGTCATAAAAATCGATAACTTGGATACGCTCTCTTGAAAGAATTAAGCTGTGAACCGTTCTTGTGATGTTAGATTCGGTTAACCGAACTATAGTTAACCGGATAAATTAAAAAGCCCCTTCTGTATATCCCATCTCTTTCACTCTTCATTAATGATCTCAATCATAACATCTTCCCTCTCATTTCCTCTTGTGTAAATTTGTCCTAGGCTTAGATAAGTATAGTTACTTGGCAATGTAAATGGACAGTACTAGATTTAAGTACGACGATGGATTTAAAAATATAAAAATAGCTTATAATTGTAAATATGAATAAATAAATGTTTTTATAGCAATTTTGGATGTTTTATTACCTTTTATGAACCCTTTATGTAATGATAATGATAATTGCAAACAAATGCTTATAAAAGTAGACACACATTTTATATTTGATCAGTTCTACAATTCTACGATTTACAATACCATAAACAAAAAAATATTTATGTTATAAATGATAGATTACACTTTTAAATAGCACACAGTATATTTAAATATTGTGCAATAGCATAAAGCAATAACTGCATATACTACACTGACATAATGTGATGAACTCAAACTTTATCATTCATTAATTCAATTATACTTCTTTTAGAATCACTTTTGAATCGTCATAATTTTTACTAATTACCACCGACTCGGAAATCAGTTTTGGAGAACGGATGGATTTTAGACTAATAAAAAGTGTACAAATTGAAATACCTACCAGAAACTATATTATTATTCTAATGAACAATCCTAAATTCTAATAATATATGATTACGTAAAAATTAAACAATTACAATACAAGAAAATATCAAATAGGAGAACAAATAATTTTGCTATATTTACGTAAGGCGATATTTTTTTTATTACCATTATATTATAGGTAATTCTTTATTCCACACACAACATTAACATAAACACAGATAGAAGACAAAATATGTATGATAATTACCTAGTATGAAATACCAAAGTAAGTAGTATGTACAATAATAGCCTTTTCGCAAGGTAGCGATCTCATTCACATATTATGTAGTAGACGTTAAAAATGGCTATTATTACTATCTATTAAAAAAATATATTATGACCGACTTTTTTACGATAGAGCAAGCAAATGAATAGTTGTGCTACCTGATGTTAAGTGGCCACCAGATTCCATATTATGCACTAGAAAATAGACAATAAAAAATAGTTGTAGGTACATGTCCTTGCTGTAAGTTTTCTAAAATAAAATAAAAACCAATTTAGTTTGTAAAGAACTATATCGCTTCAATTAGCGTTTGAATCGATACTATTGCTACTTTATCACATCCTTCACACATCCTTCGCTACGCATCCTCGCACATCTCTGGTGGGTGACCTAAAGCTTAGTTACATTAAGTAAGTACTAGTACTATAACTATAATTTGAAACTGATTTCGATTAAATAATTAAAATTGTGATACCTGTCAAATTGCAAATTATATTTCGGGGTAATATTAGTATCTACAATAAAATCAAGAGATCTCTTTGTCCCCGTAAGTTATTAAAAAAAATAATTAATTCTATTTCCAGATGACACTTAACATTTCTAAACTTATGGAAAGCTCCATATTCAGATAAATAGGTAACTCTTTTTGCAAATATTGCTCTCATTTTGGATATTAAATAAATCGTAAATAAATATTTCAACCATAAAATCATAGAAATGGGGAAGCACTTAAAACGGCATGTTTCTCAGAATATAGATTATAAAATTGGTATTCAATTCCTATTGAAGATGTTAACAATTAAATCATATTGTAGGGCAATTTATACATGTATGGGATGATATCAATAACCATCTTTAGAAGCGTTTTATTTGGAATATCTTCTTATTAGTTTTAGATGCATGTAAGCAACGCCACCTAGAGTCAAATAAGTAAAGTTTTCATACCTAAAGCTTGTAAACATAAAGTTTTATACGTATTTGTGAACAGATAGAAAATAAACGTGTACAAAGGATATCTGTCTGTGTGAGCGTATCAATACTTCCGAAGATAACCCACCCCTACAAATACACGAAGTTAGAAATTTAACCTCTATATTTGAGCAAAGCAAAGATAAGATGAACGTAGATACATACACACTACAAACTACTGTTAAATATGTAGGCGGTGTGTCCCTTAGATAAATACAACTAGGTAGTGAAAGAGAAGAATAAATTCGATTGCTCTGGCGGGATCACGGGTGGCCGAATTGGTCAAGCGTCATGGAAAGACGCGTGATCGAATTTTTTCTATTATTTAAAAAAATATACCTGCTGTAAAATAATTAGGTTCCACAAGTGTCTAGATTTTCGTAATTATTCCTACAAAAAAGGGTCACACATAAACTATCTATTTAGTTCAAACGAAGATCTTTCGACCTTTGAGGTCTTATAAATAGTCGTAAAACTCATCTCACTGTTTATGGTCTGGTTAGTTTTTGCGATAACCACGTTTGGTGCGGACTGGCATGCCATGAGATCGTCGGCACATTAGGGACTAGCTACATTTTGTCGCAACATTAGAATTATTATAAGTTAATATAGTTAAACTAAACACCCTTATGCCTTATCTATATTCTTGTTAGTAAATAATTACTCTTATGTTGCGAAGACATTCATATAGTAATATTATAGAGGCTAATATAGGTAGTGATATTATGTTCGAATTTAGTAACGAAAAAAGATTTTATTCCGTTATTTGTTGTATTACAATGAATTATTATTAAGTATGAATTTGAGCTCTAAAAGCTTGACAAAGCATATAATATGTAATATAATATGAATGATATCTTTGCTTAATTTGCTCTTTATATTTCTTTTAACTTAAAAAAATCTCAGATGCAGAATAGCTGTAGGAGTGGAAATTAAAGCCATCAGGTTAATTTATTTTATTTCACTTTCACTACATAGTATAAAACAAAGTCGCTTTCTCTGTCCCTATGTCCCTATGTCCCTTTGTACGCTTAAATCTTTGAAACTACGCAACGGATTTTGATGCGGTTTTTTTTAATAGATAGAGTGATTCAAGAGGAAGGTTTATATGTATAATAACATCCATTAAATAGTGGAGAAGTACTGTTATTTTTGAGGTTTCTAATGTGATGTCCTAAAAAATTACATTTTTTCCGCTTACATTGCAAACGCAGGCTGAACCCTACGAGTTTTATCAAAATAATGTACTTAGTATTATACACATTAAAAAGGTCTACAGAAAAGTCCGTGATGGTATATGTCTATCTCTTATGGATAACCCACAATAACTTTTTTTTGTCATTTACTTTTTACGACAAATAATGGCTAATTTTCGAAGCGATTTTAACCAATACAGCATTAATCCTTAACCAATTAAATACCTTGAATATATTGTTCATTTAATATAGATCTATATGGCCCTTTACACCGTATGATTTAAGTGAATATTTTCGAAGATATTATAGATTTAAAAATTGCGGGACGTAGCGTTTGCGGCGGTACCGGCCGGCCGCCCGGCTATATATTTTATACCCGTGCGAAGCCGGAGCGGGGCGCTATGTTTTTATATACAACGTTCACAGTTTTTCTGTAGTGTATTTAGTATCAGCATTGCACCCGTGCGAAGCCGGGGCGGGTCGCTAGTTTAAATATAAATAAAATAACAGAATATACGAATTAAGTAACTCGAAATACGGTACACGGAACCTCTAATACACACAGCTCAAAAATGGCTAGATGGATTTTAATGATAATTACTTACGGCTTCTTCACAATAGAAAAATTGATCGCGATAACGGATTCGATCCGCGTCCTTTTGCCAAACCGAGGCAACGCAACGCCTATCCTTTCGGCCACCCGTGAATCCGCTGCAATCGGATTTCTTCTACTCTTTCAGTTGTTTGTGCCTACGGAACACTGCTGTTATTTGTCATAATATGCACGCACTTTATGTTTAGGAATCCAAAAATTATGAAATTATTCGAAATTTATATTTTTAATTTACGTCCGAAAAAATGTATTTAATCCCACTCTGACAGATGATGATCTGACCGGTACGGGTTTTTTTACCATTGATTGTAAGAATCAATTGACGGCTCCATTTAATTGCAAAACTCATATGAATGAAACATTAGATTCATTTGGAAAATGATAAATATTTATTACTAGTCAAAAATGTAATTGACAAATTATAGTAAATTATATTTTAATAATGTTTCGGTACGCAGTGAGAATATGAATTATCTCTTTTTTTTTCAATATGACTTCTTTATTTGATTCGTTTTCTGGTGATGTAATGATGTGTAATTTTATTATAAGAATAAACTTTAATTACATATATATTGTATACCCTTGCGTCCCTTGCATTGACTCCACTATAATTATACTTACATTAAGTTATTCTATGAAATAAAGTGATGTAGCTTCTATAATATTATAATACATAAAAATTAACAATGCTTTTCTAATTATAACTCGCAGCAATCTACAAAAAATTCACGATATTTTTAAAAGACAAATGTATAAAATGTCTACAGAAGTACCTTAGAAATAAATTCACTTTTACTATTTAAACAAGTATTGCAACCTATATATTATTATTATCTGATTCCACAACCAGGTGCTTTTGATAGCCATTTAAGACATGACCTAAGTCATCATTACCATAAGAGACTAATAAGTGCTAATAAGAATTACGCATCGGTATCTAAGGCATGTTTATTTCGAAAACATCGTAAATCAAAGATGAGAAAATATCTAACTGCAATCAATTAAAATGTTCTTTCGAAGTAATTAGAGCTTCAGATTTCTTAGAATTTTACAAGATGTAGGCTATGCAGAAAATTTTTTATTTGATTTAATGTGAAGTTTAAATGCAGTTTTATAGACATGTTACTATTTTTTTTCGGTTATAATTCGTAGTGACAAGGTGCTGGAACTAGTTTCTTGCCCCAGTTTCGTTTAATTTTGAAGTTATGTTTGTAAAATGCAACTGCCATAAAAGCTTATATAAGTTCAAACGCAGGACCAAACCAACACCACTAAACAAACTGTTCGAAGCAACACTCATACATAAAAAGATACTCAATGCTCAATCACTTGATGACCTACATAAATAAGTAGCATAATAGGAATCAATGACGGACTCTGACTGAGAGAGCTAATTGTATAGAAAAATACAGCTGGGTGGTGAAAAAAAGGTATTGAATATGAAATGAAAATTAGGGCGTTGCTTGGCTGTAGACTGACTATAATAATAATTATCTTCCGATCTCAGAACATCTTTGAAAAGTGAAAATATCAGGTACATCTTTGAGCCCCGTGCACTTCGGAACTTTATGTTTTATAATAGGTATTTGAGCTTTTATTTTTGTAGTATCTACTTCACTATAAAACATTCGCTGCTAATAATTTCAGCTTTCAGTAGCAAAGATTTACATAGTTAAAATGTAAACAAATATCTATCACAGGTGATCGGACAATTAACAGAACTTTTCTAAGATGATATTGGCTGGAGTTGATAAAATATTTAGTTTTGACAGGACACAGAAGACCAATCTAATCGAAATCCATTAGTCACAAATAAATGAAAAATAATTTATTTATTACTAGCTTTCCACCCGCAGCTTCGCCCGCGCAGTCAAAGAAAAACCCGCATAGTTCCCGTTCCCGTGGGATTTCCGGGATAAAACCTATCCTATTTCCCGTGATAAAAAGTAGCCTATGTCCTTTCTCGGATATCAAAATATCTCTATACCAAATTTCATGCAAATTGGTTCAGTAGTTAAGGCGTGATTGAGTAACAGACAGACAGACAGAGTTACTTTCGCATTTATAATATTAGTATGGATAATATTAGTGTCTAATAAATATAAAATAAGTGCGGATCTCTAAATCTATTTTAATATAATAATCACTACATAGTATAAAACAAAGTCGCTTTCCCTGTCCCTATGTCCTTATGTCCCTATGTCCCTATGTCCCTTTGTACGCTTAAATCTTTGAAACTACGCAACGGATTTTGATGCGGTTTTTTTTAATAGATAGAGTGATTCAAGAGAAAGGTTTATATGTATAATAGCATCCATTAAATAGTGGAGAAGTACTGTTATTTTTGAGGTTTCTAATGTGATGTCGTAAATAATTACATTTTTTCCGCTTACATTGCAAACGCAGCTGCAGGCTGAACCCTACGAGTTTTATCAAAATAATGTAATAAGTATTGTACACATTGAAAAGGTCTACAGAAAAGTCCGCGATGGTATATGTCTATCTCTTATGGATAACCCACAATAACTTTTTTTTTGTCATTTACTTTTTACGACAAATAATGGTTAATTTTCGAAGCGATTTTAACCAATACAGCATTAATCCTTAACGAATTAAATACCTTGAATACATTGTTCATTTAATATAGAGCTATATGGCCCTTTACACCGTATGATTTAAGTGAATATTTTCGAAGATATTACAGATTTAAAAATTGCGGGACGTAGCGTTTGCGGCGGTACCGGCCGGCCGCCATTGCACCCATGCGAAGCCGGGGCGGGTCGCTAGTGTTTTATAATCCATATCACGAATTGGTCATTGATTTAATGAAGTAACAAGAATTACAGAGGTTAATGTTATAAAAATACGTGACTCCAATGAGCTTGTAGTTTTGATACTTGTACTCAAAGATCTCGTAATGAGCTTATAATGTAATATTAATCGAAATGTATTTAAATAAATTTATCTATGAGAGCTGATGTGTTCTTCGTATAAACATTAATATATTATTTAAGACTTGCAAAAACTTTGCTTTTTGTTTAGCTTTGGTAAATATGAATGAAAATACAACAGCGATATATTCTTTTTTTTTTTGGTAAGAATAAAAACCTATGAATTTACATCGTGGTTTTAAAGTTTAGTGTTAAACTGACATTCAATCCAATAAATAAATAAAGACAGGGTATTGGATTTAAAATTATAAATATTTAACTTGTATGATGCGTATTAGGTATTTTTTTAATAGCAAAATTGTGAATCGTAAAAATTTCTGTAATTTTACTAGCAGGCGTCAGAAATTGAGAAAAAAATAATTTACCGATTAATTTTATAGCTACATCTTTACCGACTAACATAGGCAATTTGTTATCACGGGTTTACCCGGGTAAATTTGGGGGAAGTGAATAGAATCGTATCTATAATATGTACTATAATATAGTAATATATAATATAGTAATATGTACTATAATAAGTAATCATCAGGTAAATATTGAATACGTTTTTAATTATTATCATTGAAATGTAATATTTAAAAAATAAATAAGACAATAACCATAAAAAGCTTTTCAAAATACATACTTAACTATATTTAAAGCATAGTTAACAATATTAATAAATTCGTAAGCCGGTAGTAATACCAAATACAAAAATGTTTAGACTACTATATTTTATATTAATAAAATAAAGCTTTTAAACAATATTACAAGAAGCGATAAAGATTATATTACCATATATGTATTACGCTAATGTAATATTATATTGAAGGCCTATAATGTTACGATGAAAGTGAACTTGCCGCCGTAATTGCGTTCATCTGTCTATTACAATGACCTTGGCAATGGTGAAACTGGTTTTGATGCAATTCTGTTCTGAGTAAACTGGTTTTTTGATGGTTGAAGAGGATTATTAATATCGTTAGGATGTAATTATAAAGGTTTTGTTTTATTTCAGATGCGCCAATTTTTATTTCAAGCTTGTATGTTGACATCACGCTCCCTTAAAAACTGAAAGTGCTTTTGTCATGTTCATAATTAATAGAATTAAAATATAGAGTTAAATAATAATAAAGCCAATGTAGTTACCCTGTGTCGTAGATGAAAAGCTTTACAGTTAGCGTGACGTCAAAAGCTACGCCGCGGCCGTACGCAAGAAACTTATAATGATAAAAAAAACGTAACGCATCTCAATATCAATCGAAGCATCTACTAACGTAACAATGCTTGTTATTATTAATAAGAAAGAAAGAAAATCTCTGCTACATCATATACATTGACACATTTAAAATACTAATAAAATGTAAGTTCGAACTCAACTCCTTGAGGTAACCAAAATGTACAAATAAAGAGCACATCGCTGACACAAATCTTACATGTATTTTTGAGTAGATAGCCGTATTTGTGATCATGTGGTGCAATTGAATACACTGTCATTGAACTAGAATTATACGTATTGTACATATTAAACTGTGTTTTATTATATTAAATAATTATGCAACAATACTATTTATTTAATTAAGATACCAATATTTCATAATAATACTTTAATAATTTTTGTGAAAGGAAACTAAACTAAATCAGAAATCAAATAATTAATTCAACTAAACTTCTTAAATAATTGCTCTTGAATTAATAAAATGCATTTTTTACTCCCCTAAGTAGTGATTCCATACCAATATTACTATATACTGGATGTCTGTTACTTACTTTTACTACTCCTAAATACTAAGGAGATGAAAGATTATCACCATAGCTTTTGTGTACGAACTGTTAATTATTCAATTAGCTTGTTGCTTATTGCATGATATTATGGGGATATAAAAAAATGATATGTCTGATGGACATGAGACTCTTAAGAACAGATAAACCGATACGAATAATATTTTTCATTGGATCATAATTTTTGGGACATTTTTTCACGTAGAATAAGGAGCTTTTTAAAAAAATATGTATTATTATTAGTTACATCTTAAAATAGCTAGCCTAAATTTTTGCAAGTCACTTAAACGTGTGAGCAGCTATGAGTTAAAAACTACTTAATATTTTGCTATATATTATAATTAATCTCCTTCATAGAGCTAGGCTCGGTAAAAACTAGCTGTTGTTACTAAAATATGAATAATGAATAATTATTAATATTAAATTTGCGCCTTATGGCTGGTTCACACTTTGATTAGTGTGAGTGCAGGTGATTAGTGCGAGTGCAGGTGTGTAGTGCGAGTAGTGTCCAATTCAACTGCGAGTGCAGGTGATTAGTAAGAGTGCAGGTCAATGGTGAAATTCGCGACGCTACACACTACGCTAAACACTAAACACTAAACACTCCTGTCCAGACGTGTTTAGGCAGGCACACTGCGAGTGAGGGGGAAGGAAGGGCGCGCGGGACGTGGCTCCTCGCAGTCCACTCGCAAAAAAATAGAACACGCTTCTATTCACTTTACTACACAGCCTACTAAACACTTGCACTAAACAGTCGCTGTCCACACGTAGTCACACTAATCACCTGCACTCGCACTAATCAAAGTGTGAACCAGCCATTAGATCTAGTATGATACCTACTTTATCAGTTTTGAAGCTGAAGCTTTCTCTTTATAGTTTAGTCAGCAAATGCATTGAATAAATTGTCTATTTTTGTGTAATATATTTATTTATTTTTATTAGGCTTATTTTATTTAGCACTTAAATCAAAATTTTAAAAAGGAAGACACATTTTATCTTCTTTTAGCGGTCCGCCCCGGCTTCATCCGTGTTACATGTTTACGTATTCTCTCTATTCTCGCATAGCAACACATTTGACGATTCATTTTTAATTATAGATATTCATGACGTCATAATATTTTGTACACGCAAATAAGTACTCAGAATTTTAAAGTTTTAAATATTTGAATTTTTGCAAAAAATAAGCTCATAAGCTTCAGCAAAGCTTTCTAAAACTATAACTGTGTAAAGCTGAATTATTTCTGAGTGATAGACTATATACAGTATAGGTACATAATTAATTTTACTTTTCGAAGCATGATGAGCGTCTAGTGTACTAAAATCACTACATAGTATAAAACAAAATCGCTTTCTCTGTCCCTATGTCCCTATGTATGCTTAAATCTTTAAAACTACGCAACGGATTTCGATGCTGTTTTTTAATAGATAGAGTGATTCTCCAGGAATGTTTTAGTATATAGGTTCTTCTTCGTTCTTTCGGATAATATTATTTTTTATTTTTAATACTGCTTATTAGTGGCAACTAGATACTATCATTTCA
Organism: Colias behrii; assembly: GCA_029959065.1. NCBI lineage: Eukaryota > Metazoa > Arthropoda > Insecta > Lepidoptera > Pieridae > Colias > Colias behrii. The sequence goes on along the minus strand of JARWMC010000019.1, from coordinate 10,271,506 downwards.
TTTCTCATTAAAAAATATGTTCTGCTACTAATGATATAAAGTATGTTACATTTATTGTATTATTCCATTTTCCCAAATTAAACAAGTTATACCAGGTATATTAAGTTTAATCAGGATAAAAATTTTAAACTCAAAAATATTTTAGTAACTAGTACATAGAGCTCGATATAACGAATGAATACAACAAAAATTGATTTTCAATTCATAATTAATAACAAAAAACAATTAACTCTACCATCACCATAAGTTCCGTCAGTCCAAACCCAAAAAAGAAAAAACATTGCAAAATCGCAACTTCTTAATCGGCTAATGGTCTTCTAATCACGAATTACAAATCACGATTCATCAAAACTGCAATACAATAGAGCTTTCATAATGAAACCGATTGAATTACTGAAATTAATTATTACCCTTGAAAACCTTTGACTGACGAGGTCGAAAAAAAAACATTACGCTAATTACTCGATCATGTATGTGATATCTTGCAAACTCTTTATTACTATGAGAATTACGTCAGAACACGCGTTTGATGGATCAGGATTAGGAGCAGGTCACTTGGTATATAATAGGTCACTTTGTTGGCAGAAGCACAGTTTCGAGTGAGCTTCACTTTCGGTAGTACATCCAACAATACAAAATGAAACTGGTAATTTGAATTTTTATACTAATATTCATATAATATTTAAAACAATTCAACTCATCCATCAAGTGATATCAAAATTTGAAGTTTTAACATCAAACTGTGTAATCCAATATCCAGTAAAGCATTTTCCTGCGCTTTAACTTAACTATGTAAACGACTTTTCTCTAGCTTTTCCATTTTAATACGTGTTCAATATCTACCCCAAAAGTATACTTGTATAAGTAAATCAATTTAAAATAAACATAAGAGTTCAGTATAAAATAATTAAATAATATCACCATCTTATTTCATAATTGTACTGTTATTGTGACCTGAAAATCTCCATCATCATATTGACAGTAAATACATCATTCCATCGTATTACCTATAACCATAGCTAACTTACTGCTCCTTTAAAACAAGTTTGTATCAAAATTGTCCCTTCATCAATCTCTTATAAAAAAACATGCCTTAATAATGTCATTTTTACAGTTCGTCATCGCCGCTTGCATTGCTGTCGCAGCAGCAGGCCGTCTGGAGCACCTGGAACGTGGCTACCTTCCACCAGACAGCTCCAACTCTCTCTCCGGAGGTTTTAACTCACACAGCGGATCCCAGAACGGTTTCGGATCCTCATCCGGACATTTCGGAGCTAGCGCTCGAGGATCCCAGGGCTCCAACGGTTTCGGCCACGGCGGATCTTCTTTCAACAGCGGTTTTGACAGCCAAGGATCTAATGGATTTGGATCACATGGCGCATTTAATGGTTTCGGAACCCACGGAGCATCCAACAGTTTCGGATCACAGGGGGCGTCCAATGGTTTCGGATCCCACGGTTCGTCAAATGGTTTTGGATCACAGGGGGCGTCCAATGGCTTCTCCTCGCATTCGCACGGGTCTGGTTTCAATTCCAACCAAGGTTTTGGTGCCAATGGTCTCGGCTCTAACGGCGCTTTGAATGCCGCTGACTTGAAACAATACCTGCCCCCTGACCAGCCCTCATCTGGTTCTCTCCATGGCTTCTCCGGATCTTCCGTCAAACGTGAGTAACTTAAATATGTATTATTAATTTAGTTAAAAATATCTTCTAAAGAAACATTGACTTTATGAAGCGATAAAACTTAGCACTAACAAAAAACTAACGAATAATATGCAAATAAACTGAATGTAATAATTTAATAATTTATCTATTAATATAAAACATTTATAACTATATAAGGAGCACTTGTCAATAAGTATTTGCAATTGATAGTGATGTAAAAATAATTAATTATTACATCCATAACACCTTATACGATAGATCGCTTCAATCGTCGATCATCATTATTCCTTACACTATTCCTTTCTCAAAATAATAATAATTATACACTCTGCTACTCAACATAATCAACCTACTTACACCTACATACTCTACTATTTTTCTTTTTATAATAACATCAATTAGCCTGCTACTCTATTCCTTTCCCAACATAATCAATTTATTCACCACCTGCCCTATTATTTATCTTTCATAATAATCAACCTACCTTACTATTTCTCTTTCCATAACAACCAATCTACTTGCAGCCGCCTGCTCAACCTGTGGCTTCGGACGCCAGCAATCCCAGTACTCCCAAAACCAATATGCCCAGGCCCCCAGCACACAATACGGTCAGCCACAGTTCGGATCACAGCAGAACAATGCTTTCGCTGCAACCCGTTCTTTTGAAGCCAACCGTCAATACCTGGCTCCTAAGTCCCAGGAGATTCCTCAGCAACCCTTCGACGAACAGACAGGCTATCATTACTGATGTGTTGTGTTCATTGTATAGTATTAAATGATTGAATTGTATGTTGTGTTTTATTTAACTAAGGGCCGATTTTTCAATCCTTGTTTAAAACTTATCCGTCCAATAAAGTATTACACGATAATATTAAAATGTCACCTGTACACTGTCAAATACAGGTAATTAGAATACATTTTTGAAATGGTAGTTTAATACGTTATTCAACGAATAAGTTTTAACCAAGGATTGAAAAATCGGCCCTAAAATGAATATAAACGAGAGAAAGAATCACTAATCAACGCCTGTAAGGTGTTTTGAAATTACTATCACTTTATGAATAACTTCTATACTTTTATAGATCTTTAGAAATCAGACCAAATAGCTAGTAATGAAATAACACATTTCTTTTTAATAAATGATTATAAGACTTAATAGTAGGCTATTTTTAAACACTAATAATTTTCAGCCAGTCACGCATAAGCTCACTTTCAATCAAAAACACTCACTTAGAGCTTTATGTATTTTTAAATAAACTTATTAACATCATTAAAATCACGTCTTAGCGCCTGTTAATATATAGCAACCTGAAAATGTTTATATACTTTTATCATTGAAATAAACTATATCACTACAATATAGAGTAGAACAAAAGCTCTGTTGTTGTCTGTCGTTCACTATGTATTTTTAAGTGTGACTATAAAATTTTGTTAAGTTTGAGCGAAGCCGCGCGTGAAAAGATAGACGTCTAATTATTATTTGACCAATGACGATAACAGCCACTTTTCTTTCCAAAATAAAAAAATAATTAAAAATCTGACTCAACAAGAATTAAATTTCAAATGTCAATAAAGTGTCCATATAACAAAAGACAGATTATGTTACACAAATGACACTCTACGAGCGAAACATGACACAAAATTACAAAATTGTCGTATGTTAGATAGTTTCGCGTAAATATTATTTTAATCCTACTAATATTACTGATATATGCAAAATTTTGTGATGATGGATGTTCGTTTCTCTTTCACGAAAAAGCTATGGACGAAGCTTTTCAGTAATAATATAGGTTATCAGAATATCATAGGAGCTTTTAATAGAACTACTTAATTTTGCCCCTGGATTAAAAATAAAAATATTTTTTTTTTGGAAACAATTCAACCACAAGGCGGGATTCGAACCCGCGTCTTTCGCCTTGAAAAGTTAAGTGTACTGATTGCAAAGTATCCGCAAAAATTGGCTAATTCGCTAATCGGCTTAACGCACATCGAGTCATTATGACAAACTTATGTATGAATTCAAATAAAGATTTTATTTATTTATTATGAAGACGTTTGGACAATATGATTTTTTTCTATATTTTATAATAAAGGGAGTACAAAAGATCACCTGGGTCGATAAAATATTAATAACACATTTACAGCCGGTAACAGCTTCACAAAGGTAACTTTGTGAGTGCTCATGGGCGGTGGTGTCACCTCATTAGGTGATCCACCTGCTCAGTTACCTGCTCTTATATAAAAAAAAAAAAAAAAAAAATAACCTTCCGTAATTACGGCACAAGTTCGCGTCATTGGACGCGCCCATTTAGTTTTCGACACAGATCATTCAATGGGAACAGGTTTCAGTGAAGATGTTTAAGCCTTGGTCACATCGAGCTTTTACGTGAATGGTAATTTTTTAGATTCTTTATAAAAATTTAACTAAATTTTACTTTGAATGATACAAATCTTGTGTTAAAAAGATGTGTTATTGCTGGTAATTTAATTTGAAGAATTACTAAATATTTATTCATTTTAGTACCGTTTTAGGCATTGCGAGTGTCTCTTTCTTTTAATTGAAAATATTTTGATGTGTAGCGTGATAAGTTTTAACAATATTGTCATACTTATTGTATTATTATTTGTATGTATAAAATGTAGATCCAGCAGATGCTTCAAATTTACAAAATCTATACTTATAATAAATCTGTAGAGAGGCCAATTCTGTACATGAAATATATTAAAAAAAAAACTATGAAGGGGTGATAAGGGATCGCTACTGATGCCAAAAATGCAATCAGTAAAATTTTTGTCTGTCTGTCTGTCTGTCTGTCTGTCTGTCTGTATATTCGTTATAGAAACAAAAACTACTCGACGGATTTTAACGAAATTTGGCACAATTATTCTTCATACTCCTGGGCAGGTTATAGTATACTTTTTATTACGCTACGATTAATATGAGCAGAGCAGTGAAGGGAAATATTGGGAAAACGGGAGAAGTTACTCCATTTTTTTAAGCTTCCGTCGCGTGTGCAGCCTTAATGGTTAAAGCTACATAGAAATCATGTACGACAGAAATGTTCTTAAATTATTATATAAAAATAAATTCCTAGACAGCATAATATGTCTATCTTTTAAAATTGACTCACAATAACACGTGAAGCTTCAATAGCTTAGCAATTCGGAGCTTTCTGATTATATTTGTCTACTCTTACGTTTACAACACTCTCACTCATCCCTAATTAAAAAAAGTTAACATTATTACCTATTCAATAAAAAAAGAATCATGTAAATCGGTGTAGAAACACCAAAGTTATACATGAAATACGCTATAAGATAAGTCATCGCGCGTGAATACAGAATCATGCCATAAGGATTATTTTTGTGTATCAGTTGCCGCGTTCGACGCGCTTCGCGGCGGGAGCTATAAAAAGGCGGCGGGTCCGCACCCGTTTCGCGTTTTCACGGCATCACGTGTGAACGGCTGAACCGATTTCGATAATTCTTTTTTTATTATATGTATTCCTTGAAGTACGAGGATGGTTCTTATGTAGAGAAAACGTAAATATGTACCACGGGCGAAGCCGGGGCAGACCGCTAGTTAAAAATAAATACATATTTTAGACATCATACTAATATAATATTATATACTATATAATATAATAGCCATAATACTAATATAACAGACATAATATAACTTTTCTAAAACTGACTCTTACCCATGAAGACGAAAGCTCGGTGTAACCACAGCTTTTGAATTTTAAAAGCTCATTTTTTGCGTAAATTATATTGATGCGTGTATTGTAGCGGTTATATTTAAACAAGGAAGGCACAATTAACAATTATTGTTCTATATTTAAAGCACAAAAAATGTTATTGTTACATAACGTTTCAAAAAATTGATTTTAAAGCTTCCATAAAAGGTTGTCTCGATTCTTTTTTACATTTTTTTTTTATGTAATTCTTACAATATTAATATCCATCTCAAAGGAAACTTCTAAGCCTAATAGATTTTTGGGTAAAATGTATGTATCATTTTCATTTTCATTGCTGCACCACCTATTGTTTTCACCTCTTTCTTATTTTTATAATTAAAAATCCTACCCATAGGTTGCCTGGTAGAAATCGCTTAGTAGCGATAAGGCCGCCTTTTTAGCTTTTTAACATATTGTCTGTTTCTTTTTTTACATGTATTTACTTGGTGCTGAATAAAGTGTATTTATTTATTATTTATTTATTTATGTAACGTTTACAAAAATATGTTTTAATATTAAAAGCCTCGCTAAATACTTTACCAATTACAATTCAATTTAAAATCTGTAAGGTCAAAGATTGTAATTTTTGGACATCTTCTATAGAAAGTGACTTTTTCAAAGGTCGTCAGGTAGGTACAGATATTTTAATGGGTTATTTTATTTCTTTGTCTTATATATAAGGATGGGATTAATTTAATAATGTCACAGTACAATCGTGTTCAGAATTAACAGGATTAAAATGTACAAAATGCTGAACTTGGTAAGTGTGAAAATTTTATTTAAATTGCATTAAAAATTGCAGCATAAGATCATAATCCGATTGGTTATAATATTGTAAGCAATTAAAAGTAGGAAAGTAATAAGTAAGTAATAATTAAGGGATGTTTTATATATTATTCTTACGGGAAAAAGTCTTCCCGATTTCTATGAGTTCTAAGAAGCCAGAAACCTCCGACAAACGTTAGTTATATTATACTAGCTGCTTACCCTTGTACTACCCGTGTGTTTGTCGAAAATATTTTTACAGTTTTCCTGGTAAATTTTACATTTTCCTGTCCATAATATACTCGTGCCTTAACTAAAATATGAAAAAATAGAGGATTTTGTGGCGCCGCTCTCGATTTTTGCGCTTAGCAACAAAATTAGACACTATTTTAACTTTATTTCAATTCCAGGTCACATTCGCCTCCCTCCTCGCATACAGCACAGCTGGTCTACTACCAACAGCAACTCCAGGTGACACATACCTTCCACCTGGATCATCAGCTCAGAGCGCCACCTACCTTCCACCTGGATCATTAGCTCAGAGCGCCACCTACCTTCCACCTGGTAATGGCAATACGAGAGCACAGCAGGCGGTGGAGAGAAATGCAGCTGTTCTGAAATTGGATCAGGAAATTGGTGAAGAAGGTAGATAATATTATTATTTAGTTATATAGCATTCAAATACTTTATCAATGAGAAATTTTTTTAAATGTAGAAGAATTCGGTTGCTCTGATGGGATCACCGCGGGTGGCCGAGAGGATAGGCTTGGCCCATGGCATAAAAACACGGGTTCCGTCTCGTGATCGATTTTTTTAGTCTTTAAAAATTTCTCAATGTAGTTCTCATTTTCATGAAATACTAACTGTAGTAACTAATTTAGCATTTGAACTTATGAATAAACCTAAATTTAAACACACACTTTAAATAATATAAAAGATTCCCAATTAAAGCAGTCTCCAAAAGATAAAAAAGAAACAAAGTTAAAACTAAATTAATGGGCCTTCGGTAAAACAATCACGATCGCGGAAGATCAAACATTTAACGAGATAAAGCATTTAACACGAAATCAGTGCTTAATTGAAGCTTTAATGTATTAAATATGAATACATTAAACCTTCAATTAAGCTTTATTAAAAAGGGCAAAGAGTACTTCATATATATAATTAGTTGTTTAAGTGGTAATTAGTAAAAAATTGATAAAAACTTTATCTGCGTATCGAATTTTGAAACAGCTTGAACCGCCTAACAACAAAAGTAAGTTTGGATAAGTTATCAATCCGGAGTACATTGTAGTATTTAGTTCAAAAATTAGGTTTTAATTCCTAACTTATAATATTTATTTGCTACAGCAAATTGTTGACAAAAAAGTGAATCCTCAACTTCATACACGACTAAATAACGAATCTCATTTAATGATATCAAGCAATCCACTCAAAAATGCTAACAATATGTCTATTAACAAAATTGCTAACAGGTTTTCGCTACGCTTACGAAACATCCAACAACATTCAGGCCGAAGAGGCGGGCGACAGCACTCAAACACGAGGTGGTTTCTCCTACAAAGGCGACGACGGCAAGACCTACTCCATCACTTTCACAGCTGGAGAGGGAGGGTACCAGCCCCAGGGTGACCATCTGCCAGTACCACCACCCACTCCACAGGAGATCCTGTTGGCTTTAGAACAAAACGCCCGTGATGAAGCTGCAGGCATATTTGATGATGGTATGTTTAGCTAATCAAAACTTGAAGGTGTTTAAGTTTTGAATGTAGAGTCAACTTATAATTTGAATTATTGATAAGTAATATATGGTAGGAGCAATATTATCTATGTAATGTACCTATCACAAAAACTAAATAGTCTTCTACATAGAATTCTTATTAAAAGAACTATAAATTTAAAAAATAGAGATCAACATTAATATATTATATTGATAATATTGAAATAATTATTAAATTATTTGCTTCTATTCCGCATTAAGACAATATCTTTACTATAAAGTAAAAATATATTAATTTTTTATTCTTATTTTATAGGCCAATACCAAGCCGAAGCGTCTGGAAACGATGGATCTGCAAGCTTCGTCTCAGCTAATAAACAAGGCAGCTTTAACTCAAATTCTGGTTACTCTTATTAAAACATAGAAATGTTATTATTTGAATACATTGTTTATACAGATGAGCAAGCTATTTATACGTAAATTATGAGATTCTTATGAATAAAATTTTACACCATGAAATGTAATATTTTATTAACTGACGTTCTCAAAACAACTGAATATTCTTGAGTGTTGGCATAAGTGAACATTACAACGTTCACCGATACAATATAAGAAAAATCATTAGTAAAATGTTTATATTTTTACTTATTACAAAAGCAATAGAATTTATTTTGATCCTTCAAATCTTATAAATTTATAAAGAATAGAAAAAATTCGATCACGAGGCGGGACTCGAACCCGCATCCTTCGCGCCATTCCGGGGCGGATGCCTCACCAACTCAGCCACTCGTGACCCGCCCGAGTGATCGAATTTATTCTATTCTTTCAGTTTTATGTGTCTGAAGGGACACACCGCGCGCCATCTATTGAGATGATTAACAACCATTTCAACCAATATGAAGCACTTTTCAGTGAATACAATATTGTAACGATGGAACACGACCTTTTTTGTTGAATTTATATTTTTGGTTTTATGGCATTCAAATGCTTTATAAATATAAATTTATAAAGAATAGAAAAAATTCGATCACGAGGCGGGACTCGAACCCGCATCCTTCGCGCCATTCCGGGGCGGATGCCTCACCAACTCAGCCACTCGTGACCCGCCCGAGTGATCGAATTTATTCTATTCTTTCAGTTTTATGTGTCTGAAGGGACACACCGCGCGCCATCTATTGAGATGATTAACAACCATTTCAACCAATATGAAGCACTTTTCAGTGAATACAATATTGTAACGATGGAACACGACCTTTTTTGTTGAATTTATATTTTTGGTTTTATGGCATTCAAATGCTTTATACATATAAATTTATAAAGAATAGAAAAAATTCGATCACGAGGTGGGACTCGAACCCGCATCCTTCGCGCCATTCCGGGGCGGATGCCTCACCAACTCAGCCACTCGTGACCCGCCCGAGTGATCGAATTTATTCTATTCTTTCAGTTTTATGTGTCTGAAGGGACACACCGCGCGCCATCTATTGAGATGATTAACAACCATTTCAACCAATATGAAGCACTTTTCAGTGAATACAATATTGTAACGATGGAACACGACCTTTTTTGTTGAATTTATATTTTTGGTTTTATGGCATTCAAATGCTTTATACATATAAATTTATAAAGAATAGAAAAAATTCCCCGCCCCGGAATGGCGCGAAGGATGCGGGTTCGAGTCCCGCCTCGTGATCGAATTTTTTCTATTCTTTATAAATTTATATTTATAAAGCATTTGAATGCAAATAAAACCAAAAATATAAATTCAACAAAAAAGGTCGTGTTCCATCGTTACAATATTGTATTCACTGAAAAGTGCTTCATATTGGTTGAAATGGTTGTTAATCATCTCAATAGATGGCGCGCGGTGTGTCCCTTCAGACACATAAAACTGAAAGAATAGAATAAATTCGATCACTCGGGCGGGTCACGAGTGGCTGAGTTGGTGAGGCATCCGCCCCGGAATGGCGCGAAGGATGCGGGTTCGAGTCCCGCCTCGTGATCGAATTTTTTCTATTCTTTATAAATTTATATTTATAAAGCATTTGAATGCCATAAAACCAAAAATATAAATTCAACAAAAAAGGTCGTGTTCCATCGTTACAATATTGTATTCACTGAAAAGTGCTTCATATTGGTTGAAATGGTTGTTAATCATCTCAATAGATGGCGCGCGGTGTGTCCCTTCAGACACATAAAACTGAAAGAATAGAATAAATTCGATCACTCGGGCGGGTCACGAGTGGCTGAGTTGGTGAGGCATCCGCCCCGGAATGGCGCGAAGGATGCGGGTTCGAGTCCCGCCTCGTGATCGAATTTTTTCTATTCTTTATAAATTTATATTCATAAAGCATTTGAATGCCATAAAACCAAAAATATAAATCCTTCAAATCTTCTCAGACTAAAATTATAGTACTTTAATTTTATCGTAATTTTGCAATATTGCAGTGAAATCTCACGTTGTTCAAATGGGAATTAGCCTCGGGAGCACGTAACTGCCTCATTAGTTAGCAAACACATGCGGTATAATGACAACAACCTTGACTTACTCACGATCGTTACTCCAAATATATTATCATGTTGTTGGGATAGTTTGATTCGTTTTAGGGCCGACATTGTGATATTGTGATTTAAAGCATACAACAAATTGCTATAAATCACAATAATACATCATTAACAACTCTAACAAAAGTAACGCTCATACATGTCTTTTTCCGTCTAAGGGCCGATTTTTCGATGCTTGGATAAAACTTATTCGTCGAATAATGTATAAAACTACCGTTTCAAAAACGTATTCTAATTGCCCGTATTTGACAGTTTACGTGAAATTTCAATATTATCGTGTAATACTTTATTGGACGGATAAGTTTTATCCCAGCATTGATAAATCGGCCCTTAGACGGAAAAAGACATGGATGAGCGTTACTTTTGTTAGAGTTGTTAATGATGTATTATTGTGATTTATAGCAATTTTTTGTATTGTAGCAATTGCTAGAGACACCTTTGCAACATGAGTTTATACTCGAGTACACCATTTTCTAGAATGTACGACACTGTGACTTGTGAGAACGTTATTATGCTGTTGTATTTTATTAAAACATAGCTATTATATTATACTTAAACCACTTTTATATAAATAGGATTTTATATTTAGCTTACTCTGTTTAAAAATAAATAATCTAAACTATGTACATACACATATTATATGTATATACACATATTATAAATGTTTAAAGTATATTGTTTATGTATGTCTATTACTCCATCACGCACTTGATCCAATTTAAAAGAAATTATATATATTATTTTGTAAATTATCTACATATCTAGATGAGCACATAATATGCTTATTTTAACTCTGTTCTAGTGAATAAACCTACGTATGCATGACTTTCTGATATTTTTTTCTTATCTCTTTTTTCTCTGCATTTCTTTATAAACTATTTTAATTACAAAATTAAAATAGTAAAACATCACGAAATCTGTTTCACCTATTCAAAATAAAAAGCAAACAGAAAATGATAAGATTTGTTATTTAATTTTGGCAGGCGCCTAAATTCTACAACACATTTATATACAAACATAGTGTTTGGTGTCTTATTCTTTCTTACAACTTCATAGGTTCATTTAATAATGAAATTGTTAGTAAGAAAATATTATATTATGTAGCTTATAAATAGATACAACACACAGAATTCTATGTTATTTTAATGTTAGTATTTATTTCCAAGATATTCAGGATTGGGATAAATAGGATTCAATAAAAAATATATTTACAAAAGAATTTAATTTTATTCATAGAATAAATAATTCGCGTTTGGATCATTGGATCAATGACTACAATATTAGAGTATTTTCTATCACATTTCAGTTATTATTATTGATATAATATCACTTAATTCGCGAGCCTCGTTCACTTTAAGATAGTAAATGGTAAGTGAGTACATTTCACAGATAAGGACTAAATATTTCCAATTTTACTAAGAAGAATTTAAACTATCCATAATAAGCAAAAGATCAAACATTGAACTATAAAATGTTTGAACTTTTATTTAATACAGACGTTTAAATATAATCGAAAACTATTAAGATTCAGGAAGGAAGGGAAGGGACTTGAATCGCCTATTTAGCGATAAAGGAACACCTAAAACATCCACAGTTCCGAATGTTTTTCGAGCCTCAAATGGGATTAAGATGTAGGTGGGATAGAAGGATGGTGGGATGGAACCTTGGATGGGTCAGGGATGGGAACGATAATACTTAATAGCATTATGTGAAAGACAACCAATTTGCAAAAGATAGCAATTGCCTTTTTCAAAGGTCCTTTAGAATCTCATCTGACCTATTCAATTTAGTCGTATTATACTGGACTGTGCTCATTACCACGTATTATCTAAGCGCGGGAGTTTGGTTTTTATATCTAGAATCGTCTGAAGCCAGCTTGCGCGCGAGCGTAGTTTTGAGTGAAGGCAGCGGCGCCGGATGAACCTCCGTATTTGGCTGGGTTGTACTGACCTGGAATAAGGAAAATTTGCATTAATATACAATTTGATGGAGGAATATAATTTGATGTAGGTTCGAAGCCTTGGCTCTTCTAATAAGATAGGAATGGTTTGAACATTTTGAAGATGTATCAGTGTTATTTAAAATATGACCAAATTATTCCACAAGAAATAATCTCCGCCTATTGTAAGATTGACTATTGCAACGTTAGTAATTTCAGTTTCATACACATTCCTATGTAGATTTCTCAACAGAAAATGGCAACTGTAAATACAAGGAAATACCACAAGATGCACCTTATCGCCTTTGGAACTCATTACTCATGATCTATCATATTCATACATCTGCTATGATACTCAAAAATGAATCTTCGTGCTCTTTATTTAAAGTTGCATTCAGATTGTACACTCGAACGAGCGCTTTTTCAAATTTTATAATGGCGTGATACTCAAATTGAAAATTTAGCGTGCTAGACATAAGGTTGAAATTAGAAATACTTGACTATGTTATAGTGCAGTGAAAGGTCAGAAACAAAGATGTGTGGCCCTGAACATCTTAGGTCTATTACCGAGTGTAAATTTTTTAATGATGCGTGTCAGGCGCAATAAATTGCTAGTTACATAAACTAGTTTGTGCCCCTGACTTCATTCATCGATTTACTGTAAATATACGTTTTAAAGATAAGAAAGTGAAATGGTACTGAAAGATTTATCATCTCATGATGAAGGATATACATCATAATAATACTTCAAACGTTTATACTGTACGAATATGCAAATATTTAAGATATCTTATAATAATTCGATATTAAGAACACGACACTACAAATCTAAATAGCAACCTCAAACGCAATACTTTGAATCAAAACAAAGTAATCAATTTACTCTGTATAATGTTATATTCAATAAATTATATACATTGAAAACCAACGTCATTTTAATACAGATAGAAACCGAACCTATGACCTAAGCCTATTTCACCACACGCATTAAACTGCGCTATCTCCCAGGCACTTCATATTCATGAACATTACATAAGTGATATCGAATGTAATGTCTAATACTTAATAAACACATTTCTTATCGATTTTAAAGAGCAAAATCTCATTTAGCGCGTTGAACTCTTTTCCTTTTTGACAAGTATAGAGGACGATTTGACTTTTTAAATGTTCAAATGTGATAAATTACGAAATTAACATTTAGGCACAGAATACATAATAGTAGCTAAACGCTACAGAACGGACACTCTCCGCCTCCCGCCAAAATTAAACACTTACCTCACCCCGCACGATCATGCTATAAATGGCCCGCATTTTTCTGCAAGGACGATACGCAACGAAGATTGACAACATTAATCAAATTGACTTAAAGTAATTTTATTATTTTGGATTTGTGATTTTCGTTTTTCGTAGAAAATGGTTAGATATTGTGCTGTTTACGGATGTATTTCATCAGAAAAACGCGAATTTTTTTTTACGCTAGTCACAAATGTGCCAACCATAAAGCGTTAACACACACATTTGCAGTCTCTACAGTGTGACTGTCAAAACGATAATTTTGTATGGAGTGTCCGGGGTGTGATTTAGGTAACACATAATTTAGAACAATATGTACATTTTACGCATATCTAAAAATTATTTTTGGACCACAAATCTTTTTATGTAAACTCTAGATTTCTATTAAAATTGTAGGTAGCGAGTTAAATTTGAGATCTGCCTATATATATATATATACATACATACTTAAAAGAAACCTCCAAGACTAAAAAATAATCATCCATTCAAAGATAACATTTAAAAAATGACTGTAGTACGAATCCTAACATGACTCTACATTACATTGCTAACTATATAAACCAATCTTACCATCGTCAATGATACCAGCAGCCTCATCACGGGCGTTCTGTTCCAGGGCCTTCAGGATGGCTTCAGGAACGGGGGGAGGGGTGGGGAAGTGCGCGCCCTGGGGCAGGAAACCACCCTGGTTGGCGGTGTAGCTCACGGAGTAGACCTGGCCGTCGTCACCAGTGTACTGGAAGCCTCCTTGCGCTTCGATACCATCGTTCTGGAATAATGTTTTGTTATAAGTTTTTTTTTGTAATTTTAAATAATCATTACCATCATCATCAGCCCGTATACGTTCCCACTGCTGGGACACGCGCCTCCTGTGAGGGTACCTAGGGCATAATCCACCACGCTGGCCAAGTGCGGGTTGGAGGTTGTGATATTCAAAACCTATTATTACTGTACACATACATAATTAATATAGTGTTGTATAAAGAGGATATTTTAAGCGTTTGTAAGTTTGTTTATAACATATAAATACAGATAGATACTATTAAACACTTCTCATGTTTAAAAACGGCGGTAAATAGATTGATAACATAATGAATAAATCGAGTTTTAAATTATTATTTCTATCGTTAAAATACACAATGTATTTAGTAGCTAAAATTTGCTTTACTTTTGCGGGAAAACCGAGTGGAACCGGGGCAAGTAACTAGTTATGTATAAACTGCACTGGGAACATTTAAGATGCATAATTTCCATAGTAATTCCATTCTGAAGTTTTATCATACACGTAAAGATCCCATTGTTCTCACGATTGCATCGCTTTGAATTTGTTTATTGTAAAGTTTACATCCAGTGATTGGATAGCGATAATATATTTATAGCTTACAAATATTTTTAGCCGTTATTAAGTTGAATGAAAATTTACTATCGTTAGAATCTATAAATAAATTATTGATCGAATAGAATTCTATAATTGTTTATGAGATGACGATAAATGAATAGTATTTTAAGTCTTTTATGTGAACTTAATAGTTACTATAGCGATAATTAGCTTAACATAGCTTAGCAGGTGAAGTATGTACAAACTTTTTTCGTTAAGTATATCTTCTGATCCTTGAAATGTAACCTCTTATGATTTATTTCCATAGTAAACTTTGATATTATGCTAACAATGATACATAATTACTTGACCTTATAGTCGTTTCTATTTAAAATATAATTAATTTCCGACATTATAGTAATGAATAAAACCATTAACTTTTTAAATTCCTTTGTAAGAAAATGTAGGAAAATCAACATTAATTTGAAGTTTTATGCAAATACTACCAGAAGCATTTTAAAGTAAGTTGTTTTACTTTTATTCTACAAAAAAGACAATATCAAACAATCTCAATGCTACCAAAATACTATATAAAAGTAACAGACATAAAAATATCAAAACAATGTCGACAACATCTTTCCTAATTCATCATTTGTTTAATTTATACCGTTTTAGTTGTATATGCAAAATAACGCAATCCAGCTTTTTTTATAAAACATTTCCAATTCAAAACTAACCTTACCCAACATATCGAAACAAACATTTGATCAACCTTCATGAATTAATTATCATTTGACACGCATCCAATATCAAATGATGACACTATAAATATAACCCGGCATAATTTAAAATAAATTACGCATAATAGCCGTCCCTTGCGTTACAATACATCACAAAATGTTAAGGTTGCGTAAACCGACATTTCGAATAGGTCGCCGTAAGGTGATCACCGTGATTGCCTCTTTATAGGAAATTTGTTTGGCCTTGCAGTAATAGACTGATACTAGATCTCACGGTGTATTTACATCAAACGAGCGCATGCTCATTCTAACCCCACTATGTCAAATTCTTTTAGTGTGAGGCGTAAAGCATTCTTTAGTAGTTCTTCGTGTTCGAAATGATTCTATGCAATGTTCTAATACTGAACAATACTGAATACGAGTTATCGTTTACACTAAAAGATCACGAAAGAATGCTCTTGCTCTATGTTCGTTTGATGTAAATGCACCGTCAGAGCATGTTTAGAAGCCAAGCGGGTCAAGTTACAACTAACTGTGTTAGCGTTGAGATGATTAATTGATTGCATATCTAAACTTGAATTACCCATGTATTTGTTTTGTTATCGACCTATATCTTTAAAATATTTTATCTGAGCTTGTGTTGCAACTGTTCCGATTTTTTAGATATTTTACTGAGGATTTAGGTTATGAGGATAAGGAGGTTTTTTTATAGTGAATGACTTTGCCTACAAAGATGCACTGCTAAACTATTGGCATATGAACTCAATATAACAATTTGTCATGCAGCAGTTGCGAATAATTGCAAGCAAATTCCTTTACTGGCTAAGAAATAAGGATGAGTTTTGGAAGTTCAGCCTTTACATAGTAGAGAGGATGGACATTTGTATGAAAATGCTTAGTACTTATAGAAAATAAATAGGATATAAATATATAATGATACTTAACTAAATGCAAGAAGAGTCATAAACAATCTCTAGTTTTTTTTTTGTAATATGCTAATTCATAGATAAACATATTTTGTCATTAAAATCTAAATGAAATAAAATGTAAATATATGGACAATAAATTATGCTCAATTTCACAATAATACTAAATACGTGATGGACCATTAGCTTAAGTTAATAAGCAATAATATAAGTAATATAAGCTATTTAATGTTTAGGAATAGCTATTAAACATTTAACTTAGAATTTAGATTATGTAACAAGTTGTAAGTGAGACTAACTTTAAGAGCTTAGACTGTGAATTAATTTTTGTAACACTTATCATTGATTTATTGATGTTAAGACATGCTTTAATTGAATTTTTTTGTTTAATATTAATTTGTAAAATTTATCGATAGTGTAATGAAATGATTCCGAGCTATTGGAGTTATCGTGTTTTTCTGTTGAATTTATTTAATATATAATTATGTATTTCATTTGCTTTAACCTACAATTTATGATTTATACTCTAAGATTCATTAACTGGCTGATAATCTTGTAAAACATGCATTTTTCTCAATACATCTGTCGATCATGTTAATACAAGGAAGTGTCCTTAAACACCATGTTTCCTATCCATGTAAATCACACATAATATCAAATGTTTACATGACAGCTATCGATTACTCCACGTTCACCACGTGTATCAACGTATTACCCCACCAAACCACCGATGTATCTCACCTCACGGCCCTGCTCCTCAGCCTTGATGCCATTCTCGGTCTCATAGTTCCACCGGTAGGAGTCCTCCTTAACCTCGGAGTCCAGAGAGATAATACGCGCGTTCTTCTCTAACCCAGCTTGCGGCCGGTTGGACTCGTAGTTGGGAAGGAAGGCTGCCGCGGCGATGCCGACGAATGAGGCAATAAGGAGCTATAATAAAAATTAGATTAGTTAGGTTTTGGTTATCTGTTAAGTTAAAATTTGGTATTAGCATGTTTTAAAAGAGCTAACTATGCAGTTTCTTGCCGTTCCATAGAAACTGCTTTCCGAATTTATGACGATTTAAAAGTGTCTGTTTCTAGAAGTCTAATTGAATAAGTAACTGTTTGAGTTTGAACTTGATAGTCGTTAGGCGGGACCACACAGAGTGAGCAGCCTCGCGAAGCAATTGCTGTGCGAAGTAGTGTGAACGTGACTTGGCCGAGGAAATAGCGTGTGCTATTTTCCTCGGACGAGTCATAATCAATTGCTTCGCGAGGCTGCTCGCTCTGTGTAGACCTGCCTAATGACCCAAAAATTTACTTATATATCTGAAGAATAGGTTTTTTTAGTTTGTAACGTATAAACTATTATTATATCATTATTAATTTCCTATAATATTATTTGTTTTTCGTTTGTTTTATTGATGATGGCATATCATTTACTTTTTATTCATATCGCAAAAACAAATTTAAAATTAAACACACATTTCTTCTTTGCGAAACGTATGATCGCTTACATGACTTTTGTTTGAACAAACTTGCAAAATATCAATAGAAATCGTACTGGAAAACGTGGGTGGACCTTATAATGATATAACGTGTTAAATGTATAGGTCATAATTTAAAAGTACTGCATACGATAGTCGCACTGTAATACAGCCTTTGACCTCTCATAGTATCTTATTACGACATAGTAATGTTAATTATATATTTGAATCAGAATATCATTGATTTAGAATTTGATTGATAGCTGTTTTATTAATTTAAATTTTGATTATGATGAATTTTGACTTTACAATAGTCTATATATTATTGTTCTAATTAGAGTTAGATATTACGAATACTATTGATCTAACTATTATTAAGTAGACACATTTTTTATATGTATGCAGATATATATTTTTGAAGTGAAACTTCTTTATCGGGGTTGGAAAAAAATTTAGTGTAACATTTTTTCGTTACGCGTGACATTTTTCCGTTACGCGCCATCTTCTTCTTATCCCTACCACGCGTGATTCGACGTATTTCTGTAAAGTTACATATAGTAAATTATTTTTTGAAAAATAAGGTCATAAAGAAGTTTCACTTCTTACGTGTGTACACTAGTACACGCACACATTTTTTTATTTCACGTGAGACCTAAATATACGAATTTTGTTGGAATTAAAGTTCTGAAATTTGAATGTGGGATTCCAGTGACGCCCAACTAATTCTATTGTTTCTTTAATTACTCGAATATATATTGTTCTACTTTGAATAACTAAGAAACAGCTAGGTCATCTGAAAGATAAATTTAAATACTAAATTTGGACTAAGGGATTGCAAAATACAATAATTGGAGGGAAAAATTATTGTTGTAAAAAGGACGGTCTACATTTATATTATTAATTTTAAATAGGTTCTAAATATTATTGTTCTTTAGATTAGTTTTTTATGCCTTTAATTTTTTGGTGACTCATCATCATTATGAGATTTAAAATATTATAAGAACAGATAAATATAATGGATTTAAACATAAATTAGTATGATATATACATTAACAACTTTTAATTTTTGTTATATTGATCAAGTTATTATACAAGGTTTTTTTTTTGGATTATGTTTAAATTTTATAAAATTTGCTTAACTTTAAAATCACTATCTTGTTAAATAAAAAGGATGATAACTTACAACTACAAAACAAAATTTTGGAACTTTTTTTAACTTAACTTCAAAAAGCTTTGTACAGCTTTTTAAATTTAGGACTTTTTAACAATTTCTTTAACTAAATCTACGATTGTAAATCGATATATAACATATCGATTCTACATATATTATTATTTACTCACCACCTGCATGTTGATTGAGGTCGGAGTTAAATCTCGAATGATGATTCGCTTTGACTCGCTGCGTTTATATACATACGAGACGTTACAAAATTCATACTAGATTATAATGAAATAGCTTTTCCCAATAAATATCTGAACTTTAGACAGTTTTGCGTAAGTTTTTTTTTATCTGTGAACTCAGATATTATTTGACTGTAATTGTATCGTAAATTTTTAGGGGGCCTTGGCTTTAAGGTGCTGGATTGATTGTTAAATGGTTGGTTAAGATAAGTATCGATGAGAGAGAAACAGTACTATAGGATTTGCTTATGTATTACTAGGTTTCCGCCCGCGGCTTCGCCCGCGCAGTCAAAGAAAAACCCGCATAGTTCCCGTTCCCGTGGGATTTCCGGGATTGCGTCATTTTCCCGGGATTAAAAGTAGCCTATGTCCTTTCTCGGGTATCAAAATATCTCCATACGAAATTTCATGAAAATTGGTTCAGTAGTTTAGGCGTGATTGAGTAACAGACAGACAGAGTTACTTTCGCATTTATAATATTAGTATGGATGAGTTTATTTAGTTAAAAGTTAAAAAATAGTAGTTATAAAAGCATTAAGCATAAAAAACATGAAATTATTTTTTGTTAAATTTAAAATTTTACATTATTTACACGATATGTCCTTTATAAAACTCGGGTAATGGGTAGGTTCATATTATTCACATATTGTGGTAGATTACATTAAATCAATAAATGTTTCGTTGTAAATGCTCTGAAATTGCCAAAGTTTTTCGGAAGCTTTTTACTGACTGGCTAAACTAACAACCAGGCATTTGATAAAGCAAGGTATTTTCGTAATTAGTTACGTATCTAAATCTGGTTGAAAATTTGTAATTGTTATATTATGGTCGACGTCGGGGTGCATCACTTGTTTTAAATGTAAATCATAAATTAATGAACAAAATGATTATTTAAGATTTATTAGCAATAAATATGAAAATAATGACATTTATTACCTAGGTAAAGCCTAAGATTTATCTAGGCTTATAGCAAATTAATTATGGTGACATTTGATTTTTGGTAAAAATAAAGGAAATTGCAAACAAATTGTATTACCAACTTTATTTTATTTTTTATCTTCGTATTAAAAATAGACCATCACATTACTATCTAAAACAGTGTATTACTAAAGTTCTTTACAATTGTATTTTCATAAATAAAAAATTAACACGAAAACAAAAAAAATTGGTTAGAAAGCAGAAGAATCTCTATCAATTCATTTTCAATCTTAATCAGTTCATTTATTTAAAAAATAAATAAACGCAACTTATTATTTCTACTTAAATAATTTATTATATTGTCGCTAGCAAATAAATATGCATTAATATTATCAGAAAATTATTACTTATTGAATACTTAACACCTTCTTTACACATATAGATAAGAGTTTTAACACTAATTAGTTGACAGATTATATTTTATTATAATGTTAAACGCAATTAAATTATTTACTTCAAAATATATTATTAGTAATACGACAAATCGTAGGTTGTGTTTTATCTTACACTAGCTGTGCCGCGCGGTTTCACCCGCATTACTCCGCTCCTGTTGGTCTTAGCATGATGATATTATATAGCCTATATTACTCGTGGATAATGTAGCTTTCGAATGGTGAAAGAATTTTTTAAATCGGTCCAGTAGTTTATGAGCCTATTCAATAAAATCAATCAAACAAACAAAGTTTTCCTCTTTATAATATTAGTGTAGATGTGTGGCTTCAATTTTCATTCATTAACAGTGTGAGAATTTTCACTATACGAAACGTATTAATATATACTATGTATTTGCACTTGCTAGTACTACTTAGGGTGACAAATCAACATCGAGCTATGCTGCGCTGTACTGCGCTGTGCTGTGTTTGGTCAACTCGCTCGTTTATTATTTTAATGAGGATACAAACAAATCATGCTGTGCTGCGCTGTGTGAGGCTACGCTCTGTTTAAAAACGCAGCAGTCTCGAGCGAGGCGCGCTACCCGCCGTGCTGAGCCGCGCTGTGCCGAACTGTGCTATGTTTTTATGGAGCTCTGCCATGCTGCGCTGTGTCGAGCTATGCTAGGTTTGGAGCACGCTGCGTGACCCTCCATCGCCGCATTAAATTCATTAAAATTCTCCGTATTTTTCACGTATGGTGTGAGGTAACAAGCTACCGTGACTGGACTCTTTTAACGACAAAATACAATAACACATAAAATATCCATATCCTATGTCTAATCCATATCCTATATCCTACTATGTCGTAATGTTTACGTTTTTTTGAAAATAGGGTCATATTTGACGAGATAAACGACTACACGAGCTGCTTGCTGATTACTTTATACTGAGCTAGATTGTTAAAAAACGTAGCTTAAGAAACACAGCACAGCACAGCGCAGCGCAGCATCGTTTAATTGTTAAATAAACGTAGCTTAAGAAACACAGCACAGCACAGCGCAGTACAGCGCAGCATAGCTCGATGTTGATTTGTCACCCTTATACTTGCATTCTTTGATAAAAAATCGAAGTCTTAAAAAGCTAAAATTGACAGCCAAAGTTTTTAAATTGAGCTTTTATTTAGAAATTAAAGACTTGGAATGAATTAGATTCTCACCATTCGAAACGTCAAGTTAAATAATACATCAAATAAAACGCATTTACAATCCGTTAAAAAGGTTAGACAACTAATGCATATTTGTGAAAACTATGTTCAATTCCTAATTTCATTTACCAAACAGCTTAATTTAAATCTTGTGACACACAAAACTCTAACAAAAATAACTTGACATTAACAAAAAATCTAGAAAGCATCTGCTCGACCTTAGACATTCTTCATACATTGCGAGCGAACCCACGCTATGCACTAGTGTCAAAGCCCAAAGGACAGGTGATAGGTGCCTTATCATCCGTTTCGTAACAAAGTTCAATGTTAAATAACTCTACATTCACTAAGCTATCGATCTATAGATCATAGATGATCTATAATAAGGCAATACTTATAGATCTATATAGACTTCCTGTTTCTTGTATGGTTCAGTGGTTGAAGGGTTATGGGTTCGATTCCTAATGAAAATGAGAATAAGTGTCGCTGTGGAATTAATACTTAAACTAAGTGTTTGTTATTGTCAATTGTTTACGCTACGAATTGAAAATTTTCGTTAAGAATTTCGGTAAAAAGTATTATAAAGAACCATTTCTTATAATGATAAAAATAATGATTAAATTGGAGACATCTATTTCTTATTTTACATTAAAAAAGATGTGTGGACAGTTTTGAACACCCCTAATTTGTAACTTAGAATCTTAAATATGTAGATGTTTAGTATTTATTTTGCTGCTGCGCTTCGCAGTTTCACCCGCGTGGCTCCGCTCCTGTTGGTCTTAGCGTAATGATATATAGCCTATATCCTTCCTCGATAAATGGGCTATCTAACACCGAAAAACTTTTTCAAATCGGATCGTAGTTCCTGAGATTAGCGCGTTCAAACAAACAAACAAACAAACTCTTCAGCTTTATATTATTAGTATAGATTATTTCAAACACCAACAGTGTTACATCTATTCTTGAACTTAATGCGTATAAAAGTTAATCATGAATGAAAAGAATTCGTACATATATCGTAAGAGAAGGCATCATAATGCTCAAGTATTTTAGTAATAGCTAGTTTAGCTAGCTTTTATATCACACTTAGTTCTCACATTCTTATAGTAGAAGAAAGGTCATTATTTTGCTCAACACTGATATTTGGAGTCCACACCCTAGAGTTACACTTAGCCATTGCATTATGTATTGCATATTCATGATTTAGTCGGAAATTGTTGTAAAAAAAACATAATAATTAACTGTATGTATTGTAATGATGTTATGATCCTGAAAGTCTTATATAGATAATTATAACGATGCACGCTGGTTTTTTAAATATATAAAAAAACCTCTTACGATTTTGGTGAATATTTGTTTGCAAATAGAATAATATACCTATAAGAATATGCCCGTCAAATGTCAATCTTACGATAATTATTATTATATGAACAGCAACTAAAAATGAGAGGAGAACTAAAAAAAATATTATCTATTAGTAGAAATGAATTCTCGTTACTCAGAAAATGCTATTATATAATACTTTAGATCATTAGTATTTAAACAAACAAGTACGATTATTTAAAGTAAAGAAGTTTGAGGTAAGTAATACTTTGAGAGAGCTAATATATTGTGTACATAATAACGAGCATGTATTTTATGTGTATGTGTGTTTGTACCGAATAAGTGCCGAAACTACTGGACTAACTTCCAAAATTATTCATTAGTTTTTAGCTATATTATTCTGAAAGAATGAATACCTAAAAATTATTTATTGCGTTACAAAAGCATTCCTAAAATAAACAGTAATTTAAAAAAAAAACAAAACAAGGCGGCCTTATCGCTATGTAGTGATCTCTACCAAGCAACCCTTAACAAAAAGAAATAAAACCAAGTGTAAATATATCTGTCCCTCTGCTTTTATCTCTGGTCCATTTAGAATCAGAATAAGTTGAATATAAGTGATAGTTTCCCACAAAAATATTACCAACTAACAGGGTCGAAGTCCAAATATTTAATTACTTCAATAATATTGATATACATTTCAATAAATCATAATCATATTACCGCAACCTAAAACCAAAGAACGAATACATGTCTATTGTGTTACGATAAATGACCTCGGGGGTCAAATGCTTGAGACAGGTTTCGTGTGACCCGTGATTTATTTTAAACTATTCTAACCACTTACTATTTGTGGCTATTGACTTTTACTATTTGAGTTATACTAACTCATATAGAGTTAGTTTATGCAAGAGGTATTAGTATACAGAAAAGGACATTTAAGATTATTTTTTTTCCGGTAGTAAGGGATAAAACCTTTGTCACTCAATATCTCTTATTTATAATGGAAAATTCTATTAAAATCTGTTCAAATTTTTCAAATGCTAGTGCTGACAAACATAAAAAATGGCAGTAGTTTTTATGTGTATTCATAGCCAACTGCTAGCTATTTTAATTGTTTCTCCTCTCTTCTTATCCTTTTCTTTGCTCCGCTCCTGTTGGTCTTAGCGTGATGATATATAGCCTATAGCTTTCCTCGATAAATGGGCTATCTAAAACCGAAATAATTTTTCAAATAGAACCAGTAGTTTCTGAGATTAGCGAATTCAAACTAACCCTACAGCCTTATAATATTATGTGTAGATTGAACATTATCTACATTCTGGATGAGAATTAGAATCTTCTAGTTAAAATTATAGTTAAATTATTTAAAACATTAGATCCCGTTTTACATATATATTAAGTTTTTAATTTTGAAATGTATAATACTGCCATAAAATTTAAACTCAAATATCCTATGTCATATTTTATATCGTAATCAAATTTATTCAATACAAATTCACGGCACATCAAGGCTTTGATTGACAAATAATTATTCAAAAATATAAACATTCACAAAATAATATTTTTAATCAATCATTTTTGTACCAATGCTTTGAAGTAATAAAATAAAGGATTGTACACGAATAGAAATCTATACTAATACTAGCGGCCCGCCCCGGCTTCGCCCGTGGTACATATGAAAAATAGATGTTGGCCGATTCTCAGACTTACCCGATATGCACAGAAAATTTCATGAGAATCGGTCCACCCGTTTCGGAGGAGTATGCAGACTAACATTGTGACACGAGAATTTTATATATAAGATTATAAAGCTGAAGAGTTTGTTTGTTTGTTTGAACGCGCTAATCTCAGAAACTACTGATCCGATTTAAAAAATTCTTTCGGTGTAAGATAGCCCATTTATCGAGGAAGGCTATAAGCTATATATCATCACGCTAAGACCAACAGGAGTGGAGCACTGCGGGTAAAGCCGCAGGGCACAGCTAGTAAACAATAAAAGTGAATAGTGGTATTATTGTTTAATTATTATTATCATAAATGCAGTATGTGTTTATCATAATTTTTTTCACTTAACACCAAATGGATGGATGGACGAGTTATATGGAGACTGGAAAGAACTGAATAAATTTTCATAGAAAAAGGGAAAATTTAATGGACTTGACTATGTAGTTTCAAAAAGTATCATCATATTTTATCAAAAAGCTCTAAAAACATGTCAGTTAAACTCAAAACTCAAACTTAAACATTTATTTATTCAATTTGACTTCTTTTAGAAGCACTTTCGAATCGTCATTACATATTTTTAACATTTACCACCGATTCGGAAAGCAGTATATATGGAGAAAAACCGGCAAGAAACTCCATCCATTTGCTCTTTTAAAATCATGTCAATATTACAATCCAATTTTACATAATATGTAACTTATATCTAACTACATAATATATCATAATATGCCAAAGAACTGTCCTGTGGTTCTTACGCTACAACCCTCCATGGATTTTCATCTTCCATATATTCGTTAACGCTGTAATAGTGGTAATAAGCTCTCTGAACTAATACATTTTTTACATAAGTTTTAAATTTAAACTCAAATGTAATAGACCGTTTTACTATATTTATTTTTGTAGTATCAAACCAAACAAACTGTTTTATTTTTAAACGATTACATATTTTCATACATAGCAATAAACTTCTATATTACGTATAGATACGTAAACCTAAACTATGTAGTTACATTTTATCAAAAAGCTCTAAAAACATGTCAGTTATGTACAACAATGTTTATTACTATTTCGCTTGCGACGTAATTTATTACATGAACCTCCATTAACACTAATTAAGTAGGCGTTTAACCTAAAATAATTAGCCTACTGAACATTGTAACAATGAGGAAATGAGTCAAAGCTTTTGCAAGAAGTTTGAAAACAACAATACCTACACATAGAAAATTATTACTTTTTCATAAAAAAATACTTGGTTTTATGGATTATGGATTGTATATTTTGTGTTTATTTTGTTTTATTTAAAAATAAAGTTAAAGTAAAAGTGATAAAAAAATATTATTACCATTTAATTAAAACACAACTTAATAAACATGAAACAAGGAAAAGTTTATTTTAATATTGATCGCATTTAAATTGATCATTTAATAGACTAAACTTTTGCATCTACGATGTTAATACAAAACTCATAAATAGTTAAAATCACAGAGATACAGTTGCCTATATTTATAAGTTAATTCAAGAAAAATCATATGAGTATCCAAATGCACTTTATATTTTTCGTAAAACAGTTCAAAATTCTTCCACAATTTTCCAATTATAAAATTCCTCGTTGGAATTTCAGTACCAAGTAAATTACGATCATAGCTCATAGAAAGTCAGGCAAAAGCTTTTGAAATAGTTGCAATGTACATTCTGTTCAGTTGTAAAAATTACTATGAAAAACTGCATAAGCAATCACAAAAAATGGTTGCCTGTAAAGTCGGTTTTACGGGCGAAGATTTTACGTGACAACGATCATAGTTGAGTGGGAGAGAGACGCAAGGCATTCGGCGGGCCTCTCTCTCGTTCGGTGACTCATCGTAACGTTACCAAGCGTTACACTTTTTCATAAGTGGCGCGGCTGGCAACCTAATTTAAGACGTTGTCACGTCAATAAGTATAATTCCTTATAAGAGGATTACATAATAAAAAGGAAACATCAACTAATACGCACTCAAATCGATGTTTATAAATAACCTTTAAAAATAAGGATGACTGCGTTCTTAACCTCTTGCATTGTTTACAAGTTAAGGTCGCGTTAGAATATTATAAAACGAAAATTCTCACGTTTTCTGTCTGTCTGTGATCATTGATAACTGAACTTATTTAAACAATCTATCGATTTTCTCATTGCCTTGAGTTCCCACAATATATAAAGCATTTTTATTAATTAAATTATTAAAAAAATGGTACATTTTTATTCATAATAAGGCTTCTATTGTCTCTTGGTGTCTAAAAATTATGAAAAATATATTTTATCTTTAAGACATAGAACTAGTCAGTTGCTCTGGTTTCAACCGGGTTGACCAGGGATAAAACAACAAAGAAAGGCCAACGTCATCGAGTAATCACTGTAGCTTTTTACTGCAGTAAAATATTTCAATTCAACTATTACATTCGGAGCAAGTAAAATGAAAACAAGAAAACAGGTAATAGATAATATTTATGATCTTTATTCAACTTTGATTTGGGGGTCTAGAACTTTACAAATATATAAAAGAGTGCTTTCAATGTTTAAGATGATTCATGCTCTATGAAATTTAAAAAAAGAGGTAAAGTATATAAAAAGCTACATTCTTAATAATGTTACCTCTTAAAAAACATTTATTCACAATTCTATTCAATTACCTCAACCATGAGCAAACTATATGATACATTTTACATTCCAAAAAATAAAAAATCATATTCAAATGTCGTATGGATATAATTAATTTAATTAAATCACAATCACGACACATCAGTATCATTTTATTGGAAAGAAATTCTACGTCCATAGCTCGATACAATCTAATAATTACCTCTATAGGTCAGGATGGACAAATACCGATGCAAATAGCAAATATCCCTGATAATTTATGGCTCCCGGATATATTAAGATGGACGATACTGTAGAGACCTTGACTGAAGCCCTTTAGTCATGCTTTTATAATACAGCTGAAGAGTGTGTTGGAACGATGTAATCTCAGAAACTAGTGTGAATTGAGAAATTATTTTTATGTTGGATAGTCAATTTATCGAAGTAGGATTTAGGCTATATAAAAATACTCTATTACCAATTAAAGTTCAGTATTAATTGAAAATGCTAGACAATATTACTTTAGAGAGCGATTTTATCTTCTGCGAAGTTGCCTGTCTCATTTGAGATGTGCCACCGTAGACGTAATTCAATTAGTAAAAATAATTTGGAAAATCCAAAAGTGCACGCCTCATAATTTTTTTTTTTAATAATTATTTATTAATTATTATTTTTGTTTATTTAATAACAATTAAACCACATCGAATCAGACCCTGAAAAATGAAAGGGTTCTATTCCTGAGCATACTCAAGCGTAAGAGAAAAAAAAAGACTCGATTAGTAAAGTATTTCGGTCGCTATCGTGTTAACAAGAAAATCCTCCGCACATACAGACACACGGACGTCCAAGACAGAACTTTTTTAAACTGTTTTTTAACTAGTTTAAATAACAAAAATGACATCAAAAATATCATGAATGTTAAAAATAGTGTTTTTTCTTAATATGTGTGTGTATGTATTATCTTACAAGTGCAATGTATGATACATAAAGACATTTTAAGTTTGAAAAATCAGATGTTTTGCGCGAAGTGACAGTAGTACCCACCTCAACGCTTCGCTTATGAGGCGTGCAATATAATGTGCACGTAGATGCACAGATTTTTTACTTATTTATTATCATATAGTTACAATAAGATCATGGTTGATATCATTCATCATATAATAAAATTATAAAACTATATACCAACCTATAGTCTCAAAGGAGCGTCATTTATAAGTCGTAATTATATTATTAAGGCTTGGCTAAATTGTTTATTAAATTTATATTTCTATCAATGATTGTGTTAACGCTGGATAATTTATCCATTCTAATATGTCCATTATGTTATTTAGAGTTTGTTTGGTCTCACAAATTGTATTAAATGCAACCTTTGGATATATTTATAATGCGAAATATACTGTAAAGTGTCTGACTCTTCTCTGTAGAAACTGCTTTCTGATCGGTACTTAAAAACTACGTAATTATTACGACGTTTCAAAAGCGCCTTTAAATTAATTTGAATGTAATATAGATAATTGTTTTAATTTAAACATATTATATTCAATTTTGAGTGTGATTTTTTATTGTTTCGATTATGCTTTTAGAAATTAAAGATTTTTAACGGATTTTAAACATATATCTCCGCGTGACCATGCTCGCTATAAAGTGTGCGAAAAAAATAAAAGAATGTAACGTCGGGAAAATCAAGGCTCAAAAGTGTTTGCAAGAGATATGTCTATTGGGCAGAGCCAGCGGACGAAGCTGAAGACAGATCGTGGCGTAGTAGTGTCGGCCAAGCCAGAGGTATTAGGAGAGGTCGAGAGGTTCTACCGGCAACTTTACACCTCAGTTGCCAAGCCTGTTTCTAGTCCGGCGAAAGACCCGAGAGCCCGACTAACCCGACATTTCACCGAAGATATCCCGGACATCAGCCTGTACGAGATTAGGATAGCTCTGAAACAGCTTAAGAACAACAAGGCGCCGGGTGAGGACGGAATCACCTCTGAGCTTCTGAGAGCGGGTGGTAAACCAATCCTTAGAATGCTACAGAGGCTATTTAATTCCGCCCTACTCGAGGGCACAACGCCTGAAGCATGGAGCAGGGGTGTGGTTGTTCTGTTCTTCAAAAAGGGAGACAAGACCCTATTGAAGAACTACAGACCGATATCACTCTTGAGCCATGTTTATAAGCTGTTCTCCAGGGTTATCACGAATCGTCTCGAACGCAGGTTAGATGACTTCCAGCCTCCCGAACAAGCCGGTTTCCGTAAAGGCTTTAGCACCATAGACCACATCCACACGCTGCGGCAAATTATACAGAAAACCGAGGAGTATAATTTGCCACTATGCTTAGCGTTTGTGGACTATGAAAAAGCCTTCGATTCGATCGAGACCTGGGCCGTGTTAAGGTCTCTCCAGCGGTGCCGTATTGACTATCGGTACATCGAAGTATTGAGAAGCTTGTACGAACACGCCACCATGTCAGTCCGAGTACAAGATCAGTGTACAAAGGCAATCCCATTGCAGCGCGGTGTCAGACAAGGCGACGTGATCTCGCCCAAACTTTTTACCGCTGCTTTGGAAGATGCCTTCAAACTGTTGGAATGGAAAGGACTAGGCATCAATATTAATGGCGAGTACATCTCTCATCTTCGTTTTGCCGATGATATCGTAGTCATGGCAGAATCCATGGAAGACCTTAATGCAATGCTCGATGACCTCTACAGAGTTTCACAACAAGTGGGCCTTAGCATGAACATGGACAAGACGAAAATTATGTCGAATGTCCATGTTGTGCCCACTCCAGTCTCTGTTGGAAACTCTACTCTCGAAGTTGTTGACGAATATGTCTACCTAGGACAAACCGTCCAATTAGGCAGGTCCAACTTCGGGAAGGAGGTCAATCGTCGAATCCGACTCGGATGGGCAGCGTTCGGGAAGTTAAAGAACATCTTTTCGTCCAAAATCCCTCAGTGCCTGAAGACTAAAGTCTTCGAGCAGTGTGTGTTACCAGTGATGACTTACGGAACAGAGACGTGGCCTCTAACCCTGGGCCTTGTGAACAAGCTCAGCGTCGCCCAACGTGCTATGGAAAGGGCTATGCTCGGAGTTTCCCTACGAGATCGAATCAGAAATGAGGAGATCCGTAGGAGAACCGGAGTCACCGACATAGCTCGCCGGATTAGCACGTTGAAGTGGCAATGGGCGGGGCACATAGCCCGTAGAACCGATGGCCGTTGGGGCAGAAAGGTTCTGGAATGGAGGCCACGTACGGGAAGACGAAGCGTGGGACGACCTCCCACAAGATGGACAGACGACCTGGTCCGAGTGGCAGGGAGCCGCTGGATGCAGGCCGCCGGTGACCGGTCGTACTGGAAATCCTTGAGGGAGGCCTTTGTCCAGCAGTGGACGTCCCACGGCTGATAAGAAGAACGTCGGGAAAATAATGTAATGAATAAATCGCGTTTAAAATCCGTTAAAATCTTTAATTTCTCAACTAGTTTAATTTTTTATGGGTTCATATTTTCAAATCAGTTATACTTCTTTTTATGTTGGGCACTTAAGACATAGGCCTTTATTGTAAGTATCAAGTCTTCTTATTAAGCCCTTTAATTGCAAACTAAATGAATGCATGTACACGTATTCACAATAATAAATGATAAACCTTATGTTAAGGAGAGTATGAAAAAAGCTCCTATATTATGATGAATAGCAAATGAGAATATTAGTTATGCTATTAATACGTTAATGTACTCAAGAAGAATGTCTAATGGCCTGTTGGATAAATCAAGTATATGAGTTTTATAAGTAACTTTAAATTGTTGTTGCTAAACTTAAAGGCATTTTTTTCAGCTGGACTTCGTTCAAAGGCCTCCTTAGTAATAATACACGAATTTTGATAGGTACTCTGAGAAAGCCATCCAAACTGTAGAATTTTATGAAAATACAACTAATGTCATTAAATTAGGTCATTGGGCTTTACGAGGCTTTGTAGTTCATACTATAACAATAAGATGTAGGTTAAACTATCTAACTATTGATTTTTGAGGCTTTGATTATGTTTTATTAAAATAATTGAAAATCATACAGTCAGACGTTGATTTGGAAGCTATCCATACTTAATATTATAAATGCGAAAGTAACTCTGTCTGTCTGTCTGTTACTCAATCACGCCTAAACTACTGAACCAATTTTCATGAAATTAGGTATGGAGATATTTTGATACCCGAGAAAGGACATAGGCTACTTTTTAACCCGGGAAAATGACGCAATCCCGGAAATCCCACGGAACGGGAACTATGCGGGTTTTTCTTTGACTGCGCGGGCGAAGCCGCGGGCGGAAACCTAGTATGTCATCTTTCTTAATTAGGCAATGAAATATTGCATAGCTTTGCTTAGTTTATTTTATCTATAATGTGTAATTTTAAACAAGTTGTGAGTAGTGAACGTTTGTAATAAATTGATTTTAATGCGTATAATTCAGAAATGGACCTGAAACCTTTGTACTATGTTAGTCTGATGATTCAATCTTCTATACATATTGCAAGGCAATCCCTTTTGACGCATTAAAGTGGTAGTACTATTTTAATAAAACGAAATACATACGTAAAAATATATTATACTACTTACGTAGCAAATTAGCCTTTAGGTATCACTCATATTCAAAATACTAAGTTATGGAATTAATACTAGGTGCAATAGTTATCATAATCAGTTATAATGTTTTGAATTGATGATTGATAAGTGAAAAAACACATAAAATATTTCCTTTACAATATTAGACTAGAGCATATTAAAATTCGCTCAATGAAATTAGCTAATCGTATAGTATTTTGTGTGTTCTCGTATTGTAGTTCAAGACATACTTCAGGGTCATTGTAGCTTTGGAGTAAGTCAAGTAAAATACGAAGAACTGAAAGAACATACTATACAGAAAGTATAGTCGAAAGCTCTCAGTCAGGCTGAGACAAATGGCAGACGAATAGAATAACGCGGAATTTTCATTAAATTAATACGTCATACACATTCATAACAAATGCTGCGAACACATTGTAAAAGTTCAAAGCTCATTACAGCTTAAAAATATGCTCTTAGATAATAAAATAAACGTGAAGTATTTCTGGACATACTTAAAACTGTACTCAGAGAACAAAAATTACATAAAAAATTAATAAATTGAAACTGATTTGAAAAAAATCGATAAAAAATACGTACATACATGCAAATTGCAAAGTTAATTCAATTTGTATTATTTGCAGAACCCTAAATACCGTTGTACAATAACATGACTAATTCTGAATGGGTGTCGGATTCTCGCGATGTGGGATAATATCCTCTCCATTCTGTGTCCTTGACTCTGCACATATTGTTGTGTTCCACTTAGCGCTTATTAAATATGTTAAATAAAATAAATAAATAAATAAAGCTTTATTTGATCCATAATATACAGTTATAGTTTCAATTACAATTTAAGCAGAAAGCTGAAGAGTTTATTTGTTTGTTTGAACGCGCTAATCTACTGGTCCGATTTGAAAAATCTTTGGTGTTAGATAGCTCATTTTATCGAGGAAGGCTTATATATTATTATCATTACGCTAAGACCAACAGGAGCGAAGCCACGAGGGTGAAACCGCGAATCGCAGCTAGTTTAAAGATATAATTTCATGCAATTGATCGTCAGTATGTGTATTGTATATATGCCAGTTTGTAGGAATCTTCACAAACATGATTGGGTTTTTTTCTCAAAAAAGTTTCATGAATGAACAAAAGATGGCGCTGTTTGCAAGAATTTTATATAATATAATTTTACTACTTTTACTAACAATATCGAGGCATTGAAAGTTTCGGAATATTACAAAAAGTTATTAGTTAAAATTGAGACTATAATAAAGTACGTATCGATTATTTTAATTCAGTATTCCTAAGTATTCATTATAATCTAATGAATAGAATATCAGAAATTTTAAAAATTGTTAATGCAAAATATAATTAGGTACCAAGTGGAAGCAACCATATCGAGAGTGAAGACGACGAGGAATGTCGATTTATATCTATTACAATGGAACAAGTGGGCTGATAGATTCGTAATCAATGCCTTTGTAAGCGTTTACCTTAAAGATGTGTATTATAGATAATTCGATTTGATTGAAATTTCAAAGTATAGTTTATTCGCTTATTGTTTATTATAGTTTATTCAATATTCTGTATTGATTTATATAAAAGGAACAACTTATTTAAGTAGAAGGAAACGGCTAAGAAAGGACAGAAAGATACTATATACTTACTTATACTACAGTAAAGTAATGATAATATTATGTTTACGTAAATGCATTTTCATATATTTTTCACTGAACTAATTTTCTTGACTCTACTTTCACGTTAACGATTAATTTGCAAACTTTAATAAATATTTGGCACAGATTTTCAAATAACTTAGATCAAGCGAGTTGGTAATATTATAGCGAAACATTTTATAAATTTTATGTTCTCATGGTGTGACTCATACTGAAACTTATAAAAAATACCTACTTGCATTAGCTTGATGTGCGTATTAAACCGTAACTGAAGTTTCGTAAATATTCACTGTTCTAAGCGATTTATTTTCAGTCTTAATACTACATATTGTATTATATTATATTCTTATTAAAACATACCCAAAAAAAGATAATATTTCTCGCATCGTCATACATGAGTACAGGACGTAGATATGGATTATTTAAGTTCCATACCCCTACTTAATATTATAAATGCGAAAGTATCTCTGTCTGTCAGTCTCTTCTTAACACCTAAACCACTGAACCTATTTGGATAAAATTTGGTACAAAGATAGCGTAAGATCGAGAAAAGACATAAGATAAATTTTATCCCGTAAATCCCACGAGAACGGGAACTATATGCGGGTTTCCTTGAATACGCGGCCGTAGCCGCAGGTGGAAAGCTAGTAAAAAATAAAAAGACGTGTGGCACTCGGGGACTGCCGTGGTAAAGCTATTGCATAGCATGCCTTCAAGCCACACCTCCGAGCCCGTCGGAGTGGGGAGCGTGAGGTTTTTTCGTTACGGAATTTCTCGATTCGGTCCCCGCGCTCAAGGCCCGCGATAGAAGCTATGCAATAGCTTAATAAATATATTTTCATACGTGAATAAAACAACAGAAAAACAATCATAGGAACTTTTATTGCTAGCATCAACAAAATAAACAACAAATTACAACCAATTTAAAGCAGTTAGTGATGGTACTCGTTGTGTTGCGCGGGCGAATAGCCCTCCTGTTGGTAACCCTCGTTGTAGTAGGCTTGGTGCTCGTCGCGGTAGTGACCTGTAAATAAGTATTAGTATTTCTGTAGTAGAATAAGTAATAGAGGATGATTAAGAGCATCCTCTATAATGATAATGATATTGAAATCTAAAACAGAATTTTTACAAATTACAGTCCCTGTTTATAAAGCATAGTCCAAATATAAGGAACAGGTATGCAGTTAGTTCCATTTTCAACTCAAAAATGGTTCAAATAATAATTTGCATTGCATGTTTAGCCAAGGATTTATATACCTAATGGACTGAGACCAAGAATTATTAAATTAATTAATTAAAACGGTCTCCGACCATAATCGATTTATTGGATTAATGAATTAAAATTTATATATATGATTCGTTCCGCAACATTCACTTCCAAAATCTACTTCTCTTACTCACAATCTTCCATTAACAAAAAAATCAAAATTTTCTTTGCAAGAACATAGCAAATTGCATTTTACAGACTTTTATACTAAATGTAGTAAACACTGTAACGAGCAGAGGTTAGATTCGAAGCAACAATCAATTATTTAACACGGATATCAAAACTATAATTTAAATAATTAAACTTTTGAGGAAACAAGTGATTAAATTATTAAATTTAACTACACTTAACAAGGTTGATGAGTAAACGGAATAGTAATTTGTAATGGTTACGATTAAGTTTTGATTATGTATCGGAAATAGTTACGTAGTAAAACACAAATATAATTTATGTATAAAATTAATGTTCTTGGAATTCATTCCATTAGCTATCTTTTCTTACACTCACCATTTTTTTGGATTAGAGAAGTCATTCGTCTTCTACTGAGTCACGGGTCAAATATAATCTATTTCACTGATCGATTTAACTTCACAAGTAAGGTTATTAAACTTTTCTTGTAATTACTAATCTGAGCTTCTGTGTCCTTCTAAACGAAATGTTTTGTATAGGTAGTCGCCGAGAATCTACTACATCTCCTAGTGCAGCACTAGAGCACTGCTCGAAACTCTTTAAGATTTTAAAATATTGACCAAAACTTTTTACGTAATTGAAAATTTCCCCTAAACCTCAACCCATATTTATTGACTTACTAGTGGTCCGCCCCGGCTTCGCCCGTGGTACATATTTAGTATCCTATGTCCCTCTCCTGGCTCTAAACTACCTCCCTGCCAATTTTCAGCTAAATCGGTTCAGCCGTTCTTGAGTTATAAGTGGAGTAACTAACACGACTTTCTTTTATATATATATATATATATATATATATAGATTTACTAGTGAAGTTAGTGTATTTACATAATATTATTAAATGAGAGTACTACAAACCGTCATCTGAAATCCCACTAGCTTCGTCTCTAGCATTTTGTTCCAGACTCTTCAAGATGGCATCTGGAATCGGGGGTGGGGTGGGGAGGTGCGCACCCTGCGGTCTGAAGCCGTGCTCGTCAGCTGTGTACGTCACGGTGTAAGTGTGGCCGTCGTCATCGGTGTAAGAGAAGGTCCCCTCGGCTGCTGTGCCGTGGGTCACTTGACCGGCTTCTTGCGCTTTGATACCTGGGAATTTGTTTAGGGCTATTAAATCGCATTGAAAGGGCAGATTAGGGAATAAATTACAATATTAAATCGCATTGAAAGGGCAGATTAGGGAATAAATTACATAATATGCATCTATTGAGGCGATTAAATGAAGTATCAAAAGGACGGATAGGTTGTAGGCCAACAATAGTTTAACTACGGCCGTTTATAGGCGCTTTTTCTAGTCAGATAATTACATGACTCGTAATATTATTCTGGAGTATAGGTAGACACTGTACTATAACTAAACTGGAAAGTTTGAATTTAGTTATTACAATGAATGGCGATTATTTTAGCGAATAAATTCGTTGAATACTTATATAAACTGCTAAAATAAAATTTTAAAACACTGACAATGTTTCAATTACTTACGTACCTATATATTATTTCACTTCAGGTATATAATTTTTAATTAGGTAAGTACTTACCTATATAAAAAGCATCAATATTTTATAATATTTCGTACTTAATTAATACCTATGAAAAGTTTAACCAAAATTTTAGCCAAAATTTAACCAAACAAATTATACAGACCTACTTAAAATAGAGCTTAAAATTAATAAATTAACTTACCATTTTCAGTTTCATAAGCATACTGGTAATTATGGCCGTTATTCTCTGAGTGGTAGTTCAGTATCCTCGCGGTTTTTTCAGCCAATGGCCGCTGTCCGTAGCCATGCTGTGATTGGTCAGGATACACCGCATGTTGCTCCACGCCCTGTGATTGGTAGATCTCCGTGTTGTAGTGCTCTGGTTGGTAGACTTGGCTTGCTGTTGCAGCAGCGGATGCTGCAATGATCGCGGTTATTGATGTGAACTGAAAAAAAAAGAATTATAGAAATAACGAAGAAAGAAAATTGCAAGTTATAAAATATGTTGAGATAAATATGTCTTGTTAATAAAATAACTGTTTACAACTTAGAAATATTAATTAACTGTTGTTTACAAATGTTTCTAAAATTAAAATTAAATTATAAATTATAAATAATATTTATGAATGTTCAAAATATTAATGAATTTATAAATATTTCTAAACTAACGATTTTCATGGTTAGTCCGACTAGTTGGAGAGAAAAAAATTTCTTGTCCGACTTTGTACTGAAGTGTTTTTATATAGCACTGTAACGAAGTCGCAAGTGCTTTGCTACTGGTTATACCACAGTGACCACGAACTTGCCTAAATTTAAACTATAAATATTTTTGATTAAAGCTAGGTAACTTAGTATTTTTGTAGGTAGATTCTTGGTAACATAAAATTCGTAATAGGCTATTGAAAAAGTGAATTGTTTACTTGCATGAGAAAGTAGAGTTTTGAATTTATATTCATAAATCAGATCATTTTCGTTTTTCCAAAATAAATTATTAAAATTTATCATTAGATATTGTAACTTTTAAAATTAGTAGAAACTTGTAGATATATTTATAGGAAAGCCAAAACCTAAACAGTGGTTTTGGGGTAATTATTTTCTAAAATATTTATATTAGAACGTTGATATTCTCTATATAATTTGAATTCTAAGGATCTGGCGTAATGAATTTTGATTAATAAGCATATAAAACTATGCATTTAAAATACATAGCATACATACATACCTAGACATCCCTTAATTTAATACAAAAAAGCGTACCTAAACCATGATTTAGTATGAATATAAACTAAAAATAAATAATTAACAAATTTGGTCAAGTCCAAATCTTACACATTTGGACACGAGATCGGTTAGGTAATATGAGATAACGAGATGCTCCCGACCACTGAGCAAGTGGAGCGGCGTAGACCTTAGTATTATAGACCTCCCATTCTGTATATAAAGCGATTTTTGAGACAAATTAAAACTAGGTAACAAATGCTTATTTTTTGTTCCCACTGAAGCCTTAAAATTTAATGAGAGAGTATAATATTCATAGATCTATATTCCGTAAGTCACTCTATCTATGAACCAAAAATAATCAGCAGCATCGTGATAGTGTGCAATCGTCTATAAATAAAAATGTAAAATGACATGATTTCAAAAGAGCAACTATGGAGTTGTTGCCCGTTGTTCTCCTTAGAAATCTTTCCGAATCGGTGGTAAATGGTTAATATATATCATGACGATTCAAAAGTCTAATTGAATATAAATATTTGAGTTTGAGTTCATATCGTTTTCGAATAAGACCGCGTTTACTGTTCCTGTATAATTATTGTAATTGTATAACTTACAAACCTCAATAACATTAAAGCATAAAGTAAATAACCCTAGTACATAATAGATATTTTTAGAAAATAAACTTTACCCTATTATTATTAAATCGAGTACTAATAAATCTTGTAAATATAATATTGTGATGTCCCTTCTAAACATTACGAGCTCATCTTACATCTCACTCACACTTTCAAAGACGCCAAAATTCGTACTTCATAATGAGATCAAATGTTCGTAACTTGTATAATTTGTAAAAGCGTGTATACACTTGCTATAATTAACACAGTGACTTAGTGGTTACAGCCTGGTTACAACATGATTTGGGTCACGGAATTAATGTTTATTTCTAACTTAATAACTTTTTTTAAATATGATTTTTCTATCTAACTGTAAGTATTACTTTGTGTTGTTTTATCAAAATGAAGTTCGTACAATATACGATGTTATATTTGAATTTACTACGACGTAATTATATGTTTTTATTTCTTAGTTAAAATAGAGCAAATGAAAGTGAAGAACATTTTAAAGGGTTGTATTGAAATAATAATTATATTTAAAAAAATCTAACTCGATTATAAACTTTTATTATGTATAACATAACATTAAATTTAGTACAGAATCAAATGATATTAAAAGCTTATGTGAAAGCTCTTTAACATTGATATAATTACAGAATTGCAATCTCATATCCGCTAATAGTCACGTGTAGAGGTCACACGGATGCTGTGTTGTGTACCAATATCTACATAGTATAAAACAAAGTCGCTTTCTCTGTCCCTATGTCCCTATGTCCCTATGTATGCTTAAACCTTTAAAACTACGCAACGGTTTTTTATGCGGTTTTTTTTTAATAGATAGAGTGATTCAAGAGTTTTAGTATATAATTTATTATGTTTTAGACAAAGCAGGCGAAGCCGCGGGCGGAAAGCTAGTATCTAAATATATTTAAAATACTTTTATTATAATCGAAATTAAAGGAAAGCTTTAGTCGAAGTTTTAAGAAAATACAAAAAGGAAAAGAAGTTTATTTGAGTATTTAAAAAATTAGTCTTCAGAGCTTCCTGTACGTACACTGCGTATTACCTCTAATTCGGATGAAACACAGCTAGTTTTTATAATTGTTTAATATCAAATATCACTATTGAAGTTCCTTAGTGATAAATAAATAAATTAATACTGATTGTATATCTATTGTGTTAAAAGGAACGAAGCTAAATTATCATACATTTTTGGGATTTATTTAAGTACTAGCGACCCGCCCCGGCTTCGCACGGGTGCAATGCTGATACTAAATACACTATAGAAAAACTGTGAACGTTGTATATAAAAACATAGCGGCCCGCTCCGGCTTCGCACGGGTATAAAATATGTAGCCGGGCGGCCGGCCGGTACCGTCGCAAACGGTACGTCCCGCAATTTTTAAATCTGTAATATCTTCGAAAATATTCACTTAAATCATACGGTGTAAAGGGCCATATAGATCTATATTAAATGAACAATGTATTCAAGGTATTTAATTGGTTAAGGATTAATGCTGTATTGGTTAAAATCGCATCGAAAATTAGCCATTATTTGTCGTAAAAAATAAATGACAAAAAAAGTTATTGTGGGTTATCCATAAGAGATAGACATATACCATCGCGGACTTTTCTGTAGACCTTTTCAATGTGTATAATACTTAGTACATTATTTTCATAAAACTCGTAGGGTTCAGCCTGCGTTTGCAATGTAAGCGGAAAAAATGTAATTTTTTACGACATCACATTAGAAACCTCAAAAATAACAGTACTTCTCCACTACTTAATGGATGTTATTATACATATAAACCTTCCTCTTGAATCACTCTATCTATTAAAAAAACCGCATCAAAATCCGTTGCGTAGTTTCAAAGATTTAAGCGTACAAAGGGACATAGGGACATAGGGACATAGGGACAGGGAAAGCGACTTTGTTTTATACTATGTAGTGATTTACTTCAAATATAACTTGTTTTATAGCACAAACATAAAAAGCTGTTTTCATAATAGTTTTGTAAACAAAATAACATTTATTTACTTGGGACAATAAAATTATAATTGTCAAAGGTAATTGTAAAGATGATGATTATGACAAGAATTTTATTAGATTTCATTTACATCATAATAGCTTTGAGATTTGAGATCTTAATTAAAAATATTGTTACGTCTTTTGACCTACATTTTAACTTGAGAAAGTCATGTGTGTATGGGTCACATTATTTAAAAATGTAATGAAAACTTTTTCTTTTTTATTTGTTTCTATATAATATAAAATTCTCGTGTCGCAATGTTATTTACCATTGACATACCACTCCTCCCAAATGACGGTACCGATATTCATGAAATGTTGTGTGCCTGTAGATCTGAGAATGGGCCAACATCTTTTCATACCCCTAATACCTAAGTGATATGAGTAATGCAGAACAACGTTTAGAGATTTTTAACGGATTTTAAACGTGATTTATTCATAAGGTATTGTTAGACGTAACTTTTGATTTAATATTTTTGTGGATGAATAGTTGTCAATATAGCTGTCACTGTCACCTGTCAGAACATGCTTAGCTGTCGAATATTATAAATTGCCGCTTTCCTTTGACTCGGGGCGCAATCGTACGGATCGTGCCTAGGGGCTCGGACGTTGTTTATACGACGTTTGACCCAACTACCTTCACTTTGCTAATAGTCGTTGACTTGCTGCGATTTGTTAATCAATTAGGTAGCTGTGTAGAATCGCAGTACATTCTAATTACATTCAAACTAATATTTAACCCGGTCTCGCGTGTTATTTCTTATAGTATATTATTTTCCCGACGTTTTGAATACTTTATAGCGAGCGTGGTTACGGGGAGACTCAGTCTCTAAATCGCGTTTAACAATAATCGCGTAAAATCAAACACTAGAACAACGTTTGCCGGGACTGCTAGTTTTTAGCTAAATTTCTATACATCATAAAATAACGTTCTACATTCCGTAATAAAGTATGAAAACATTCGCGAGGATTTCAACCTGTTATTGATATTTTGAAATTTTATTGTCTTACCAATGTTAACGCAATGCCTCGATCGTATAATTTATGATACAATGGATTACAGAGTAACTATACATAGAGGTCTATTATTTTTTATAAAAACTATTATCAATTTTTTGAGAAGAGCATAATATCATATTTTTTATATAAATATGTGTGAGTGATAAATGCGAATGTCTATGAAATAAGCAACGGAATACCTTTTGATGAATTTGATTCGGATATGGAACATTTCCGTTTCTATTTAATAATTTAAACATAGCTAAATAGAATTATATAAA
The DNA here is from genome assembly GCA_029959065.1 of Colias behrii. Taxonomy (NCBI): domain Eukaryota; kingdom Metazoa; phylum Arthropoda; class Insecta; order Lepidoptera; family Pieridae; genus Colias; species Colias behrii. Next base: position 10,229,408 of record JARWMC010000019.1, on the reverse strand, counting down.
GTTTGACACACGTGACTAAATTTAATTAATACAATGATTTATCCCGATAGTGACACTAAACATATTTTTAACTTAAGTGCAAAGCTCTACACCTACTGCATTAAATCCTATCTACTTAATTTTTTTAATTTAAAATTGAAAAAAAAATTATTTAAATTACCTAATAAATCTTTTTTGAGCGTTGAACAACAGTGTTGCTGGAAACATAGAATTTAACTAATAAATAAGAATCTCTACGCACACATTACTCTGTGTACATTGTACACACAAACAATGAACAGTCGAACAAGATGCAACAATTTGTTTCGCTAATTACCCGAATAACGCGATGTACAGACAAATTTTATTTAATGAGATTTGGAACTTTTGTTTATATGAAGTTTATTTTTATTGAAGTAGAGCAGGAAAACGACTACTGTTTTTTTATGTAGATTGATTTAATATGTAACTTCTAATAGAGGGACTGAAAAGTTTGTTTTTTTTTGTTGACTGGATGTTCGTTCAGCCTTTTAAAAAATATTATTATTATTTCAGTTGGCAATATGATATCTTTATATGATTAATAAACACATAGTATAAATATCATATAAACATCTCTGCTTCTCGTAAGTATTGAGTTTAACTTTTGTATTGTAAGAATACAATATTTTGAGTAGTTTTAATTTATTACACAGTAGGCAATAGAGGAAGAAACATTTTACAATTTTACATTTATTCTTAGATAAACACAACTTACAAAGTATAAGGTACATATTAGGTAAGTACAATTATAATTGTCAATTGAATATAAACTTTTTTGTGTAAAGGGTAAAAATGTACATACGTACCTAGTAAGTAGTATGTAAGTAGTGTATGTATTAATTCACTAGCTGATTATGATAATGCTATTATGTCACTACAATAATACCATTGTTCATTAGAAAAACGAAACGTGGTGGTTTTTCATACAATATGTCCGCTATCTGGTAACGAAATCACGATATTCAAGCGGATGTGATAAAATCATAAGAAGAATCGAACATTTTGTACAACTTATTAGTCTGTGGTTTATATTAATTGTTGGGAAATTAAAAGGTTTTTAGAAATGGGGTTGATCAGTAAAATAACATGCTAAATACGTCTGGGTATTTATATTTATATAATACTAGCGGTCCGCCCCGGCTTCGCCCGTGGTACCTACATGTTTACGTTTTTTTTCATAAGAACCATAGGGATAGAACCATAGGAAGAATTTTTATTAAGGAATTTTTTACACCTTGGGTTACATTATTGCATTTTTGGTAAGGATTTCAAATTTTTTTGAAAATGCAATATAGCCTATGTTGCTCAGTGAAGATGCAGCTTACTAATGGTGAAAGAATTTTTGAAATCAGTCCAGTAGTTTATGCGTGAAAACCATACATACATACATAATAACTATTATATTAGTAAAGATAGGTATGTAAGCATTCCTGTTTTTTAGAATACCGTTTTGACATTTAAAACATGGCAATAGTGGTCATGGCCTTATTTTTGAGTTCCCTTAATAGTCCCTTTAAATACTTCCTTCAAATTTATTCCATGTTTGGTCTACCCTTTAAACAGGAACCTGATAAAGATGAGCTTAATATAATTTGCATAACATTATACATTATAATGTATGCAAATTGGACTATGGCAATTCGCTCTCGTTTGTTGTATAAGGGCATTAATCACATACTGAAATTCTTAACATGCCTGTAGAGGATATTTTCAAAATAAATTATATAATTCACTAAAAATTTAGAAAGAATTCGAAAATGTAATGTCGATGTAGTCGATTATTTAGATTTATTTTATAAAAAATGTTGTGTGGTTTTATGAAACCACGGTAAAAGTGAAACTGTTCGAACGGTTCCGAACACTGCTTTGTGTAGCGCATGTCGCGTGTCCGTCGGCTGCCGAGTAGGTATACCTACTCGGCAGCCGCGATACACGCGACATGCGCTACACAGACCAAAAAGTTTGAGACGATGAAAAGTTTCACTTTAATACCCGATGTATTTACAAATAAATTTTACATTACAATTAAACATTATATGCACCTACGCATTTCATCTACGCATGTAGCTTTTTTTTAAAACACAAATATCGTTTATTAAGTAAAAAAGATACGTTCAATATCCCTCGATAACTTTTAATATTGTCCGCTTGGCATTAGCAAGCTAAGTAATAAACACAGTATAGTGAATTATTTCTGCTAAGCAATAGTTTATCTTATACTAATTAGATTTGTAGATGAAGTTTTTGTAGAGAAAAGAAATATAGAGCTTTGACACATGAAGTAAGTACCTCACAGAAGGAAAAATGAATTTGTATAACTCACGGCACGTAAGTTTAGCGCTGACCTTGAAGTGGAGGGGATCTATTTGAACGAAATAAAGGCGAACTTGCCGTAAAACATTGAAGGTCACCGCTAGACTTACGTGCCGCGACATCTAGATGAAATTTTTGTAGAGACAGCAAAATGTAGAGCATTCTTAAATGAAGTAGTGTTGAACAAAAATAAAACACAAAAATACTGAAAAAATACAACTTTATTCATAACATAAGATATATGACTATATATGGCACAGCGGTTAGAATCTGTATGGTCGGTACACGGGGGTGACGTATCTCTGAGGGGTGTAGGTTCGAGCCGCGAACACACCCGAGTCGTACTTGCCTTCGTGGTAGCTGCCTGTAAATAAAAAAATATACGTTATAATATGATACTAAATTTAATTAATGTACCGTTAAAATAAAAACGGATGAATAGAACTAATTGTATATCAACAGTTATCAAATGTACCTATACATCAATCCGTTAAAATATCTCTTTTTTTTAATGTATAGGTAATACTGAAATAAAAAAAAGACGTGCGGCACTCGGGGACTGCCGCGGTAAAGCTATTGCATGCTATGCCTTCAAGCCACACCTCCGCGCCCGTCGGAGTGGGGAGCGTGAGGTTTTTCGTTACGGAATTTCTGGATTCGGTCCCCGCGCTCAAGGCCCGCGATAGAAGCTATGCAATAGCTTAATAAAAATATATAACGAAGTGTTATAAATAAACCGCATGTAAAGATAAATAAATAAATAACAATATGTATTTCTTCCCCGTTTAACTTCAAACAATCAAAAATACATTTAACTTATTATATTTAAATTAAATTATTGTTTTTTGTTTGTTATTAAGTACCGTACATACTGAGAGTAAAATAATCATAATTATTATTTGAGACAAAAGAAAAATGTATACACCCTATCATGAGCAACTGGTTTTTATACATTAAATAAATAAAAATAAATATTTGGGGACAATTTTCACACACGGCACGATCTGATCCCATGCTAAGCTTTCGCTTGTGTTATGGAAACCAGATGGCTGATAAACATACATATATAATTTTAAATAAATACTTAGATAGATAATTAACACCCAGACACAGAGCAAACATCTATGTTCATCACACAAATATTTGCCCCGGGTGGGAATCGAACCCACGACCAGTGGCTTGGAAGGCAGGGCCACTACCAACCAAGCCAACCGGTCAGTCAAATTCATTAATATTTTTTATTCACCTAGTTACTTTCCAATAATAAGCCAGAACACCAAAGCATAAAAAGGTGTGCTAAACTCATAAATAGTAACAAACTTGTAATAAAGTTAGGTTTATAATAACAAAAAGTTAACAACCAAGGCGGTCGGGTTCAAATAAAGTTACATATAATTACGACATAGTTCAAACTACTTTGATGAGATTTAAATATCAGGTGTATGCCATTAATTATGAGCATCTATCAATTTTACAACCTTCACTAATTCAGTGCCTCAGGCTGTATAGGGCTGTCAAAATATAATAATTCTAAGGTTCATTAACGCATTTTGATTTTCAATGCTAATGCTGTTTTATACAGTAGTCATAAATTATTATTGTTTAAAACGCCATTAATAAAATGATTCGTAAAATTAATTCAAGATAGTATTCTATAATAACTATGTGAGTTTTTTTACTTAATTATGTATTACTACTGATGTTTAATAAAACAGGTAATCAAAGTCTGGTAGTTCTAATATTCAATAAGTTTCTATAGGGCATTTAGGTAATTAGGTACTGAAAATGTTTGTTAATCTATCTTTAAAATAAAAACTTGTTTTATTAAAATTTATATAAAAATAAATAAAAATTTGTTGATAGGCAACCCTAGCATCTATAACCATATTAGTAACGCTGGTGATATTATCTGGTAGGTAATTTTAAATATTGTGTAAACGAATCTTCCAGAAATGGTGGTCTAAAAACCAAATTATCAATTTATTTTAACAACATATGCTTCTGAAATCTAAGGTTATGGTGATTAAAGTTAAAGTTAATCGTAGTTTAGTTACTGTTAAATTAAATAGACCTACAATAATTAATATATAATATTTTATAATTTACGCATTCTTTATGGTTATTTAATTGGTAGTAAGGTATTATAATTAGTAATAATAATTAAGTATATTATATTTGGTAGCAGTGGCCTATGTAACGTTTTGCAGACTTGCTAACTGCTAAATGAACTTAGTTGAGTTTTGAATTTAAGAAAAGCCATTATTTAGCAGTAAGATGTTAGAATAATAAACAACTTGTGGGTTGTCAAAGGACACTTGGATGGAACGAAGTTTTAAGTGAGAGAGCGAAACATGCGCACAATTATAGCAAAAAGTGTCGTGACAACTTTTCGTCTTAATATTTTCCGCCTAGCCCCCTTTAGAAACGCGCGATAAGGAACTTCGTTCCAATAAAGTATGGGTATTTGGTAAAAAAATATCACGGATTACAAATAGGTAAACGAAAATGCAGCGCATACAGAATTGTATAGCAAATTCGATACAAGTCCGTATTTTTTTGTTGTACGCAAACACCAAAACAACAATGAACTAGTTTTATGTCCCGATAAATCAACGCCTACGCGAAAAAAATAATTATTTACATAAAAACCTAATTGATAATACGCCCATTGTCAATATAGTTTAAATGAATATAGTTTATTTCTTTCAAAATATTAATATATATTCAGAAATCCTTGATAAATGTAATTAAAGCCCACAGATTATCTTTGAAAAAAGAGCATTTTATAATTTAAAATCAAAACCTATTCAAGTAGCAGCTAGACTTACTGCTGATAAATTTTGAAAACTCCATTAAGTTATGTTTAGTCGTTACTGTGTGATAGATAATCATATTATATGTCTTTATTGAAATGATTCAAGAAGTCAGTAATTAAACAAACTACAAACAATAAAAACACTATAAAAATACACGACGTAAAAAATTCATCAAATTCCTTAGTTTCTTCAACTACACCGTTTCCTACATTTCTTCGTACAAATGCATCTTTTTTTCAATTTTATGAACATTCACAAGTCTCTCTACTCGATTACACCTTGTTGACATTAAAACTATAAAAAGCCTATTGGAATCTATATTTCAACATCGCCATTTCGAAATAATGTTAAATCTTTGAGTTAGAGCCTAATGAATACAAAAATTTATTTATTTGACACATCATCAAACACATCCTTGTTTTAACAATTTTGTCATAAATTATTATATGCATAATTATTAGGTAACTGTCCATGGAGGTGATATATTATGATTATTTACGGGTAATTATATTCATAGAGATAAATATTTCGAGTTGATTTCTTTCATTGTCATCAACTGGGTTATATTTACAAGGGAAAAATCATACAAGTTACGGTGTGATGAGAATTAGCTCGGTTTTAACAAATCACATATTAAGCTATTTTCTATCTGTTTCGCTTTTAAAAAATAATCTGCGCATATACGCTTTGCGTGCGTAGGCATGAAAAGTCGCGACGTATTACGTAATTTAAAATAATTAAGATTAGTCATTTCAGGGAATGTTTTGGCTATATGCGATTTGTGTTGAAATTGTTTTGAATCTATATCAAGCTTTAGATCCTTATTAAAGGTTAAAGCTATAAATTTTAAAGCATCTTTACTCAAGTCGTCGTAAAAGCTAACTCGTAAAAGCTCTTCTTAAAAGTATAATATAAACTTTACTAATACTTGTATACGTAGTATATTATTATTAGTCTGTGCTAATACTATAAATGCAAACATTCACGTTACAACGGATAAGCAACGGATAGATATTATGATATGATTTTATGTCTGGTATGATTAAGATTGAGATAGATTGGTTTATGATTTTTGATATCACTATAAATGGTTAGGACTTAGGAGGCTAGATAGTGATATAAATAATATGCAACTTTTTATCTCAATGAAACATCTCATTCAAATGTATTTTCTTTAATAATGCGTGATATTATGTCGATCGCGTAGTTGGTATTCGTAGTTAGGTATTACAAGTATAAATTAATATTTTTGTAACATATTTATAATTTACGTACCTATATAATCAATTTTGAAATTTTGAAACAAAGTTTTATGTTTTTAAATATGTTGTAGAATTCTCTGGTTGCTTATCTTCTGATGAACATTGTCGTTTTTAAATGTTTCGGTATTCATATATATACCTACGTAACCGATATTTTGATTAGCTTTTTTTTTAATGATACTTCTAGACACTATTCCACGTGTATTAAATACTATTAATACTATTATTTATTTCTCTTACCATCATCAAAGATACCATTCGCTTCATCTCTTGCGTTCTCCTGGAGTGCCTTAGCGATCGCCTCCGGCACGGGGGGAGCTGTCGGTATATGCGCACCCTGGGCCTGGAAACCGTTCTCATCAGCAGTGTATCTGATGCTGTAGACCTGGCCATCATCACCGGTGTAGGAGTAGCCGCCTTGCGCTTGGATACCGTTGTTTTCTACGCCTGTTTCTTCCGCTTGGATACCTGGAATGGGGTTGTGTTGAATTAGAATAATGTTTGGAAGAGTTGTCTATGGAAATGTATTGGAAATTAAATATAGGGAAAACATATTATGGAAGGTAATATTCAGTGCGTTGGCTTTTAGAATGGCAGGTACTTTATCCATAAAATAGGTTTTATATAATTCTTAATTCATGGAAAACCACCTGAAACGATTAACGGTTGAATAATATTTATAAAAAAAATATTATTTTTACAAATCGATAAATACCTACTTCAACTCAAATTAGTTTATAAGTCCATTTTCATTAATTATTTTTTAAAAATAATTTCCATGTTTTCAATAGTTAATCAACGCATGAGTAATAACTAAAGAGCATTTGAATTATTAATTTTATGGCATAATATTATATTTACTAGCTGTGCCCGCGACTTCGTCCGCGTGGAATAGTGACTGCATAGTAGTTACTACTTAACTTTTATTGAATAAACACGTACTACCATAAATAATTAAAAGAACAGTTAGTAAAATTTATTACTAAACTGAGCTAAAAAATAAAAAAATAAGTGCCTAATTAATTTTCTACGTAAAATTTATTTTAAATTATGGCATATTATTTTTTAGGCACCAGGAGGGAGAGGAGCAAATTTATTTACCTTCCTTCCTTGTATGGATGTTTTTGACAATATATTGTGCAGCAACTGAGTGCCGAGGCAAACGTCAAAACGTAAAGGAATAGAATCCGCTATCGATACTAATTGACATAAGCGTATGATGTTTTGCTAAGGATTTGTTCACCCTACCAACGACGACGACGACCACGAACAAAATTTTCATCCAGTCGCAATTTAATAAAATTGTGCAAAACACAATTAAAAATCAATTATTAAAATTTCCTGTCGTTCTGGTGATTGGAATTTTTATTTTTGAGATCAACGATGAATGAAAAAATAGATTTTTCGTAGAAACAGTGGCTCCTAGAAAAAAATGTATGTGAAGTTTTTTAAAGATAATTTTATAATCTACAATTTTGGTAAAAGTTAAGGATACCATACCATACCATCATTATCATAATAATATATCTTATATATATATTTTTTTATAATGGTACTTAATTTTAAAGATCGTCGGGAAGTTTGTAAAATTATATATATTCCTTTTCCTTCGTTGCGTTGGGTTTTTTTTTTAATTTTTAAACTTCGGTTTCTTATTTTCATTTAATATTTTCAAGTGAGCGAGACCTACCTCTACCTCCATAATACATTCCTACATCTGACATCTTTTAAGTTGGGCCGTAACCGTGCATAAATTGTAATGGACCACAGTGGCAAAAGAAGTGGTATATTTAAGAAAAAAAATTGCCAAGGGCCAGGCCTATGTGGCTTTGAGAAGAGTTCAAAATTTCCAGGGTGTGGCTATCCTCTCGCTCCCATGTCCCCCTCTTCTTTCACAGACTTTCAACCCTTCCCTTTCCATCCCTAGTAAATGGCAGAACCGATTTTGATGTAAATAATATTATCTAATTGTACCTATATGTACACGTCATATCCTATCGTTTGATGCTCCATTTGGTTTATTTATCTAACCACTGTCACCCCTAAAGTGCCCTATATGTAAAAAACGGATGAACCGATTTCGATAAAACATTACTAATTGTAATTCACCCGTTATGCACATTCATTTGATATATCACTTAGGTAGGTACTATCACAATATTTGACAACATTCGTTTCTTTCATTCCCACTTATACCTATACAGGGTGTAATCGTTAAGTGTGCACAGGCGATTTTTCCGTAAGTATTACAGATAACAAAAAACATTAAACTGATATCGAAAGTACTTAACCTAATGAGTAAAATGGCGGTAATAAATTTTTAAAAATAAATCGAGAAATATCAAAAAAATTATCTTTAAACCCTCCCATTCATTAAGTATGAAATATGAATATCCCATATACCTACATTTAATATGAAAGATTTTAGCTTTTTTTTTCTTTTTTTGGTTTTCTGCTTTAATTACTTCGCAAATTTAAAGTGACATTTTCCACATTTTTCCAGACATTTTCCGGATATTTTCCGGGAATTTTCCAGGCATTTTCCGGACATTTCCCTGACATAGCCTGTAAATGTCTGGAAAATCCCCGGGAAATGCTCGGAAAATCCCCGGAAAATGTCTGGAAAATCCCCGGAAAATGCCAGGGAAATGTCCGGAAAATGTCTGGAAAACATCGGGAAAATCCCCGGGATATGCTCGGAAAATCCCCGGAAAAAGCCTGGGAAATTCCCGGAAAATAACCGGAAAATGCCTGGGAAATGCTCGGAAAATGCGTGGAAATTTCCGGAAAAACCGTGGAAAATCCCTGGAAAATGCCTGGAAGATATCCGGAAAATGCGTGAAAATGTCCGGAAAATATCCGGTAAATGCGTGGAAAATCCCCGGAAAATGCCAGGGAAATGCCCGGAAAATGTCTGGGAAACATCCGGAATATCCCCGGGAAATGCTCGGAAAATGCCTGGGAAATTCCCGGAAAATGTCTGGAAAATCCTGGAAAATACCCGGAAAATACCAGGGAAATGTCTGGAAAATATCCGGAAAATGCGTGGAAATTTCCGGAAAAAGCGTGGAAAATGCCTGAAAATGCCAGGGAAATGTCTGGAAAATATCCGGAAAATGCGTGGAAATTTCCGGAAAAAGCTTGGAAAATGCCTGAAAATGCCCGGAAAATGCTCGAAAAATGCGTGGAAATTTCCGGAAAAACCGTGGAAAATCCCTGGAAAATGCCTGGAAAATATCCGGAAAATGGGTGAAAATGTCCGGAAAATATCCGGTAAATGCGTGAAAATGTCCGGAAAATATCCGGAAAATGCCTGGAAAATCGCCGGAAAATGCCTGAGAAATGTCCGGAAAATGTCTGGGAAATGCGTGGAAAATCCCCGGAAAATGCCAGGGAAATGTCCGGAAAATGTCTGGAAAACATCCGGAAAATCCCCAGGAAATGCTCGGAAAATCCCCGGAAAAAGACTGGGAAATTCCCGGAAAATAACCGGAAAATGCCTGGGAAATGCTCGGAAAATGCGTGGAAATTTCCGGAAAAACCGTGGAAAATCCCTGGAAAATGCCTGGAAAATATCCGGAAAATGCGTGAAAATGTCCGGAAAATATCCGGTAAATGCGTGAAAATGTCCGGAAAATATCCGGAAAATGCCTGGAAAATCCCCGGAAAATGCCTGAAAAATGTCCGGAAAATGTCTGGGAAATGCGTGGAAAATCCCCGGAAAATGCCAGGGAAATGTCCGGAAAATGTCTGGGAAACATCCGGAAAATCCCCGGGAAATGCTCGGAAAATGCCTGGGAAATTCCCGGAAAATGTCTGGAATATCCCGGAAAATAACCGGAAAATGCCAGGGAAATGTCTGGGAAATATCCGGAAAATGCGTGGATATGTCCGGAAAAAGCGTGGAAAATGCCTGGAAAATGCCCGGAAAATGCTCGGAAAATCCCCGGAAAATATCCGGAAAATGCGTGAAAATGTCCGGAAAAAGCGTGGAAAATGCCACTTCAAATTTGCGAAGTAATTAAAGCAGAAAACCAAAAAAGAAAAAGAAAGCTAAAATCTTTCATATTAAATGTATATGGGATATTCATATTTCATACTTAAGACGATACACAAAAAAAAATCCACTGCTTGGTGGGCGGAGTCTAATAGCTCGCTATCGCGAACGCGGGTGTGCGCGAAGTCATTCTTGCAAACTCGCCGCGCTGCCGCTGGCCGACTCGGGACAAACATGTATGGAGTCGTCATACAGTTATAATATTGTTATACATATATTTAATTGTTGATTTATTTGTTTTATTTTCTTGCTTATAAACAAATAATCTTCTTTTTAACAACTACTTAGACATTATTAATAATTATTATTATTTCGTAATGTTTACTTTATTACAAAATAATACAGGTTATAAATAATCTTTGAAATAACAAAAAATATTGTTACTCTGAAAAAATGAAATGGTACTCAATAACGCGGACTACTGAATTGATTTAGATAGAATTTGATGCTGACGTAGATATTACATCATGCCCAGAAATGAAAGGTACTATTTCTAAAAGAAGTTATAAACCCTAATTCTTCTCAGTCAAAGTCAAGAGTGGAAGATATCACTAATACAGTAAAACTGATGCGAAACTTTGGATGTTAATTTGTATATTTTTTTGTTAGTTGTTACTTAATCACGTCAAGACTACATTACCAATTTTGATAAAATATAGCTAATTGCCTGGATTTACACATAGGATACTTTTTATCCGAACTGAACACTTCTGTGGGATAAAACAGGATTCACGATATAACCTAATTCCACGCGGGCAAAGCCGCGGTCGGAATGATATTTTTTTAAATAAAAAAATTGTTTTAAAAAAAACACAAAATATATTGACGTATGTATTTATTTTTTGCACTCTATTATAATTGTAATTATTCATTACAAATAATCAAAATAAAATAGCCAGAACAAAGTTAGGCCCTGGTAGGGTAGGTAGGCAGGTACAGCAATGTGAGACGAACACTGGCTTATTTATACCAATAATAATGTATTATAAATATTAAATTAAGTTTACTTTCTAACAACAAAAATACATAATATTAGCTAATGTGAAAACGAATCAACCAATCATCCCACAACAATGAAATGTGCACACAAATATTCATCCAAATCGGTTCATGTGATTAGGAGGAGTGACTGCAGCGCCATCTTCCGGGCCCAATTGTGTTTCCAGATCACCCAGGAACTCAATTTAATATACTTACACAAAATTTTTCGAAATGAAAACTCACATTACTATGTAAATATGAATATAAACCTGTTTTAGTACTAAGCAATTTCCCGCACAGGTGTAGTAAGTATAAATGAAATAAATATCAACATCAAATTCTTTATACAACATACTTATCTACCACCTACTAAGAAATGTAATTCTTGAAATTTTTTCGTATTTTTTTTAAATATAATACTACTCCAATGAGCTCCTGTTCCATATTACGTCCATACTTCCACTAAGTTCACCATGATTTTTTATTTCTTTGCACTTTGTTGCTTTTTGCTAAAAATGGAATCATACGATAAAACCAGTAGAGCGTTGATAACATACATTTTTGACTGAATAAAGGTACTTACGAAGGAGTGGGTTACCATTGTGAACAATCAGTGGGTTTATTTTCCTTCTGGATTCCGGATTTCAGAAAAGATTATCTATGCTATAAATGAAAAAATCTTACACATTCGTTATGTACTTAAAACATCATCACAGACAGACAAACATCGTCTATAATACAATTATCATCAAATTTAAAATAAAACCAACTTACTTCATTAATTTGTTCCAATTGTAAGCATTCTTTTTCCTCCAACCTTTATGTTTCTTCTTATTTTCTTTATTGTCCCCATTTGTCTCATTTTGTCTTATCATGTTGTCACCCTTTGTTACGATTGCGCGAGCGACACAAGTTCCCCGTGTGACGGCCGTAGCGGGAATGACTCGTGCAGCGATCGGGGTAGGAAGGAACAGGGTGGCTCTCGCTATATTGGCTGGTCGCGCGCTAATTTCAAGTATTTCTTGTTTATTTCAAAACCATCGCATATTTCAAAATTCTAACTCGGTAGACGTATAGGTTATATATTTTATAGTTAATATCCAAAAAGTCGTAACTTTACGTTTGTTATTTTGAAGATGCCAGAGATTAAAAAAAAGTAACAATGAGAACTTTGTATTTTTTTTCTATCGAGAAAATATCATGGAATCATGTTTCTAAAACGGTAGACGTATTGTGTTACTATTGAACTTTCTTGTCAAGAATTTTCATCACGACAACTTTAATAATATAAAAATTACGAAGGTTTAAAAAGGGCCGTAAATGTTAGAAAAATTAATTCATCACCTTAATGTATGGGAGGGTTTAAAGATAATTTTTTTGATATTTCTCGATTTATTTTTAAAAATTTATTACCGCCATTTTACTCATTAGGTTAAGTACTTTCGATATCAGTTTAAAGTTTTTTGTTATCTGTAATACTTACGGAAAAATCGCCTGTGCACACTTAACGATTACACCCTGTATATAGGTATAGTAAATGGATGAACCGATTTTGATTAAATATGTCTAATTATACTTTACACGTCATGCCCTTTCATTTCATATGTCACTTGAGTCAAAATTCACTTTTTTTATTATCTACCACTTTTATACCTATATCAAATAAATGGATGAACCGATTTTGATAAAATTTGACTTATTTTTACTGATAGGTCGTTCACTTTCATTTAATATATCACTAAAGTATATTCGACAACTTTAGTTATTTTCATTCCCACTTTTACACAATAAATGGATGAACCGATTTTGATACAGTTTATTTAAGAACCAGCGTCGGAAAATATGCTGCCTAACAAAAAAACATCATCTAATTCGGATTACCTGCTAGCGAGCTACGGTGGCACAAACACACACACGCACAGCGGTCAATCACTTATCACCCATATTTTTGCATCGGGGGTTAAAAATATAATATTATAAATACGACATAATTTAAAGGACATTTTATGTATAAAATTTACCTAGAAATAAGTATAATTTTAATTTGACCCCTCCCCCCTACTACCTCAGCTTACCCCCCCACCCTTGGGGACTTTCGATATGATCACTTGGACATAACTGTAGCGTATAACAGATAACTTACGTTTTATCGTACACTGTATGTGTACCATAGAATGCCTTAGCAAATGTTCGCCGTGAGTACTTAAATGGTCATAACTTTTTTATTTATGAACCGATTGACATGAAATAAACACTAAATATTAAATGAAGATTACCACAATATATTAGTGAAAACCGCATCGAAATCGGATAAGCCGTTTCTGAGATTAGCGTGTTCAAACATACAGACAAACAGACAAACAGACAAACAGACAAACAGACAAAAAATTTTTTAACTACAGTTTTGGGTTTGGGATCGATTTAATAATAACCCCTGCTAATTTTTTTTACATATTTTCATTGTACAGACACCACTTTTCTAGAATTTTATTATATGTATTGATGATAACCGGAAATTATCTTCATATTATAATAACATCAAAATAATAATTATGTAATAAAGCTATAAATCTAAAAGCTTATCAATATTTTTATTAATTAACATAATACGACATATTATGTTATCCTTTGTATAGTGCCCAATAAAATAAATATTTAAGTGACTGCTTATACTTGTACTGCTTAGCTTGCTGTAACCGACTTTGCGCGGGACAAGCGTAACAAAGAAATAAATAAACAAAAAAATTAATATTCCCTCTTTTACTTTTAGGTAGAACAAATTATTCAGTGTCATTCTATTTCCACTTCAGTACCAATTACATACAATGAAATTACATTAATCGATATGCTGCCTTTACATAGACATGCAAGATTTGAAAAATAGTTCCCGCAAAATAGATATTAATCTGATTCTATTTGATTGAATGTTCTAATTCTATATATATAAACTCAAAGGTGACTGATATAGTGATCTATCAACGCACAGCCCAAACCACTGGACGTATCGGGCTGAAATTTGGCATGCAGATAGATGTTAGGACGAAGGCATCCGCTAAGAAAGGATTTCCCGAAATTCTTGCGGGAACGGGGAATAACGGGGATGCACGTACAAAGTCGTGGGCATAGTTAGATAGTTCACAAATAAGCTCCAACATAATATCTGCTAGGAACTTTGAAATAGGTACATAGAGAACGTTTCGATAATATTAATCTATGCATATTATTTTAAGCTCATTAAAAAGCTCCTCGCTTCTCTCTAGTCTCAATATTTCTCGTTTTATTTTTAAAAAGTTATTAATGTAATTTTACTCATTAGGTTAAGTACTTTCGATATCAGTTTAAAGTTTTTTGATATTATCTGCAATAGTTACGGAATAATCGCCTGTGCACACTTAACGATTACACCCTGTATAGCTTATACTTTATAACAATCAGGGAACAAGTACAATGTTCAAATCCAACGCTAAAAGAATTCTTGAAATAACTCCAGTAGTTCCCGAGATTACATTATTAGTATGATCAAAATCTTACCATTCTCAGTATCATAAGCGAAGTGGTATCCATTTTCATTGGCATCGGAAACCGATCTCAAGATGGCGGCATTCTTCTCCAAAGAAGCCCTGGGCCTCTCCACATAGTACTGTCTGTATTGGGGCTGGTTGTAGTTCTGAGTGAAGGGGGGGAGAGCCCCAGCAGCACACAGGCTGATGATGGATGCGATGATGAGCTGGAAATTTATTATAGTAATAAATGAGGAGGATACAATAATATACTAATATTATAAAGCTGAAGAGTTTGTTTCTTTGTTTGTTTGAACGCGCTAATCTCAGGAACTACTGGTCCGATTTGAAAAATTATTTCAAGATAGCCCATTTATCGAGGCAGGCTATAGGCTATCATCACGCTAAGACCAACAGGAGTGAAGCAATGCGGGTGAATCGCGGAGCACAGCTAGTTATTTTATATCAAAAAAACTCAACTAGGTACCTTTAAATTGTCAGAACTAAATCGAATTTGACCACATCAACTTCGGATTTTGATGTGTTTTCAATAGATAGAGTAAGGTTTTAATATATATAATTTGGTAAGTTTTAGCCGGATATGAAAGCTATTAGGTAGATAAGAAGCCATGATGAGAAGAAATAATTCAAGCTTTATTACCACAACAACTTACAAGTAAATTAGCTCAGAAAATATGACATTTCGCAAGACAAGACAAGCTTTTTGTGCATGTGTACACAAATGAAATTTATATTATTAAACTAAATACTTGTTTGATTACGTTTAGAAACTATATTTTTATTACATTTTATGCTATTATTTTTAAAATAAACGAAATTATTAAAGCTCGTGAAGCTCGCTGACTATTTGAATAATTCATGTCTAAAAATTAAGTTCCACCAATATGTACCACTATAAACTATAACTAATGATAACATGCAATTACTGATTACTCGATATTTTGACGTCATCCAGTAGATAAATAGCTTGTTAGAGATAAGGATAAACGATATAATTCATCCATAATCTATATTATAAAAATATCTAAACTGACATGATAATAACCAACTTTAATCTGCTAAAAGCTTGCATTTTTTCAATTATAGCCTAGTATATAATAGGATTAGGTATTATTTTAGCGAAAAATGCAGTGCAATCGCAGGATTTTACTTACATATAAATAAGTCAAACATGATTAATATTAAAATGTCATATATAAGCGTAAGTAATTAGTAAAGCAACAATGAAATTAAAATGCAACGAAAACACAAAATCTTTGTAATAAATCCACTTGCATAATATAATAATTTTGGGTTGCATGTTTCACACATGAATTATTATGATAATTCAATAAGATCGATAAAATATAGCACTATAAACATAGCATTGTAATAGAATTAATAAATAAAATTAAAAAGTTATTATAAAGGCATATTTTAAGCGGTTAAGCATTTGTACATAATATTTAGAGATAAGCGTTACTGAAACTGCATCTTCATTTTAATTTAAAAAAAAACTATAAAATGTTCAAAACAATGAGTGCAATAAATATCTATGCAATATTAATATTGAAATAAGGAAGTGAATTGTAATTTAGGATAATTGAGTAATCGAAAGGTCCACAATGAAATGATTCTCAGAGACTTATTATAAAACCTATACAATAAATAACAATCGATTTTTACGAATCCGTTGTTAAGCCATGAACCTTTCGCTCTAATAAAAGGTTTTGCGAACTTCGTGATAAAAATATTTAAATAATAGGTCAAACGTACCAACTGCATGTTGACTGTTCTGGTAATTCTTCACGAATGATGATTCGAACATCTTGTCTAGTTTATATAGTAGGTGTTTCTGATAGCTCCAGTGTCAAGGTCGAAATGTAGGATCTCCAGATTATTACCACCCAACACTCAGGTGGCACACTCCCACGAAAACCTTTCACCAATCACCAAAAAAGGCACCAATTCCCATGCTATGCTTTACGTTCGAACGCATAGATGGTGTAGGATGTAACAATTGTTGAATACGCAGGCTGTTTTAGAATGACTTAATTCGTTCACCGAATTTTCGCCTTTTTTAACTAGAGCTTTAGGTCAATTTTGCTATATGTAATTAATGTGATTTAATGTGATTAGTTTAGTTTTTAACGAGCAAGTTAATGTGATAGAGCAATGTTTATGGATAGAGTGTACGCTTCGACGGTCTGAATGAAATTTTGTATGCAGTAAGCTATTTTATTGGCAATTAATGTAACATTTGGTTAAGTTTATGTATCGTCATTTTCACAACAACTTAGTTTTTTTTGTAAATGAATATGGTATGAGGCATTTTTTTGTTGCAGTTGCGAATTTAGTGACAACTATTCGGATGCACATTTCGAAGTCTATTAAATGAGATAATACAATATGAGACTAAAACACTACAAATACAATGAAATCAAAGCCTATATTTATTTAGCTACTTATTATTTACTTTAGCAGGAACAAAATTTAACTGCATTTTTTATTTATTTATTAATTGCATATAAATGCAATAAAAGTGATAAAGCAGATGTTTAAAATATGCTACCCAAAAGAGAAACTGCTTTTACGGAAAGGCTTTCAAGGTAAATTCGCCCAGAATGAAACTGAATTTTGTATGTGTAGGAAGCGTTATGTATGGAAAGACTGGGTTTGTACGAAAGCGAACCTAATAAAGGTACATAATATGTTTTATATATGTTAATGGCTTTTTTGGGTAAATATCTTACAGAACTTGTAAAGCAATATTATGTGAGTAGAATTAATCATCGTAAATCGTCGGGTAGCTTCGAAAAATACAGTACTCATATTATAAAAATAAATTGTTTATTACACCGGAAAGAAGTTTGCGCGGAAAGTTTTTTTTTTTAATAATTAATATCTCAAAAAATTGCTCCTTAAATGCTCCATCAAAATCAGTAATTGCTCCACTTCTATAAATAAACTACACTTCTATCTATAATTAAACTAATAATTATAGAAGTGGAGCAATTACTGATTCTGATGGAGCATTTAAGGAGCAATTTTTTGAGATATTAATTATTAAAAAAAAACTTTCCGCGCTAACTTCCTTCCGGTCTTTATTACAATGGAATTATTTTAAAATTAAAATTTTTTTTCTTGGTTCCATAAAACTGAGAGTCTCATAAAAATATCGTTATAGACAGACAATACACTCTATGTATTATATTATTATAGTGTTTATATGGACGCATAGTATATACATAAAACGCTATCTTTAAAAAAAATATCCTTTAAAAAGAACGCATTTCGCTCGCTTACGTTAGCAGCCCACGAAAGCTCACATAGGAATATAAATAATAATAGTGCAGCTTTTGCATCATTTTTCATTGCTTCTCCGCTCCTATTGGTTGTAGATTGCTCCTATTGGATATTTTATATAAAGTTTATAGCCTTTTGAGCCTAGAATATTATAAAATTAGTTGGTATATATTATTATATTATTATTTAATAGTAGTTTTAATTTTTCAGGCAGATATCGATCATCGAACTTTATAAAACAACTAGCCGCTTACCCCAGCTTTAGCCGGTTTTCAACGGTACCAAAAAAAATATCCTATTTCACAACTGAAAATTTTAGCTTTTGTTAGGAAAATAATAAATATATAATCGGATCACTAGTTTTGAAGATCATCCTTACATATACACACATTTTAAATCTTTGCCTTATTAGTATAATTAAATTAAGGGGTTGTGTGTATTTTAATTAAATATATCAAGGTTAATGATACAAGTAGGCTGTGGGTAGTATTTAATGTCAAGGTGCGATTCCTACACTAAAAATATTTGTGTACCTAATGATTATTGTTGATGTTTTTCCGTTCAAATTTACATATAAACATCGTATTTGATCTGCGATCTATTATTCTAAATATTTTACATAACAAAAGATTAGGAATAATGATATCTTAGATTTTTGGCCGAAATCTTATACTATGCATATGCAGATTGTGGCTTAGCGCATTTGGCGAGATCGTTTTCTTTTTTTTGCTGAAATTCATTGATCAAAAATTAACATGAGTAAAGTACAAAGTTCAAGTTTTATGATATTTAAGAATACAAACAATAATATTTCGTATTAAACTACATCCTAAAAATCATGTTTTTATAAGATTTTCGTGACAAAGTTGTAACTTTTATTTCACTTATTTTTAATATGCGTTTCAATAAACATAAAATACAGCCTAAAGAAAATGACAGATATTATTTTATAACACATTTTTATTATATTTTAACACTTACAAAATTGCGTAAAATCGCAAAAAAGAAGTGGTATTTTTTGAGATTCAATATACGAATAAATTTTTTCGTTGTTTATGCGTATTTAGCTTCATATTCAAATTCGTCAACAAAGCTGTGTTAAATAGCTTTTCGTCCTTTTTAGTAATCTTATCCTTATCCTATTTATAGGCAACAACCATAACCTCTGTTATGGTCTATGGGCAACGCAACCTGCTTACCACCAGGCTGCAGTGCGTCCGCTTGTTTGCCTCCCTATAACATTAAAAATAAATCTCTATATTATTATTTTTATACAGTAGATAGGTATTTTATTGTTCCTTATATGTTTAACCTAAGAACTGAATCATATATATTTCTATATACAATAATATAATGATAGAATAGACCGATACATTTGGATTTATGTTATGAATTTTGACAGCAACGGCATTATGCCGAAATGTCGAAGTTTTTAAAATACCATTGTATCTATTGTTGCAAAACAGACAAGCGTGTGTTGCGCCTGAGGGTTCCGTAATTATGTGTTAAATTGATGCCTACTTAAATAATAGACTAACGCATCTAATAAAATAAATATGCATCTAAAGAACCTTGTTATGTTGAATAACTTGTGATGAAACTATTTTTAATTTTATCACTATGGTTAAAAAATGTGTACCTACATTGATATTTTTCTTGATAATTTTGAATTATTAAGATCTGTAGAAATTGAATGATTTTAATATTAATGATGACATGAAGTACTTCATGTTATATCTGTCTTCGTTTTATACAACTTGTTTAGTTTTGGCTTTTTCAGGATAGAGAAGTTTGCTGTTGGAAAAATATTTTCACTTAAATTTGTTTTCAATACGATCTTCATGTGGTTGTTAGTCAATGTGTCGTTTGAACGCTAAAGACTACACGACTCCCTGTCATACATATTTTGTTCCTTTACAATATCTATAAGTTACTAGCTGTGCTCCGCGGTTTCACCCGCATTGCTCCGCTCCTGTTGGTGTTAGCGGGAAGATATATAGCCTATAGCCTTCCTCGATAAATGGTCTATCTAACACTGAAAGAATTTTTCAAATCGGAGCAGCAGTTCCCGAGATTAGCGCGTTCAAAAAAACAAACAAACTCTTCAGCTTTATAATATTAGTATATAGATTAAAAGAAATCATAATACAGAACCCTAATACTTATTATTTTATACCATTCATATTAGATGATGCTTTTACTCTATATATGGCTAGATGAATGTTTTTGTATGCAAAAGTTTGTCTTGGTGAGATGCATTCTTTACGTATGACTCGCGATCAATTCTTATTATATCTTAATACGTGGTAGTAAACGATAGTTCGGCAATAAAATACATTTATTTAATAGATATGAATAGCTGGTATTGATTTATGTCTTATCTAAACTTATTATGAGCAGCAGTATTCCAATATTGTTCATTTATTAAAAAGTAAACGAAATTCCAGAACCATCAATTAGTATGCGATGAAACAATAATTTCTAATCACACCTAAAATAAGCTGATCAGAATTCTCTAGATCCATTACCCAACACTGAAAAATTTTTATTTAGACTTAATATTATGTTGAATACCAGAACTTTTCCCGTTGTGGAAGTATTCCATCCCTTTTAACTACAAAAGAGATGAATAGGAAATGCAATCTGTATAGTTATATGCAGTATGCACTGTTCCTAATAGAGATTAGAATCTAGAGCTTTAATACAGAATAATACAAATAGGCTGCAGTAGCCCAACAAGACTTTCTCACTCAGGTCATTAATGAACTCTATGAAGAAGAAGACAATATTAGACAAATATAACATAATGATGTAATAAAGTCCAAACCACACGAATCAATAGCACATTAATGTGCCAGCGAATCCCATCTATTGTGCCGCCCACGCCTGTGTCAAGGAGATCTGAATCATTTAGGAAGCTGTATAAAACAAAAGCTGACCTTGGAGAAAGAGATGTTTTAAATATTTCGACCGTGATGATAATATTGTAAACAATGAAAGTCGACTTGTAGTTGGCTGCGTGCATTTGCAAGTCAATTAGAATGTTCTAATGAATTTGTGTGCAATAGTTTGATAGAATGGGTCTTATGATGTATGATTTAGTATTAAACAATTTTAGATATTTTCTTCTATGTTATCTTTATAATAACTACTATTTTGGTGGAGATCTTCACCTGGCTAGACCGGGTGTAATCGTTAAGTGTGCACAGGCGATTAATCAATAACTATAACAGATATCATAAAACGTTGAACTGATATTTAAAGTACTTTATCTAAGGAGAAAAGTGACGGTAATATCTTTTTAAAAAATAACGAGAAATATCCAGAAAAATAATATTAAACACTCCCACGTACACGTGCTTTACTTTCTACCTACCATATCTTAAATTTATCTTAAAATATATCCTAAATGTTAGAGATGCTAATTATCTAATATTTTATTTATTACATAAAGACAATTTAATCACTGATGATATCTCAGTCTAGGCTTTCCCTGGCCTCGTGATGACCCTGCAGATTATTTGTCAACAAACGATAAAGATCTTCAAAGAAAGAAAAAGTGAAAGAGAAAATAGTATATTTTAAAAACTTATTATTACGGTCTGTACCCTCATAGAAGCCACATATTATTATCAATACATTTTTTTTTTTTTAAAGTGAAACTTTTATTACATCGTCTCAAACTTTTTGGTCTGTGTAGCGCATGTCGCGTGACGGTCGAACCGTACGATAATTATCGTACAAATACGATAATTTTGTGCCTAAGTTTCACTTTTACCGTGGTTTCATAAAACCACACAACATTTTTTTTTATATAAGAGCAGGTAACTGAGCAGGTGGATCACCTAATGAAGTGACACCACCGCCCATGAGCACTCACAAAGTTACCTTTGTGAGGCTGTTACCGGCTGTCGAAGATGGATGGATGGAAGACATAATACACATACATAATTATATGAGCTGATGATAAGAAAAAGACATAAGTTATTAGAATTTCCAAAATGTTGCCAATATTCTTATGATCACACATAATTTCTAAGCAAATGCACATAATATTATAATATATACGTATAACAATATAATATTACGTATAACATATCTATGTTTAACAAAATATAATACTTAGTTACCTTGTTTAATATCATTTATTTATAAGTAAAGGGCACGACGATTTCTCATATCATCCTTTAAATTTTAACACCTCATTATTCATTCCCTATACAAAACATATTTTGTAAATTTATATTTACTCTCTCATAATTTATTATCTTACTTATATTATTACAATAATATCTGTAGACTTGTTGACATTATTTTTAGATGATTGATTAATAAAATCACACAATAAATTAAAACATGTTCGTATAATAATTTTATCTTATTCAATATCAGTGTGTTTCCTTCTAAGTATATATTTATTTATGTATATTATATAATATGTAATTGGTATGTATATCTGTTTATTATATTTATATATTGTGTATGTATATGTATAGTATATGTGATATTGTATATGGACATGTATTATTTAAGGTAGATATATATTATTATTTTTTTTGTTTTCTTGCTATTCTTTTTCTGTTCTCGTCCCGCCAATTAGTGATCATTTTGCTTGTTTACCTTTTACCGTGGTTGCCTGGAAGAGATCACTATTAAGTGATAAGGCCGCCAAAATAGTGGTACTCTGTTCTATGTGTAAGTAGTTCTAAGGCTTCTGTACAACTGTTCTGTACAACTATTAAAGAGTTAAATAAATAAATAAATAATGTTCAAGCTCGAAAATATAATAACTGTGATAATAACATTTACAACTAGTATAACCCGCGACTGCAGCCACGAAATATTACTATTACCTATACGTATACATCTATACATACTAATATTATAAAGCTGAAGAGTTTGTTTGTTTGTTTGAACGCGCTAATCTCGGAAACTACTGGTCCGATTTGAAAAATTATTTTTGTGTTAGATAGCTTATTTATCGAGGAAGGCTATATTATTATATCATCACGCTAAGACCAACAGGAGCGGAGCAATGCGAGTGAAAACGCGAGGAACAGCTAGTATTATATACAAATTTACTGTAATATTTTTAACTAGGCCATGAACGTAGTCATTGAAATGTGTTCAGAAATTTATTAACGAATATTTGAGTATTAAAAAAAACTTTTGTATATACCCAAATGATTATGATCCTTTCTCATTCTACTTCCATACATTCAAAAACTACTGAACCGATTTGTCTAAAATTTCGTTTGCAGATTATATCCAGGAACAAGCGAACGAACAACGGTTTGTTTATTTAAAGTAAATTGCACACAGTAATTTACTGTGGTAATTTATTACTCAATAGTAAATATGCACCGTGACTATTTTCTAAACACATATTAAATTAATTAACTTCGCCTTTCTGTGGGCGGATAATTTTCATAACAATGAAGGAAATGTCCTGCTATTTAAGACAAGATAGACAGACAGACAAATTGTTATAGTGATGAGATTTACATTATTCATGAGGAGCTTACGTTGTTCGAAGGTTTGCGTAAAACCTTGGAAACTTTGAGGTAAAGTTTTATAGTAAAACTAGCTTTCCACCCGCAGCTTCGCCCGCGCAGTCAAAGAAAAACCCGCATAGTTCCCGTTCCCGTGGGATTTCCGGGATAAAACCTATCCTATTTCCCGGGATAAAAAGTAGCCTATGTCCTTTCTCGGGTATCAAAATATCTCTTTACCAAATTTCATGCAAATTGGTTCAGTAGTTAAGGCGTGATTGAGTAACAGACAGACAGACAGAGTTACTTTCGCATTTATAATATTAGTATGGATGACAATACACAATATGCCGTTATCTTTAGAGTGTTTTCGGAAATACGACAATTAGCGAAGATTTGCATGTGCATTATTAATTTTGGAGTACTG
This sequence comes from Colias behrii, assembly GCA_029959065.1. NCBI lineage: Eukaryota > Metazoa > Arthropoda > Insecta > Lepidoptera > Pieridae > Colias > Colias behrii. Next base: position 10,205,233 of record JARWMC010000019.1, on the reverse strand, counting down.
TAATAAAATTTGACGCCTTTGGTATGTTGTTCAAAGGTTCTAATTGAAAGGTTTAGACAACAGTGGCGCTAGCTGTCAACTTGTCAATCTGACATTTACAAGTCAGATGTAGGTTTTCTTACCTTATCTTACTAAGAATTCTTATGACTTATACCAATTATTGGTGGTGAAAATATTACACACTCATACAAAAATATTATTGTTTTTAAAAGTTTCAAGGAATACTTCTGCAGCGTAAAATTCCGTATAGAGTAGTAGAGTTATGGACATGACTGATGAATTTCGATTTTATTCAAGTTCTATATCTATCATCATAAATATCCTGAAAAATAATATTATATTTATTATTACGAGATAAAATTCAATACTATTTGGATACTAAAATATAAAAATATTCATTCAGAACTTAAAGCTCTTAGTTTCACTCCAGACAATATACGCAACATTAAATGCTATTAATAACAAAATGATAATAAATAAATGCAGTAGCTCCTATGCTAATAGGACTAATGAATGTTGCAGTAACATGCAGTAACATAGGTAGAGTCCGCCCTACCACGCCCAGTCGTACTACTGAATGAAACCCTATAGGCTGTATTACAAACAAAATATAATAGTAGTAGAGATAATATATACTATGCTAGCAGAAAGATAAAAAATACAAGAGAAAAAATATAGAGTTAAAATATTTTGATGTATTTCTGTCGTAGAACATCCGTATAGTTAATCTTAATTATGAGAATGATACTGTTTGCCTGGAAATTATTAAAATAGTGTATCAAGTCATGTAACTAACGCGATTTTCTTTTTTACAAATATGTTATGGTTTAAGCGTATTAATATTTATTTATAGTGTAGTAGATTAGCGTAGCAAGCTCATTTAAATGTTATTTATTTCGCGGGTGACCCAGAGCGGGATCTAATCCTCCTGATCGAAATTATTATATTCCTTAAAAAAAATAGCATAGATAAAACATTTGAGTGCTATTAAATCTAAAAGTTAAGTTCATTTTAATTATGTTTTCTCTCCTCAATATACTCTTTTTTAAAGCAAAGATAATTGATATTATTTCAATTGCGTGATTCAGGATTTAGTGCTTATAAAAACTGCTTCATATAAAAGTATTAAGCTTGTTAGTTGCTAACAATAAACGATAGACTACATCCGTGTGCAAGATAACGATGTATTATTATAAAGTATTCGTTAAATTATTTAAATGTGTATTTGTATGTCATATTATTATATGTATTGAGGAATTCAATGTAATTGTATCGACCACATAAACTGCGAAGCTGGAGAATGAATTTCAATATAAATTTTTATTGCATTTGATCATTTTATTGGTGGACTAGCTGCTCCGCACGGTTTCACCCCCGTGGCTCCACGCCTGTTGGCCGTAGCGTGATGATATATAGCCTATAACCTTCCTCGATAAATGGGCTAGCTAACACCTAAAGAATTTTTCAAATCGGACCAGTAGTTCCCGAGATTAGCGCGTTCAAACAAACAAACAAACTCTTCAGCTTTATAATATTAGTATAGATTAATCAATGTATAGGAAATAGCTGGATCAGTTTAGTATAATATTATGATGGTTCTCAGCTACAGCTAAATGTATTAAATTAAAAAGTTGATTCTATTGCTACTAAATATAGTGTAGAAAATATATTCAGCTTATGTAGGATTATATGAAAAATTCTTGTTGTATTTAAATTTCTCTATGAATTTTCTATACATATTAGTTATATTATACATACAACGAATTACGATTCTTAACTTAATTCCGTATTAATAACAATATCAAATGTACTTTCAAAGAACTCAAGAAACAACTGCGTAATAATATGTTATATGACACCTTTGTATAAAAAATACGCCCAAGCAAATTAAGATTATTTAAGTTTAAAACATGCAAGTTTATATAAAACACTAGTGGTCCGCCCCGGCTTCGCCCGTGGTACCTACATGTTTAAACTATCCTATCTCTCAAGTTGGATCCATGTTGGATCGAACTGCACATGGTGTGCGAATTTTATTATAATCGGTTAAGTGGTTTAGGAGTCCATTGAGGACAAACATTGTGACACGAGATTTATATATATAAAACATAAGTAAGAAGGAACTGTACACAAGGTTGTGGCATTTAGAGATGGGCAGCCTCCCTGATCTAGTTATGTAGTAAGCTATAGGTTATTGTGATAAGCGGAGCGATTATAGAAACGCTTGCGCTTATGAAAATGTAATATTATGTGGTTGATTTTTTCATGCTCAAATTTTAGAGATATTTTTATGGAACATTATTTTTATGGCGTTTATGGAACACTAACTATTTATTAAATACTGATTAAAATTATTGCTTAAATTTATTTTACTAAGAAGGTATGTATGTAATAATTAAAGATTTCATAATACGGTACTTATTTATATAATAGTGAATCTTAAATTCGCAATTTTACAATCTTTCACACTGTGAAGTATTTTTTGTTTTAATACGACATGACTTCGAAAGAAATGTTCTTTATAATAACCAATTATTACAACCTAGCTTAAACTAAACCCTATAGTTGTGATTTTGGATTTATTTCAAAGAATATTGTTTCATTCACTATAACCTCACCCTACAAATCGATCGTCTTTATTGAAGCAATACGCAATAATATTTGTAAGTCTAATATTTTATGGTCGCAATTATTGTACAATTATTAGTAAGATTTTTATATATTTTATGGTCGACTACATTAAAAAAGGAGCTTTGATGCTGCCGGTTTTAGTTAAAGGGTATTTATTAATATGTAATTATTACTCGATATTATTAATTTTAACTGAGGATGGTAATGAAATATCGATTAACGTTTATTAATGGTATGTATGTCCATGCGTGACATATTGGTTTAAAATTATAATAAAAAAAAATTGTACTACCATATATGTCTGTACAATGTACATACCTACTGTTACCTGTAACCGTAAAGAAAATCGAATAATATCAAACGATGTATATCAACATCTGCTCATCCGACATCCTTGACGAATGTATGAGTATGACTATTCCTTTATTTTTCCAAAACGTTAACATTTCTATTTACTTTTGACTAAATTACTAACTAGGAACAATTCAAGTAGGTAATAAAAGCACGGAGTACGCTCGTATCCTTTTTCTCACCCTACAAATATTCATGGGCGGAGTTTATCACTTGCTAGACGAACCATCAGCTAGGTAGCCCGCTCTAGCAAATAAAAACAAAACTGATCTGGTTCTATAGTTCTAATAATAAACATCAAATTGTTGTTTAAAATCAGATTAAATTAATAAAACTTGTTACCATTCAGTTCACTTCAAAAATCAGACGTCCGGACACAAACATCCAAAAATCAATAAAAACTTAATAATATGACATTTAATTTTTGTACGTGGGAACATCCTATTATTAAGTATTATAATACATAATTGTTTTGTCAATATGTTCAAGGACAATTGTTTAATTCGCCATTTTACAAAGTGACTAAGTTTATATACCTAGTCACAAGTTATGTCTCGTAGTTACAACAAAACCCTTTTCTCTTCTATGACAATATTTGAGTCGATGTAAAGCAACAAACAGACAAATTGACGCATGTATCATATTATTATATTTAGCATAGTTTATTTTAATTTTAATTTAAAATCTATGTTTTATTGAAATGATTGTTGTTCTTTCTCGCAAAATATACAGAAGCTTCTGTATATTTTGCGAGAAAGAAAGAATTTGTTAATAAGGTAGCAGAAGCCAAGAAGAAAGTAAGTGAATATACTTTCTTCATAAAATTTCTCAGAAACTATTAACCAAAGATAATATGTGTGCATAGTACCTACCATATAATAAAAAAATTCCACACTCTTATCATATTCTAATTACTGAAGACAGACACGATTCAAAAACACTAGCAGACAATAGACATATTATGCAAATTAAATAATTTGGCTACAACATACTATAAGTACTAGTTAACTCCGACAAATGTGATTGAAAAAATAATTACTAACCTTCACCTTATCATAGAATAGATAGACTAGCAGATCCGTTTTAAAACCTAAAGATATTATAGTAGTTGTCTAATTTATTATTTACTAAAATATAATGCATCTTTTTATGGGACTGTAGAATGTGTTCATATGAATAAATGAGTTTGTAAAATAATAAGGAGGTAATTAAATAAAGCAATAAAATATGAACTACTTATTTTAATTTGGGCCTAAATAACGAATCCTATAACGATATTAAAAAAAATCAAGTACCGTAACTTAAAATTATTTTGTTTCACTTTTCCATTTTTTTTTAATAACTGAGTACTCAGCCGTACGCTTCTAGATTTGCACATATAATTTAAAAAATAGATCACCAATTGAATCCAAAATAGCTACTAAAAATCATCATCAGCTCTTTGACCACGTTGTTGTTATACATCATCTTTGACATTTAAGGGACAATAGACCGATCTTTTGATGTACAGTTCTCCAAAGAATCTAGAATCGCATAGAAATCTTCGTCACTGTTCGGCAACTGTCATATTCCCGGAGCGTCCGAAGATGATATGTATATAGAGTGGTTAAATGCATTTTCATCATGCATAATTTAGTCAAATTATGTGTTTTGTGCTAAAAGAGATTAATATTGATTTGTAAGTAACAATTTTGTTTCGATAATTCCTTGTAAGTACATAGCGAGGATAACCCCACGATTGCGAATATATCTTTGTTGGATTGATTTACTTGGAAAATTTTATAGTACTTTTAAAGTGTCTTACTGAAGCTGGTGTAATGATGGAATAAAAGAAGGTTTAAATAACACAAAATTTATATTGTATAAAATATGGTTTTCAAACACAAGTTTACATTTAAACCATATAAATCTAATCATTAAAAACTCAGTTCAAAAGTATTTACAGTACTGATCATTCTTCAATATTATGACATTTACAAAAAATAAATAAAAATAAAAACAATCAAAATCAGGGATTATCTTTATTTCTGACATTTTAGATACATCGGAACTTTCATTATGCCCTTCTTCATTTTCACTTTCCCTACTGCCATCACCTGTGTAAATCATTTCATCGATTAATTCAATTCACATTTAAAAACAAAAACAAGAAGGGTATGTAATAGCAGCTCTATATAATTCCACACATAGAGAACACGTGCAGTCCCCACCAATATTTAAAGACGACTGACGGATTTTTGAGTTTTTTGACTGACAGGCTACCGTCACCTACCGCCCGATTTGTTTTTGATTGTGTATGACCGTGAATTGACTTCTATTTCTTTTGAACAAGGTGTAAAATGCAAGTGCATTGTTTAGGGCTCTTACGATTCAATGATTCGAGTGTTTTCGGAAATACGACAATTAGCGAAGATTTGCATGCGCATTATTAATTTAGGAGAACTGTAACTCATTTGTAATTATCAACAGATTATTAATTATACGTCGATAAGAAATAAAACATATTATTAGATGAAGCATGCATAATTCCATGGAGTAAACCAATTATTGTGATTATCTTGTAATCTTCAATTATGAGATAATTACGGCCCGTAATTTAAATTGTAGATTAAACTTACGTTTATCTAGCTTAAACTAAACTTAAAACATGCCAATACTTAAACGTTGGTTTAAACTTTTTACTTTTTACGATCGCCTATTACATTTCGCATAAAATTCCATTCCGTTTAAATATTATAACCGGAAAGACAAAGACGTAATGAAATGACAGAAGCATTATATCTGTGAAAACATAATCTTAAACTTGTCCTCACGTGCTGGTGGCAAAGTTGGGCGGGTTGCCTGTTAGGGGTGTACATACCTATAGAGTTTTAAGAATTCATCTATTTGAAAAAAAAAATACGTCTGGAATTTTATAAGTATTTTTACGTACTCAGCGTATGCAAAACTATAACCTCCTATGCGCTTAGTATACGGTTGGAAAAATTTAGTTTGTATGTCTGTCTGTATGGAAATGAAAAGTTAACAGATTGTGTCATTTTATACGTACATGAGGTGGGATTCTTTATCTACTTCGTACACGAAGTCTTAAGGAAAAGCAAAGCTTAATATTAATAAATTGATTGAAAAGGAGCTAGGTAAATATGCAACTTTTTGCTCAATGTATGAGCATATTTCAGTTGTGATAGCTAATGATTGTATTTGAAACTTATTTGCTGTTACAAAACCAAAAACTAGGACTAATGGCCTGGATTTGTGCGTAATGGACAAGCGATAACAACCTTTTTTAAATGTTCATTTCCTATTTTTTTTTCTTGCGATTCCCCAATAAGGGTTTTTCTATTTTACTTAAGCAATTCTCGACAGGAATAATTTGCAAGACGTCACCAAACATAATTTTTTAGCAATTTACTTAACTACCTACTCAGTTTGAGAAGCTATGATGTCCAACCACTTAAAAATTTATGGAGATTCTAAAAAGAGAATAACAGCAAAAAATAGGTATTTGTTACTTTAACAACTTAAGTGTGATATTAAATTCTAACAGCATTACTAGTTACATCATAATACCAACACACTTTCATAGTTCATACAATTTGAAGTGAACCAAGTGTTCTCAACAACAGTAAATAGAGAAAAAACTAGTTATCATCTTATTTGTCCGCTCAATATCTGACACATGCTTATTATAAGAGAGGTAGATGATAATTAAGTTATTTCAACGTGTCGATATTAGATTATGCACTTAAATATATTATACTTTCAGTCCCAGTGTTACATCAGCATAGTAAAAGACATCATTTTCATATATATAAAACTAGCTTTCCAGTTTCCACCCGCGGCTTCGCCCGCGTTTTCAAAGAAAAACCCGCATAGTTCCCGTTCCCGTGGGATTTCTGGGATAAAACCTATCCTATGTGTTAATCCAAGTTACCCTTTATATGTGTGCTGAATTTCATTGTAATCATTTCAGTAGAATTTGTGTGAAAGAGTAACAAACATACATACACATACACATTCATCCACCCTCATAAACTTTCGCATTTATAATAATGTTACATTATGTTATAATTTTAAAGGGCATCTATAGAGTTTCTTGTCGGTTCTTATCTGTAGAAACTGCTTTCCGAACCAGTGGTAAATTATTATTTATCTGTATTTTGACGATTCAAAAGCGATATTTTTATTTTTTTAACGATATGTTTAGGTGGAAATCATCCATACTTAATATTATAAATGCGAAAGTAACTCTGTCTGTCTGTCTGTTACTCAATCACGCCTAAACTACTGAACCAATTTGCATGAAATTTGGTATGGAGATATTTTGATACCCGAGAAAGGACATAGGCTACCTTTTATTGCGAAATATGTACCACGGGTGAAGCCGGGGCGGACCTCTAGTAATATTATAAATGCGAAAGTGTGTTTATTCGTTTTAATGTGACATGGCCATGGGTAACTTTTGACAGCGGTGAAACGACTCATACTAATGCGAATTTAACATCAGGGGAATCCGCGGGCAAAGAAAAATATATTATGAATATTGTTTTCAATAAAAATGATGATGATGATATTGTTCATGAATTTAATAATAATTCCATAATTCCAGGGCCCTGGTGAAAGCGCCCAACGACCGGGTGAGTTTATACGTTCGCTAGCTATGCAGATACTGAGCCATTCTGCGCACGCGCGGCCTGTGGATAGAGGGCATAGCGTACGGGATGTGGGTGGGAATAGGTGGGTGGTTGGTAGTACTTTAATCAGTCGTAAAAATTTCAAATTTTAGGAAGATTAGAAAAATGCTTTAAACAATAGTTAGGGAAATTTCGATTGACAGAAAAATTACGATAAGTCAGGAAAAAATTCTATAAATCAGGAAAATTACTATAAGCTGGAAAAATTCCACAAGAAAGGAATATTTCTATACGCCAGGAAAATTTCTATAAACAAGGAAAATTTCTATACGTCAGGAAAATGTCTATAAGTCAGGAAAATTTCTATACGCCAGGAAAATTTATATAGATAAGGAAAATTTGTATAAGTCAGGAAAATGTTTATAAGCCAGGAAAATTTCTATACGTCAGGAAAATTTGTATAAGTCAGGAAAATGTTTATAAGCCAGGACAATTTCTATACGTCAGGAAAATTTGTATAAGTCAGGAAAATGTTTATAAGTCAAGAAAATGTTTATAAGCCAGGAAAATTTCTATACGTCAGGAAAATTTGTATAAGTCAGGAAAATGTTTATAAGCCACGAAAATTTCTATACGTCAGGAAAATTTGTATAAGTCAGGAAAATGTTTATAAGCCACGAAAATTTCTATACGCCAGGAAAATTTCTATATGTCAGGAAAATGTTTATAAGCCAGGATAATTTCTATACGCCAGGAAAATTTCTATAAGTCAGGAAAATGTTTATAAGCCAGAAAAATTTCTATACGCCAGGAAAATTTCTATAAGTCAGGAAAATGTTTATAAGCCAGGAAAATTTCTATACGCCAGGAAAATTTCCATAAGTCGGGAAAATTTATATACGCCAGGAAAATTTGTATAAACAATGAAAATTTCTATACGTCAGGAAAATTTCTATATATCCCGGAAATCCCACGGGAACGGGAACTATGCGGGTTTTCCTTTGAAAACGCGGGCGAAGCCGCGGGCGGAAATCTAGTATTTATATAAAAATGTAAAATAGAAAGATAAATATCTTCATGACATGACATGACTGTCATAGCAGAATATTTTTCCTGTTACAAATGACCCGAAATTTTGTGTCAGTGTTTCGGGTCATTTGTAACAGGATGGCGGTTCTACAGGGGTCTTAGTACGCAATGACAAAAAGAAAAATGATGGTCAGAACGCTGATACCGTATACCTTAAGATACTGTAATATTTTATATTAGAGAATCTTAACATAAAATATTATAGTATCTTCACCGTGTGTGACGCGCTTAATCACTACATAGTAGGTATAAAACAAAGTCGCTTTTTCTGTCCCTATGTATGCTTAAATCTTTAAAATTACGCAACGGATTTTGATGCGGTTTTTTGTAATAGATAGAGTGATTCAAGAGGAAGGTTTTAGTATATAATTTATTAGGTTTTAGACAAAGTGGGCGAAGCCGCGGGCGGAAAGCTAGTTATTTACAAATACAAAACTATTTTTATTTTAGCGACATCTACCTTTTCTATGAAACATTAAAACGTGCGCCATGAGTTATAAAGTTTGTAATTCAAACAACACAATTAGTTTCACACATATTAACTAGATGGCGCTTTAACCAATCTTTAATTTTGAAAGTTTTTAATAAATCTACGGCACGAAATAGAATGTAAATTAAAGCAAAGCACACGTAAAGGATCTTGCGACCTTTTAATTGAATTACTTCACGACATACTTTTCTTTCATTTTAACACTGGCGAATATGAACGTCAAATATTTACGGCAAGTGTTAAGAAAAATCGAACTCTGAATATGATATTTTTCACAAACATTTAGTTACTAACTTTAACAGATTATTTACTTGTAGAAAAAAGAAAATCCGATAAAGTATAGACCCATGTACTTATATTAGATACAATAAATAAAAACGAAACAGAATAAACCATACCTACCAACTTATACTTAGGAGAAAATATAATGTAGGTAACCAGTAAGTAGTATAACCACAGAATACTAACGCTAGTGTAACTATAAATCGCATACAAATCAACCCAAAACACCCCGTTAACGTCTTGAGCAGAAATAAAAAAACGATATGCTTGACTGTAGGAAAAAAATGTTTATTATGTGTAACAAATAATAAAAAAGCTTTTATTCGCGCTATTTGAGTTCCAACGTTTATAATCGCAAGTGCATTATTGTACCATCACCGACAATTCAATCTAGCTCAAGACCATCACGTCATGAAACGAATAGCAAATAACTAAATAAACTAATTGGAAATTTATGTTACTTTATAATGTATTTTAATCATTTTATTAACGTTGATTTATAAGTTAATTACATACTCAATACTCGTGTAACTATGATAAATACAAGTTGATAATGTCGACCAAATCGCTGATTATAAAGTTATTAAAGAACGAAAAGATACTTATTTTAATAGTTCAATTATTTTTCTTTGTTACCGGAATATATTATAGTTTTAAGAAACAAATGTATTTAAACTCAAACTCAAACATTTATTTATTCAATTAGACTTCTTCTAGAAGCACTTTTGAATCGACATATTTTTAACATTTACCACCGATTCGGAAAGCAGTATCTATGGAGAAGAACCTATAAGAAACTCCATAGTTGCTCTTTTAAAATCAGTTCAATATACAATTTAATTTTACATAATATATCATATTATCATGATATTGATTATTTTCACAACCTCTCGAGTAGGTATCGAATGCGGAATGATCACGTGAAATATCCTTCTCTCATTTAAGAGTTCATATTCAATGCCATTCTCACAATAACTATGAATCGATACTTTAAACTAAATTCCATCAAGTCGTTTACTCTAACACACATTTATATGTAGGTACGCACATACACACATAATATTATAGGGACTCGAAAAACGGAACCATATTATTAGATTACTAATATGCAAAATCATTAACCGGGACCGCCTCCTTGGTACAGTGGTTGACGCGTGAGCGTAGCACTGAGGGGTCCTGGGTTCGATTCCCGGTGGAGACGAAGAAGGACACAGAAGGCTGATCACCTACTTGTCCCTAAAGAAAATCGATCAGTGAAACAGATGTATAATGCATCTGCCCCTTACCCCACTAGGGGACATGGACCTTCACTTTATTTGCATAAATTTTCTTTTGAATAAAAATGTTTAAAAAAAAAATTAAATAAAGATATTTATTATAATGGTGGATTATTTCCCTTTTCTATATACCTACGTCAAAGATAAATAACATTTTGCCCAAATTATATCCGTAAAGGCTTCAGTAGTATCAATTCTTTACTTTTCAATAACACAAATTAATACAACATCGTATTAGAATTAAATATTATGCGTGAGGAAATAGAATCAATTTTCTTTGACATGCGGAAACAAACATGGCCTTAGCATTCAGCGTAGAATAATAGACTTATTATTTGCATTCCGATCCTCATATTTATGGCTTTAAATGCGTAAAATTGTACGAATTTTCGTTACGCCTAAGTTTACCAAGTTTGTTTTACACACGATAAATAATTGATTTGATTTATAGTTAAATAATTTTGATCAAGAGATTAAAATCAATAAACAAAGAAATAAAACAGTAAATTAATGGAGGTAACACAGACATACAAATGTATGTCTGTGGGAGGTAATTTAAAATGCGTGAAATTTATTTTTTGGGGATTTTCGCTCAACCACAACTATAACTGAAGGAAAGCTTATGAGTCATGACACTTGAAACTATTTTTTTTTTATATATTACCTACCTAATTATTTGAAAACAATGCTTTTCTCATATGGAGTTTCTTGCCGGTTTTTCTCCGTAGAATATTGCTTTCCGAATCGGTGGTAAATGTTAAAATATGACTTAATGACGTTTCAAAAGTGCTTCTAGAAGAAGTCTAATTGAATAAATAAATGTTTGAATTTGAAAAAAAAAAATAAAAATATTCTTTATTTCCACCCTCGTTATATTATATACAAAGTCAGTGCTTCTAGGTTCAAAATTCACAGTGCGGAAGAAACGAAAAAAATAGTCTGCGCCTAGGAATTCTCACTTAATAACCACGTCATAATATAATTATAAGCACAAACATGTGAAATACATATACTTACCTAAATATATGACAAATAAATATAAGAATTAACTCCCGTTCCATATTATAATTACCCATCAATTATCAAATTCAAAATCAGTCATGTCCAAACAGAGGTCAACAGAAAGGAAAACCTAATTACGCAAGATCATTAAGAACCTTATATTTTTTGTTTATATTTGCGAATCAAAATAAATTTCAAATCATATGAGAAGTGTATCTTCTAATTGTTGTTACAAAACGTTAAAACAGTCAATCATTTATTTTGTAACAGTGTTTAGGACCTTGACTTTACGGTGCGTAAGTTAAAGCATTTAAGCGATTTTTATAATATTTTGATGATATTAAAAGGAAGGGGCTTTCAATACTCAATTCTTATTGCATGGTTGTTGAAATTTATATTGAATGCTGAAGTCTACGGTCCCTAGAAGCTGTAAAAATATCAAACTTATAAGTCAACGCAATCAAAACATACAGACGATTATTCCGCAATTTTTTGCAAATTTTGACATTCGCAAGGGATTCAAAACCTACAAGGTACTTCCCATGAACAAAGAGTCTTGATATTTGGTAAAAAACAACATCTTATAGGACAGATAAATGAAAAATTGAGAAGTGTATAAATTTTACAGTTGTAACATATAAAAAAAACAGGTTTATAAGGAACTTTCGGTGCGCCAAACCGACTCAAATTTGGCCGATTTTCTTTTTATAAAATGGTGAAAATTTTGATTTCATTAAACGAAAGTATTTATCAGAAATAAGATTCGTGGCAGAAGGTCCTTTTGCCACACGCTCATAACTTGAGGCCTCTCATTAGAAGCTCCATATTGATATAAGCTCTCATAAATATTATACTATTACTATACATTTAAATGAATAGCTGGCAGCACTGAATAACTTTTAATTACATTGAGATGGTTTTAAAAGCAAAACTATAATAATATAAGGCCATTTTGTTCTTTTTTTATTTGTATTATTTTATTACTTTTCGCAATTAGACTTACAAAGTTTTAGACACGACTTCTTCTAATTCATATTATACAAACAAGTAAGCAATGGATTCAAAGCACTGCTTCTTTTAATATATAATTAAAACCAAAGTAAGATGTGATTTTTGGAAAGAAAAAGGATACCTATATACTTATAAGTTATAAGTTCCTAGTTTGCTGCGTTTAAAAGTTGTAATTAATGATATGAGCTAAATATATGGGAAATATTTACTTTTTTGTTAATTTTTATCTCTTATTTCGATGATTAAAATGAAGACAAAAAGTTTTCTGTTGTTAAGGGAAAGGAAAGCAATAGCAGGTCCATTCTAGACACATAATTAAATTTTAAGTATTTATATCGGGGAATAAATAATTTAAATGTGCCGTTTTGGACAGAAGTTGATAGAAATTTGATAGATTGATAGATTTTGCACATAAACATTTTATGTTTGTTATCTTGAAAAATAATTTTTATTACTAACACTTGTATACGTAGTATATTATTATTAGTCTGTGCTAACACTGTTTAACTGATACAAATACATTGTCTCTATATTTGATGCAAATATATTCTAGTCTACTTCTGAACCAATAATTGTATGAATTTGTACATAGTAGTTAAAACTCCCACATTAATTTCGTAACCACAGATAAGATATTATATTTATTACGTACATGCTTTTAGAATAATTACAATGCAGATTCTCTGAACACGTTTATTTATGAAATTTTATCACTGACATTTGAGATTTCAATCGTGACGAACCGAAGCGTGCTTTGGTATGTGATCTATTTAAAAGTAGGTATTACAAGATATTTTATAAGGATATCCGTAGGATCTTGTATGTATGTAGGATCTTGTTTTTGGTGTATGTAGAGCACGGAGGGCTAAAACCTTTAAAATTACAAATGATTTCTCAATTGCATGAATGCAAGATTAAATAATTACGATTTACGATGAAAAAGAGTCATTTTCAGCGACAGTTATTAAAATTAAAATTCCTATAGATTCTTCAATTTTATTTTTTTGTACATAATTCCAATTATCTATATTGAATTGTCTGTGCAGAAATCGTATCACTAGGTAAATTATTTTTATTTAATATATGTATTCAATGTTACATTTTTATTCTTAAACACTGATGTAACCTATCGCTTGCACGCTCAAACACATTTTTTTACGTTTAATTCGTGTGCATTTTGCACTTTCAAATTCTTGTACGCATTTTTGTATTCTTTTTAATAAGAGGAATTTATTTCTTATTACCTATTTCTTATTATTTCTTATTATCTAGACACCTCACACCTGTGCCACAACTAATTTGAGCTTTTATTATGAGCTTTATAACTTTTATGGCATCCTTATTTAAATAAATGTTGTTTGTAACCAAATTAATAAAATTAATTAAATATTTGTAGCCTGAAGAATTAACCACTTATTTATGTAGGAACTATATTTTAATTGGTGTGGTATATTATAAGTAATCACTTATTCAACTAATTACAAAAAAGACAGAAGACAGTAAAACATTTATATGGCAGCCTTATCACTTATTAGTGTTCACTTCCAGACACCCACGGTTAAAGGCAATAAGAAAAAATATCACGTAATTGGCTGGAAGAAAACAGATTAAAAAGAATAATTAATTACTAGAAAACAACAAAACAGGATAAATAACTTTCGAATGGAAAAAAATAATATTGATTCATCGTGCAGGTGATGCGTCCGCAAGTTAAAAAAAACTGTCATTATTTTTATAATAGCAGAAGCGCTGTAGAATATTTTAATTACCTCGTTATAATATGAGTAAATACTCATCTTATAGCATGGTAAGTAGGTTTAATGTCGATTTATATAATTAGCTTTCCGAATAGAAAACCCGCATAGATCCCGTTCCTGTGGGATTTCTGGGATATCCCATGTCCTTTCTCAGGCCTCAAGCTATCCCTGTACCGAATTATATCCAAATCAGTTCAGTGGTTCGTTCAGCCAAACATTTAAAAGCACTTTTGTATCGGCCTAATTGATACTAATCATATATTTTTCGAGAGAGCAGTGGTGGCTCAGTGGTGAGAGAGAGGTTTGAGACCAGGCGAGCGCGCAGGAAATAAATTGATTTTTCAATTTATCTGCGCATGTTGTAACATCACCACTGCTCGAACGGTGAAGGAAAACATCGTGAGGAAACCGACATGTCGAAGAATTAAAAAGTTCGACGACATGTGTCATCCGCCAACACGCACTTGGCCAGCGTGGTGGATTATGGCCTGTACCCTCATAGGAGGCCCGTGTCCCAGCAGTGGGAACGTATATGGGCTGATGATGATGATGATGATATATTTCTCGAGGGCAATTTGTGCAACGAAGGGCTCACAATAATTTTGTAATTCTCGTGCCATAAATAATAAAAAGGGAAAAACACAACCATAAAGAAAATATGATTAAAGGACAGATGTACAACAGCTATGCTCAGAGCATTAGATTTAACGAGTCATGATGATAAAATCCTATGTAATTAAAACTTCTCACCCGGATACAGTACTGAGAAATAATTTAATAATATTTCAACCCTTATATAGCCTTTGATTACTATTATAATATTTCTGCTATGTACATCCGAAGATAATTCTTGTCATAATAAATCTCAGTTAATCAGAAAGGTGCCTTACCTTCCTTTCATAATATTAATCTATACTAATATTATATAAGTAGATAAAGAGTTCGTTTGCTTGAACGCGCGTATCTCAGGAATTTCTGTTCCGATTTGGAAAATCCTTTCAGTGTTAGATAGCCCATTAATTCAGGAGCGGAGAAATGCGTTATGTAGGTAAAACCGCGGGACACAGCTAGTCATGATATAATGGACTTTAGTATTGTGATTATATTTTTACTTCTGTGCACTTCATATTTTAATGACTACATTGACGATTATAATAATTTGAATAGTAGGTATAATGTACATCTACTATTTTTTTCATGAATACAAACGTTTCGTGTCTTCAGGTTTTCCTTCTAAAATTATTAGAGAATTTTAAATATAATAAAACTTTACTATTCTGTGACAAAGCTTTTACATAATATTATCATTAATCTAAAAGGTCACTGAATTTGTATCAATGTAAAAGCTTATATCGATATCTATGACACAGCTTTTATATTATGATATCATCAATAGAAAAGCTTTGTTACATAGCCAACATATAAAGTAAATAAGCTGTAAAATGGTTTGTGTCTATTTATTTTATGTGAATTATATTATCCTCATAATACACGTAGAAATTACGAAAGCTTATTCACTTTGAAGTTCATTTAAGAAAATTTCACACGCGTGGGTAGGTACTTAAAAAATAGAGTTATTACGGAAGATTTTCTTTTAACTAAAACTCTTGTACATACATACTATATAACTTGCTTACATTGATCATAATAATCACCTATATAATTAAAATACAAAGTTAAAAAAATAAAAACCACGTTTAATCTTATGAAGTTAATACCGTATCACAGTACCGTATGTCGTAACCGATCCTTGATAATTGTACAAAGTTGTCCATTTAAATTGGGTCAAAATCGAGTCTAAAGTAGTCAGTAACATACAAAAATGCAGGTGAAGTTAACAAAAGCGTTTTAAAATACCTCACAACGAATCAAAACTATCTTAAAGGGTATAAAAGGTCAAATTTCGACCTCTCACTTTGTTTCAATTAAACCATACTCACCCATCAATACACCACAGATACTCAAAACAAATCCAATTAAAGTGTATTACATCTACCAATGTCAGGTCACGCAGCAATTAAATCTATTACATTGGAATTCGGTAAGTGAACTTGCCAATTCTTAACGCCAAGCTTCACAGCACGTGCAGCCGAAATATCGTCCAACCAAGTGTAGTATAAAACCTCGCTACGGATGCATTATGGTACATTATACACACATCCTCCGGAGACGCATCATCATGAAATACGTTAGTGTTTAAACCCTTAGTGACAGTGTTTGTGCTAGTGTCAAAGTGACGAAATGATGTCTTAAAAGTTGTATAAGATGTCAAGTTACTTAACTTTCGAGTTGCGATTGTTTTGATTGTAGTTCAAAGTACATACATCAAGGATTTAGAAAGCGTAGATTTTTTGGAAAACTGAAAAACATCTATAATAAGAAAATTATATTTTCCAATAGAATCTTTAACCTTTACTTAGAACTCAAATTCCTGCAATTTAATTTTCTTCGTCAATAACGTGACCTTTATTCTCATTCGTCTTCAAGTCTAAGGCATTCAATTAAACATTATAAACGTACCAAATAACTTATACATACGCATCTCATAAATAATTAAATTAACATAATATATTTTACATTTAATAGCATTGATGATAACACATGGCTGAAGTTTATGTCATATCTCACAAGCTCACGAAACCAACCTTAGCAAATGTCAGGATATTCAATTCCATTCACGTGGGCAATAAATTCTTTAAATTTTCAGTACGTGGTTTTGGCGCTCGTTTCCATGGCAACTGCTGCGAAATTGGACCAGGTATATCTGCCGCCAAATGTAGCTTCTGCTAGTGGAGCGGATGCTGGTCTGCAAACTCCTTTTGGACCATCTGAAAGTCAATCATTCGGAGAGCAAAGTCAAAGTTTTGGTGGGCAAAGTCAAGGATTTGATGGGCAGAGTCAAGGGTTCGGAGCGCAAAGGTTTACGCAAGAAAACCAGGGAAGTTTGAACTACAATAGACAATCAGAGAGATATGCAAACCAAGCTGAAATACTGAAATTTGAGAATGAATTGAACGAAGACGGATTCAGATATGCGTATGAAACAAGCGATGGAACTAAGGCTGAACAAGAGGGTGAGTTTTATTAACTTTACTTGATTTATATATTATAAAGATCATTATAATATATAACTCTCTCAAGATAACTGGTTAGTTTCTATCGTTGTTACCTTGATTACTCCAGAACGACTGAATAGTAAAGGTTAAAACAAGTACTTAATACAACAAAGAAACAAATACTTCGTTTTTTTATTACATATTCCAATAGACTGTACAAAATACCTGCAACGATCAACAATCAACTTCAAAGATGTGGATTCAATCTTAAACTCGAAATCGTTTATTCCATTAAATTTCTAACAAAGAAATCTAGAACCTAAACCTTTTAATGATATTTATTTGCCAATTAAGAAAATAGATAGGTTCGTGAAATATCGCAAGATATTTAGCCAAGCTGGCAAAGTTCGTGCATTCGCTTTAGTTTTCTTAAAATTTTATATTCATTATTTTCTAAAGAAGTATCTCGCGCTAAAATCTCTCTAATAAAGATAGCCTATAATACTGATATACTAACATACAAAGTACACTTCGAAACGTAACCCTCCTTGCGCAGTCGGATAAAATGTAGTCTACTTTAGATTATATGGATAACTTTATTAAATCTTGCACAATATCGATTGCAATATTTGTATTAATAACCAATCTTAACGAGGTAATTCTATCTTCATTTGCATCTACAAAATTATATGAAACCATAATTTTAAGATTATTCGTTTTGGTCATAAATACCCTAAAAGTTAATTACGTATTTAAACTATGGTTTTATGTGTTTGTATCTCTGGAATAAGTAAAATATTGTCGTTATGTAGTGAATTATAGTCCAATAAGGTTTAATTATTATAAAGTGCGTAAAGTTAATAATAGTGCGTTAATCAACTTAGATTTATTATTTTCTTAGGACTTGGCTAGACTTTGCCTTTGACTATGAAAAAATAATACCCTAGAAAAGACATTTTTAAAGCATTTAATTTGGCATACTTTTCATTACTCTGATAAATTATCAAAAAAATTACTTTGAAGCGAACTCTTAATAAATTGAAGGTGTCGAAACATTTTATTCCTTTTCCTTACTGATGTATAAAAACCTCTTTAATAATTTGTTATCACGTCAAATTAAGTTACACACTTGATATTTAGCTATTGACACATGTAATATGTCAATTGCCTTTCATTCTAAGTAAAAAAAACGATTCACTTATAAATTTTGCAACATTACATAATGTTGAAGCCCACTCAAACACGTAATTAGAGCCTATAACTCGACAGAGCTTTCAACATTGCATCTTTATCTATTTTGAATGGACATCTCAACAGAAGAGCTCTCAAATATAGTCCTATACTTATAGTATGTTACATAGAGCTGTCAAATTATATGATGGCAATTTGACATTTATGACCCAATACCATTATGGTCGATAGTTGCGTGTACATTTGTCACGGCTGTCAGTTACGTGGGGGGTGTTTTGTGAAATGATTTATGGATGCTTCCGTTTAAAGCACTTGTATTGACAGACAGTCATAATATTGCACAATGCACAGATTCTAGTTCATTGGGCCATGCAAAGGAGAATGGCAAACTCCCATAGGACTCTAGGCCTGATCGTTACACTGATGATTTATGGGGGATTAAATAGATAAAAATATACAAATTCTATGAATATAATAATTATAGATCTGTTCTATGGGATAGCAGAGATATTGGGGTGTAAAGTAACAAAAATAAAAGTTAGTTTGCTTGAGTTAAATGAATAGAATTTCATTTTTCTAGGTCCAGGTAAGTTTATTTTCTATCTACATTGTCTAGCTAATAATAGTGTAACAGTAGAACAGTCAGGTAATAGAAATATTGGATCCAACACATATTATTCAACACACATTTTAACTTACCAAAACATCAACAATCACTAGGTAGGTACATTTCCTATATCTTTATAAATAGATGAATCAGGATTCGCTTTCATAAAGACTAATCAATTCAAATAATATCTTTAGAGTAAAAATAGACGATTAAGGGCTGATTTTTCAATCCTTGGATAAAACTTATTCGTCGAATAATGTATAAAACTACCATTTTAAAAACGTATTCTAATTGCCCGTATTTGACAGTTTACGTGACATTTTAATATTATCGTGTAATACTTTATTGGACGGTTAAGTTTTATCCAAGCATTGAAAAATCGGCCCTAAGGCAATTTTGAATAAAACGTTACTAAAACTTCACTCAAAAGTCAAACAACAAACATAACAAATCACTCATCACTGACACAATTATGATTAATAATTTGACATTTATTAATGGCCAGCTAGCTAAATAAAAAAAGTTTTAATTATTATTGATTAAGTAAAATATGTTTTTATTTTATAGAATGACCTAAATAAATTAAGATGTTTGTTAAAAAAAGTTATGTTTTTCTTCTGATTTTTATAGCATTTGAATTCAATAAAACTAAAAATGAAAAATAAACATTCATTCGTATTAATCTATATTATATTTGACTATTTTACTCCTGACAACACTGACATCTCTGCTTGATAAGACCGGTAGTGAACGATTTATCTTTTTTTCAAAGATTTGTTTTCCCATAGAATCAGAAGTCAATATTTTACAAATCATTATTAAAATTAACATAATGAATTTTAAATATATTATGATTTCTGTAACAGTTAGGCCCAGTTTCGCCATTCTCCTTTGTTTATTATTTTTTCTTATTTTCTTAACTTGGACGAAATGTTAAAATAATCTTTTTACATTCATCATATTTTGTGAAATACTTATAAGTATATATATACTTAAGTATATTACATATATATTTTTCTATATGAAAGTGTAATATTTATATATATATATATATATATATATATATATATATATATATATTTTTTTTTTTTTTCTGTATTATCATAACCTCTGCTGAGCTACGTGCAACGTGTTGAATTGTAGTATATTCATCTTTTTAATATTATGATAGATAATTATTGAATTAATTATTTCAATTAATTTCAGAAGAACAGTTGCTATTGTTGCGATTCTCAAACTGGAAGCTCTATAATAAATTACAAAATTACATTTATTTTTAGCATTGCCTTTTTATTATGTTTAATTGAATTACATTCAAATCACGACAAAAATGTATACGAAATGTGTTAGGTACAATTTAATTACGTCTTTGAGACTGCAATAGATGACTTCATTCGATAAAATAAATCAAATTCTTTCAGGTCGCGTCATCCCCGGTGCTCTCCCAGAACAAGGGTCCCTCCTGGTGACTGGCTCCTACTCCTACATCGGTGATGATGGCAAAACGTACACAGTCACGTATGTAGCTGATGAGAACGGCTTCCAAGCGACCGGTGACCACCTCCCCACTCCACCACCCGTACCTGAAGCGATCTTGAAGAGCTTGCAACTTATTAAATCTAATGGTAAGAGATTTTGGAAAGAAGTTCCTTATCGCGCGTTACGAAAGGGGGCTAGACGGAAAAAATTAACACGAAAAGTTGTAACGACACTTTTTGCTGTAGTTATAAGGCGTGCGGCGTTCGTGTGTTGCTCTGTCTGTCTGGGTGTCTCTTGACACTCCTCAAGTTTTTTAGTTATAGATTTCTAGCCCCTCAGCAATCAATCTTATCTTTATTATTATCTATCATTTCTTTAAAGTATAAAATGCCTATGTTACTTCCTAATAATGTAGCTTTCTATGACTGAAAACATCAATAAAATCGTTGCAGTACTTTTGGAGCCTGTATAGTGTAAAACAAACAAAAAATATTTCCTCTTTATGATATTGTTGTAAATTTTCCTTGTTTCCTATTTTAATCCTAAATTCCGAAGGGACGGAATAACTTTTTGGTTTACTCTTAACTGTATCGCTTGATCTTATTTCTCAAACTTCAAGGTAAAACCAACAAATCTAAACTAATAAATAAGAATAAAATCTCATATGGAATCTCTCAATAAGGAAAATTTTCGACGCAAATATCGAAATCTCTTACTTTTAAACCCTCCATAGGGGACTTGGTGGCGCTGTGTGTAACTTCCTTTGTAAATATGTAATATTTGTATTGTGTTGTATGTAAAATAAAAAAAGGTTATGTTTTAGTTTAAGTTTCTTGATTTTCAATTGTTTTTTCTCAAGTGTGATCGCATGATTTGCTTTGATTCTCTTATGGTTTTATTTATTTTATTTTATTTTTAATCTTTTATTCGTTTTGTTTTCTTTACTTTATTTTTTATTATTTTTATCTCTTTTAGGTTTAAGGTGTAATGTAGTTTTTATTATCTTACTGTTCAGTGGGTAATTGTCTACTCCAAATGTCATAAGGGGCCACTGAAAATCAGTGGTGCGAATGGTCCATCTCATCATTCGTGCCAGATACTGAGTTGGTCCCTTTTATCAACAGAGAAATGTCCAGTACCTATTATATACATTTTTTTATTATATTTTATTATTATTGTTATTTTTTCTTTTTTACTTAGAGTGTTACTTTTGTTTTATTTTTTTTTTTTAATCTTGTATTGTATGTTGTGTGTGCTGTTGATAATAAATGTTTTATTATTATTATTATTATTATATGGGCATTGATACCACGTTGTCTGTTTAAGCTTCCATCTATAAAATCACCATAAATTGTGATTTTCATTATCCATGCAGATGTTACTTGAGTAGGTACACTCGCTTCTGAATGTGGATTTAGGGTCACTAGATAAATTATTACAGTCATTCCGTATATTCAAATGACTATTTATATAAAATATAAGCGTAGAAATAAAAAAAAAATTGTCTCTTGCCACAGAAATGGATATCATCACTACATACTTCACTACATAGTATAAAACAAAGTCGCTTTCCCTGTCCCTATGTCCCTATGTCCCTATGTCCCTATGTCCCTTTGTACGCTTAAATCTTTGAAACTACGCAACAGATTTTGATGCGGTTTTTTTTAATAGATAGAGTGATTCAAGAGGAAGGTTTATATGTATAATAACATCCATTAAATAGTGGAGAAGTACTGTTATTTTTGAGGTTTCTAATGTGATGTCGTAAAAAATTACATTTTTTCCGCTTACATTGCAAACGCAGGCTGAACCCTACGAGTTTTATCAAAATAATGTACTAAGTATTATACACATTGAAAAGGTCTACAGAAAAGTCCGCGATGGTATATGTCTATCTCTTATGGATAACCCACAATAACTTTTTTTTGTCATTTACTTTTTACGACAAATAATGGCTAATTTTCGAAGTGATTTTAACCAATACAGCATTAATCCTTAACCAATTAAATACCATGAATACATTGTTCATTTAATATAGATCTATATGGCCCTTTACACCGTATGATTTAAGTGAATATTTTCGAAGATATTACAGATTTAAAAATTGCGGGACGTAGCGTTTGCGGCGGTACCGGCCGGCCGCCCGGCTATATATTTTATACCCGTGCGAAACCAGAGCGGGCCGCTATGTTTTTATATACAACGTTCACAGTTTTTCTGTAGTGTATTAAGTATCAGCATTGCACCCGTGCGAAGCCGGGGCGGGTCGCTAGTATAGTATAAAACAAAGTCGCTTTCTCTGTCCTTATGTCCCTTTGTACGCTTAAATCTTTGAAACTACGCAACGGATTTTGATGCGGTTTTTTTTAATAGATAGAGTGATTCAAGAGGAAGGTTTACATGTATAATAACATCCATTAAATAGTGGAGAAGTACTGTTATTTTCGAGGTTTCTAATGTGATGTCGTAAAAAATTACATTTTTTCCGCTTACATTGCAAACGCAGGCTGAACCCTACGAGTTTTATCAAAATAATGTACTAAGTATTATACACATTGAAAAGGTCTACAGAAAAGTCCGCGATGGTATATGTCTATCTCTTATGGATAACCCACAATAACTTTTTTTTGTCATTTACTTTTTACGACAAATAATGGCGAATTTTCGAAGCGATTTTAACCAATACAGCATTAATCCTTAACCAATTAAATACCTTGAATACATTGTTCATTTAATATAGATCTATATGGCCATTTACACCGTATGATTTAAGTGAATATTTTCGAAGATATTACAGATTTAAAAATTGCGGGACGTAGCGTTTGCGGCGGTACCGGCCGGCCGCCCGGCTATATTATTTTATACCCGTGCGAAGCCGGAGCGGGCCGCTATGTTTTTATATACAACGTTCACAGTTTTTCTGTAGTGTACCTACTTATTTAGTATCAGCATTGCACCCGTGCGAAGCCGGGGCGGGTCGCTAGTTATAAATAAATCACATAGTCAGATTAAATGTATAGCTAATAGATGTTTTCGTTATTTTCAGGTATTTACAGCAGCCAAAAAAGTAGTTATGATGCTGATGCCGGTTACTAAATATTTAATTTATTATTAGACTGATGTTATAATACATTATATATTATATACAAATCTAAAACTATTATGCGGGGAGGAACATTTGCTATAAAATTTCACAAGGCGCTTTAAATCTTAATATCACTTGATGTTCTGAATTAGCTGTACCTTTGATTCAATTTAAAGAAAATAGTTTTAAAGGTTGTATATAATAATTATGAATTTGTGATACATTTTCGAAAATTCCCTGATTCGTTTACGTGTATTAACTATGGTTTTTATTTGAAATACAGCCAAGTCAATGGCTTTATTGACTAAATAACTAAATAGAACGCTTTTGTTGTATTTCAATTAAACTAAAGGTTAATAAAACTACAAGTTTTTATTGTTTTAAATAAAGTTAATATTGTTATAACTTTTTTTTATTTGCACTACCTTTCTACCTTTTTTCACATAATCATACCTACAATTCTTATAGGTAATATTAATCTAGTTTGCATTCAATGATCGCTTAACTTGTAGAGCTTTTTTGGTAAAACCAAAGATGTTAATTTAACCGGATTATAAAATAATCGATGTTCCATGGAATAGTTTTCATCTAAATTTATTCTTCTGTAAGTTTTAGCGTTAGAATTTAGAAGTACCTAAGGAACATTCATCCAGATATTTATTTAACTATTATTCATATACCTAGGCACCTAGCAGGATTGTTTACAGACATAATAATAGAAATGTGTAAAAATGTATATTAACTACTGTAAATATATATAAGATTTTAGGTTTTTGAGATTTGTGATTACAGATAGGTCCAGCATTATGATAATTATTTATATGTTAACTTTAAAGGTTATAACAACGGGTTATCCTAAGGTGATCAGAACCAAACACAAGCACATCATTATAAGCAATTGATTTATGTTTACATGCTCTTAAATGCTATCTATCTATCAATGTACAACAATGTACTTCATGAGATTTTCTGGGATTCTATAAGTTTAAAAATTTACAGATTCACATAATTTGGAAAAACAATATTATATAATATTTTATATTTGCGTAAAAATGACAATAAAAAAAGCGTGTGTGCCGAGCACACTTTTCAGAAGTGAAACTCGCCGTCGCCTTGCCTTACACCACGACGTGACAGTATTGCCATGACGCGACCTTGAAATTTTACTCTCAACGCTCCTAAAGAAGTTTCACTTCAAAAGGTTATTTATTATTATCTTTTTCTTCTTACATCCCTGATGAAAAAGGCAGGAATCCGTCATTTTTATCAAGTCATTTTGTGGGAGGATGTCTTTTGTCGTTCAATACAATAATTGGGATAGTTAGTTATATTAGCGTTAGTTACTACTAAGTATTCTATGGTTATATCTTAAACTCTTTGTTCTATATCTTATCCATAATATTATGATGATGTAGATTGTAGATGTATGATGTCATCGACCTTGGCGCCTCTTGTATCTGCAACATTTAGGAATTTGTCACGCCGTTGATCCCATCAATCAACGCTAATTATGAACAGATTTAATGATTATTAATGGTTACATTTCATGCATTTAGAGTATGAGTATTAACACTGATGGGTGATATAATCTGTATCATTTTGTTATGGTTTTTACGTACTTTTATAGGAAGGATCACCAGGTCTGTAAAGCTGGCGATGAAAAACTAGCGATATTAAAAAAAAACAACGCCATCATTTGTTGCTAATTAGTTGCTATAATGACGATTTTGTTGCTCAACCCGATCGCTGAAAATCAGCAACAGTTCTAGCTTAACATTAAGGTAGCGTGAAGAAATCGGAAAAAGGGATGGATCCATATGGATCGTTTGATAAATGCAGGTGAATTTGTTGCTAATTTGTTGCTGCAAAAAAAGTGTAAATTTTGATTTTTTTTTCAATAGCGCCAAAAATAACACTGGCCACGACAGCTTAACGATCGATTTTCGGTAGATGAACATAAAAATTAATTTGTTGCTGCTCACAAAGTTCACTGTCACATTTTACAGAGTAATTATAGCAACTAATTAGCAACAAAAAAGCAACAAATTCTGGCGTTGCTTTTTTTTATTTCGCTAATTTTGCATCGCCAGCTTTACAGACCTAGGATCACCCGCGTTAGTCATAAATTAAGTTTTGATTTTGCCTACCAATGAGAGCTTGAATAAATGAGGTAATTGGAAAGGTATTGGATTAAAATATCAACTACAGATCAAATCCCGCTTTTGACCATAGTCATAAATTAATTATTAACCACATAATAAAAAGCGGCCGAATTATATTTTTCATTAAAATTCAACATATTATTAGGGAGATAATTTTAATTCTGAATTATCACTACTTAGAATACTACAGTTAATCATAAACCGTATCATTTTCTGGGAACGTAAGGCTAAATAATACGTAGAAATCTTCAGTAGGATATATTGGGAGGATGTATTAGTTGATAATATAGTGATATCATCTATACTTATCTATATGTACTAATTAATATTATAAAGCTGAAGAGTTTGTTTGTTTGAACGCGCTAATCTCAGGAACTACTGGTCCGATTTGAAAATTTATTTCGGTGTAAGATAGCCCATTTATCGAGGAAGGCTATATATCACGTTAAGGCCAACAGCAAGCAAGCTAATTATAGGAAAAGAATTGTTTATTAAATTAACCGGTAACTAGTTAACTGAAAATCAAATCCATAAATAAAAACCAGAATAACAATTAAAATACCGTCCATTTTCATTAATATATTCGCAAAATTACATCTCTGAAACAGTAATAATTGATCTTATATAATTTGTATTATTAAACAATATACATACCTACGTAGTAGGTAGATACGTAATAACTAAGAATCTTAGGTATTTTATTATATTATTTGATTTCTTTTCTAAAATAACGAATCATCAGCTAGGACAAAATTATTTTATTAAGTGCGTCACTAACAGGTCGCTAATTATAATATTTCCACAGAACATTAAAAACAAATAGAAGTGCTATAATGTCATAATTACTATGAAAACCAGTGTCGCCAAACCCACACATTTAAACCGATAGTTATACAATACACTACAAGTAATCTATGCCTTTGATTGGACAGCTTAATTTGAGTAAAAACTGACTTAGGTTATAAATTCAGCATTTCAATATGTACCCTAACGCACCATGTTACGGTTTATTTTAGTATAACATCCCTAGGTATATTAGCTGTTTTGTTTCTCATTGCACAGAAATTCCAAATTCGAAAACATCCAGCTACTCCACAACAGAGGGCGTTAGTTTTCGATAGATATAACTTTGAACCTCAACACATAGAGATAAGGTTGAAATTTGTGTCACTCAACATTAATGACATTAACTTGATTTTTATCTGATGCTATGCCCTGAGGGATGTCAGCCTTGTTATCGATAATTCACAAATAAATATTTTTTGTGTATTTTTTTCTTTCTATTATATGAGTATTGTATAATGTGTCACATTTTGGAGTATGTTTATTACTACTAAGTACGTCTTTTTATATTATTGCTGCCGTAGGTTTGCTGTATCGGTGGCCTTTGTTAGACCGCTTAGTCACAGTATTACAATATTATTTCCTACAGTAAGTAAGTAGTTTTCTATTATCGGAGGACCTTCCGGCGTGCACCCTCCGGCCGGACGGTGCACGGTGCACGGGTCGGGGGTTCGGGGGAACGCGGATGATGGAGCGGGGAAAGATCCATTGTCTGCGCGTTGGTGGCGTAAGCCTTCGTTCCAGCAGCCGCCAGCGAGGGGGGTTCTAGTGGTGGGCCTGGAAACGGGCATCTGCTGGGCGGGACACGCGGTAGAGTCGTAACCGTTCCCGCAGTTCCATCCAAAGCAGCGCGATGGAACAGAGTGGGGTTTTAGTCGGTAAAAATCCGACATAACCACGGCTCCATCCCCGGGAGCCGGGGGTATCTAAGATTTCCCCACTATAAAAAAAAAAAAAAAAAAAAAAAAGGTACTTACGCTGCCACACGAAAATACGCTAGGGTTGCAACAAATGGGAAATAAAACAATTGTGATTATTAATATTATGATGAAATCATTTATTCATATGTACATTCAAAATAATTGCGATTATTAAATCTGATGTAATTAATTGTTCATAAATATATGTATAATTACAGATATTGCATTGCTAAATATTATTTACGTGGACACTTTTTTTTGGATGTTCTTAATTGTATATTATAACATTTAACTAAGTAATGCATTCACATTGGGATGTACAATCTGATTAGAAAATAATGAGGACAACATATACATAGCTTTGATTTTAATTCAACAGATACAATTAATACAATCTTTCTGAAATATTGTTTCCTTCTGGGATTTCAATGTAGATTTACATCCGTAAACGGAACAGTTTGTGCGCGCCATAATAGAATATGTAAGTACCTATGTATAATAAAATTATTACACAAAAAATACGACTGCGTCGTCCTTTCGCGCTAGGTAAGGCAAACTAAGCGTGTTTGCCTTACGCGGCTCGCGTCGCCCGACCCCCCGCCAGTTCCCCTCCGTTTCTCTGCACAAGTACATTCGCTTCCATACTGTATAGATATTGTAATACTGTGGCTTAGTGCTGTTCGGCATCCAGTTAACTCGTCACGTTGCATTTATCCATTTCTCTTTTAAATTAGCCTCTTTGGGAAATCTATAAATAAATTGGACAAATGAAAGCTAAGGAAAAATAAAATAAAATTTAATATTTATAATGTTTGTCTTTTCTAAAGTATCGATACTGTCGATATGCGCCACAAGCATCACTAAAGCGACATTCGTTTGTTTATTGCAATAATATTCCAGAAATTCTTGTTTGCTGTTCAATCTATAATAGTACTAATTTCTTACGGATTAAGGTTCATTTTGACTAGATATTTGTATACAATTTTGACAAATTACAAGCGAAGTTATAACATAAAATATTATATGTAAAATAAATAAAAATAAGACTTACCGATGGTATGAAATGCCTCCATTGCTGATATTATTTCGTCTGCTATCATTTTTGCACTCTAATACCGAACAACACGTCCTAATTAATGAATAAATATGGAAAAAAAGGTTTGACAGCTGACAACCGACTCGAATATTTTTCTGCGCACAACTGAGAGCAAGTTAGGTGATCTTACCTTACAAGTGACACGTGGGCCACGCCCACATCACACTTCTATCTACTTTACTGTTCTGTGTAATATTTCCCTATATAAATTTATATTATTTAATCTATTTTCCTCGAAATTATGCACGTAATATAATTATTTACGTCATTGATATGAAAAAGGAATGTGAATTCTAACTTATTTATAAATCTTACGTGGATGACGAACTTAACAAAAATTTACTTTAAATTAATAAGACTTTTATTAACACAAATTAAAGTCAAATTAGTTCGAACCCATGTCCTTCACTTTATAAACTACGATTTAACTCACGAACTTATGAGATTGTACATAACCAACTTTTAAAAAGCAAAACGTTCAAGTAGTTTAAAAATAGAAATAATAAATGCTCTTAACCTATCTATCTCTATTTTTATATCCACTATCAAAGCTAAATTTAACTACACTACAAGTTTAAGTTGTTCTCTTGGGTCCTGTCTGAATATGAATCGGAACTAATTTCCGGAATTTTTTAAGCTTTCTTTTAAATCGAATTTTCTTTAAATTATCAAAACTTTGAAGAAATATTTCATTACGTTCAATTGATAATTAATTTACCGAAGCATGACTGAAGCGATTAGCGAATTGAACAATATACTTGTTCCTGAAATAAGATAAAATTATCATTAGGTTATTTCTATGCCCTATATGTTAATTTTTGCAATATTACTATAATTTAAAAACCTAACAACGCACCGTATGTTCGCATTATCAAAAAACCTTGTATGTTTAACAGTTAGGATATATTTGGGACAGATATCAAATCTAAAACCTAGCCCGTCTGGGCTTGATGAGGAATAACAGCAAAAAATGTTTTATTTGCTCTTCATGCTGCGGATTACAATAATATTTAACTTATTACGTTTTTCATATTTGATGTTTTTCAATATAATAAGTAATAACTTACATTAAAGACAGGATTAAAAGATGTGAAAAGCCAGTTAATATTATGTAGAGAGATGTATTATTTCAGTCAGAAATTATTTCAAATATGCAAACGTAAATTTATCAAGATATTGGTCTAACTAAATTGATTAAATTATTTATTAACAGCAATAAATAATTTACAATTACTCTATTGTGTCCCAGACATACAGGGTGTAATCGTTAAGTGTGCACAGGCGATTATTCCGTAACTATTGCAGATATCAAAAAACTTTATACTGATATCGAAAGCCCTTTACCTAATGAGTAAAATGACAATAATAACTTTTAAAAAATAAAACGGGAAATATCCAAAAAAAGTTAGATTAAACACTCCCATACATTGAATTTTCCATTCATTTTGTGTTCAAAGCAAATGTTCGAAGTGACGTCCTCGTTTTAGAATACCATTGTATTCCACTTCGAGCTCTGTTTATAGTTTCTAAATGAATTTTTATTAAAATTTGCGAAGTAATTTAAGCACAAATTAAAAAAAAGAACCAAAATTTTTCATATTACATGTTTAGGATAGTCATATCTCATACTAAATGTATGGGGGTGTTTGGTGTAAATTTTTTGGATATTTCCCGTTTTATTTTTAAAAAGTTATTGTTGTCATTTTACTCATTAGGAAAAGGGCTTTCGATATCAGTATAAAGTTTTTTGATATCTGCCATAGTTACGGAATAATCGCCTGTGCACACTTAACGATTACACCCTGTATAACTATGTGTCTTCCAATCAAAAAGGGACCAGCGCTCTTCGTTATAATTTATTTTTATCAAAACAACCATATTATACAGATCGCTCTATATATCTCAAGACCTCAATAATAACATGCTAATGGAACTAGACCAAACAATATGTAGTAACAAGACTAAATTGAACGGATCATTGATTTACCGTTCTTTAATAGGTTGCGGTTTAGGTATTAATAGACATGGCGTTTATTACGCGAACCAATTTAGAAATTTTATGAATGAACTTGCTGACCCGATAAACGTTGCCCTGCCTACGCGCGAACTGTTAAAACGCGTGAGGGTTATATGGCCGTTAAGTTTTCTTAGCTTTTTATTATATATTATTGGGGCGATTTCTTCAGTTTTTCTTTCATAAGATCTTTCTCGAAGTTTATGTCTTAATGTAGCGTTCTAAGTTTATCTACACCCATGTTTATATAGTTAACATTTATTATTCTATGGAACTACATCATTTAAAAGGCGGGTTTTCCTGCTTTATATAATTTTCCTTGATAAAATAATTAATATCTGGTATTTTTAAGAATACAATTTTATATTGTAATTTCCCATGCAGGTACCAAATTAAAAGGAATTGTTATTTTAATAAGAGATGTTTGAAATTTTAAAATAATTTCATATCTATTATTATGATCTATTATGGCTAAATTAATGAATTCGTCCTATACTTATAGAATATTTTGGAAAGTAACTACCAAATAAAGGGACCTGAGTTAAATATTTAAAAGAAACTGGATATATACTCGTAATTAGTACTATGTATTGTGTTTAATATTTTCTTATGTTTCATGTATGAGTATGGTAATAAACGCCGCGTTTCAACCGCTCGTTCTTGAATACCCTAGCAACAAAATATAGGTTTATTTCGTTACTAAATTGACGTCTAAAACACACGCTGACTCACAGTTAGTATAATAATGTCAAGTTTGCTTAGTGCTTAGTGCGTGCTTGTGCCGGCAACTTGAGCTTAAAAGTTAAAATGAAGAGTGGTGTGTTTGTGTTCGTGTGTGTGTTGATAAGCTTCGTGGGAGCGTATGTGAGTATTGTTTTTACTATGTTAGTAGTTTGTTAATAAGTGTAATATAAAATTACAGATTAAAATGCTGAAAGACTTTGATTTCTTCTTATGATCTTATCATGTTGGTAGTTAGTGTTAAAATATCATAAATAAAAATAAGTGTTTGTAAAATGCTGAAAATTATTGTGATTATTCTTATAAGCTCACAAATATTTAATGCATTTTTATGAATAGCTTAAAATGTAATAAATTAACATAAATTTAAACTACACATTCGATTACAAATATAATATGATAAAGTAGGTACCTACAGCTTAAAAAATAATAAGATTTTAAATTTTTAAACAATTTAATTGTGTTTAGATATAATTGACCTACCGCACCTACCGAACTGTAAAAATTTAATTAAAATACTTTGCGAAATATATTGTAAAAATAAATTAGGTAGCAATTATAATTGACTGTTAAATAATTGTAATCGATTCGATCAATCGATTGTCTATTATTTTTAAATAACTTGTAATAAAAAATCTCCAAGCAAGTATGGGACAATTAATTTCAGAGTAACTACAAATTCTTATAATTTCGCTACTATTGTATAAAAAGCTCATAATCTATTACCAACCAACCAATCAATTACAAATCAAACATTATTAATTGGCGGATCTTAAATATCTAAAATATCTAAAATCTACATTATTTTAACAATATTACGTTAATTCTAACACAATTACATCAATTCCCAGTACGCAATGACGGCATCTGCGAACTCAGCTGATCTCATAACATCTCTCATTCATGTCTATATTGTTTTAAAATTTCATTCATCACTTCACTTGTATTAGAATCTTAGTAGGTATATACTGTCTTCATTTGTATAAACTAATGTTGTATAATAAAAATGTCAGGAAATTTTTGTCAAGTAAGTACCTAACTATAAAACTTCCAGACGAATGCATCAAATTAGATAGAGCTTTCTTTTATAATATATGTTTACTGTCAAGAGAAGGCCAGTGTGAAAATACTAAACTCACAAGCTGTAATTACTAAAATAAGTTTGAGTTTAAGTTTTGATTTAATTTAAATACTCAAATGGATTATCCGTCAAAACAATGTTATCTGCATTATTCGCCAACGCGCATAATTATTTAGGAATTGTAAAAAATGTTATCTTAAATTTTCGATTAAAATACCTAGCTTTTATTTATAATATATTTTCATCATTATTTATTAGTCATAAAATAGTAAAATTATATATATATACCTACGCAAAGCAAACATCGCAATTTTTTTATTGGATTGGATGGTCGGTAGAGCTTTAATAAATAAGAGACTTAAATTATCACGTGATCCTGAACACTTAATAAAACTAGGTCTTCATACCAATCGAATATTAATCAGGTCAATTATGCTATTTTCAGAAACCAAATCGAGTGCGCCACACACCAACCCACTTATCTTACTCAACCAAGAAGATCGAAGTAACGATACCAACCATGGTCCATCTAGACATAAAACTCACCAAGAAACTAGCCAAAGAATACAGCTTTAAAACAAGGAAAAAACTAAAGAACATCGTCAAAGGTATCATAAAAGATGCCAGTTCTTTATTCAAACACAAATATTTAAATGCAACGGTCAATTTCAAATTATTGGACGTTAAATTCTTTAGAAATAACAGAGCGGTTACTATGGATGAAAATGCTACGAATTATTTAAGGAATTATTGTGACTGGCAAACTGAGAAGAAGAAATTGAAGAAAAAGCTGTATTATTCTGTTTTGTTGACTGGCTTGGATTTGTTTTATATTAAAAATGGGAAGCCTGTTCGAGGATCTACAGGTAGAGTATTAATAATAATAAAAACTAAATTATATTTTCTATTTATAACTATATCCCAGTATATATCCCAATACTACACACGATCACATAAAATAAATATCTATGCCAACACGACGTTACTACGTGGTTACTACAATGAGGAAGGATAACTCAAAATTCGAATTATTTAATTATAAAAATAAACCTACATTCTTCCTACATTATATCAAACACGGTTTAAAAATAACTCAAAATGTTATCTAACCATATTATGTTATTTAGTTTCACACAATTACTATCAGAAGTTTTTTATATTAGTTATCTGCGTTAATATTTTTTATTTTATTATCTAATTCATAATCTCTAAAATATTGTTTTTCTAGAGTTCTAAATTCGTAAAGTTTTCGTCTATTTACTTATCGTTTAATTATTATCATATTAAATAATGTGTTACATCTTTTAAATAATAAAAAGTTTATCTTTTCAGCACGCAGCTACTCAAATGGTGTTTGCAGCTTACGAAAGAGCTGCGCGCTTCTGGAATGGCAGCCGAAGAATATGGGATATTTGCTCGCACATGAAATAGGACACAGGTAAATATTGTTCATTTATTTTGTAGTTGAATTGATTTTTTAACATCAAAATTGTAGAGTTTATGTAAATAGAATAGTGACGTAAAATTGATACAAAATCATAATTTTTGATGGTAATTGTTCCTTTTCGATAAATGCCAAAGTATACCTGATGTAGTACTTATTAGCACTGTGAATTGTAATATTTTATCTTTTCGTAATATGTTTATGACAAAATATATTTAGAAGGCGGTACAAAGTGAAATTGATCCGTTCAATATGAATATTATAATAAATAGGAACTGCGAATACAGATTACGGACCCTCCATTATTTCACCGTTAATATAATTGAACTCCAAACGAACCAAACAGGATTAACAGCTCACATTCACTTTGAGGCTAATAATATGAAATTACTAGATTTTACGGTTAGATTTTAGAGCCTAGATATAGTATATCTGTAGACTCTGTAGTTTATCTCGTTTAGGGCCGATTTTTCAATGCTTGGATAAAACTTATTCGTCGAATAATATATAAAACTACCATTATAAAAACGTATTCTAATTGCCCGTATTTGACAGTTTACGTGACATTTTAATATTATCGTGTAATACTTTATTGGACGGATAAGTTTTATCCAAGCATTGAAAAATCAGCCCTTAGTCATCTAAATAAAGGATTTTGGATTATAAATTCAAAATATTTTTTAACGTTTTATCAATCAATTCTCAGTAATTAATGAATCCCTACTAATATTATAATACTATATGTATATACTATATAATATTATAAATGCGAAAGTAACTCTGTCTGTCTGTCTGTCTGTTACGCTTTCCCGCTTAAACCTCTCTACCGATTTTGATGAAATTTGGCACAGACAATCTTTAGACCCTGAGAAAGAACATAGGCTACCTTTTATTGCGAAAAAACACCACGCGGGCGAAGCCGCGGGCGGAAGCTAGTACAATATAATATTATGGAGGTACATAAAGCAAATTAAAACACTTATTATATTATACCGAAAACTACCTGTTTAAAACTTTAAACAGTAAAACGTCTATGATTAAAAATATTTATCACAAAAATATAATATAGGAGGCATGTGTTTTCAAATAAATTCCTGAAATTTGGTATAAATTGATTAATTATCATCTCAGTTACAAGCTTTAATTTTTAAATAACTTTGAACATACACACTACTAGTTAACTATACATATAAAAATTGATGTTTCAGTCTCGGAGTACCTCACGACGGTCATCCCTTTAACAGTTGCAATAAGTATAAAGGCATCATGGAGTCAAAGTATGATCCGGCCAGCATTTCGGATACCTGGTCTCCTTGCAGTCGAGTTTCTTTGGAATTCTTTATACGGTAAGAAACATTAATTATTTTTAGATATTAGGTATAGAACTGTTGTTGAATACTGAAAAAATCCTTTTTCTTCTTGGTTCGAACGTCTATTTTATAAGACGAAATATTGTATTTTCTTCGACAAATAAATTATCTAGACGCTTTACTATTTTATTCTCATAGGCGTTATTAAGTTATTTTTCGTTTTAATGTTTCTGTAGGCGTTTAGATTTCATGCATGTAAAGTTATAGAAACATTTTTGTCATTTCGTAAATAGATAAACTGATATCACATTCTTTTGAACTGAAAATCTCTATTTCCAAATCTCTATTATCTCTTTATTTTTTTGAACTGAAAATATTTATTTCGGGATAGTAATATTTCTTATATTTTCCATCAACTAAAATAAAATAAATTAATTCACAACATCATAACTTAGAATTCCCCGATCTTGTATATTTCCTTTTTTTAAGATTTTTCCAACTAACTAATTCAATGTTAATTTAAATTGTTTTATTACAGGAGCAAAAAGGCTTGGTGCATCAAAGAGAGCAACCAGCAGTTGGAATATAAATACGTTTAGTTCATAATTAGTACTTATTTTGTGTGATACTAGCTTAATAAAATATTATGAGATAAGAATAAGACTATTCTGTTTTATTAAAGTTATAATATTCCATCAATATTCAAAGATAATTAACAATAATTACTTACTGAAGAATATGAAATTGTTGAGAAAAAACATCAAATATAAAAAACGTGTAATATCTGATTACCTATATTGAAATAAATACTAGGTACACTATTTGTATCAGGAAATATTATTATTATAAAAGGAAACATTTGTATATGTATGTATATTTGTAACGTTTTCACAAAAACTACTAGACCGATTTCAAATATTCTTACACTAGCGTCAGCTGAAGAAAGCTGTTGTTTTATTTCGTTTTTATCTCGCGTCAGCCCATGCGGATTCAAGTACATAATATGTATGTAGTTTAAAATTCACAGCAAATACAGAAAACTATTTTCTATAAATTAACTTTCACTTATTTACCTGCAATGCGTAAACATAATAAATTCGGGTCACGCGTCCGTCCGTACATCTCATATAAAATGCCGTATTTGTATGCAATATACAAAATTGAAAGTTTTCTTCGAAAGTGTTATACTTTAAAACTGAAAGTTTAGTTAATTAAGTTTCGTTAGTTAATGGTCGGATTTATTGTTTAATTGCTGGCTGGTTATTACTTAAGATGATTGTTAGCTTTGAAAAGTGCTAAAATTTAAAAAGTGAATCGAAATATTTCATTTTCAGACCTCTTTTGATTCTATATAATTGATTAAATAACACAGCTAGAAGAACCGAAGATAAATATTAAGTACCAACCTATTTTGATTTTAAATAAAGTGAAAAATAGAATACTTCACACTTTTTTGAATTTTATTGATTAGAGAATAATTAACTAATGTAAAATATAAATTATATCAAATCTTTCAAACCTGGCCGAAAATTCGAAAATGACGAAAAAAAATGTAGACATTCTTAATTTGAATTCCTAAAAAGGGCGCCAATGTTCATGCAATTTCATCCACAGATTAAACACAGTGACCTAAAGACACGGTAAAAAAACAAAAGGGTACAGTTATTTTATATGTCAGTATGCACATTACATTGTTTTTAATTTGGACTATTATAAGAACAAAGACTGAACGGTAAGTGGTCATGGTTCGGAGGTGCCACGTACTGTGGTAATCCTACATAATGGTGACATACTAACCGACAGTTCAGACAATTTTATATATTGTTTCCCGAATCGTAAATCTTGCGAATTGAGTGTGAAAGTTTTTATAGGTAAAACAGACTAAGCGTAGATTTGATTAAGACATTTTTGGTTATTATTAAATTTACAATTGTGTTGTCTGTTTTTGTTTTCTACAAAAATATAAAGCAGTTCTACTTTCTGCCAAATTAAGATAATTTAAACAGCATACTAATATCTGGTTACTAACCACAATAAATACAATTATCTCAACAACCTATAAGATCCAAGTTTATAATTAAAAACTACATAACGTAAAATGGTATGTATTTTATCTCTACGACCTTTTAACGCAAGCTTACAATTAAAAACTATATAACGTAATAGAAAATGGGGAAAAGTGTAAGTCGTTTGGACTTTCAAGCACATCTTGAATCTAGATTGAAAGTGGTTTCTATATCATACTAACGACCTTGTAACATGGACAAATTGATATTCTAGATGGGTTTCTAGTTGAAGATAGTTATAGGAGGTTGGCTGTATGAATAAATCGATTATTAAATACCTTTCAGAAGCTTTTTTCGTTTGTACAGGACATAATATAGGGTCACCTTAAATATGAATTTTTATTTTATGTCTTTCTTAATGTAATCATAATCCTTTGGTGCATTTAATAAAGAGATTATTTCATAAATAACCTACATTTTAAAATAAATATGTTTTTTTATATCCTTAATTACACGCAGTATTGTGTATTTTACTATGGTTAAAACTAGCATGAGTAAGTAGGTATTTTTGTTTATTTACAAAAATGCGATTAATCTATACTATACTAATATTATAAAGCTGAAGAGTTTGTTTGTTTGTTTGAACGCGCTATTCTCAGGAACTACTACTCCGATTTCAAAAATTATTTCAGTGTCAGATAGCCCATTTATCGAGGAAGGCTATAAGCTATATATCATCACGCTAAGACCAACAGGAGCGGAGTAATGCGGGTTAAACCGCGGTGCACAGCTAGTTGGAAATAATGGACTTAATTCAAAATTCTTATATACCGGGTGTCCCACCGTTGGTATACTAAGCTCAAAGGAGGTTATAGTTTTGCATACGCTGAGTACGTAAAAAATACTTAAAAAATTCCATATGCATTTTTTTTTTCAAATAGATGAATTCTTAAAACTCTATTTGTACACCCCTAATAAGCAACCCGCCTAACTTTGAAACCCTCACGTGAGCTATCTTTTAAAATTATGTTTTCATAGACAAAATGCTCACATTAGCGAAGCGGTATACGCCAAGGTTTTTATTGTGATCAATTAAATTTCTACCCATAATAATTAAATCATCTAAGTAAACCAAACATTTTTCATATGATAAACCTGCCATAGCCATGGTCATCATACGTGAAAAAGAGCTGGGGCTAGTTTTTAGTCCCATAGGCATTCTAGTCATTTGATACTGCTCTCCTGCACAAAATGCTGTATATTTTCTACTATTATTTTCGAGTTTCACGTTAAAAAATCCTTGGTTTAAGTCTAAATGCGTAAAATAAACACATCCACTGAGCGAATCTAAAATTTCTGTGATGTTTGGAAGTGGAAATTTGTCGTCTTGAATGCAGTTATTAAGTTTTCTATAGTCAATGACTAAACGCCATTTCTTTTCTCCGCTGGAGTCTAATTTCTTAGGTACGAGTAATACCGGACTAGACCACTCACTAGTACAAGGTTCGATAATACCTTGCCTAAGTAACTCATTAACTTGTTGTTTAAGCTCATTTTTCTGTGCATGCGGTAGCCTATACGGTTTTGTATAAATCGGATCAACATTAGGTTTTAAAGTAATTTTATGCTCGTAAATATTCGTCGTATTCAATGTATCGCCAGGAAGGTAGAAAATATCTGAATACTTTGCGCAAATCGATTCAATAGTATCTCGTTCTTCTGTATTTAAATAATTTAGATTTAATAATGAAAATAAAGTTTTTACGCGATGGGCATTATTCGGTAATTGCTTAAAATCGCATAATTCGTATTCACTAGCTTTATGAAGGGTGGGATATATTTCTTTTAGTTCTATATCCGAATCGGTTGTGTTTAATATACGAATAGGTATTTTTCCGTTTAAGGGTTTTACTAAACAACTAGCTATAAATATTCCTTGTTGCAATTCTGTTGCATTTATAACACATTCCTCCGTTTCACACGTATCAATGAAATGAATAGACTCCGATCTAGATGGTATAGTTATGGATGTTTTATCAATTATTATTAAAGGTAAATGAATATTAACATTATTATTCCACAAAATTAAACTTCGATTACCATAATTTAAAACAGATTTGTACTTGCTTAAAAAGTCTTGTCCGAGAATGCCATCTGCCTTACATGGTAACTGTTTAAAAACATAGAACTTATGCTGTAGTGTTTGATTTCCTAGAAATAAATTTAAGTAAGCATATCCAATCGATCTTATTTTACCGCCTATACCGCTGACTAAGATGTTCTCTTTATGGATATGAATGTTTTGATTACGAACATGTTTATACTTTATGACTGAAATTGATGCACCGGTATCGACTAACAAATCGTAACAATAATTATTTTGAAATTTTATTTTAACAAAACCCGTATTACTATTAAATGATAAAACATGATTTTTATTCACGAAAAAACTTGCTCGTGTTTTGAATATCTTGAACCGTTTCAGGCTCGGTTACCGTTGATACTAGTCTATTTACCGTATGTTTATTAGTTTGATATGATTTATTATAATAAGACTTACCTCGTCCTCTATAATTGTTATTCGGATGGCCTCCTCTATACTGCTGCGCTTGCGGCTTACCTGTGAACGTGGATCGTCCCCGTACGAATCTCTGGTGTCCTCCTCTATACTGTTGGGTTTGGGGTCTACCTGAGAATGAGGATCGTCCCCGGCCTGGTCGATGGAAAGCTCGGCCTCTATAATTCATAGTCAAAATATCAGTTGTTGGCGAAGAATTAACGTCTTCGTCAATTGCGGCTTGAACAGCGTCTTTTAAAAAGTTATAATTTCTCGCAGAAATGATTGTACTGAGCCTGCGATTTCTCAATCCATCAGAAAAACACTTGATGGCATGTTTCTCGTTTAATGGTTTAAGAACCTTAAAGTGTTCATCGTTGCCATCGGATTGAGCGATCGTGAGCTCCACAAACATTTCCGTTATTTCTTTACCAAACTCATCAATAGACATATTATTTTGTCTTGTGTTTTGCAATCTACGCTGAATTGCAGTAGCAGATTTTTTAGGCAGTAAATTTAATTTAATATCTTTTATTAAGTCATTAATATTATTATATGTTAAAGATAACTTTAATTTGGCTGCCTGTGATAGTCTGCTCTTTAATACAAAATTAATTAATTGTTTTTGGGATGACTCGTCTAATTCTGTTTTATAATATTCAATCCCATCAATTAACTGTTTTATACTTGTCTCATCATCAGATGAAACAGGTAAAAGCTGTAAAGCAATTTTTAAATCGAATTTAGAAGTCATTTTGCAAGTTGATTCTTCAGAACACAAGTTTAATATTTCGTCATAAATTTTATAAAAATTACAAGTTAAGTCATCTATTAAAATACATTCACTTTGTTTAAAATTACTTTTCTTATTAGAATAATTTTCTAAAAATATGTTAAAATCTCTGAGTAAAATATCAGCATCTGCTAATTTTTTAACAACTAAACTACCTTTTCTACGACTTGGTCCTATTTTTATCAAATATTTTCTTATTTCAACCAAACTATTATATAATTCATTCAAAGTTTCTGCCATATAGAAAAATTATAAACCTTATAATAATAATATTAATATACATACCGAGTAACATTCATTACACACGAACACTTTCTAACATATTATATTTTTATTATTATTATTATATATATGTATTATATACCTTATATAAGTATCCATATTATAATTAAAAATTAAAATTATAACTTCTAAAGTCCACTAAATTGTCCTTTTTTTTGCACTAACACATTTTTTTAGATTTATTTTTCATTTTTTTTATTACACTTTTTCACTGCACTGCACTGCACTGCACTTTAGGCACACCTCAGGCTATATCTTCTGGATCTTGTTGAATGCCTCCACGCCATCTTACAGATTTTCTTACGGAATTTCTCGCAATTTCATTTACGATCCATTTTTTATGACAGTTTTTATAAAGTCTGTATATTCCGTAAATAAACAGTAGTCAGAGAAAGAATGTAGATCCCATATTTATATTAATTTTTAGACACACACAAGTGTGCACGGCGAAATATAGATGTATATTTTTCGTCATGGTGACAATTGACACGATGCACCATATATGGCTAGCGGAATGCTAGCCCTGGCAGGATCGCCATATAAGGTTCGCGTGTTGGGAGCGAAATGATACTATCGAGATCCAGATACAAACTGACTTTATTTATTGTAAAATCTTACATTATATACTCCTCACAGCTGCGCTAAGTTAGAGAACAAAACATGGATTTAAAGGGAAAATTTAGCAAAAAATTTTTAACGTGATTTTGTTGTTTAAGTATTTTTTACGTGATCAATGTATGCAAAACTACAAATCCCTTCGCGCTTAGTATACCGATAGTGGGACACCCTGTATACGACGTTCTCTCTAAAATAGTTGACTAATTAGAATTTACATCTCGTTTCAAGTTATCAATTAGCGATCTCAGTATTACATCCCATAGCAATGTGAACCGATATAATCGTAATCCCACACTGCGACATTTCATATTGTTACTAAATCCTGTAATTACTGCAACTTTCCCATGTGTATGGTAAAAACTTGGAAAATAGGATTACGGCTTGCTTGTTTTAATTTATTTATTGAAATTGTTTTAGAAGAATAATTTAATTGTAACATGATTTTAATGAGGACGATGTCGATAATAATTTGACAATGAAAAATGCTCTGCGCTGCGGTCCGCCATTTTTGCGCCGGCCCTAATTAATGTGAAAAACTTGCAGATTGAAAATTACAAATGAATAATTTTGATAAACTGTTTTTACTTTCATTTAGTTTGAGTTTCTCAATTTATTTACATTTTAAACAATTAAGCCACCTAATCTGAAGTATACTCTATTTATTTCAATAACTAACTGTAATGTAACTGTAATATTTATTTATTTCAAAGCCTTAAACAACAAACAAATTGCACAAGTTTCCATACATTACAGCTATAATAATTAGACATCGCAACATTTGTGAATAAAGAATCCGTGGTTAATAGAGTTGAAATGCTCTCTCTTTTGAGATTTCCGAAACAATGCGAGCGAGTGACGGCGAAATATCGGGAGAAAGGTAACAATGGGTTCATGTGGGACATATCGGTGTGATCTGGTGGAACAGGGGAGGTGTGGAGTCGATTAAAAATATATGCAAAAACTAGTAAAAGTTCGTGGTTTAGTCCGCGAATTAAAAGTAGCCTACGCGACGTTCGGATCTAGATTCGAATTCCAATTTCAAAATTATTTTATTTTTGTATGAATATTAGATGGCAATCAATAACAATTACTGTATTAAAAGAAACACATAATATACTATAATTTTATCAATGTTCTAAAATTTATAGTATCAATATTCTTAAATATACAATAACAGCATAAACTTACCTCAATTACATAATTTTATGTGCTCCCAATTGTATACTATTTCACCGAATTACAAAATATAGTATAACTAAGTTAGAAATTATTTCACAATTGCGACTCCATAGATTTTCTGTCCAACACGCAATGTGTATCAATCGAAGTGGAACTCTAAGATTTTCACTATCTCACTGTTCATTTAAATCTGTCCTGGATTTCCTTCAGCATTGTTGCATTTAATACGGGGTGATATCATTTGTACCTGTAGTATGGAAAGTTCTATAAATATCGTCAAAAGTTTTGAATTTGGAACTTCAACAGTTTTGATGACGCTATGAACTCGCATAGACTATGAGAAAATTCGCGTTATAAATCACAATAAAAGTTATTTTAAAATTAAAGATATATAAGTAAGTATACATAAAATATAGCTTTCCTAGCTTTACCGTGTGAAAATATTTTTACAAATAGAGTAGAATTTACTATGTGTATATGTTTATGTCTACTAAAAATATTTCTTTCTTCAACTTAGTTGAGCCGTGAGTATCTCAAATTTACAATTTTATAATATACTTAATTCCATTTATTGTATTCCAAGAAAATATTTTGATTAATATAATTATTACTTAAAACAAAATAAACAAAAAAATCATCCAATCTCTAAGCATCCGACAGTGTACAACAACCCTTAATCCACAGCAGTAGGAAATAATATTGTAATACTGTGGCAGTATTTCACGACAGCAACCGCCTAACAACGTTCTAATTCAGCTGCACAAAACCGCACAGTCGCATGCCGTCAAACACCGCGCGCTGTCGTTGTCAAACGTTGACAATAACTTTTGTTATCTGTGCATTTTTACAAACAAAAACTTCTGCCTAAATTTAAAAAAGAATTCTATTATTCTTTATGGTTGAAAATTTTCGGCTGTTTAGCTTTAAAAAAAAATAAAGCGACTGGCTGTATAGAAAAAAAAATTGCTGTCAGTTTTGCGCGGGAATTAAAAGTATTTTTTTTATTGTGAATTTGGAAATATTTTTAAATATTATTGCGAGATGAACAAGTAAAATCATATTTTAATTCACGGAAATGCCTAGTGTAGTGTAATTATGTATTTGTGTCGATTGTTGTTTACAATAGCTTTATTGTATTTTTTGGATCGAACTGTACACGGCGCGGAGTTTTTTGACAATGATGTAAGTATTTTGTTTATTTTATATTTTCAGGTAACCACTACTAATAATAATTGTTTTGAATGAAAATTTAAACAAGAAATTTCCATAAACGATTGTTAAGAAAACTAAATGCTGTGTCAGATAATAATTTTCCAGATTTGTGACGGGATTTGCCTATTAATTATTATTACTTTTCCGTTTTCTTACCACCACTCATCTTACACCTAAGAAACAATTTCTTTGTATACCTCTTTCATAAATAGTAAATACTTAAGAAAAATTAATCACACAAATTGAGAACATACATCGTCTTTAGGAAAGGCCGTTAAAACTTAAAATATATTTTTCTGGCAAAATAAGAAGTACGCTTGCTATTGTCCAAACCAAAGCAAAAAGATTTAATCCAAAACAGTGATTTATAATATCGCAAAAATCCGGTTGTATTATGTATATCAAAAAGAAGCACACAAGACTGGTATCTTGTATTCAGTTTGTTTACGTTTTCAAGGTCGTAGCTGAAGGACGTTTGGGTTCAATAACCTCTTACTATTTTTGCTTGCAATAAAAAAGCTTATACATTTCGATAGCACGAAGCGTTTTAGGTGAAAATAATGTTTAATAATAATAATAGTTAGGTGGAACTTTTGCTATAGATTATTTTTTAGAGCAAAAT
The DNA here is from genome assembly GCA_029959065.1 of Colias behrii. Taxonomy (NCBI): domain Eukaryota; kingdom Metazoa; phylum Arthropoda; class Insecta; order Lepidoptera; family Pieridae; genus Colias; species Colias behrii. The sequence goes on along the minus strand of JARWMC010000019.1, from coordinate 10,160,408 downwards.
AATTTCTTTCTATCATTGGAAAGTGCAGCAATAAAATGAGAGCCTTATAATTAGTGTCGGAAAATTTGTACAATTCGGTTTAAATCCGTACCAACCTCTCCTGAGTTTTTCTCGGACCATACACAGTAAGTTATTACTTAATGTTTGTTTAGTACCTATACTTTCATGCGAATTTCATAATGCTATACAGTTATTTTGATATTATGTATTAACAGGCGATCGAAATAATATACCTGTCATATTATTTAATTCCATGATACAATCCTAGATATTTAAATAAATATTACAGGTCATTCATCAGATCATCACTATACATAGTATAAAACAAAGACGCTTTCTCTGTCCCTATGTCCCTATGTATGCTAAATCTTTAAAACTACGCAATGGATTTTGATGTGTTTTTTTTTAATAGATAGAGTGATTCAAGAGGAAGGTTTTAGTATATAATTTATTATGTTTTAGACAATGCGGTCGAAGCCGCGGGCGGAAAGCTAGTTAAATAATAATACAAACACCCAAAAAATAAAGCAAGGATACGTTAACGACATTTCAAATAGGTACATAAAATAATACGATATGCAAAGCTCAATTATACAATATACATATTTACTACCTACACCAATAAATTCACACGTGTTTTAATTTTAAATAAAAATGATATTAATGTCCACGAAAACGCAAAAAAATCATTGAAATATATTCAAAAGCAGAGCTATAAAGAGCTTAGTGACATTTGAACCTGTACGAGTTGTGTCCAGTTCAAGGTTTGTCCAATTTGGGCCTATTCATTGTGAGCCTTGACTCTAGTGGTCAATTTCGACCCACTCTCAATTTCTAGCTATTGTTTTACTTCCCGGGCGTAGGAAAGTTGTCGCTATGCGTGATGTGAACTAGGTTTAGCTCGCGGCGCCGCGGCCGTGGTAGCCTGATAAAAAGTCTGTATGTCAATAATTAATATATCTAAGATAGGTAAATGATTATTTATTACACACACATTAAACTGTGTTAACTAAAATTATTTTATTTCCTATGTAACTCAACTTAAATTATGGTTAATTGATTGTATTTAAATTTTAAAGTGAATATCTTTTCGATATATTATTATGTTACCTATTTTATTTATTCTATTACTTTATTTGACTCTACTAAGTTCCAGTTAAACAGTGAATTTAGTAAACCTTTTTCGTATTCTTTTGTTTCTAATGTTTTTAGAATTTTTAAATTTGAGAGGAAAATCACACAATTTAAAAATATTCAAATTGTTCCAGCCTATTTAGTTATAGATGGGCTGACATATTTAGCTTAATGTACATAAATTTTATAAAACAGGTTAATTAAAAAGTATTATCTAGCAAAAATTCTAAGTGGCACGCGCAAGATTTTCAATGGCTGTGAAGTTTCCACACTGTCATAGAGAAAACTATGATATATTATGTTACCAGTACAATATCTCTGATTTCCGTGTCGTAGGTTATGGATCTCTTCCGGTTTATTGAGAAAAGCCTTTTTTGTTGAAGAAAGTATGTTTTTTTTAGTAAAATGTATTGCACTTTCGTAATATTGACAAAATAAAAATATACATATACCTAATAGTTTATTATATTCACAAGATATATCTATATTATCGCGGTTTTGAATTATTCTAATTGTAGTTGTACATTTTCAATTACTTAATTTTTATACAAACTTCCGGAAAACATATTTTAATTATAATATATCGGGAAACTGTATAAGTTCCGTTCGGTAATTTTTAAGTTTTTCAGGGTCTAAGTTTATAACATAACTTAGACCCTGAAAAACTTAAAATTACGTGAAGTCTTAAAAAAATTCATTATCATATTATTCAAAAAGGCTTTGATTGTAATAATTCGTTATTTGAATTAAATTTAATTACCATATTACTTATATTTGGATTTTAACGTATACCCAGTGCTAATTATTTTATATTTCTCATATATTTTTACTTTTAAATAATTAAAGAACAAAATGTGGTAAAAAAAACAAATAAATGTCGAGTACAATAAACTGATTTTAATAAAAACGCAATAAAACGACTGAACTGTAAATACTTCACACCACTCTCTCACATACCATTGTAGTTATAAACTTTAACTTAGTAGGTATTGAATTGAACTAATTAGCGATTATATACATTATTTGTGTTTATTTTGTTGTATATAATGTAATGGTTTTATCTTGGAAATAGAATTACCTTAGTTACTTACCATTACTTTTAACTTAGCAACAAATAGTGCAAATGTGTATTGTCCGACTCAGTTATCCGTAAAAATATATACATCTACAAAATGTTAAAAAAATAGACAACGATAAACTTTTTGTTACATGAATTATTATTAATATAATAATTTTAGTAGTAGATTAACGATAAGAATTCATCCCTAATACCACATATAACTTGTTATAGTCTACTTGATTTCTATGTATTTACGATTCAAAACCTGACATGAGAAAAGAAAAAGTTATATAAACCATTATTGGAAACCAAAGTAGCAAGGAGCTAGTTCTTTAACCTTAGAGATAGATTGCAAGAGACCTTAGAGAGAGATTGCAAGCCATTTAAGGTTATACTTTACTTTCTTTTTGGTTAAACTTTGACTTAAATGATCGTGATCATAGGAAATAATGGAATATCTTTGTCGTTACAATCTGATTCACATTATGGTTTGTCTGAAAACGTTTTCGACAGTACGGTTTGTTAAAAGACGTTTTTGGACTAAAAAAATTGAAAGGAGGTATTGTTATAGTGCATTTAATATTTATCTATTAGCCCGCAAGCAAACCCTTTATATGAACATATCTGCCCTATATGAATTAAATCCAAATATTTTTCGAATATACTCATTATTTTTTCGTTTAATTAAACCTTTAATCTACATTATAATGTATAGTAGAGCCATTTAAATAGGCAACATTTGACAGTTCAACAAATTTCAACAACATAACCTAATAGCGACGACATAGAATAACATGTTATTTCGTTTTGTTAGAACTGCAAATTTACTTAACTTTTTTCAATTACGGTTACATATTTATAATAATAATGACGAATACAAGTAATTTTAAGATTTGATTTTACTGATAAACCATTTTAGACATAATAAACAATTTCTGATTTAAAGAACTGACGTCGCTACAATTTTGTATCAATAAACCTTTTTTCTTTTTAAATACGAGAGACGTTACTCTAAAAATCGAAATCTGACATCTAGAATCGAATGCATTGATTACTTGTGAATAAAAATCATCATAAATTAATAAATGCGTTGTGTTTTTTTTAATTATGTAGTTAATTGTCTTATTTTGCTCCTTAAATTTACGAAAGAAAGTATATTACTGGGACATCGATTCGCCTAATGAATTTTAAAATTGACATGTGTTGAAACACATTCGATTGACAAATGTTCCAAGTCCGTATCGATTAATTCACTTTAATCGATGTTTTTATGCAGGTTACCTCTATTCTAAGATAAAATTGATAGACGTCAAATGTTGCCTATTAAATTGGCTCGACCTGTGGGCTCGACTATAAGAGTCATAAGCTTAAAGTATCTATAAGCTATTTATTACGAACTAGCTGCGCTTCGCGGTTTCACCCGCGTGGCTCCGATCCTGTTGGTCTTAGCGTAATAATATAGCTTAGAACCTTCCTCGATAAATGGCCTATCTAACACCGAAAGAAATTTTCAAATCGGACCAACAAACTCTTCAGCTTTATAATATTAGTATATATTAAGTACATAAAACAACCGATGTTTAAGATTGATAAGCATAAAGTATGATAGAAAAACTGAACCAGGTGGTATCTAGAACCACTTTCATCTAGTATTTCCTCATATATGTATGGCTATAAATTTATTATGCTGAATCGAACTGGATTGTCGGTAAAAAGCTGTGGTAAAAAGGTAGAGCATTTCCTTTTACTACGTCCCTTTCCATAAGAATTTTTCTTGTTATTAGAGATGTTATTGAACTTTTAAACATGAATCGTCTTTTTTTAAGACTAATTATTTTAAATAAGTTAGAATAGTATTACGATTTACGGCAAAAATAAGCAAAGTAAACAATTCTTTATTGCTAAAGATATAGATACCAGATAGTTAAGTTCAATCATTAGTAAAATCTAAATTATCTATTATATTTGAATTTATCAGCATTATAACGCTCTAATAATAACAGGTCATAATCCCTAGGCCAGCCCAAAGAATTACAACAAAATTTCGCACAAGGCAAGGCACAGTATTGTATATGAGCAAAAATTGAGGGCCCATATATTATTCCATATCTCATTATATCTTGGTTAATCTCACTCCATAAATTCTCCAGCAACTAACAACTAATTAACATGATAATCAAATACAATGATCGCATGTATCTTTTATTCAACAATAATTTTATTGCTTCGTAAAATACCTGAGCAGAATTAGGTCGAGAATGCTAAAGGTTATTGTATAAAGCTCTCTTGGATCATGATTCTGCTAAAGTATTGTGCAAACTTTGTTGTTATTTATAGTGAGGCGAGAAAATTAAATTTGAATAAGTTAGTTGAAATGTAAATCCATCTTTATTGAATAAATTGGAGCAGTTGAGTAAATGACGGTGTTTTCATAAGGATTACCTTAACTAAATATTATAAATGCGAATGTAACTCTGCGTGTCTGTCTCTTCTTCACGCCTCAACGTACAATAAACGGATTTGGATGAAATTTACAGACATACCTAGCTTGAGATCTCAATTCTCACGGGAACAGGAACTAAGCGAGTTATTCTTTAACTACGCAAAGCTATTTGCTAATAAAATATGACCTCTCAATTCAATACAAAACCCAAACTAATAATGTACCTAATTTCAACACAATGAGCTTTAGTTACTACATAATATATCGAAATTTACCATATTAATTGTAATCATGTATGTACACAGTAAATGTCATCTTAATATAATAATCCGTTACAATACAAAAGCTAACTGTAAACGAATAAAGCTACTTTGTCACCAACAGCAAGTGTAAGACAATTTTATCGTGCATCCATTTATCGTGCCCAGAGCGAAACAAATAATTTTCTTATCAAATAATGTAAGTACTGTTATTGTAAGTAACACTGACAGTAATAATATAAACAAATGGCCTTTATTAAAAATGTTTTCAGTAGCAGCTATAGTTATGTACTCATGTACAATGTACATAATTCAAAATTCATAAAGTTTGGGGAAAGAATTTCTGAGAAGAAAATATTCGAATTTTTGATTTGATTGAATCAGATAGAAATTTATTATTCTAACTGAAAGTTTCTTATAGGTTATTTTGAGCTTTATACCAAAGAATGTACGAACTCTCAACATAAAGATAGTCAAATATTAACTATAATATCTGATAAGTCGTATTTAGTAGAGTATTAATTTCTCATAATATTTGAATGTGCATTGTGCACAACAAATAGGCGTATTTATTTCTCAGTAACAACTTTATAATAATAAAAGTTTCTTCAAATCTATTATATTGAAACATGCGTCAAACGCGTATGCTGCTGTTATGTCTCATACTATTAATTATAGCTGTCAAAGTTAGATAAACATCGAATATGATTATCTCACGAAAGATCTGTGTGTATGTATCTAAACAAAGATATTATACGCAAAAACTAAAGAGCCGTTGTTAAAAATCTTTACAAAAAGGAGTTTAACAACAGCTCTTTAATATTTCCTATTTGATTGGTAACGTAGCTAGGTACAATGTATTACAGGTTTATGATAAAAAAGTTTGAAAGTACAGATTTCTGTATGTTGCCTTTTAAAGCACTTTAAATTTTGTTTATCACTGGAAAGCTACCGCGTGCTTGCGAGCGTGATAACGCTTTTCAATAATAATCAAAATATTGTATTGATTGAGAAAAATCGAATAAATCAACGCTGAATCCAAATCGTTCTATTAACAGTGTTGTGACAACAGCTTTAAGTTTGTGGGCGAAGCTTAATTTTTTAATCAGCAAATAAACGCAAAAGTTGCTTCAATTAACCAGGAAATATGTTAAAAAGACAGAAAAGTCCACTACATATATAATGATTAATTATATAAAACTAAAATCCGTTCAAAAATCCTTGATTCGCAAAACCCATGTCATACTAACCCACGATCGCATATTTGCTATACAAAGGCATTCACATTCAAGTCACGAAGTGCTCTCACATAATAATTACAGGCAGTTTCTCTACATAAAACCAAATGACTCCATATGAAACTGTGAGCTTAACGCAAGCTTAATTTAATGACTAGGAAACGAAAACAAATTTATTAATACACACGTATCCTATCGTCTCGTTTGAAAAGACATAAATACATTTTTCATAGTTTCTAATTAAAAAAAGTGTAGAAAAATTTATTAGATTATTTTTGCCAAATGATGAGGTTGAACTACCTACATTCGATTTAATAAAAGAACGATTGGTAAGTGTTAAAATACGTTATGACGATTCAAAAGTGCTTCTAGAAGAAGTATTATTGAATAAATAAATGTTTGAGCTTTTGAGTTTGATTTCATGAGGTAGAGGAAAAATATTGAATGAAAAAGAAATGACCAAAAAACGCACTCCATACAGAAGAAAACATCTCGGAAGACCTAATCTATGAAAATTATTTGATGAATTAATTATCTATAAACCTATATATAACTCAAAGGTGACTGATATAGTGATATATCAACGCACAGCCCAAACCACTGGACGTATCGGGCTGAAATTTGGCATGCAGGTAGATGTTAGGACGTAGGCATCCGCTAAGAAAGGATTTCCCGAAATTCTTGCGGGAACGGGGAAAAACGGGGATGCACGTTCAAAGTCGTGGGCTGAAGCTGGTCCATTTATATAACCTCAATTAAGATACAACCTGCATGCGACCATGACACCAGAGAGTGTAGAATTATTAGCTCGTTGCTTGCAATAACGAATCCACCTTAATACTCAAATAATTATAATGTTTATTTACCTATTAATACCATTACATTGTGTTCAACAATTTACCTTACTATTAATTATTATGTTATGAAATCTAGGGTATCTATGTCAAGGTTAATTGATGATGAAGTAATGTAGTAAAGTAAAACAAAAAGAGTTTATTTATAAATGGTATTTAAAAGCTTTTTAAAAATAGAGCTTACATTAACTTGTTTTACATCTCTTTTTTATATCTACGCTCGCAATTTGTTGAATTATAAATTGAAAAGGTGTTCAGTGAAACTATGATGAGACTAGTAGCCGTAAATCTATTGTAGTTTAGATTATAGGGGAAGTATAACAATGTTACACAGTTGTAGAGCTGGCTCGGCCCACAGGGCTCTATGATTTCTAATAATTATTTAATTAGACAGATTAATTAAAATTGAAATCTCATGTCCATCTGATAACTTATAAGTAAATCCACTCTGATTATTATTACAATCAATAACTTATAGCCTAAATAAATAAATGATGACTCATTTTTACTAAAATAAAAGGAAGACATTTCTTACTAAGTAATTTTATGAATAATATTTATGTGGTTAATTTTACATTACCCTGGTTATGACGTATTTACTAAAGGAAAATACTTTTCTACTGCTTACTCATTTTAGGTATAAATTGAAATTAGCTTTTTTGTCTCCATTACAACATTTCTTGTTTGTTTTAAAAATAACATTAAATTAATAGCAGGAAGCGATGCAAATAATCACAGCATCTCATCTCGGAACAAACGTTGCGTATCGTTGAAAGTGCTCGAGTAAATTTCTAATCTTATCGAGATTGTGTGAGTGCAACACTTGAATATCATTTCGCTAACCTCAATTGTAATGATACTTTATTATAATTACAATAATCCATACTAATATTATAAATGCGAAAGTAACTCTGTCTGTCTGTCTGTTACTCAATCACGCCTTAACTACTGAACCAATTTGCATGAAATTTGGTATAGAGATATTTTGATACCCGAGAAAGGACATAGGATAGGTTTTATCCCGGAAATCCTACGGGAACGGGTTTTTCTTTGAAAACGCGGGCGAAGCCGCGGGCGGAAAGCTAGTTTATGTATAAAAATATGATTATTAGTCCGAATGTTTTGAGATGTGAGTTTTAACTTTTTGTTTAAAAAAAGTAAAGGGGCAAAGGTAAAGAGACAAATTAACGGCTAATATTCCTAGAAATAAATATGACTATTTATAAGTACTCGAGACTATGAATAAATTATATTAGTTTGAATTTGAGTTCAATAGATGTTCAGAATTTCTTAGAAACAGTTTTCTCAAGGTAAATTTTGAGAGCAGAAAGCAAAATAATGTCGAATATTTTGAAGTATTTCCAGGAAAATTTAAAAAATATCAACTTGCTAAATTCTATAGTTGTTGAATAAAACGTCAAGGGTTTACACGTGTATGCAAAAATAAATAGAATTTTCAATCTGTATGCCTACATCAGCTCTGCTGTTATAGTTTATGAAAGAAAAACGGCATGTTCAAGAATCAAACATTACCTATCTTAATATACATGTTAACGGAAATGTATGTAATCCGTCATTGTATAAAATTCCTAGGAAATGTATGTAATTCCTAAAATCGCACGGAAATGTGTGAAATAAATTATTTTATACACATTTCCTAGGAAATCTATACATTTCCTAAATAGCAATCGGAAATGTAAAACATCTAAGATATTGGAAAGTACGCGGGACGAGGGGTGTGTATGTCGCAGTCGGATTGTATAATCCGCCGTATTACAAACGGCCGGCATTTTGTAATATGCCGAAAATTCGTAATCAGAAATTTTTGGTTTGGATAAGGGGGTGGGTTAGGTTAGGTTCGTGTTTTTTAAAACTACACAGAAATAGGAGCCCCACGAAGTGGGGCTCCGTCGGCTCGCGACCGTCTTCTTGTAGAATTTTGGAAAAAGACGAATTTCGGCATATTACAAAATGCCGGCCGTTTGTAATACGGCGGATTATACAATCCGACTGCGACATGTACACGGGGACAGTGGGACGAGGGGACTGATTACTTACCAACTGAAAATTTGATTTGATTGAATATAAGTTGATTTAAGAAATGTTAATTAGTAAGATAATATGAACATATTATTATTATTTTACGGTAAGACTGTTACCCGATTGTCTCAATAAGGGCTATAATAAAAAAAAATAACAAAGTGTTTTATTACAGAAATCATTTACTTTATACATTTCCTAATACGATATTGGAATTATATACAATTCCTAGGAAGATTATACATTTCCTAGGATATCTATGCATTAAATAGTTTATTGAACAATATTTTATACATTTCCTAAATGGTATCGGAATTGTACACATTTCCTAGGATTTGTATACAATTCCTTGATTTCATACATTTCCGGTAACATATAATATAAATCTCGTGTCACAATGTTTGTCCTCAATGGACTCCTAAACCACTTAACCGATTATTCCCTCAGCCCCCGGAATCACAGACACAATAGAAAATCTATTGTGTCGTGGCCCGATCGGGCCGCTCGGTGGTCAAGGGGTTAAAATAAAATTCGCACACCATGTGCAGTTCGATCCAACTTGAGAGATAGGATATTTTAAACATGTAGGTACCACGGGCGAAGCCGGGGCGGACCGCTAGTAATATATATATCTTCAATTGTTATTCAAGTTTAAAAGAGTACCCAACAAGTCACTGTCACCATTATTATTTATGACTAGCGGTCTACCATGGCTTCGCACAGGGTACGTGTTTACGTTATCTCTCTATAAGAACCATTCCCGTACTTCAAGGAATATTATAAGAAAATAATTAACGAAATCGGTTGAGTCTTTCTCGAGTCTTTCGCCTAGCAACACATATGACCATTCCTTTTTGTTAATATAGACTATAACTTTAAAAAGTAAAATTTTTAGTGGGTAGCACTCAAAATAGAAAACTAAAATTACCATAAATAGAACCGTTTTCTTTGGAACCTAAGATTATTTACGCGTTTACCTTTTTCTTCTCGATTGCATGCTGTTCTTCCGTTTAGCGGTTATACGTAACTAGCTGTGCCACGTGATTTTACCCGCAGTGCTCCGCTCCTGTTGGTCTTAGCGTGATGATATATTATAGCATAAAGCCTTTCTTGATAAATGGGCTACCTAACACCGAAATAAATTTTCAAATCGGACCAGTAGTTCCTGAGATGACATATGCTTTTTAATCCATAGAGATGTCTTTATAAAGCTTTCTTTTTAAAAAAGACACACAACTTAAGATTTTCACTTTTGTGGTTATGGAATTTACGACGAAGTAGAGCTTGTAATTTTCTTCTAATAAATGTTATGCCCCTATATTATTAGCCTGAACAATACTTATTGCCCCAGTATAAATTTCAAGACTACAATCGAAATGACCTTACGCGTATTCAATTAACCCAGTATTACAAGAGAAAAGTTATATAACAACTTACCAAAATTACAAAAAGATTCGGATGGCCACAACTGACCGTAAAACTCAATACAAATAACTAACAGTGAACCGTAACAATTACATTTTGGGCAATTGCTAACCGTTTTGTAACACGGAAATAATAAGAGATTATAGTGATATTGAACAATATTGTGATTTATTATCTGTATCATGTCTATTTTTATTAATAATGACAATTTCTTTTGAGGAAGTATTATGTATGTAATTGTTATATTCATTTGCTTTTAATATTTTCGGGTCATTGCATTGAAAAACGTTTATTTTTGCATTGCGCTGCTGTTTTCTTTCCATTTTCTATTAGTAGCAAGAGATAAAAAAGTCCATGAATAACATAAGCGAATATTATAATATAGTATTTACGTAAAAAATATACCTACTGGAATAGAGTATTTTTTAACTGAAAAACAACGTTTGTATTTTTACCAGTTAAGACATTTACAAATAAGTCCAATATCAAGTAATGAGTACTAATTTTATTGTAAAAAAAATGCATACATACACCTATGAATCCTAAATATAGGTAATATTTCAAGCACTTTCCAAGGTTCAGAGCATTGACAACAATTATATAATTTTAAACAGACAAGGACAGGTTGCCATATGCAGTTAAATGACGGTCAGTGACACTACGGATGCAATACATAAGGCCTAGAACACATAGATAAATCTTTAAACGCAATATTTTTTTTTAAATAATTTTATGTTTTAAAAAAGCATTTTATTTAAGGTTAGTGTTTTGTCCATGTTATCAGCGATGGATCGTGAAAAATTATACAAATGCTTAACAGTGTGCAAATTATTTGTCAATTATAATAGACACAACAGTTGCTTTATTCAACAATCACAACTGCAACTTCCTCGGAAATATTTACTAGGAAACTGCAAGTTTCAAATATAATGCCCAAAATGATGAACACAATCATAATAACACCTGTGTTACGTAATCTATTTATAGTACTAGTAGAGTATTATAATATTATCCGTGGTTATAGTTTGTTGTCATCTAAGTACATCGTCTATATATAAAATCAATCTATAAAAATATTATAGTTCATTTTACATCAAGACCGATGGACCATAAATCACTAGATCCACCTTATAAACTCAAACATTTATTTATTCAATTAGACTTCTTTTAGAAGCACTTTTGAATCGTCATTACATTTTTTTAACGTTTACCACCGATTCGGAAAGCAGTATCTATGGAGAAGAACCGGCAAGAAACTCCATAGTTGCTCTTTAACAGCTTTTTAGCAGCTATCAATAAAACAATCACTTAACGTCCACTTCATACAATTATAGGTTAATCACACGAAAATTCACAATAGTCAATGATCTCAGTGAAAGAATGCATCTCTTCCGATCACGGATCACTTGCTATCGCGGCACGGTTGGAGGCGCACGTGTTAACGGGATTCAATCATCGATTACGCCATAATGCTTATTATTTCATCGTGAATTAAGATGTAAGGTTGTAAAAACTGTATGGAAATTGAAAACTGAAGTAAGGTGTATAAAGATTATGATATTTTCGTCAGTATTATTAATTTATGTGGTATTAGTTATTTGCACTCACAAAAGTTCAAAATGAGTTCTAATGCCAACGATGCGATGTTACAAACGTAAAATAATGATAATTTCTTCTAATACTTGAACTCATATTATCCCGATTGATATATTCCCAGTCGTGGAATTGTTGTACCTAAATAATTTGCTTATGCACTGCCTAATTTAAGAATTAAATTCCTTCCTCATCGGAAAATTATGTCTGAATCCCCCACTTTTTCTTTTCCTTCTTTCAATCAGATAAATAATTTAATTTCCCTTAAAAATAAGCTAAAACTAATACGAGAAATGAATCGTTTAACAAGATAGGGGATATTTTTTGTTCTACGACACCTTACTTTAAATAGTAAGAGACTGCATTTTCATGGCACTTCTCACAAACATGTAACTTATATCAGTAACTTAATCTGTGCTTATATACGGTGAAAGTAATACAGGGTGTAGTTATATTGATTTTATTTACCTCATAGAGCATAATATATTTTACCTATATATTTGTATTGTGTGTGCTATATTATGTCGCCTATAATATTTTAAGAATTGAAATGATGTGAATCTCTACAATAATATTTTATAATATTTATTTTATACATACGACGACGAGCTTTAGACGATTTGTAAGCACACAAAACAAGGAAATGTTTGGTCAAAAATTGTTTATATTAGATAAAACTCTACATTTACATTTGTAAAAATCCCGAAAATGCCAAGAATGAATGAATGCCTAGATAAGTCTATACCTAATATGTGTCAATGTTTCTATATCCATTGTACAAAATTTTGACACATTCAATTGAGATCAACACTCATGTCGAAATAATTGGTCGAAACAATCCATCATAACGTTTCTTTCGCATGTAGGCACCAACAATGGATTTACGAAATGTTTGTTTGTGTGTTGAAGGATCTAGCTTTGTCTTTCATAGTTTGAGTTTGTAGAAAGGGTTTTATTCGTTCATAATATACAGTATAGAATAGTTACATATCAAGATTATACTATACAGTTAAAACGCAGTCAAATTATTAGACTGTAGTTAAAGTTAAAGCTCCTTAAAATAAACCTCCTTCAACTGAGTGATAATCTTTTGCATGTCGTTGTCGTATTTAAAACGCAACGTGCCGCCTACTCTTAAATTTTAAACAATGTAAAAAAAGATTCGAAGTAAAATGATTACACACAGATAGTAGATATTAATAGCTCCTTGTTTGAGCTCGCAAACATAGAAAAATGATGTTTGTAGAATTATTATCTATATATATAAAAATGAAACCCGTTTCGCGTTGTCACGGCATCACGCGTGAACGGGTGGACCGATTTCGATAATTCTTTTTTATTATATTCCTTGAAGAACGAGGATGGTTCTTATGTAGAGAAAACGTAAATATGTACCTCGGGCGAAGCCGGGGCGGACCGCTAGTTTTATATAAAACCTTAAGCGTGACTTTAAAACGATTACTTCCAAGTCTAACGCATCGGTTATACATAAAAATCCTCCTACATATAGAACTAAATAGCAATAAGTCCTTCAGTTTCTATTCAATATATTTCCACACCAAGGAACTAGAAGCTCTAACGAAAGCTCTAAGACGTTACGAATCCGGTCGTGACGGTAATGTAACATTTAGAACCGGAATATTACACAAACCATTGTCATGCTAAACATAAACACAAGTATGTAACAAATATATCTCCATTATTTGAGACATGCAAATCGCCCATGTTACAAAACTTGTAAATTAACATAGACGTTTGAACTGCTAATGCTTTTTAATGGTACCCTTTACGAATATTTAAATTCCAATTGTAATTGCAATGGAACATGTGTACACATAGGTATTTTTATTTGTGTGTACCCTAATTATGAAACCACCCGCGCCTGTTTGTAAATTCATTTCATATTTTTATTGTTTAGATATAAGTTATCCAATATTTTTTTATGTAATGATTTGGATTTTAATGGCATTATAAATCAAATAAATGACAAAATATATCTCTTAATATCAAATTTCAAGAACTCTACTCAAACATACAACATAAATTTATTTTCCGTGATACGTGCTTAAATAATAGGTTCATAAAAGTTTTTTTTTACGTAGGTACCTACCGCTTTTTCAGTCATAATACAGGACATGAATGTGCAGCATTAATATTTTATATGACGGCACATATTATAGAAAAATGTAACAGTCGATATCATTAAAAAGAAAACATCACCATGATAAACGTCTCATACTTTCCACAGTTGATATAAAAAGTTCAAATAGTGAAGAACAAAGTCTATATTACTAGACTAGCTGCGCTCCGCGATTTCACCCGCGTAGCTCCGCTTCTGTTGGTCTTAGCGTGATGATATATAGCCTATAGCCTTCCTCGATAAATGGGCTATCCAACACCGAAAGAATTGTTCAAATCGGACCAGTAGTTCTTGAGATTAGCGCGTTCAAACAAACAAACAAACTCTTCAGCTTTATAATATTAGTATAGATTATACCTATACAAAAATGCACAATCCACTCCATATTATTTCTTTATCAATCTTACATTGCTTTATGATATTACCCAATAAGACAATTTTATTTAGTTTCACAAAATATTCGCTCGCTACATACGATTACTATCTACAATAGCAAGATAGCCTTCACCGTGTTGCAACGAAATCCTTAATTTTATTCAATTAAACAAAATCTTCTATCATGACGCAAGACTACATTTGCATTTAAATTAGAACAATTTGGCTGTGGAATTTAAATCCTTACTTAGTAAATGTGAAGTGTGTTTGTTTGTCATTCTATCACGTCGCAACGGAGCGATTTTATGATATGATTTTTGGGTCTAGAGATAGTTAGGAGACAAGAGAGTGACATAAGGTATGAAAAATAAAAAACATAAATTATAGCAAACATCTTTTGCACGCGGGAATTTCCTTCGAATACGGACGAAACCGCGGACGGAATGCTAGTAGGATTATATTATAATAATTTGTTATCATTTATAAGCTTTAGTTATATAATAAATCAGCAGTTAAAACACCTGATCCTAATTATACAGAGAAGTATTAGGTCACTGTGTTTGAATTATCGAATAAAAGGCGACCAAATTAGGCATGGTATGCAATGTGTATTTTAAATAGAACTTTTGACAATTTCTTCGTATACTTACTCATAGAGAGTGTGACTGTTGGCAATAGCTCTCTATAAATTAATAATATATATCTACTTAAATTATTAGGTATGTTGCTCTTGAATTCCATTCTTTGTAAATACAAATGAAAAATAATTTTCGATCTAACACAAACGAATGATCATTTGCCCTTTTAAAAATCTATCAGCGAACAAGATGTAAAATTATGAAATATTTAGTTATTAATCAATTAAATTTTTAGTCACCGTTATCAAGGCTTTAGTAATTTAAAAATCGATTAGCTCTGAATCTTTATCAGAGAAAATTAACCAAAGCTCGATTTTGTTAAACACCTACCATTACCATTTTATAGATTTAATGGTCAAAATCGCATTGTTTTGGTATTGATAAGTTCATGTACAGTAATTTCTTGATGTTGATGTTGAACTATATTGTAATATAACTATTACATTATAGTTTATAAGAATACATTTTGAATTGTAATTGTAAATTAATTCGTATATGGGTACAACCTTTAATCTAAGCTACAAACATGTGAAGCTTATAGTTTAGATACAAGGCTATAGTTACAGCCTATGTTAAAATCTAGTTTAACTAGTAATAAAACATGGCTTTTCGGTTATTAATTGGAGTTAACTTAACCCAGTTTGGCAACATTCTGCTTTACATAATTTAGCTTACAAGTGAATATTGTCCTTGGATATTTACTCGGAATTTGGATCTGGAATTTAGATTAGATCGCTGTTATGTCGCTAGTAGGTTTCCGGTTTTGTTCACAATTTGAAATAAATTTTCTTTAGTTATTTTAAAAGGCGGTATTTCAAAGAATACGTGAACACGTGAGCCACACCCCCTGACCCCTAGCTCGAAGAGTTTCGAATACGATATAGGGGCTGTCATAAAATCCATTACCATCACTTAACTGATAAATGAAATTTAACTCAAAATATTATACTTGCGATACATACATACAAGCAATTAAAGGGACATTTCTTATTTCTATTTTAATATATTTCTTTGTCTTACGCTTACGCTAAATCAACAATCCAATTTAATGATCGAAGATACAGTTTTGTTGTTGTAAAATACTTTTCTAGCTAATGCAATAATCCAAATATTTGACAAGTATTAAGACATTGTGTTCTTGATAATAAACTATTTTATATATATTACGGACTTACACTTATTTACACAATGCAACATTCAGAGCGTGTCATCCATTTCACATAGACCTTCATTACCACGGCCATAGTATTACACTTCTTCCCGTATCTATTAATTAGTAAAATATAAACTTTACTGTTTATTAGTTCTTCTTGATTAACTGCATTTAGGCTATTCGATTTTAGAATAAAACGCACTTCACTAGTTCCAACGAAACATGATGATTTTTATATGTAGTATAAACCTGAAAAAGCTTCATATGTACACGTTTATGAAATTTCACAAGTAGAGTTCTGTTTAATAATTATTATAGGTACATTCTCGTTTTTTCATGATTGGTATCTAATATATTCATTTTATGAATAAAAGTTAATTGCTTTAATACGTGAGTATTTGTCTAGTTCAATCGGTACAAAATCTATAAAACAAAAATAATTTTTAATTGAATTAAAAATAAAATGATAATACTAATATATACATCATACAATCGGTTTACATGGCAACCAAGGTGCGCCAAATATGCAACCGTGAACGTTTTGCAACTAAATTATTCTAGCTTTTATAATAATTGTAGTGGTGGCTTAGTAGTTAAAACTTTTGCTTTAATTGTAAGAAGGATTTAAATTCTAATAGTTATATGTAATTTAAATTACTTCGTCCGTTCCATTTTACGTTATCTTAAAAGCACTGCTCCTTAACAACGATTTTATTTACCTAATATTATTTACCTAAAACGTAAATACAAATTTTATAAATTATCTAGGCTTGTAATTGTAAAACATGATCGCTGATGCTTTTAATAATTATTCGTAGGCGTAAATTTATTAGGTAGTATCAAAATCTAAAACTCTATCCCATTATTTTTAAAGCATTTATATACATATTTAAGTATTAAATACCAATTTTCACTTAGCAAGAACCTTGTCCACTAAACAGTACTTAGTAGAACTAAACACTCAGGCCTAATTTTTAGTTCAACCGAATGCAATTCGAAATTGACAAAACCGGTCGATTTCCCTCCATACTGAATGCATTTGAACACTTTTTGTATGCGATATAACAATTACTGTCGCAACCATTTCGTAAAGCACCTGCACTGTATCTTGGTCGGACCATGTGTGGCTTTTGGATTATTTATTAGCTTTTAACATGAAAAGGTTAGTAATAAAACTGAATTTTTATGTCATGAACATATTAATTCGTGAACATATTATGTCTATAAGACGGTAATCATATCATTGGTCTAGAAATTTTGTGTAGGATTCCCACGGTGTGTGTGTGTGTGCAACTACCCACTAAACTCTACCATTTTTACTACTCTTTCATTACCCGTACCACAGGTTCTTCAGAACCCACTTCGGGCACCAGCTCTCATAATGTTGCCTAATATATATTATTAGCATTATTCATTATTTGTAAAGTTTTTAACCCTTGTGAGAGAGATAAATAAATGTTTTTATTTATTTTTTTTTTCGTCATGCCGCTTTCTGTGATTGCGGTTTTTGGATATTATAAAATTTATCTAAGACACCTCTTTTCTTCATCTGGCCTTCTTTCTTGCAATACTCATTCCAATACTCACGCCTTCCAATAAAAAAAAACCGGCCAAGTGCGAGTCGGACTCGCGCACCGAGGGTTCCGTACAAACCTGCAATTTTTTTTTTCACGGGTTAAAGGCAATTAGATCTAAGTATTTGATATGAATTTCAACTTGATAACTCTACGCGTTCATGAGGAAAAAAGTAATAAGTTTATATTTATTAAAAAATAAATATATATTTTGTAATGTAACTAAAAATTTAAGGTTTTCGGAATTTTTCCTTTATATGTGCTATAAAACGTTGCTTCATGCCAAATTTCAAGATTCTAGGTCGACTGGAAGTACCCTTTAGGTTTTGATTCCCTTGCGAGTACTTGCGAGTTTCAAAATATGCAGCTTAAATTGCTGTTTCTTTTGATTGCGTTGACATAGAAGTTTGATTTTGTTACAGCTTAAAGGTATTATAGACCTGAGTATTTGGTATGAATTTCAATTTAATACCTCTACGCGTTTATGAGGAAATGGGTAGTAAGTTTAAAATTATTAAAAAAAAATATATTATGTGATGTAACTAAAAATTTTTGGTTTTCGTAATTTTTCCTTTATCTATGCTATAAGACGTTGTTTCGTACCAAATTTCAAGATTCTGAGTTCACGGGAAGCACCCTGTAGGTTTTGATTCCCTTGCAAGTGTCGAAAATTTGCGGCATAAACGGCTGTATCTTTTGATTGTGTTGGCTTAGAGGTTTGATTTTTTCACAGCTTCAAGGGACAGTAGACCTGAGTAATTGATATAAATTTCAGCTTCATACCTCCACGCGTTCCTGAGAAAAAGGGTCTTGACAGACGGACGGACGGACGGACGGACGGACAGACGGACAACAAAGTGATCCTATAAGGGTTCCGTTTTTTCCTTTTGAGGTACGGAACCCTAAAAAATAGACGTGTGGCACTCGGGGACTGCCGCGGTAAAGCTATTGCATAGCATGCCTTCAAGCCACACCTCCGCGCCCGTCGGAGTGGGGAGCGTGAGGTTTTTTCGTTACGGAATTTCTGGATTCGGTCCCCGCGCTCAAGGCCCGCGATAGAAGCTATGCAATAGCTTAAAAGAACAAACTACCTGCAAGTATTTGATAGAATTAAAGACGTCTGTGGGTCTTAACGGCATCCCGCTGAAATTTTATAAGAAATGCATACATTCATTAAATTCGCGCCGTGTGAACTAAAAAAATACGACAAATTACCTACCTATTAAACACATTACAAAATAAAACAGTTTAATTGATTGCTAAAATATGTATTTTCAAGTTGGATTAATTAATGATGAATAAATCACGATAAACATAATTTTAAAACACACTCGCGAAATTACAAGAAAATGTAAAGTAATTAAAGAAGCATTAACATAACATGTTCTAATTTTTAGCAAATAAATAATCATTCATGCAATTGTATAAATTAATACAAATTTTTAAAAATTACCTCAACCTTTTAGGGCTGATTTTTCAATCCTTGGTTAAAACTTATTCGTCGAATAATGTATAAAACTACCATTTTAAAAACGTATTCTAATTGCCCGTTTTTGACAGTTTACGTGACATTTTAATATTATCGTGTAATACTTTATTGGACGGATAAGTTTTATCCAAGCATTGAAAAATCGGTCCTTATTAGAATAAATTCTAGGTGTGTCGAATTTTTCAATTCGTACCAGTAGATTCTGAGATTAGTGGGTTCAAACAAACAAACAAAAAACCTCTTCAGATTTAGTATAGTTACTATATATTGTGTTAAAATCTGTTTAAAGTCTTTAATTTGTAATTCTTTAACATGTATCATTTATTACAATATTTTTAAATATGGCTCTATCGCTGTCGTAAAAATTATATATATATGTCGTGGCCATATCGTAGATTTGCTCATTTCATGAAATGGCCAACATAGTTTGATCAGATCGTTAAATCGTCAACGTTTCACGATTTGGTCATCGACATTTGGCCAGATCGTATAAAATATCTTAGAGAGTCCATAAAACATTAAAAAATTCAGAATATTTTAAGAACTTGTTTATTGTCATTTAAGTTAGTGCCGCGGTAGCGCCGGCGAATACCAGAAGCGAATGGTTTTTTCAATAGAAAACAGTTAGGTTAGGTTAGGTTAGACTTTAATAAACAACGCACGAGCCGAGCGAGCAAAGCGAGCGTGCCGCGGCAGCGGCCGGCGAGTGCCAGAAGCGAATCGCTTTTTAAAAAAGAAACAAAAATGGTCGCATTTCGTGAAATGGCCATCCACGTTTGGCCAGATCGACGATCTGGCCAAATGTGGATGACCAAATCGTGAAACGTTGACGATTTAACGATCTGGCCAAACTAAATTGGCCATTTTATGAAATGAGCAAATCTACGATATGGCCACGACATATATAAACTAGCGGTCCGCCCCGGCTTCGCCCGTGGTACCTACATGTTTAAACTATCCTATCTCTCAAGTTGGATCGAACTGCACATGGTGTGCGAATTTTATTATAATCGGTTAAGTGGTTTAGGAGTCCATTGAGGACAAACATTGTGACACGAGATTTATATAATATATTAAGAAGATGACGTTTAACTTTTTTACTCGTATGCAAAATACAACATGTAATATGCGGAAATCTATCAGACAAAAGGTAATCTAAAAACATAAGGTCAGAAACAATCGTGCAAAAAACAACAAGATTGCAAAGATACATCTGTAATGCTCTTGTTGGTCAGACTTAAACATTTATTTTTACAACTTCCTAGTTACACCCTGTATTACAGAAGCTCTTTTAAATTAGGATTTGTTCATATTACGAATTATTTAATTGAATAAAATTAGTTTAAAGTGCTACCGATCATAACTCTCTAACTGTAAACTTTGAGCAGCTGTAGTTTATCACAAATACATAATGTGTGTCTGTCTAGACTTTAGAACAATAAAATAAAATAAAATTCAATGATGGCAGCCGAAATTGGCAATAATCGATACTGTATTTTATTCCAAGAGTTTTCTATTAGCGTAGCATACTTTTTTCAGAATTAAAAATACTGTCTGTAAGGCCTACGTATGGTTTGTTTGAAAATGTTTTGTTTGAAAATATTTTTTAAAACTTTTATAAATCCATGCCAATCATGCTTCCATAATTTATTCAATAAGGTTCCTAATAAACTTAACCTTGACTCACTGAAACGATACGCTGTTTTATCACATAATGGTTCAGATTACATGCGAATAACATGGATAATTTCGAAAAAACAAGCCATTACAAGGAAGGTCTGCTGAAATTATGCACATGTAGTTACTATGTAGTGTGTACATGTTTGCTGTTTATCTTAATTGTTGTTTTTAATTACAATGATGTCTTAGCGGTTGGGTTTGAGTGTTTTATGAGAATTGTTCTTCAAGTAGTGTTCATGAAAATGCTACGCCAAAAATGTTATATAGGATGCTTCGGGATAGCGACGCGGACGGTAGTTCCGGCAATAAAATTATAATTTTCTTTTAATATGTATTAATTTTACTTATCTCATAAAAAAACTATTACTTATAAAACTATTGCCTAAAAATTATAGTAGGCATTACGTTAGTATTTTAAACTTTCATAAGCACTTTTATTTTCTACAATTAAATCCTTTACTTTTGCCATGTGCTATTAGCGACTGTCATAATATCATAACTAACCTTTGACTCTTATTATCCCGTGACTTATCAATTTGCGCAAACAGTGGACAAAAATCTGAACTTTCACTGTTTTTTAACGGTGCATACGTAATTTACCTAGTATTCGAATTTAAAGAATACAATGTGGAATTCAATTCTAGTATGTCGTATTAATATCGTAAACGCGTTAGTCACAAATTCTTACGCAAACACAGCTGATCGAATCTGTATGTGTACAGATGGATAATTAATAATTATTATAGTCTGCATTAGCACATAGGCTACCCATTATCCAAGTACCACACAAGTGACGCTTCAGGTTATGTTTAGTATTTAATAATCAAAATATCGATTTCAAAAAAGGGTGTTTCTACAAAAAGGGGATTCTTTATGGCTATGGTATGCATATGGCATGTACCACAAGAGTGACGTTTCGAGTTCTAGATAGTTTGTAGCAATCACAATATAGATTTCAGAAATGCGTGTTTAGAAAAAAATCAAAGGTGTTTCTTATGGTCCTATAGATTATTACGCTAACAATACTAACCTTTGTTATGACCTATCTAAACGTGATAGACGTTTATTTGAAGCAGCGTGACTGATTATGAATGCACCACTCAAAAACCAATTGTCAAGGTGATTTTATGTTAAAAACGTTTAACTATTGTAGGTATTTGTAGTGTAGATTATATTATGGCTTGCAACGAATTCAAATAGAAAGAAAGAAATAAAATACGTTTATTATGGACTTATACACATAAAAATACAATATAGATTTATTAAGTGTAATATAGCCAAGTTATAGCCTTTAAGTTACAACTAAGTTAAATCCCAGCCAAATTATCTCAAATACCTACTCAAGTTGCAGTGGGTAGCAGAGATCACATCATGTGCATTCAATATATCTGCATAAGTGCCAATTCGATATTATTATAAGTTCATTTTGTAAAATAAGCTGTTTATAATATTAAGTAATTCAAGGTGTGTCAAAAGCTCCTATAATTTAAACGAACCCATACCTATAGATTACCTTAAAACCATTTTTATAACCCGGTAGCGCAAGTACATCGAAAGTAAATACATACTCAAAGAATAGTATATTCTTTAATCTTTTCGTATCTAATAATTTACAATCCTTATTATCTACACTATCAATCAGAACAAACGAAATATATATCTATAGAGAGTATCTTAAACGAAGAATAGACTCCATATACAAAAAACTTAAAACTGTTCTTTCCTTTATGCAATTCCAATTTCTTTTAAACAAAATCCAGATAACAGTAACAATAGAATATTTCGATAGTATTACATAAAGCCAGCTGAGCATAGCGCACTCTGATGAGCTATCGTGGCCTAGTTTAGCTAGACTTTGTTTTTCGGCTAAACCTACGTTACGAAATAGGTTTTTATTTATAGTAAAAGTGTAACACTTACAATCAAGGATATAAAACAAAAAAAACTATAAAAACCAAAACACCTTCCGATTAACGTTTTACTAAGTTAGTAGATACGAACATACTCAAATAAAGTACTTTTTATATATATTATATACCGCTTTAAATAGGTACATGTAAAAAGCATAGGCATAGGTATGTATATATTATGTTTTCAGTCCTTTATATAACTCACACAGGCATCAATAGGTAAGTTAGAAAAATTACGGCCCAAAAAATTGGACCACTCATCAATAATTGCAAATGAAAACATTACTGCCTTTACGAAAGAACGTACAACCAATAAAAAGACCGTAACAATCGATTTTCATATTATACTAATTTCACGAATCAATATCTCATAACGCTATTTTCCAACATGATTACGAAAGTCGTAAGAAACCATTACAAAAGCCGTCGAAATACTTCTAATCCAGTTTCTCACGCTACAATTATATTACGAGTGTCTTTCCGCAATTATTATCAATTATTTGCTTTCTGAGATTATTTTGTGTGATTATAAATGTTATTTTGAATAGAAATCAAGTTTGAAGCATGTAATCGCCAAATTACATTGGAAATGGTCGTAACTAGGCGATTTAAATTCTTGTCGCATACCATTAAATTACGAAACTCTTTGCTTACTTACTTTCACTGTCAAAAAAAGGAAAATACTTCTAGTATAGTTTTACATGATCTGTTGTAAAACACAAGTTATTTTTATAGTCCTTTTCACCTATGATGATTCCTGTGACACTTCATCGTGTTCCGAATTACGTATTTTATGTTTAAAACGCCAAAATAATTTTAGTGCATAATATTTTTATTTTATGGCGGCATTATTAGCAAAAATATAAAAATGAAACATCTTAAACTTATAAATCAAAAACAGTATTGTTTAGTTTAATATAATGAAAAATAAAATAAAATAACACAAAAATATAATACCTACGCAATTCGCGTACATGAAATGGATCGTTGAAAAATCATAGTGTTGGAAAATCATATAATCGGCGCCCATCTTGTGATCGTTTGTCAATCGAGTCAATCGTCTGTACGAGTGCGTCAGCCTTGTATACAAGTTGCATTTTTATATTGATACTTTACGTGGTATTCTGTTATTGTTACTAATTGTTATTGTTGACTTTTTGTTGCTGTTGTTTGCTAAGTTTCCTTAGTCAATTGTTGGCGAAATGCCGAAAAAACTAATTTTGGTACTTTATTCAAATCGATTTCATTTCCATATAAAATATTATCGATTATCGGAAACAATTGATATGATTTCAGTAAAGACATCTCTACACGTGTCAAAAATCGATGTGTCACAGAAATCATCTTAGGTGGAAAGGACTATAAATAACTAAATGAACAAAGCAATTAAAAGACAATGCATAATATTATCATGTATCGGTCAATTAAGGAAAGCTGGCATGTTCACAGTACTCACACTTATGCAATTTCACTTACAGTATGTTCAAAAATAAATGCGACTCTAGTTTCATTTTAGACTTGAATTGTAAAATGGTTGCGTTGTAGATAAATATATCCAAATATAATTATGAAAGCTCTCATAATTTACCTGTAAAATTATAATTTAAAAGTAAATCAATTGATGAAGTTAATTATTTATTCTAATAATAATCAATTGGATAAAAGTATTAATAATCATTCAATTATCAAATAATAATTAAATTTCAGGTCATAAAAACAATACAAATAACACGTGCGCTCACTTACGGTGACACACGGATGGTTGTTTTGATAATGATTTAAATAACGGACGTCTTCTGCAGTTGCGGAGCAGTCTTGTCCTGACTTTGGTCGAGTAAAGATATCTAAGAAATATTATATTTGTAGTAAGTACGTAATACCTACCAATACGCGCTAACAAATATGTGTTACATGTTTATTGTATTTTTCACATTATTGGTTTTAAACTCAAACTCAAACATTTATACAATTAGACTTCTTCTAGAAGCACTTTTGAATCGTCATAACAGTTTAACAGTTTTAACATTTACCACCAATTCAGAAAGCAGTATCTATAGAGAAGAAGAAGAATCTATTTAATCATAATCGTAATCTTCTACTTCACTGAAACTTTCATCGCTCGAAGAACTCGCCGTCGGAATTTCTTAATGTTATTATAAATGAGTCAGTGTAATTATCTACTTTTGGTTCTAATTGAATATATTTTTCCTCATGTTCTCGCGTCTTTCTCCAAATGTCACTAAACATATCCAGACTAATAGCATTTGCTTCCTTTCTAAATAATTCTTCCACAGTTTTCAAGTTAAAGTTCACATTTTGTGATGCTACTTTCCCTTTAATTATGCCCCATAGTAACTCTATTGGGTTGAGTTCTGGATGGTATGGTGGATGGCGCAATACACTATGTCCATGATCTTTGAGGATTGCATCAAGTAAAAATTGTGTATAGTTTGGCTTATTTTTTTTAATAATGTGATAACTCTGATTATTAATTAGTAATTTGATTTTTGAAAAAAACAATGCCGATTTTAGTCAAAATTTATATTTTTATAACAAGATCCTTATCATCCAAATTTCCACCTTGGCGAGAAAAATTGACATTTCTAATGAAAATGAACAAAAAATTAAATGATTTTATTAAATACTGTAAAATAGTCTATAATTCTTCCATTTACTGTATCACAAAATTCTTCATAGATTTTTAGATATTCGTACTACACCAATTACATCACCCTGTATTTATAAACAATTGCAAAATATGACACATACATAGGCCGGGAGATACTGACACAAAATTTCGGGTCATTTGTAACAGAATGGCGGTTCTACAGAGGTCTTATTACGCAATGACTAAAAGAAAAATGATGGTCAGAACGCTGGTACCGGCGGACTAGTCGCGTGGGCGTTAGTCGAACTCGTCGGATAAATAGCGAAAGTCAAACGATTTGTAACACAAAAATTTTAGAATTTACCGATAGCCCATAAAAAAGATGTAGGCGGTAGTGCGGTTTGGAATCGGAATCGGAATTGGAATTTGGAAGCGGTTTGGAATCGTCCGAAAAGTATGGCATGGCGATTTTAGTAAATGGCTGCACGACGATGGTTACCTGTGCAAAAGTTAGCCCGGTACAAATGGTTGAATTGTTTTTTTTAAATCAACGCATTCACGTCGGTATGGCGGACTGTAAGTCACATCGTAAAAGTATGGCATGACACTACCGCCTACATCTTTTTTAAGGGCTATCGGTAAATTCTAAAATTTTTGTGTTACAAATCGTTGGACTTTCGCTATTTATCCGACGAGTGTGACTAACGCCCACGCGACTAGTCCGCCGGTACCAGCGTTCTGACCATCATTTTTCTTTTTGTCATTGCGTACTAAGACCCCTCTAGACCGCCATCCTGTTACAAATGACCCGAAATTTTGTGTCAGTATCTCCCGGCCTAACATGTGCAATGTGTAAATGTGTTGACGTTCCAGCTCTTCTTAATGGGCCTATACAGCATTAAATTAATATTCAAATACATAATATTAAAACACAAAATGTTATCTTTAATTAAGATTATCAGTTAATTTACCTTTTAACTGGCGATGAATTACAACTCAAAACAAACGGTAAAATGATCACTCATATCTAATACGGAATAACTGCAAGTTGATGTGAAAAATAATATAGCGCAAGTCATAAGCTGCTAAAATTCTACTAAAACAACATAATAAAAGAAAGTTATGTAAATTCTTGTAAACTATAAGTACAGGTGCGGTGTTACATTTGTGAGAGCAATCGAATAGGCTTAATCGTTCGGAGATCGAAAAAAAAATTAAACTTTGCTCAAGAATCTTTTGTATTTATAAAACACATCAAAATCCATGGCGTAGTTTTAATGATCTAAGCATACATAGGGACAAACGGACACTTCGACTTTGTATATATACTATGTATTGATTTTACAGTAGTTTTAACTTTGCTTTAAACCAGAATTGACATATTTTTTGAAATTTACATAAATAAAGCTTATAAAAATCGCTAAACGCTTGTTTTTACAACTCCATGCACATCGAATAAGTCACAAGATCCGTGCGAAAAGTGGCCATTGTCGAAAAATGTCGAGGCTATTTTCTAAATGGAGATAAAACAATACAATATTTACCGGCGATTTGTTTCGAACACGAGGTTAATGACGTTTCCACGTTTTTAGCCACACAATAATAATATAGTCTTTGTCGCTTCCTACTCATAATTAGATGTACGTTTTGTTTTATAAACAGATTTTAATAACATTTATGACGCATTATTATTAGACAAGCAATTTAAAGATTAACATGTTAATTAATAATAATGTGCTTTGTTTCAGGACCACACAAAACAACTACTCCATCACCTATCACCATCTGAAAAGCTACTATTTTTCGGCACAGAGAGTAAACGTGAGTACTAAATCTCTAACTCAAAGAAGCTCTTTAAATCATTGTATTTGAAAGATGTAAAAAACTTCTTAACACAACTTTATAGCCTGGTTAAGCCCCGGTTAAAACTAAACCAGCGACTTGTATCCAACTGAACAACTAAAAAAAACTTCTATCCTTGTCATATAAAACACTTAACCATCCGATATAACAATTAATATCAGGAAGTAACAATCATTTCAAAGCCTGAAATAACAATTAACTAAAAACTAATCACCAAGTGTGTAAAAACAATTATCTTTGCAGATCCAGAATTCGAGATAGCACATTTAAAATATCAAAAACGACGCAAGCGTTCCTTACCACATGATAATCATGAGTTTAATACTCTAAAGAAACATCTAGACTTAAAACTGAGTCCTAGGAATAAGTTCTTAGATCCCCAGTTTTTGTTGATGAAACGATGGTCCAATGGTACAGAGGTTATACTAGACCAACATACAGATGAAGAATTAGACGCTTGTTACTATAAAAGTGAACACGCAGCATTATTTGTCTGCGATGGTGTGGTAAGTAGATTTGAAACTAAAATCTGAATAAATCAGAAAATACTGCAAATGGAAATAAAATGCATTATAAGTGCCGCAATTGTACCTAGTTAAAATGTTTGATGTCAATCCCTTTAAAAAAGTCTTTTTACATACTTTTAATAAAATAACAAATAGTTTTATGTTAAATTTTATTTACAGAGAGGGCTGATAAAATCTAACGATAGTTTTTACTATGTACATCCACTGCCAAAAAGATTTAACCACGAAAACTATACACCACATATAATTGTAAAACGCCAAATAGACAACGCAAATAACATCAAAGATAATTATGAAGAACCTACTTGTGTAGAAAGACATACTAATAATTTAACGTCTTTCTCTCCTAACACATGGACGAAACATAGAAGAAAACGAAGCATATCAACAGAAAATAGTTATAATAATATTAATTTAGACACGTATAAAGTAGACTTAGTACATAGAAATAAAACTATAGAAGCGTTTATAGAAAAATTGAAAACAGGTGAAAGAAGGCAGAAAAGAGCAGTGCTTCCAGCGATTTTTGTTGAAACAGCAGTGTTTGTGGACAGAGATCTATACAAACACATGACTATAAACTTTCCTAAAGAAACAGAGAGGGAATTAGTAAGATTCGTATTAGCCATGATAAACGCAGTACAATTACTATACCACGATCCCAGTTTGGGAAGGCCAGTGAATTTTATCCTGAAAAGACTAGAGATCCTTCATGAAGATCCATCGAATTTAAAACGACCTCATGACATAGATCGATTCTTAAGTAATTTCTGTACGTGGCAAAGGCTCGAGAATCCTCCAGGAGATAATGATCCTTTACATTGGGATCATGCGTTGATTTTAACTGGTTTAGATCTGTATGTCGTTAATAAAAACGGCAAAGTCAGCAGTCAAGTAGTAGGTGAGTTAATAGATCATTGTGACATGAACATTACGATTTTCAACGCTCCCATTACAAGTAATCGAGCGTAGCATATTGATATCATTTGTTATTGCCTATGTTCCTTTCTCTTTATCAGCCGTTTAAGCTTTCGAAGTTATTGTTCTGGAATTTTGAGATTTATTTAAATTTGTCTAAATGACTCATTTATTTTATTTTAACGGTTTCTGAGACAGACATTTAGAGAAAAATTATAACATTTTGTCACAAGTGATTTGTTCTATCAATAATTGGTCTCCACAAAATTAAAGTTATCAGAGGAAGACTAAAAATAATTAATTATAATTTTCAGGACTAGCTCCAGTAGCTGGAATGTGTACTGTCACAAGTAGTTGCACAGTCAATGAAGGAAGACATTTTGAGAGTGTCTACGTTGTAGCACATGAGATTGGACACAAGTATGATGATATAGCTCCTATAATAATATTATTCTTCTCTTATTTATTATCTGTATTTACTAACCCATATGCTCTCTCTACTCTGAAAACATGTTTATTTTTTCATTTTTGCAACATTTTGAGATTATATTAGTTATTATCTCAAAAAAAATCTCGTGTTACAGTGTTTGTAAGCAAATTCCTCTGCGACTTCACCAATTTTATAAAATTTTTTGATATAAATTCTTTATGTTTTGAGTTTAGGGTTATAGGGGATCACATCATAACCTTAAACGAAAATCAATTCCTATATTTCCAGTCTCGGCATGCGTCACGACGGACCTCTAGCAGATAACGGTTGTGATCCGAGCGCGTATATAATGAGTCCAACACTCGGCAGTGGGAAGATCACCTGGTCCCAGTGCAGTAGGAGCTATTTGCAGAAGTTTTTGGAGTAAGTGCATTTTTCTGTTTTTTTTTTTTGTATTAACATTTCTTCTAGAGGAACATCTTTGAAAACATAATTTTACTTGTTCTAAATTACCATCTTTTAAAAAATTATCTTCATTCTTCTAATTTACCTTCTAAAAAATGTTCTTGATTCATAAAGTAAAAATGTACCTATACGGGATAGAGCATAAAAATATTTCTTAGAAATTAAAATTATGATCAAATAATTAAAAGTTTATTCATTTTATCACACATAAAATAAAAAGTAGATAATAAACAATAACAGACGATTGTTGGCACCTTAGAGCATTAAACCAACGTTGGTTTAATGCTAAGGTTGGCACATTACGAATGGTGTATGATCTTCATCGAAATTAAATTGACAAAGGTCAACTATAAAAACTAATAAATAAAATTGAATGACTCGTATTTTGAAAGAAAACTTCGTAACATTTACATGCACATACTGAATGAAATTGATACACACGCAAAATAAATTGATTTAGTAAAACAGTTTCAAAATTGCACAAGACAACACGAATATAGTTACTACACCACACGCGTACGATTTGCGAATTTTAAGTTATTGTTAACGCATGATAAGGTTTTTAAATGAATTTCGTAAGTTTTCGAAGTTTCCAAAAGATTTCTTAGACTTTCTAAAATGAATCTCCCGACTGCTTGCCATCTTTAGAAAATGGGATAATTAACGTAACGAATTTCCTTTAAAATACTATTTGGGTATAATCTTACATCAAGCAAAGGGCATAGATTTTCTGAAAACGGATTTTAAAGGCGATTTATTCAAAATATTTTTTGTCCCGACGTTTGTGAAGTCCCGTGTCCGAAGTGGGATTTTTCTTTAGGGACAAGAAGGTGATAAGCCTTCTGTGTCCTGCGAGACCGAGACATTTTTTTTCGTCTCCACCGGGAATCGAACCCAGGATCCCTCGGTTCTACGCTCACGCGTCAACCACTGTACTAAGGAGGCGGTCGTCCCGACGTTTCGTATCTGCATTTTTACAGCGGATATTAAAGCACAAGAATTTTTCTCTACAAATCGTGTTTTAAATCCGATAAAAAGTTTATTGTTTATTATTACAGTACATCCCAATCGCGATGTCTCTTGGACCACGGTAACTCAGCTGGTCAATTGGACCACAGTGCTGAAGGAATTCTACCTGGTGAAAGATTCGATGCTGATCAGCAATGTAAGTAATTTTATGTGATTTTGTGATAAATTATTGGTAAAAGTGTGATTTATAGACTCATAAAACACTTTTTATATAAAATAAATCACTACAGTGAGGTTTTTTTTCTAGGCATGTTAAAATATGGTCGCGGCAGTCGTCACTCCAACGCTCAGAACTTGGAAGATATTTGTCGAGACTTACATTGTCAAAGGGAACGATATACTTGGACGTCACATCCTGCTTTAGAGGGAACTAAATGTGGGGAGGATATGGTAAGTTGCGGAATAAATAAAAATAAAGCTTGCAAAAGTGGATTAAAGTTCAGTTTTCATATTTTAATAAGAGTTATCTTAGAACTTCGTCCATAGAGACACTTAAAGTGTGTACTATATTTAACTGCCAGATCCATAAAGTAGAATTATTTTTTATTATACTTACGTGATAATACATATTAAAAGCTTTATTTGTTATGTTACTTGGGGAACTATAAAATTTGGTTTCTTATACATGTAGAGCCATAAATCATAATACGAATTTCACGATGTGGATTTTTACTGTGTCGCTTTGTAAACTATTTTTTCGTTTAATGACCGATTTCCGTTTTTGAATTATCATATTTATATACGAAGATTTGAATAAATATATTTATATACAATACACAAAGATCTATTTATTTGCCGATATTCCCAGTATTGTCGCGGCGGTGAATGTGTAGACCGTTGGAGTGGTACGACAACGAGAGACGGTCTGTGGGGCAAGTGGTCGAGATGGTCTGATTGTGCGTCTGCGTGTCTGCTGGACGATACACACGCGCCAGCTGCTAGTGGGATGGCAGTCGCTACCAGACGCTGTAACAGACCCAGGTGGGAGACCGTTGCGATGGTCTGGTTTATTAGTTATACGTGTCGTAATATTATTGAGAGATTTGTACTGGAAATTTTGATATACGTAATAGTATCAGCTGTAAATCACTGTAACCACTTTTATGCAATTAATGCATTTGAATATTGAAATTTTAAACGATGTCTGTGTGTAGTTATAAATAAGAATAATAACTTTATGATTAAAGAGGAGATTTTTAATTTCAGATTGGATAATGGAAAGAAATATTGTTCTGGACACGACAAAAAATATCAGTCATGCAATGCTCATCAGGTAGGAAATGTACCATTTAACGATATATTCACTTCTATATTTGAAAATGAAAAGTTAATCTTAATTTAAACATCAGATAAGCATAAAAATTATTTGTTTGAGAAGATATTTAAACCACTTACTACGCGAAATAAATGTCTCCCCAAATAATAATATAATAATCAACATCACTTTCACATCAGTTCAATTTAAAACAAACATTAAATTTGTCTCTACAATTATTACATATAAACAAAAAATGTGTGCGTGTACTAGTTTACACACGTAAGAAGTGAAACTTCTTTATGACCTTATTTTTCAAAAAATAATTTACTATATGCAACTTTACAGAAATACGTCGAATCACGCGTGGTAGGGATAAGAAAAAGATGGCGCGTAACGGGAAAATGTCACGCGTAACGAAAAAAATGTTACACTAAATTTTTTTCCAACCCCGATAAAGAAGTTTTACTTCAATAAAATTGCAATTAAAACATTACAGTGTAACAACGTGCCAAGAATGACAGTCCGAGAGTTCACAGACCAGATATGTTCTAGAGCTCGTGAAGTCGATCCTGATCTTATTGGCACTGGCTTACAGAGAATGGATGCTGATGGTATGTCAAAAGTTTATATTTAGATTTAAAAGGTTCTTCAATGACCAAATACTAGTATAGTATTATGTTATCTGCGGTAGGTGACGAGGTTATTAGTGATCTAATAATAATATTAGTAATAGGCCACTGCCAGACGACTTAAGTTCGATTCTTATTTATAAGTTATTTTGTTCCAGACCTAGTGAGTTCGGTTCCTACTGAAAATAATGTTCACTGGTTTCATTGGTATCAGTAATATTATATATATACTTATGTTTTATTAAAAAAAATATGAATTAAGGTTTTATTTTTGTAACGATTTCCTTGAAATTAAGTGTTTGTACTTAGTTTCGTTCCTTTTTAAAATAATATCGCGATATTACCACATTTAATCTTTTAATCTGTAACTATATTATTCTAAGTTAATCATTACCATCAAGCTTGTCTGATAAGCCAGAAACCAAAATCTCTTTAATAAAACTAATGAAATTTTCCATAGATGTAAGCAGCGCATGCGCAGTGTGGTGTGATACTCGAGGTGGAGGATACAAATCTCGTGGCTGGACACTTCCTGATGGGACTTCGTGTTCCAGGATAGCTCCTATGTACTGCATCTCTGGAGTTTGTAGGGTAATATCAGTTAAATTATCATATCTAAATTGTTCATATCGTTTATTTTCAATGAAAAAGTGTTGTGTAACGCAATCATCAACTCAAAACTCCCCCTTAAAATATTTTAAAATAAAAAAATTGGTAATGTTTTTCATTCAAATCTTCTTTTACTCTGTACTTTACATGGCTAAATTACGTTTTTCAGAAATTTACTTGTAATAGTGGAGATGATACAGAATTTTCTTTACGACCATCGGAATGCGAATGGGAAGCTTTACACTTACAGACAGTGAAACCTTCGTGAGTGCGAACTTATATTATTTTAGTTTACGCTTATAAATATTTTCAAAATGGGTAGGAAGGGAATAAGTGTGAGGAAAGAGATGCACTTACTAATATTTTGTGAAGATGAAAGTTGGTTACTCTTTCACTTAAAAACTACTGATGTGTACAATATTTTGCAGTCATGTAACTTATGTATCACAATAACATATAAGCTTTAGAAATACCAAGGTTAAATAAAAGTAAACAATTTTTGACGTGACAACGTCTTATAATTCGATAGCCGGCTGCACGCACGAAAAAACATGACTCATGCGGCGTTACCTCGCTCTGAGGCGTTCCATGTAAGGCTTGAAGTGCAAGCGAGAGCGCAAAACGAGCGACAAAGAAGCACAATCGGACGTTGTCACGTTCAACTATCGTCAGTAAACCGACTTTACAGACAACCATTTTTTTGTTATTATTAAGTATTCTTTGTTGCTGTTACAAGAATAAATGATTTATCTAGTTGGTAAATATTCAAAATGGTTGGTTGAGGCTCACGCATCACCATGATAATATGGTTGAATTTATCATTCCCATAGATGGCGCTATATAAAAAGTGTGACACAATAAGAATATTTTTTTGAAGTGAAACTTCTTTATCGGGGTTGGAAAAAAATTTAGTATAACATTTTTTCGTTACGCGTGACATTTTTCCGTTACGCGCCATCTTTTTCTTATCCCTACCACGCGTTTTTCGACGTATTTCTGTAAAGTTACATATAGTAAATTATTTTTTAATAAATAAGGCCATAAAGAAGTTTCACTTCTTACGTGTGTACACTAGTACACGCACACATTTTTTTTTCTTTTTGTGGCTTTCAGAACAAAATCATCAGGTACTTGGCGACGAGCTATTGGTGCAGAATGGGTCCCCACCAGCGGTTGTCACTACCGATGTATCCGTGGTGGGAGTGGTATCAGATTAGTGCACTCGGTGTCACGGGACAGAGGCAATATACAGTTATGCCACCAGGATAGAGAGCAGTCGGTGAGTTGTGTAGCTATCTGTGGCCAAACAGACAAAAATTATTAACAACTAGTTTCCGCCCACGACTTTGTACGTGCATCCCCGTTTTTCCCCATTCCCGCAAGAATTTCGGGAAATCCTTTCTTAGCGGATGCCTACGTCCTAACATCTACCTGCATGCCAAATTTCAGCCCGATACGTCCAGTGGTTTGGGCTGTGCGTTGATAGATCACTATATCAGTCACCTTTGAGTTTTATATAATATATATATATAGATAGGAGAGTTGTATAATGAATGAAAAATTCGCAACCTTATCGTTCTTTAATTTATTTTGTACCAACCTACGTTGCCAGATGAACACGTTGAAATATTGATTTTAACGTTTTTATTGACCTTAGGGTCAATAGGTTTCACAAAATCTGTTACAAAGAATCGGTAGTACATAATCACAGCATAGTTTTTATTGCAAACAGCTACATAATATTTTTTTAAGAATAAAAACATCTTGGGCAGAAATGTATTACCCAACAATTCCATAAGTAAACTTATCGATAATTAATAAATAAATATAAATATTTCAGGACAATTTTCATACAGGGCACAATCTGATCCCATACTAAGCTTTCGCTTGTGTTATGGAAACCCGATGGCTGATAAACATACATATATAATTTTTAAATAAATACTTATATAGATAATTAACACCCAGACACAGAGCAAACATCTATGTTCATCACACAAATATTTGCCCCGGGTGGGAATCGAACCCACGACCTCTGGCTTGGAAGGCAGGGCCTCTACCAATCAAGCCAACCGGTCAGTCAATTGAGATAACATAGATAAATTGGGATATTAAAACATTTCAGGGATGCAGTCAAAAGATGAGCGCATATCAATACGCCACAATGGTGTGCAGCAAATACAAGGAGAGAGTTAGAAGACTATCTGGTCTCGGCATACAGATATCACCTGCTGTAGGTGAGTAGATAACATTTCTAAGAGATCCATATTAACATAAACAAGCCTTTGGGGATTTTTATACACAGAAAATCCAATATTTACGGACAAGTTTCTTTTGGGAAAGACACTCTGGTATAAGCATATATTTTTCCTCATATTTCTATCTTTTTATTTTTTTATTCAGAGCACCCAGTCTATACATATGTGTTTGATTTATCATTTTTCTCCGAACTACTTACTTACGATGTTAACTTATTTCTATATTTTTCACACACAAAAGATCTTTTCTGTTACTAATAAACAAAAAAAACTAATTTCCCATCTATGTTTGTAACTTATCATTTATATTCTAACTTACTTATCTAACTTATCATTTACCTACATCCTTAAGCGCATCACACACGGTGAAGATACTATAATATTTTATGTTAAGATTCTCTAATATAAAATATTACAGTATCTTAAGGTATCCGGTATCAGCGTTCTGACCATCATTTTTCTTCCAAATCCAAATCAAATTTCCACACAAAATTTCGGGTCATTTGTAACAGGATGGCGGTTCTACAGGGGTCTTAGTACTAGTTTGTGTTGGCCTGGAGACGGGCAGCTGCTGATGGGGTCACGGAAGAATTCTACCTATACCCGTGGCCCCGTCGTTGATGCGGCTTGACGGAACACAGTGAGGTTTTGGTCGGTAGGAATCCGACATAACCCACGGCCCTTTCCCCGGAGGCCGTGGGTATCTATGCAAGATTTCCCCACTTAAAAAAAAAAAAAAAAAGGGGGTCTTAGTACGCAATGACAAAAAGAAAAATGATGGTCAGAACGCTGATACCGGATACCTTAAGATACTGTAATATTTTATATTAGAGAATCTTAACATAAAATATTATAGTATCTTCGTGTGTGATGCGCTTTACTCATTTATTCACTTTATTTATTTATTCAGAGGACCCAGACCGTCCATGTCGTGTAGCGTGCCAGGACGAACGAGTCCGACATCGGTTTTATCTGGTCAATGGGCAGGACGGATGGTTCCCGCTCGGTACTGCGTGTGGGAGACAGAACGCATCGTATTGTGTTAGCGGGAAGTGTCTGGTGAGTTTGTGTGGTCTGGTAGATTTTATTTATTTATTATTAGATATATGTATATTATGTCTGGTCAATGGGCAGGACGGATGGTTCCCGCTCGGTACTGCGTGTGGGAGACAGAACGCATCGTATTGTGTTAGCGGGAAGTGTCTGGTGAGTTTGTGTGGTCTGGTAGATTTTATTTATTTATTATTAGATATATGTATATTATGTCTGGTCAATGGGCAGGACGGATGGTTCCCGCTCGGTACTGCGTGTGGGAGACAGAACGCATCGTATTGTGTTAGCGGGAAGTGTCTGGTGAGTTTGTGTGGTCTGGTAGATTTTATTTATTTATTATTAGATATATGTATATTATGTCTGGTCAATGGGCAGGACGGATGGTTCCCGCTCGGTACTGCGTGTGGGAGACAGAACGCATCGTATTGTGTTAGCGGGAAGTGTCTGGTGAGTTTGTGTGGTCTGGTAGATTTTTTGTTTATTTATTATCCATACTAATATTATAAATGCGAAAGTAACTCTGTCTGACTGTCTGTTACTTAATCACGCCTTAACTACTGAACCAATTTGCATGAAATTTGGTATAGAGATATTTTGATACCCGAGAAAGGACATAGGCTACTTTTTACCCCGGGAAATAGGATAAGTTTTATCCCGGAAATCCCACGGAAACGGGAACTATGCGGGTTTTTCTTTGACTACGCGGGCGAAGCTGCGGGTGGAAAGCTAGTAAGATATATATTATGGTGGAAAGTCTACAAG
The DNA here is from genome assembly GCA_029959065.1 of Colias behrii. Lineage (NCBI taxonomy): Eukaryota > Metazoa > Arthropoda > Insecta > Lepidoptera > Pieridae > Colias > Colias behrii. The sequence goes on along the minus strand of JARWMC010000019.1, from coordinate 10,122,993 downwards.
GACAGTATTTTTATAGCTAATATTATGCATGTGTATGTGTGGTTTATTTTAGTAATTTTAATGAAATCTTAATATTTAGTTAAATCGAATGAAGTCATTTAAAATAATATTAAACTATATTCCATAAAACCAGGAATCTGTATATACAAAGATTTAACAATCTGCCTGAATGCAATTAACCTAAAAACCCAAGGTATAAATAAGTGATGACAATTATTGTTTTACTTCATTTTTTATTATTTTGGTCACATTACACTTGCATTACTTTTTATGCTTGTTAGTAAAGTAATTATTTAATGTACCTTTTAATAATAATAATTGATATTGTTTCCAGGAGTTCGGTCCAGACCACACACCAGTCGCAGAATCTGTGTTCACATTACCATTACTAGCGAGACACAGTTCTGTGTCGTCGAGACACAGTTCTGTGTCGTCGAGACACAGTTCTGTGTCGTCGAGACACAGTTCTGTGTCGTCGAGACACAGACGCAGTTTACTACGAGACAGGATCACTGTGAAGGCCACACTCGACAGACAACAGATTGACGAAATTATCGCCAGACTTAATTTTACCAGTAAGTTAAAGTATTTGTTTTGGTCTAGAAGTATTATCACTTATAAGAATAGCTGGTAAGAAAATATAATACAAATAACTGCGTTAAAAACAACCGACTTCAAAAACAGAAAAGTAAAATATAAATAACATTTGATAGATATTATTAATTACTACATATTATTTAGATGTGCTATTTACTAAAAAGGTTTGATGTCGGTGCACGGGCTTAATACTAAGTGCTTAGTGTTTGGCACCGACTTCAAACCTATTTAATAAATAGCACATCTAAATAATATGTAGTTATTAATAATATCAAACCTTTTTTATTTTTTACTTTGCTGTTTTTGAAGTCGGTTGTTTTAACGCAGTTATTTTTATTTAATACTTTTTAGTGTATTTTTCAACACGAATCAAACGAGCCCAATCTCGATAAAATTTAGTCAATATATTACTGAGTTCCTATGGCCACCTTCCGATTCCATCATCAAATCAGCTCTATGTCATGATAATGTTTCATCGCTATCCAATTTACATACGTATCTATACAAAATTTCAGCTCAATCGGTTACCGGGAAGTGAATCAAAGTTACTTGCTACATTTCAATTAAGTCATCGAGATCAGACAAAAATGCTCATAAAATAAAAACTACTGGGCCTTTCCGCATAAAATTTTTATGGGACCAATTCGACACCATCCCGCATCAAACAAAATAAGAATCACGTAAATCGGTTCAGAAACCTCGGAGTAATCGGTGTACATACATAAAAAAAAAATTATACCGGCCGAATTGATAACCTCCTCGTTTTTTTTGAAGTCGGTTAAAAAATAAAACGAATTCAAGCTATGACACAGCATAGCTTGAATTCGTTTTATTTTTTGAAAATAATGTTTCAGTAAACTAAAATTTCAAACAATTATGTTCAAGATAGATATCAGGTTAGCCGTAAGATGTAATAATATGACTAGGTATATAAGCAGAAATTTAAATCTCTTATTTTCCGAAAAAATACTGTAGTCGCTTTAATAGTAAATACACACAACCCTTTATAATATATAAGTATCTATTGTCAAAATTAAAAAGAAAAATGGGAGCTTTAAAGCGTCTGGCAGAAGCTACGTCCCACGCAAAGTATCTAGCAATGTTTAATATTGGTTTTATATTATTATACTAATCTTTTTGTGGAATATTAATAAAAATTAACGGGGTTTCTTTAGTGGACTGCCGCACGTATTATAGGTTTTTTGTGGGAGGGGAGGGGGGAGGAGGAGGGGGGACCCTCCCCAAAAGGGGAAAGTTAGGAAACCAATAGTTTTGGAGAAAAATCAATTTTCCTATTCTAACTTCAAAATGTATGGAATTGGTGTAAAATCATTATAACTAAGCATTAGACGATAATAACAAAAATTTTACGATACATAAATATACATAATAAATTCCATAAATATACATAATAGATTCCCACTCAAATAAAAAAACATATTTTTTTTATTTGAGTGGGAATCGCCCTAAAGTCGCTTTTGGCACTCGCCGGCCGCTGCGTAAAGTCTTAGTACAGTGAAATGGAACGTCTTGGTCCGCTTTTTTTGCACAACAAAACGGATAAATGCGCTTTTTTCGCACAAAAAATTATTAACTTTAAAAATTAATAACTAAAAAACTACAAGTTTCCTAACGATAATATTTTGGAATTACAATCTTACATTACCTAGCTAACTAACAATATAAATATTTCCAACAAATTCGTGCGGCAGTCCACTAAAGCCAACCCAAATTAACTATTAAAATTCAGACATTACGTAACGTCCGAGAATTTTTCAAATCGGACCAGTAGTTCCTGAGATTAGCGCGTTCATAAACAAACAAACATACTCTTCAGCTTTATAATATTAGTATATAGATGTTTTCAATTTGATAAATTTTTCATACTTTCAGACAAAATCAACGAGCACTTCTCCTACCCAGAACAGATACCAGACAACATTCAAGTGGACTTCAACAATCCCATTCACATTGCGCCAGATCAAACACTCTTGAATAAAATACCACGACCTATTTGGGATTGAATATAAATATTATAATTAAATTATTGTATGTATAAATAAAAAAATGTATACAGTAGAACATAGAATCTCCGCCTTTTTGAAGTCGGGTAAAATTTTAAAACAATGTATCTTTAATAATTTGAGTTGCTAATTTATTTTGATGAAAGTTTTAATTCAAATGTAAGTCTACAAAATGAAGTGTAGTAAAAATTGTATGATTATTATCTTTTTAATTTGCTCTCTGATAAAAAAATATGTACTATAATTATTCAATTCAATGAGTATCTATAATATTTTACAAATTAGTATTTTCAATCAAGTAGAATAAATACCTATACAAAAATGATTAAAAAGATACTTAGACATACCATCTAAAGTTAAAAAGCAAGCAAAATAAGAAAAATAATAATTGAGTCCTTCACAAAGGTGCTAAAGGTTGTGTAAATCGGATGTGTCCGTATAGTCATGCAAGACTGTACAATAATTATTGTGATTTTATATTTATTGCTAGTTGTAAGAAATGTTTATATTTTCCTATATTTTTAGAATAAATATTTTTTATATAATTATGTGCTTTTTATTTCAACCCTAGTTTTCATACAAAAGATTATGATATCGCAGCGTTATCTAGTATGAAAAAAAGAGAAGTAGAACACTTTTGAATTATGTTACCTAACAAATGATTACCATATCGCCGTCCCGTACCAAAATAATGATAATCGTAAAAACATCAATTCAGGAAAAATAAAAAAACCGATAAGTGGCCACGCAATAGACGTAGGTACAGATAAAAAAAGGCTCAGTGGTAGCTAATTTATTAACCTTTTATTATGTGTAAAAATAATTTTAATAACGTTATCTAAACTGAAGATAATTAAAATTTAAAAAGTCTTAATTTACTAATATATGTAACTACAGTAAGCACATCATTTCTCGTTAATATTGGACATATGCATTATTGGGTAATAGAACAGCTATGAACTGGGCTATTTTATGAAATATCAGAGTAATCAACTATTGTTATTATTAAGAATGATCACAGTAAACATTAATGAAAATCAGTCTTCCTGGTCATTGTAATCATAATGTACATGGTCTTACCAATGGCGCCAAACCATATTTTTACGAGAATAAATTATTAATGATAATAATGTGATAATAGGCGTTTATCATTATTTCGCCGATTCTTTTTTCCACGAATGTTATTATCACATAAAGAAACTTCGCTATCATTACAATATTAGCTTTTTTATTTAGTTCGAATAGTTCTGGGTAAAAGCAGTGAATATTATATCTTATAACTTTGTGGATTAGAGGAGAAAAATTGCAAAAAAAATTGTGTATGTATTATTAAGAGGCTACGTAGGTTTCAAATATGGCATAACAATAAAATTATGGTAATGGCAGTTATCATTTTATTCTCCGGGGACGGCGATATATGGATGAGCATTTATATTATTTTACTCAGAGAATAACTACCTCATATCATATTAGTATAACTATGTATTTTTTAAAGGTTGTTTCAGAACATAGTTTCCACAAATAAAAATCGATAAGATAATCAAGAAATATATTGTCAATTTTAATCTTATTATGTACTTAATAGTAGGAGAGCCCGTGGGAGATCGTCCTTCACCGATCTGATAACCAGATGAGACGTATTTTTTATTAAATATTTTTATAAACAAATATGCCTATAATTGCTTGCCTATCGAAAAGTGGTCATGGCTATTTTTAATTAAATTCACTTTTATCGATTTTTTTTCATCACCTTCATACTTTTGATAACCAAATGAAATTTATTTGACTGATAGTTTTTGATACACAGAATATGCCTAGGTATGCTTGCCTCTCATTTCAGTGTATAACCTGGCAAGCAGGTGTAAACAGGTAATATACCCGTGGCCCCGTCGTTGATGCGGCTTGACGGAACACAGTGGGGTTTTGGTCGGTAGGAATCCGACATAACCCACGGCCCTTTCCCCGGAGGCCGTGGGTATCTATGCAAGATTTCCCCACTTTAAAAAGAAAAAAAAAAGGTGTAAACAGGTAAGTCAAAATAGGTGAAAAAAAAAGCTCTTAGACCATAAGCGCTGGTTTAAGCAAGGAAAATAAAACACAATTATAATAAAAATAAATATATTATACTGAAATAACTACAAAAGTATCTTAGTTCACTTGTAACTCCTAACATTTCTCATGGCCGACATCAGTTTAGCTGGATCAGTCAGGAACCATTGCCACAATTTCCGAAGATTATGCTTATCACCGTTCTGAAAAAAGAAATAAGATTTAAGTTTAAAATAAATATTTGAATACTATTTATGTGGAACCAATGTGGTTTGACATGCTACTAATAAATGCGAAAGTTTGTGATGATAGATGTGTGTATGTTTGTCACGAAAATACTACTGGACAGGTTTGGATGAAACTTTACAGCAATATAGCTGTGCTCCGCGGTATCACACGCGTGGCTCCGCTCCTGTTGGTCTTAGCGTTATATAGCCTTGCTAGATAAATGGGCTATCTAACACCGAAAGAATTTTTCAAATCGGACCAGTAGTTCCTGAGATTAGCGCGTTCAAACAAACAATCAAACTCTTCAGCTTTATAATATTAGTATAGATACATCAGAATAACATTTGAGCTATGGAAATACTTGATTTTGCCGCCACATAAATAAAAGTATGCGTTTTGCAATACACAAAAATAAACAATGCGTAAGGTATTTATTGGTCTTTCTTTCAAATCGCAAAGAAAAAAAGTATATAATTAAAAGTTGTGTCAAAGTATTATTTAGAAATACCGTACTTTTGATATAAAAAGATTTACCTTAACCGAACTAAACTGTCCACTAGTCACTACAACATTAGTGTCCACTTGCACCAACTCTTGCACCAAAGCGTGCACCATACTAGCAACATGCGTGTTGCAGCAAATGTAGCGACTTTAATAATAAAAAAACTAACCTTAACAGAACTAAACTGTCCACTAGTCACTACAACGTTAGTGTCCACTTGCACCAACTCTTGCACCAAAGCGTGCACCATACTAGCAACATGCGTGTTGCAGCTGTTCGCTTGCTTGCTGCAACCGTCCCATATGTAGCGGCTTAGTGTTGCTTGTTGCTTCTTGCTGAAATAAAAAATGTAGGGTTGAACGTAATTATGTTATGTATATTATGTTAGGAATTGAGACAATTTTGTGGAATAATAATTTTAAATTAGTATCTTTCAGTTATAATATTCTCCCGTCCTTAAAAACAACAACAACAACACACTGTGATATAAATTTACGAATTATCAATGTTCAATAAGGTTGTATATTAAAGTGCGCATTATATTAAATGCAAGTGATGGAAGCTCTATAATAATTATAACTCCGAACTTAACAATTCCAATTGTAAAAATCAAAAACAACAAAATATTATACGCCAAAACAACAAAATAACTTACAAGTGTTGTAAATCACTTTCCTTCCTCACCAATACATCTATAACATTATCATTAATCTCATGTATACTTTTCTTCAAATCACAATAAGCTGTAACCAAAACGGCTGCATCTTTCTCAACTCCCAGTATTGAACATAGAGAGTTAAGGAGTGTGTCCGATAAGGCTATTTGTATGTCTGTTTGTCCTTGCTCTGTGCATATGTCGTTCATTGATTGCTGGAATAAAATAAAATATTGTAAGGCCGCGTTTCCATCTGCAAGAAAACTTCCGCGAGAAATGTCCGACAGTATGTCTGACAGCAACTTGCAAGTCTACTTGCAGGTGGAAACGCGGAATTAGACTTGCAAGCTACTGTCAGACAGACAGTCGGACATTTCTCGCGGAAGTTTTCTTGCAGATGGACAGGCGGCCTTATGATGTTAAATTTTTTATAGAACATGTGACAAAAAAGTCTTGCAAAATTTTATTATTAACAGAGCTCCACAAAATGATTTCTGTTAATACAAATTTTATAGTGAACTACAGTTTTTAAACTATTCATTGTGAAAAGTATAAATTAACAGTTACAATATATAAAATAATAGACGTGTGGCACTCGGGGACTGCCGCGGTAAAGCTATTGCATGCTATGCCTTCAAGCCACACCTCCGTGCCCGTCGGAGTGGGGAGCGTGAGGTTTTTTCGTTACGGAATTTCTGGATTCGGTCCCCGCGCTCAAGGCCCGCGATAGAAGCTATGCAATAGCTTAAAAAAACAGGTTTAGACGGAATCCTTGGTGCACACGGAGTCCAACTCGTACTTGGCTGGTTTTATTTCTGAAGTTAGTGCGTTCAGACAAACAATCCAACTTTATGGGCAGCGTAGGCCCAACAAATAATCGTCGATGTTTACTGCCATTACGAATAAATCCATATCCATACTAATAATAATAAATGCGAAAGTAACTCTGTCTGTCTGTCTGTTACTCAATCACGCCTTAACTACTGAACCAATTTGCATGAAATTTGGTATAGAGATATTTTGATACCCGAGAAAGGACATAGGCTACTTTTTACCCCGGGACATAGGATAGGTTTTATCTCGGAAATCCCACGGGAACGGGAACTATGCGGGTTTTTCTTTGACTACGCGGGCGAAGCCGCGGGTGGAAAGCTAGTAAAAATCTATAATGACGGCAGATCATACACATTTATGCCCTCTACACTATCGTGATTGCCTCTACTCGCCCAACGTGAAGAGGGCCCATAATATCTAGACTAATATTATAAAGCTGAAGAGTTAGTTTGTTTGAACGCAGACCTACTAGCTACTAACGCAGATTACTGAGGAACTACTGGTCTGATTTGAAAAATTCTCAATGTTAGATAGCCCATTTATCGAGGAAGGCTATGACTATATCATCACGCTAAGACCAACAGGAGCGGAGCAATGCGGGTAAAACCGCAGCTAGTCTATACTAATATTATAAAGAGGAAAGGTTTGTATGTATGTATGTATGGTTTTCACGCATAAACTACTGGACCGATTTTGATGAAATTTGGCACAGATAATCTTTAGACCCTGAGAAAGAACATAGGCTACCTTTTATTGCGAAATATGTACCACGGGCGAAGCCGGGGCGGACCGCTAGTATATAATGTAACTTACAATCCTGCTAATCACAGCATCCTCCTCCTGCATCACAAAGCATCTGAGATGAGCGGCAAAGTGCAACAACTCCTCAATAGAACCGAGTTCCCTTCGCAATGCACAGTATAAGAGTCTATCTAGTGATAACGCTTGCTGCGTTATTGTGTGGAGGTACTTTAGATCTGACTGGATTTGCCTGAAATAAGTTTTATTTATTTTAATTTTAGGATGCCTGTGAAGTTTATGAGAAGTTTTTATTAGCTACTATGTTATCAAATGCTAGTAAAAAAAGTAGTAAAAAACACTAGTAAAGGAAGTTTTATGTATCGATACAATCAAAATTTTTATGCAATAAACTATACTTATAAGAATTTCAATTATTCCAGTGTATCAAGGCATTAATAACAATTGTTAGTGTTAAAAAAAAAGAAAAACACCTACAATCTAACGGCCAGCGCAGATTTAGCAGTGGTCTCATCGGCCAAGTTTGTCCGTCTGTCCACCAGCTGTTTGGCCGCGTCTTGCAACTGCTGGTCCAAAATTGATTCCTCTTGTTCAAGCAAATCTATTGCGCTTTGTGCTTCCATTGCGTATACACTATGAAAGATTGTTTGTTTCAACAAAAAATTCTAAATCATTTTCAGGATCATATCATCTCTACAGACATTATTACAGTTCTCACCATGCAAGTATAAAATGTCTTAATGATTGCGGTGGAGTAAGTCTAGCATTTAAATTGATTAAAATAAGATAACATAACAAGCAAATACAATAATGATGCATTTTTAAAATTTCTTTAAGAATTACTAACTATGATCTATTTCTATATCAAATTACATATTCTTTTTTTGTATCAAAAAAGTAAAAAAAAAAGACGGGTTGCACTCCGGGAGTGCCAGCAGAAGTGAAAACTTGATTATTAACGTTGAGCATGTTTGATATTTTGGAATGGTATCCGTCTTACGCTTTTTCGATCAGGTCACGTGTCCTGACGCGAGTTTAAGATTTTATACCCATTACAGAAAAAGTGCTCAACGCCGCTAAAGAAGTTTTCACTTCAAAAAATATGTAAAAAAGTATGACATAAGACACATCAAAACCCTACTCACGTAATTTGATTGGGATGCACATTATTGTAATTAGCGACAAGGGCTAATTTCGCTTGTTCCCCACATAACTCCACTTTTGTTTCCACATACGCCAATATAGCATCTAATAACCTAGAAATATCGAAATATTATAAAATTGGAATTTATTCACAAATATAGTCTAATAAATTGTCTAGATGCAAATCAAACTACTTCTCAAAAAAACTAGAGAAATAACTTAATGATAGTTTGGTTTGTTATTTTTGCAACAAGAAATTCATAAAACTGTAATTTTATTTATCCATCAGGAGGCAAAGAATAGCTTAAAAAACTTAGAAACCATTTAACTGAGGTTTAATATAGATTAACCTTTTTATGATTTTAAAAATACAGTCAATGATGGCTACATGGTTGTTGGAACAACTAAAAACTGCATAATTAGTTAAGTAAATAAAACCAAATAATAAAATAATGTTCAAGTCTACAAACCTATTCTCCATATTCTTAGCCTCAAGAAAATGAGCCGAGCGTAAATCTTCTTCCTTTATAATATCACTATGTTTCAGTTTTTTAGTGACATATAGATCAAAATGTGATCTAAACAGTGCTTGTGATTGACGGTATGGTTCGAAAGGACCATATGCAAGGAACCTTTTAGATATTTCCTGTAAAAATTAAAAACAAATTTTAAGTATAAAAGTTTTGTTACAAGAATAAATGTAATAAACAAGTTGCTGTTACAAAAAATTTATAGCAATTTAGTTGATATCTTTAAGATTAATCATGAACTTATTTTCTATAGTTCATATAAATAATAGTATAATAGACATATTGTTCCTTTGGTGTCAATAAGCTTTGAGCTTTTAACACGCATTAAATATGATTTCATGGTAATGCTCTAAAAGCCACATGTTCTGTCATCGAGTTTTACTGTAATATTGTATTTATATTATACATTTCTGCTTATATTATAAAGAGAAATATGTACATACATCAATTATTTTCTTTTATTTTAGCACACACTAGGTTCACTTTTGCTGTTTATCTGCATTGAATAACATAGTATTTAATTTTTTAATTATCAAATTTAAATTAGGTAAAAATGTACCTTATCCCCATAACAATTGCCATACACATCCAGCGCTTCTCTGACAGTATCCATGACTTCACTTGTAATGCTCTCCACTTTCTCAGCAAGTCGCAGGCAGTCCTGCGCCAGGGTGGCTCCATCTTCAGAGCATTGCTGTTCAGCCGCTCGGAGCTTTGTTGTTTCCTTGTGTAAAGACTCTTTTGTGGACCTGAAATTAGTCTCTTCAATGTACTATGTATGTTTATCTACGAAAGTTTCTTTCTAAAAATCGTAAAAGAAGGCGAAGTTATTTATTCATTTTCATATTATGTATTTTTTAATTATTAGCACAGAAGTACATTTTCAATGTATGACTTCACTTTAGAAAAAAAGCACAAATTTCAGATTTATAAAGTTGTGAAGAAGAAAAAAGTGTTCCAATTCTAGTTTTAAATATATTTTAAAGTCTTTATAAGTTTTTGTTATTATAACATGACTTGAACTTACTCATTGTGCCTAATCATATCTTTAATTGCTACTTCTTGTTTTTCCAATAAATCCAATCGTTCTTTTTGCATTTTAATATCCAACTGTGCATCTTCAATAGCATCCAAGTTCCCTGGCAGGCAAATTCCTTCATATTCCTGCTGTATTTCTATTACTGTTTTCTCTAATTCTTCTGTGGGCATAAGCATACCATTTCTTTCGAGTTCTAAATATCTGTAAATTAAAAAAACATTTGAAATTTATAAAAAAAATATTGTTCAACGTTATGTCATAAATTATACGAAAAATACAAGAAACTAAACTAAAAACTATATTAAACGCATTACCTGCATTCTTCACGGGCACTTAGTGCATTATTTGCATCTAAATTCTTATAAATCCACCTCAAAACATCTGAAAAATCAGGATCGTTCAACATCCATTCAAAGGATTTATTGTACGTCTCTACACCTAAACTGTGTAGGAACGGAATAAAAGCATCATCAGTTATTTCATTTAATTGATTCATTGTTGCTTGCAAATCGTTTTATCTACACTTAAATTTAAATAATCCAGTTATTTATATTATGCGTGTACAACAAACGTTACATTTCAAATTTCAATTCGAATTTTGAACTTCAACAAATTAAACGTCAAAACAAACCTACTTTTTTATAGCTACGTCTGAGCATGGATACAAGTTTATTTGGTCCGTATCCAATAAATGTATAGACTATAGAGTGTAAATCCTTGCGTAAATCAAGTTTAAATCTCATTTAACGTGTATTACTGTGTATTACCTACTAGAGCAAATTATTTATACTTTATTTTAAAGTAAAAGATAATACATAATATGGACATAATTATTAACTTATTGACGTGACAACGTCTTAAATTAGGTTGCGACTGGGAGTCACTTATGAAAAAGTGTAACGCTCGGTAACGTTACGATGAGTCACCGAACGAGAGAGAGGCCCGCGGTCTGCCGCGCGCGCAGCACATAAATATTCTACCGAGAAAAAGACGTTGTCACGTAAAATCTTCGCCCGTAAAACCGACTTTACAGGCAACCATTTTTATAGTTTTTTATTTTCTATTTTCTGTCTACACAGGACGTCATGGGTCTACACAACACAAACTTAGTTTGCGAATTAACACCAAACAATATTGTTTCGAAATTCGACATAAGTTTGCTAGAAATGGTAGACTTGAAACAATTAGAACAATAGTATTATACATAATTTGAAAACGGCCCGTCACGCAATTTTAAAAAAGCATGGCCTGTTTCTAATTAACATTGGATTAAGAAGACTTCACACTTATCACTGGTATGAAAATGATACCTAATACTATTTAATTTTTATTGGGCAAAACTAGATTTTTTTAATGAATTACCAGCATCGTTATTAAGACAACCTAATGAGGATAATACCATAAACCTAGTACTAACCTAATAATAAATTTTTCGTCAATAAGGATTCAAATGCGTTAGGATAGTAAATAGCATAGTAGTCAAATTTTACCTCTAATCATAATAGTATGTCATAGGTATAGTCAAAGGGCGTATTCAGAAAGAAGGCTGGAAACTTATAAGCGCTTATCGGCGCTTGTCAGCGCTGGTAACCCGCGCAGGAAAATATATGAACACGTGCCGATAAGCGCTGAACGGCACCGACAAGCTTCAACCCGAGCTGGTCAGCGCTGGGCGCAGCCATATAAAAATTTTCTTGGTCTGCTTCAACCTGCTTCCTTTGTGTAGAACGAACCAGCGCTGACAAGCGCCGGTAAGTGCTTATAAGTTTCCAGCTTTCTTTCTGAATACGGCCTATACGGACTATAATGATCCTATGATTAAGCTTAAAAACATCTGAATAAACCAATTATTCAATAAATATGATGACGTACATACATTTTCTTACGTCGCAAATAAACGCGTCTGTCATGTCAGTAATGAGGGCAATAAATTTTCTGATTTAACTTGACATAAAGAATGGAGGAAGAGTGTCCAATTATGCTATTAGCCAATTGCAGCCCCTCTGTTTTGGCATATTATCCTCGCTCTTGAACGGGCTGTAAGTTCAAGGCCACTATTGTAGGCATTGTCCAGTTGTATTGACGAATGTTTATACGGCACGATACATTACCAAAAATATTGTTAGTAATGTTAGGAGTTTGTAGTTTCTAAGCCTATTTCATCAGTATCAGTATTCTGTCATATTATGCAAAAAAAATGGAGTAATGGCTCTAATGGATGTACTAAGAGAAGAAGTAAAAGATTGGAAATTCTACCATAAACAAGTTCTTTTTTTTTTTAGTTAATTCAAGCATGTTTCGCTCACTTGGCAGTTTGACACCCATTGACCATTGTTTTCTGGTGCAAATAGCAACCGCTCATTGTCTCTGCTCTAAAAGTGGCTAAACAGCTCTACTCATTGGACAGATAGTAATTTAAAGCTTTTTTTTGCTATCTTTGTTCACAGCATGTTTCTTATTTTAATTTTGCACGTTGTTGCCAAGTTGTTGAACACTGAACACAGTAGGTAACAGTTATACCATAACCATACTACATTTTATGACATGATAGTCCAGATTCCAGAATAACGCAATATTACATGATTGCATGTAATATAACACGCCACGTGCAGTTGATATAAAACTCGACCATTACGTTACATAAAATGGTAATAGAGATTAGAGACAAATGGATATGTAGATGAATTACCTAGTGGTCCACAGGCGTTATGTCGGCAAAAAATCTTTTAAAAAGTATATAAGATCCGCTCTATTCCATTTAGCTATACTAAAATATTACCACATTACGGATTATAGGCATAGGAATGTCATATTTATACACAAAATCCACAAAAGAATAGTTTTTAGTAAGCCCCTAAATTAATACCTACAAATCATTAATCCTCAGAAAGGAGAAACCAATGGCAAATACCACAGTGGTTATAAATCTTATGTGTAGTCAGTAGGCGTATTGAAAGTTTAAATTGAAAGCTCATTAAAAGGCTTTTACCACCGCTCATGGTGTGCTGACCGAGCTTTGCTTTTTCCATTGTTATAGGTAACACGACACGATTTTAACAAAATCTTTTTCATGTTATTTGCCATTCCATGGTCCGATACATACATAGATAAAACTTTGTTTAGGCGGAGAAAGGACAGTCATATTTATAATCTGAATCTCGGAAACGGCTGTAATGATTTTCAAGAAACTTAGCAGATACATGTTCGGGTGATAAATTATTGACAAAAATACCAAACAAACATCGGTCATACGGATACTTATTTAATAATTTATATATCTTACAACTTACAAAGAAAAATCCAACACAGGATCACGTTCCTTTTATAAAATTTGGATACAACAATGAAAACGTTTCAAAACAATCGAATGATGTAGGAAGTAGGCGACGTTGAGCATCCTTCGTGCTGTGTCGTCACTAGAAAAACAATGGACCTGGCATGCACTCAACACCATTTGAAAATCACGCAAAAAACCACCCTATTGATAATAGTTAAGGGTGATAATAGCATGAAAGTTTTACTAAAACTGTCAACTGGCTGTGTGAATAGGGCTCTTAAACTTGTTGACCGTACATTATGAGAGCCTGGTACTTTTGTTGGGATAGCACTTTCTTTTGTGGTTGTTTAAAATTGGTGTCATTTAAATTTGTTTTTTTTTTATCACAAAAAATGCACCTAACTATTTATGAATTATGATCTACCACTGAGTAGGTACTTCAGCATATCACCACATCACGAAGAGATAGTAAAGATCTTTTTGAATTTTTGCCTTTGCGGTAAGGCCGCCTGTTGCGTATCTCTACAATAACAGTCGCATTCTTTTTTTCGCCCGTAAATCTGTCAATTCACTTTTTAAAATGACATGCCTATGATATAAATAATTATATGTTTTCTTTTTGTAATTTTTTTTTGTTGGCAGTACAATAAAGTATTTAAATAAATAAATAAATATATGTGTGTGTAGCACGAATTTTAGAATACCTACTACAGTATATTTTTATTTAATTTATAAATCTTGCAGTTCGGTTGTCTCTTAAATATATACAAAAGCTAAATAGTAAATACCGTTAATTTGCCCAAGTGTCTTGTATATTTTCATAACATTGTAGAATACCACTGCATGTTTGTGCAAGCCCACGCGTCAAGCATGGGAATGTTTGTGGAGCCGTTATTTTTATAACGTTATTTGCGTCCCGTCAAAGTTAATATCTATTTTATTTTCAACCAAGTAAATTGTCTCTAAAATAGAAATAAACAAGAAAGTTGCATTAACTTTGACATTTTGACATAGTTAATGAAATGTTGAAATGTTTAAAATAAACTGAGATTAGATTAGACTGGGCTTAACTTAATATGTACTGATCATATTATGTGTCCATAATAAATTTCATAAAAAGAAGTAGGTACCAAATAACAACAATTTCAAAAGAAAAATCTAATTCTAATTTGGAATCTTTAATGGAAGTAGATACCTATTCTGAAACAATATTGAAAAAGTTAAATTAAAGTAACTCAAAAATGTTTTCCTTTAAAGATAAAAGACACATTGTAGGTTATAAATAGATAACACAATGCACATATTTTGATCTCGACCCAAACGCGTCTATCATGATGTTTGAAAAAAGTTTGAAAATATATAGTTACGACAATTTAGTTTCAAAATTAACCAACCATAGATAACTCTATCTTCAAACAAGCTTTCATAAACAACGAATTAACATCTCTGAAAGGAAATTCGGAGATTAAAGCGCTTCTTGACGCTCAAAGGAACCTGTGTATAATAAATAATTTAAACAATAACAATTTTGGACACCTTTTATGTACAATGTCTACGTTAGGGGAGAGCGGGGATGAAAGTCACATTTTTAGCTTTTTTTATGTAACTTCCAAAATACGCTGTTTAGGAATGATATTTGTATACCAAAAGATAGTGTAATTATTCTGTTACATAAGAAATAAACGTATTTTTGTGTAATATTATCAGTTGTAGAAATATTTTGTATTTTCACTCTTAAGAAAAATGTGACTTATAACCCCGGGTCAGGGATGGTTGTCACAATGCCTAGGGTAGGTAGTCACATACTAAATAACAGGCAATTTATAAATAGAAAGTCACACTTTGGTCTTTTAATTTTACGGAATAGTTTTTAATTAGGAACTCTTAACCAAATGAAACCGTGTCTACGGTCTTTATTTCAGTCTGAATATTAATCAATCACAATTTTAGCAAACAATAATAATCGTGAGTCAATATAGAGTCATCAAGGACAGATGGACTTCCAGCAGGTTTGTTAGGGTGATTTTCCGGTGTTGATTGAAAATTTACGGCTAAAACAAACAACCTCAAAACGCAAATAAAGTCATCTAACATACAGGGGGCTGGTTGATATGTGACAACCAGCCCCCGAAAATTTGTGACAACGTGCCCCATAACACGTTTTAGGAAAGTAAAATTGAAAATAAATTCCGATCAATGAATATCTAAAAAACTATACTACGATATTATAAAACACATTTCATCATCATCAAATGCACTGAAAGATTATTACTGTAAAACAAGAACGTATAATTACGAGGTTCGACACAGCAGCACAAAAATTTACTTTTGCTGCGCGAAAACAATAAACACGTGTGAGGCCCTCACGGCAGATCGGAGCGGTCTGACGCGAAGTTGGGACAGCGTTTTCACTGTATCGCTCTTGCCACGCTGTTCAAATCAAATTTCAAATTTATTTATTTGTTTCACAATTTTTTACACCTCATATAAATTGTAGTAAATCCCTGGTTAACCCACTAGGAAAAACCTGTGCGGGGTCAACCAGTGACCTCCGTCGGCTTAGCATATTTTTAACAATATGATTTTAACAGTACATATTTAGAGACAGAAATTTTTATGTAGGTACAATCTTCAAACTTAGTTTGCCTTAACTTTAAAAAATAAATAAATACATAAATAAATAAGATTAATATACATATAATATATATAAAGATATTCTTTATAAAATGGTTTCTTACAAGTTATCTAATTATGTGAGTATGTGTGTCTGTGTGTGTGAGTGAGTTTGTATGCGCTTGCGTGTACGTGTGTGTGCGTATGTATGTGTGTGTTTGTGTGATTTTTAGAGGATATCATACAAAATTTTTTTAGTGTCATCATAGCTTAATCCTTGAAACCAGTCGTGTGATACTGTTCGAAGTTTGTAATTAGATAGATTAGATATTTTAAACTCCTTATTAGCAAAATTATATAAGGCGGGGCCCAAGAAATTTATATGATTTCTGCTTTTTTTAAGATTAGTTCTAGGAATAATAAAAACTTTATTCTTTTTACGCTTTGAAGCCAGGGTTAAGTCACTATTATCTCTAGGGAAACTATGCTGTTTTAAAATAAGGCTATGAAAGAATAGTTGTCGCACTGTGAGAACTTTAAATTCTTGATATAGGTCGAAGGTAGGGAACAGAAAAGGTTTGAAAGTAATAATTTTTAAGAGCATACGCTGAGCTCTTTCGAGACATATTAGACGCGTTTTTGCAGCTCCACCCCATGCGAGTATACAGTATCGAATGACAGATTCCCCCAAAGCCTTATATATTCTCATTTGAAAGGGATAGTCGCCAAGGTGTCTTATTGTTTTAAAGACCTTACCAAGTTTTCTGATCCTACCTGCGAGAGACTTAATGTGATGGTCCCACCTGATGTGGTTGTCTATCGTTACACCTAGATATTTTATTTGTGCTACTCGCTCCAATGCTGCACATGAGCATTGATCCAGAGAAGCGCATCTATGAGCCTTAATTGTGAAATCGACATCCGGCTGTGTTTTAGTGGTCGTGGAAAAGGTGACATATTTCGTCTTGCTGTAATTCAACGTCAGCAGATTTTTGTCCAGCCATGAAATTACGGCATTTAGCGCGTATTCTGCGCTCCTCTGGACCAAGTCCCATGAACGGCCCTTTATGAGCAGGACTGTATCGTCAGCATAAGTGATTATTTGGCAGTTAGGGATGTTGAGGGAACAGAGATCGTTGATATATATTAAAAACAGGGTGGGGCCCAAAATACTGCCCTGCGGCACTCCGTATTCTATTTCTTGTACGTTACTGAGGGTAGAATTAATTTTGACCGTTTGTTTGCGCCCTGTCAGATAGGATCTAAATAAATTAAAGGTGTCTCCCCGAACACCAAGGCGTTCAAGTTTAAAGAGGAGGATTGGTACTGAAACCGTATCAAACGCCTTGGCTAGATCGAGGAAAATACCCACACATTTATTTCCACAATCATTATTCAGGTTAACGAAATTAGTTAATGCTTCAACTGCATGGCTGGTGGACAAATTTCTACGAAAACCATACTGATTTGCAGATAAAAAATTTTGCGAATTTAAGTAGCTGATCAATCTATTGTTTATAATGCGTTCTAATATTTTCGATAGGATTGGTAGAATTGCTATAGGTCGATAGTTATTGACTAAAGACTTATCTCCGCTTTTAAAGATTGGACGAACGATAGCATGTTTAAAATCGCAAGGAAATACACCTTCTTCAAGACACCGGTTAAAAACTCGCGTTAATGGTTGAATTAATAAGTCTATGTTATCTTTAATCACACGTGAAGGAATGTTGTCGAACCCTGTAGCGCAGTCATTGTTCAGATTCTTGATGATATTGGTAATTTCATTATTATCGGTGGGCATTAGATGGAAAGAATTTATACTATTCTCTAAAAGTGTGCAAGATCTGGCCAATTCGCTTTCTGTGCTATTTAATTTAAGTAAGATTTCACAAGCTAAACTTTTACCTACACAAGAGAAATAATCATTAACCATGTTAATTGATCGATACGTTTGAGAGTCGGTTGATATCAATTCGGTGGCTTCTACTCTGCTTTGTTCTAAATAACAAAAACGTTTAATGCATTTCCATAATAGCTTGGGATTATGTGAGTGTTTTTCGATTTCTGAACGTTCGTAAGCACGTTTTAGTTTTTTTAAGGTATTGTTGCAAATATTTCTATATTTTTTATAATCTGCCGAAAGAATAGTATTATCTGGGTACTTTTTACATTTTTTGTGCATACGATCACGTTTACGAATACATTTTAATAAACCTGGTGTAATCCAAGGTTTAAAGATACGTTTTGAATGTGGAAGGTATCGTAACAATGTATTATTTAGTACAGAGCCACTTATTACCTCCATCAAGTACGACACAGCCTGGTTAGGATCGCATATATGTTCAATTTTACCCCAATCAAATTCCTTTAGATTATTTGAAACGCTTTGATAACAAGTACTCTTTACAGTTCTCACTTGAAAATTTAAATTAACTTTGAGGAAAAGTAGCACTGGGCAGTGGTCAGTCACTTCGGAGAGCAGCACAGCTGTGTTTGATACATAATTAGTTTTCATCATAACATGGTCGAGACAATTATTCCCCCTAGTGGGCAAGGTATGTGCTGGATATAGATCAAAAAATGCGCACAAGTTAAGATATTCCATAGCTTTTGGGTCGCAGCTATGTTCAGTAATATTAATATTAATATCACCCATTAAAATTATATTTGTGAAAGAACTGACCGATATCAAAATATTTTTAAGACTAATTAAGAACGGGTCAATATTCGAGAAACAAGGGGGCCGGTATATTGCTAGAATTACGCAATTTGATGAAATAGTAAGTTGTATGCACGTACCATTGGATAGATTTCTTTCTGTAGTTAAAACATTTTTTATACTTGACTTATAGTAAACAATGACCCCATCATTTTTATTATAGTTACATTTCGAAGCTGAAAAACAGTAACCATCCATAGAAGGATAATTGTCAAATTGTGATAGCCATCCCTCGGTTAATATAATTATATCCATTTGCATTTTAATACGCTGTAGCAAAACTAATAACCCATCAAAGTTACAATGAACGTTACGTATGTTTTGAGATAAAATAGCCATACCTTTATGTCCCATCTGCACTTGTAAATTCTTCTGCACACTTTCTGGAGAGCACGAAAAGGAACCACTTGTGTTTATAGAATCTAAATCAGTGTTTATTACATTTGAATCGAATGTAAAGAAATATTAAAAATCTCAAGGATTAAGACGTTAACGGTTGGTGTAAGAATTAAATTGTATTTTTGTGTATGTTCGCAACTCTGTAAGCTGTTAGGATATCTATATTTAATTATTATTGTTACAAACGTAAATTGATGCACTTTTATTTCTTCCACTAACGAATATATAAACTCACATTTATTACGTAAAAATATAGCAATATAAAAAGATGGAGTTATGAAAAAGTAATAAAAATTAAAACGTATGAGGGTTGATGCAAAACATTTTACAGAGTAGTGAATGCGGCAGAGAAAACCTGGCCAAGCGTGAAATGTTTGTGTAATGCAATTGGTGTGATTGTTTATGTTTGTAGATAAGTGAATGATTATTATTATTAATAAATAAATAATTATAAATATAAGTATACAATAATAATAGAATTTCTGGACATGTTTTATAGCAAAATTAGTTATACAATACCTAATTGATAATTCACAATATGTAAGCACTATTCTATATTGGTTTATAGTTTTTAATTTGTATATCACTATGGAGGTGTACGTGCGGGCTTCCGTCAGTTTTTCTAATATAGACACGATTATTAGCAACCCAACAATATTTATAATTGATGGTTTTACATAATTGACGCGCAAGAAAAAACAACTTTTTTGTTTTATCGGGGTAACATTCTGAGACGTACACTATCACTTTTGGGCTAGCGATACCGAGATCACAAGAGTTCAAGCGCGCCTGTTTGTTTTTCTCGTTATATGATTTCACTGCTTTGATGAGACGATATTTGAGCTCGGAGTTTTTTAATTCAACTGATACGGGTTTGACACTGCTGGCGGGTCCTGGGTTTCGAGATATGTTGATAAGTTGCGAATCTTCTATTGGCATCCTTATAGTTTCGCATAGTCTTCCAAAAATGTATTTTAGGTCTTCATTTTCCTTTTTAGGTAAATTCCGGATTTCTAATATGTTCGCTCGTTGTTTCTGTTGCAGGTTGTACATTTGATTTTCGAGAACTTCTAGGCACTGCTGGTTTGCTTGATTTTCTTTTTCAAGAATTTCTAACTTTTTATTTCTATCATTAATGGTGTTTGATAAAAATTCAATAGATTTTTCCAGATCCAAGTTTATTTTTTGCATCTCTTTAACGTCGTGTTTAAGGGTTTTCACGTCTTGAACTAATTTCTCAATAATTTCATTTTTCCAACTATTTAACATAGAACTTATTTCGTCTTTAAAACACTTAAACAGTTCCTTCATTTCATCCGTTGAAGATGTCTTCTTCCTTTGAGTAATAAAAGTATTTGGAGATGCGTTCGTCGAATCTTTATTTGCTTTCAATTTATCCATATTATTTGATTATAATAGTCTCTGCGGCAAAGTTAGTCTGTGCAATTGAAGTTGGAAACGTAAGGTCACTATGCAGACGTCCGAACGACTCGAGCGCAGCCGACGGAATCCTTTGTTCAACAGACTTATTCGATAGTTCAGTTTCGTGTTAAGACCGCTGTGACAACCAACCCGTGAGACAACCAAACCCGGTCTCCCCTACTTCATAAATACGTTTTAAATATTCAAGAGCAACATGAAATATCTGGTACTTATCGTTAAATTTGAAAAGTAAAGAGCAAAGACTACCTTTTTTTAAAGTGGGGAAATCTTCCAAAGATACCCACGGGGAAGGAGCCGTGGGTTATGTCGGATTCTTACCGACAACCCCACTGTGTTATAATGATGGGGCCGCGGGTATTGGTTGGAATTCTTCCGCGACGAGCAAAGACTACCTATACCTATATTATCTGTGCTAAACATTCCTGTTTGTTTTTTTTTTTATTTTTCAGTCTTGTGCGTTTTGAATTAATCATCGCTCTACAAGAACTTTCTTAGGGACCCATGAAAGCTTTTCAGCTAAACCCATTTAGTTAAGATTTGTTATTTTTAAAAGATAGATAGATAGCTGTTCTACCAGCCCATTGCTTCTGTTTTGAATGCAATACGATGTTCTTATTTTAAACTAGCGGTCCGCCCCGGCTTCGCCCGTGGTACATGTTTACGTTTTCTCTACATAAGAACCATCCTCGTACTTCAAGGAATATAATAAAAAAAGAATTATCGAAATCGGTTCAGCCGTTCTCGAGTTATGCGCTTACCAACACATTTTGCGATTCATTTTTATATATAAGAAGACTAGCGACCCGCCCCGGCTTCGCACGGGTGCAATGCTGATACTAAATACACTACAGAAAAACTGTAAACGTTGTATATAAAAACATAGCGACCCGCACCGGACGGCCGCGGTACCGCCGCAAACGCTACGTCCCGCAATTTTTAAATCTGTAATATCTTCGAAAATATTCACTTAAATCATACGGTGTAAAGGGCCATATAGATCTATATTAAATGAACAATGTATTCAAGGTATTTAATTGGTTAAGGATTAATGCTGTATTGGTTAAAGTCGCTTCGAAAATTAGCCATTATTTGTCGTAAAAAGTAAATGACAAAAAAAGTTATTGTGGGTTATCCATAAGAGATAGACATATACCATCGCGGACTTTTCTGTAGACCTTTTCAATGTGTATAATACTTAGTACATTATTTTGATAAAACTCGTAGGGTTCAGCCTGCGTTTGCAATGTACGCGGAAAAAATGTAATTTTTTACGACATCACATTGGAAACCTCGAAAAAAACAGTACTTCTCCACTATTTAATGGATGTTATTATACATATAAACCTTCCTCTTGAATCACTCTATCTATTAAAAAAAACCGCATCAAAATCCGTTGCGTAGTTTCAAAGATTTAAGCGTACAAAGGGACATAGGGACATAGGGACAGAGAAAGCGACTTTGTTTTATACTATGTAGTGAAGATAACTAGATACCTACTAATTTGACGATGATGAATAAGCTATTAATAATATTATTCATTAAGGGTTATTAGTTATTTTGATAACTGCTGTAAATTGTGTTCTAAACATTCTTCGAATTCTACTTCAAAACGTCTTGAAAAGGAATATTATCAGCAGGGAAGTGGTGAAACTTGTCCTAAATTATGCCTAAACATAAAATACAATATTTACAATCATCAGAAATTTCCTGTAACTTCAAGCTAATTTATTTCATCCTCCTCGCATACTAGAAACTAATAGAAAAACCCATATTTTAAAACAACATATTCCCCGAATAATAAACGTGTAAATATTATTTTCTCAAAATTCCTAAACGCATTTCTTAGTTAACAGCAGTAAATCGAATCACGATGAAAACACACGGATCTACATTTCTAAGAAGTTCTGGATAGTTTAAGCTGATTAATATATTAAATAATAATTCTTACTAACAGAAATATTTATTTGTTCTAGGCTCTATTCTTGATAAGATAAACTTTAAATTTTTCGCGCAGATGTTGCGAAACAGTTCTTTGAAAAGTGTTTGTTTAGAACTGCAGTTGAATTTATTTATTTGTTTTAAATCTGTTTTTAATCAATTGCAGTTCGGGCTTATTTTTTGAGTATATTCACTGGATCTTGTCCGTAAATAAATGTTCAAGTTTTAAATAGAATTTCATACATGACATCATACTTATAAGTAGTGTCCGACCGAAAGTTCGGTTTCGGTTTCGGTTTCGGCTGAGTTTCGGCCAAAAATCAAGTTTCGGCCGCAGTTTCGGTTTCGGCCAGAATCGGCCGAAACTTTTGCCGAAACCGAAACTTATTTCGCAAGTTCAGTGAACTTAGTTCACACACGTTCACGCTCGCCTAACTTCATTTTCCTCGGCAACGCTTTGACGGACGCTGTCAAAGCGTTGGTTGACCCACGCTGGTGGAAACAATTTTTGATTATCTATGTTGAGATTGGAACTGGGTGTAATAGTCATTATTATTTTTATATAAGAGGTACCTAAAAGAGACTGATTATTCTTCTAAGTACAAATACCAATCCAAAGTATTAAAGACTCTAGAAAGATCTCAAAATACCATTTAAAGTAACAGTAACAATTACTGATTTGATTTAGATGACTGATTTTGCTGAGAACTTAATTTGAAAAAATAATAAAAATAAAAATTGTTATCTACACTAATAGATATTATAAAGAGGAAAACTTTGTTTGTTTGTTTGTTTGATTGTAATGAATAGGCTCATAAACTACTGGACCGATTTTGATGAAATTTGGCACAGATAATCTTTAGACCCTGAGAAAGAACATAGGCTACCTTTTATTGCGAAATATGTACCACGGGCGAAGCCGGGGCGGACCGCTAGTTATTATGTAATATTTTAAAAATATTATTTTTTTATTTTATATTAAATAAATGATTACAACAAATTTAATATACTGTCTTTTCATTTCATGCCCTAATTAAGGCAAAAAAATAGGTAAAATACACCAAAGTTCAGTATTTTTAGAAATTTCATACTTGACCACGTGAGTTTCGGTTTCGGCCGAAACTGAAGCCACGGCCGAACATTCGGTTTCGGTTTCGGTTTCGGCCTGGAAACCAGTTTCGGTCGGACCAAGAAGCTTATATCTAATACACTGGAGATTGCACTATGACCATTAACTTGTCACAAGAAAATATAACCTTGGATGACGTCAGTGTTGTTTTTTGTCTCTTTCTGTGGGTGACCACACTGGTTTGTATATTCAGGATTTTTCGAAATAAAAAAAACTAAAAATCATGGTCTATAAATAATAACGACAAATATTTTTAACAGTATTTATATTATAATATTACTGGTCAACTTACATGAATAATTATCATCTTTATAGGTACATACCATTTTAATTGGTAGAGAATGATAGTTTTAAATAACGCTTGATAACTTTTGATCTCATACTACGATTTTTTAATTAAAATGAGTGCTACATACATTAAAACATCGTTTTGGTTACTCAAGCTTCAGTCTAAAACTTTTCAATATTCCAAAGGGAGAGTTGCATCGCTAGTGTTGATGTGTGGTAACGATATTACAGTTCTCAGAAATTCGTATGTCTTTCAGGAGCTGTACTTACGGTTACTAATGGTTTCATGGTGGTTAATTATAATATAATTAAAATTACTTTATCCACAGTTGAGACGCAGTAACAAGAATGTGGTAAATAAAAAGGTACCTATACTAAAGGCACTTTTCAAAAGGTATTTTTTTTCTGGACCGTAATCCTCAGGCTTAAAATGCAAACTGCATATTCTGGCATGTTGATAAATTTTACCCTTGATAGGCACTACGGACAGCCATTTATTTCTTTTTATTTCATTTTTGGAAAGCTGAAATAAGTAAAACAAAAAAAAATTGGTAAGTTAAAAGAACTATTAATTTCTATGTTAAAGAAGAACAAACATAAAACCACATGTGAGTGCAATATCGATGTCGTGCGTTGTTTCATTACTAGTATAAAAATCTTTGAAATGGTGTTCTAAATGTTCATCATAATTTTGTTAACTATTACAATATTTTCTCTTCGCTATCCGTAAAAACTTGTCATCATGGTTACCTTACTTGTTAAATTGGTTTATTGAAAAATGATGAAATTATTAGGAAAAGAAGATAGATAGAAGATATTTAGCATGATTGATTACTAAAATGATGATAAAATTGACGATTTTTGCCATGAAAATGATTCTAAACAGGTAAATGCATGAGTATTGAGGAATATTGTAAATAGCGTAAATATACACTTGCCTGTGAAATTTTATGCCAGAATTTGGTGTCCAAAAACTTCTGCAATTTTTCACAATGCAATACATTATTTATATTCGGAAAATATTTATTAAATACGCAACAATATTAACTTAAATATTCGAAGCGACGCAATTTTTTTGACACTTATGCCATATTGTCAAAGTGAGAGTTGCTACAATTTTATTATGGTAACTACCCATAATCAGGGAGTATCGCTTTTTAATAATTGGTTCAGATACTTATTTTATTTAGCATAAATAATAATTGTCTCATCCAACAATGCTTCTGAATGACGTTGTTGGCAATTTATCAACAAACTCATGTACAAAAACTAACCTTTTGCACAGAATATTACAGCATACATAGTAGCCTTGGGAAAACTTCGTATTAACAGTGGCAATACCAAGTTAGGTGTGAAAGTGATAAAACACAACAATTTTCTTGTTACACGTCAAATGTTCATACCGAAATCTCCAGTGTATAAGATATAAGCTTCTTGGGTCGGACACTACTTATAAGTTTTACCACAGACATTAATTGGTTTACTAACCTACCATTTTGTAATCTATGCCTATACCTTCAAGTTCTTTGCCTAAGTGTTATTAAGTAAACATAACATTAACAAGAATAACTCTCTAAACCCAAGGAGGCAGTCTATAAATAAATGATCAACAAATCATTCAACACATCGCGCTATTTCTCATTCCCCACATTCAACCTGTCGCCGCCATGTTCGTTTTTTGACACTTCACTTAAATTATATTTTCGGTTACACGCCTTTTTGGAAGCATTAGATAATTACTGGCGTGTGAGTAAATGTTTATTTGGAGATTATTAATTAAAGCAACAGCGATACGTGCGTAAATAGAAGAAAGTTAATGCCTATAAATCGGGCCCGTAATTTTAATCAGAAAGTACAGTACCTAGTCAATGAGGAGTCAGTAGTTAACTATATTTTGAAAGCCGAATTCGAAGTCGATTGCTGAAACGTGGATAGTTTTTAAAAGTAAATTGAATTGAATTAATCAAGCTTATTATCGTAGTGAAGTTTTATATTAAAAGTTGGCATAATTTCTGCAGGTCTTAATAGTAACGGGTCACGAATTAATGTTAATTCACCATGTTTAGATAACAATATGTACCGCTAAACATAGCGCCTATTTATTGTGCTATTGTAATGTCAATCAATTGTGTATTTTTTGTTTTGAAAACACAATTTCTAGTAACACTATTTATAATTAATTGATGATGATCTTGAGAGTGTTACCTAAGTGTGTATTACTCTTTCACATAAACCTTTAGCTGAATTCCTTTTACAAGCAAGGCTCGGATTGTTCACCTGAAAAATATAACTCAGAATTACCACCTATAATTTATAAACAAAAATAATTTATGTATGACTACAGAATACTTATAGTAGCTGGTATAACGACGTAGAAGTATAGGGAGTTTTAGCATAGAATACTATAAACTATACTAATATGTATTATAAAGCTGAAGAGTTTGTTTGTTTGAACGCGCTAATCTCAGGAACTACTGGTCCGATTTTAATTTTCTTTCGATGTTAGATAGCCCATTTATCGAGGAAGGCTAGACTATAAGTATATCATTACGCTATAAAGTATAAGACCAACAGGAGCGGAGCCACGCGGGTGAAACTGCGAAGCGCAGCTAGTATTATATGTATAGGTACGCTGTATGGAAGTAAATTTAATTATAGATGCACAGAAGATAATTGAAAAATATAGACGATTCGTATTCATAGTCGAGAACTATCAAATTTTGCTATTTTAAAATCGAAATAGTGTCTTTGTTTACACCTAAATCCTTCATAGCAACAAAAAGAGTAATCGTTAGGTACATGAGTCACAGTGCATAGTTGCACGCAGTAGGGGATGCATAATCGACTGCAATTATGCTGTTGGATTTTCCCATGATTTTCCGCTGGGTGAATAAACGGTTTTGTATAGGGCTTTTCTTAGCTGCGTTTTGTCGCTAAATATTGAAGTAGTTTTATATGAACAAAGTTACCTAACTGCCTACCTAATAATTATTTATATTATGTAGGTAAATTTTGTGGACACACCATTTTATTGTATTTTAGGTCGATTTGAAAAATTCTTTCGGTGTTAGATAGCTCATTTATCGAGGAAGGCTATAGGTAGGCTATATATCATCACGCTACGACCAACAGGAGAGGAGCCACGGGGGTGAAACCGCGCGGAGCGGCTAGTTATTAATATGTAGTTAATTTACATGTAAAGACTGCTTTCCAAATCGGTGATAAATGTTAAAAAATGTTATGACGATTCAAAAGTGCTTCTAGAAGGAGTCTTATTGAATAAGTAAATGATTGAGTTTGAGATATATCTACCTACGTCCTACAGGTAAGTGAGATTATTCTGCGAAAAGCGCGCCAGCTGTTTGTTTATTAAAATCATTATTGTTTCTTTGTGTGTTTCTGTATAAACTGTTTTACTGTGCACAGTCTTATATTTAAAAATATTTTAGTTATATTTTGTCACATTCCACATAGTCGCAATTATTTTGAATAAGGTCCTTACAGAACTTTCTAGAAGATGCAATAGTAATTGAATTATTCTTTAAATGAATTATAACTTTTTTTTTATTTAAAATCAGATTGATAACATCCTCTTTAGTTGATCGAACTCCAAATAAATAATATCTTTAATAAATACACGATTTATCCGAATATCACATACCGACCATTATTTAAATTGATGTCATCTTAACAAATTGCATCACACGGGAATCGAACACCACATCCTTATTTAAATAATCATTGCTTGAGCAACGCCTATTATATTGTTATTTGTGTAGTCAGCGTGAGGGTCTGCGAGTACATACATACGTTTGCGGTTTGATGCAATGTTTAAATTGACTAATCGTTTGATTTTTTATTGATTACTTACGTCTAGACTCTAGCCTAAGATTTCTATATGTTGTTAGGCTGTTAGCGTAGACTTCACTACATAGTATAAAACAAAGTCGCTTTCTCTGTCCCTATGTTCCTATGTACATGCTTAAATCTTTAAAACTACGCAACGGATTTTGATGCGGTTTTTTTTAATAGATAGAGTGATTCAAGAGGAAGGTTTTAGTACCTATACATATAATTTATTATGTTTTAGACAAAGCGGGCGAAGCCGCGGGCGGAAAGCTAGTTCTTTATAATCTCGAACCTATTTTGATCAGCCGGGGCTAACTTCGATGCCTGGATGAGGTATTAAATTATATTATTTGTTTGCGTTGTGTTTAGTAAGAAAAAAAAACATCAGTAGCTGCTTGCATAAAAATATTGTTTGCGAGGCGCGGGTCAAACACAAGCGGCGCGGGCGCGGGCGTGCCATAAGCGCACCTCTTCAACCTGTTTTGCACCACGTGCTTCTTCTACATTTTGTATGAAAGAACTTTGGAAATAGCCAATAGCGCACCCGATGCGCGCCGGCAGTGCGCCCGATGCGCGCCGCGCCGCTTGTGTTTGACCCGCGCCTTATAGGTATCTAGGTAAGTACCTAATGCTTATTGAGGTAAAATTCCAACACAAGATGCTGGGTTCGCAAATAAGATATTAATTTAACACTTCCATATTCATGAAAGTTAAGATCCTTTTGATTATGTAACAATATTTTACTTCTTAAGCCAGAAAAATCTCACGCATCACAAACAAAGTAAGAAATAAAATAATTTATAAGGAAAAATATTTATTTACAACAAGTACAAAAGTCATTGACTTAAAAATAAGGATACAATATAGTAATATCACATTTACAGACATAAATAACTAAAGAAATCGTAAAAATTAAAATTAAGGTATTTAGGTTTAAAAAAAGAAGACCTTTTAATTCCTACAATGACCAGCATTGACAAATAACACATCGGTTTGAAAAAAATATCGTTTGTATGGATTATTAAATGTAGAATAAATATTTTGTATTTTTAGCATTATTTCAAAGCAATGCAAAAAATAATAGACATATTATAGTAGGTACATATCGAACTTTGTTCAAGTTATTACATCATTTAATTTTCATTATTTTTATACGTGAAAAAGATTCTATTGTTTGTGAAGTTAAAAGTAAGTATAAATATCATATATCTTATAATATAAAAATGAATCCCAAAATGTGTTGGTAAGCGCATAACTTGAGAACGGCTGAACCGATTTCGTTAATTCTTTTTTTATTATATTCCTTGAAGTACGAGGATGGTTCTTACGTAGAGAAAACGTAAAAATGTACCACGGGCGAAGCCGGGGCGTACTGCTAGTATATAAATAAAAATAAGCTTAATATGTAGTCAAGAGCATTAACAAACTTATAGTCTACTATTTAACAATTATCGGTAATATAAAAATTACGTAACTATGGTTTCAATATTCAGTTATACTGACATAAATTGTATGTACATACTACATACTTAAAAATAGATTACCTAAATCTAGAATATTTTTATTCTAATCCATTCAAAATATTTTTATAATTGCAGGCAACATTAAAAAAATAACTTTTCATTATTTTCATGAACAACTAGCTTAATGGGTCATTTAAAAAAAATATTTAAATTAGAGCCAATGCGAAAGCGCCATTCGTTCCCGCGTTTATTTCTGTCATTTTGTAGAAACGCTATTGGTCCAAACATTGCCATATCTCAAACGGCAGAAATCTAAAACAATTTCTGCATCATGGTTAATCTGACGTACAATATTTGGGCTTACATCATTTTTTTTTTTTAAATTGTTACAAGTTGTGTTTTCTTATTATAAAGAAGATCTTTGCCGCTCATCGAAGACCAAAGTTTGAACGGTGTGCTGACTTTCGGTCATAACTTTGTTCTCCAAGTTAGACATTATTTTGAAATTGTTGCAGAGTACTAATACCTGTAATAGAAAATGGAATTTGAGTATGAGAAACTGGACGATGAGTGTCTCGAATTATTACAGGATAAATAAATACAATACGGACAATTACTACCGTTACTAATAGTAATAACACAGACAACACAATACATAGGTATCTTCTGTTAAAAAACTAATTTCTAAAATAATTATTATGAGATTTTTTTTGAAAAATTATTGTACGAGAAGAATTATGACGAGTTTAAGAAATTCCGTTCTAGTTCCCTTTAATAACATTAATTCAAAGTTTATTTAGCTCTGTTTTTCATAGATCCACAGATTAAAAACACTACATAGTCTGTGATCAATCTATAGAAGAAATAAAAAAAAATAGTTTACTAACCGTATACACCAAACTGGCAACCCCAATCACAGCGCCAGTAAGCACATCCCACCAATGATGTCTATGGTCTGTGATCCGTGTGAGTGACGTCACAGCGACATACGTCAGACACGTCATCTGTATGACGGGCACGAGGAATACCGTGCGGTGCTGCCAGTCGAACGCGCGTTTTTGAAGGTACCACTATAATGGGGAAATTTTATGCTTAAATTATTTTTTTTTTTTTATAGAAATCTATATAAACACATAAAAGTGACTTTAGAATACATTTTAATAATATAAATGTTATATGGTATATATAATTATATACTATCCCTACTAATATTATAAATGCGAAAGTAACTCTGTTATATTAATATGTCTGTCTGTCCATCTCTTCTTCACGACACAACCACTGAACCAATTTGGATGATATTTAAACATAATATTATTATGCGGGTTTTCCCTTGACCTACGTGGGTGGAGCCGCGGAAGGAAAACTAGTAGTTAATAAATAGAAATAAAATTGTTGTTGTTCTAATAAATTAGCTGTTAGCAATTAGCATATAATTTTAAAGAAACTTACCGCCATAAATAGACCACAATACACAGATAGAGAAGTGTGGCCAGAGGGAAAACTGTGATAGGAGTCGCTCTGGTACCATTTGGAGAATCTTGTAGAGGTACACTCGTATGTTGTTACGTATTCTGACCTGGGAAGAATAAAATAATTTTAGTATACAGTAAATAAATAGTACCATGTTTAATTGTATTATTTACTTTCATTCTGCACTAAGATAAACGTGCCTGTGTGAGCTCGAAATTCTCGAGCTAGATTTCTTACTTAAACGAAGTTTATTTAAAATATTGTATGAACCTTCATTTGTAAGTGTGTTTAACCAATCTGTAATCGGATTGTGATTGCTATTTTTTATTTAGAATGTGATTTTTATTTAAAGTTCAGAACGCTTCATGACTTAAATTTACAGTTTAGAAAGAGTTTCATCACAATCGATTTAGAACTGCAGAAGATATAGCTACCTAATTAAACTTCTCTACCCTAATCTCTTTAAAATAGGTTAAATTAACTTACCCATTACAAGTCTTAGCAGCATCCGGCTCACAGATATCAAAGAAGGTCGGTCTAGGGTTCCCAATGAGCCCTTTCATGACCTCAATCACACCCAAGTTAAAGAACAGGCCATACGCATAGCTTCTGTATATGAGGAGCGTGTTTCTTGTCACATGTTGCAACTTGGTTTGAGAACTGTACGTCGATGTGTGGAAGATGTACTCTGTTATGAACACCTGGAAAATAAAGTTTTGATGTGAGTTGTAAGTGGTTGTAATTTTGCTGTAATGGTCAACGTGATATGTGTTTCTATTTCATATAATTCGTAATAATCTGTAGGGACAACTGAAAGTTTTGTACAAGGAAAATACAGGAAGGATTGTATCAAATCCTGCTTGATATTGAAGGCATGAAAGGTAAATATTTTTTGATTGAAATTCAGGAACATTCATAATTTTAATTATGACCTAAAAGTTACTGTAAAACAATGGAGGAGTTAGTGCTGAGCTAATAGCAGAATCCGTACCTATTATTTGTCAGGTGTATAAAATGTTAATTCCATTATTATAACAGATTACATAAGAACAAAAGTATTAAAAATATCTTATTTCTCAATTGAAGAAGCCACTTACCAGCACTAAAGGACATAAAATAGCGGTAGACATGAGGACTTCAAAATTGACCGTATCTCCCGTGAATTTATGTGACAAAGCTGGATCATTGCAGTAGAAGCCGTTCTTGTGGTGGGGAATTATACCGAACTCGAATAAACCGAAGAGAAGGAGTACTGTGAATAAATAATAGATGATATTAGTATGATGAAAGTAGTTTTGAGAATAAAATAGGCTGTAGGATAAGTATGAGTTGAACTCTACAGTTTTTAAACCAGAGATAGGTCATAATTTATATTTTCGTATAATTTTTCATTTATGTACATGGATGAGCGATTGATTATGAAGATTCGTACATTGAATTGCTAAAAACCTTAAATGTTATCGTTTGATGCTAGCACACTTATTTCTATTTACCAACAATTTACTTCTAATTTACCAGGGTCCCCGGTCCTAACAACAAACAAAAGATGTCTTCAAGTAATAATCGCATTGATGTGGCCATTCGCACCAGTTAACCAATTTATTTGGACCCCTACATCCGGTGTTTTGGGTTCAAAGTCAATGTCATAATAATTTGGCAATTGCGCAATTGTGTGAGGGGGTCAAAATTTTCCTGGCAGTTTCGCAAGGTGACTTACGCGTCTTCCGCATATTTTTGACGGGTTTAAATCTTGATTCATTGGTAAGAAATGACAATTATAAATATTTAATCTTGCATTGAAACTTACGTAGCGTTAGCGTGTGTATGAAAATAGGAAATTCAAATTATTATATTATTATGATTGAAAATGGTATAGAAGTGGCTTCTAAAGGAAGTTTAGTTGAATAAGGAAATGGTCCAGTAAGTTTTTGAAAATCTTAGAAGAGGCTTATGTTACGTTTGATTCTGATACCTTGCTTGATGCCTTGGTGTCTGACTATTCTGTTGAAATTTTTTCCTTTGCATTTACGGAGTAAAAGATACTCATGAACTAGGTAGTTACTGAAGCAATGTGACTGAAATTTGCTACGAATATTGTATTCAGGACTAATTCAAATAATAAACACA
Organism: Colias behrii; assembly: GCA_029959065.1. Lineage (NCBI taxonomy): Eukaryota > Metazoa > Arthropoda > Insecta > Lepidoptera > Pieridae > Colias > Colias behrii. The sequence continues at coordinate 10,089,912 of JARWMC010000019.1, read as the reverse complement.
TTTTATCACAGTCATAGACTGATATTATTAATTTATTAGCCTTACAGAAAACTGTACTTTTTTCTAAACCTAACTGGATGTTTTGTTACCTATCTTTATGTTCCTCTACAAAACCAGTTGCATAAATGATTCATGATTCTCAGTAAGACCTTAGATATTTTCTTTAAGAAAGCTGTGGAAAATGATCTTGTTTTTTTCCCTATTACCAATGTAATACATATCTGTTTAGACTCTATTTTTACCCGATATAAACATATTATATTCCAGGTAATGTATCTGGTAATGAAATTTCTATGGAATCGAATTTAGCTCTATAAAAATGAAGGCAAATAAGAGTGCATAATATCACGCTAGTGAACAGTCTTAGGTAAATAAACATCTGAAATTAAATTAGTGAGTGTTCTATGTAAATTCAATAAATCAATATTTGAAATACGTTGCAAGAGCTATTAACTTAAATTTTCTATTAAATACACTTTATTGTCAGTTACAATAGTAGTCCGCATGTAGTAGATACGTGTATATTTTGTCAAAAAGTTTTCACTTTAATATAGAAATAAGTACTAAAACTATTATGTTAATCTAGAAGGTTCCCTTTTAATGTCTGGTCTATGTAAACATGCCTGGCCTTGTGACGGTGACCCGGTAGGATATTTGTGATGTAACTACACGTAATGCTATCACGTTGAACACAACGAGTAACCCTAACTATGAAGTAGGATCACCAATATTCTAGAAGGCCATGGATTCAGGAACGAAAAAAAAAATTGGGCGCCTTTTTTTGGAAAATTTATGATTTTTTTTTCTGGAAGCAAAAACGGCCAGCAATGTTTTTATAGCTTATCTACTGAAGAATATAGAATATAGAGTGAAAGAAACTTTTTTTGTGTTTAGGATCCTGGAATAAAAGAAACAAATTGGAACGCGGTTGCAACTTTTTTGAAGATTTGTGCTTCTATTTTAATTTTCTTCCAAGTATTGACGGCCAGGGATGATTTTTTATGGTTCGTTTATTGAAAGATAATGTTGTACCTTTGGCTTTTCATGTGATGTATGGATAGATTTTCAAGAAGGGTGGAAGCTAAAAGATGATGATTGATGCTATAGTGAATTATAGTCATTAGATGAAATGTTAATTTGTATATTTGAAAAATTAGACTATACGAATCACTACATAGTATAAAACAAAGTCGCTTTCTCTGTCCCTATGTCCCTATGTCCATATGTCCCTTTGTATGCTTAAATCTTTAAAACTACGCAACGGATTTTGATGCGTTTTTTTTAAATATATCGAGTGATTCAAGAGGAAGGTTTTAGTATATAATTTATTAGGTTTTAGACAAAGCGGGCGAAGCCGCGGGCGGTAAGCTAGTAAGGAATAATACCAAGACAATAATAATTTATCTTATTTATTTTTTAAGATATATTCCTATCTACTTGATTAATTTTAAATAAATTGCGTAGGTAAATTAATTAAGACATTTATTTAAACATTATAATATTTTATCCCATGAATATTACGAGTGGGATCACCTGACAAATCTATTATTATGATATTGCATAATGCATTTTACCGATCGGAGCGCACATAACATAGGACCCTCTCTCGATATTTCAAACGATTTAGTCATGTTTATTTATATAAACTAAAATATAAAAACATTATATAATTTATATTTAAAATGAACGTATTAAATAGTATGTCTAAATCTGTAAATTAGTATACCTAATAAACCTTTAGAAAACTGAATGAAAAGCAAAACTTTGTTAAAAACTATTTCAAATAATATTACGTCGATAAAATTATAGCATGGTGATTTGGGTACAAGTATTGAAAATGTTGTAATTACAAATTGTTCAATATCATTGCATAGCAGTGACCAGCTACTCGACGCTAGATGGCGCTATACGCAAAAAGTGAAACTAATGTTTGGTAATAAGCTTAACGGACTTCATTCCATACAATTCTCTAAATTGTTATAAGATTGTTAATAAAAACCTCGGGATACTGAGCTTATTAATTAAAAATATACGTAAATAATTAATTATAAGATTTTTTCTTAATTTTACTTTTACATCAATATATTTTGATAGTTAAAAATAATATCAATAAAGATTCATATCATTTAAGAATACCTATAAGGACCATAATAATTTTATAGCATTTACATAAATAAAAGACTAACAAGAATCGATAATCGACATCTAAACAGTCGTTTAATCGAATGGTATCAAGATTAAAATCGATATTACTACTAATTATATAGAAGCTTGTTCAACGGGTGACTTAATTATAGGGGTAAATGGTGTTATTATAAGCATAGGTATCTACTATTATAATCTTTTTATACTTTTAACAAGTTTTTATGTCGAATAATTGTAATTATTATAATGTTATTTTATCTTTATAGGTTTAGAGATTCACTGGATAAATAAGATGTTGTTTTCTGATAGTAGGTATATGAAACGGTTAAAGAATATAAAAACTAAATTAGGTTTGCTAATAAACAACAACTATTTAGAATAATGTTGGTTAAAATATCAACATAACCATTCTTAAAAGTAGAAAATACTATCGATCGCTCTCTGAGGACTAAAATTAATAAATAACAATTATAAATTCATAGTAACAAATATATTAGTATCGGTAAAGTAAAAATTACGTCACTTTACCTCTAGTAATTTAATCTTCCAATGTTGTGTTGTGTATTATGTAGTTACTATTTTAAGTTTTATCTATGACCATCATAAGTGTTCTATTTTTAATTGATACAAATTGGATACAAATGAGGCATTGACACTGCGTTTGTTATTTTTTTACTTTTTTTTTCTTGAGACTGCGATTGCGTGCATTCTGCCATATATGCACATGGTGGGGTCCACACGTGTGGTGCATAGTTTTATTTTAATATTATTAGGGTTAGACAGTTTAGACTTCATGTTTATAGCTGTCATTTATGACGTATTAATTTTTTTTTGCTCTTATACGAATATTGTTTGCCGTAAGTATCGTTTCTTTTTTTATGTCGTCATACGTACCAACATACAGGTAAATTAGCTTGGAGAAATTTTTGCATATGTAGTGGTGTGTATATTACTCAGATCTTAGAGCGCGTTTCCACTATATCGTTCTGGCCTATACAAAAATGTTTCGATATCCTAACATTACTATTTAATTTTATACTTATTCCTAGCAACACTTTTGTTTTCAATAAAAACAAGTTTTTATTTGAAAGAATATGGTTTTGACTTTATAAAAAAAAATATATCATTCAATTTCACGTCCTAGAGCAAACGACAAGACGACTACCGTGAAACAATAAAATATCGTGTCCATAATAATTTGTTTCATAATTAATATTTGACCATAATAATTACGAAACAAAACAAATAAATAAATCGTCACTTGATAGTGGAAAGTGGAAACACGCACAAAAACAGAATAAACCAGTTTACGCTGTCCGCAGGTGCCACGTGCAGTCGTTTGGTACCGTTAGAACATAAAGCACACATTTCATTCAAAAATTATAATTATTACGTATAGACCGGGAGATATTGACACAAAATTTCGAGTCATTTGTAACAGGATGGCGGTTCTACAGGGGTCTTAGTACGCAATGACAAAAAGAAAAACGATGGTGTGAACACTGGTACCGGCGGCTTAGTCGCGTGGGCGTTAGTCGAACTCGTCGGAAAAATAGCGAAGTCAAACAATTTGTAACACAAAAATTTTAGAATTTACCGATAGCCCATAAAAAAGAAGTAGGCGGTAGTGTCATGCCATACTTTTCCGGTGTGACTTACAGCCCGCCATACCGACGCGAATGTGTTGATTTAAAAAAAAACAATTCAACCATTTGTACCAGGCTAACTTTTGCACAGGTAACCATCGTCGTGCAGCCATTTACGAAAATCGCCATGCCATACTTTTCGGACGATTCCAAATGGTCGCCATACCGCCGAAAAACTGCAAAATTTTTTTTTTTCGCCAAACTTTTTGTACCAGTATTGCATTTGGATTTTTGGAGAGTATTTGATAAAATGTGACCATTATTATATTTACCATACTTCTAGTAGGGGGAAAAAGTGCTGCCATACTTGAAAAATTAATTTAGTATTAATTTATATAAGTGAAGATTTCCACCACCTAGATCTTTGAAATTTTGTATTTATATTCGTTGAACCTCAAACTTACAGGAAAAATTAGTGCCATACTGTTACTAATCGTTCAAAATACGAATAAAATCTTACAATAAAAAAAAATCTTATACACATTCGCCACCTCCCACAGGTATGACATTATCACACTTCTATTAATTGTAATCATTCAGGAGTTGTTGAAAAAAAAATTTAGGGTGGTAAATGGTTCGGCGAAAAAAAAAATTTGCAGATTTTCGGCGGTATGGCGACCATTTGGAATCGTCCGAAAAGTATGGCATGGCGATTTTCGTAAATGGCTTCACGACGATGGTTACCTGTGCAAAAGTTAGCCTGGTACAAATGGTTGAATTGTTTTTTTTTAAATCAACACATTCGCGTCGGTATGGCGGGCTGTAAGTCACACCGGAAAAGTATGGCATGACACTACCGCCTACTTCTTTTTTATGGGCTATCGGTAAATTCTAAAATTTTTGTGTTACAAATTGTTTGACTTCGCTATTTTTCCGACGAGTTCGACTAACGCCCACGCGACTAAGCCGCCGGTACCAGCGTTCACACCATCGTTTTTCTTTTTGTCATTGCGTACTAAGACCCCTGTAGAACCGCCATCCTGTTACAAATGACTCGAAATTTTGTGTCAATATCTCCCGGTCTAGTAGTTTAATTGTTAAATTTTGTATTTGTTGATTGTTGTTATTATTTGTATTGTTATAATATTTGTTGAAGTGTTTAATTTGTGTGTAAGTGTTGTAACTTTATATTGTTAATTCAAAATGGCTCCAGTGTTAAAACATGGTCGAGGCAAGCCTTTGACTTCTCAAACTAAAGAATTAAACTTTAAATGTCGTTTCTTTTTCAGGTTAGTAAATTTTTCATTTTAGTAACATTGTTAATGTAAAAGTTATACGTATGTTAAATGTGCAAATATTAAAATAAAGTCTCATCTTTTTCAGAGGAGAAACACATATAGTTTAATTTAAAATCCCTTATATATATAAAATAAAAACTAAAAATAAAATGTTGTTTTATTTTATTTGCTGACCATACACTACTACAAACGCAAAAATTTCTCCAAGCTAATTTACCTGTAAATATTAAATCACCATGTTTAAAAATAATTTAATGTTGCCAGTTAATCGATTTCTTGGATGCTCGTGATTTATAATTATAGCATCATGATACAGCTCACTTAACCGTTAAAGCACCTTTTTATTTTTAAAACATGGGATGTTTTCATTATATTATGCCGTCCAATGTAGGCCAGAGTATACTTTAATGTCATAATATTTTTAGTTAGGGATAATATTTTTGTGTTATTTAATCTGTATCCGTGTTCAGTGTGGTAATATTGAACTGATGTTTACGCGCCTTTTTGTAACTTTGAAATTTATCTATGGTATAAGAATTTTTCGAATGATAAACATAGCACTATGGAATCATTTTTATAAGAGTTTTCTTATTTTATCTGTGTTATACGTGTATTATAAATTTTGAAATGTAACGGCTGTTTTCACAACTTCTGGATAGGGTACGTTTAGATTATCTGTCAAATAATGTATGAAAATAGACGACAAATTATGGAGTATCTACATATTAAATAGGTCGTAGTAATACATTATAGTAATACAACATCTTTTTTTTAATTGATTATTTTGGAATTGGAAACTAATATTTTGAACACATTTTAATTAAAGTAATCAGAAATCATTTTACAGTCTTGTTAAAAGACATTTCACATGATTATCTATACGTACAAATATTATAAGGAGGCAACGTTCGTGAATTTATAAGGATGCAGACGGTAATCTGGTTGAACTCAACAGATTTTGAAAATGATTTCACTACTGTGCATTCCTTCGAAAATAATAGGTTAAAATTTATTGCGAGTAAACCCAAACGATGCTGGCTGAGACTATAAGCTACTTTTATACAAAATGAATATGTAATAATCTCTTACCTAATAATAATAAAGGTATATCAATAGCTAGAGTCCACCAGATGCTGTGCCCGCTGCCGCACCGCGTTGTCTTGATGAGTTGTGACTCCAAGTCCTTTTGCTGTAACAAGAAAAGGGATTGTTAAAAATAGAGAAAATTATATAGATAGTCGTGTTGATGTAACAAATAAGGAAATGTTAAAAATCTGCAGTAATGGGATTTTTTATGTAGAGGTATTTTGAGTAAGTATATAATGTTCTGATAGGGATAGTTTAATAATACTTTCTTAGCTTCCCGATGTTTTAAACATGGGTTGAAATAACCATAGAATTCTGAATTCTGGTATCTGATAATCATAATAAATGTGCTTTTTGTTTAATTGTATGTGTTAGTGATATCTAGTAACTTTAAATGTGTAAGTATAATTGAAACATTTAAGCCTTAAGGCATTGCAATTGGATTCTAAGTTGCACTTGAAATATAATTTAATAAGTAAGTAAAGTCACAATTATTGTTGACATAAGCAATTATCATTAATTAGTTAATTGATAATTCCATAATTTAATAACCTAACTGCAACGAAAATCAAAACAAACAGAACAGGCAGATTAAGCAACAGATTTATAACAAAAATAAATCAAAGCGATTCAGACGGGACATACCTAGCCATCTAGATTAGCTGACTGCGCACAATGATTATTGTATGAAAGGTCATCGATCGGCACAGAGCCGTATTTACCTCAGATTGGGCACAGATAATATAACTATACTTGCTCGGGTTATCTTTCTATCACAGACTATAAATACAACGTTATGACGTAGTAAGTTATTCCAAACGTAATATTTGTGATATTATCAAGTGCATATGCAAATGTGCAATTCATGCCCCGTTTATATGTTTGTATTTAATAACATTAGCTTTCGCCTTGCCTTGCCTTCGCTTGCTTGGTCTAAAACTTAACAAATGATATAATAAAACCTTATTTATTTATTTATTTATTTATGACACTTTATTGTACATATAACAGGAATTTAAAATAAATGAATACATAAAATTGGAAAGTGTACAATAGGCGGCCTTATTGCTTAAAAGCAATCTCTTCCAGGCAACCATAAAAATAAAGGACATGTAAGACATTGGTAAAAAGCGAGGGCGCATCAAAAAGATTAAAAAGAAAAAGAATAGATAATACAAATAATTCATTACTAATTAAAGAATAGACATAGATAATTCAGTGTATATTACTCAAGTTATATTTATATTATACATACAAATTAAATAAAAATAATAAGTTAAATACAAATTAATAAATATATTTATATATATGCATATAAATACATATTATACATATAAATACATATTATACATATAAATACATATTATATATATTATACATGTATATAAATACATATTTATAAGATAAAAAAGGAAACTAAATACTGGAGAAAAAGTGCTCTTTTACAAGTGACTTGAAATGATGTGGTGTTTTGGCGCGTCTGATAGTCTCAGGAAGAGCATTCCACAGCCGAATCGCTAGGACGGTAAAGGAGGAGTTAAAAAAATTGGTATGGTGAATAGGGGTGGATAGGAGAAGGAGACCAGAGGAACGAAGGGAAAGGGAACTATTGGAGTTTAAATAATGAAACTGATTTTTGAGGTAGACAGGAGTTTTGGGGTTAAACAGGACAGAGTACAGGAGTTGAAGGATGTGAGTATTCCGGCGAAGGCGAATAGGTAGCCAGTGTAATCTTTTGCGAAAATCAGAAACATGATCGAACTTGCGCAAGCCGAAAATGAATCTGATGCAAAAGTTTTGCAGCCTCTCGAGAGCATCCAGTTGATATTCGTGAAGATCGGGATAACAGGAGTCGGCATAATCTAGGAGAGGAAGCAAAAGGGATTGAGTCAACGCAATTTTGGTAGAAATCGGCAGGAAGTTGCGTAAACGACGGAGAGAAGAAGCAGAAGCAAACACTTTTTTCTGCACTTCCTTGATTTGATCACACCAAGATAATCTTTCGTCCAAGTGCAAGCCAAGACTTTTCACCTTCTTACAGAATGGAATCACTGTACCGTCTACCGCAATACTAGGTAGGGTTTCCCAGTTTATACGACTTATAAGCTGTTTACTGCCTAAAATAATAACCTTGGTTTTGTCAGGATTAATTCTTAAACCATGGTCTTTACTCCATTTAACGATGGTGGCTAGCTCAGTATTTATACGAAAAATCTCATTCGGTAGTTCTGATAATGAGGCGTGCGAATATAATTGGAAATCGTCTGCATACATATGATAAGGAGAATTAATATTACTGGATATAGAGTTAATAAAAATTGAAAATAAGAGAGGAGACAACACACCACCTTGCGGGACGCCAGCAGATACGTTGCACCAGGAAGAAGACAAGTCTTCAACCATGACACGCTGCCGTCGTCCAGACAAGTAACTTCGAAACCAGTCAATAACCGTTGGAGATATGTTGAGAGAGCGTAGCATTGCTAACAAAACATCATGATCGACGGTGTTAAAAGCGTTACTGAAGTCAAGTAGAGAAAGTAACGTTAGCTGCTTGTTGTCAAACCCCCGGCGAATGTAATCTGTGATCTTAACTAGAGCAGTAGTTGTGCTGTGACCTGGTCGGAAACCAGATTGAAAAGGATTAAGGAGATTGTGAGTATTGAGGAAGCGACTTAGTTGCTCTTGTACTAAGCGTAACCCTTCATCGAGAATCACTTTATCTATTAAAAAAGCTGCAGCAAATTCCTTTGCGTTTTGAAGATTTAGATCTTGAGATTAGGCATACCTACATGGGGACAGCCGGACAGATAGCGATAAGTGACTTTGTATTATAGTGTACTATGTAGTGATATTAGCTCTAAACTCTACTCTCTAGCTAGCTCGGGATATCTTTCCATCGCAGACTATAAATATGATGATATTATGACGTAGTAAGTTATTCAAAACATTGTTAGTGATACAATCATGTGCATGTGTTATTTTGCAAGTGTGCAATTCACGCCCTGCTTGAAATAATAAGAATAAAATTACCTATATTAATGGTTATAAACTTAGTCTGCATTTAATTAAATTTTATTAAGGAAGTTGATTTGGGTGATTGAATAAACAGTAAGATACTATTCTATAAACGTCAGTATGAATAGCTTTGTTATATAATTTGAAAATTGAAAGAGGAAATTGATAATATAATAATATATTATATAACTGTTTCCTAGTACGCATTTTCTGCTGTTATAATTTCCATTTTCAGTTAAGGTAAAACTTTAATACGAAAAATAAGTGTCGTTGCAAAATACGTGAAAAATAATTTTCCCCGTATGTTTTATGCCAATATGCACGTACACCATAAGCAAAAATTTTATAAGCATTGCATCACTTAATTTTAGTAAAAGCCTACAAGATTGTAGAACAAATAGTATCAATAATTCTTATAAAAGATGCGGTTAGCTGATAGCTCTTGGGGTCATTATTTATTGAGAGTATTGTGCCCTGAGTCATATTTCGTTACAAGATAGAGAAGAAGAATCAGTTCGAATAAAGAAGAGATAAATATTGAGAGCATATTATTTTGACGAACTTTACAGCAAGTTTTCCAGATTTGCCAAACAGGACATTTTCAGAAGTTGTGAATTATACCATTAATCTTACAAAGGTATTAGTAGGTATTTACAAAGGTAGTAGAGACGTCCTTTATCCTAGATTCAGTTTAAAGTCACAAAGTCCGTCTCTGTGACGTTGGGAGTAAACTTAAGGGTATTCAAGGTTGGACCACAAGGTCAGGGCGTCCTCGCAAGGTCGAGAACCTTGGGGCTGAACGATTTTCATGAACTTGAATTTGATTTACGTCAGACGACCCTTATATAACTACACTTGGATAATATTTGAAGTTTTCAGAATGGAGTTTGGAAATGTTTTGTTTATTTATTAGCTAGGGATTGTTTTTGTTTTGTTGTATTTATGCATGAAGATTATAGGATATCATAACTGCATTTTTTATTTCTTATATATTTTATGAGTTTTATCTTTACAACTCTTATGCACACAAGAGTTTTTAAAATGTAGAGATAATAAAATAGTATCAAATTAAAAATTATTACTTATAGAAATGCATACCTAATAACATTGTTAAAGTGCTAATACATTTTTATCTCTTATACCGTAGATAGTAGTATGGTCCAAGAACATCACCTAGGGAAACCACTCTCAATTGCAATACGATTACACAATAATTTATTGAAAAATGAAACAATGTATGACGAAATTCATGTTTTTTCAAATATTAACCACATTGGTAAATTACCTTTCCCAATAATATTACTATAAATTAGTAATAACAATACGTGTATTACGTCAAACGCCTAAATTGGGTCACGGAGAGGTTTGGCACGAGGTGTTTCAGTGAAATTGTTACGTGGACAGGTATGACTGTTGCGGGGTTTTTAATGAGTTATAACAATTGAAGAAAAATAAAAGGATAATCTGTGGTATGTAACCCAGATTTTTGTAAACTGACTCAATCAATAATACACGACAACATTGCGGGATCCCGCCAAATAAATCTCATTTGTAAAGCATTTGAAAGTTATAAATCTGATTTATTGGATTGATTTCATATTATGTATTTGCATTTTTCAATATACGATAACAACAAAAAGTTTATTCTTTCCATCGGAAGTTGACCAAACTAACATTAGGTTTTAGGTATACCTTCATAATAATAGTATGATACATATCACTCATATCCTCCACCTACTTAATATCACTCATGAATGATTTTTAAAAGATATGCCTCAGCTGTTTTTTTTTCTTTTACGTTTTATGTACTTAAATATTTGCTATTTTTATTTTAAGGAATCTAGTTAAAATAAATAATTTATTTCTTTACGTACCGGAATACTCCCATATGTAGGTAAGTGCATTTTAATGAGTCAATCGCACTAAAGAACATCACTAACACGACTACTTGCACTTAAAACACTAATATAAATAGTAATAATACATATAAATAAGTATCGTGATATCGGTTATCATATTATCAGGAATTTAAATCAAATATTACTCACTTGAAATTCTCGGAGCTAACAATTTTAGCAATATTTACGTAAGGAAATGTTTAAACTTGACTCATGATAAGTAAAGTAGGACTGGGTTCGTTTTTATTACGAACACGAACGATTGTTTGTTTGTTACGATTTAACTCAAAAATAACAGGACCGATTTCAAAAATTCTTGCTCTATAAAAATATTGATTATCCCTCAGTAGCACAGGCTAAAATATTTTCTATATTCTATATTCTTCCCGAGTAAACCTGAACACAGCCGAGATAACCTACTAGTGAATACATAGAAATAAAATGAATGTTTCTATATGAATGGTTCCATTACAATGCTAGATCATCCGTTCATATACCGTTGAATTTTAACAAAAAATACAGTTTATATTTAATCTTTACGTCTATAGGTATAGACGTAAAGATTAAATAACTATAAATAACTGTATTTTTGTTAAAATTGGCAGGTGCCAATAGTATAAAGCTGAAAATATTGTTTGTTTGTTTAAACGTGCTAATCTCAGGAACTACTTGACTGATTGTAAAATTCTTTACGTGACCACTTATAGCTGATATGCGTTTTGAAGAATTAACTTTATCCTACAGTTATTAACCAAGTCATATTTTTAATTATTGTTAACTATAACTATTATACTAACATCTGGAGTAACTTTTAAAAAAATTTACCGCTTTCGCGTTATTATAATGATTACTTTAATCATCAGTTTCACTTTATAATTAGGTAAAATTATCTACAATAGATTTCTTGCAGCATTCTAGATATTACTCATAAATCATAATTAGTTATATTTGCTGTTAGTTAAGTTAATTAATTAGTGTTTATATAAAAAATAAATAACGTATAATATTTAGGTTAGCTTCTTAATATTACCTGCGTAATTGTCTTTTGAGAAAACCACAATTTTAGATCTATCATAACAATACCTTCCATCCTGTTCCTAGCCATTTTCAAACTCAGAATGATATCGCATTTAAAATTAATTATTACTATAATTATAATATTAAGGTGAAATTTGTTTGTTTGAATGCGCTTATCTTAGGAACTACATTTATGAATTAATAACAGTATAGGAATTGAATTTATCATGAAATATTTAATCATCATTTTATTGGGAATTAAGGCAATAAAACTTTGCTAGGTACGTTTTAGTTGTTAGCAGGGCAAATTATTTGGTAATTTTAAAATTATATACATCTTATTGAAAATTATATTTACCTCGCGAAGTGAATTCCTCAGGGTCGCCATTCTTTTTAAACTTTGCAAACTGTTTCTAAACGCTGAATTTTGATGCACCATCTTTATTCGAAATATTATCGTTATGTTTAAAAATATTTACGATTTATATGGCTTACGTTTTCATTGTATTATTTCATGTACTACATTAATACTTAGTTTTAAAACACTGTCACTTTTTAAGTTTTTATTCAACTACTTATGTATAAATTATTTAGGTATATACGTCCAATTTGCTACGTGATTGAAGCAAGAAACTAAGTACATTTGTCCTGTTTTCAGATTTATTACGTTAATTGTATGGCATGACTAATGTGAGGATAAACCGAAGCTAACCAATAAAGGATTTCATACTCTATATGGAATATTATAAATGTAACAAGCTCGTAAAAAGGTACTGGAATTTTATGAAAAGTGCGCAATATTATACAGTTTATCATTTTATGAAGATTAGTGAATGAGAAGAAAACAGAACAGACGACTTTTTAACGACGAAAATTATGAAGCCCAAAAAGCTACTAAACAAAATTAGGACCACACAGATGCATCGAATAATATTATGTTCTTAACATTTCTGCTTCTTCTTTCAAGTGGCAACTCCCGATCCCAGTGAGGACGGATTCTGCCAATGTCAAGTTTTGAACAGATGATTATTCTTAACATTTGCATGAGACAAAATTGAAAACCACATTAGATACAGATATTTTTGGATTGTTTGTGACGTATTATTGTCCTGGTGTTACGCAGTTAATATTATGCTCTACATTGCCATAAATGTGCCGAAGCTATGTTTACCAGCTTTTTCCTCCCATCTTTTAATTAAAATTATTTTTATATAGAAATGAATTTTGGGTTAAAATCTGACACTACAATAAAATGATGATGATGATGATGGATGTAAAATTTTTCCCCTTTCGGGTAAAAAAAAAATTCATTAGACGTAGACCTTTATTTTAAGCACATAATATCCAACTAGGCCGTTCCGATCCTGCATCCAGAAGTTCCGAAGATGCCAACAGCTTAACTATTAATAATACAGACAGGTTGATTTACTCCCCACAGTATAATTTTCAACTGCAATAAGTACAGGTACTCAATGCAATAATTGCTCAATACGTTATGACAAATGGCACTATATATCTTAGAAACAACTATAAATTTAAACGTACGAACGTTATTATTTATGTCCTGTTGCCGACCATCGTTAAGATTATCTGTAATCTTTAAATGGATGGCTCTATTCAATAGTGTAAGTCGTTTTAATATTACCTATGCAGAGATAGTACGATCAGTCTATGCATTATTTCCATCATCAAAATACAACCTTTTTAAGGTTGTAACATATTTTTAAAAGATCCAACAGGAAATGAGCATCATTATAATATTCTATTACATCGTTTATCTGCTTCTCTATCGTTATTCTTTTCCAAATAGTATAATATCATTAATTTTCTTTTTTTAAATAGTGCAGTGTGATGTAATATAACGTGTGTCGATGTAAAATGAGGGACGGACCAACAAACAAAAAAATGACTGGGTCGATTTAGCTGATTTTTGTATTGAAGTCCAGGGAAGGTTTATACGGTAAGAATCCCAAAAACGAAGTTCAGCGAGTCATCTATATAGTTTGTAATAATTATAAGAATTCGATAGAAAGACTATTCGTTTAAAACTAAATACATTTTAAGCCACGTGCATAATGCCATCCCATAAAACTCCGCGCTCAGTAACTCAAAGAGATTGGATAATCTCAACTGAGGTACGAGAAGTAAGTTATCAGTAAAAATGTAGCATTTATATTGTATCGTAGGTATTTATTATCTATATCTTGTAATTAAAGATGGTAATTTGTACCAGAAGGAACACATTATTTTGTAAAAAGTATTATAATATTACTTTTTTTTTTTTGTTTAGAAGGAAGCATTAGTTTATTAGGGTTCCCAGTTCCGGTAGTGCCTCAAGCCCGACTGGCACTTGAACAAATTTTTCATTTTACCTAATTAACATCCGATTATAGAAGATATACTTATTTTTTATTAAGTATATACGATATTATTAACATTCTTTATTTAGCTATTAAAATTACGATTCCCAAAAATAATAACTCATAAAATCCGTAGTCCGTTAAAAATTGGCGCCATCTATCGTCTAGTAGCAGTACTAGCGCCCCAGTTCCGAAGATAAAGGAATTTAATTATAAAATCGTTTATCATTGTCCGTCAATATTATCTGCAATTAATTTTAAATAAACAGCTTGAACGTAAATTAAGTATGTTTTAATAACTCATGTTGCTCCAAATACATCAATTTATACGCTTTTACCAATATTAGTCTATTACTAGATATAGAAAATATAACCTATACCTACCTTGAAAAATAGTTCGTTAGATGAAAAAAAAATAGTAATTTATTGTAGGTACATACATTTTTTCATCCGTTTACCGAAGAAGGCTATAGTCTAACCTGTAAGAAGAAATATTTGCGCACATGCAGGAAAAACATTTGTAAATCCAAGTACGTACGTACTTACGTTCTACACAAATATGTGTGATCAGCTTAGAGACTATAATAAATAACACGCTAATAATCACGCTACGACCATTAGCAACGAAACAGCACTCTTCTTATTAACCGACTTCAAAAAGGAGGTTCTTTAGCTTCACCGGTATGTTTGTATCCTTGTAGGTATGTAACCTTTAGAATTTAGATTAAATTTAACCTCTAAACCGACAGGTTTAATGCAAAGTTTACTTTTTAAGTACTTATCGATTATACATAGTACAATAATTTCATGTTTATAGAGCATGTTTTTTTACTATTCTTATTTATTTAGTTACTTAGGTACCTACTTATTAAGGATCGATGATAATACAATGATTTCGTGATTTTCTAAAAAAACATGTCTTTTTTAGTTTTTTAACTATACTTAAACTAATACACTTAAACTATATACTTACTTATAGCCTACAAACTTACAGCTACTATTTAAATGCGTCACCCAGCACCTAGGAGGGATTCCACAACACCGCGACGCGGCGCCTGGTTCGTGACGCGACGCGATGCGTCACCGAGCGTCACCGTCATGTAATAACGGATGTGAAACTGTTGTTTGAAAGGATTGTACTTTGATTTAAAAGTAAGAGTTGATTGAGGATTTATGCCGTTGTATTTGAGTTTATATTACATTTTGCAAAAAATATAAATAAGTAGATTTTTATGCCATATTTTGTTAGAAATATGTAAGTACCAATAATAACCATTTTCAATAGGTAGGTAGTTAATGTTATTCTTAGTAAACATACTAGAACCGGTACTAACAAAAAATATCTATATATATTTCTACGCGCTACAAATCTAGATTCAGGTAATATACTTACCTATTATTATAACTACTAAAACACATTTTCTTTTAATTTTTCGACAAACTGAAATTGTCGTGTTTAAAGAGCATGTTCAAAAAGCCAATAAACAGTGTCTACAGTTTTCGTGTTAACTATCAAATAAATCATAACCCATGATTATTTAATCACTGTTATAAAGTACATACAGTTGAAAGGTTAACAAATTGCGTTTAAATACCATGATTAGTACTAAATGCTAATTAGTTCACTTAGTTATATTATAACTAAGCTGTTATATAGAGTAATTGCTACTGCCTCTTATCTATCTATCTATCCAATTATCTTGTAAGATTTTTAAAATGTTAAAAGTTAATGTAATATATTATTCTTATGCAAATTGAGATAAGTAAATAAAAATAAGATCGAGTATGCCGAGCACACGTGTCAGAAGTAAAACTTCTTTGACAAGATTCAAAGATACCAAAATCGTTGCCATACTCCATGATGTGACGGTATTGCCATGACGGGACCTTTTCTTGAGTTTCACTTCAAAACCTAAAATTAAACGACGTAGGTACCTACTACCTACTTGAGTTATAAGTTATGTAGGTAGCTAAATTGAACTTAACATACCTAAACATACTACCTATATTTCACTCTTTCAAAGAGCCGTTCTTTGATTTATCTAATTTATTAAATTTATATATATATATATTATACAATATAATATATATATATAAATAGGTATTTATATTCTCAGTTACACGAGCGTGCTATTTTAAGAAAATATCTAGTTTATATGACATATCTGTCGACTAGTGTTAAACAGTAAATAACTCTTCATCCGCTTTAAGTAATTTATTATTTATAATTTATAATAATATATTGGCTATTTCGTATACTTATTTATTAGATGGTTCTTTAAGTACATACGTAATTTTGGTATGTTTCTCAGCTCTGTTTATTTCCATATTTTATATCGTAGCGCTTAGATTTCAGTGTTTTTTTTTAATAATTTATAATTTTTATATCTAAAATCTTTTGAAAAAAACATAAAAAGATAATTAAAGTATGATATTATTAAAAATTGATGTTATATAACCAAAACATTCATACTTATGTGCACCGTAATATTTCGATGTGTGTGTTGTTATTTAATTCGATAATTTTTAATAAGTTTTTAATATTTATTTTAAAAAATAACTTAAAATTTAATTAAGAATGTACGAAAAACTAATAATTTAATACTATTAATACTATATAGGTATACTATATACCTACAATTCAAATATTTTTATAAAGAATAAATCGTGATTCATGACGGTTTTTTTTCCTTCCAAGGAAATGGATCGGAATTTAAGATTTGCCTCAATTTAGTATAATAGAGTTCAAGAATGACGCATATTTTGTCTGAATACAGGTAGAATAATAGCGCTGATCTTTCTTGATCTTAAGTGGAATTAAATTTCCAAGTATAAGTATCAGAATATCAATAAAATAACCCTTCGCAATAGGTAAATGGGCTATCAGCTTACACTGAGACAATTATTCATATTGGACCAATAGTTCCTGAGATTAAGGCGTTGCGTTGAAGCAAACAAACAATCAAATTCTTCAGCTTTATAACATTAGTATAGATTTAGAATGTGGTTAATATCGCGTGTAAAACTAAATAATCAAACTATCACACTTTTCTATTTTTGCACTAATAAGGTAAAAGAAGACCTTGAATAATAATTGCTTTAGTCTTGCTTGAGTTAGGATTCGGTGAATGTTAATGAATACGTAAATAACTTGTGTTGACTAATAATACCTGGTGAGAAATGATCAAGATTAGGTCCTTGGTAAAATATACTAAATCTATTCGATAAAAACAAGCAAAAAAAATTGGTCATGTGTGTAATGAAAAAAAAAACTATGAGGGTACCCAAAAAAACAGATTAAAAACCATCAAACTTTAAATTGCTGTATGTAGTATATGTGTAAAGTGCATGTGTGTGTGGGCATGTGTGTGTATGTGTATGTTTGATCTGTTTCAGTAGGATCTACCTCATTTGACACTTATTGCCGGTTGCTACATAGGAGCCTTCTCATCAAAATAAGGCAACGGAAAACAGATTTTTTCTATAATAACCTAAATAAATCCCTTTCATTATTTTAAGGTTCTGTTTTATAAACTTTACGTTCAATAATAAAATACAGTAATGTTTCTGTTTGATGTGTTTTTATTTAAAAATAAATATCCTTACTTTTATCTTTGAATACAATAGATTGTGGTGAGACAAAGTGATAATTTAGATAAACAGCACTTCACATATATTTTGTATTCATGTGAATTGTTCTATTTTTCAACAAAATACCATGAATATATTTTAACTTTCAATTTGAAAAACAATCGAAAATTATCAATGTGTCCTTACGTAACCTTTATAGTAATTTTTAGTTTTCTACCAATTTCCTCTTTAGGTACTTACGTAGGAATGTTCAAATTATAAATAAAACATAATATTACAAAAATCTCTCGATCAGAATTGTCTTTTTAGTCTGAATACTAAACATATGAACAGTATGAACCTATCTAAACAATTTTTATTGGTATATAATTAAAAACGAAACGAAGCTACTATTTACACACAAAATTTAAGGTAAAGTGAAATTCAGTCACACATCCTGAATGTGTCGGCATTTTGGTATTTTTAACAGCTCTTTCACAATTACGGTCACGAGGTTGGTGACCTTTGATGACCTTTATAACCATTTTTACATAAGCTGGTAGAGCCTCTGATTAAATAGTATAAAATATATTATACTATGATCTTAAGTTGGTTTGTAAATTTAGTGCTTAGTATATCTCTATATTTATAAACCTCCCCCTCCTCTCCAACCGAAACGGCTGGACCGATTCTCATGTAATTCTGTAAATACGGCAGAACAACGTTTTCCGGGACAGCTAGTATATGATTCAAATACTATTCGAACCGACGTGGTTCTGCTATGACACACTTAATAGGAATATAAAAAATAGTGAACGACCTTTCCTCAAAACTAACGACTATGTAAATATCATAAAATCATAAAAAATAGCACTTGCTTCTATTGAAGCGTCTGTATAGCTGTTATTTAATTAATAAATATGTACAATAAAAACACAGAGTTTTGTTCATTATCAGAACCAGTCGAACGTGGATGTTGACTTGGTTTCAAGTTAATGGGCATAAGTGGTCGAAGTATTTAAAAATGTTTACTATAACGGTGGCTTCTTTGACTTAAACTTTAACTTTGACTTTCCTTTATAACTTTCAATTTATGAGTTCACGTTTGTAGGTATTTCCGGAATGTTTTCTGATAATTCGGTTCTTTAGGAAGGCTTTGAATATGTAAGGAAATGTATTCAGGATAACCATCGTACAACCTATTTTATTGTTAAATTTTTAATCGTATTTACTTGTAGATACATATCAAATTATGCAAAATGTAACTTAAGTTATATTCATATTCATACAGACTACCTACGTGTTCGATTGTACTGTGAATACCTCTGCTACGAAATAGGAAAATGTGTGTAGAACGCACGTAAAGATGTAATTTGGTATTTTTCGTTGGCTTCAAATAACTCTATATTTTCCTAGTTGATGTTTCAAGAGGAAGAGTTATTTTTATGATTTCACTAGATTTCCGCCCGCGGCTTCGCCCGCGTTTGCAAAGGAAAACCAGCATAGTTCCCGTTCCCGTGGGATTTCCGGGATAAAAACTATCCTATGTGTTAATCCAAGTTACCCTCTATATGTGTGCTAAATTTCATTGTAATCGGTTCAGTAGTTTTTACGTGAAAGAGTAACAAACATCCATACATCCATACATCCATACATCCATACATCCTTACAAACTTTCGCCTTTATAATATATATTAGATAGTAGAAATGTGCCGATTTTTTTCAAGTAACTGTGGGAATTCATGAATTGGTTATTTAATAAAATTTAAATATTATAATATCAATACATAGTTTTAAAAACATGCAAACTTCTTATATTATTTTTAAAATTCAACTTATAACTACCAACGCTAAAACAACAACAATTAGCAACCGCAAAAACTATTGGCTACAGATCATTACAAAATTAAGTCAAAAAACAATACATACGTTAACATTCAGCGATGTCTGCGAATTCATATTAACTGTAAACACTCCACTGTCCCTCGGAGATATTTTATTAACACAATCCAACGCACCCATCACACACAGATTCAAAAACACACAAATAATAAATAAAAAAGAAAATCACACTGGAGTTGCTACTTGTAATGATGTAGTGTAACTGACATGTATATTGCCGATTGCGTGCCTGCGCGAGCGCAACTGGCGTGGAACTTATAACGTCTAGATACGACAGTTGGAACGGGTTTGCGTTTTGCGAGGTCTTTTTGGAGTGATTTTATATGCCAATTAGTGTTTTTTTGTTTTTTTATCATAAACAATTTAATGGTGATGAGGTTTTTAATTTTATTGCACACATGAAGCTATTTTTTCGAAATATGAATATGTTAAAAATAATAGGCATTACCTCATTTATACGTAAGATACAAGACATCTAGAAACATGAACATTAAGCCTTAGATTTTTTCCTATATTTTCTACATTTAGAACAGGAAATACATTTATATCGGTGCCCAATATACGCAATTTTTTACCGAATTGGGTGGATTTTAAGGCAATGATATGACATATTTCAATAAAATATAATATTTAGTAACCGCCATGACTATTCCTACGACTTTAAGGTTTTCCAATTACGCAAAAACTCAAATAAACTAGAAATGTAGAATTCAGCGCCATCTAGCGGGACATTGGCTGGGAACAGATCGTAGCAATCACCTTAAAAGCTTCATAGGGACCAGTTTCTTGTGAAATAGTCTAGTCCATATAAAGTACACCTTTAAGTAGCATTGATTATGTTGATAATGAGCATTTAATGGTAGTCATTAAATGATAGCAGATAATAAATACTATTAATTATTCATTATTTTGGTAATAACAGACAATTAGCGCAACTAAATATATACCTTCGCTAACTCTGACAAAAATCATTATTAAATTTGCAATCGACAAAATCATATTTGCACAATCTTTTTACTTGGTATTGGATCTTTTACCTGATGTAAAAAATAAATTATTAAAATTATACGTAGTAGCATAATTATTGGGAATTATAAATAAGTAGAACCGTTTAAATTATTTTTGCTATTTTAACGGGACTAGGTATTCTTGAACGAAAAAGACAAGACCACTTTTTTACATTTTTTGTCACTACTACAATATTGCATTAATTACCGTACATATCTTGTAGAACTGTTCATAAATATGTATGTAAAATAAGAACAGTTATTTCAATATCACAAACCCAATCAAACTGTCACTCTATATCTACTAATTTTATTAATCTTTAAAAACTCTACATGACAAATAATCTTTTCAAAATTGTATCTTCTTCTCGTGATTTTACAAGTACATATTATATTATACCTATTATTCACCGTTATATACCGTTAAAAAGTCCCTCCAAACCAAAATTATTTCTCTGTAGGTACATAAAATAAAATAACATATAGATTATAGAGTATAGTCCAAGAGTCGCTTCAATAAAATCTATTTGTATGGATGAAAGCGCCCTCCACTCACGGCTCACCTGACATCGATGTATGGATGAGTCACAGGCATGCATGTTACGTCACAACATAGTGGGTCACATATAAGCGGAAGTAATGCTATGCAACTTGAACTTGAAAGGGCTACTCGATACACGTGTTCTATAGATTCAATGAGATCGTTTAATTTGATATTTTGGTTCTATGGTATTCAAATAATAGAAAAAATCGTTTAAACTTTTGTGTTTATATTTGACAGTGTTAATAGTTATTAATTGTCTTTCTACTATTCTACTTTCTATTATTCAAGTTCTTATTTTAGTTTTTCTATCCGAAATCACAAAATTTCATGAATTATCACACACACATTTTTTGATTATGATATTAAAAGTAATATCACAGTATTACCATATTTCCTACAGTATGGCGACGAATGTACTTGTGCAGAGAAACGGAGGGGAACTGGCGGGGGGTCGGGCGACGCGGGCCGCTTAATGCAATCACGCTGAGTTTGCATTAACTATCGCGAAAGGACGACACAGTCGTATTTTTTGTGTAATAATTTTATTATACATAGGTACTTACATATTCTATTATGGCGCGCAAAAACTGTTCCGTTTACGGATGTAAATCTACATTGAAATCCCAGAAGGAAACAATATTTCAGAAAGATTGTATTAATTGTATCTGTTGAATTAAAATCAAAGCTATGTATATGTTGTCCTCATTATTTTCTAATCAGATTGTACATCCCAATGCGAATGCATTACTTAGTTAAATGTTATAATATACAATTAAGAACATCCAAAAATAGTGTCCACGTAAATATTTAGCAGTGCAATATCTGTAATTATATATTTATGAACAAATAATTACATCAGATTTAATAATCGCAATTATTTTGAATGTACATATGAATAAATGATTTCATCATAATATTAATAATCACAATTGTTTTATTTCCCATTTGTTGCAACCCTAGCGTATTTTCGTGTGGCAGCGTAAGTACCTACGCTGGCGGCGGCATCGCGCGACATCAAAGGCGATTCCTTACTGTAGGAAATAATATTGTAATACTGTGGTAATATACCATATTTTATGTAGAGCTAAAATAGTATTAACAGACTTTCAAGACCTAAGAAAGAAAAATATATTATGCATAAAATCCATATAATAAAAATGTTAAAGCTTCAATTTGATAGGACGTTTCCTGTGGACGTTTCTATACAACTATGGACTTACATAAGACGTTTAGTCGTAATTTTTTTAGACTACCGAAAACTTTTAGACAAGATTCAAGGTAACAAGCAGTCCTCATATTACCTAGTATATAGTAGGTACATACTATATTACATTACGCAGTTCATCATAATTCCATATTAAGTAGGTGCTATAAATATTATATTACAAATTTATTTGAACTTGTGAGAGCTTGTGAGAGTTACCTACTAAATCATAACAATTAAGTGTGTTAAGTCAAGTAGCGTGATTTTGCATAAATTAATTTTGTATTGTTCTGTTTAATGTTCAAAAGTTTGTTTGTTTTGTATATTGAGGTTATTTTAAGAACTGATTTTACCTTATTATCATTACTTTATTTTTTGTAATCTTATCAATTGGTATGGTACATACTAAAATTGTTAAATATATAATTTGAAGAATAGTCGACGAGCCGCCTTTCCTCTTTACATACAAAGATTCGGTACTATCTATCATATCCAAATCAAAATGCACCTCAGGCAACTGTGATTCATAAAATCTATCAAATGAGGAAAATATAATTTTCCCACACGTTAAGTATTTTGGAAATTCTGTTCATTATTTGCATCGTCATCGTTTCTTTTGTGAGCATAACATATTTATGTGGACTTTTTTGACTAGCGCCTAGCGTAGGCGTAGGCAACGAAAAGACTGTTATATTATACTAGCGAGCCGCCCCGGCTTCGCACGGGTGCAATGCTGATACTAAATACACTACAGAAAAACTGTGAACGTTGTATATAAAAATAATTTGGAAAATCCAAAAGTGCACGCCTTAATTTTTTTTTTAATAATTATTTATTAATTATTATTTTTGTTTATTTAATAACAATTAAACCACATCGAATCAGACCCTGAAAAATGAAAGGGTTATATTCCTGAGCATACTCAAGCGTAAGAGAAAAAAAAAGACTCGATTAGTAAAGTATTTCGGTCGCTATCGTGTTAACAAGAAAATCCTCCGCACATACAGACACACGGACGTCCAAGACAGAACTTTTTTAAACTGTTTTTTAACTAGTTTAAATAACAAAAATGACATCAAAAATATCATGAATGTTAAAAATAGTGTTTTTTCTTAATATGTGTGTGTATGTATTATCTTACAAGTGCAATGTATGATACATAAAGACATTTTAAGTTTGAAAAATCAGATGTTTTGCGCGAAGTGACAGTAGTACCCACCTCAACGCTTCGCTTATGAGGCGTGCAAAAATAGCGGCCCGGCCGGCCGGTACCGCCGCAAACGCTACGTCCCGCAATTTTTAAATCTGTAATATCTTCGAAAATATTCACTTAAATCATACGGTGTAACGGGCCATATAGATCTATATTAAATGAACAATGTATTCAAGGTATTTAATTGGTTAAGGATTAATGCTGTATTGGTTAAAATCGCTTCGAAAATTAGCCATTATTTGTCGTAAAAAGTAAATGATAAAAAAAAGTTATTGTGGGTTATCCATAAGAGATAGACATATACCATCGCGGACTTTTCTGTAGACCTTTTCAATGTGTACAATACTTAGTACATTATTTTGATAAAACTCGTAGGGTTTCAGCCTGCGTTTGCAATGTAAGCGGAAAAAATGTAATTATTTACGACATCACATTAGAAACCTCAAAAATAACAGTACTTCGCCACTATTTGATGGATGTTATTATACATATAACCTTCCTCTTGAATCACTCTATCTATTAAAAAAATTGGTTGTCTGTAAAGTCGGTTTACTGACGATAGTTGAACGTGACAACGTCCGATTGCGCTTCTTTGTCACTCGTTCCGCGCTCTCGCTTGCACTCCAAGCCTTACATGGAACGCCTCAGAGCGAGGTAACGCCGCATGAGTCATGCTTTTTCGTGCGTGCAGCCGGCGCTATCGAATTATAAGACGTTGTCACGTCAAAAAACCGCATCAAAATCCGTAGCGTAGTTTCAAAGATTTAAGCATACAAAGGGACATAGGGACATAGGGACATAAGGACATAGGGACAGAGAAATGCGACTTTGTTTTATACTATGTAGTGATTTGTGATAGGTACAAAACAAAGAGTACTAAAATCTTTATTGTTACTAAAACAATGATGTAGGCTTAATTTTAAATAGGTTTTAACTTGAACCTTTAGGATTTTATAAGTAAGCGGCTATTTATAAGTCTGTGAGGTAATTTTATTGAAATACACGTTTTCAATACATATTTATTTTTAGAGAATTGTGACAGCTTTTACTTTAAATAGAGGTATGCATAAATTGCGTTTTACGTTTTATGGTTTCTGAAAAACGTTCACAATATCATACTGAGAAATATTTTTTTACAAAAATACGTTATGGATAAATGTTAGATTTTTACACTCGTGGATTCTTTTAAGGAATATATTACTTATGATTATCTTTATCTGGTATTTTAGAGGATAGAGATATATTTTAAAGTCAAGAAACAATAATTAAAATATTAATTTAAAGTTTACAATTATGAAATTCAGCTTCAAGGAAAAATTCCTAATAACAATTCTGTGATATGTATTGATTTGAACCAAAATAGTTTTGAGGCAAATAATTGCGGTCGTACCTATATAAATATAATGGCCTGATATAAATAAATATGTGACTTAATTAGGTAAAACATGAGCAATTAAAATACGTTTTGATATTCAATATTTTATGAGGAAGGTAATATTGAATAGATACCGAACAAATCAATTCAAATATTAATATATTTTATTAAGAGCTAGTGATCCGCCCTGGCTTCGACCGTGGTACCTATTACATTACAGCCTATATCATTGTCTGAACGTGTACATACTGTACAAGAAGCATAAGTAGAATATTTAAACACAGTCCAGAAGTTCCTGAGATATCCGCGTTCAAACAAACAAACTTTTCAGCTATTTTGATTTGTAAAGAAGCACAGATACAGAGAATATAAAACCATGCTAGTAATGGAAGTAATCTATACTTATAATAAATCTGTAGAGAGGCCAATTCTGTACATGAAATATATTAAAAAAAAAACTATGAAGGGGTGATAAGGGATCGCTACTGATGCCAAAAATGCAATCAGTAAAATTTTTGTCTGTCTGTCTGTCTGTCTGTCTGTCTGTCTGTCTGTCTGTCTGTCTGTATATTCGTTATAGAAACAAAAACTACGCGACGGATTTTAACCAAATTTGGCACAATTATTCTTCATACTCCTGGGCAGGTTATAGTAAAAGAATCATGTAAATCGGTGTAGAAACACCAAAGTTTTACATGAAATACGCTATAAGTCATCGCGCGTGAATACAGAATCATGCCATAAGGATTATTTTTGTGTATCAGTTGCCGCGTTCGACGCGCTTCGCGGCGGGAGCTATAAAAAGGCGGCGGGTCTGCACCCGTTTCGCGTTGTCATGGCATCACGTGCGAACGGCTGAACCGATTTCGATAATTCTTTTCTATTATATTCCTTGAAGTACGAGGATGGTTTTTATGTAGAGAAAACGTAAATATGTACCACGGGCGAAGCCGGGGCGGACCGCTAGTTAGTAATAAGTTTATCTTCACGGGACGATTTATTTCGCATCCAAGTTTGTTAATCTTTATCACCTAGGGTCTAGACAATATCTAGAAGGAATTAAAAACCTTTTCAATTCGAGAATCACTCTCTAGAAATACAAATAGATACATATTAGAAATCTGTGACTACAGTAGCAATTACAGTACTCCCAAACTGATAATGCGCATAGAAAAATTCGTCACTGTTCGGCAACTGTCATATTCCCCGAGCCTCCGAAGACGATATGTATATAGAGTGGTTAAATGTATTTTCTTCATGCATAGTTTATTAGAATAATTATGAGTTTTATTGTGATTTTATGGTAAAAGAGATAAGTAACGAAATTTGTTTCGATAATTCAATGTAAGTTAATAGCGAGGATAAGCCACACGATTGCGAATATATATTTGTTGTATTGATTTACTTGGAAAATTCTATACTTAGAACTATTAAAGTGTCTTACTGAAGCTGGCGTGATGATGGATGTATGGAAGGTTAAAATGAGACAAATTTTATATTTAAAAAAATATTTTCAAACACTGGTTTGCATTTAAATTGTAGAAATCTAATCATTAAAATCTCAGTCCAAAGAATTTACAGAATCAGGGATTATCTCTATTTCTGATATCGTAGAATGATCAGAACTTTCATAATGCTCTTGTTAACTTTCACTTTCCCCACTGCTATCTGCTACCTGTGTAAATAATCATTTTATCGGAAAATTCAACTTTGAAACAAAACTAAGAAGGGTATGTAACAGCAGCTCTATATAATTCCATACAGAGATAATACGTGCGGTCACCACCAATATATAAAGACGACTGACGGATTTTTGAATTTTTTGACTGACAGGCTACCGTCACCTACTGCCCGAATTGTTTTCGATTGTGTATGACTCTGAATTGACTCCTATTTCTTTTGAACAAGGTGCAAGATGCAAGTGCATTGTTTAGGGCACTTACGATTCAATGATTCGGGGTGATTTGGGTGTTTCTGGAAATACGATAATTGGCGAAGATCTGCATGCGCATTATTAATTTTGGAGTACTGTACAGAGACTACAATTTTATCAGATAAGAGCATTGAAATTCTGTTTAGCCGACTCTGACTCATTTATATCTGCTTCTGTATGACGCACTTTACAGTTATCCAATATACCTTTACTATTTGATTTAACAAGTGCTATATACTTATGATAACAAGGTCTGTTTAATAAATGAGTAAGGGTAAAGTAACGTAATTATTTTTAAAACAGTTGTGATATAAAATTATGTTTTTATCAAACAACGTGGTGTAGTGGATAATAATTAATAATTATATCGCGAAGGTAAAAGATATGCAGGTGTACCTAATTTGAATTATTTCGTTCCAGACAACCTAGTTACTCTTTAATTCATAATAAAAATTTTCATATCCAACCTTTTAAAATAAATAACGATTAGATCAACATGACATTGTCAATTAATCATTTGCAATTTTTAAATAAAAGAAAAAGAGTAGATTTTTTTTAAATAACAATATGATGAACATACGTGAAATCAAATCATATGAAGAGGAAGCTATAGATACCGTTGTGTCTGTTATCAACAGAGCCAAGGAATCTCTTGGAGTGCGACAGACTTTGAAGCAATTGGCAAGTAAGTTAGAATGGCAGAATAGCTGGTAGGTAGTTATTTTGTAAAAAAAACCCTGGTAGTGTCTTTCTATAGAATAAGCCAGTATGAAAATCGATATATAAAAAATCTTCAAATTGAAGTATACTTGCGACTACGAATAGCTGTTATAGTCCAAAATATTTTAAATCAGAGAGAGACGGTGAAATCAGAGTTATTTTCTGTTACAAATCTAGCATAAGAGTAATCTAAGGCTCTGCGGAATTATTTTTCTTTACCTGATGTTATTATATTATTACATATTATAAAGTTCATGTACCAACTTATATTCTTGTCCTTGCAATTCAATCTATTTACAATTTCTTATCTATACCAATCTATACGACGTCTCCAATAAACTGTTACATTATTTTTATCACAATTTCAGAGACTCGGGATCTCCTCTCACCACCAGCAAAAGTAGCGTTAACAAATTTAAAGTGTCCCCTCGTCACCAATGGTGAGGAGCTGATAAGAAATGCCATTGATAAGGACTGGAAGCTCACTGACACCTTGCTGTACAAGCTGGAGTACCAGGGAATGTCCAGGGATGAATGCTCGCAGTATTATTATTTTGAGGTATGATTGCGTTGATATTAATAAAGTGATAAGCAGTTTGTTTGGTATGGTTTCATTGATGAAGCTTTGAAATGATCTTGATGAAATTTAGCATATAGAAAAAGATTTCTATTTGAAATTCAATAAAAAAACAATACTTTCAAAAATGCAAGGATACAAGATTAACAAGATTACAGATGCTAATGGGCGGCGGGCATCACTTTCCATCAGGTGACCCGCCAGCTCGTGTGCCTGCTTAGGCGATAAAAAAAAAAAAAAAAAAAAAAAACAAGGAGATTTTTAATAATTTTATCAAAGGAAGGAATGCCTTTGATAAAATTATTAAGAAATTCTTGTAGTTGGGTTAGACCTAATAATTTAAAAACAATTTCCAAATGTTTCATTCAAAGGAAGGAAATACAATGTATGAGGTTTTTGTGATTTTTCATACATAATTTTATGAAATTTTTGTTGCAAAGAATTTTAACTACAACCTTTGACGAGATCAAAATTAAACAACAATTCATATAATTTTGGGAGTCTAATATTTAAAATCATATCTTGAAATTAACAGGCAATATTCAGTCAGCCTACAGTGCAATATCCGATCCCGCAAGCCACAGCCTCCGTGTTTTTTAGGATTGAAGATAAGCTGATTGAACCACCTGAGAATAAAGGTGTACCAAAGGTAAGAGAGCAATATCTATTTATTTATCTATACTAATATTATAAAGCTGAAGAGTTTGTTTGTTTGAATGCGCTAATATCAGGACCAATTTGGTCTAGTCCAATTTGAAAAATTCCTTCGGTATTAGATAGCCCATTTATCAAGGAAGGCTATAGGCTATATATCATTACACTAAGACCAACAGGAGCGGAGTGATGCGGATGAAACCGTGGGGCACAGCTAGTATGCTATATTATTTATCCTACAGTTCATTATTACATTAGTTAGTTCACATGAAGAGAATTCTCAAATTGTATGTGAACCATTCAAGCTTCAGCTCACGAGTAGATACTATGTAATAATTCTTATGTTATGATCATTCATATCTTTCGTTAGTATCGAATATGCATTTTATATCACCAGCCCTTTTTCTGCTACATTAAACTTAAAGTCACATATATAAAAACTTTACTTACCTAAAAACATACAGTTTATTTACCCGAAGAAGAAATCATCATTCACCATCACATCAAGTGATGACGATGATGATGATGATGATGAACTTCCAGATGGTGTTCAGAATAGAGGGTCATCACCGCAGTCACGACGTGCGTTACGTACGACTCTGCGTGGACTGGATCCTCGGTGTTATCAAGATGAAGTCCAAACTCTTTGAGAGGATTGAGAATATTGTGCTGTTTTAGTTTTTATATTGGATAATTTGTAATCAAATTATGATTTAGTGGATTTAATGTTGATATTAAATGGGTAAAATAAATGACTAGATATCGTTTTATTTAGATATTATTCTGGTACTATACCTATATTATTTTATTTGAACCTGAGTTATAGTTGAAAGATGTATCCAAGTAGAGAGGAATTATTTATTTATCCATACTAATATTATAAATGCGAAAGTAACTCTGTCTGTCTGTCTGTTACTCAATCACGCCTAAACTACTGAACCAATTTGCATGGGTATGGAGATATTTTGATACCCGAGAAAGGACATAGGCTACCTTTTATTGCGAAATATGTACCACGGGCGAAGTCGGGGCGGACCTCTAGTTTATTATAATCCATACTAATATTATAAATGCGAAAGTAACTCTGTCTGTCTGTCTGTTACTCAATCACGCTTTAACTACTGAACCAATTTGCATGAAATTTGGTATAGAGATATTTTCATACCCGAGAAAGGACATAGGCTACTTTTTACCCCGGGACATAGGATAGGTTTTATCCCGGAAATCCCACGGGAACGGAAACTATGCGGGTTTTGTTGCGCGGGCGAAGCCGCGGGTGGAAAGCTAGTAATTTTATAAAATTATTATGAGAAATACTACAAGATGATGTAATTTAAACGAAATTTCAATTATTTATGACTAAGAAGGAATGTTTGGTGATACATTGGGAGATTAATTAAAAGATAGACATGGACCCCATTGTATGTATGTCTCAAGGTTTAGAGGACCTCACATACCTTCATTATTTAAGAATTAAGATCGATTAAAGATAAATTCTCAGAAACATTTAAATTAGACTAAATCCTTGAAAATGGCTCATGAATATTTATGACTTCTGTTTAATTTACGTGTCTGGTGATCGGTTTTAGAATTTACTTTTGAAGTTTATGTCCCGGCAGCGAAGCCTCCATTGCAGTGAGTTACGACCTTGTCTTTACGAATACATTTTCACAGAATATCCTTTAGCGTGGTATTCAATTTGTAACTTATGGAGTTATATCCAAACAAATCTATATTCTATATACATACCTAGTTTCTGTTTTTTGGAAATTTCCAAAATTCGGGATTAATTTTCCAAAGTTTGGGTTTCGTATGTGTTCTACATTCAAAAGTATATCGAAAAAAAATTCAGCCCTTCAATATTTTATATCGCTTAAAATTAAATCGGTATCATCTCTAATCCTTGCACAAACTTCCTACATGTTCTAGAAAATCCCTGTACACTTGTACATGCATTTACTATAGCTAAAAACATGGGTTGAGTAATATAAAAGATATTCATTCCAATAAATATGACGGTTTTGCCAAACATACGACAACCACGATCTCGTTTCTACCAGATTAGCATTTCAAATACGTTCAGTGAAAGTGGATCTATTGAATAACGTAAGGACGTTGGCTTTACTATTATTATTGGTTTTATTGATAGTATCACGCAACTGGTACTGTAGCAGAAATATATTCAAATATATCAGATAGCATTGAACTTTATTGAGCTGCGGAACTTTATCTGAAACCAGCTAAAATATTGTTAGGTTATAAAAATACAATAATTTATTTATTTATAAGCTTTATTGCACACAAACAGAAAATACAAATATTTAGTCAAAAGGCGGCTTTATTGCTACAAGCAACACAATACAATTACAATTGCAATTAGGTACAATAATTTATAATCAATAAAATGAAAACAAGCAAACGATTGAACGAATGATTGTTTATTATCTTACACTTTTATCAAAAAAAAATCAATTAGAAATTTTATCACACAATCTTTATATATAAAAATGAATCGCAAAATGTGTTGGTAAGCGCATAACTCGAGAACGGCTGAACCGATTTCGATAATTATTTTTTTATTATATTCCTTGAAGTACGAGGATGGTTCTTATGTAGAGAAAACGTAAACATGTACCACGGGCGAAGCCGGGGCGGACCGCTAGTACTAGATATATATGTAATATGCAGGATGCCTATGATCGGTTCGGCATAATATGACTGTAATTTTTTCTTTAGTGATAAACAATCAAAACTTCAGACTGTCTCCTTTATTTGAAATTGGTTAAAAGTTTTTAAAAACCCTTTCATTATAAGTTATCTATCATCCAGTCCGTCCAACGAAGTCATATTTTTCTTCCGCCAAAACTTTTCTTCTGGTATTATACCACAAAATAACTTTGTTACAAGGTCCAAGTTCATCTTTACACTGTTAAAATAATATATTTTTAGCACATTGAGGCCGCGATACCCGCATACCCGATAAATTGAACAAGACTCGTTGTTTTTGAGTCCTGTGACAAGCCCGTATGTTCAAATTATGAGAAGTGACGAAATTTAAGACGTAATTAATTTGCAGTTTTTGAAAGGAGTTTTTAGACTTTTAGAAGTGTTTGCCAAATTCCAGCACAAAAGAGACCTCGCGGGATGCAACTAGTCTTACGATGAATTAAAATAAACTGTAAGGTATATTGCAACATCAATGTTACATTATAATATTATCAATGAGTAAATAATATGACTAAAAGTAAAGTTACATGTTTGCAATTTTCTTACAGTTCATTCTTACAAAGCAGTTTTTATCTTGTGGAATTACTTGTGTATTCGTCTTAAGATAATATTATCAAATAGCACATTTATTAGTTAACATCTAAGTTGTTACAAAATATATACTCCATAACAAAATATATATATGCCTCACTCAAATCTTCTTAAATATGTACGTTCAAGTTGGTATGTTAAATACAATTCAACAGATGTTGATGTGATTATCATCTTTCGCGTGGGCGTTGAACCAATATATGATATCTACAGCCGTCAAAAATATTAACCGCTTGTTGAAGATCGTTGTTCTACCTCATACCAGGTACCAGGTAAAAACTCTCTTCGCCAAACATCATCCTATGAGATTTTTTGCGTGCAAATATTCTCACAAACCTTCACGTTTATAATATTTTTATTAAAGAAGCATTCGATTATAATATTATATTAAGCTTGAGGACTTGATACATTTCACATGTTTTATATAATATTATGTAGAGCAGTAGATATCATTTGATCACTGCAGGATGTACGTTTGTTACATGATGGAAGAAACATGACAGTAATATAGATTCATCAGAATAACACATCAGGTATACATTATTCACGGGTTCGTCCGCGTGTGAAACTACGCGGCACTATTTGTCATATAATATAGAGCTCTACAATTTTTGGTTGCATTCTGTTTAATGTAAAAGTAAATGTAAGTCGACTCGTATACGTGCTTATATCTATTACAATAAGGTTCACTTTACTGCATGTATAAGTTATGCACTTGACCTCGGAAAGGACATTAAAGTCAATTTCTTCTCAATGTTTACCTTTTTATCTCACGCTTGGTGCATTCACTTCATCAGACAATAAATAATTATTATCAATGTATTAATTAATTTTAATATTTATAAATAATTAGCTGCGCTTCGCGGATTCACCCGCGTGGCTCCACTCCTGTTGGTCTTAGCGTAATGATATATAGCCTATAGCCTTCCTCGATAAATGGGCTATCTAACACCGAAATAATGTTTCAAATCGGACCAGTAGTTCCTGAGATTAGCGCGTTCAAACAAACAAACAAACAAACTCTTCAGCTTTATAATATCAGTATATTATATCGAAATTATTTCAAAGCATACCTATTTATTTAAATTCATATTTTTTTGTTAAAAATACATAGGTTAAAATAACACTTACCTATCAGCCCTTCACTACATAATATTATCGTAATGTATTCTCTAGCCAATGCTTTATTTTTAGATTTGCGTGTAAACAAAACCTTATCATACATAGAGAAACAATTACAGGCTTAGACGCATATCTCAAAGCTCTACCTGTGATTCATCTCTTGAAACCTGTCATTCGAGCGCGGATTGTTTGCGCGGGCGCACGTGCACACTATTTTTTTAGTTTTTAGTGTAAAGTGTAAGTGTATGTGTAAAGTGTAGGGGTTAGTGTAAAGTGATGGTGCGTAAAGTGACGTGTTTCAGCATGCGGCGGGCGAAAGTGGTGCCAGCGCCATCTAGCGATGGTATCTACACTATAGACCTGTCATCCACATCGACTCTGGATGTGGTAAGAGCACGTGTGATGGGCCCTCTTCACAATGGGCAGCGTTGGCCCATTAAATAATCGTCGGGGTATACCACCATTATTAATACAGTATATTTAGGCTCTACACTATCGTGATTGCCTCTACTCGTCCAACGCTGCCCATTGTGAAAGGGGCCCGTGAATGTCAAATATCATATCACTAGCTGCAGCAGTTATGCCCCTTTTTCGAGTTTTCTCTGCAAGAACCTTCCTTGTGTCTTAACATAAACGTTAACAAAATGCCGTTCAATTAGCAATTCATTTTTATTATATAGATTGTTTTATGCAAATGTTTTGTTTTGAAATTATGGCATTTATGGCTAACATTATGGTGACATTAATATTAATTTAGTATTTAAGTAGTTTTAAGTTCATATGGGCCGTAGTTTTAAGTTATATTAAGACCTTTAACTGTAACTACATTTGTTGCCTGAAATAAACAAATAAAAAAAAAATATTCTAGTTTGTGAGGCAACCTTGTTGGATGGCATTGAGTACCGTGGTATTTTTATTGGGGTCCAATAAACTCTTAGTTCTGAGAAACGGAATGTTTCAGAAAGTTCCGAGTTCGATACAGAGAAAGGTTTAATTGGCCAACATTTAAATGGGATTCAATTGCATGTTATATTCTTATATGGTTCTATAAATTGCAAGTTATATTCTTATTTTATAAGCGAATTGTAGTAGGTAATGTATGAGCAAGTAGTACTCAAAATCTAGTTAATTTTATGCATTGAAGGTTTAACATTAAATGAAAGCAACAATTTTATTCTTATAGACCTATAAAACGTATTTTTAAATAGTAAAATTATCACGATTTAAAAATACCTAACTATGTACAATATCACCTTCTCAAAAGGTAGTAGTAGTAGAGATAATTTTAATCTCTATTTACATACAATAAGGATTAAAATTATCTGAATGTTAATCTGTAACGAGAGTCATATAATTTGAAATATTTATTTATTACAATTTACACATTACAATGTGGTACACCGTACACTTTAAAGAATGTATGTAGACTGCAGACTGCAGTAGATATACCTACTATTGTCTATTCATAATAATACTAGAATTCCGACCGCATTTGTCTAACACCTAATAAATGCTATACTAAAACCTTCCTCCTGAATCACTCTATCTATTAAAAAAACCGCATCAAAATCCGTTGCGTAGTTTTAAAGATTTAAGCATACAAAGGGACATAGGGACAGAGAAAGGGACTTTGTTTCCCGTTTATAATATAATATACCTACTCTATGCTTTGTTTTATACTATGTAGTGATTAGTAGGATAACTAGCAGTACCTAGACTTGTAGTACGTCAGTTTTATTATGTATTCTCTACTACATAGTTATTTACAAATCAATGAATGGAGAACACCTTGTAACAATGACGTATGATAACATTGCGATTATACAGTCCATATGCCAATAGGCTACAATGTTTGTGAATTTTCAGCAAAGGCGTAGATTTTCTGTACTGTTTTATAAACACAAGTTGAGGAAGTGAACAAAGGTGTTATGGCTTATGGCAAACATTAACTGGATTTTTGAAGTGAAACTTCTTAATCGGGGTTGGAAAAAAATTTAGTGTAACATTTTTTCGTTACGCGTCATCTTTTTCTTATCCCTACCACGCGTGATTCGACGTATTTCTGTAAAGTTGCATACAGTAAATTATTTTTTAAAAAATAAGGTCATAAAGAAGTTTCACTTCTTACGTGTGTACACTAGTACACGCACATATTTTTTTAATTTAGGTATTTATTGGTGACATTTTAGTTAAATTAAAGAAATTTTAACTATTACTTTCGTAACATAGTAACCCTTTCCTACCGTAAAGGATAGTGTCTAATTTTTGTCTCCTTGTTTCATTGAAATATTGTGTGAACTTGGACTATATAAAAATGTTTTCTCGTAAATTAATACGTGTTAATTCCTTGATATAAAATCAATAAGGTTAGACAAGGTTATGGTTAACCTACAATTAAGTATTAATTATTACATTGCCAAGTGACATTCTATTGTCAGTTGATTCCTTAGTTTGATTCAATAGAAATATTTAATATCATAAAATACTAGCGGTCCCCCGGCTTCACCCGTGGTAATATTTACTTTTCGCTACCTCGTACTTCAAGTAATATTATTATAAAAAAAAAGGGATCAATGAAATCGTTCTCGAGTTTTGCGCTTAGCAATACTTTTGGCGATTCATTTTTATTACACATATGATATAATGTCTTTATTTATGACTTTTTTTATATCCAATCAATCTCTTTCAAATTGTAGGAAATATTTATGAAAATTATGAAAATTATGAAATGAAAGACAATATTAAAGTAATCGTAATACATATTTTATAACAACAAAATAGGACACTATCAATCTAAAACTTTCCAAAACACCGAAAATATAATACATATAGTACACTTCGAATATCACTATGTACTTTTTCAATTATCATAAGCACGACTCTTTATTATATGAATATCATCTATATATCTACGTATATAATTAAATTGTTAGTGTAAAATAGTTCTTATTGCTGTGAATATAGAGTTTTAAATCGAGTGACAATGTTTCTTTAAATGAAAACCCGTTTTCGGCTTGTACAAGATTCAAAAGTAGGCTTCATCGAATTATTAGTTATTTGTTTTTTATGACTTACTCGAATATTATTGCCGGCTTTAAATTAATCTATCAAACTTAATTGAACCCGAGTTCTATAAAGTACAAAATCTTCGCCTGAACCTGTTTCATTTTACCTATGCTACATTTTTTTTAAGCTATTGCATAGCTTCTATCGCGGGCCTTGAGCGCGGGGACCGAATCCAGAAATTCCGTAACGAAAAAACCTCACGCTCCCCACTCCGACGGGCACGGAGGTGTGGCTTGAAGGCATAGCATGCAATAGCTTTACCGCGGCAGTCCCCGAGTGCCACACGTCTTTTTTTGTATGCTGCACTGAATAATATAAATACTACGTGCAATAGAAGTCTATTATTAAAACTACCTACATATTGTTTTTAGTTTACCATTTTTGTCTGTTTGTATATGTTAGCGATTACCACTGAAGCTGCTGAACCGATTTCACAAAATATATTTTTGTTATATTTATTTATATATGTTAATGCCTCGTGAATGCATTCGAGTGACAGTCATAGATATAAAATACTAAAAATTTGATTATAAAAAATTTAATGTAGGTAACTATACATTAAATTATTTTAAAATCAAATTTTTTAAACCAGTCAGGTATTAATGCATGACATAATGAAAATGATAATATTCCATTGAATCCATTGTTAGCTGTTAATAGCAGGATTTCCCGTTATAGTCATAATACAACGAATTATACATATAGGTATAATATAATTTTAGTACTAAATAAAGTACCTCAGTAAAATGATACGATAAATAAAATGATCCTATAAACGTACACAATTTGTATATATGCGAAAAAATTCCATAGAGCCAATCGTCTAAAGCCGGCTACTCACGTACCTGCCGCAGGGGCAATATTGGCGGTCGGAGCAGTTTCAGCTGTTCTCTAAATTACCCCTGATTGCCTATAAACATTACAATTAAGAGTGCAATTCCAATATTGCCCCTGCTGCAGGTACGTGAGTATCCGGCTTAACCACCCGCGTCAACAAAATTTTAATCAAAATTTAGATACTTTTTGAGTTCCATTACAAACATACTATATTTCTTCTCACACAAAATAATCTATTAAATATTGGTGTACTTGATGATTAAAATGTCAATCAAATAAAGAAAAGAGTTGGCTTTTACGTGCAATTTGACCTTTACTGTAACCGCCGCGCTGGCTATCCAAGAATGCTGTTTTCAAGCATTTATCACCATAGATAATCATCGTTATAAGTCTTCATAGAATTATGATGGAATAAAATGATGAATTATATAAATAACTATTACTTCAATATGTACTAATCGATGCACGACAAGTGGCCTCAGGAATACAGATATGTGAAGGTTACCTTAGTAATTATTATACCAATGGTTTGATACAAAGTGCGTTTTCTTCGATATTTTAATGAGATGAGAGAACCTGAATATATAAGAATTTCAAATACGTCAATTGGACAATATCAACATATAATTGAGTAAGTAGTATGTGCATATACCACTGCAGTTTATTTTCCTTCACTGGTCTAATATAATAATGAACCAATACAACAAACAATATGCGAATAAAGATAAACATAAATTTACAAAGTAGTTAAAATATATACTAAAATCGCTGTATGGAATTAATTCGATCATTTTATTACAACGTCTCATCTGTATATGAAACACAGGTGATAGAAATATACCTACAAAAAATAGAGGAACATAGAATTTAGAACCTCCCCTTTTAAAAAGACAACCATAGATATCATCGCGAATCGCGATACATGCAAGGAACTCAGAAAAAAGAGAAGATGATCCACTATGTATAAAGAAGGTATAGCAACCATACCTCGCATATTTAAATGCTAAAAAAGGCAAAATGAACAATACCTGTCGACCAGCTGAATGAATCGTCACAGAAATATGAAGAATGTGCAACTACGTGTCATTATTGATTCATAAATATCACGTTTTTTTCTCTTTTTCTCTGCTATTATGTTGAAGAGCACAATCGATTTTGAACTTTATGTTCAAAATCTTTTGAGTCAAAATTGTTTTAGTACTAAAAGTATCGACTTCTTTTATTAAGTGCATGAAACAGGTAGTTTGTTTCGAAGCCTCATTTTTTGCACAATGCCTTTTTTGTGGTTATAGATGCTCATAAATTTGACATTGACCAATGATCATTTGAGAATTGATTATTCTTTATTGTTCTTTTTTCTATACATGTAAAGATATAATATGGTTATCACCATAGGTGAGGTAGGTAGTCTAAGGCACGATTCATATCTATACAGGGTGTCCCACTGTTGGTATACTAAGCTCAAATGAGGTATGAGGTATGAGAATAGTTTTGCATACGCTGAGTACATAAAAAATACTTATAAAATTCCAGACGCATTTTTTTTCAAATAGATGAATTCTTAAAACTCTATGTGTACACCCATAACAAGCAACCCGCCCAGCTTTGCTACCAGCACGTGACCTATCGTTTAAGATTATGTTTTCATAGACAAAATGCTCGCATTAGCGAAGCGGTATATGCCGGCTGCGCGAAGCTAGAGAAGAAAACATGGATTTTTCAGGAAAAATTTAGCAAAAAATTTTTGATGTAATTTTGTTGTTTAAGTATTTTTTACGTGATCAGTGTATGCAAAACTACAAGTCCCTTCGCGCTTAGTATACCAATAGTGGGACAGCCTGTATATTGATAGATTTTTAGATAAAAATCTGGAGATGTAATTTCTTGCTTCTTTCTTGTATGCTTTATGATCTGAGTGCTTATGAAAGACCTGTAAAAATAAAAAAATTAACGCTTTAACCAATGCCTTAACTTTTCATATTATTAACTACTTAGCTTAATAAAAAGCTATTGTAATTATTAATAGAAGTGCCATACAAATGAAGAGCAAAATAATAATACTTAATAAAATGTATATAATATTCACACATGATTAAAACATGTGCACATAACCCTTCCTACATGATTTATAATATATTGTTACGAATGAAGCCATATCGTTAAACAATAAAATTATCAAGCTCATTAAATAAACTATATAAATTACATTTCAATTAAATCCATTAATGCCAAGTGATTTTTATAATTAAATGTCATAATAAATTCTAAATTATTACTGTTCTAGTAAAACCTATACTTTTCTATTACTTCTGGGTATAAGGTAGGTTATTACTAGATTTCTAACATAGCCTTGTATGTACGTGTATGGTAGAGAGCTAATTTTGCTTTGC
The DNA here is from genome assembly GCA_029959065.1 of Colias behrii. NCBI lineage: Eukaryota > Metazoa > Arthropoda > Insecta > Lepidoptera > Pieridae > Colias > Colias behrii. Next base: position 10,050,072 of record JARWMC010000019.1, on the reverse strand, counting down.
CGACAGGAAATTGTTTTAATACTGTTCAATCACTTTTTAAATAAGAATTGTTATTTAATTTATACTGTAAAAGTTCTTTGAATCGTCTCTTACTCATGAATTTAATGTTACTTTCTGAATTTCATTGTTTTCTATGTAAATACTAAATAGATGCTTCAGTTTCAGAAAATTATTTTACTTAACAATTCAGCAAAATTTATGTTGCTATAAAAATATTAAATACCCACATAAATTTGAACACTTATGCAATTAAATTTATCGCTATTAGTAATTAGTAATTACCTCTGGCTCTACAGTAGAGTAATGTATTTTTAAAACGATACTAAATTAAATGATATAGCCAATTAAAAACTTGAATGCATCAAGTGAAAATATGTTATCTGTAAATCTGTGATTCACTTTCTACTAAGCAACTTAGGTTTACATTGTCAGAGTCTAGAGTTCTAGACTATAGGTTATATGTACTTGCGTAGTGACTCATAACCACAGATCCTCATAATGTACAAATATTTGCCTTGTGCAACTGACTACGTTAAATAAATACTACTTGGAATTTTGTTGCTTTTTCTTTATTTTTTATCTGTAGTTTGTTGTTATTATTTTTTATTATAAAATGTATATTCTGGATGAAAATTGCTGATTGGTGATATGAGGACCTCTAAAATTTAAATCCTAAGCACAATGTTTTATAGAACAGTAAAAATATTAGCCTTCTACCATTTTAGCAATTATACCGCATCCAAACTAATATTATAAAAATTAAAGATTAGACTTTTTATTGTTTGTTACGATGTTACTCAAAAACTACTAGACCGATTTTAGTGTTATAGACTAAAATCGGTCTAGTAGTTTACAGAATACTTAATAGTAGCTAACGCATAAACTTTCATTATTCCCGATTGACATAACTATAAGTTAGATTAAAAATTTAAATTAGTTAAATTCTTAATTACCCCAGAATCAACCCGAGCGAAGTCGGGACGCGCCGCTAGTAAACAATAAAAGATAAAAAGTTCATCACAGGCGCCTCTGTAATTTATAGCAGCCTTGCAGATGCAATTAATGTAATTACTACTAAATATAGTTGACGTATTATCTGACCGCACGAATAATAAGTTACGAATAATATGAACAATATCTTATTGTATTTTATTAGATAATAATACTTTAAAGGATAATGGTGTGTCGTAGTGGAAGTCTGGAACATCTTCGTCGAATAATTTATGGCTATATGCCAGCCAAGCGGTACCTATGCGCGTTTTTAGTCTCAAGCGGGTGTCATACGGTTTGGTATTGTACAGTGTGTATAAAAAACTATACTTATTACATTTTATTCAATACAATCTAGTAGTGTATACAGTAGTATAGACTATACTGTATAGTGTAACTATTGGTTTATAAGAAAGAAAGAAGGAATATTCAACGATTTATTCGCTCAATAGGGAAAATAAAAATATGTACATTTCCTATGCCCGAGTTATTATTATTACACTTGCGTGCAAACGTTCGTACAATGTATGAACGTTTGCACTAATGTAGGGAAAGACTTTTGCAAATGTTTTTCTTCACTTTTTTAAGTAAAAGCCGGCAAATCAACTTTGATTTTTGAATCACGATATAACAATAATCACAAAACAGCGTGACACGAATCGAAAATCTCGTCATCGAAAAGACGGTAATAAATCTTATGCAAAATCGAACTGAATTTATTTATGCTAGGTACATTTTAGGTAACATTTTAATCATCTAACGACACTATTTTATATTTAAAGCACCATCCATTAAACTTCCTTATAATATATCAGCTTGATAGATAATATTATTATAACATAACGACTTCCTTACCGCTGCTAAAGTGATGACCGACTTATAGCCTAGATGAATCTAGACATGGTTAATGCACTACCTACCTAATTATCTTTTAGCTACCTATATTTGAAATAAATTTTGACATGGTTAATTATTATTATTAGCTTAACTGAATTTCAAATGGATTTTGATTATTTAATGACTTCGTGCAGAATGCAGATTTTAACTGACTGAAAAAGGAATCGATTTCACATTGTGTGATATTTTTTTATTTTATTATATAGTTCCAATAGGAGCGGAGGATGGTATAAATTTATATGTATGATTGTTTATACATATTATGATACCTTCATAGTGTTTTTGTTCTGTAAATTAGAAAACTCTTCGCTATTTGAACCGTAAAATGTAACCAACTGTATGAATATTCAAATAAGTGAAATTTTCACTAGCATTAGTCACATAGTCTAAATAACATTATTTAAGAAGCTGAATATTGCATAGAACATTCCACCTTATATATCCCTAAGTACCACGAAACAAAGGAATTCCCTTACAGTCAAGCCTCACAAAGCCTGCCAATTATAATGACAATATCACGCGAAATTAAACTCTATACACTTACCTTATGATACATTTTTGTTTGCTAGTATATTATATAGTCAGGTAAAACCTTTACGTGCTTAAATAAATGACGACAAAGACGTTAAAAATAATTGACTTGTGTAAAAAATTGGTTGTGGGAATTTGTTTAGTTTTAGTTTAACAAATGAGAGAATAGTTTAAAGGCCATCGCATACGTCGCGAAACCCGATCCCACTCATCGTCGCAGGCGGCCGAGACACGTCTTGGACGACTCCGACGATGATATTACCAAAGCTAACGCACGGCTAGACTCGGCGATTGAAGCCCAACGTCGAACCAACCGCGACACCGCACACACCACAGCAGAAAGCGTACACCGTCTTCGCCGGCGAAGACGAGGTCCCTTGTTCCGCGTTCCCGCGCCCACCCGGGTGAGCGCCCGTCCGATTAGGGCCCTTCTGGCCTCCTCCACTCAAGCGACAGCCCAAGCCGAGGTTCGTGGTCCCCGTCAAGGGGGGACGCCCTTGTGCATGTCGCTACCAGGGTGAACCTTCAGTTCACCCCCGCGTCCGCGTTAAAATGTAGAAGCCCTTCTGGCTAACATTGAGAGACACCACAAAAAAAAAAAAAAAAAAAAAGAGAATAGTTTAAAATTTAAATATTTACATTGTTACATGTGAAGGAATTCTACCTATTTGTTAATTTATTAACTTTACTTTACATTTGTCAATTAAAATCTGTTGTTAGGTCATCCGAAATTGGCATATTATGTAGCTAGTAATAAACATTATGGCAGGATTTGTTATTATTATTATTACGGTAGGTAGTATAACTTCGGTACAAGAGATATGATATTACAATCGTCTCGTGCTGGTCTGATTATAGTTTTTTAATAAAAATCAAGAAGAAGAGACCACATAACATAGTGGAAATAAATTTTCAATCGCATTTAAAAGCCTTTAAAACTGATACCTAAACATAGTTATCAACATTTTTAATACAAACTTATTCTCAAACAACATAGTACCACAGTTGCACAGATAACTAAATATTTTCTGTAGCAGTTAATTTTGCAGATTCATTCAACAGGCAATATAAAATATTCATACGAAAATTATTTGCATTGCAAATAGCTTTTGTTATTAAAGTACTCACAATCGCTATTTGAACATAATATCTTCATGGTTGAGAGAGTAACAATGTATTGAAATAATGTTTTATCCTAATATATTGGCATCCTGTGAGGTGTTAATTGAATAAAAATGCGTTTTTGTGTTGCATCAAATGCTGAGAGTACAATGGTTATGTATTTATTTTTATTGAGTTTAAGTTTTATTTTGAGACTTTGGCTCGTTCGTATACTGTAGAAATAGCATTAAAGATTAAACATGTATCATTCAAAAGTTAGGTTTACTGATAACTGAGAAGGTATATACGTAGTATATAGGTTTTTTACCGATATGTTGATTACCGCAGCGGTCTTAAAATGAATTTGGAAAAAACATTGCATGTGTATTATTAAGATACATAGTGAAGTTTATGTGTGGGATCGATAGGTAATTGTAATTGAGAAAAAAAAATTAGGGAAGAAAAATAGACTATTATTAGTCTGAACCCAAAGTTCAAGATTAGCATATAAAACGATCTTTTATTTCGCCATAGTAATGTTTTATGTTAACTTTTTTGTAATATTTCGATAAGGGCACGCGATCGATCGCGTGTTGGAGGTTTTCTAGTATACTTGCCGTATAAAAAGAATTTGCAATCATGTGTATATGTCGCAGGGAAATGAGGATATTAGACATTTCACTAGATGACCAGATTTACACGAAATATCCAGTTTTGTGTGTAGTTTTTAAACCCTAACTAACGACAATACGAGTGACTTCTTCATTCATTCTGCTCTTCACTAGATTTACTTTTAATGAATATATTTTAAGTGAATCTATTTTAAGTAAAATATGCATTAAACAAGACAGCGTCATTTTTCGTGATTTAGTGAAGTCTTCATTTACCTGCGACCTATAGAAACTCCTTGACATAATATGTAGAGCTTGAGGGTACTTATAGGCAAGCGCTTGTAAAAACCTATAGCCTAGTTTACATCATAGTAATTTACCTTGCAAAGTAATCATAATGTAACAATGTAATGTTTTTACAGTCTTGCTAATAAGGTTTTTATTTTTTTATATAAGTACCTATTGTAAGAATTAAATAACTGCATAACATAGGTCAGGAATAATCAATGTATATGAAGGTACTTAGGTATTAATATAAAATCATTGAAACAGGTTTAATGGCTAAAAAGATTAATGTAAGTCTGTATCTGATTATACACAAATCTTCAGTTAATACGGGCTAAGCACATAGGTACCTAATATTATTATTTTAATAAAAAAGTCAGTATCAACCACATTCATACGTTATCTATTTTATAAAGGTTTTATAAAGTAGTACCTACTTGGTAATTAACAATCTATTAACTATTAAAAAACAATTTTCAGTTACACTGTCTAAATTTTTATTGTACTTTTAAATTTAGAATAATAAAAATACTTAATAATTATTAGAAATTATTTTCATCCAGTAATATAATTCCGTAATAATGTTTTCTTAAAAAAAACATAAACAGTAGTTAACCACCGGTAGCGCTGACGCCACTTGATAACCTCAAAATAAGTCGCAATTAATTAATATTACATCGTAATAATAATTATTGTTTATGCACAATTAGACGTTTCCTGCATATTTAATTAATTTACAATATTGTACAACCCGTTACGGGACAGCGCCATCTAGCAGGCGATAGTGAACTTTTAATATAAGCGCCATCTATTGTCGAGTAGATAGTACTAAAATTGTAAACAAATTCTCGGTTGACAAGTTCCTAGCTCTTACATTGATAAACAAATAGATATACAATTAAAATTGATTTGAAATTATGTTTGACATTATTTTACTGTATATGACGTTACAAGAAAAAAAACGAAAAATCGCCTATAGATAAGATATTGGAATTAACCGAAGGTTTTTTTTTTATTTTAAACTAAATTGACCTGTTCCTGATAAATTATTACGATTTTTAAGACAAGGAAACAAAAATCCGTCCAAAAATTCATTTTAATTTTTATAGATAAGTGCACTATGATAATGAAAAATATAAAAGATATAAAGCGATATTCATTCCAATACATTTTTGCACATCTGTACAAACAATTTTTAATCAACGCAAGAAGAAATGTAAGTATAGATTATAGGTAGGTAATAGGTATTCAAAAAGTCAGTAGGTAGTTATTAAAATATTATTTTCTAATCTTTTTAAACATCCTAGATTGTTTAGTATCCGATTTTTTTCTGTAAGTATATAAAAATTATACATTCAATTCATACACTCGTAGTTTACAAACGGATAAGATTAATAATAAATAAACTACGGCATGTTTACATTAACGAATATTATGTAATGATGAATTTCGTTCATTCAGAAGTTTATAATAGGTATACGAGGAAACCTTACTCAACATGTTTTACTTTAGAATCGGCAGCGACGACAGATGAAAACCCGAAACTTTTAGTAAACAATTGAACTAAAAATAACGTTTAGGTACTTCATTCATGAACTAAAGTAAATTAGGTAGGTACCTACCTATTATTAATTATTACAATCTCATATTTGGAGTATAAATTTATAAAGAATAGAAAATATTTGATCACGAGGCGAGACTCAACAAATTTTTTCTATTCTTTATAAATTTATTTATATTTATAAAGCATTTGAATGCCGTAAAACCAAAAATATCACATTCTTAATTGGAGTGTTAAAATTGATTGATAAATGATGTAGGTATAACAAGGCTGAATACAGCCTGTTAGTTGGAAGAAAGTCTTTAGGTATTTATTAATCACGATGTTAACAAATCTTATTTTTGTTTGTTATCTTATTTGTCGTATCAGAATCGAATGTCTTTAGAAACAATATTGTGTTAACACGTGAGTAGATAACTTTATCGTTCTTTTCCTTACATGCAGATTGATTCCTCATTTGTTCATTTCCTTTCATTGAAGAAGCATTGATTCCTTGGAAATAAAGTCGCCCACTCATCATAATAACAAAGCTTAATCAAATAGTAAAAATAATTCGAGTACTTATTTCTTACCAGTGTGAAATCCACTTAACACCAATTGGAAGTTGGTCGAGCGGCCGGCGAATGATCAACAACGGACGAACTACGAACTACGAAGCAGTTAGATTTTGACAGCGACTGTGAAAGCTACGCCGTTCGGTTGCGAACGCAACTATCGCGCGCATTTCGTATTCGATTTTCGAAATATTGGAATAAAAAAAATATAGATTAAATATAGTTCTAATCACATTGCATAGATAATAAAATATCGATTCGATTGTTTTTTTTTGTTGCCGAAATTATTCGAATTTTAAAGTGAATTTGTGTTTTCGAGTGATTTAAAAAATTAAAAATGTTTGTGGCGTCTGTGGCTGTGTAATTCAATTCGACTAGGATTTTTGGTGAGTTTTTCAATTTATCGATTTTTCTTACATTTTAATTTTAAATGAAAAAAAAAAATAGACAAATTAAAAACATTGCTTGACAATGCAACAATAATAAGAATAATTTTTAAAACAACTTGAATCTTGATCTAGAAGATAAATTCGAAAAATCATACATGTACCTAGGTATTTAGTTTTATCGTAATTAATAAAAATGATAATATAAAGAATTCAAAATGCATTTGCCTAGTATAAACAATAAACACGATAAAAAAACTCGATGTAACAACATTATAATTACATGTTAGATAAGAATAAACACATATTAAGTAAGAACTAACTGGGATGCGGAATAAAGATTAAAGAGCTTATCGGTGACCTGTCGTTCAATTTGATACATTTGATAATAATACGTCTATACTAGGGTTGACACGAGATAGCAAAAAATAAAATAAATAAACAAATAAAAAATACACAAAAATCGGTCAGAGTCCAAAGGATGGACCAAACAGCGTTAGGTGAATGTGTCGTAAAGTAGGTAACATAATAATATGAAGAAATGTCTATAACATAATTATAGAAGTCGACAATATCTAAATTAAATTTAAAACTCAACTCAAACTCAACCGAAAGAGGCGGGTTTGAATTCCGCCCCGTGATCGTTTTTTTCTAAAACTTATATTTAGTCAAACTCATCCTACCATCTGAAACAGTTTATAAGTAAACCAACCACAACCATTTAAAAACTCTGTTTAAAAAAAAACCTCTGCTCAAGAAGGGAAAGCTATTTTAAAATTGACGTAAATTATTTATTTTAAATAACAATGTGCGTGCTATAAATTAAATACAATCAAGTCACATTAAGTTATTCTAAAACTGTATATTTTTTACTGATATATAATGCGTTCCTCTTCAAATGAGGCCATATTACCTACCTAACTTATTTGTAAGACCATACATGTATTAACTTCATTACTTTTACCATGTATGGTAAAAGTAATGAAGTTGTTCCTTTTAATAGAATCTATCGGTATCAACTTCTTTTTGGGTCATTTTCAAAATATTTGTACGTCACGAAATTGTCAGTAAACTGTTTCGTTAGGAAATGTCAGGAAGTTGTAAAAGTAAGGCTGTATTCAGAATAAGGTAATATTACATATAAAAAAGTAAGATGTCACTAGTTAAAAATATATATATTTTTAGTTACAAAATAATCAACAAACAATCAATTTTTATAATTTTCTGTTTGCTTTTCCTTTTCTTTTCTTCTATCATTAGCTTCTTTCCATTTTTGTCTTCGAGCTTCTTTTTCACTGTCATTAAGATCTGATATTTTTCTTTGTCTTTGTTTCACTTTCTCGAGGTGTTTTTTCCTTTTCTTTTCATATTTTTCAGGGTTTTGCTTTTTTAGTTTTTCAATGTATTTTTTTGCCGTTCGGCACCGGTTAGCGGCATTCTGAAACTAAAAAAAGCTGTTGGATATATTTTGAATAAAAATAAAAACAAAAGTAAGCATCACTCGTGTGGGTGGAAAAGCGATCAACACTAAATGCAATAAGGCAAGCGTTATCCCATCAGAAACCACTTGTAAAATTGGAGGCCAAGACTCACTGATCCGCTTTCACTATAAAAAAGTTATCAGATCCCAGGAAAAGTCAAGCCCCTAAGCCCGACTTTACTAACCCTACATCATGGTTTAAACTTTGATTATATACTCCCTAGATAGAGTATCGGCGCGTCAAAAGCGTCGATAAAAATGTCAGCTAACTGTTAGCCTCCAAAGCGCTCACCACTCCTCAGTGTCAATTGTAACGTCAAGAGATACGCACGCACGGCTCATTTTTTGCGTTTGATTATTTCGGTGAAAATGACAAGCTGCGCGATTAAAATCTGCAGAAATTACAAAGGACGTTTACGAACAACTAAAAAAATCTCCTACCATCGGTAAGTAACTCAAAACTAATAGTAATTTACGGAAACAAAAATAACAAATTCATAATTATTTTCACAAAATCAACGCGTCGTTTTTTAGTGTTGCCAGTCTTGGATTGCGAATTTCCCCATAGAGTTAGTTGTCTTAAAAGCTGATGTATGTTCATTTTTACCCGACTGCACCAGAAGGAGGAAATACATCAGGGAAGGTGTGTGTATGTATGTATGAATGTATGTGGGTGTGTTTTAAAAACTGTTTGGCTGAGCCTACAGCCTTAATGGTTGGACCGATTGTTTTTGTTTTGCAAGCTTCCGCGCAGTCGGATGTTTTTTTTTAGTCTTAAATATTTTAATATTTATTTTTGAAGTAAAACTTCTTTAGGCGCGGTTGAGAGTAAATGAGATTATTTTTCGGATGGAAATAACGCTCTATAGTCTGTTGACACAATTTCCGCTACTTAAAAACAGAAAAAAAATCTATACGTCTCAAAGGTCGGTATACCTGTTTAAGAATATCTATGGACGCAGTATAATTTTTTTTAAATTGTACCGATTTCGTACAAAATCGATATCTGAGGCTCCCTGGGATCACAAAACAGGAAACTGGTACCAAAATTGAAAAAAAGTCAACGCCATTTTGAAATTTTCTGTTATTGTACCGATTTCGTTCAAAATCGATATCTGAGGATCCTTAGGATCACAAAACAGGAAACTGTTACCAAAATTGAAAAAAAGTCAACGCCATTTTGAAATTTTCTGTTATTGTACCGATTTCGTTCAAAATCGATATCTGAGGCTCCCTGGGATCGCAAAACAGGAAACTGTTACCAAAATTGAAAAAAAGTCAACGCCATTTTGAAATTTTCTGTTATTGTACCGATTTCGTTCAAAATCGATATCTGAGGCTCCCTGGGATCGCAAAACAGGAAACTGTTACCAAAATTGAAAAAAAGTCAACGCCATTTTGAAATTTTCTGTTATTGTACCGATTTCGTTCAAAATCGATATCTGAGGCTCCCTGCGATCGCAAAACAGGAAACTGGTACCAAAAATTTAAAAAGTCAGCGCCATTTTGAAATTCTTTGTTATTGTACCGATTTCGTTCAAAATCGATATCTGAGGATCCTTAGGATCACAAAACAGGAAACTGTTACCAAAATTGAAAAAAAGTCAACGCCATTTTGAAATTTTCTGTTATTGTACCGATTTCGTTCAAAATCGATATCTGAGGCTCCCTGGGATCACAAAACAGGAAACTGGTACCAAAAATTTAAAAAGTCAGCACCCATATATCAACTCTTGCTGCCAAACTCAGCTCTGCTGCTTACGCTGGCAGAAAGATTCGACAGTTAACTGACATAGAAACTGCAAGAATTGTATATTTTGCTTCTTTACCAGCTGAATTTATTAAATTTCGGTACCATTTTCCTGTTTTGTGATCCCAGGGAGCCTCAGATATCGATTTTGAATGAAATCGGTACAATAACAGAAAATTTCAAAATGGCGTTGACTTTTTTTCAATTTTGGTAACAGTTTCCTGTTTTGTGATCCTAAGGATCCTCAGATATCGATTTGGAACGAAATCGGTACAATAACAAAAAAATTCAAAATGGCGCTGACTTTTTAAAATTTTGGTACCAGTTTCCTGTTTTGCGATCCCAGGGAGTCTCAGATATCGATTTTGAGCGAAATCGGTACAATAACAACGAATTTCAAAATGGCGCTGGCTTTTTAAAATTTTGGTACCAGTTACCTGTTTTGCGATCCTAGGGATCCTTAGATATTGATTTTGAACGAAATCGGTACAATAACAGAAAATTTCAAGATGGCGTTGACTTTTTTAAATTTTGGTAACAGTTTCCTGTTTTGTGATCCTAAGGATCCTCAGATATCGATTTTGAACGAAATCGGTACGATAACAAAGAATTTCAAAATGGCGCTGACTTTTTAAAATTTTGGTACCAGTTTCCTGTTTTGAGATCCCAGGGAGCCTCAGATATCGATTTTGAACGAAATCGGTACAATAACAGAAAATTTCAAAATGGCGTTGACTTTTTCAAATTTTTGTAACAGTTTCCTGTTTTGCGATCCTAGAGATCCTCAGATATCGATTTGGAACGAAATCGGTACAATAACAAAAAAAATCAAAATGGCGTTGACTTTTTTAAATTTTGGTAACAGTTTCCTGTTTTGTGATCCTAAGGATTCTCAGATATCGATTTTGAACGAAATCGGTCAATTAACAAAGAATTTCAAAATGGCGCCGAATTTGGGTTAAATTTAAAAATGATGCAGGCGAAGCTGCCGGCAATAATAAGCATAAAATATAAGGGTATTTTTATAAGTCGACACATTATTACATTAATTAATAAAACATATTTTGTAAATGCTAATTGATTTTTATTTGATTGTATTTTCTATTCTATAAAAATCATATTCTAACTCAGAGACAACTAAACACAATTGAAAGTACAATATTAAACTATTATTTATGATTTTATTAACATGACATAATTTTACAGGTTTTGCCCCATTTTATGGGGAAAAATTCATTAGCTGGTAACTCCCTGATACAAATGACGCTGGTGTAAGACATAGCAATCGCTAAGCGTGTGTGCGTGCCTCACTCACACATGCTTGTAAATACTGGCCAGTTTTTGTTGCATCGGCCATTGCGTGAGGCGTTATCTAGGGAGTATATAATCAAAGGGTTTAAAAAAGTATGGCCTGTAGTTACAAAAAAATAATCTTGAGAGATTTATTGATTTTCTCCTTTATTTTTATTCGTTACATTAATTTAAAACACATTTTAATATCTTATTTTCATACTTTACACATGAGACCACAGCTTTACCGTCTACAATTTACTGACGTCAGTAAATGTCACGAAATTGTTCGTCAGTAACATGTAAAAAATAACCTAAGAAATACTTTTACACAAAACATAATAACATTTACCATTAGATTGAAAGTGTAATCTATTACTCTAGTCATAATATAAGTATATTACAATTGCGGTAGGTGAATTCTTCAAAATGTACTTACTTTTGTTGAGAATACGTCGTTAGGAAAATGTAACTAAATTTTTTGCACAGCACACTACAGGACTTCTTCCGTGTCTGGACGACGAACAAAATGGCGGCGCGTTAATGTGATCTTACTTTTCGTGACATGACTAGTGTTGCCAATGATTAGAGTTAGATTCCTCCTCTTTGTGATACAAGAAGTTGGTTAATTATGTCAATAAATCAGTGTCACGAAATTGTAACGATTGATAGGGACATTTTTATAATATGTCATTCTTCGTTTATTTAAGGTAATTGAAATAGTTTAATCTATCAGATATAACACTTAAAACATTGCTTTTTAATTATGATACAAAAAACTAGGTAGTTTCATACAAAAATTCTGATAAAAATATTGATTTTCATTGTCGTCCACATGGGGGACAATAAAAAATGTATGGTGTTTTTTTTGTTACTTTATTTTCACATTAAACTTATGTAAGGATTTGAATCGCAATTGATTGCTTTTTATCAGAAATGACATGCAGTATGCTTAAGTTTAGTCTGTAAAACGTTAACAATGATTTATTTCAGTCGTAACCATATTTTTTTCGAAGATTTTTTAGGGGGACAAACATTTTTTAGTAATGTACAATTATTTTGAAAACGACTCTTTTACAACATATCGTTGTTAAAGTATTTACTTAGAAAATGTTTAACCACTTCAATTTACTGTACTAAAAAGAGGTAACATATCAATTAGCACAATTAAAGGGAATATTAAAAATTATAAGGCTTTTTTTATTTTGTACCTATAAATCGATGAAATGCAGATATGAATTGATAGTAAAGAAAACATTCTGAATTAGGTCGCAATCCTGTAGTCGTGTAATAAATCACTACATAAATAATTGATAATAATATTATTGGTCGAGTGACAGCCCTAGCCGCTAGTGCCTTGAACTTAAACGCGATAACCCGTTCCGCGTTACTATTACACTACATATTGCCAATATGTACACACTTTTTTGAGTGGTGTATGCGTTTTCAACCCATTTCCCCGCCTCCGGGAAGTTGGCACCGCACTTTGAAGTTAGAAAAATTTTAAAGGTTGTTCCAGGTTGTTCTAGGTTTGTTCTACATTGTTCCAGAATTGCATACAGCTGAGATTAAAACTTTTCGAGAAAAGTCAAAAAACCCGATTTTTGAGCTGGCACCGCACTTTTTAGATATCGCGATTCTGGCGGTTGTTCTGAGTTGTTCTAGGTTTGTTCTATATTGTTCCAAAATATCGCGTCCGAAAAAAAATTATTTTCCACAAAATTCGTATAAAACCAAAAAGAAGTTGGCACCGCAGTTTGAAGTTAGAAAAATTTTAAAGGTTGTGCCAGGTTGTTCTAGGTTTGTTCTATATTGTTCCAAAATATCGCGTCCGAAAAAAATTTATTTTCCACAAAATTCGCAAAAAACCAAAAAGAAGTTGGCACCGCACTTTGAAGTTAGAAAAATTTTAAAGGTTGTTCCAGGTTGTTCTAGGTTTGTTCTATATTGTTCCAAAATATCGCGTCCGAAAAAAATTTATTTTCCACAAAATTCGCAAAAAACCAAAAAGTAGTTGACCTCCGGGAAGTTGGCACCACACTTTGAAGTTAGAAAAATTTTAAAGGTTGTTCCAGGTTGTTCTAGGTTTGTTCTATATTGTTCCAAAATATCGCGTCCGAAAAAAATTTATTTTCCACAAAATTCGTAAAAAACCAAAAAGAAGTTGGCACCGCACTTTGAAGTTAGAAAAATTTTAAAGGTTGTTCGTGGTTGTTCTAGGTTTGTTCTATATTGTTCCAAAATATCGCGTCCGAAAAAAAATTATTTTCCACAAAATTCGTAAAAAACCACCTCCGGGAAGTTGGCACCGCACTTTGAAGTAAGAAAAATTTTAAAGGTTGTTCCAGGTTGTTCTTGGTTTGTTCTATATTGTTCCAAAATATCGCGTCCGAAAAAAATTAATTTTCCACAAAATTCGCAAAAAACCAAAAAGAAGTTGGCACCGCACTTTGAAGTTAGAAAAATTTTAAAGGTTGTTCCAGGTTGTTCTTGGTTTGTTCTATATTGTTCCAAAATATCGCGTCCGAAAAAAATTTATTTTCCACAAAATTCGCAAAAAACCAAAAAGAAGTTGGCACCGCACTTTGAAGTTAGAAAAATTTTAAAGGTTGTTCCAGGTTGTTCTAGGTTTGTTCTATATTGTTCCAAAATATCGCGTCCGAAAAAAATTTATTTTCCACAAAATTCGTAAAGAACTAAAAAGAAGCTGGCACTGCACTTTTAAGATATCACGATTCTGGCGGTTGTTCTGAGTTGTTCTAGGTTCGTTCTATATTGTTCCAAAATATCGCGTCCGAAAAAAAATTATGTTTCAAAAATTTCGTAAAAAAAATGGCGAATGTTGAGTCTTGTTAGCAATTGGGGGCAGTCAATATTATTGTTTAAAAGTTTAGGTACGAAAATTAGATCAAAAATGTCCCTTCGATTTTCTAGTCAAATCATATTGAAGTTAGAGAGTCGGTCTTTGAGTGTAGTTTTTTCTTTGGTGACCCATCAAAGAAAAAACTACACTTCTGTTATAAAAATAATTGAATTTTTTTGAAGATGTATCATTTTACGAATATTTTATTTTTTACTCAGCAAGTATCACAGACTCAACACCATTCAGCACAACTCTTGTGTTTTTTAGTTTTCGAAAATGGTATGATCAACTTCTGTAAAAAACGCATTTTTTTTTGTGTCTTCATTAACGAAAAATTAAATTTTTTCTCCAGCACAACGAGTAGCAGAAAGCAAACTGTACAATTGTACAGTAAAAGTTCCTTATTCGCGGGGTATATGTTCCATAAATATGCCGCGAATACAGAAACCATGAATACGGAATGGTAATTTATATGGGATTATAGGGAATACGTTCCTAAGTGACGAAATAAAAAAAAAACAAATGCATAAAAAATTAATTAAATTGAAGTTTTTGAACATTTTAATTAATTATCTTAAGACTTAGGCAATGGTTTGAAGAATTTTGTAATTTTTTCTTGCTTGGCAGTTTTCAAAAGCTCCTTCAATTCAGACTGATACACAGCAGTCGCATTAGCAATTTGCCTCTTAAACCTTAAGTTCACTTTAAGTGATAACACAGATTTTTTTCGTGTCGAAACTCGTTTCTAATTTTTTTTTAGTTGACATTATAAACTAGGAAGAGTGCAGTAGACGATTTACTCTATCACAATTTTTGCAACGAATGTGAAAGACGAAACAATAAAACAATAGAACAACCTGGAACAACCTTTAAAATTTTTCTAACTTCAAAGTGCGGTGCCAACTTCTTTTTGGTTTTTTGCGAATTTTGTGGAAAATAATTTTTTTTCGGACGCGATATTTTGGAAAAATATAGAACAAACCTGGAACAACCTTTAAAATTTTTCTAACTTCAAAGTGCGGTGCCAACTTCTTTTTGGTTTTTTGCGAATTTTGTGGAAAATAAATTTTTTTCGGACGCGATATTTTGGAACAATATAGAACAAACCTGGAACAACCTGGAACAACCTTTAAAATTTTTCTAACTTCAAAGTGCGGTGCCAACTTCTTTTTGGTTTCTTGCGAATTTTGTGGAAAATAAATTTTTTTCGGACGCGATATTTTGGAACAATATAGAACAGACCTAGAACAACCTGGAACAACCTTTAAAATTTTTCTAACTTCAAAGTGCGGTGCCAACTTCTTTTTGGTTTTTTGCGAATTTTGTGGAAAATAAATTTTTTTCGGACGCGATATTTTGGAACAATATAGAACAAACCTAGAACAACCTGGAACAACCTTTAAAATTTTTCTAACTTCAAACTGCGGTGCCAACTTCCCGGAGGTGGTTTTTTACGAATTTTGTGGAAAATAATTTTTTTTCGGACGCGATATTTTGGAACAATATAGAACAAACCTAGAACAACCTGGAACAACCTTTTAAATTTTTCTAACTTCAAATTGCGGTGCCAACTTCCCGGAGGTGGTTTTTTACGAATTTTGTGGAAAATAAATTTTTTTGGGACGCGATATTTTGGAACAATATAGAACAAACCTAGAACAACCTGGAACAACCATTAAAATTTTTCTAACTTCAAAGTGTGGTGCCAACTTCCCGGAGGTCAACTACTTTTAGGTTTTTTGCGAATTTTGTGGAAAATAAATTTTTTTCGGACGCGATATTTTGGAACAATGTAGAACAATCCTAGAACAACCTGGAACACACTTTAAAATTTTTCTAACTTCAAAGTGCGGTGCCAACTTCTTTTTGGTTTTTTGCGAATTTTGTGGAAAATAAATTTTTTTCGGACGCGATATTTTGGAACAATATAGAACAAACCTAGAACAACCTGGAACAACCTTTAAAATTTTTCTAACTTCAAAGTGCGGTGCCAACTTCTTTTTGGTTTTTTACGAATTTTGTGGAAAATAATTTTTTTTCGGACGCGATATTTTGGAACAATATAGAACAAACCTAGAACAACTCAGAACAACCGCCAGAATCGCGATATCTAAAAAGTGCGGTGCCAGCTCAAAAATCGGGTTTTTTTACTTTTCTCGAAAAGTTTTAATCTCAGTATGCAATTCTGGAACAATGTAGAACAAACCTAGAACAACCTGGAACAACCTTTAAAATTTTTCTAACTTCAAAGTGCGGTGCCAACTTCCCGGAGGCCATTTCCCCACGAAAAGAGTAATATTTTTTAGGGAAATTAAGAATTATTGTTTACTGATTCGTGTAGGTATATTAAAAGAAAAACTAAATACAAAGTTATTGACGTGACAACGTCTTAAATTAGGTTGCCAGCCGCGCCACTTATGAAAAAGTGTAACGCTCGGTAACGTTACGATGAGTCACCGAACGAGAGAGAGGCCCGCCGAATGCCTTGCGTCTCTCTCCCACTCAACTATGATCGTTGTCACGTAAAATCTTCGCCCGTAAAACCGACTTTACAGGCAACCATTTTTTTTTATCATACCTATAACATTCATATTGCCTAGCTTGGAAAATGTATCTCATAATCTAAGAACGAAATGCAATATAATTTAAAAGGTACTAAAACTTAGTTAAATTCAGATTTTATCTAAGTGCATGCAATCATTATTTTATCCAAAAACGTTTACAATATTCGATCTCCGAAACTCGTGAGTCAATAATTTCGTAATAACAAATTTTTTACATGACATGTCCTTAAAACTTTCGCTTACAAAATAAAGGATATCAGTGGGAAAATCCACACGGATCGATCGTCACTTACAGGGTTTGTTAAGAGGTCACCCATTTCTTTAAATTTTGAATATTTTTCTGTTCCGTCGTTATCGATAGAGTCTAATTGCTGTTTCTCATCTTACTTACTTATGTTGATAAGAATAGATATTATTTATGGCTAATTCTAATATTTGATAATCAGTAGATTCTAAAAAATAACGAGATAAATGCTATTTAAAATTAAAATTAGGTACATGTGAAAGTAAAATTTACGTTTTTGAAAATATACACAGGGTGCCTAGATATAAGAATATACAATGTATGTATATCTATTTGTTTCGCAATCTTCGAGACGGCTACGCTGAATTAGGCGGTTAGGCAACATGCATAGGCAGATTTACTTACTACAATTTTGGAATAATATGCGAAATTTCTAAAAAAAATCGTCACAAAAAATCTTTTCTTATGCCAACGATAGTGTATGGCTATACATAATAGTTTTAGTTTACATAACCTTCCTACATTTACATTTCCTACTATTCCTGTAGACATAATAAGGGATGTGGGGCTTGCCTGATCAAGATCCCATGCTTATCAAACGTGAATACCAACATTAAGCGCGATTTTATTGCCGTTAAAATAAATTCACTCTATAAAAAGATTTTGTATGTATTAAATGCAGTTTTATGTTGTTTATGTTTTGTAAAGTGAATTAACAACGAGCGGATGAAACGCAGATTATTTTAAGCTTTTCTTTTAATTCGATAATAATAAAAACTTAAATCGAATCGAATACACTTATATGAATAATACCTAAAGTGTATTCGTAAATGGATTAAAGAGATCGTAGGTCGTTTTTCCGCGTTGATTAATCTATCTACGTACAAAATCTCAGGCAAAAGGTTTTAATCATTTATTACGTAAGTAGGCATTTTTAAAGTGTAATATTAGTGGCAGAGGCGGCTCGCCCTTAGGAGCGCTGGTGCAGTGAACTCCCATAAATAATTATAATAAAATCATACTCCTTAATTTAATTATTAACATTAATTATTACTATTTAAAATCAATCGTAATCTTTAAAACTACTGTTAATACCAATGAATATATCCATCATTCCATCATCCCATACACCTGTATAATACCTACTGTATTATGTAACGCGCGAAGCGGAGCGCTCACGATTGCGCTCCAATGAAAAAAGATTTGTACATTTCCTAATACGAAATCCAATAGGAGTGAAAGAGAGGGTTTTGCCAGAGCCCTGCGCGTGAAACAAAAGATTTTCTATGGAAAAGTAGCAAAATTCGGAGCGCCGCACCCGCAAACGTTGCCGGTTCGTTTTTACCGCCCGGCAGGACAGCGATTGCGCGCGACGTTGCCAGTTGCCACTTCTATAATATAAACAAACACTCGAGTCAACTTCAATGCACGCGCGCGAATGCAAATTTGGGAATTTTCTAATTAAAATCATAAGATACGTGTTGAAATAGTCTGTAGTTATCAGTATTACTTGTGAGTGTGAAAATGAACAATTATAATGTGGCGTTCATTAAAAAGTGTGTTAAAACGTTACAAATTCGGCTTGAATTGAAAGCTAAGGGACTGCCACGGCCTGAACTTGACCTTACGCAAAAATGTACGACAAAAACGAAAACATATACGCGTGTGTTTAAATCCGAACAATATTATGTGAAAACACCGTGGTTGTGTGGTTGTGATGAAAGCAACAACAGACATTCGTAAAGCTAGTGCTTTACGAATGTCTTAATGTCACTTTAAGTTATAGATATTTTTGCACACCAAAAAGAAAGACGTATGTATTTCCTTTATAAGTAATTTTTTTGATAAATGTACTGCTTTACACAATGTATTTTCAGTGTTTTATTTCAAGTGAACACCCATAAAATTTTGTCACGAGCCGCCTCTGATTAGTGGGATAGATAATTAAAGTATGTATAACATACTGTAGAGTGAAGTGCATTGATTTCTATTCGAAAATAAATAAATATTGGGAGGAACACAAAACATTGTAAATTTCAAACGGAGTTATACCTAAAATATAATACCTCGCCGTTCATTTTTTTACTCGTATATCAACATTTTTTCTTCGCGTTTTCGACGCTCGTCTACAGAAAGCCTTAGCAGAAAACAATTTTATTTATATACAAAGATTTATGCACTCGATGGCACGTGGGCGAGGAAGTTGTTACAAATTTATAGTTTTTCATACGGATGATAAAATAATAAAATAGCTTGATAATTCAATATCTAGGGCTATGCATTACAAAATGGTTTATTTATTTCTGGATTATTTTAAGGTGAGAGAAAGCTCAATTCATGGAAATAATATCTAGGAGTGCTTTCTTGTTTTAGGTGCAAATTGCAATATATTTATCCTAAAGAATATGAAGTCCCAGCATTTCTATCACATATTTTATACTTAGTTTAAATATTTGTATTATTTGAAGAAGTCTTGTGAACACATTGATGCTTTAGAATTAGAAGAAATCACTAAAAGCAGTCGGACATTTCATCGAATGTATATGCATATTTTGCATTTCGCGGTGCATTACCGTTAATTGCAATGTATTTATTACACCAAAAATAAAAACGTGTGGCACTCGGGGACTGCCGCGGTAAAGCTATTGCATAGCATGCCTTCAAGCCACACCTCCGTGTCCGTCGGAGTGGGGAGCGTGAGGTTTTTTCGTTACGGAATTTCTAAATTCGGTCCCCGCGCTCAAGGCCTGCGATAGAAGCTATGCAATAGCTTAAAACTTTAGAGTATCCGCCATAGCAATTAATACAAAAACGGTAACGGGACTGCTCCATATTTCAGAAATAATTTATAATTTAACATAGCATATATTATGAGTGTGAATTTACACATAAATATCTAGAATTATCTAGAACCCTAGTTTATAAACGGGCGTTGCTACTAGCAACGTAACGGTAAACGCAGTTTAAACAATCGGATGCTAAACAGTAGTTTAGCTATGACTGGGGTTTGTTAGTAAATGCATTATAGCAAATAGATATCTGCTAACAAGGTAATCAATACTGTAATACATGTCTATTGGGTTTTACTACTAAAACAATATAGCCAGCTATTCGACGCTGTTTTATGACGAAGTAGCTGCTTACTCTGGCTCTTTCAAGTGATCTCAGATTTTAAGATCTATTTTTAATACAGACAAAATTTTCTTTCAGCAAACCAAAAATCATGAAAATCGTTTCAGCAGTTCTGGAGTCATAACTCGCGTAAGAGACCCACACTAATATAAATTTTACTGTCCCTTAGTTTTACAGCTAGGTACTAGTTATTATTCTGTGGTTTTACTATACTCAAAGAATAATATGTCAAATTGTTTAAAATAATTCATCACTAATATTTCGTAATAATTTTTAAGCCATACAAATTTATTTCTTCTACACTTTACAATATTATTGATATTCCCACGCTAAATTTCGTCTGATCAGCGGCCAATTTGACCCAATTACCAGGAGAGCATCACGTGTGAAGATATCTGCGTCTCACCACTAGTCTTGACAAGTGCTAATGATGGTACACAGATTATAGATTTAACTGGATAAGACAACGCAACGTGCTGTGATCGTGTCACATTTTGTTGTTAAAAGTGGTGGAAAGCGCTTAGTTTGCGCTCTTGATTGGCAGTTGTAGATAAGATGTTTGCACGAAAGTAGAATATCATAGTAACTGGGTATTATTTCACTTTAGAAAATATCTGGTTGTGTTTTGGAAAACATGTCGAAATATCTGATAACGTTTATAAGCATATTAACGAATTTATAAAATTTTCTGATATAAATTCACGTGTCAAGATAAAAATTATTGGCAACGGTTACATTGAATGATTATTAAGCTCACTACTCAATTAGTAATCCGTGTTTGTAAGCTCTCACTTTTCTTGATTCTTTGCGATTACACATATAGCATGCACACATTGCACCATCTAGTTTAATACATATTTTAATCCGTGTTCCTCAATGAGGTTACGAAAGTGCATATTTTTGAAGTGTTCTCTGATACAAAGAAAAGTGTACTTAAACGAATAATGCCCCTAATTTATTAAATTAGACCTCCATCGATGAGAAGTGCATTCATACTTGCAACATGAAATACATTTGTTTTTGCGTGTGCATGCAAACATGATTTCTAAAAATTGTTCTTTTCTTAGTAAAACATCCTCTATTATTTTTCAATATCTTCATTGTACGATCATTGGATTGTTACATCTATAGATGTGTTATAATTTACTTGTGTAATAATTTTATGTACGTAATAGCATTGTAAATAGATGCAAAGTTTGTATACTGTTGTAATGGCGCCTTTTATAAGAAGTCTTATTCAATAAATATTTATGTTTAAGTTTCAAACGCCACATTTTTGTCGGGCCTTTACAAGTAAGTCATAACCGTGTTCGAACAAAAAAATTTATTACAGTTTTTTACGGGAGTTATCAGGTTTTGGTTGTATCCCAATAACAAAATGAAGACCATCTTTACCCTTTAACAGGCATTTAAAATGAAGACCATATCTAACCCTTTTTACTGGTCTTTAATGTGGCATCATAAATGCGTAAGGGTCGCTTTGATCACCCTTCATACATTTTTAATCTTTTAGTCCATTGAATGAGTCCCTCCAACGGGGGTCTAGAGTGCGTGGGTTAGTAACGTAAGATGTTTCTTCGGAAACATGTCAAGAGTCCCTAGGTAATAAACATACTAAAACCCCGGGACACTAGGAGGAGCCCCGGAGTGGGGGGAGGGGGGAAAAGGTCCATTTTTTTCATTTTTCGCTTAAATCTCAAAAACGGTACATGTTAGAGAAAAACTTTCAAGGAAAAGTTGAAAGGCCATAAAATTATCTACAAGTTGTACCTAAATCATTTTTTTCTATTCGCAGCCGTTTTCGAGCTACATCCCATGAAATGTGAAAAATTCGAAAGCTTTTTGTTTTACCTAACTACTCTAATAAACTCAATACCTCCTAAACGCCTCCATGGTGGAATCTGTTTTTTTTATCAATGATAGACCTAATTATGAGCAATCTATCTGTACCGGTCACAAGTTGCACTTTTGAGTTTTTTGGAAGAAAAAAAAAAGGTCAAGTTCAGTAACTCAAACTACCCTAATATAATATTTTGACAATCGATTCCTCCTAAAGGCTTCCATGGAGGAATGTGTTTATTTTACCAATCATAGACCTAATTAAGAGCAATCTATCAGTACCGGTCACAAGTTGCACATTTGAGTTTTTTGGAAGAAAAAAAATAAAAAGTTCAAGTATCGTAACTACCCTAATAAAATTCAATTCCCCGTAAAGGCCTCCGTGGTGGAATCTGGTATTTTTATCAATGATAGACCTAATTATGAGCAATCCATCTGTACCGGTCACAAGTTGCACTTTTGAGTTTTTTGGAAGAAAAAAAATAAAAAGATCAAGTTCAGTAACTCAAACTACCCTAATATAATATTTTGACAATCGATTCCTCCTAAAGGCTTCCATGGAGGAATGTGTTTATTTTACCAATTACAGACCTAATTAAGAGCAATCTATCAATACCGGTCACAAGTTGCACATTTGAGTTTTTTGGAAGAAAAAAAATAAAAAGATCAAGTTCAGTAACTCAAACTACCCTAATATAATATTTTGACAATCGATTCCTCCTAAAGGCTTCCATGGAGGAATGTGTTTATTTTACCAATTATAGACCTAATTAAGAGCAATCTATCAGTACCGGTCACAAGTTGCACATTTGAGTTTTTTGGAAGAAAAAAAATAAACAGTTCAAGTATCGTAACTACCCTAATAAAATTCAATTCCCCGTAAAGGCCTCCGTGGTGGATTCTGGTATTTTTATCAATGATAGACCTAATTATGAGCAATCTATCTGTACCGGTCACAAGTTGCACTTTTGAGTTTTTTAGAAGAAAAAAATAAAAAGATCAAGTTCAGTAACTCAAACTACCCTAATATAATATTTTGACAATCGATTCCTCCTAAAGACTTCCATGGAGGAATGTGTTTATTTTACCAATTATAGACCTAATTAAGAGCAATCTATCAGTACCGGTCACAAGTTGCACATTTGAGTTTTTTTGGAAGAAAGAAATATTTTTTGATCGTATGGGGAAATTGTTTGAACCAAAATCATTTTTTACTGCGTGTAACTCAGAAACGGTAGGATATAGGAAAAAGTTATTTATGTACAACTTTTAGATAATTTTATGGCCTTTCAACTTTTCCTTGAAAGTTTTTCTCTAACATGTACCGTTTTTGAGATTTAAGCGAAAAATGAAAAAAATTGATCTTTTCCTCCCTCCCCCCACTCCGAGGCTCCTCCTAGTGTCCCGGGGTTTTAGTATGTTTATTAGCTAGGGACTCTTGACATGTTTCCGAAGAAACATCTTACGTTACTAACTCACGCACTCTAGAACTTTTTATTCAATGGACTATTTTGTAAGCAGGTTTTTTGATAGACTCAGCGTTTCCGGCATGTGCTCACTTAAAAACGATTGATAAATAACTTTTTTCTTTTTCGTCAGTATAGATTTGGCTGCTGCAGCTGTAATAGACTTCCTATATTTTTGAAGTTTACTTAAGGTACTGGATGTTCAAGCGTGTGATTTTCAGTATTGAAATTCGGTCCTCCTAATATAAATTAAAAATCCTCGACAAAAAAAAGCGATACTGCTCCGCGCCGTAATCAGCTTTTGGAATCGGACCATTTTCACGTATATTCGTCGACTTCAGTCATATTCACTTGGTAGTTTGGTACATACAAACAAACAGATAAAGCCAATAAAAGCGTGTTAAAAATTATTTGAAAAAGTAACTATTTACCTTGAGTGTGTTTGAGTTCGAAAAATTGAGTTATAGTGTCGAATGTAAGTCTGGGAACGTGAACCTAAGCAATTCTCAGCATACTGTTACACGTGGTCATATTGGCACATTGTTTATCGTGTATCGAATATCCGAAGAGTCAGCGATTATGAACTATGCGCCTGATCCTATTTCTTTCTTTATGTATATTGGTGATGTTACAAGATTTTTTTCATTAGGTAGGTCCGTAGGTACTATATTAAAAGTCGACTTTTTGTTCAATAAATATGTTTATGTTTGGATTTACGCGAGAAGTATTTAGTATTGTATTTAGAAATTAAATCGTTTTAACGGTTTTAAAGTTCAGCTTTTATTTGGTCGCCTACAAAATCAAGTGTAAAAACATATTTTTCCTGTGTAAATAAAATCAATGATGATGAGTTTGATAACAATCCTTTCATCATCCTCAATAACGGAACATTCAAAGTAAGAGAAATCCACAAAAAATTCAATGAAATCAACAAAAAATGTTTCAATAGATAAAAAATCTCGACCAGAACATTGTTTTAACACAATCGACATCGGTTTTAATAAATCAATCAATTCGAGACACGATACAATTTATAGCTGCTTTTTGTTTATTTATGGATGAAATGTCGATTTTATTCTGTGATATCGATGGGCAGGATACACGTATAAATTAGTTTTTTTAGTGGCCAAGTTTGAGTTTGAATCCCTTGTAGTTTTTATACCTTCAATTTTTTGAACTGAAACTTCTTTAAGCGCGTTGAGAGTGTAATTTCAAGTTCGCGTCATGACATAACGTCACGTCATGGAGTAAGGCGACGATTTTTGTATCTTTGAATCATGACAAAGAAGTTTCACTTCTGACACGTGTGCTCGCCACACATGCTCTTCTTTTTTTGCAAAAAAAATTTTTTTTCGATTAAGTTGAATACGTTTAATATTAGGACATTAACTTTGAAATTTGAATGTTTATCACAGATCAGTTTTATTTAATTATGCATTTCGTAAAACATTTAGTTGCCATGGCAAAATAAATAGTTCCTGCCGCCAAGTTTTGTAGGAATTTCTATGTTTTGGCTTATAGGAATGTAAACAAGGCTAATGCGGGATTAACTATGAAGCCGGAAATATACATATTTAAATATTACCATAACATCACGACTGTGTAGAGGGGAAAAGGGGAGGGGTTATTAGGGTAGTATAAATATATACATACATTTTTGTGTCTGGAGATAGTAAGCGAGGCTCGAAAATGAGTAATGACAGTAGGCTACTTTCTGTGGTTGGAAAAATCTATTCCTATTGGAATTTCCTTAGACCACATTCAAATGCTTTTTATAAATAATAAATTTTAAAGAATCGACTAGAGATCGAATTTTTTCTATACTTTAGGCTTTATTATTAGATTACTTGATTCGGAAAATATTTTGTATATATACATACATATTTATTTGATACAAAATACTTTGATTTATTCCCAAAAATAAAACAACAATAAATCAAAGTAGGAACTACATAAAATAGATATAAATAAAACAGACACGCCGGATTCGAATCTCGCTCGTAAATCAATGAGCCGTAGTAATTTAATTAAAGGGACAGAGGTTACTGTGCGCATGCGCCTGCGCAACATGCTTTAGATAACTGAACACTTGTAGTGGAACATTTACCTTAATATCTATACTAATATTATAAAGCTGAAAAGAGTTTGTTTGTTTGTTTGAACGCGCTAATCTCAGAAACTACTGGTCTGATTTGAAAAATTCTTTCGGTGTTAGATAGCCCATTTATCGAGGAAGGCTACAGGCTATATATTATCACGATAAGACCAACAGGAGTGCAGCAACGCGGGTGAAACCGCGAAGCGCAGCTAGTAGAAAATAATCGATGATGAGGCGGGATTCGAACCCGCGTCTTCTGTCTTTGTTATGTTTTTATGAGAAGCTGAACGAATTTGAGAAAACATCGTTGTATCATAGTTCCTAAAAACAGACAGTTAATTAACTATTGTTCTGTTAAATCTCACGCAAAAAATTGACGACACGAAAATAATTGGAGAATTTCTATTTAACGCCAAAGTCCGTTTTGATAAAACCTTACATTCATAATTTATTATTATACAGCCTACAGGTATAGATCTACGTAGGAAATTATCAAGCTATAAGCCAACTTATTTGTAACTTTGTATATCAACTCAAAAATATAAACCTTCTTCAACTTCTTACACAGTCGGTAAAAATAAAGTATACACACACCTAAAAACATTAACCTCCTTTTACACAGTCGAGTCAAAAAAACTACAGTAAAACGCATGTAAAAGGAAACGTAACTTATCCAACCGGACGAAGGTTTTATTGCGCTAACGATGTGAATACCTATTGTTATACAATTAATTGCCCTTTCTTCCACGATCGTATATTTTAAGGCAACTTTACTTTTACTGTGCTTTAAAAGATTAAGTTTCAAGAAATCTATAGTCTATGCCCTATGGTAACGCTAATTTTAAAGTACTTAGACACATATTTAGTCGGATAATATTTCCAAAATATAATATAAATAAATTACGCACTCATTGAATGTATAAATAAAATAAAATAGTATCTAAACATACAAATCTCAACTTTTAAAACAACATTTTCATTTTATCTAAAACAGTATCAACATAATTTGTTCAAGGTATGTATTCAATTATTTATTTATTCGTAATTTTAAATGTCAATCAAATTGATATTCGAAATTTAATTTCACGCTATTAAAACCACATAAAACTATCAATTTGACATTTATATATAATCGAATCTCAATATTTTCTAAAACTATTCTTATTCATAAGTTCTCATGCGGTCGGTGCAACAAACTTATGCTTGGCGCCATTTAACAAATGACAATAATTCTATACCACATCTACACCTTATTTCTATGCATATAAAGTTCATAATTGCGTAACAATAGATAATCTAAGTTTGTATTATTATAACCGAATACAACGTTAATAATATGCAATCATTGTCGACCTTAAGTTATTGAAATAAGGTTGAATATTGATGTTATTCTCTATATTATCGTAGTTAGCCTATAATGCTCATTGTAACGACAGGGCTATAAAATTAAGTACGCGTTGCCATGGTAACCGAGGTTTGTTGAAATGCTTTTCTTTCGTTTTTATTCGTTTATTTTTTAAAGGAATTTTAGTAGAATTAATTTAAATTTGAATTTTAGTTTCTAAAGTTTTATCTGAATGGTAACTACTAACAACAGATGTTAGTAGAATATGATTCTGATTAGGTATTAAACTAGCCTTTGACTTGGCTTCTCCCGTGAAATAACAAACAAAAAATCAACCCCAAAAGAAAATAATTTTGTTTTCTTTTAAACTAAGTCATACCTATAACCTACTTCAGTTAATTAAGTAATTTCCCTAACATAAACCTAACCGATTGACCTAGTTTTAACTTATTACATAACTAGCTGTGCCCGCGACTTCGTCCGCGTGGAATAGTGACTGCATAGTAGTTACTACTTAACACACAATTATTGAGTAAACACGTCTTGAAACACGTACTACCATAAACAACTAAATTATAAGTACTTACAGATTATTTTACAGTTAAGAAATAAAAAAAATAATGACACAAAATAACTGTTAGTAAAATTAAAACTAAACTGAGCTATAAAACTTTGTTACAGAAGAGTTCAAAATTTCCAGGGTGTGGCTATCCTCTCGCTCCCATGTCCCCCTCTTCTTTCACAGCCTTTCAACCCTTCCCTTTCCATCCCTAGTAAATGGCAGAACCGATTTTGATGTAAATAATATTATCTCATTGTACCTATATGTACACGTCATATCCTATCGTTTGATGCTCCATTTGGTTTATTTATCTAACCACTGTCACCCCTAAAGTGCCCTATATGTAATAAACGGATGAACCGATTTCGATAAAACATTACTAATTGTAATTCACCCGTTATGCACATTCATTTGATATATCACTTAGGTAGGTACTATCACAATATTTGACAACATTCGTTTCTTTCATTCCCACTTATACCTATACAGTAAAGTAAAAAAAGTAGTCAAATTTTATCAAAATCGGTTCATCCATTTATTTGATATAGAAGGTATAAAAGTGGTAGATAATAAAAAAAGTGAATTTTGACTCAAGTGACATATGAAATGAAAGGGCATGACGTGTAAAGTATAATTAGACATATTTAATCAAAATCGGTTCATCCATTTACTATACCTATATACAGGGTGTAATCGTTAAGTGTGCACAGGCGATTTTTCCGTAAGTATTACAGATAACAAAAAACTTTAAACTGATATCGAAAGTACTTAACCTAATGAGTAAAATGGCCGTAATAAATTTTTAAAAATAAATCGAGAAATATCAAAAAAATTATCTTTAAACCCTCCCATACATTAAGTATGAAATATGAATATCCCGTATACATTTAATATGAAAGATTTTTAGATTTCTTTTTCTTTTTTGGTTTTCTGCTTTAATTACTTCGCAAATTTGAAGTGGCATTTTCCACGCTTTTTCCGGAAATTTTCACGCATTTTCCGGATATTTTCCGGGGATTTTCCGTGCATTTTCCGGGCATTTTCCAGGCATTTTCCACGCGTTTTCCGGACATTTCCACGCATTTTCCGGATATTTTCCAGACATTTCCCTGGCATTTCCGGTTATTTTCCGGGATTTTCCAGACATTTTCCGGGAATTTCCCAGGCATTTTCCGGGGATTTTCCGAGCATTTCCCGGGGATTTTCCGGATGTTGCCCAGACATTTTCCGGACATTTCCCTGGCATTTTCCGGGAATTTTCCACGCATTTCCCAGGCATTTTCCGGACATTTCTCAGGCATTTTCCGGGGATTTTCCAGGCATTTTCCAGGCATTTTCCGGATATTTTCCGGATATTTTCCGGGAATTTTCCAGACATTTTCCGGACATTTCCCTGACATAGCCTGTAAATGTCTGGAAAATCCCCGGGAAATGCTCGGAAAATCCCCGGAAAATGTCTGGAAATCCCCGGAAAATGCCAGGGAAATGACCAAAAAATGTCTGGAAAACATCCAGAAAATCCCCGGGAAATGCTCGGAAAATCCCCGGAAAAAGCCTGGGAAATTCCCGGAAAATAACCGGAAAATGCCTGGGAAATGCTCGGAAAATGCGTGCAAATTTCCGGAAAAACCGTGGAAATTCCCTGGAAAATGTTAGGAAAATATCCGGAAAATGCGTGAAAATGTCCGGAAAATATCCGGTAAATGCGTGAAAATGTCCGGAAAATATCCGGAAAATGCCTGGAAAATCCCCGGAAAGTGCCTGAGAAATGTCCGGAAAATGCCTGGGAAATGCGTGGAAAATCCCCGGAAAATGCCAGGGAAATGTCCGGAAAATGTCTGGGAAACATCCGGAAAATCCCCGGGAAATGCTCGGAAAATCCCCGGAAAATGCCTGGGAAATTCCCGGAAAATGTCTGGAAAATCCCGGAAAATAACCGGAAAATGCCAGGGAAATGTCTGGAAAATATCCGGAAATTGCGTGGAAATGTCCGGAAAAAGCCTGGAAAATGTCCGGAAAATGCTCGGAAAATCCCCGGAAAATATCCGGAAAATGCGTGAAAATGTCCGGAAAAAGCGTGGAAAATGCCACTTCAAATTTGCGAAGTAATTAAAGCAGAAAACCAAAAAAGAAAAAGAAAGCTAAAATCTTTCATATTAAATGAATACGGGATATTCATATTTCATACTTAATGTATGGGAGGGTTTAAAGATAATTTTTTTGATATTTCTCGATTTATTTTTAAAAATTTATTACCGCCATTTTACTCATTAGGTTGACTTTCGATATCAGTTTAAAGTTTTTTGTTATCTGTAATACTTACGGAAAAATCGCCTGTGCACACTTAACGATTACACCCTGTATATAGGTTAGTAAATGGATGAACCGATTTTGATTAAATATGTCTAATTATACTTTACACGTCATGCCCTTTCATTTCATATGTCACTTTTTTTATTATCTACCACTTTTATACCTATATCAAATAAATGGATGAACCGATTTTGATAAAATTTGACTTATTTTTACTGATAGGTCGTTCACTTTCATTTAATATATCACTAAAGTATATTCGACAACTTTAGTTATTTTCATTCCCACTTTTACCCCTATATACCTAGTTACAATAAATGGATGAACCGATTTTGAAACAGTTTATTTAAGAACCAGCGTCGGAAAATATGCTGCCTAACAAAAAAACATCATCTAATTCGGATTACCTGCTAGCGAGCTACGGTGGCACAAACACACACACACACACAGCGGTCAAACACTTATCACCCATATTTTTGCATCGGGGGTTAAAAATATAATATAATACGACATAATTTAAAGGACATTTTATGTATAAAATTTACCTAGAAATCCCCCCCCCCCTACTACCTCAGCTTACCCCCCCACCCTTGGGGACTTTCGATATGATCACTTGGACATAACTGTAGCGTATAACAGATAACTTACGTTTTATCGTACACTGTATGTGTACCATAGAATGCCTTAGCAAATGTTCGCCGTGAGTACTTAAATGGTCATAACTTTTTTATTTATGAACCGATTGACATGAAATAAACACTAAATGTTAAATGAAGATTACCACAATATATTAGTGAAAACCGCATCGGATAAGCCGTTTCTGAGATTAGCGTGTTCAAACATACAGACAAACAGACAAAAAATTTTTTAACTACAGTTTTGGGTTTGGGATCGATTTAATAATAACCCCTGCTAATTTTTTTTTACATATTTTCATTGTACAGACACCACTTTTCTAGAATTTTATTATATGTATTGATTCTAAAAGTGTAATATAATACCTACCAACAAAAAACATGAATTGCTATCATTATAAAAAATATATACCTATAAGTAACAACTTACTTTTTGTGGGAACGCATGATGGTGAAAATTCACAAAACACGAAGATTGCATTTGATATTTTTGGTTTTATGGCATTCAATTGCTTTATAAATATCACTACATAGTATAAAAAAAGTCGCTTTCTCTGTCCCTATGTCCCTTTGTATGCTTAAATCTTTAAAACTTCGCAACGGATTTTGATGCGGTTTTTTTAATAGATAGACTGATTCAAGAGGAAGGTTTTAGTATATAATTTATTAGGTTTTAGACAAAGCGGACGAACCCGCGGGCGGTAAGCTAGTAAATTTATAAAATACGAAGATTTTTAAAATTGTAACTAATGAACGCAATCAATATTAGATTAACTGTAGATAATGGTGTCTAGTTTTACTTAAAATAATAAACATCTACCCTCACTTTAAAAAAATGTAGTATATTTATTATTTACACGAAATATACCTTATAGGGAAGGGAAGATATGGGCTAAAGAGTTAAATAAATAACATCATTATATTTAAATTATTAATTTCCAACTGTGTATTCAGTAGTGTTAACATCTAAATTGATTTGATTTTTACGAAATCTCATAGATGGCGCTGTTACAAAATTAACATTATACAACTTACATTCTTTAAACTATGTTTCTCTTCCCAAGTTACTTAAATGGCATAATTTTTATAGTGTCAATCTAGATATTGTCAAACAACATTTATATATGCGTCATTTGATTATTAATTTCCAATAGTTAAGGTGTGTTTGATTTTTCTAACACTTCATAGATGGCGCTGTTTCAAATTTGTCTTTATACTGCTAAGATTCATTTAACTGTTTCTCTGCCCAAATTACGTAAATGACATAGTTTTTATTTTGTAAAGCTAGATAATAGCATGGCTTACTCGAAACCAACATTTAAACATGAGTCTTTAGATTGTACGCTGTCGTAGTACACGGAATATGTAAGAAAAATAAAGGCTCACAGCTCCTCCCCCGAAGGTGATATCATGATAATATGTTTAAACTATCCTCACCCGACCTCTTAGGAATATTCATGCAAAATTTGAAGTAAATCTATGCAGTACTTTTCGAGATTACCCCGGTCAAACATACAGACAAACAGACAAACAGACAAACAGACAAACAGACAAAAATTCTAAAAACTTTATTTTTGGCTTCTATATCGATTATAGATCATGGATTATGTATTCTTTAAAAAAAATATTCAATGTACAGTTTTGACTTTCCTACGATTTTATTATATGTATAGATTTTATAAGCAATAAGCTGTGACGAAGAAATCTTATAACTTTTAATTGATTGATTTTCATGTCCTTTGATCCGTTAATCAATAATAACTGAGTAAAATTGAAGAAATAAATTTATTTTTCATTTCATAACTTCGTTAAATGTTTGTTAAACGGTTATCCTCAAAAATATGTTTTATCGGTTATTTTAACATGCGGTAAATATAAAAAAAAATATTTAATTATTAGTAGATAGGTACTTACCTACTGCATTTTAATAAAATTAACTTTATTCGACTTTCAAATAATCTTACAATCAGAAAAAAACATGGCCATTAAAGGACGTTATTTTTTTAAATTTCAAAGGCAATGTTCGTCCGCCATCTTGATTTTGTGCGTAAACGCATTTGGAGAATAAAAGAAAAAATATCTTTGTAATCTCTTATCGCTATCTCGATCTCAAGTTTTAACGACCGGAGACAAAGAACGGTTTAAAAGATCAAAGATATTACAGCATTGTAAGAAACCATATCAGTGTTAATTTTATTTTTGGATATTTTACACATCTATTTTTGCCTCAAATTAAGAAATGCTTGTACCTACTACCTACTACGATTTTAAGACAAATAATAAAAAATTAATGTGCATTACTTATTTTTTGAAACAACAAACAATTTTTTTCAGTACCTATGTCGTAGTCCTTTGAAAAAATTATGTTGCTTTTCTTTCTTTCCTTCTTTCCAATCATCAAATCTATAGATATAATATTATCATAGAAATAAAGCCAAATTCACAATAATATATAAAACGTATTAATATTTAAAACTTCTAAAAGCTTTTTCTAAAGCCCTGTCAATAAAGATAATATTCACACCTATATTATTATGTGTAAAGTGCACATGCAGTGATTTGTATGCAATAGCTAATAACGTACTTATCTCGCTTTAACCATAAATTACAGACCAATGTGGCTGAGCACAGATTATAGAATTATCAATTATCTATGCGCACCTGCGTCTTAACTTTGTATTATAATTTCGTATGATGTGTATTGCTGAAAGATAAATTAATTTTAAGGTTTTATGAGGTTATGCAAATTAATGTCTGTTAGAAATGCTCAGATCAAGAAGTTTTCGTTAAATAAATATTTAAAAATTAAGCTATATTACCAATGCTGCTACTACTACTGCTACACTAGGAGTTAGTGTAGCAGTATCTACTTTTTTAACTTATAAGGAATTACATATTAAGTACTTACTATAAGTACTTTTTTACTTTTCAAAAGCGAAGGAAAGTTCAAGGTAGATTTATACCTAAGTAATTTTAATTTTTATTCATTATTTTTTTAACCTTATTTTTGTAATTTTTAGTTTTAAGTTGGTACATGAATAAATTATTTCTTTCTTTCTTCAACGTTCAAAAGAACAAACATTCACATAGATGACATTACCAGACTATTACCACCGTTACACTAATTGCTAAGCACAAAGACAGTCTCATGCCGTTATCATACCATCGCTACTGGCACGGTTTTGCAAATTGAAATGTCCTGGATTATCTAGATTAGGTTCTGCCTAGGGTGATGGCGGTGGCGGTTTAGAGATTATATGGGAAGCTGTATTGTAGCGAGTACAGATTTCTACTTAATGTATAGCTTGACTTTGTAGTTCTGGGAAAAGAAGTTGAATGACTTTATGAACAGAAATAAATAAATAATAAACTACTTTCATTTGTTAAATAAAAATGCGAATACTTAAAATATGTAGTTGATTTAATTTTATTTATTGACGCATTTTATGGCGCATATAGGTAAAATTAATATTTACCTATAGGTATGCGCCATATAAAACTTAACATGATATTTTATACAAAACCTACAAAATATTTGTAAAGGATTACTACAATTAACTGTTTACGCAGTCAAGTTTTCTGAGTATAATACTTTATTTCTATTTAAATGTTCAATAATATTATATTAACACTACATCATCAATACATATAATAAAATTCTAGAAAAGTGGTGTCTGTACAATGAAAATATGTAAAAAAAAATTAGCAGGGGTTATTATTAAATCGATCCCAAACCCAAAACTGTAGTTAAAAAATTTTTTGTCTGTTTGTCTGTATGTTTGAACACGCTAATCTCAGAAACGGCTTATCCGATGCGGTTTTCACTAATATATTGTGGTAATCTTCATTTAACATTTAGTGTTTATTTCATGTCAATCGGTTCATAAAT
Source organism: Colias behrii (assembly GCA_029959065.1). Classification (NCBI taxonomy): domain Eukaryota; kingdom Metazoa; phylum Arthropoda; class Insecta; order Lepidoptera; family Pieridae; genus Colias; species Colias behrii. The sequence continues at coordinate 10,015,686 of JARWMC010000019.1, read as the reverse complement.
AAAAAAGTTATGACCATTTAAGTACTCACGGCGAACATTTGCTAAGGCATTCTATGGTACACATACAGTGTACGATAAAACGTAAGTTATCTGTTATACGCTACAGTTATGTCCAAGTGATCATATCGAAAGTCCCCAAGGGTGGGGGGGTAAGCTGAGGTAGTAGGGGGGAGGGGTCAAATTAAAATTATACTTATTTATAGGTAAATTTTATACATAAAATGTCCTTTAAATTATGTCGTATTTATAATATTATATTTTTAACCCCCGATGCAAAAATATGGGTGATAAGTGTTTGACCGCTGTGTGTGTGTGTGTTTGTGCCACCGTAGCTCGCTAGCAGGTAATCCGAATTAGATGATGTTTTTTTGTTAGGCAGCATATTTTCCGACGCTGGTTCTTAAATAAACTGTATCAAAATCGGTTCATCCATTTATTGTGTAAAAGTGGGAATGAAAATAACTAAAGTTGTCGAATATACTTTAGTGATATATATTAAATGAAAGTGAACGACCTATCAGTAAAAATAAGTCAAATTTTATCAAAATCGGTTCATCCATTTATTTGATATAGGTATAAAAGTGGTAGATAATAAAAAAAGTGAATTTTGACTCAAGTGACATATGAAATGAAAGGGCATGACGTGTAAAGTATAATTAGACATATTTAATCAAAATCGGTTCATCCATTTACTATACCTATATACAGGGTGTAATCGTTAAGTGTGCACAGGCGATTTTTCCGTAAGTATTACAGATAACAAAAAACTTTAAACTGATATCGAAAGTACTTAACCTAATGAGTAAAATGGCGGTAATAAATTTTTAAAAATAAATCGAGAAATATCAAAAAAATTATCTTTAAACCCTCCCATACATTAAGTATGAAATATGAATATCCCATATACATTTAATATGAAAGATTTTAGCTTTCTTTTTCTTTTTTGGTTTTCTGCTTTAATTACTTCGCAAATTTGAAGTGGCATTTTCCACGCTTTTTCTGGACATTTTCACGCATTTTCCGGATATTTTCCGGGGATTTTCCGAGCATTTTCCGGGCATTTTCCAGGCATTTTCCACGCTTTTTCCGGACATATCCACGCATTTTCCGGATATTTTCCAGACATTTCCCTGGCATTTTCCGGTTATTTTCCGGGATATTCCAGACATTTTCCGGGAATTTCCCAGGCATTTTCCGAGCATTTCCCGGGGATTTTCCGGATGTTTCCCAGACATTTTCCGGACATTTCCCTGGCATTTTCCGGGGATTTTCCACGCATTTCCCAGACATTTTCTGGACATTTTTCAGGCATTTTCCGGGGATTTTCCAGGCATTTTCCGGATATTTTCCGGACATTTTCACGCATTTACCGGATATTTTCCGGACATTTTCACGCATTTTCCGGATATTTTCCAGGCATTTTCCAGGGATTTTCCACGGTTTTTCCGGAAATTTCCACGCATTTTCCGAGCATTTCCCAGGCATTTTCCGGTTATTTTCCGGGAATTTCCCAGGCTTTTTCCGGGGATTTTCCGAGCATTTCCCGGGGATTTTCCGGATGTTTTCCAGACATTTTCCGGACATTTCCCTGGCATTTTCCGGGGATTTTCCACGCATTTCCCAGACATTTTCCGGACATTTCTCAGGCATTTTCCGGCGATTTTCCAGGCATTTTCCGGATATTTTCCGGACATTTTCACGCATTTACCGGATATTTTCCGGACATTTTCACGCATTTTCCGGATATTTTCCAGGCATTTTCCAGGGATTTTCCACGGTTTTTCCGGAAATTTCCACGCATTTTTCGAGGATTTTCTGGGCATTTTCAGGCATTTTCCACGCTTTTTCCGGAAATTTCCACGCATTTTCCGGATATTTTCCAGACATTTCCCTGGCATTTTCAGGCATTTTCCACGCTTTTTCCGGAAATTTCCACGCATTTTCCGGATATTTTCCAGACATTTCCCTGGCATTTTCCGGTTATTTTCCGGGATTTTCCAGACATTTTCCGGGAATTTCCCAGGCATTTTCCGAGCATTTCCCGGGGATTTTCCGGACATTTCCCTGGCATTTTCCGGGGATTTTCCACGCATTTACCGGATATTTTCCGGACATTTTCACGCATTTTCCGGATATCTTCCAGGCCTTTTCCAGGGATTTTCCACGGTTTTTCCGGAAATTTCCACGCATTTTCCGAGCATTTCCCAGGCATTTTCCGGTTATTTTCCGGGAATTTCCCAGGCTTTTTCCGGGGATTTTCCGAGCATATCCCGGGGATTTTCCCGATGTTTTCCAGACATTTTCCGGACATTTCCCTGGCATTTTCCGGGGATTTTCCAGACATTTTCCGGGGATTTTCCGAGCATTTCCCGGGGATTTTCCAGACATTTACAGGCTATGTCAGGGAAATGTCCGGAAAATGCGTGAAAATGTCCGGAAAAATGTGGAAAATGTCACTTCAAATTTGCGAAGTAATTAAAGCAGAAAACCAAAAAAAGAAAAAGAAAGCTAAAATCTTTCATATTAAATGTAGGTATATGGGATATTCATATTTCATACTTAATGAATGGGAGGGCTTAAAGATAATTTTTTTGATATTTCTCGATTTATTTTTAAAAATTTATTACCGCCATTTTACTCATTAGGTTAAGTACTTTCGATATCAGTTTAAAGTTTTTTGTTATCTGTAATACTTACGGAAAAATCGCCTGTGCACACTTAACGATTACACCCTGTATAGGTATAAGTGGGAATGAAAGAAACGAATGTTGTCAAATATTGTGATAGTACCTACCTAAGTGATATATCAAATGAATGTGCATAACGGGTGAATTACAATTAGTAATGTTTTATCGAAATCGGTTCATCCGTTTTTTACATATAGGGCACTTTAGGGGTGACAGTGGTTAGATAAATAAACCAAATGGAGCATCAAACGATAGGATATGACGTGTACATATAGGTACAATTAGATAATATTATTTACATCAAAATCGGTTCTGCCATTTACTAGGGATGGAAAGGGAAGGGTTGAAAGTCTGTGAAAGAAGAGGGGGACATGGGAGCGAGAGGATAGCCACACCCTGGAAATTTTGAACTCTTCTCAAAGCCACATAGGCCTGGCCCTTGGCAATTTTTTTTCTTAAATATACCACTTCTTTTGCCACTGTGGTCCATTACAATTTATGCACGGTTACGGCCCAACTTAAAAGATGTCAGATGTAGGAATGTATTATGGAGGTAGAGGTAGGTCTCGCTCACTTGAAAATATTAAATGAAAATAAGAAACCGAAGTTTAAAAATTAAAAAAAAAACCCAACGCAACGAAGGAAAAGCAATATATATAATTTTACAAACTTCCCGACGATCTTTAAAATTAAGTACCATTATAAAAAAATATATATATAAGATATATTATTATGATAATGATGGTATGGTATGGTATCCTTAACTTTTACCAAAATTGTAGATTATAAAATTATCTTTAAAAAACTTCACATACATTTTTTTCTAGGAGCCACTGTTTCTACGAAAAATCTATTTTTTCATTCATCGTTGATCTCAAAAATAAAAATTCCAATCACCAGAACGACAGGAAATTTTAATAATTGATTTTTAATTGTGTTTTGCACAATTTTATTAAATTGCGACTGGATGAAAATTTTGTTCGTGGTCGTCGTCGTCGTTGGTAGGGTGAACAAATCCTTAGCAAAACATCATACGCTTATGTCAATTAGTATCGATAGCGGATTCTATTCCTTTACGTTTTGACGTTTGCCTCGGCACTCAGTTGCTGCACAATATATTGTCAAAAACATCCATACAAGGAAGGAAGGTAAATAAATTTGCTCCTCTCCCTCCTGGTGCCTAAAAAATAATATGCCATAATTTAAAATAAATTTTACGTAGAAAATTAATTAGGCACTTATTTTTTTATTTTTTAGCTCAGTTTAGTAATAAATTTTACTAACTGTTCTTTTAATTATTTATGGTAGTACGTGTTTATTCAATAAAAGTTAAGTAGTAACTACTATGCAGTCACTATTCCACGCGGACGAAGTCGCGGGCACAGCTAGTACTATAAATATAAGACATAGTCGCTTCTCGCTTCCCGCTGTTTTTCTGTCCCTATTTGAGAATGTAATTTGTTAAGTTTTTTACAAAGCGGCTGGAATTCTACTCTTCATATAAGTGAGTATATAGCCAAAAACTAAAACACACGGTTTGACTAAATTCAAGGGCTCTGGAATGCGTATCTCGTCAATCAGGACACGCTCCAAGCGTAGGAGTAATGGCATAGGTAATGGCTAGAAACTTAGGTAATAGGAAGCTAGTGGGAGTAAATACATAATTAATGGATAATCAACATTTTGTCGGCATATTGTGAACGTTTGGATGTAATAGAAATATTATATTGTATTATTTATCGGTTTTTTTTATTGTGTTTTTTTATTTTATTATTTATTGTGTGTGATAGCTTGTAGGATTTAACCTATTGAAAAATGAGGAAATTGCATATTAATTGTAGTTTTATATTATATAAAAATGTTATAAATGATTGAAAATGATGTCAAAATCTTAAATTACTTATTTTTCTTTCAAATGAAATTGATTTTAAAAGGAATTCGAATACTATTTTTCATTAATTCGTGATTAATTCATAGAAACAATGGATAGATATTTATTAATAACGTGGTTGATTATTCAAATAAGATATTTCTAATTTAAATTAAAATCGTGCCAAATAAACTACTGGCCTACCTGTATTCAAACCTATCAATGAATATTCAAACAACTACAATCTAGGCATTTCGAAATTGCTAACATTAAACATTATTTAGGTATCTTAAAATTGCAGACTTTACCAACCTTTGTTATTTATTAGAATGCCATAAATACTTCTTTATTTAAAGCTGCAAAAACAATTCCTAGCTTCTGATTACCTGGATACTCCTGTTTGAACTACCTACGGGTCCAATTTGAAAAATTATTTCAGTGTTAGATAGTATATTTATCGCGGAAGGCTATATGGCTATAAGACCAATTGGAGTGGAGTAGTGATGCAACGAATACTACTTTTACGAATACGAATACGAACATCAAACCTACTATTCGGCGAATACGAATACGAATAATATACCTTGGTAATAAAAGACATAATTAATAAACGTTTACTCTTCTAATAATTAAAATTTACAATAGGCAAATTTTTATTTAAAAAACATAAAATTCGTAGATTTTCTGGTTTTAGGCAATTTTTTTTTCAGTCTGGATGTTTCCAGCCGTTGAAAAAAGTCTTTCCGAAGCGACTGTACATGGCTTCAGTGAAAAATATTTTTGGGCGAGTTTTTTCAGACTTGGAAAATGGACATCTTCTCGCCAAATGGATCAGCAATCGGCGACAAATTTGGGAGCTTTAGATAAGCATCTATCTCGTTTTTAGTTTGCGAATCGCCTGTAAAAAAAACATTTTGAAATTAAATTTTACTTTTACTAGACTATGTATATAGATGACAAAGAGTAGGTACCTATTCTATTAACTATTAAATTAATACATATTCTAACTTTTTTTATACTCACCAGAAAATATTGAAATTGGCTCTTCCATTTCGGCCTCTTCAATTATTTCTTGGAATACTTGCGTACAAAAATATTCATTTTTAAATATTCGTATATTCGCCGAATACGAATATTCGGTAAATGTCTACTATTCAGCGAATACGAATATTCGTATTCGTATTCGTTGCATCACTAGTCAGTGGAGCAATGCGGGTAAATCCGCGCGGCACAACTATAAAAATTGGTAAACAAGAAAAAATAATATTGTCGAACTTGCTTCAAAAAATTTAATCTTAGTTTAAAATTGTACATTTTAAACCATAGGTTGACAACCCCATAAACACTAGTTAATAGTTATCCGTGACTTAAGGCTGATAAGGAGAGGTTTCTATTAATTGTCATTTATTTGATAACGCAAAACGACGATTAGAGTTATCTGTAAATGATAGAAAAGTAGAAATAGGAAACGGACATTAACTGTAATTCTAATTAATTTAGAATACCGGTATTATGAATTATGGTAATTGAAAAAAAAAAATAATTTTAATCGCTATAATTATGTTTCTTGAATATTTTCTGTTTGTGTTATAATTTGAACCTGGTTTTGGTTTAATTATTTGACTATTTGTGTGTCTTGTCACGGATTATTTGTTTTAACTGAGACTCCAGTGTTCTTCCCAAAAACATTATGGTTCATGTTTGTTTTATTAAATTTCATATAAATGTCTAGAAAATAAATGTTGTTGATGTTTCTTCACTTAGAGCTCTTTTTTACTAAACGGAGTTCAAACAAATCTGGTTTTACAATAAAAACAATCCAAAAAATTAACATCTTTATTATTATGTGCCAAGTTTTTAAACACAATTACCTCCAGTACTTTTTTGCACGGAAAGAGCCTGGTGCAAAAACTAGTCTCATGACTCCTGTCGGAAATGTACGTTAAAAACCTGTCAACCAATCCTGTAATGAATTAAACATTAAGTAACTGTTATATTACTCATTCATACTCGCTGGTGTGAAATTGTAAAATTTATTTTATTTTTTAGCGATATCCCGAGAGTCTTTTTGGGATAAGGACCAATTTGACATCTGTTTCAGTGTCAAAACCACAAGAGACAAAAAATACAGTGGAATTGAGAACCTTCTTCTTTTTTTGAAGTCTGTTGAAAATGACAGATTCATTGTTTTTTTTTTTATTAAGTTAGTAAGTAATTTGCAGGTACTCGTATGTTTACAATGTAGAATGTAGAAACTAAACCACATAATATGTATAACTAACTACTTATAAGTTTCTGTGTAACCTAAGCATGTATTAACATTTAATTCAAAATAAAAAATACGAAGTGTCTAGTCGTCCGCTAAACGGATGAATAAAATAAATTAGTCGTCCGATTACCGGATGAATAAAATAATTTAATCGTCCGATTACCGGATGAATAAAATAATTTAATCGTCCGATTATTCGGATGACTAGATAACCTTTTAACACTAAAGCTAGTTGGGTTGGACTAAAGCAAAGGGGGCGCAGGACTTAGAAAATTTTTGATGGAGTTGGTGTCATTGTAACACCTATTTATTATTTTATCTATCTATGTATGTTCTATCTATTTATGTTTTATCGTAAAGATTACGCTAATATAAGCATGTTTTATAGGAACAACTTTTCTCTAAAATCAAAAATGGCCGAGATATTCGCCCTCAATTCATTAGGTTAGGTTTAGGTTAGGTTAGCCTTTAGGTTAGGTTAGGTTAGGTTTCTTAAAAAAAAAACTACACAGAAATAGGAGCCCCGCTTCGCGGGGCTCCGTCGACGCGCAAAAAAAAAATCAAGTTTAGGTTAGGTTAGCCGTTAGGTTAGGTTAGGTTAGGTTTCTTAAAAAAAAAACTACACAGAAATAGGAGCCCCGCGAAGCGGGGCTCCGTCGACGCGCAAAAAAAAATCAAGTTTAGGTTAGGTTAGCCGTTAGGTTAGGTTAGGTTAGGTTTCTTAAAAAAAAACTACACAGAAATAGGAGCCCCGCGAAGCGGGGCTCCGTCGACGCGCAAAAAAAAAATCAATTACCTACGTGTGCCCTCCTCCCCCCTCTCCTCCCCCCACAAAAAACCTATAATACGTGCGGCAGTTCTCTAAAGAAACCCCGATAACCTAACTATATAGATAAATAGATGTTATCGGACGATTAAATTATTTTATTCATCCGGTAATCGGACGACTAATTTATTTTATTCATCCGTTTAGCGGACGACTAGCGCTGTCCTAAAAAATAATATAATATATATTATATGATGAATCTCAAATTAATATCATTATAATTATAAGAATTTGAATTACTTAAAATATTTTCATACTTTCTAAAAATCTTGCTATTTATGAAACAAAACTCTGTACATTGCTGCATATCTCCCTCTTTAGAGACTAATTATTTTTTAAAAGAAAGCAATGTAAATCAAATTAGAAATGTGACATATTAAGATGGCGCCAGACCTTTCTACACAGAAGAATGATAATTCGTTATTTCCTGCCCTTATAAAGAAGCGTTAATAATTTCAATTGCTTCGTCTCAAATGGTAAAGGAATTTTTACGCTTTTATTCAATTTTGTGTTTATTTTTAAACACTGATACAAACGTTTAACACATAGCAACAAAAATAGGGTTTTCACATCTACATCTTATCTATATCCAACTAATATTATAAATGCAAAAAATTGTGTCTTTGTTTGTTACTCCTTCACGTAAAAACTACTGAACCAATTTTAATGAAATTTGGTATACACATAGAGGGATACTCTATTAGGTGTCTACTATATATATATAGGTATGGCATGTTGGTAAAAATAAAATATATATTTTTTTCGTGTTAGTTTTGAACCTCTATCATCTCACTCAAACTTAATATTTACTTATAATATACCTGTATGTATTGGCCAACACTTTGTCCTTCTGTATGTTTGTAAGCATATTCAAATAAAACAATTAATCAATGTCTTGTTTATGTCACAAATGTATGTCAATGATGAAATGTTGTATTGTTTTGATTTTAAGCTTAGTTCATGCACATGGCTTTGTCTGTATAATTTATCTCATTTAGATCAAAGAAGAGAAAAAGAAGATAGGTAAGTACTTAAAATTATATCTTCTAAATGAATAAATAAATTTAAAGTCATATAAATAAATGCCAATCTACTGATTTTTTGTTATATTACAAGAGTAATGTACTTACCTATGTTTTATTAACTAGCTGCGTATGTAGGCTATTATGTGTATAAAAAACTGAATTTATTACTAACAACAAATAATTAATAAACACAGTTATGTTAATTGCATTATTGCAGTTTAATAAGAAATATATTTGAACCGCAGAGCTTGCAAAAAATAATGTAACTTCACACTTACAGCTAGAGCTACGCAAGTAAATATGTTAATGCCAGCATATTTCAAACTATTGAGTCGTAAAAAATGATATATTTTTGTTTATGAACATGTTATGATAAGTAATGAGTAATTTTTTTTAAAATAGGTAATTTTAAAAAAAATATTTCTTTTTAATAAAATCTCTACGTATTTTTGGGCTAAGGGCCAATTTAATTTCACATTTATTTCAGTGGGATAACCGTTTTGACGGTTATAGCCCAGGTAACCGCAGCCCATGTGAAGTGGCATAACGCATTAGAAATCGCATTTATCGTAATTATTCGACCGGTTGTTTATCCGTGACTAATGCATCTGTATTTCCGTTTCTTAATTAGTGAATTTGTTGATTATACTTTAAACCGTGTTTACCACGTGTGCGTTAATTTTTCAGTAAAAATTTCAACTTTATTTAAAATTAATCCATATAATATTTTAGCAATATTCATACATTTACACATTAAAACTGTTAAATTAAACTAATGTAGCTTTATAAATTTCTTATAGTCAGATAGCTGAGAACGTTAAAACTCTATGCTGAATTTCTCGATTAATTTCCATCAAATTCGGCAAGTCGTTGTGGCCAAAGATGTTGCGTAAACGTAAAACTCGAGAACGAACGGCTCGATTAATTATTAATTCGGCTAATTTTTCTAACGAAGAAAGGTTCTTATGAATTCCGATAACACGAAAATGTAGTCTGCTGGGGCAGCAAGTACACAATAATTGTCAAAATGTTTATGTTCATGGAGGAAATTCACAACTTTATGTTGGCATTTGGCAACTATTTTAAGAAAAGTCGCAGTTAAATCTAGTGTTTCTTCCTATAACTCAATAGATAAAGGAACTCGTCCCGCCGGTATCTCAATCGCGGATATATATCGTGTTTACTGTAATTTCTCGCATTACATTAATAACATGCACTTTGCGTTGATTTAGATAGCGATTAGTCTTAATTTATGGCTTAAGTGTATGAGTATGTATTTCTTGTTTTATCTATGACAGCTTTTGGCGGGACGTCTGTGTTATTCTATGCTCTATGCAGGTAGGTGTTAATCGGGCGGTAAGGTAATTTGTAAGTATTGATTACTGATATAAAATTATATTGAGATTTGAGTGCAAAAATTATACCAATAATATCAGTTGTAATTGAATGGATCGTTTAAAATGTTATATGCAAAACAACTTCGCGAATTTATAGTGTAAATCTCATCTCATAAGTTGATGAAACAGAGTTGTGTCCTAGTTTTGTCAATTCATAAAGTTCCAAAGCAATCAACGTTGTTGGAAAATGGATAGATATTTTTAAGTTTTGTTCTTATATCTCTTTGAGCTTGAGTTTTAGTTTTGAGATTGAAACTTATCAAAAGACGCGCTATTTTACCGCAACCTTACAGATTTTTCTCGAAGAGAAGCTTCTTTCAAAGCGAATGAAACTATAAGTAAGTAATCTGTGGCGAAAGCCCTAACAGATAATGAAGCACACCACATGAGTGCTAAATTTTCACCCGTCTCCGCTTGCCAATTATTTGTTACGCCTTTCCACTTTCCCACGTATATGACGTAACAAATAACTTGCTGATTTGTTGTTGGTTTTACATATTGCTTGCTTTTATCTTATTGTCATCAGTTGGAATTAACGGTTTAAGTTTTAACTGTAATTATTATGTAGTATTTAAATAAAGTATTGAAGATGTTTAAGCTGGGTATCGACTTCGCGCTCCTGGCGCGCGCGCCATGAATGACCGCGCCGAGAGTGCGTTCCGCGGAGCGCGTTCCAAATATTTGAAGTATATCAACTAAGCGCGCCTGGCGCGCGTGGCAACTGTTCCAGTGTTTGACCGTTCATCATGGAAGCTAGTCGTGTACGAGCAGCAGCAGCTTTTGTAATTATACACAGCATAATAAGAAAGAAAAAACAGAAACGAAAAGTGCGTTGGTGGATAAAAGAGCTGTACCGAAAAAGAATGCAGTATGGAGTGACACTTATAAGAGATATTCTGTACGATGATAGGAGCACAGTCATTTTTTTCTTTAACTCCGGCACAGGGACTCCAATTTCACTACTGATTTCTCTCCAAGCATCTTCTCTAAGCGATTTATTATGATACGAAGAAATTTTACTGTTACACAAAACTTCTTTCGTACCATATAGCTGAATTAATTTACCGCAACTTTGGTTATCCATAATTATTACTCGGAGCGCAACAAACACAAAAAATACGACAAACCCGTCTCCATTGGCGCGCGCGCCACGTTTGATGCGCGGTAAAAAACCGACACCCGACGGAACGGACCGCTCCGCGTTCGACCGCTCCAACGAACATTTTGGCGCGCGTTCCAAACTGGTATCCATTTCACGCGGCTGGAGCGCGCGCCAATGTTCGATCTCTTGGAGCGCGAAGTCGATACTCACCTACGTATCACTACATAGTATAAAACAAAGTCGCTTTCTCTGTCCCTATGTCCCTTTGTATGCTTAAATCTTTAAAACTACGCAACGGATTTTGATGCGGTTTTTTTTTAATAGATAGAGTGATTCAAGAGGAAGGTTTTAGTATATAATTTATTAGGTTTTAGACAAAGCGGGCGAAGCCGCGGGCGGTAAGCTAGTAGTGTATATATGTGTCTGTTTGAGATTTGTCTTTAAATAGGATGCATTTTTTTTAAAGAAAGTTATCCTAATTTCTATGCATATTATGCATAGAAATGCTCGATTTTATGGAAATTGATTTACAACTCCTAGCATCAATTAATTTATTTTAATGATACGTTTCTTTATAACAAAAATATAAGTATAAGTAGGTATGTTAAATCATTTCAACAATACAATATATTTTGTACCTAAACAATTTAAATTCCGTTCCCCAATGCTAAATTCCGTTAGGTCTTCGAATGTCTTGACACCAGTATTAGTGTCAATAGAACTTGAAGGTGTGTCCAGATCCGATGTCGCGATCGGCTCAGCTAATTTGTATGGGCTCTAAGCACTTAATAGTCTCAGTGATCCGGACATTCCGTTTTCTCTTACCCAGGGGACAATACATGTCTATTCACAATGGGTATTATAACGGATTTAAATAATATAATAAGAAACTAGGCTAATTACCAAAGTTAGGTATCTTGATAATTTTCGACTATAAGCTTTAAATCTAGGATTTATCTATAGAAACAAGAAAACATTCTTACTAGTAATGGAATACTTTCTAGATTTCTAAACTAATAATACAGAGGAAATATTTTTTATCTGTACCAAACAGACACTTTCTACTTCAGAAAAAGCTACATTATGCCTCAGTTATGTCGTTTACTTTATTTGGTAAAGTCGTAGTAGTAAGCCGGGAACCAAATTTTAATGTTTAAATAAAAAAAAATGCATAAAAGATTTTTTTTTAATTTGGTAGCACGCTTTAATAGAGGAACTGCAGCAAATTTGGAATACTGCATGTAAGTTGGAATACCTTGGATACTCAATTATTATAAGCGCCATCTGTGTTTTCTTCTTGCAAGATTATCGTCACACCCCATACGAAGCTAATGAGTACTAAAAACAGACTGCCATCTTGACATTCCGGCTGCCAGCCTCGTAGAAGCGAAACGTCAATGTTCAAATTTTTTTCGGTACGAAAGCAATCAGTGATAATCATTTACTATGATATGTAAAATCTTTATTGTAATTATTTAAACTAATAAGCGACCTTTTAAGTTTATGGTTTTACTTTTATTTTGTTAATATTTCTGAAATAAAAAATGTGATATGAAATTTTAGGTAAGGATGTCATGTTGTTAATTTGGAATACCGAAAGTGAATATAATTTGGGATATTCCAAATTTTATGCACATTTTTGTAAGAAGATATCCAATCTTGTTTTTTTCTAGAAATTTCTGTATCCCATAAGTACAGCAAGAGAAAGAAGTGAGACAAGGAGGATATGTCCGCGGCTATTATCGCTGTTCGAGAAAAGAGAATGGGATACTTGGAGGCAGCTACACACTTTAACGTTCCCAGGTCAACTCTTTCGATTTGTTAATAACTAGGACTCCTCGATTGAATCTATAACGAATAAAGCCGTTGGTCGAAGGCCTGTTTTGGGTACAGATGTTGAAAACATGCTGGTTGAGTAGGGTAATTGCGCTGGTTTGCCGTCCAGCTTCAGTTTTCGTCCATTTGACTGACCTGCTGCAATCACGTGCGTAAAACTTGAATACAAACCTACCTTCCCGCGCAAGTTTGCACTTTTTACGGTCCATAATGTTTAAGCAACAGTACTATCAACATGAAAATTTGATTTGACAAGAAGAGAGTTCAAAAAATTAACGTAAAAGTGGCCGCTTCGCATCCGTACCTTGCAGATGTCATCGCGCGAGAGAAATATTTGCCGGCGAGAAAAGTTCATGGAAAGTTAAATCACTGTTTTAGCTAGTTTACGTAATGTTTTTGGTACGTATGTTTATTTATAAGCTTAATAAACGCAATTATAAGTGTTTATCATACTTTTTTTATAATACTCTTCGAAAAATTAAGTGGACGGATACTAGGTTACCAAATTCTCAAAATATTTGGTTTTCGTCCAGGTGGACGGAAACTCAAACAGCTACGTGAATATTTGTTAGGGTCATTTTACTTTATCGGACCTTTAAAATACTTAATAGTTTCTCCCGAAGTGATCTTTATTGCTATTTGTTTAGATTTTTTGGTTTCCGTCCACTGCTTTGTCAGTCCTGCCAAAATAAAAAAATATTTAAAGAAGTGGACGAAAACTAAATTTAGCTTTAAACGTTTTAGTTTTCGTCCATGAATGAGTATTGGAGTGGACAAAAATTAAAAATAGCTATTCTTTTGCATTACTTTTCGTCTTTTTTACGTATTGAAAAGTTTTCTATTCAGTATTTTCCTTATAAATAATTGGTGAGGGCCAGAGTGTTGTAGGTACCTAATATTGTCATTCATTCAGTTATGTATCATTCTCCTTATGTGAAGTAGAGTCAATTATTCGTAGCATAAATGGGGGTAGGTCAGACATAATACACTGTATTTTTCTTGATTATCATTCACTTGAGTATCATCTTTTATTCTAGGTCTGTTTTGCCAATGCAGTATTTTTTTATTCTACTTACTCAACGTATCCTAAGAAAGATCTTATTGTTTTTAGATGGCCTCGAAGGAGTCTAAGAAAGCTAGAAAAAAAACGCTACGTACACTGAAGAATCTTTTATAAAGGCTTTAACGGCAATTCGGAAAAATAAGGCATCAGTAAGACAAGTCTGTAGAGATTATGGGATTCCTAAATCTATGGTCCTCGATAGAATATCTACACGGCAAAACAACTGATATTTTAAAGAAACGTGGGCCAGAACTCGCGATTATTAATGCCAAATAATAATCAGTAAGGCATAGTTTATTTTAGTACCTAGCTAAAATGTATTATTATGGCTGTGTTTAATATAGTACGTTTCATTTGATAAACAAAGTATTAGAATGAAAATTTTTGTTGTTAGAATGAATATTTCTGTTTTTTGATGTAATTTCTTGGTCCTGTAATTATTACTTTATTCATTTACATTGTAAGTAACGCATTCCTTTCTTTATTACGAATGATTAAACAGTCATCACTTACGCATATAAAGACTGCCAAGTGCTACATAGATCTCAGTGTTGACTAGTTATATTGATTATTATTAGTAAAACTAAACCTGTAAGTTAGTGAGAAATTGTGATGTTGATTAAATAAAAGTGTATATTTACCTGTAATTGGTTTTTAACATAATAGTTGACCTACCCTCCTTTTTCTACACGGTGGTCGAAAACTAGCTTACACTAGGACGAAAACCAGTTTTTTTGGACGAAAACTAGCATATACCCTACTTTTGCAGAAAATAATTTATATTAAAAGATACGTCAAAATGATTTATTTTCACTTAATATTATCTTAAAGAAGACTATATAAGGACTACATAATTAAATATTATATGTTTAAGGAAGGGTGCTCCAAAATATTTATTTCGCATCACAAAGTTGGCAACTCCTATAAGTGGACGAAAACCAGCGCAATGACCCTACATAGTAACTATGGAGAATAAGTTTTATGGGCTGACCAGAATGGACGTGCGTCGTTTGGCATATCAATAAACTATAAAAAATAATATTCAAAACGCTTTTACGGATGGATTTGCTGGAAGATACTGGCTAAAGGGATTTTTAAAACGAAATAAGGAAATTTTGTCCTTAAGACAGCCAACTGGAACTTCTCAAGCAAGGGTTCAATGTATGATTTAAGTTCCTAATTTAACACTGATCTGTGATTATTGTGACTGATTATTACTTAATAATTGTATTAGTGTAAGCTATTTTGTTATAAAAATAAGATTTTTTTTATATATTAAGGAAAAGTGTAAGCAATATCAAAGAAGAAAAGGTGATCATAATTTGGAATACTATATTCCAAATTATATGCACCATAAGTCAAATGAAGCTTTTGGAGTTTATTAGTTTAATTCAAATTTTGATATTGTTCTTAGTTTTCGTTTTGCTTTATTCTTTCTATTATTAAAGTTTATTAATTTTCTAACCATTTGATGTATTTTTTATTGGGCTAAGCCATTTTATTTTCTACTTATTCCCAAAAAACAAACCGGTATTCCAAATTTGCTGCAGTTCCTCTAAGCTTTTTAGGTTCAGGTATTGAGTTACACGATTTGATTCCTTATAAAAATATAAGTCAGGAAGAGTAGCTTATAATTATTGAAATATGTTTGACTTCCTGCCAAAATTAGGCCGTCATGCAAGAAGCCGGGATCTTCAAAGCTGCGCAGGAGTTATAAGAACGCGTGTGTGCGCAAAAACAACGTTTTATTATTTCATTCAAATCCTGATAAAAAATTTGTCTGTTATAAATAATTACTTACATACCTAATTCATAATTATATGCTTAAATTTTTACAATAATTATAGGTAGATTAAAATGATAAATTTGAGTCAATAAAAATGATCATGATCAATATTCTAACAAAATGGAATATATTAGTCTTAAAATGTATTTCATTAACTGTTTATTACCATGTTATTTTTTTATATTGACAATAGGTAAGTCCTTAACCACAATCTCGCCTGATGTTAAGCTAAGATGTGGTCTAAGATAATACATAATACATAATACATTTACATGACTAAATGTAGACAACGACGCGGGACACAACTAGTATCCAATAAATAAGTAATAATTAATGTTATTGCGATCTCGTGCAGACTTCAAAGGCGCTATCTTAATATAGTAAATAACTTAGGGTCAGAAGGGTAAAGCATAAAGGCGTGTGTACACTGAACGATAAAGCTTGAGTGTATTACGACAATGTTTAACTAGCTTTAAACTAAAACATCTGTATTGAATCTCAGGAGCTTCTTGTTGATAAAATAATTTTAGAAATCGGTCCAATAGTTTCAGGAGTGATTTCGTACAATCAAACTAACAAATAATAGAAAACTTTTTTTCCTTTTATTTTATAATATTGGTATAGATTTATTTATGATCCTGAGGTTTGTTATAAAAGTAAAAACCTTTACTTAAACATTATTTAATACGACACCATTTCTTTAATATCGTAAATATGTTATAGTTCCTCATTGATTTTTTTTATTTGCCTGCATGAATAAAACAATTTTTATAAGATTTTAGTACTATAACCAAACTGTATTTTACTCGTTTTTTCATTCTCTATCTTTATGTAACGTCATTAAACTTAATGATTAATGATACAAAAAACGTGTCATATCAATGTAATATAATATTTTAATACATTCCTTATCTATGTAAGTCACGCATATTTTATATGTCTTTATGAATAATTCTATACTACCAGAGTAACCCGGTTTTGTTCCTATTAAAAAATAAAAGTGTTTTTACTTACTTATTACTTACAATAATTATACCTGTATAATATTATATTATTATGTAGGTATTTTTTATTTAATTTATATAGAACAGGGGAAATTTCTTAGTTTCTTACAAAAAAAAAATTAAGTTTGTAATAATTTTTACTTGCTCTTTCTTATATCAACAAACGTCTTGACCTTTTTAAAATTGTATAATAGAAAGATTTCCTAAATTACTTGTGCAATAAACTATCGAATGATATGACAGCCCTTCACCTAACCCAATTTCATGGCATAATAGACCTTATGGCAATAAAAAGAGAAAATATAATCATATACCGTACTTTATGCAAGCAGTTACGCCATAAGATACTTTTTAGTCTATTTTTTCGTAACACTTTTTTTACTCTGTGGCGCAGCTCCATCGTAACTTCGTAAGTGATATGTACTATACAATATATTATATCAACATAGTAATACAATAGTTAAGCTGGTAGTGAAGAAAATATTATTTTAGTTATAAAAGTAATAAAAAATAGTCTATCGAAGCAATTACAGTAACTGTGAAGCATGTAATTTGTCAAATAGCTCATGAAATTGAACATAAAACTATTAATTCTTGAACAACGTTAAAAGACATAAACAAAGAAAATAAATAACAAAGAAGTCTAGGTAAATTACAAAACAAAACAATATTAATCAAACAACACAAAAGAATTAGATATATTAACAACACTACTTCACTGCTCCACAGATTATGAAAACTTAAATCAATAAAAAAAACTAACCATAAGAACCCACTTAAGATGAAGGTCGCCAAAAGCGTTTCCATAGAAACCGTGTAGTGATTAATTATTCATCTTCTATGCGATTACGTTCGAACGACATTTTTTGTGCATTAAGTGTGCGTGTTTTGTTGGCTTTGATTAGTTTGTTTTAGTGATAAATTGGTGATAAATAGGTAACAGTGACATAGTTTTACGCATTTGGAAAGAGGGTAATGTTATTCTGTTTGCATCATTTTAGTCTGTGATTTTAGTATATTTTGTACAAGTTTAGCATTACACATATGATTTCGTGCCCTTTCTCGGGTCTCGTGGTCAAAGAAAATTCCTAGTAAGAATGTATTTTGTGGTATTACCACAGAAAAAAAGTTTCTAGCCGTTTAATTTCCATAGAACTCGGCTACAGAGATGAAAATGATTATTCAATTTAATTATTATTTCAACTGTATGTATTTACTATTTAACAAAGCTATATTCATTTCTTACTATCTCGTTTATTAAAATAAATTGTCTTTATTAATGTTAAACCCTAACCAACTCTTTGACCTGAACAAGGTAAGGTCTATAGTGTTAAATAAAATTATAATAAAAGCATATTCATTATTCACACTATTTACTGTTTTTATGACGTCACATGTTTACAATATACCACAAAGAATGGCATCCGACCGCTGCATAGTCGGATTGTTTATACAACACGATATATACTGATACAGAACATGTCTGTTTCGCGAAGTCACGTGGTACTTAGGTATAGTAGAGCTTATTTAAACAGCAGTTTTATTATTAGTCAGTACCAGTAATATTGATATGTTAGTATCGTGTACAAATGGCTTAGTGGATTTGTACACGATTACCTATTTACGTGTACCTATTTAATGAAATACAAATGAAAATTGGTTTATTTTATTTCATGTTTTTATGTGACATACACACGAAAATTAAGTATGCACTCCGTATGCTATCTTCGCTATTAATAAAAAACTACGTATTGATAAAACATTATAATTTATAAGTATTTCCCCAGCTATATCTTCTTATGAGAATATATTCTAGTTCCACCAATATAATATCTCTATAAATAATTAGATATAATATTACATATTTCAATATTTACGTAAATATGAAACAATAAAAAGGTTTTATTTTTTACTCCGATGTATTCTTAGTTATTTAGGAAAGACGCACTTTTACGACTAGGCATGCATCAAATGCATATGTAGCATGCATTGCGCGCGTGCCTAGAATACATTTATTCGATTTCCTTGCCATGTGTCAATTTAAATATTTTTCGCATATGTAATTTAAACAGGTCAAGTGCAGGCTTAGATATCCAACTAATAAATTAATTAGAATGTAAGAACATCAATCGAAAATCATTATTTTATTGAATAGCAATCTAAATAAATGTTCCATTGTATGATTATTTGATACTTTTCGACTTTTTGCTACAAAAAGGCAAAGCGATGCCTCAAAAGCGACTCTTTTAAGAATGTCTTGCTAAATGATTGATTTTGGTATTGGGATTATCTTAATTTCAGTGAAAATCTAATATAAACTTCTCTAAATTCAACCTTCATAATATATTTCGTCCACAAACAAGATAACCGACAACTGGTCAAACGCCTTTACCGACATAATAACGTAATTTCAATTTTCAACACCTACTATTTTTTGTTCTCAAGAAAGTCTGATTGAAAGTCGTGCGTAACAACTAATCCCTTTATAAAAGAGAAAACTTATCACGTTGTTTATAAGATAGACTACATGACCACGAACTTTCAAAAGCTTAACGATAAATAACGCAAAATTCAGTATCTTTGAAGGAAAATTTCAATCATTTAAATCTATTGAGGTCATGAATTGAGACGTTGATTGAAGATTACATACTAAAATGTGAAGTTAAAGCAATGTCCTTCGATGCTATCGTATTTTACTAAATAGTACTATGTAATACTTTATACTTGCTATGAAAAATAATAAGTCTCTCTAAACATTAAAATCTCTATTCATTCATTCATTCATTCATTAAAATCTCTAATAAAAAACATTCTTGTTGTCTCATATTTTCAACTTTTTCTAATAGTATAACTTAACTAACACACAACTCATAAGTAGCTAACAATATTAAATAGAAACTGTTTTAAAATACTCGAAAATTAAACATTACACCCAGTTTTACAACACTAATAACACTCCAAGTTCCGAACCAATCACTACATAGTATAAAACAAAGTCGCTTTCCCTGTCCCTATGTCCCTATGTCCCTATGTCCCTTTGTACGCTTAAATCTTTGAAACTATGCAACGGATTTTGATGCGGTTTTTTTTAATAGATAAAGTGATTCAAGAGGAAGGTTTATATGTATAATAACATCCATTAAATAGTGGAGAAATACTGTTATTTTTGAGGTTTCTAATGTGATATCGTAAAAAATTACATTTTTTCCGCTTACATTGCAAACGCAGGCTGAACCCTACGAGTTTTATCAAAATAATGTACTAAGTATTATACACATTGAAAAGGTCTACAGAAAAGTCCGCGTTGGTATATGTCTATCTCTTATGGATAACCCACAATAACTTTTTTTTGTCATTTACTTTTTACGACAAATAATGGCTAATTTTCGATGCGATTTTAACCAATACAGCATTAATCCTTAACCAATTAAATACCTTGAATACATTGTTCATTTAATATAGATCTATATGGCCCTTTACACCATAATATGATTTAAGTGAATATTTTCGAAGATATTACAGATTTAAAAATTGCGGGACGTAGCGTTTGCGGCGGTACCGGCCGGCCGCCCGGCTATCTATTTTATAATATACAAGTTTTATACCCGTGCGAAGCCGGAGCGGGCCGCTATGTTTTTATATACAACGTTCACAGTTTTTCTGTAGTGTATTTAGTATCAGCATTGCACCCGTGCGAAGCCGGGGCGGGTCGCTAGTAAGTTATAAACCGTCCCGCGAAAGTCCCTAATTCAATTGAAACAGCATCTGCATCATAAAAGTTACAGTTCATTGCTTACGTAATTTTATTATCTGTAACACATGTTCACCGAAAGATCAGTTCAAACTATCATTAATTATTTTGACGTAACATAATGATATAATAATTAACTGCTGCTACTGATTGTAAACTTTTGACTCATTATGACTTAACGTTTGTTTAAATAAAATGTTTATTGCTATCATAATTGAAACCATTTTATATGTTGTCTGTGGTCAGGGATTAAAAAAAGAAAACCATTTGAAGGAGGTGACATTTGTGAAAAAAATTACTGATTAAAACAATTAAAACGAACTTTTTTATAGACTTGTAAAAGATGCGTATAATAATAGAAATAATATGATTGGTGTTCGAAAAAGCAATTACATTAGTTGTTATAAGTAATGAAACGCTATTGGAATAAATAATGCCACATTGATTTAAACTTTTTATTTGATGATAAGACAATTTAAACAATAAAAAAGTTTGGATACCATCATAGAACATAGGATATTAGTCACGGTCGCGGTGTACTAAAATTGGCAGCACATGCCTATAATATAGCGATACCAATAGGTTACCTACGTCAAACTATGTAAGTAAGAACCTACATTTCGTTGCCTTTAGAAGTAGGTATGCAAATTAAAAAAAAACATGACCATTTACCCAGGTACTTAACTTTATTTATGGCAAAATATTCTAATCAACCCGATTTAATAACCAAATACGTTCGCAGAATTTGTCACTTTAAATTTAACTGTCCTCAAATGCGCACTTAGTAGGTGCAAAAACTTAATATTCGCAAAGTACCTAACCCTTTTATTTCCATGATAATGCACCCATAGTAGGTTAACGGTGTAATATACTGTTACACTATACCTCTAAATAACCTAACAATGCCCCTAGATCGCATAGATTACATTAAAATCTATAGACGTCCTCACATCGCATAGGGAATAACAATGCGCTTCGCGAATATGGCGGGCTGTCAAACCTTTTTAGGTTATCTGTCAAACTGACATTCTGACGTTACTAATTGCGCGCTTATGCGCTTTTGTCGATCGCTCGAAATAGATAGTTTAAATAGGGCAGTGATTAGAAATTTGGTACACTTTAATTATAACCTTGTAGAGAATTTGGCGCCAAATCTCGAAATTTCTATGATATATTGGTATTGATAACAAATAATTTGTTATCAATACCAATATTGTCAGTAATGATGAAAAGTTCCTGAATAATCGTATGAGAAAATTATGTTAAAGTAAGTTTTTCTATGCATTTCAAATAGAACCACGTTACTGGTTATTTTAGGAATACCGATAGATTGCAATTTAAAAACCAAAGAAGGAATGCCCCACGGGTCTCTCTTTGTCATTTTATTTTAGAACTAGGTTTTTAGTTTTAATTGCATTGGAGCGATACTTTTTTTAAAAACAAATCATTACCTTAATCATACTTAACTTAAAACCGTAAATTAAATGAATAAAATAACGCATACGCTTCATACTTTGTAAGCACTTATGTACTATGATTTACAAGATAAATCTCTCTATCTCTAGCATTTCTAGCCAAACCTGCCATTAATCTCAGAATTAATGGCCAGCAATACGTCAAGGAATTAATAACGTTTAATTCTTGCAAACACCTGATATATCGCATGGAACGGGTTAGTGACAATGATTGAGGCGCAGGCGCAGGTATCGCCAAAGCGGATTTCATTCGTCGTTAATATTAATCGGTTGTTGGCTAGATAGCGCCAATGGTTGGGCAACGCTGGGCCATGTTGGTGCTAATAGTTTTCAAGAAAAATTTCATGATCTTGCAATATTGAACCGAGAAGTCTTGAGGCCGGAAAAGCAATACTTTTTTATTATTTTTTGTAAGCAATTAAAACTAATGAAACTGAAATTTTGAAATAAATCAAAATACGTGAAAATTAAATAACTGTCAGTACATAAAAAGAGCAAAAGTACAGAACTAAATATAAAATGAATAACTCTTCTTTAATCGTCGCCTATTAATTTATTTGTAATTAAAAATTCAAATTCACCAAGCAAATACTATAACCTTTACGGCCATGTTAGACCAAACGTTTGTCAAGTACAGGTGCATTCTTATGTAAATTGTAGACAGACAGATTATCGTAGGTTGTAGACTCGTCTCTCTTGTGTCCTAAATTCCTGTGTCGAATACGATGTGACTTTGAATATTTATTTGATAATCGATTTCTCCCTACAATCACCCCATCATGATTCAAGTTATGTTGATCATGCTATACAAAGATAATCTTGTAAAAGGAAAGTGGGTACTGAAATAAATCACTAAAAGCTGTTTTTTTTTTCAAAAGCTTTTTTCTTAATAAATACCTTGTTTTTTTTGGTTTTTCGTACCTACAGAGTACCTACTACCTACCTATCTAATGCAAAGTTTTCATTATATTAGTAAAAAGTGGTGACCCTTTTTCTCTACCTTTTAGAACATGCTTCACTTAATCTAGTAATTTTATCAGTCGTGTGTTTAATTTCACTATAATAGTCTATAACTTCAGAATGCAAGAGCACTTATATTTTCCTTCAGACTTACCTACACGCAAAGACACTCGACTAAATTTTTAAACTGACAACAAAAAACACTACGCAGTGAGTTACGATGCAAACACTCATACACTTATTTATTTAACAATTGCTGGCAACAAGACATCATACACAACGTCATAAAATTAAATAAACAAATGAACTGCATAAACCAACCAATTGGAGATAAGAATCATACGTTTTAACGACTGATTGTTATTTCCGTGCAACATGTAAATCTTTTCAGACTTCCGGAGTAGGTACTGTGACATTGTAATTTTATCCAAGATCATAATATTTCATAGATACGCGATATTTGCTGCATATAATAAGCATACTGAATTTATAATTTCTGTTCTTAAATATTTGCCCAAAGCTCCATAAACAACAATTACTTCCAATCATTTTGAAAAGCAATTCATTTTAAAAGCAGTTTATACCACCCTATTATACGCACATACAAAATAGTGATACTATTATACATACAAAATAGTACTATTAAATGTGCAATGTATATTATTTCCCAAATAACAGATGACATAAGCAAATGTTACGTAATACAATTGCAACGGTGGGGTCGTAACAAGTATTAGATGCGGTTTTATTGCGCCTCAAATAGACTTGATGTGTTACGTGCTAATTGTGTTCCTTTGGGATACGATGTGATTTCTGTTCTTGTATATTTTGTTAAATAGTAACTGGTTCGCAAAGATTCAAACCATAGACGCTAATTAAGACTGTAATGTGCAATGTGTTAGTACAAAATTCTATACACCGATTAACTGCATTGCATGTAGAAGTAATAATTATCATTCATTCTCAAAAATTTTCACGTTTGTAATAGTAGGATAGGGTAGTATGATAGGATAATATAATATGAGAGAGACTATAGATAACTGAACGTAAAACCCACTATGTTATTTACTTCTGAAGCACTTATAAATAAGAATAATGATTAAGTAATGTAAGTTGTAGGCAAAAATTATAAACTAACAAAATACAAAAAAAAACTAATTTAGAAACAAAATATTTGTTAGTTCTTGTGTGGACGACATTCCTAAAAACGTTTAAGGAACGGAAGAACGAATGCACTACGAAACTTCTATCGTATTGGGAATATCAGTTAAAAATAAATAAAATTCGGTCAGCAGATCAACACGACTCACTATGCTTCGTGACTTTGATTTTATTAAACTTGTATCTAACAAAAGGACACTGCTGTTGAAACTTGAAAACACGATGGGACAAGCGAAGCATTTTGATCCATCCAATGTCCAAATCTATTAATGATTACAACACTAATGGGATCAGGAATGTTAAAAAATATAAAAACCTTTTGTAGTTAACTAATTCGTACTTAAAATTACACAATTCACTAATCCCTAAAACAAAATAATCTTAGTTTATAGGTCAGTAGAAATCTATGTTAGTTGCAGCAAAACGCATAGATATGTCGACAGGACGAAAATAAATCAGTCACATAAATTTTACGGGCATGAATCATGGAAAACAAGAATTTGACAAATCACACCTTCCTTTTAAGAATATCTTGACTGCTCCTATCAGACCTCAGCACTCAGTTTAAAACTTAAATTGTACTGTGAAACTATTTGGTCAATTTTCATTCAGAATCAAGATCTTTTTCGACTCGGTCACGCAGTAGTTAGTAATACGGATAATTAAAATAGTTAGGTAATAGCATCGATCATCTTTAGTTAAATAATGTATGAGATTTAACCATCTTTAGGAAAAAAATGTGTGAAATTCATCCATCTTTAGGAAAAAAACTGCGTCAAAAAGATGCGTCTTATTCAAGTATTCGTGTTCTTTAAAATATTATAAAAATATATCCTTGAATACTTTCATAAAATTGTCTAAATTCCATAAAACCCTACTTCCTAAAATAGAATTGTTTAGTACTAGTTGATAGCCAGAGTATTTATTATCTGTTTTATTTCCAGACGGTAGCCGACCAACGACCAGCCCCCGTGGAGATGCAGGCCCGACACAATCTCTTGTGGCATTTGCTTATCGATCTCCCTATATTATTATTGGGTAAGTCACAATTCATAATTTATTTATATGAATATACATAATGTTCTTATTAAATAAAGAGCAGTAGAACATAGGAAGCTTGAGGTTTTTCGAAATCGATTTTTATTATTTTGGCGCAGCATCATATATTTTAGAAATTAATAATTACTTATTTTGCCATAGAATATTTAAGAACCTTTACATTATAATTTAACGAATTCGAAAATTTTGCAGTAATTTTATCAACAAATATACAATAACAATTTTTAGAACTAAACAAATCTCTAAACATCAAAATAGAACAGTAGTAAACTTATAAAGATTTATTGGCATTTAAACTACTTGGACATTTAAAATCACTTTAAACTGCGCATTAATAGATGATCCTATTAATAATTACATAATGAGCTATATTTGAAATTGATGAAGCAATTAAGAGCACATTATTATAGTTTTGACCAAGTTCAACGCATACTTAATTGGCTAGAGCGCCTGGCGCCTAATTAGAGCTGATAATTAAGCTGGCCCTAATTTTTGTGTGTGATCACGTTTCACATATTATTGTCGTGAATGTTCCCGCGCTTATGTTCATTATATATTCCTTAAATATATATTCATTAATAAAAAAACTGTACATAGTTGAAACTTGAATAAACGAATGTTTGAGATATTCTTATTGTTGTGAAAAATACACCATGAGAAATACAATCAAGTTACGTAGATAATTTTTAAGGGACTGTTTGTATTATTACACCGTTTCCATTATCATTATGATTTATGAGTTTTAAATTTCTTCATATATTAGTATTACACATTTTTAGCTATTGTTATTTAAAATTAAAAATTGAACTCGATTTATGTTTCTAACGTTAATTCTAATCAAAACCAAAGGACAGGTTCGTATCACAATAGGGTATAACTAAATTAGTAGCAGGTCAGACCACAATTTGTGGTATTTGGTTACCATTGGTTTGTGGTTTTTGGGTTTCATTACTATAGTTTAGATATATGTATATTAAATATTATAATAGACTTAATAGTGTTTTTGTCGGCGGCTTCGCTGGTATACATAATGACATGAAATTAAATAAAATGAAAATACGTTTTCTATGGACACATTAAAAATAATTTACATTGAAGATGAAATAAATAGTAATAACTTAAATATTTGCCACAATAGGCATTACTCAGTGAAATATCATTGATTTTCAGATGTTGCCGTAGAAATTGTACAGCATTTTTTTCTATATTCCTTTAGTTTTTACAAGCAAACGAATATTACTGTTATTTTTTACCCATAACTAATCTATAACCTACATCAGATTTAAAAATACGATACGAGTTTTCACAAGACTATAAAATGTAAATATTTAGATAATAACAATGTAACACAATATAACAGTCTATTAACAGAAGTATCCATTACAAAAGAGTGTATTTAATTAGATAATATAACAATTCATGTATCAGTTACACGGCGCGTGTGGTCACTGTTTGTGTGTCAGTTTGTACCTCGAAAACTGTGGCTCCCGAAATGATCACAACTGGACTGTGGGCATAAATGTTTGCTGTCTTATTATAACGCTATTAATGTGGCATATGAATATGGTGGATTATTTTTTTGTATTAATACTTGTATTTAATTGTAAACTTTTGTTGATAGGCGTCAAAGCTTTCATAAGCTTTTATGGGAGTAATCAGTAAATGTTAATAAGTTTATATCACACACTTATATAGTTGAATTTTTAATTTGTGATAATAATTAATTTAATAAATTACCGCAATAAAATTGTGTGCAAAATAAATGCGTGCGTTTAAATAATTTATTTTATTGTGAAATAAAGTCAATCATGTTTGTTCATTAGATACTATTTAGGCTTTAAGTTCAAGCTTTCAGAACAAAATATAAACGATATGTTATTTCCATTTTTATTAGGATATAAAAATCTAACACCTAATCCTAAAACAATATAAAACCGATTCTCCACTTCACTGTACACGCTTGTAACTCGACACCACATAAACTGTCCATCTAAATCTATTCTATAGTATTTTAATATAACCACACAGCAATAGACATGACCCCGACATCGCTGACACCGTGGGTGGTCGTCACGGTTGACATTGTTGACACTTTTGACATTGTTGACATAACGCTGACACCTCACAATGTTACGGTACAGTCGTGCATTAAGCGTGTTTGCATTTTCTGTTTATTTTATGCACCTTTTGCTAATCGAGCAGAACCTTAGGACTTTGTTTGGCGAAGAAATTTCTTGAATTTAAATTAGTTGTTTGGTGACTTGACATTAAATATACAAAACTAATAAACAAATATTTTTCTTGATAGAAGGTAATTGTTATATTACTTATTGACTTTCTGTATAAATATCTTTTAAATATGAACCATATACATTTGTTTAGCTAAACATTAGTACCCATTTAAGTACATTTGTTTGTGATTTCTACCTCTAATCTAATCTAATATTTATTGTAAAATATCAGCTTTCTTTTCACACCTACATTTCCTATTTATGTGAATGTCAAAAATATCTATTACACAATAAAATACAGAATAATATCAACTGTTAGATAGGCTTATCTGGTAGTATCTTGACTTCGACGCTACAATATCAAGATCAATGTCATTCGTATTTCCCCGATCATGACCGTATAGATAGCTCTATAGTCTATCTGTAATCTATATAAATAAATATATGTAGGTACATGTATGTGTACGTAATAGTATATATGGATAAAGAAATATGTTTCCGCTTGAATGTAAAAATAACATCTTTTTAGGGGAAATCTTTAACAAAATTAAGTTTTCCCTTTGTTATATACCTACTACGTTTGGTTTAAGGCGCGTTAGTATCTATTAAACGTGCTTTGAAACGCTACTTATGAATGAAAATAAGGTTCTTAGGTCTGGTTACATAGTAATAAATTCTACGAATATTTTAATATAAAGCTGTTTCGCTGAAGGCAATAAGCTCAGATACTAATTAAAATAAGATAATGCATTATCTGATTGTATACAAAACTGCAACTTATCAACTCCCGAACTAAGACATGGGTACTTCTTGTAAACATATTATGTAACATTTATATTCTTGTGAATAAATAATTTCACTTAATATTAAATATACAATGTCTATTCAAAAGTTGATTCAAAACTATTTTACGGTCATCTTCCGCCATCAATGGAAACGTAGAATATGTCAAGTAGGTACTTCATAACTATCGGAAAGTTGAAAGTGATGAATAATATTTTATGTCGATTTTCAATATACATTGTAGTTTATGCGATAAATAACAAGCATCCAAGTTCTTAGTAGTAAAGTATGTATTCTCAAATTTTGTTATTTTATTTTATTTTATTTTATTTGCAACACAAACACATATAACAATAATATAGGTAAAAACTCCTGCAATATCGGTTCAGCCGTAAGTATAGTAGTAAGATAATAGATAAATCAAAGTCGTCAAATTAAACTCTCCCATGAAAAAGTAAAGGCTCTTAGATTTAGTTCCCTATTAACTGGAATAAGTACATAATATCACATGCTATTACAAAGTAACTATTTGCTAAACTAGTCTATCACATTACAAAACATTCGGCTCATTATTTTAGCCGTTAACATGTAACAAACAAACAGATTTACTTCCGTATTTGGTTTGGATTTATTAAACCTATATTTAGCAAAGAAATTGTATAGCTTTTAATGTATAATTTCCATACCTAATTAGTAATTATCTTTGTATCTTGCAAATGCATGTAATTTCATCCATAAATGTTCAGCCGCAGACAGACACTCAAATTAATGTCCCCGCGCGCTTGCAAGGGTTAAACGCATTCGCACACCTGTTATGTTATAAAAATAAAATCTGTGAATATGTCTTAAAAAACTTTGGAAAATGTTATTCGTGATCAACCACGCTGGCCAAGTGCGGGTTGGCGGATGTCACATGTCGTCGAACTTTTGATTCTTCGACAAGTTTTCGATTTTGATATATTTCTCAAAAATTACTAAAACATGATATAAAAGCGTAAAAATAATGTAATATTTTTATTAATTAAGCTATTAAGAGACATAAATAAATCGGATAAGTTATGTAACAAAGTAAGATAGCTAAATGTCTTGTAATTACATAAGTTCATATAGTCCAGAGGTTAGTCTGGGTCCTTTCATTAGTAAGTATTTATTTTGATTCACGTTAATAAAGTTACAGAAATAGTCATTTTATTGGATTTCATTAATTGTATCGTTTGTTATTTTATTCGCTTCCCTGTATTCTTACTAATATTATTAATACGAAAGTGTGTTTTTTTGTCTTTTCGCCACAACGGATATAATATATTGTTTTTTTCTGGAAATAGGGGGATCAGAGTCTTTCAATGTAGGTACATTACCTACCGTTCTCTCAGTTCTTCAAGCAGTAATTTTGTCAGTCTGTCTATAAGCCTCTTTGTTGATTTCCTATCCGTTTAAGACGAGATAACATCCATCTCTGTACATTTGTATGTCTGTCCATCTTTCTATAGGAATTTGCGACACAATCATTTGAGCTTTCTTCAGAAAAAGGTGGGAAAAGTATATCCTAGATGTGGCAATCTGTTGATTGCTATTATGACCCAAATCGTGTCGAATCGTGTACAAATACCATTTGTTAAATTGCACATGTTGCCATTTTTGTGAACCTCTCGTTTGACATTTAACGTTTATTAACAAACATGTATTATGAACCTTCCAGTTAATAGTTAACTAGGAAAACATTCCCATGAACAAAAAATCCCATGAACAATGAAATCGGGATAGTTCTTCTTTATATAGTTTTGATTTTTGAAGTGAAAACTTCTTTAGCGGCGTTGGGTATAAAATCTTAAACTCGCGTCAGGACACGTGACCTGATCGAAAAAGCGTAAGACGGATGGATATCAAACATGCTCAACGTTAATAATCAAGTTTTCACTTCTGCCGGCACTCCCGGAGTGCAACCCGTCTTTTTCGTGTGTGCCTTTGGTTAAATAGTACAATAATTAATAAAAAAAGTGTCCCTATCTTATTATATTCGATTCGCTCAGTGAAATACTTTAATTGTAGTATTTACTGCAATAATAGTATTTTATTCCCCTACCTATTTGTGGAATTGTTTCGTAAAATTTCATTATTCCAACACAATATACAGTTATATCAAATAGTCAATTGACAGTACCATACTATAATAAAAGTACAGCTGAGAAATAAGTCTACTTCATAAGCACGGTTGAATGAATAAATATAAAGTTCTTAAAACAAAACACACTTTAAAAAGCGAGTCCTCAGAAATCATATGACAAATCCAGTAAGGCATATTACCTTATCTCCTGTAATGGTGGATCATTTACTTTACATTACCTTTATCTTAGCATAGATTATTCTAGAATAACGCGCTTTAAGTGCTTTTTAATATTCCAGAAGTGAGATCTTTTATGACTGTCCAAGAAATTCTTATTGATACTTAAATGGCATAATATCGCCATGATACATAAACAAGTAATTAGTGTTTAGTATATTATATTAGGTATATTATAAACCACTTACTGCTTAAAATAACCTACAACAGATTTAATCTTTATTTAATTTATTATCTGTAGAATTTCTGACTTATTAATTAACGTGTCTTTGTTTATCCCTGGTATAACATATAAATTTCAAGCTTAAAACATCGCGCACCAAACATAGCTGCAACAAAAATAATAAAAAAATTGTCACTTTTTTATGGTGTTGCATTCAAAAAAATTAAAAACAATAACACGTCCGTGGTTTTTTTATTCTCGATCACGATTCGCGTATTGTTCCTAAATTAATTATTTTTGCACGTCCGCAAAATCACTTCCGTGGCCAAAAAGATAAATAACAACAGGTCTATCTAGAGATTATTGCTTTCTGGTGATTATAAAAATAATAACGGTGTTCAAACAATTATGGGACCTTTTTGGAGGTTTGTCCCATTTTCCAGGGAAGGGGGAACAGAAAAATGCGGAGGTGATCGTGCACTTTTTAGATCATAAATTAATTGTGTTAAAGATAAGTTACCTTTACCGCAATAAACACTGGTAAATATTATAAACCTGAATTAAGTTTTGAAGAAGATTAAAACGCTACCAAAAGCTTTTTGGCGCACAGTTTTCCATTTTTAGATACGTACAGAATTTTAAGACTCTACAATCTATCGACACGTCACAAGCAAGAGTGATAGAGCGTAGATCGAATAAAGTATCTTACATTTTTATACTTTTCAAAAATTAAAACGTGCATTGACTTTTATAAATTTGAGAACACTTGGGTTTGAGTTTTTAAAAAAAATAAAAAAATCTATGAAATGTTAAAGTTATATTAAAGAACATGTTCTCTTTACCTAATAAATATAAATAAATAAGTGTTTTATCTTAAAACCTTTAAGATACGGATAACTAACGAACAAAGTAAAAATAGAAATGTAGCATGTATATTGTATACACACAGTAAATCTTTCTAATTTATTAGTGCAAGTATATAATTAGTTACAACTTACATCTTATTCTTTAAAACACATCTGCAATAACAATATTTCGTATTTGCTAATTACTTACCAAATGCATAACTAGCAACTTCAACTCTATTGCATTAACTTAGAGTTTAAATTTATACGATATCTTAAATATGTTTAGAATGGGGTCACAATGCAACACGTTAATTTAATAAAAACGTGTCTGTATACTGAAATATAAGTTTAAATTTATTCACGGGATAATATACTGTATTTATGTGTATTAGATACCAAAATAGTATACGCTATTTATGTTATTATGCGTTGATGTGCTTTAAAAATGTCTGGATGTGCTAAAATGTTAGGAAAGATGATATTTTTATGAAACGTACGTTGACTATAAAGTTGTTTTTTTATTCATGGCCCATGGAATGCCAATAGACAATGTGAATTTATGGTTGAAATGGGATATTTTACACTAAAAGCTTGTTTAATAATGTTACCATAGTATCGGATTGAAATAATATTGTTTAGAAAAGTGATTATTTTATATATTAACATTTCTATATCAATTTAAATTCATACACACAAATAGTACGATTTATATGCTAAAAGCGAAATCAATAATCGTAAAACATTTACAACATACTGTGGTATTCATGATTCAATTTTACAATCGATATAACACTAAATATTATTACAGTAAGGTCATGTCGCTTCGCAGGTATTATACGCCTAATCGTTTCACTTTATTCGAAATATACGGGGGAAAAATAGGAGCGCGAACGCGCCTTTGTACCAAAATTAAATTTTTGGAATTAGTTATCAATGCATTTCTGAGCCCGTGGGTCGGAGTGTCCTGCAAGGAAGGGGACACGTTAATTATTTGGAGTTATAGATTACCATAATAGCTTATTAACAACGACAAATAAATATGTAACAATAAACATCAATATAATAATTCGCAGATGAGAGAATTTTGACCATTGCATCCATATGCAAAACTAATCTCTGAACCTACTTGGAACGGGACATGACACAAAGTAATTCCAAGTAACACAAAAATCCCATAAACATTAAATAACCTGCACGTAATAGAGATAAATACCTGGAAATCTTCAGATAACCCCACTTTTGTCTAAGGTGTTGCAAGAAATTCTAAATCAAATAAGTGTCTAAACGTTTTATCTCAAATCAAATACGGGTTTCTTTGACGCTCGGTTGCCGTTTTACTGAACAAAGTGACATTTCCGTTCCCTCTAATCGTTTATGGTTCTCACAGTTATGTGATATTTGTTGTTGAACACATATTCTATGGCTAATGTACGGTAGGTACTTTTGCAATAATGCATCAGTGTAAAATAATTAAAATATGGATGCTTTAGAAATAAGAACACCCATGTTGTTGTCGTGTTGATGTTTTAGTTGTAATAGTTTAAATACAGCTTTATACGCACAAATTGTTGGAAGATAGTCGAAACCACAGAAAAAGGTTCAGTATAATAATATCGAAATATTAACAGAAAACTAATGTTCCTACGCTGAAAAAAATCTTATTTAAATTATCTGAAACAGATTAGACGAAGCAGAATTGAAAATAAAGAATGTATTCATCAACTGATCACTTATCATTTTCGCACAATATTCGCTCTGCTTACATCAAACAATACACTACAAACCAAACAAAACAAACGATTACAATCCCATTATCCGTCTGTATGTTTCGCACTGCAGTTGCAACAATTGCAACTGCCCTACATAGCGACTAGCAGGACGGATGGACAGACCTCAAAACACGAATTAGCGCAAATTCGCTAGTTATTGAACAAAGGGTCCGTGTCTTTTGGGTATGGAAAAATAATAGTTTGGGTTATTTATGACTTAAACGATAAGGTCAAGAGGAACGATAGAACAAAACGAGAAGTTTTTATTCTTATTAAAAACTTAATAACAAAACATGAATTCGGTATTCATAATTATGTGCAGTGGACAGTAGTCTATAGGTGGACAGTACTTATTCAAAGCGAACAAAGATTGGAATTAAAAATTTAATAAAAATAGGTACTGAACGGGTAGGCGTACGGTTCCAAATTCCAACAAGCAATACGGTCTTCTGTCCCATCGTAATATAAGATTGATGTAATAGGCAGTGCACTTTTCTACTAAAATTCTACAAAAAATTACACACTGGTCTCAGGAATTAATTGTAAAATTTGACTGTCGTGACTAAAAGTAAGCCAAGAGGACTTTATTTGCTTAAATTCAATACAAAAGTTGCGAAACTATATCTAAATCTTAACTATTGTTTTATACACAATAGATTGAGTAATTACTATATCCGCATGTTGCAATTCTAAACAAAAGGTTACCGTAAGCTCTAAAATTTATCCTACTAAGATTTTAAAGTGACTAAAGACAATTTTCAAGGCATGCTTCTAAACTGGAAAGAAATAAGAAGCAAAATAATGTAGGAACCTGAGCACGTTCCAAAATATAGATAAGCTATGAAATGTAAAGAGAATTAATTCTCTATACTTTCATTAATAAGGTGTGATTTTGAATACAAAAGAAATAGGGAGGAAGATAATGTTGCAATCTGAGTAGTATTCCAAATATTAATACGTTTTTCGCGAGTATGACGCAGAGCAGAGACCCTTAAAAATGTGCAATTAAAACATTCCTCTAAAGTTTTTGCAATACTACAGTTACTCACATATTAATCACCAACTTACTATTCCAATTTTATGTCCAAGTATTGCATTTCGAAGATAAGAATGCTATAAAAATTCCCTTTAGAATGATTCATTTTCATTCAGACCAACAAAAATGCATCTCACTGAGAAATCATGTAACAATTAATAAATTTTCTGGACCACGAAATATTTTATTACCTTCTGTATAATAATTACACAATATCCTAGTATCTACTTTTAAAATTGTTCACTCTTAAACGGCGGATCGAATATTAAAATCTAGCTGAAAGATAGATTACAGTCTGCCAATGTACATTAGCTTTTATTTATCCGGCTACAATACAAGAAAACCCGCGGTTTTAACCTAGTGTTTCTAAAACAATTCATATCCCTTATAAAATTAGTTAATAAAGTTTCAATTTCAAACACAATCAATACTTTACAAAGTGTTGTTTACAAAGTGTCCTTCTAAATAAGTGTGATATGTATGGAATAAGAGGTCCCTCATTAAATTGGATAAAATCCTATCTCATCAATCGTATGCAATGTGTCGAGATTGCATGTAGTGGTGCTGGTCCAGAAGTAAAAACTATACGATCAACCTCCAGACTCAACAGTTCAGGTGTACCTCAGGGAAGCGTGCTTGGACCGCTTCTCTTCTTACTCTATATTAACGACTTACCAAACGTAACTAACTACAAATGTACCCTTTATGCTGATGACATTTCTGTGACTATACCTAATGTAACTTCGGATTTGACATGTAATCATAATTTAAAATTGACATTGAATAGAATAATTGACTGGTTAGAAATAAACAACTTGACGGCTAACTTAGCAAAGACGAAAGTAATGCAGTTCCATAATTACAAACAAAGAAAATGTGACATTAATTTAATTTATAAAGACATTATATTGGAAGAAGTTGATGAAATAAAATTTTTAGGCATTATATTGGACAGCAATTGTAATTGGAAATCACATATTAATCATCTCTGTTCGCGTATAAACAAATTTGTGTTCGCCTTACGCCGTTTAAGGACTATAAGTTCTGAAAAAATTTCTCTTACCGCATACCATGGCTATGTGTCATCTATACTAAGATACGGACTTATATTATGGGGCAATTCAACAAGTATGAATAGAGCATTCTTGGCACAAAAAAAATGTATAAGAGCTATTTGCGGGGTTGGGCCGTTAGAAAGCTGTCGCCCACTATTCCGAAAATTAAATATTCTGACACTGACCTCTATGTACATACTGGAGTGTTGTATCTTTGTTAAAAAACACCCCCAATATTTCACAAAAGCGGCTGACGTGAGTATTGTTCCCTCTCGAGATCCTGACAAACTAATTATGCCTCGTTGTAAAACTGCGCTTTTCTCTAAAAGTGGACCTATTATGCTTATAAAAATATTTAACCATGTTCCTAAATGCATAAGAAACCAAACATTGAATGTGTTTAAAAATAAGTTAAAGAAATGGCTGATCATTAATTGTTTTTATAGCCAAAAAGAATTTTTTGACCTTAAATGATAATTGTTAAATCGATTATATAATATGCATGTGTAGTGTATTAGATTTAGTACTTATCTGTTTTACGCATATATTTGCATGCTTTATACAAAGCGAAACATGTTGAACAATTATCTCTTCACACCTCTCTGTACCATGTTTTAGGCAAATAAATGTTATTTTATTTTTTTTTTTTTTTTATTAGAAAGATTCTATTTCAAATACAATCAATAAATTAAAACATTATGACAAACTATCTCAAACATAAGAATATTCATTAACCTACAGCATCTTCATTAAGAAAAATTCTTAAAAGATCAAAATCCTACGCTCTTAAATGCAATTAAAATTCTCGAAGACACGTCATATCCGCTCCATAACTTTTATGCAGGTCAGTATAGTAAAGTTTAAATTATTACTGGCTCTTCTAATTGATTTAAACTGTGCATCTAGATTAGTAGCGGGGAATAGTTAGAAATATGACATTTTAGTAGTTACTACGATGTAGCCATAATTTAGTGTTTTATAATTATAAAAGAAATAGTATTGAGACGTAGAGATATTTTAATTACAGATGTAGGTTATTACATGCAATTTTTCATCTCAAAAATAGAAATTTTACTATTCTTTTCAAGATTATATGCGTTAGTAATACGTACGTACCTTATCTGAAAAATAACTTATTCACTACTACACAAAGCCCGTAAAAGTCATTTCACTATCTTTTCAACTTCTACTTTCATTTAAAAAACCATAGATATCTACTATCATATTATTATCATACATAGCTAATAAGCAAGCTACATGACACCCACGCGTTTTTTGTCTATGCTTTCTCTCCATTTGTGGCTTGGCCTACAGTTGCATTTAGCCTAAATAGATAAACAATTTAAAAGATAAAATAATAGTATTGTCAGTCATTACAATAAATTTTAACTATGATTTAAAAGAAGATTCTTGACCGGGTTAAGTATCATCGCTACACAGTATAAAACATAATCGCTTTCTCTGTCTTCTTATGTTCCTATGTAAGCTCAAATCTTTAAAACTATGCAACGGATTTTGATGCGGTTTTTTCTATTAATAGATTGATTCTCGAGGCAGGTTTTAGTATATAATTTATTAAGTTATAGACAAAGCGGGCGAAGCCGCGGGCGGAAAGCTAATGTATAAAAGAAAACAAAAACAATCAACATTAATAATTAACCAAAATATATTATTTTAATAAAAAAATCAATATAATATCATTTCACACAAATCAAACCAAAAGAAAGAGAAAGGTATATTTTTAATAGCTAGATATTAATTATTTCCACTCGATAAATAGCTAATTTGAGCACTCAGTTATATAAATACCAAAATTTATCGTTTCCTATAATGAAACTATAATTTCCAATCTCTTAAAGGAATTGATATGAATAACGACTTCACGTAAGACCCCGATAATTTAATGTAAGACGTTTTAAATTGTGTTCTATATAAATAATTTATTAAAAATATCGTAGAAGTTCTATTGAAATTAATTATTTTACATAGAGAAAATGACTATAATAATCCTACTAATATTATAAATGCGAAAGTTTGTGAGGATGTGTGTGTGTGTGTTTGTTACTCTTTCACGCAAATACTACTGAACCGATTACAATGAAATTTAGCACACATATAGAGGATAACTTGGATTAACAAATAGGATAAGTTTTATCCCGGAAAACCCACGGGAACGGGAACTATGCGGGTTTTCCTTTGAAAACGCGGGCGAAGCCGCGGGCGGAAATCTAGTATATTATAATCCCGTTTTTTGACGCTCAAAATGATGTTGTAGGTTGTAGCTTTGGTTGTTATGTGAATGTAGATATTAAATCATCTTTTAAGGCTCCATAATATTTTAATCATATCCTATTAGTGCTATTTGTGACCATTTCTGTAATATTTTATGTTTTCTCCCACGTTTTTTCCTGACATTATTATTATAAAAGATCGCTTTTGCCATAAGGGTTAAAGTTAAAAAGTTTTAATTAAAATATGTTTTATAACATTAATTAAATAGATACGAAATTGGTAGGTATTGCCAGATTTATAGCCCACATGCATTTTAATTAAGGAAATGTATCAGATAATTGCGTCAGCTATTAATAATTATAATGTTGCATAATGTATGTAGTACATGCATAATTTGTGACTATGGGTGGAATATTAATTATTTTTTATATACACCTGATTTAATACCACCATTATTGAAGTGAAACTTCTTTATCGGAGTTGGAAAAAAATTTAGTGTAACGTTTTTTCGTTATGCGTGACATTTTTATGTTACGCGCCATCTTTTTCTTATCCCTACCACGCGTGATTCGACGTATTTCTGTAAAGTTGCATACAGTAAATTATTTTTTGAAAAAATAAGGTCATAAAGAAGTTTCACTTCTTACGTGTGTACCCTAGTACACGCACACATTTTTTTATTTACTAGCTTTCGGCTTTTTGCTCGCGGCTTCACCCGCGTCGAAGGAGACAGTACCGGGATTTTAAACGCATAGTTCCTGTACTTGTGGAATTTCCGGGATAAAAACTATGTTATGCCCTTTATTGTAAGTTTGTACTCTGTCTACGGTATATTTTATTTAAATAATTCAAAAACAATCTAAAGTCTGTTGTAATTTTATGGGTATGATAGAATATAAAGAATGTTTATCCAATTTTTTCTAGAAGTTCATAGGTCGCTATTCTCTATATTATGTAATTTTGTAAACAAATGCAACGAGGCTCATTCATTTCATTTTAGTTGGTAGTAGTCTCATAGATTTTATTCCAGTCCAGCAAAAGAAAGTTCAAAGGTCGATTAAAACATCTAGTTTACAGCATAGAAAAACATAAAAGAATTCTTTGGTGTTTTGCTGCTAAAAGGAAACCTTTTCAATATAAACTCCAAGCATTTTCTTTTAGAAATACTTAACCTACATTTCTACAATTAACACTCTTTTCATAGCATATTAATTGTATAAATTATACGCGAAATAATTTAAACTCTAATTGCTTGACCTTAAATATTTTGCTAAATTTATTTCTAATGAATTAAAATAGAAAAAGGTTGGAAACAGAAGGAAAAATAAATGTAAGGAACTTTAAAGTTTAAAGCATAACTTTATAAAACTTTTGTATGTTTTTCTGAGAATTGCGTTTACACAGCAAAACGGCAGAACCAATTTTGATAGATCGATAGTGCACTGTAGTCTGTAACGCGAACCTACGAACCTAGTTTAAAATAAATATGTGATTATCATGAAAGCGCGTGTTTATAAGACGTAGTTTAATAGTATCTTATCTACTTAAAGAGGCTTAAACATTATTCGAGTATTCACGCAGAAGACTTTATAAGTACCTACTTACAGTAATATTACAGACTAGCTGTGCTCCGTGGTTTCACCCGCAATGCTCCGCTCCTGTTGGTTTAAGCGTGATGATATAATTATAGCCTATAAGCCTTCCTCGATAAATGGGCTGTCTAACACTGAAAGAATTTTCAAATCGGACTAGTAGTTCCTGAGATTAGCGCCTTCAAACAAACAAACAAACTCTTCATTTTTTTACGCTTTATTATTAAGTACAGATTCTCATAAAATACACATTTCAAAAATACCAAAGAGCGTAATTTGTTTAAAAATAATAAAAATTCTTTAGATGACGTCAAAATGATTGATAGCATGTCATAAATGTCAGACGTATTGACAGGTTCGACTTTAACTCGCCGTGAAATCGATTCTGCGCCTGCGCACGCTTATAGTATTAATGCTAATCAATTGTATATTGTTTTCAGTGTTTTTAACAGCTTCTGAAGAAGTTTGAATGAGTAATTTAAAACTTTACGAGAGTGAGGGAGGTTCTCAAATGTTTTTTGTTAGTATGCGATTTATAAATAGGTATGATGATATTATGGAAAATAATTTTAATTGAAACAAAATATTTCGAATGTCGTATTATTTTGTACATCATTCAAACTAAGGCAATTTTTAAAAAATAACTATAATATATTTCAACAGTTCCCCTTTCGCCTAGACATAGAAATAATGAGCCGGGATCAATATTAGTTATAAATATTTGAGAAAAAGTCGAAGAATATACATATATTTCTGAGGCATATCTTGGCGGAGGATTTTTTTTATTGAAATAACTAGATTTCCGCCCGCGGCTTCGCCCGCGTATTCAAAGGAAAACCCGCATAGTTCCCGTTCCCGTGGGATTTCCGGGATAAAAACTTTCGTATGTTAATCCAAGTTACCCTCTATATGTGTGCTAAATTTCATTGTAATCGGTTCAGTATAATTTGCGTGAAAGAGTAACAAACACACATACATCCTCACAAACTTTCGCATTTGCATAATATTAGTAGGACTAAGTCTCAAAATTAATATTAAAAAATATTTTAATTATTATTTTATTGTCCACAGTCGCAGCAGTATGCATACTGCTAGAAGTGGGGGCACTCCCGAGCAGGCAGAGCGGATTTCGATGCAACGACCCGGACCTCTCGTTCCCGCACACGGGCGACACTATCTCCATCTCGCTCGTCGCAGCTGTCACTGTCATTGTGCCTTTTATTATTGTAAGTGTATTAATTTTTATTAAGTAAAGGATTATTAAAAATAATTCGTTAGAAGAAAAATGGATGATAATGTTTTTTGAAAACCCTAAGCCACCTTTTTTCATTTAATTTAATGATACTTCTATCAAATAAATTTAAATAAAACAGGTGTCAAATATAGTATATAATATAACACTTAACATGCTTGATGGATTTATTATAAATAGCCTTAAAGGATTTTCATAAAATATAGGTATTTTATAATAAGAAGCCATTTTGAAGTCCTCTTTCATCTAATAACATTTTTATCTCAGACAAAGCTAGAACAGGTTACTAGT
The DNA here is from genome assembly GCA_029959065.1 of Colias behrii. Classification (NCBI taxonomy): domain Eukaryota; kingdom Metazoa; phylum Arthropoda; class Insecta; order Lepidoptera; family Pieridae; genus Colias; species Colias behrii. The sequence continues at coordinate 9,974,822 of JARWMC010000019.1, read as the reverse complement.
AAATCATAATACAAATTAAAAAACAAAACACATTAAAAGATCTATATTTAAACGGTTCTAAAACAATAAATAAAAACAAAAATGTGGTTATCTTAATTACAGTGCAGTGACCTACTGCTTAATCACTGGTTGCATTTGTCTCGTAATAACTGTATTTTGGACGTTATTTATTATTTGAATTATGATAGAAGAAATCTATTAGGAAGTAGTGTGATATAACTGTTAATCCTTAGACTGGATCTAGTTTTTTTAATGACCTGACAGACGTTATCCTGTCTTTTTTACATATCAAATTGTGAATCTGCACCATTCTAAAAAATTAAAATCCTAAGAATAGGTACCTAATTAATAATAACTAGCGATCCGCCCCGGCTTCGCCCGTGGTACCTACATGTTTTATAGCCTATGTTGCTCAGTGAAGATGCAGCTTTCTAATGGTGAAAAAATTTTTGAAATCGGTCCTGTAGTTTATGCGTGAAAACCATACATACATAATTACAATCCTTTCATCTTTATAATATTAGTATAGATTGATCAAAATCGTTCCAGCACTAGAGAATGTGTGACATAAAAGATTTAAAACATTCCCAAACGTTTATAAAAAAATATATTCTATCAAATATCAATAGAATAAATCAGTACTACTACTACTGTACTAACAATTGCTATTTGCTTCCAATACCTATATCGATATTATATTCTGACAAAGCTGTGTGAACCGGTGTGTTATGATTAAAATACATAATTAGTATTATTAATCTTCTGTTCACTGAAAATCTCATTAGCTCGGGGTCAGCTTAACTAATTAGTAATCATACGAAGCCACAAAAAACCATGAAGGGTATTATATTTCACGGTACCTTAGTTATATCACACTATGATGAAGACAAAGATTTGTAATTTATAAAGTTTTTATTAAGACGCAGAATTCTACTAAGAGACAAATACCATATTTTCATCCATTTCTATATACATTTATGAATAAATTAGAAAAGCCAGCTAGTTTTTATTTTTTTAAGACCGCATATTTAATTACCTTTGTGTCAAACAAGGCGCCAGAGTTACATAAAGATCCTTGTAGATCTTATCTTTTTAACACGTTGCACGCTTTACGACCCACCGGTGAGCCCAGCTTACTTTTCCATTCGAGCCAAGCCGTAATCAGATAATCGGTAATTTTCATCAACTTAAAATTTTAATCCCAATGTTCATAAAAATTAAGTAATTCGTATGATAAATCAAAACTAGCGACTTTTACCGTCTAGTTTTTAAGATATTATAAAAGGCTCACGGGTGAGTCCCGTGGCCTCATGCAAAGGATTTTGTATTTTCCGTTGGCGGGGGGCCGCGGGGTCACCGCACGGCCCACGGCGCCGCACGCTCACGCGCGACACTTCCGTGCGCTACGTCGAGTAGTGAGGATCGGTTACGCTTTTTTCTTCAAAAATGGATGATTTTGATGATTTTGAACTAACTCAAGAGGAGCTAACGCAGTTAGAAAGCATCGAGAAATTGGCTGTTGATTTATTACTAAATACTGCGATGGTAAATGCTTTGACTCTGTACAAGTCAGTGACTAAAAAAAACTTACAAATGGTAGACTTCCGGAGATCCATAATGATGAATCTTTGCAAAGCCCAAGAAAATCCTGTGGCTGAGCCTAACCAAAGACCAAAGAGAGCTGCACACTGCTTGGAAAAAAAAGAGGGTTTGGCTAGAAAAGTCAGAAGGACATGTCGCCAATGTTATGCAGATAACGTACCAGTCATGGGTAGCAATCAGGCTAAAACAAAGTCGATAAAGGTCTCCACTTATTGCCAAAGCTGCCCAACTAAACCATTCCTTTGTTTGCCTTGTTTTAACAAGAACCACAAATAATTTTTTTTCGTCGTAAATTTAGAATAAGAGTGTCGTATTTTCATTATGTGTTTTATTTCAATAAATATTTGATTATTATTATATGTTTTATTGTCTTAATTAAATCTAAATAATATTTTCTACCATATCGTTAACAACAACCCTAGCATTCTTACAAAAACCCGGATAAAACTAGTAAGTTTCCATCGGATTTGAAAACCACGCAGTCCGTACCGGCTACTGGGCCTCGCGGCTCACTTCCATACGCGTTTTGTTTCATAGCTGCTGTCTGTGGCTTGTGGGATGCGTTTACGTTGGACCTGTCACGCGGCTCACGGGTGACCACCATGGCTCGAACGGTCCGGTATGATAAGGCTCACCGATGAGCCTTGTGGCCTGAATGGAAATTAAAAGTTTAACGTGTTAAATGTATTGGTACATTTTCTTACTAGAATATTTTCAAAAATCAAACGATACTTAAAGCCACAGCTTCCCAAATTACAAAGGGAGGACCGTACTAACAAACTAGCTATAATTCCCCAAGCTCACAATCCTTGCAACAGTTTGGTTAGTAGCCCTACTATTTCTTTAAATCCATGCTACAGCTTGACTAGAATCCTTTTTTATTTCAAGATATGGGCAGTAGAAGCAGCCCTCCACAGGGACGACGAATACACGATAAAGAAGAACAAACTCTCCGCTAGTGTTGGCACCGCTGGACTCATTTACCGGGACTACATATACGGCGCGGTGGTCAACTTGACGGTCATGGAGGTCGTCAAGTGCGTGGTGGGGTCGCCGCGGCCGACGTTCTTCGATTTATGCGAGCCGGATAAAGCTAGGACTTGCAATGAGTGAGTATTAAAGCAATTTGGTGAAAAATAACAAACACAAGTTCAAGCCATTTTGCAACAATTATATATTGTCCATTGCGTAGGTCAAATATTCTAACATAACAAATCCACAAAGCTATGGACAGTCTTTTGCAATACAAATATCGACAATGGTAACAATAATAAAGTTAGAATTTATTAAAGTAGCAACAAATCAGATGTAATAACCGAGCTTCTCAATACAGATCTTACTTGACGCTTTAAATCGTGGCAATTTTTATAAATAACTCCATTTTGTGACATATTTCTGAATCAAATTTTTAATATCTCTAATCATTATCAATTGACAACATTTCATAATAATAATTATTATAAAATAATCATAACTTTTCTCCCATAGTTCGGAGTACGTAGCGAGCTACACATGCACCTCGACGCGGTACTCCCGGTACCTCCAGATAGACGCCAGCAGGAGTTTTCCCTCCGCCCATACCTCGCTTGCTGTGTACTGTGGATTGTTTTTGGCGGTGAGTTGCTTATTTACTATTACATTATTATATTTATTTTTAGTTCTACCTTAAGTATAATATCAGAATTTAAATTTACAAAGGTTAGCACAAATTAGGGCTTCAAGAAAAGAGTGAATTCATGCTTAAAAGACCGGCAAAGTATCTGTAACACCAGTGTTATTAGTGTTTATGGGAAGTGTTTTGGGACTTTGTTTGCTCTAACATAAAAAAAAGACTAAAAATATTGTATCTTCAACTTAATTATATTGTCAAATCATCATCAGTCCCTTATCAGAAATGTTAAACAAATAAATAAAATAGAGATATTTACCGTGACAGTTCAATAATTGACTAATAAAAATGTTTTTAGTCAAGTGCAGACACCAACGACGCGGACGTCATAAGCATTATATACACTGTACAACAATTTCGTAAATAAAGATATACCAGAGGGAGCATTAACTGTAATTATTAATTACATACTCCACTTGCCTCCCCATTTTAATGTACCACAATTACGTGAAGAAGGATGTCAGTGGATATAATTGGGATCCCAATGGGAGGAAGCTATTAAATGTACTGATTGAAGTGCAGTTCCCTTTTTAACAATTGTTATGCAATTAGCTATGTGTAATGTTGAATGTCGATGCTTGTTCAAGAGTTTTAAGCTTTTCTCTAAGCATTTCGTATGTATTTGTAAATAGTTCTATTAAATTGTATCGGTATACTTAGATACAAATTTCAAAACTCATAATAAAATCCTATGCTACTAATTTTAAAAACGTGGAAGTTTGCAAGAATCGATGTCTTTTATTCTTTCTCGCAAAAATTGCTGATCGAATCGCTCTGTTTGTCCTGACGGACAGAGACATTTTTTTCTATTTTTTAATAAAACGGTTATAATGACTCTTAAATTATATCTTTCCTTGTAGTGGTACCTCCAACGCCGCGCGTTCAGTTGGCACAACCGGTCGGTCCTGATCGTGCCGCTGGTGCAGATCCTCTGCATCATCTACGCGGTGGTGTGCCCGCTGACCCGGGTCACGGACCACCGGCACCACTGGTGGGATGTGCTCGCTGGGGGTATCATGGGGTTGGCCAGCTTGGTGTATACTGTGAGTATTAGATCCTTAATAGGTTAGTTTTTTTTTGTAAACTAGCTGTGCTGTTGGTCTTAGCGTGATGATATATAGCCTTATAGCCTTCCTCGATGAATGGGCTATCTAACAGCGAAATAATTTATCAAATCGGACCAGTAGTTCCTGAGATTAGCGCGTTCAAACAAACAAACAAACTCTTCAGCTTTATAATAGGCCTATTATATAAGTATAGATGTAAAATGTGTATTACATTGTCTTTTTAGTCTCGAAGATTAATTTTCATTTCATCAGTCTTAAATCAATATTGGCATAGTTTTAAATGAATAGGTAGATATAAAAATAAATCATATTATTAGAAGTTCGTAAAAACGTAATTAAAGCATAGAGTCAGAAAATTTCATTACATAAAAACATGACCATTCCTTTCTATTTCCTGAGCTTTTCAAATATCAGATTCTCTAAAAATGTATCTTTCATTTTCCACTCAAATAAAAAGAAGAAAAAAACCGTATACTATCTCCAACAATTATTTTGATTAAAATTACACTTGTCTGTTTGTTCATGTCAAGTGCAATTCCACACCACTTTATCACGAGAAGCTTTCAACTCATGTATAGTTTATGACTTCAAAATGACTATAATAATCAAATATATTATCATATTAACTTTCTATTTATATAACCTAGACAGATTTAGTATGAAAGTCGCTCTTGTTATAAGTAGTGAATGGCAAGTAATATTTGTTGTAATATATTGATTTAGTCAATAAAAAAGGGTTTAAAATAGGTAAATCGTAACAGAAATTTATAATGAATCTACGTAAATGTCTATTTCGGAAAGTAACTATTAAGTATATCTAATGTTAAACATTTGTTTATTATGGTCCCTTGAACTTTGAAGCATTTAAGTATTAATTAAAGTATTAATCAAGATATAAAATTCAAGATATAAATTTAAAATGCGTATAAAGATTTAAGGGCTCATTTGTTAAAATAGCGTAGATATTTCAGACCACGTGAAAACAAGCTTTTTCAGGTTCAGGAGAACAAAAGCGAAAGTTTGTTTGTCTTTCTTTCCCTTTGCAACGTAGCGATTTGTTAATTATTGTGTCTTCAGATAATTAGGAGGTAAGGAGTACTTTTTAGCGCCGTGTAGCATCTCATTACCACAACTTCCTTTACCACACTAGCAAAGCCAGACAGAAAGCTGGATTTTTTCATACATTTAAATAAATAAATATTTTTTCCAGGTACTAGTCCTATGCAAGAACTTCTGCCAGCCCTCCGTAGTCAGCACGAGTGACATTTCCAGCAGTGACGGTAACAACCACCAATCTGTCCGACGGCTCCTCGCCCACGAGGCAAGAGTCGTGGTCCCATAGCCCGTGTAGACTTGTGTAGTTTGCGCAGTTTGCATGAACGTTTGTACATGCTTGAAATGTTTAATGAATAGCAAAATTATGTGTTGTGCTGTGTACACGCTTTTAGAATTGAAAGAATAGAAAATTACATGTTTTTTTGTATAAGTTTTTAGGACTATGTTGGTTGTGTAGTTTTTTTGCGTACGATTATGTTCTATGATTGTAGTTGTTTTTAGATTGCTAAGAGATTGTGTTAAAGAATTTCCAATTAACGCAAAACTTTCGCATAGTCAATCAAATCAAAAAATGACAGTTTTTCAAGTTAATAATAATTATTAATTAATCACTTTATTTCTTGTTGACTGCAAACGTTCATGCAAATTAAACGTCAAACCGTGTCGTGTGGATCCACAATTATTATTTAAAAATTCGTTGACGATTGGCAATTAAATCGTAGAGTAATTTGTAAATAAATTGGATTGTATAAATTGGTTTACATCGAATTAATGTAGAAATTGATAAAAATCTAGATTTAAAATCCGTTCATCTAAATATGTTTAAAATTAAGTTACCTTTGTTATTTATTTGATGTGTAATACGCAGTAATCCCTTTAATTTAGTAGATTTGCTTTAATTTCAAATACATTAATTTTATACTAATCTTTTGTATATTAAAAGCAGATTTTTTTAAAACCTCATGCAATGTGATTTTTAGAGTCTATTATCTGTAGCATTAGCTTAGATAAAGAAAATGGTCGATTGGAATTTTATACCGACTTCGAAAACTTAGAAATATGTTTCCGCCTTGTGCATGTAAGCGAGACAAAAGCAAGTTTTGTTACAAAAAACTTTATTTTTAACGTTTTTCCAAAAGTCGGTATAACCTACAAATTATTAGAAAATAGTTCGACAGTTGTTGATTTTCAGTCTTGATTCTATTGTTATCAACCAGTGACTAATTAAAAACATAATATTATAATTTATTCATAAGGACGTAGGTATGTTACTGCCAATTTTCAGCTTTGGAAACTGACAAATTGTTAGGCTACTTAATGAATATCGACTGCGCCCTGCTATGCTAGCCTTATTAGTTATTACTTATGAACGTTTCAAAAAAGATCACAGATTCTAATATGAAATACAATGTGAATACTTAGTTTAATATTAATGTCAATTTTTTATATAAAATCAATTTTAATTAGTTAACCGGCAGAATTATTGAACGAATATTGAATATACTCGAAAGGCGGGAAACAAGTTTTCCTGTCAATCAATGCTCTGCAATAAAATGACAGCTAAAAGCGCGGGAAAGAATACCGCTCGCTGATTGGCTCAGCGCAGCTTAGCTTTTTTATTTTTTGACATTTTGTAAAACTGGCCGGTAAAAATTTTGAAATTTTATATTCGTTATTTCAAAATTAAATTGTCAAAATATATATGGTCTTACCACAAAATAATTTAAACACAGTCTAACTTTAAACCAGGGCTGCAGGGATCTGTCACTTTAATAGTTGTCTATATTGTGAAATACGAAAAAACCAGATTAAAGAGAACCCGCGCTTAAAGTTAAACCCTGTCTAAAGTTTTTTGTGGTAAGACAGATAGAATATTCACGTATAAATATAACCAATGAAAGTATTTACTATGTAGTACCTGTCTAGTCGTAAGTAGTTTTAGTCTATTTATATTTGTTTAAGGACAATCTTCTGTTACCCACCTATTTTCTGTTAATAAAATAGATTGCGGTGAACAAATGCTCTTTTGAGTTCTATTTTGAATAGTGTCTATAGGTTTGAGTGAAAAAATATGACGCGTAAATGACAATAGTTTTCTACTTATTTTGTATAAATAATTCTGTAAATGTATTGACATGTATCTACTTACAGATTTTGTTAAATATCATTTATTATTGTTCACTTTATTGTATGTTTTTGTTCTTTATTTATTGATGTCATTTTAATTATGACAATGCCACCATGACAGTCTGTTAATAGAACATATTCATAAATTATGTTTATTTTAAAAGAAATCATGTATTTTATTATGTTTAACGTATAATATGAAAATAACGTTCTAATAATAATTAGCAGAAAGAAAGGTAATTTCATCAAAGGCAAACAAAATAAAATTTCGGTACAAAATATTATTTTAACGACTAACATTGTATAACTTACCTTTATATTCGATTATGTATGTCAATAATCTATTTATTTTCATTAACAAGTACATTTATTTTTTCGTAAGAACAATGCAAATTAATTGTGTATCGCCATTGTGTAGTTTTGTGTATGTGTGTGTAAATGTGCAATCTAGAAATTTCTTTTTTCATACATTCCTCTGCATTTACGTGTGTTTTGTAAATATTAGTGTAGTATCAGATATAAATAAAGAGTTAAATTTTTAATTGTTTTTTTATTACCCTAGCCTATAATATAATAAGAAATATCCTATTACATATAATATGTGTTAGCAAAACTTTCCTTTTCGTCAATCTGATAGTTGCATGGAAGATCTTCTGTTAAGCAAAAAGTCCGATGTGCAGAAATGATAGGTACCTGATTTTAGTTAGTTGCACTGCAACTGTAGGTAAATCATTTCGATTAAGCATTTAATTAAGTACAGATTTTATTATAGTCGTCAGTGCTAAATTTCGAAGCTATCCGTTTACCGGTTTTTTAATTGAAATTGCTACATGAACATTTAAAATGTTGCAAAATTGGTCATCAATAATTTTAACTGTGAGAGCTTTGTGAGAGTGTAATACTTGACACAGAAAAACGATGTCAAGTTGTCTATGAGCTGTCTATAAAAATGTTAATTTTTAGCTAAGATTTTTAGCTTTCAATGTGCATACAACGGAACCTATCACTTCTGCCTGTCTAGCAAAAAACTACGCGTCCTGTAGTCTAAATAAGTATAACATTAAATATGTTCCTTTCTATTGTAATACATAATATTATTGTTATAGTAGGAACATAGTATAAAGAGAAAAAGTAAAAAGAGTTCATATGGTTTTCAAGAAGTAGGTACTGACATTAGTTAGAAATTCATTGGAGGTGACAGAAAATATATCCTGTTGAACTATCTGGTCCTGAACAAAATGAAAAAGGAATATTAGTATCTATAGTCTTTACCAATTATTTCGTTTTTCATGTTCACTTATCTACTTATTATATTCGTTCAAAAGATGTGAACCTTGCAGTGTGAATTATAGTCTACATTACGTTCTATCGATTTATAATATTCAAACCCAGAAGAATAAGCAACAAATGAAAGCCTTCTATCCGCGAACATTTTGCGATGCAATGCCTTAAAATTGGTTCATGTAGATTGGTTTTAACTGTAGGTTTTACACGATTTATCAAGTACATTCCTACACGACCGCGGTTGTCGCTTGCGGTTTAGATATCTTGAGATTAGATTTCATAACAAACTATACTATGGATTAGTATTGCAAAATGTTTAATATTTAAGATTTTTTATATAACAGATAAAGAGCTTTTTTTCTCATTGTATACTATTTTTTTCTCACTATATATTAAACGGGATATATCATATTTTCATGTAAAATAATAACTTCACTACTAGTTTTTATATTAACTAGTGTTTTTAGGATAAACGAAGATCTTTTTCTGATCGTCTTTTTTGATAGCTTGAAGTAAGCTTTCTTTACGGGAGCTTCTACTCTTTTCAAAATAGTCTTTTTAACTCCGTTTATATTGCATCGATCTATCCCTTTCGTGGCTAGGTACATATTGTACATACCTAGATGTTTGATAAAAATGGTTATGGTAAGTATATTTAATATAGTTAATTAATTATCTGTTATTTAAAATACACAATCTTTTAGAACGACACCTTTAAACAAAATATAAACATTACGTGTGACTAGTAAATGCAATCGAATTGATTACCGTCCCCTTCGAAGCTTCTCATTGCGTCACAGATCATTGCGTGGTTGAATTTATATTTTTGGTTTTATGGCATTCAAATGCTTTATAAATATAAATTTATAAAGAATAGAAAAAATTCGATCACGAGGCGGGACTCGAACCCGCATCCTTCGCGCCATTCCGGGGCGGATGCCTCACCAACTCAGCCACTCGTGACCCGCCCGAGTGATCGAATTTATTCTATTCTTTCAGTTTTATGTGTCTGAAGGGACACACCAAAAAGAAGAAAGAATAGAATAAATTCGATCACTCGGGCGGGTCACGAGTGGCTGAGTTGGTGAGGCATCCGCCCCGGAATGGCGCGAAGGATGCGGGTTCGAGTCCCGCCTCGTGATCGAATTTTTTCTATTCTTTATAAATTCATTGCGTGGTGTTAATATTTTACTAATAAACTCGAAAACAACTTGTCCCAATTAAGTTGTCAGAAACGAGTAGGGTGTAGGGCCCGCATCTTTCTGACTAATCAGACAAGTAGAATTAATATTACTATATTTCGGTTTAATAGTGGTCAGAATTTTGTTCTGATATGTTGTTCTATGAGTTCAGTCGGGGTACGTGGATTAAAAGCCTATGTGGTAATCTAGGCTTTAGTACATCATTATCAATTTTTATCGATTATGTCACATTTCATCTAGAATCTAGATTAATTAAGCGGTTTTGGTGTGATTACATAACAAATTAGCTGTGCTCCACGGTTTCACCCGCATTGCTCCGCTCCTGTATGTCTTAGCGTGATGATATATAGCGTATAGCCTTCTTCGATAAATGGGCTATCTAACACCGAAAGAATTTTTCAAATCGGACCAGTAGTTCCTGAGATTAGCGCGTTCAAACGAACAAACAAACAAATTTAACAAACTCATCAGCTTTATAATATTAGTATAGAATATAGATCATTAGATGTGCAGCATGCATTCGTTCAGTTTATCAACGAAAACAAGTCTTTTCTTTTTATCATATTTAATGCATTAAAGTAGCTGTGGTAGGTAGGTACTAGGACCTAGTAACTAGGTATGTACTGATATAACGCTTTTGTTAATAAATGTGGATACAAAAGCATATTGGAAAATTACTTATTCAAATAGAAATGTTGAATTTCCAAACATACTTCCCTCTATCGTAAATTGCAATATCGCTGCGATTAATTAATTTCAATACTCAAACTATTAAGCAAGATTTGCATTGAAATATTTAAAAATAATAAAATCACAATGAATTATATTCAATAGGTACTTAGGTATTTGACGTAAAACATTATCAATAAGTGACATCTCGATGCGATAAAAACAAAATAAATTATTTACAACTACAAACAATTTATAAAAAACAGAGGCTATTAATTAGAATAATCAAGCATTAATATAACACAAGAATAATTATAGGCACATTGAACCAAAAGACACGTACCTAAAGGTTTTTATTTTTTTTATTTTGCGTGAACCGCATAAATATAATTACATTACCGAAGGAATACATCTTTCTTGTTCCCATTAAATTTATGCACTCTTAGATCCGATTTTATCTGCGAAATAAAAATAAGCAGGTGAGGGGAACGGAGTACAAAGCGTAATAAATTACCCTCCTACGTGTAAAGGAGAGTGTACATTGTATAATTGCAGTATTTAAACCTAATAAGAAACGTGTCCCTCGATTCTTCACAATTAAAAAAAAACTTTAAAAAACACGTAACGGATGGTCTGAAAACGCTCTACGTCATACAATATGTTTCATTATAGACATTTAAAAGATGTTGTACAATCCATTTCCACTTTTTTCTATATCTTAATTTTTGCGCATAATAAACAACAGAATAGTAGGTTCCTTTTAAAGTTTTTGTAACTGGAGAGAAGAACCTTTTTCAAGATGGCGCACCGCGCAGTACAAACTATTAGCAGATTCTTTTTCCGATATCACTTGATAGCTGTAAGTCATTCAATTTATCATTAATATCTAAACTAACTAACGAAAAAATTACTTCCATACTTTTTAAATATCGACTTCCACCTAATATAATATGTACCTATTTATTAATTTTTATAAGTTATTTATTTCTAATAAAAACTCAAAACCACCCCAATGTACAAGATCCCTTATCCGCCATTACTGCAGACCCACCCCTGGCCTGTGTTATGTAAAATGCAATGGTATTAATAAAATAAACCTCGTGACTATGAACGCCTACTAAATTGCTTTACTTCACTAGTTCTTGCTCGTGTCTTTACTCGAACAGCTTTGATAAATGGTGGTCCTTTGATTATCTAGATTGTAGAATTACCTAAGGATAATAAATTGTTCAAAATTTAAGAGAATGTTGTAACTAAAACGTCTAATAGCCCAAAAGTTAAAAGGCTAAAAATTGATTTTTATAAAATGTGAATTCGAATGTTGGTAGACAATATACCAATCATGTATGAACACATTTTTCAAGGATATTTTTCTATTGATATAGCCCAATTTCCATTGATTGTTGAGTATAATAAAATCTAAAATTTATATTTTAATCTAAACATACGTACATATCTATTTATTTAGTAATAGCGTTATTAATCCCCTATACCATCTCAAACATTGAACTTGATTTAAATCTTTCTAAATTTCGCAAAATTCAATAAAATCTAGTAACATTTTAAACTGAATATACATACTTACCTACCTATTTATTTTGTAATAGTGTTTTTAATCCGTTAAACCATCTCACTTGATTTAAATCTTTCTAAATTTCGCAAAATTCAATAAAATCTAACACTAGAAAGTCTAATTTAGTATCTGCTATATTAAATCTTATGATATTATCCTATTTAGCGCCGGCGACAGCTATCGTTGACAACAAAGTTTAATACTAATACTGTTAAATTATTGTTATTAGAATAATTCAAAGTAAAGCCTGTAGTAAATGTCAAAATAAGTAACCTTTAACAGATAAAACTTTCTCGATATGCAATATCTATCATAGTTACAAGAAAAAAAAGTTCAACTCACTTCAACTGAGTTTCTTACGTTCCTATAAACAGATATATATTATAATGTAGGTTTTCTGAAACGCGTCTCCTATCTAATTTTCCCATCAATGTCTGTCTAAATTATAGAAAATATTCTTATATTCAACAAAATCCTTCTCTGTGAAGAAAAACATCGTGAGGAAACCAACATGTTTGGGAACTAAAAAGTTCGTCGACATGTACGACGAGTAAAAACCTGCACTGCGGATGTGTAGATCATTATGATCTCTTTTTACGAAGGTATGTGTTCCTTGCAGAGAGCAGTGAGAACAAAGAAATAGTGATACATACTAACTTAAATCACACTACCATGCCTCAAGTGTCTACCTTAAAGTAACTCAATTTTTTTTTGGAAAATTCAAAAGTGCACGACTCATAGTGCTTATTCCTTTGACGAAAATAATAACTAATACAATTTTAGTTTTAACGTGATAACGTTTTTAAAATCGTTTTAGTCGGGTGACATGTTCAGAAACTTGTGTCACACCAAAACCTCACGAGCGCGATCGCAGGTATAACGAGAGAGAGACGGACCGATCTCCCGTCTCATCTCGAGCGCTGCCACCAATAAGACGTTATCACGTAAACATCTCGATCGTAAACCTACTTTACAAACAACCAATTTTTTTCATCAATAACTATTAAACGATGTTGTTAATTTCAACAGCAATCTCCGTATAGTAAATCTAATGCTAAAAAAATACTACGATTAAATTAATTAAGTTATCGATAATCATTATCGTTACAAGCTATCGTATCTCACCCAAAAAAAGGGTGTTATTTGACGCGAATTTTCTTTTTTTTTTATTTCTACATTTCTTTCCGCCTTAATTTTCTTGAATCAAATTTTAACAGTGATAGTATTAATCTCCATTAAATTATTAGTAGGTATATTATGTGGATTACCAATAATGTCATTAATTAAATAGTTGCCGAACCAAGGCAAAACAAATTTTCAATCATAGAGCACTCTAATTCTTAACATTATGAGTCGTGCAATAGATACAGGTTCTCTCTCCATATTTTTTCCGATAGACAATGTAGGCTTGAACAGTAGCCATAAAATGCAAATTAGCAAATACAATGCAGTAAATTAATGTACACATATCCATTCTTGAGGGCATGGTGAATTTCACACATGCACTTGCTAATGAAATCGAAGCTTCAAATAATTGGTATTAATCACTTTCGTTGTTCTTTCTATGCTAATTGTTATTAGCGGTAGGAAGAATCAATGTTTGATTGTCTTTTTATGGTCCTCCTAATTTATGGTTCTGCATTCGGCACGCGTTGGTGGTTACGGTATAAAAGGCTGATTTTTTAACATTCAAGACAAAATATAATGTATGTATAACTGTTTATTAGTTAGGTAATTGTTAAAATTATATTAAGTAAACCAATAATAAAATAACGTTATAAGACTCATGAAAATCATGTATCTATCACTTTAGCACTGAATCGTATTTGCCACAAAAACTGCAAAATAAAAGTATAAATAAAAGCACTCCAGCTTTTTTTAGTAACGAATTAAGTTACACACACGTTCATACAAACACCGATTTTTCACAAAAACCCGAAAAATGCTTGTTCGATAATAATATTTAAGTTGTGATTATAATAATTATTATAACCACAGTTCTATATTCCCGTAATAGAATGCTTGTCCAATAATAATATTTAAGCTCTGATTATAATTATTATCACAGCTCCATATTTCTCACTAGGTGCAGTTTAAAACGTACCAATTTATTTAACACAATTGACACAAACTATCCATACAAAATACTTCCTGAAACACCTTTGTTGTTACCACATAAATAACCGTTACATTTAAATAACAAACGTTTATTATAACAGTTACTTGATTGTAACAAATGTTATCGTTATTTATTTTCACTCCCGTTATTATTGTAATAATGCAAAATGGATATGACGGTATTCACCAATAGGGTTCATGTAATCATAGTTTCTTAGTTTCTTGTGAAAAAACTAAAGAAAAAGCTTGAATTTTTTTAAGCTATTGCATAGCTTTTATCTCAGACTTTGAGCGCGGCGACCGAATGTAAAAATTCCGTAACGAAAAAACCTAACACCCCCCACTCCAACCGGCCCAGCGGTGAGATGCTATGCTTTACCGCTGCAGTCCTCGAGTGCCACACGTATTTTTTTTTTATTATAATGCATTTGAACTAAAAATGTCAAATTAAAAAAAAAACTACTTTTCTAAAAAGGCTCTTATAGCAAGAGAAACAGTATATATCAAAAAAAAATGTTGTGTGGTTTTATGAAACCACGGTAAAAGTGAAACTGTTCGAACGGTTCCGAACACTGCTTTGTGTAGCGCATGTCGCGTGTCGGTCGGCTGCCGAGTAGGTATACCTACTCGGCAGCCGCGATACACGCGACATGCGCTACACAGACCAAAAAGTTTGAGACGATGTAATAAAAGTTTCACTTTAAAACCCAACTATACTAAAATGACTTTTTTTAAAACGTTGCTAGATCCCGTACCATTAGGCTCTAAGTATCCTTTTCCTAAAGATATCTCCTTCGCCTATCGACGTTTGCCAACCAAAAAAAAAAATAACTCAAGCCAAGATTTTATGTATCGTCCATCATCCATGTGAGTGATACTTTACGCACGAATAACTTCTCCATATTATAATATGCTCTAGCCTCTATAATATAATTTCAAGAAGGTTAGGCAACTAGTAAAACATTCAAACAATATTTAAATAATAATAAAACACTAAAAGGCTTGGTAAACCATTAAATAATTTTAACTTTTTAATGTAAATGATCGAAGATATGAATTTTTGATGGATACCTATGTATATAAATATTTTATGAATTAAATTATTTTGTGAGAATGTTTTTACGGAATCCTAAAAACATTTGAACAGATTTGCTTTATACTTAGGCGCACGTTGAGTTGGTATTTTAATTGTTATAGTGGGTACTGTTTTATAGATTTTTATATTACAAAATACACAATTCAATATGTTAGAACGTAAAATCTTTAAAAAATATAAGTGGTCCAATAATAAAAGTAGTAAGTATTCGAGATCAAATGCGTCATTATAAGTAAGTATTCGTAAGATGTTTTTGTTAGATATTTTGTATTTAATATATTATAAATTGATACAATTTAACAACATAATTTGAACGTAATATTTCTTTTACATCTGTCTTCAAAGCACATTAAAAAATTATTTCACTTCAAAGGTTTATATTTAGATTTTTATTCATATAAAATGTTCATCAGTATAATGTTAAAATTTGCAAAAGATAAAAATCTTAATGACCAATTGCTAGGGCAAAAAAGCACACGCAGACCAAGCTACGAGCAAAAACATAATAAATTCAATCAATACGTGTCAAAGTTTACCATTAATCACAAAATACGTACGACTTTCTACAAATTAGGACAGTCAAATTGTAAGCCATGTGGTACCCCACATAGCTTTGTGGTGTTGGCCCCAATATCGCCAAAATGGTAGCTTTAATTACCCATTTTATTTACCCGCCTACCAGCCACTACTTGTAACTTTTTATTGAGATATTCATTATTTTATGATTGTTGTTTCTGTGGGTGGTATTTAGCATTAAATATTATGAATGCGCATGCGATGTTCTCATTTCTTTTAAATTTCCACTTGTCATTGTAATAAATATTTCGCTCTGACTTAGGGGTATGAAATTGAAAAAAATGTTGGCCGAATCTAAGATCTACCAGTAGGCACACAAATTTTCATAAGACTCGGTCCATCCGTTTCGGAGGAGTATGGTTAGTATAATTGTGAGACGAAAGCTTTATGTCATATTATCATTAATATCAATCATATTAACATTAACATCATTGTTCTTCAAAAATCTATTTACAACAATATGAAAACCTGTGTTCAAGAACAACCCATCAAAGTCGTTATTTTTAAAATTCCTGTTAAACATTGACTTTTAATCATTTCAATCCACACACAAAAGGACAACGACCCAGGATCTCGACTTACCTCTATCTAAAGATGCTTGCAATGTTTGTGATAGCCTTTTGAAGTCTAGAATGAAGGCTTTGAGGTAGGCTTCGTTGATGTCTACGACCTACGTTTTAGTTTAGTGTAGGTGTAAGTATATGAACAATGAAAATAAAGTGTAGAAATTATGTATCTTGTTACTCTTTATTAGTTTGAATGTATTGTTTATTTTAGGTATATTACCGAAAAGGTGCTTCGGAATTCAGAAAATACAGTACCTACATACGTACCAAAAATTCCATTTAATAACAGCACATGGTAATAGGTGGTAATAGTATCTAATATCTATGGATAGTGCTTTGAAAGCTGTTAGCATACTTCTAAGTTTAAACACACTCTACTTACCTAGAGAAAAAAAACCTTCGCTAACTATATCAGCCACTTTCAATCTTACTTTTTTAAAGTACTAACGTACAAAATTGCTGTTTCTACAGACTAGACAGTGTAAGCAACATTACAATTGCAATTTGCATTGAAAATCAGCATGAATTTAGCGTTACAGTTCAACCCCACTCTATTAGTTTACTGCAATTTATTAGCGACTGTCAGAGATAATAATATCGAAAACCGTTCCATAACTCAACGTTTGTAAGTGATACTTGCAACTATTTTGCTTTAAATTTCTGTCACTAGATACTAATAAGATTGACTAATAAGATTTCATTGTTCAGTTTTACGTACGTCAGTGGTACGAACGTAAAAGGAGCTGTTTCTTTAATTTTATATTTTAGTTAGAACCTACAATTACAAATCACATTAAAAGAAATATTGAGCCTCTGCTATTTTTAGCTGTAGATAGATTTCCATATTATAAATGCATGTTTAATGAATGATGAACGAAATGACTATGTATGAAGCAATTTAAGTTAAAAAGTATATATTAATTTTAATCTTAAAAATAACATAGTCATATCTAGTTTAATTTGAGGGGTGGGCGCAGGTATCTGTAGCACAGTTTATACTACCACAGATACCGGAGTTCCTCCTATTTTATTGTATAACTAGCTTACCGCCCGCGGCTTCGCCCGCTTTGTATAAAACCTATTAAATTATATACCTACTAAAACCTTCCTCTTGAATCACTCTATCTTATAAAAAAAACCGCATCAAAATCCGTTGCGTAGTTTTAAAGATTTAAGCATACAAAGGGACATAGGGACAGAGAAAGCGACTTTATTTTTTATTACGTAGTGATTTTTCAAATTAATTTATGATATTAACTGTATGTGTAAATTGTTTATGAAATGTGAATGTAAATAAATAAATAAATAAATAAAATAAATATCATATCCTAATAATTAGGATAGGATATTTATTTTATTTATTTACAATTATTGTACACTATAACATATTTGGAAATAAGTGGTCTTAAACTGGACTCTACCATGTAATCCGTAAGGGCTTCCACGGCGAAATATCTTTATTGTGATTTGTGAAGCTCTTTCTTTGTACAACTTATTATCTTATTTTATATCCTTTATTGTTATCTTAGCCATTCTATTCAAGAAGCACGAATATCTATCTTTCGTTTTAAAAAGTGCTTTGTAAATATCTCAAAAACTTATCTAAAGAAATGTGTTGCGTTCTAGGCGTGGGCGATATGTCGTGGGATTGCATACAATCAGAGGTTTATCAGTTTTAGTGCAGTCAGGTTAAATAGTTTCACACCAACGTTTTTCTATGGCGGTCAAAGCGCATTCTTGAAGTTCCTCTTTCCTTTTGGGCAACACATCTGTTTTATTAAACGAGTACCTCATGGTACGTACCTAACGTAATTTTATAATGTTTTTTTATAAATTAACAAGACCTCCACATTTTCTGTTTATTGGTTAACTCCTCATAAAGACATGCGAATTTAGAAACTGAGTCTGATTAATTATCTAACCATTCCGGGGCGTTCTGAAACAAGAGTACGAATTACGAGCGAAGTCAGCACAAACAGCTAGTATATTTAGATTGGTTCCATGTCATCTTCTCTGTATAGGCATAAGATACTAAGGTCTAAGATATAATATGATAGGTACATTTAAAACGCCTCCTACAATTGCCAGATAGGTGTTTATTAAACAAATCTTATTTACATATATTTTCAATAAAATATCTTAAGATTATGAATGTATCGGACACTTAGTGTTATGCAATAGATATGTTAATACGATGCACGCATCTATTTTGGTACTTCGTGTACAGTTTTGAATAAAACTCTCCATCATTCATTAAAAAAATGCATCAATTTAGATTCGTGTTATATGTATTGTTGGTGTTTTATTGTAATCTATTTTATTTGTTGATAGTACAATTATCAAATTTAATTCATTCATACTATGTAAAACTAGCTACTACCTACCTACGGTTTCACCCACGGACAAAATCAGTAGAAAAAATGTTTTCATGATACCTATATAACATTAGTATTTAGTAATAAGCACTTTGTAAAGTGTAACTGTAAGTGTAACTGTAGGCATGTAGAACATTAGTAATAAGCACTTTGTAAAGTGTAACTGTAGGTATGTAGAACATTAGTAATAAGCACTTTGTAAAGTGTAACTGTAAGTGTAACTGTAGGTATGTAGAACATTAGTAATAAGCACTTTGTAAAGTGTAACTGTATAAGTTATATTATACACATATTCCTTACATAATTTCAATTAATATGCATACTGTCGTATATTCATAATCTCATTTAAATACAAATTAGAGATGCAACACACCTAATTTTAAAATCTAATCAAACCAATGAATAAATTAGTAATGACATGATTAATTACAAAATTAATTAAAGTAAAGATTTATTACTTTCATAATGAGTTCTGTACACGACTATACTACAAATATATTTCATTATTTTTAACGTTAGTAATTGAATGTTGATATCATGTACTATTGGGAAATTGTGAATGCAGCGTAAGTAAAAGTTATGATCGAATAAATTTTCAATATTACTGCGTGCATGATTTATTTACTGTCTTATTTCTAGTGCTATAAGTAAAACTATATAAGTGTGGTATATAAGATTTATTTGCTGTTAGAATTAATGAAATATTTGTTTGTGTTCGTATAGTTTATAGGAGGTTTTGTGAATGGAGTAAGAGAATGCACTTTTGAGACGGAGCCACAGAATAATAACTAGTAGCTAGCTAACGGAGGGAACATTTAAAATCGTATTCATATGTATCAAACTTGTCTTCCATTACCAAAGACATCTATTTCAGTTTAAATAGAAGTATTTGACCATTACAGCTTATTCGTAACTAGCAAACCGGGCGAACTCCGTTTCGCCACCAGAGACACCTTTTCTTTGCTATGAACCTCACGGAGCCCGAGACCTTTCCAACGAATGCAAAACCGTGGAAATCGGTTCGTGCGTTCTGGAGTTATAGCGTCAGGAAGGAAAACCCGACTTATTTTTATATACCTAGTAACTAGAAGTATTTTGTAATTGAGTGAAATTATAGAACATATTGATATTGAAATAGCGCTGCACGTAAAATAACCTATCTTATAATTTCTACATATTTAACAGCAAACATACTTGCTAAATAGTAATGTAATGTGTAGTAATTAGTATAAAAGGGCAAATAAGACTTCGCTACAAAGTCACACTAATTAATTTTCTATTCCATTTCGTGTATCTCTCTCTAATAAATGATCTTCTACCGCTCCAACAAGGTATCAAAAATTGTAAAGTGAAGGAACTCTGTAATAAAAAAATCAAACATCGTATAGGCTTTTAGAGGTAAACAAATTTTAGAGTAGTTATACAAAAGTCCAAGTAATTTAATAGGTAGTGAGCGGCGGCGTCAAACGAACAAGTTTTTTCTTTGAGTTTTCACCAATAATATTGCCTTTTGTTTGAGTTCTGTGCTACGGTGCAACTATGAACAATATCAATTTGATTTCTTAAGAATATTACACACCATTTATAGTTGCCGGCATTTTAATATCTAGTACTTAGTCGCATTGTTCGTTCCTGCGATATTTTCTTCTGGAAATAGTAAAATTCTGGAGAAAAAGAAATCGTGACATCACGAATTCATATAGGTATGTACATAAGGAGGATTTTTTTTACCTAGCCAAGAAAAATTGGTCATTTTTTGTTTTAATTCGTATAGGCAATATTTTACCTGTTCTTTAACATTCATCTACATAATCATTAATCATACTTTTATTCATTAATTTACGCATTTAGAAAATGTATTAATCTGCATCGAAAGCACTTAAAATATTATTTCTAAATTCTCAACTTCCCTTCAAAACGCACCCATTCAAGAAAACAAGACTCATGCGAATAGACACCTTTATCATTGCAAGTTGTACCTATTTTACATTATTTACACGATATTCTATATCAAATGGGGTGTGTTAAGGTGTCACTCGGTATATAATAGAAACCACTTTCCTTACTGTATTTTAACACGTAATGTGTTTACTTTTTATGAGTTGGTTAGTGCAGGTTTGCATTGTCAGGAATATCGTCAGCCCCAATAAAAACAATATTATTTGGCATTTTTACCTACCTATACATAATATTATGAGAAAGTAACCCGAATATTTTGCCTGCATTTTATGAGAAACCTTTTATCACAGCTTTTATGCTAAAGTTACGTAGGTAATAATAATAATCATAATTAGTAACTACTTCACTAAGTCGAAATTTTCGCGTATAAGAGATATATATTTAAATAGTAGGTAGGTACATACTTACCTAATTTTCTAAAATTGTCCGTATTTAAGCAAAAAGGAACCACCCAGCAAAAACGCACTTCTGAGATATCAAAGGATTTACGAAAACATTTGCAGCTCTGTCAGATGAAGTAAAATTAAAATTTATTTTATTTAAATTCATTGATAAATTACTTATTTAAGTATGTGTATATAAATTTGCTCTGAATATTCTTAAACTTTCTAGATAATTAAGAAAATGTGCATGTGGTTCCTTTTAACATTTATCAATTGATAGGTTTTCTCTTATACAAAAAGGAACCACATCCCAGGGATTTAATGATATAAATGAAACTATGTATTTATAATATCGTAATTAAAGCTTTAATTAATAAAATATATAAAATAATACTTATATAGGACGTTTATTCGACGTTATCATCAAATTGGATTTCGAAATCCACCGTGTCTAGTCCATCTATGTGGTCTTCTATTGCATCATCACTAATGAGACCGTTATAAAAACTGTGCATCTTGTGGAATGAGATGTAATATGGACTGAATATCGCTAGAAGGTGAAGAAAGCTTCTCCAGAGGCAGCGACGTATAAGGTTCTTCGTTATCTTCTGTAATAAAAAGAAAAAAGCTTTAAATCAAAACAATAAAGCCGCGTGGCTTTTATACGTAGGTAGGTATATGGCGACAGCAAAATATTATTAGTTCTTATAAAGCCGTGTCCCTACTAGACGACTAAGTATGTTGTATGTACATGCGCCATGTACAAAAAACTGGCTAAGTGCGAGTCGGACTCGCGCAACGAAGAGTTCCGTACCATTATCTATAAAAACGGCAAAAAAATCACGGCTTATTGTATGGGAGCTTCTTAAATATTTATTAAGCTATTGCATAGCTTCTATCGCGGGCCTTGAGCGCGGGGACCGAATCGAGAAATTCCGTAACGAAAAAACCTCACGCTCTCCACTCCGACGGGCTCGGAGGTGTGGCTTGAAGGCATGCTATGCAATAGCTTTACCGCGGCAGTCCCCGAGTGCCACACGTCTTTTTTTATTCTGTTTTTTAGTATTTGTTGTTACAGCGGCATCAGAAATACATCATATGAAATTTCGACTGTCTAACTGTCACGGTTCATGAGACAGAGGGATAGACAGACGGACAGCGGAGTCTTAGTAATAGGGTCTCGTTTTACCCTTTGGGTACGGAACCCTAAAAATCATACGCAACAGTGGCAACCCTAGCAAAAAATTAAATAAACTTGTTAAAATTTTGAATTTCGCAGGCTAGGGCCTTGTTCCGGTCAAAACAGTAGCCGCGCGAGTTTTAAAATCAAACAAATAATTATATCTATGCGCTGAATGATGTGGCTGAATGTACTGTACTGAATCTGAATCTAAACGTATTTTACCAAAATAGTAGGTAGGTACCTAGATCATCGACAGTTATTTTTAAAACAGGGTTTAGACTTTAGTAGTTTCATCTCACAATGACAGATGAATCGTAACAAAATGACTCTTAATTCGACTCGCCTTCGTGAACAACGACATTGTCGTTAAAATACGTAAATCCACAGAGGATTCCTCTTGTACTTACTTAATGAACTATCTTCTTAAAATCACACCACAATCGGGAATGAATCAAAAGTGGATAAAGCGTACCTGCATCTCAGATTCAATAAGTACTTAAATGCATTAAATAAAACTACTTACCCGTTGTATCTTCATTATTATCTTCGGTGTTCGTCTCCAATGCTTTTCTTACCCATTGCTTGCTTATTTATTTATTACTAAACATTTTCACATTTAATTTTAAAGGTAATTAACAAAAACAATAGAACTTACTTCGCGGAGGAAAAAAACACCGTCACGTATTCGAACTACTTCGCTGAATGTCACCTATATTGACAGATGTTCGACGTTTTACTTAAAAAATTGGAGTTTTGCACTTTGAGCTATTTAAGTAATGAAATACGTTGTTTAAAGATGAGAAGCATTGTAACAAGTCAAGGCATTTGGTTCCATATAGCGATGATGGGTTTCAGAATGTTTTACAATATTTATTTATGCATAATAGAACCGAATGCTTGTGGTTTTATTTTGCAATAAAAAATTACAATTAAATTATGTATTTATTTTACGCATAACCATACCACAGAAACCTGGTTCCATTTTGTGTATTAAAAATAATTGTTATTAATAGAAATATGTATAATGGTACCAAGTAGGTGTGGATCTGTTTTGTATAAAATGACATGATAGTAATATCGTTTATTTGTTTGAACAAAGCAGTCCCGTGGTGCTGTGGTTCGGTTTTGCTTAATATGTATTATTCGTTGTTGCTGGTGGTTCCTTTCTGCTTTTGGTATACCTTGTTTCCAACGTAAAAATCATGTGGTTCTTGTTTGTATAAGAATTTAGACCACTTTTGAATGAGTATTCTTCAATAAAAGTAAAAAACGAAATTTGTCGAGTGGTTCCATTTTGCATAAATACGGACAATTAATATAAAATAATAAATTGCCAATTTTACTCGAGATGCACTCGTAAGTCGTAACTCGTATCATAAGTAAAAGGAAGGATCTCTAATTTAGATACGGACTTAAAAAGTACATACAAAAATTGTAATGTATTACAAAACAGTATAGGTAATACAGTAAATTAGTTACAGTACTTGATAGTTAACACGTTAGTAGTTAACCCTAAAACTACTAGGTAAGTACCTACAACACTTTTAGCTTTAACTGCAACATCCATATTTGTCTATGCATCCACATAACAAAATCAGCAAACAAACACACGGAAGCGCAAACAGCGTTCATTATTCAACATATGCTTTTAAAACTGGTTATAATCTTAAATTGAGACAAACAATGTATGTTTGTCCACTTGAATACCCGATATGCGTTTACCCACCTCTTCATAGATGTGCATAATGGTATCTAAATGTATTTAATCGTTGTTAAACAATATTATATAAACAAAAAACAAATATGTCCCACTTATATTTTACATTGCTGTGTTATTGTTTTATTGTATGACAACTTCCGGGATAGGTACCTCGCTCTGGTACACCTTTTGAAATTTGTCGATAATCGTAGGTACCTAATTAATATCTCCAGATTCATAAATGATAAATATAGAGAAATGGCAATTACACTTTATAGGTTTGGATGCACTTTGGTGTTGGAAAAGTTCTTTTTGTCTAAGGCCTTCCCGATCCATAGAGACGGATTTTGCCACCAAGGGGGGAAAATATATAATATATCCAAATATTTCACTTAGTACCTAGTACCTAGGTACAAATTTAGTGCTACGATTTAGTGACGACAGCCGCACAAACAAGCATTTAAATGTAGAGTTTGAATGAATTAGGTTTTTTGTGTAAGGTTATTAAAATCACATTACCCCATACACCGTGTTTTATTTACAACCAAACGCCAGAATGATAAGCAAATCCATTGCTAAACTCCCATAAAACTCTTATCACACAAAACCGCTTAAACTTTCGTTAATACTAATCTCGGGAGTTTATTATCTATGTATGCTATAAATTAACCAAAGAGGTTGGTTTACATCCAACGAGAGACACTGGCCACACACAGTGTTCGAATTAAGAAGAAGTATTTCACGAGAGATTCAGAAAACTTTATGTAAACTACAGCTGTTTTTATGTTATTACCAGCCGCGGAAAATCATGTATTTCTAAAGGTAGCACATTTGGTATATAATATATTCTAATATATTCTATAAAGTGTATTTTTTCGTGAAAGAGTAACAAATATAACTACATACACCTTCACAAACTTTCGCATTTATAATACTTATTGGTACTTACGATAACTAACTAACAATAACATTAATTGTAAAAGTAGACGTTCACGATACTCTACCACTTAGATTAAGGATTGGTCGGAGACCGGAGACCAATCCTTAATCTAAGCTCTACCAGTATCAGTAAGTACCACGGACCACATGACTCTATATTATTAAATATGTACGTTTTTCGTTCAAAGTTCAAGTAAAACTATTCAAGCGAAAAAAACAAACCGATACATAGGTAGTTTATGGTTATAAAGCAACTGGGTAGGTACCTACTATTTTAATAAATATCTCGAACTACAGCACTAAGGAAACAAAACAATTGCCTTTGTTTCAAACAACTGAGTGTTAGATTGCCTATTATGTAAAGTGCAAAAGATTTACTGTGGGTATTAGGTATGTGTGTTGTAACGTAGAACGGTGTATTAGATGAACTAAAATCCAAATTCCTATCGCTTATGTTTAAATATTAATGGGACAATAATAATTATAAAGATTGATCTTGTTTGATTTGTTTTTGTTAATTATTTTTGGAAGGTACCTAGGAAACAATACGTGTGTGAAGTTTTTTGACGTGACAACGTCTTATAATTCGATAAAGCCGGCTGCACGCACGAAAAAACATGACTCATGCGGCGTTACCTCGCTCTGACTCATCTGAGGCGTTCCAGGCTTGAAGTGCAAGCGAGAGCGCGGAACGAGCGACAAAGAAGCACAATCGGACGTTGTCACGTTCAACTATCGTCAGTAAACCGACTTTACAGACAACCAATTTTTTTTTAATATGTCTGAGTTTTTCTTTCCAAACAAATCTTTCAATTGATCAAGTTTTTAGATAGGTAGTTGATAGAGATTAGAGCTTACCTATATTTTGAATATAATTTTCAATTTAAGACCCGAGGTAAAATTGTAAGACTGTGAAGCAATACTTAAAATTGACTTCGGACAGTTTATACATGTTTTATACTAACTGTGATATTTCGCAAAGCAATATAAATCTCAGTTAATAATAATTTATATCCAGTCCTGCACGATAGATAGAGATAGTGATTGCACAAGACGTGATACCTAGTTTTTTCTTAGTTCTGGTCATCATTGTGCAAAAAATAGAATAAAAGCAGAACCCAGTTCTTATTTTGTAAATGTTACACTTGAATCTTGATTAATTCTATTTTTTACCCTAGTTTTTATGAATATATCACAACTCTAGTCACTACAAAATGCTGCTGAATTAATTTCATTCCTATTTCTGAAGTAAGGGTGATTGCGATTTGTGAATCTTTAAACTTGCAATAGAATACTTACGGGCTCGACGCCTTTACAAAATAATATATAAGTACTTAATATAGGTCTATGTGAGGTATATCTGAATTTTTAATTTCTAATAATTATTGTTTGTACATTTCATTTCATGTACTAGGATTACTTTTAATCTGTTGGCCTGTCTGTTTCTGTCAGTTGGATGTCATTTTGCCGTCAAAGTCAAGTCATATAAGCTGTCAAGCTTCCAATTTTGAATACACGGTTCCCAACTTAGGGGTTTTCCCCCCAGATTTAGGGGGTAAATAAGTGAGATAGGATTTTTTTAGGGGTCTGAAATTTTTAGGGGTATTTTTAGGGATTTTTTTGACTCTTTAATATTTTTAAATTGATAATTACTTAGCTAGTTTTAATATTTATTTCTTGACCTAGCGACTCATACCGATATCTAGTGATGTCGTATTATCTTCAGATGAAGACGAAATATATTATGTATTAAATAACTTGTAATAAAAAGACTTTTGAAACATATTACAGCATATTATTTCTAAATCATTATGAAATTATATTTGTATATTTTTTTAGGGGGACAACTGAATAATTTAGGCGTTTTTAGGGGTTTTTGACACAAACTTAGGGATAAATATTTTTGAGAGTTGGTAACACTGTTTGAATACCTACTCCTCGGAGACCACAGAGCAAGTAATATAGTATCGGAGACCTACTCTATTTGAAAACTTTGTTTACTCAATAATTTAATAAAATATATTAATGTACGGTTTTACATACTATAATTCCTAGTAATAAATTGAAATATTTTACAAAATAAGAGCAATAAGCGCAAGATTTAACAATACTCCGTAGCAAAACATACATATTATAGTTTACAATTTTGTATAATATTACGTATCGGTGAATCATATAACGAAAGGTTTCCCCTGTGAGTTAGTGTGGAATACTTCAATTACTCATTTAAATTGCGTCTGTTTTACATAATGAACGTTCATGCTGTGAAAATGTGGAGAAACTTGAAAGTATTGTGGTCGAAAACAAACCGGTGGCACATAGGTTAGATTTTTAATTTAATTAGTAATAATTACGTAATTTCTCTTATAAGATGAATGAATAAAAATCAATTTAATCTTCATAATTACATAAAAAAATTTCATTCATGATGAAAACTAACAATGCGTGAATTTTTTTAAATTAAAAAATTATGTTTAAAAATAAAATAGTTATTTAGAAATTTATGTAACTCTTAATTAAACAACTGCAATACAAAAAATCCAATGCCTACAACTTACAATTAAGTAATCATATGTTTCAGCTCTATTCATATTTGCGGTAGCGGAATTAAATCTGATACCAGGAGGGCAGGTGGGCTTCCAATGCAATGATCCAGCCCTTTCACATCCCTATACAGGAGATACTGTTAATTGGAAGTGGTTGATGGTCACTACAATATTTTTACCTTTGGCTGTGGTATGTATTAAAAATAATTATTATGCAGGTGAAATTTTATAGTGTGTTTTGTATCATAAATAGTGAAAAGACAAGTAAAATTATGAATTTATTTCATGAATTAGCTATTTCACAAATTAATACATTTCCAGACTTTATTATTAAAATATTTGTTTTATTTTACAATATTTTAAAGATTATAGGTATACTAATAGCATGGTAACAACTTTCAGTTAAGGAATAATTAAATTAATGAAAAATATATGAAATAATTGTTAATACAAATAACTAATATTGTAATCTCTATGTTAAAATAAATAATAAATAATTTACTTTATCTAACTTTCAGTTACTACTAGTTGAAAGAAAACAGTGTCCTGAAGACACAGCCAAACGCCAGGCTTTATTCTGGTACAGGGAGTATTTATTTGGATTCCTGTTAAATCTTACGATAGTACAGTCTTTGAAGCTAATAGTTGGATCTCCGAGACCTCACTTCTTTGATACTTGTGGACCTCAAGAAGCTACGACTTGTGTTGAGTAAGTTCTACTACTAACTAGCTGCTCCTCTAAAAATAATACTACATAGTTGTGAATTTCTTTTCAAAATTTAATCAAAAATTTAATTTTATAATTCAATTAGAAACCAACAAGCTTAAAATCATTAAAATAGGTTTAAATTTTCTTGAATAAATGATATATAAATCTTTAATAACTAATTTACAAAAGTGTACAAAAAAAGTCAGAATACTGTGTCGCTTATCTATACTAATATTTTAAAGCTGAAGAGTTTGTTTGTATGTTTGAAAGTGCTAATCTAACTACTGGTCCGATTTGAAAAATTCTTTCGGTGTTAGATAACCCATTAATCGAGGAAGGTTATAGGCTATATATCATCACGCTAAGACCAACAGGAGCGGAGTCACGCGGGTGAAATCGCGGAGCGCAGCTAGTTAGTTATAAGTGGTGTAACAAACACAACTTTATTGTACATCTAGGCTATACTCACGCATATACGTAATTATTGTTTAATGATGATAAAGATCTTGAAATTAATTAATATATATTGAATTATTAGACTATGTGCAAAATTTCAAAAGTATTCTGATTTGATTATACCACATCTAATTAAATTAGAGTGACCTCCAAACAATCCAAAAATTATTGAATTCTATTCTTCAAAAGCGCCTTTTATAGACAATCTAGCTGCGCCGCGTGGTTTCACCCGCGTGGTTCCGCTTCTGTTGGTCTGAGCGTAATGATAAATGAGCTATCCAACACAGAAATAATTTTTCAAAACGGACCAGTTGTTCTTGTGATTAGCGCGTTCAAACAAACAAACAAACTCTTAGTTTATAATATTGAAGTATAGATAAAGCAAAGAATACATTTTATCATTTTTTATATAAAGTGAGGTGTCCAATTTCCACAACCACAAAGACCACAAGAAATACCTTCAATTATATATTTATCAAGTCACAAATCTTAGCTAAATAGTGACTGAAGAAAAAGTTATCAAATACGATACTAGCTGTGCCCCGCGATTTTAGCCGCATTGCTCCACTCCTATTGGTCTTAGCGTGAAGATATATCCTATAGCCTTCCTCGATAAATGGGACTAACACCGAAATAATTTTTCAAATCAGACCAAGTAGTTCCTGAGATTAGCGCGTTCAAACAAACAAACTCTTCAGCTTATAATACAAGTATAGATAATGATAGACCACAACATGAAAAAGTTGCAGCAATTTATCTAGCCATTAATCTTTTAAGCTTAAGTAACACCAAGGAAAGAAAATGTAATCATTATTTATACAAATGTAAAAAATCCCTCTTTGATGTCAAAAAACCCAGGTGATTTAAGTAGGTCTTTCTTTAATAAAATGTAAGTCAAACAGGAAAATATATTGACGATTTATGTAGCATTGCTAGTCATTGACATGTAGGTAGAATATATATGAGTATTACTTTTATGGCAAAGTAAATATACTCATATATTCTAGCATACACTTTATCTCCGTTTTAACATTTAAGATAATATTTCTAGAGTAGGTAGTGATTACTGTTAAGTACCATTTAACCCATTGAGCCCCGAACGGCCCGATCGGGCCACGACACAATAGATTTTCTATTGTCTGTGATTCCGGGGCCTGATGGATTAAACAATGGGTATTCCATGTCATATTTTTTTTTTTACTTCCCAGGTCAGATTACGTACCAAGCTACACATGCACGAAGGCGCATTGGTTGAAGCAGTCGAATAAAAGCTTCCCGTCCGGTCACACTTCACTTGCGATCCACGCGGGCGTGTTTATCGCGGTGAGTTTGAATTGTGACGTCATTTCTTTAATGAATGATTTTTTTTTCTAATATTTTTTGTATGTAACATAAACTTTTATAGTATTGTAATTAAAATAAATTATAAGTTTTTAATAGAATAGGAAAGGGGATACTTTAGGCGTTTCCACGATATGGCAACAACAAGCGAGTTCGAATCCCGCCTAGTGATTGCTATTTTTCTGTTTTTTTTTTTTATTTTTTATTATTTTTTGCATGGCATATAAAATAAAACATATTTATTGAATGTTTTGTCATGTCCCTCTTATGCTTTTTGTTTTTTTTTTTTATTTTTATTATGCTTTTATACGTTTTGCTATAATTTTGTGAGAATAACTAACTACACATAAATATTTGATATTTTTAATGATTTTTTTTTACATTTTCCAGTATTACCTATACAAAAGGGGCAAATCCCTGCCCGGTCGCATGACACGCACGATACAGTGTGTAGTTATAGCAGCCGCTATAATATGCAGTGTGTCCCGAGTGTGGGACCGGCGGCACCACTGGTGGGACGTGCTCGCCGGTGCAGTACTAGCGGCACCAGTTCTGGTGTATACAGTAAGTAATGTTGGAATAGCTTTGCCCCACTTGAAAATTATTATATACATATTTGCAAAAAACTTCCTCTTACAAATTCCATAGTTTTCCCCCTTGAAAGTTGATAAATTATATGGAAAACTTTTCTCTATAACCACTCTTTAAAAAACAAAACAAAACACCACATAAAAATTCGTTGCCCATTTTACAGATCTGTACATACAGACAGATAGACGGGCAGCGGCTTTGTTTGATACTATGTAGTGATGTATATAGTTAAAATCTATACTAATATTATAAAGCTGAAGAGTTTGTTTGTTTGTTTGTTTGAACGCGCTAATCTAGGGAACTACTGGTCCGATTTGAAAAATTCTTTCGGTGTTAGATAGCCCATTTATCGAGGAAGGCTTTAGGCTATATATCATCACGCTAAGACCAACAGGAGCTGAGCCACGCGGGTGAAACCGCGGGGCTCAGCTAGTAATTAATATATTTAAAAAAAAAACAAAAAACACGCTGCACTCAATAAATAATTGTATTCTCACTGATCCTTGATAATTGTACAGTTTGGATTAAATCTGTTCGTTTAAAGTGGGTCAAAATCGAACCTAATGGAGTCGAGTAACTTTTTCACAGGATTTGATCGATGAGATTTTTTTTCAATTCGTTTATGTTAGTGTTTTGAACAATGCTATCAACTTTGAGTTGTCTGCAAATTAATACACATTCACTCTTATTTTTTTGTCTTATATGACAGGACTATTGAATGGCCTGAGCCATGCTACAAATGAATATGAAATGAAACATTGTTACAATTTATTTAAAATGTTTATTATATTCACACTTTGGTATTGCCAATAACTGGACACTTAACTATCTTAAACTTTATCTAATAACCGTGTTCCTGGTAACCTCCTTTGTGTCCATGACCCTGGTTGCCTGGTCCATACCCCTGGTTGCCTTGTCCAAAACCTTGGTTTCTTTGTCCAAAGCCTTGGTGGCCTTGTCCAAAGCCCTGGTTACCGGGTCCAGAACCCTGGTTACCGGGTCCAAAGCCCTGAGCCTGGTTACCGGGTCTAAAACCTTGATTGCCTTGTCCATACCCTGGGTTACCGCCACCAAAACCCTGGTTACCGCCTCCAAAGCCTTGGTTACCTTGTCCATAACCCTGGCCTTGGTTGAATCCACCGAACCCGCTGTGTTCGGTTCCTGGGACCGAACGACCTTGGTTGTAGTCACCGTATCCTTGAGGTTTTCCTAAAAGTATACATTTAGTTAGTGATTTAAAAAGTAGTCATTATTGCCATTTATTAACATGTTTCGGATACGAATTAAAGACATATGGAAATACAAAAACTGTAATTACTACATCTAAGCCAAGGCTTGATCAACATTCCTGGCGCTCAATATTCTGAGTAAATCAAATCAAGTCAAATTTGAAAGAACAAGACCGTCTATGCAAGCTTATAATAGATGGTACTTTACATAACCTGTCGGAAAACTACAGAATTTCATTATGTTTGTTCGTTCCTTCGTATTTTTATAGGTATTAGGCTTCGTATTATAAATAAACTTACCGTTCACCATCGCAACCAGTAGGAGAACAGCGCAAACGAACTGAAATAAAATAAATATAAATATATTCACTCTTTTCCAATCTCCACGACGTACATTGAAACAAAAGGATCCCACCAGTTTGGTTAGAAGTTTAAACAGGAAAAAAAGTGGTATATTTCTTCAATTCTTTGGTACCACCAGAATAAAACAACCAAATATAGTAGGTAGCCTTATTTTGGTACGCTAAAGCTAACACAATATTCACTCCTATCACTTTCAAAGATGTTGAACAATAATATTATGAAATTCAGAGCTGTAAAGGGATGATCTTCCACAAATAAAATCCATTTTTAAACTTTAACATTATTACTGAATGAATATTGAATATGAACTTATTATAATAAATAATCATTATAGATTTCTTAAGAAAAATTTTATCCCCTCAGCACAAAGGAAGTTTTCTTGAATCGGCCGACCTTTAAGCTCAAATTGATGTTTATGGGAAAAATATAATTTAGTTACCTACACTAAATTGTTAATCAATGTCACTGAAGAAATACAGTGCTTAAAACTTGTTTTCATAATAATTATTTTTTGTTTTAATATTTTACACTTCACATTATTAGGTAAATGATAATATAATTATTCATTAAACTTACTTTCAAAGCCATTTTTGTAAGACGACCACAGTTGCACACAGTATTTTAGAAACTATCTACCGTACATATAATTGCTGGTATTTATAAATAATTTTCTGACCCCTGAGCTAATAATCGCGTGACATAAAATATCTTGAGGATGATTAAATTTTGAGAGTTCTTAGAATAGAGATAAGAGTGGGCTCGAAAGCTTGTCAACAAGTTTTCAAAACGATAACAACAAATTGGTTTCAATGAACTTATTGCAAATTGGTTTTAGAACAAAACTAGCTATGCCTCGCGGGTTTACCCGCGCCTAGCGGCTAGGTCTTAGCGTGATGATAGCGCCTAGTGGCTAGGTATAGCCTTCCTCGATAAATGGGCTATCTAACACTGAAATAAATTTTCAAATCGGACCCGTGATTTCTGAAATTAGCGGAACAAACTCTTCAGCTTTATACTATTAGGAAATATATTTTCCATCATCTTTTACAAATACATAAATATATCTATAAAGAGTTATTGGTTAAAACGTAATTCGTATAGCCGTTCAGGGTATAGTTTACATCATTTTTGAGTCAGAGACAACACAGAAAGAGATTTTGTTGTAGGTAATTATGTTTTTGATTGTGATGAGATATTTAGACCAGACTTTTGATGTAGTAATATGATAATAAAGTAGTCGGTAACATACAAACTTACAGGTGAAGCTAATAAAAGCGCATTGAAATCTCGCCAAATACCTCAAAGGCGACGCCATTAAAACTCTTACAAGTTTTTGAATCGTTATATTTCAGAAACGGCAGTTCGCCGGAAAATGTACATGGATATTTTTATAGGTCTGCCTCATATCTACAATTTTTGTCTGAACTTGTTATATGATAAGAATGAAATATTAAATATGTAGGTACGCGAAAAAGTTTTAATATCAACTACGAGTGCCTAACTCTGCAGCTATTGGACCGATACTATTTTTTATGATAATGTTTTGCACAATCAACTAACAAACAAA
Organism: Colias behrii; assembly: GCA_029959065.1. Lineage (NCBI taxonomy): Eukaryota > Metazoa > Arthropoda > Insecta > Lepidoptera > Pieridae > Colias > Colias behrii. The sequence goes on along the minus strand of JARWMC010000019.1, from coordinate 9,940,877 downwards.
CTATAATCTTTGTATTGAGTGTAAATTACTGTATCATCTTATTTTGATTTGATTCAACTAGACTAATGACCTCAGCCACACTACACGAAGGGAAATGAAATTAAACAAACATTTATTTTATACATTTTTATATTCACTCTTGCATATTGGCATCAATTACACGCATCTATATTATCTATATTATCTATATTATCTAATAACCGTGTTCCTGGTAACCACCTCTGTGTCCATGACCCTGGTTGCCTTGTCCATACCCCTGGGTACCTTGACCATGACCCTGGTTTCCTTGTCCAAAACCCTGGTTACCGTGTCCAGAGCCCTGGTTGCCGGGTGTAAACCCTTGGTTGCCTTGTCCAAAGCCCTGGTTTCCAGGTCCAGAACCTTGATTGCCGGGTCCAAAGCCCTGGTTACCTTGTCCGTAACCCTGGCCTTGGTTGTATCCCTGAGGTTTTCCTAAAAAATATATTTAGTGATTTATCGAAGTATTAAAATTGTATTATGGGTATCGTCATATTACCACCTATTTGCATTTCTTCAATAATCCCCAATAACCGCAAAATAAAAGATGTGTTGCGAAAAGGTCACAGCCAAGCAATATAAAAATAAATACTAGAGTTAATAAAAAATAATTATTTTTATTTATTTTATTCATTAACATAGTCCGTGTCAGCTTATAAAAGATGAGCCCTTTTACCCTTCCCAAAAATTTACACTATTTCGCTTTTATTAGATTTGTTTAGAGCAGTTATTAGGGTGAGACTCTATTTTGTCAAATACATATATACAGACCCCGATGGATTAGTTACAATTTGATAATTGTTTATTATAAACTTCAGGATTGTTGTCCCTTCAGGCATTCTTCTGTAGCCAAAACTTTTCCAAGACTAAGGACTAAGTGACAAAAAATGAAAATCACTCACCGTTCACCATCGCTACCAATAGGACAAGGGCGCAAACGAACTGAAATAAAAAGCAATACAAATTAATTTCACATAGACCTAAATTATTCAACGGCATAAATGGGATGATAGCATATGAATAAAGTACTTTTAAAAAATAGTAGTAGAATAAAGTAATTTTAATAAATTAAATAATCAATTATGTCGGTTATCCACAGACACTTTACCAAGATTCATTAACAACGAATCCTACTACTATTATAAAGGCGAAAGTAAGTATGGATGTATGGATGTTTGTTACTCTTTCACGCAAATACTACTGAACCGATTACAATGAAATTTAGCACACATATAGAGGGCAGCGTGGATTAACACATAGGATAGGTTTTATCCCGGAAATCCCACGGGAACGGGAACTATGCGGGTTTTTCTTTGAAAACGCGGGCGAAGCCGCGGGCGGAAAGCTAGTATGGATATAAATTTTAAACATACTTTCAAAGCCATTTTTCTAACACGACCACAAATGTACACTATATTTTAGCAACTGTCTACCTTTTATATAATTTCTAGTATTTATAAATAATTAACTGACCCCTGAGCTTTAAATCGCGTGACTTTTTAAATATCACAAGGAAGATAAAATGAAAGAATTCCTATAATAAAGATAAGAGTGGGCTCGAAAACTTGTAAACAAGTTCTCAAAACAACAACAACAAATTTGTTTCAATGAACTCATTACTGAACCGATTACAATGAAATTTAGCACACATATAAAGTAACTTGGATTAACACATAGGATAGTTTTTATCCCGGAAAACCCACGGGATCGGGAACTATGCGGGTTTTTCTTTGAAAACGCGGGCGAAGCCGCAGGCGGAAAGCTAGTATGTAATATGACCAAAACCTATATGGGGATGGGAATCATGTCCTTTAGTAGGTATAAATATGGGCTGATGATGATCTATATAAGAATTAAAATAAGATATAACGATTCTATACATACCTTATAAATTATAATCAGAAGTATTTCGGGTAGTGTTGATTGATTAAATTATTACCCTTGATAAAGATAAAATATTTTCAAAGTTATATTGTACAAGTATTCTTCAACTGATGAATAAATGAATAAATTTAAATGAATAATTTATAATAGAGCGAACCCTTTTAGACAACTGTTCCTTACGAAACACAATCAAGACATGGAAATTTTAAGGATATCTTGTTAGCAATACATATTATTATATGTAATTAGATAATGCAGGCCGCTGGTCATTGTACCCATTCATCATACTTATAATTAAACTAGTGTAAATGCGCGGCTTCGCGTGAACAATTCAAAACCTAACAGTATTCTTAAACTATAAAAGTTTACCTGTATGTTTGTATGTTACCAGCTTTTTTAGATTCGATTTTGAACCACTTTAAACGGACAGATTTAGTTCAAATTTTGTACAAATATTAAGTATCAGTGACAATACAATAATTTCATGAGTTAATCTTATTAAAGTGTGTTTTTTTTCTATATTTATCCATACTAATATTATAAATGCGAAAGTAACTCTGTCTGTTTGTCTGTTACTCAATCACGCCGTAACTACTGAACCAATTTGCATGAAATTTGGTATATTTTGACACCCGAGAAAGGACATAGGCTACTTTTTACCCCGGGACATAGGATAGGTTTTATCCCGGAAATCCAACGGGAACGGGAACTATGTAGGTTTTTCTTTGACTGCGCGGGCGAAGCCGCGGGCGGAAAGCTAGTTATTAAAATATTTTAAACATAATGTGATGTGAGACATTAATTAGTATACTTATTAATAATTCAAAAATATTTAATATTCACAGATAAGGACACTCTGCATGAACTTTGCCTGCAAACAGCCCAATGAACAGAAAGACGGAGAAACAACAGATACTCATAATGGAATAGTCAATAAGTCATAAGCAATGAACCTCTGGTATTGCTAGTCCTATCGTGATGTTATTTTAAGAAACGTGTAGCGTATCAATCATGCTATTTTCTTAATGTATGTCGGTCTAATTTATTAAGGAAAGATGGTCTTTATCATTCTGTGATTTTAGTTGTGTATTTGTTAATTGCTAATTATTTTGGTGTGATTTGAATCATGTTTGCTTTAAAATGGTAAAATGTTTGTATTTGCTTTAGAAATGCAATATATAGTAAAATGAATAAATGCTTGTATTTATCGGTTGTGTGGATTTTGTTCTAGTTTACTAGGGTGGTTTGAATTGTATAGTTTCGGAATTAAAAAAACGTTCAAGCCATTATTATTTTCAATGTGTTTTCCATATCATATAAGATTTAGGTTTTATGATTATTTATTTCAAAATAGAATACTCTTGATGAGAAATATCGATATTTTATGGTCAATCGTGTATACTATAATGTAAAGAAAGGACAATTTTGAATATTTTATTAAGTAAGAAAATACAAAATTCGTTTGGAAAACGAAATGGTTTATGAATAAGAAGCAATTGTGAGATTAGATATTACTCATTTATTGATTCTATTGACCAAAACTTGTTTTAAAATGAAAATAATGTTCCGTTAATTCAACAATTATTATTATTATTACTTGAATCTAATAACATGCTTAACTTTTATTTTAATCTACAATAATTGTGATTTTTTATTCAAATAAAATGTGAATTAAAAAAAATGTAATTGTGAATTTCTATTTGCGGTACCTACATTCCAAGACAACAATACTCATAAAAGTTCTAACTAATATTATAAATACGAAAGTAACTCTGTCTGTCTCTTCTTCACGCCTCAACCACTGAAGCGGTTTGGATGAAATTTGGTACAGCGATAGCTTGAGAGTTGAGACCTGAGAAAAAATATAGGTTTTATCCCGGAAATCCCACGGGAATAGGAACTGTGCCGGTTTTTCTTTGACTCCAACTACGAAAACTAAAATAATAAACGAACAAAAAATATTTGATACAAAATATATTAGTTAGTTATATATTTTTCTGTCGAGTCACTTCTCTGTTACAAAGTAACGAAATTATGTTTGTATTACAAGTACTGTCGTACCCGCTTATTCAATTCTGTGTTTACATTTAAACTGTGATAACTTTTTTGTAACAATACAAATGTATTAAGGAAAATGAGTATAAAAATTGATTGAATTATGCTCGATTTCATACTATAAAAAAGAAAACACAGATTAAGATAACATTAAAAATATACAATTATGATAGCAAAATTCCGACATATTCATCAAAAAATTAAAAGCTTGTTCCATTGCGTGTAGCATTTGGACTAAATATTGTTTAATATTTCATTGACATTCATTTGAACATAATATGAACTAGATATCAAGCAATGTTTGAATATATTGTAAAAAACTAAATAAAAACATTTTAAATGTAAAACTTTGGGTTTTTGTTCTATAATACTACAAGTCTTATATTTTTACATTCCTTGGATTTTCCTTAAACAGCTTTCAGCTTTATTATAGACTAGCTTTCCGCCTGCGGCTTCGCCCGCGTTTTCTAAGAAAAACCCGCATAGTTCCCGTTCCCGTGGGATTTCCGGGATAAAACCTAGCCTATGTTACTCGTGGATAATGTAGCTTTCGAATGGTGAAAGAATTTTTAAAATCGGTCCAGTAGTTTATGAGCCTATTCATTACAATCAAACAAACAAACAAACAAACAAAGTTTTCCTCTTTATAATATTAGTGTAGATAATATTTTTTGTAACCAGTGTTATAGTTAAAATTTTAATAGAATCTTAAAAAAAAAAAGGAAAATGTATGTCGAATAGGCCTTGGTAAATAAAATGCAAATATTTTTGCCAATTATGTATCTATTATGCTGCAAGCTTATAGCATGTTTACTTATTTGTTACTTAATGTTGATAAATTTGTTCGTTTATATTTTCGTCAAATTATCAACTTCTTTAACATAAAAATCACATTGTAAAAACATTACTATCTAATGTAGCTTTTATATTGAATTTGTAATATCGTATAAGTATTATTTTTAACGGCCAAAGAAATTGAATCACACTAAGTTTGAAAATCATTATTTACTAAGCCATGTGAGGAATTAATTACATTTAAAATAAAGTATCAAGCTTTTTCACTCCATATTGCTCGTTAATACCACAAACTGCTATTCTTATTATAATTATATTATTGTGTAAATGTACAAAAATACACATTGAAATAAAACACATTTTCAAATGGTCAAACTTTTTTATTTCACCTTTACCAAATAAATGATCTTAAATTAAATGAAATATAAATGCAATGGTTGTTTCGAAGTTAAATTACTATCGAATGATGGGCAATGAATAAATGTAAAAAATATCCGAAGATAACTAATGCCATCTCATTTTATTAAAAATAAAAGAAAGAGCTCTCTCACTTACATTTTTAACGAATCCCTAATAATGTTGTCATTTAAGTCTAAATTAAACGATAAAAATTTAAGTAGATCGAATTTATTAATAGCATTATAAATTATTGTGAAATGGTGTAAAGTCTATCTCAATATTTTTTGCTAAGAAAATTGCTATTTAGTATCTAACATGTACAAATGAAACAAATTTTCTTAAGAAAAATGAGTTTATTTTTTAAATAAAACTAGTGTATTTGTCTTTAAATTAAATGCAAATTAGGTAGTTCATGATAGTTTATAGTCGACCAATTACTTTATGAAGTAAAGATGAATACAGAATATACAAAAGAAGGTATTAATTTAAATAAAAATAAACGACACAAATGAAAATTACTGTTTTATGAAAAATCTCTTGTTAAATGCTCTATAAGACATTTTTATGTTTGAAATAACATCTTTTTGAAAGTTAGTGCCAGATTTGAACTGTAAAAAATAGTGTCTCCAATTAAATAAATATTCTCAATACTGTATAACACTGAGATTTCATTGAGTGCTATATTTTAAAATGTATCTTAATGCTAAAACTGGAAATATACGCATTTATCGAATTCCCTTATTAAAAAATCTGAATATATCTGTATCTAATACAATTTTGTTACTTATTTAAACTGTTATAAAGATCACAATAAATAAACGAGGAATTTTAAATATTTTTGATTGATTTAAATTTTACGTTTTTAATTTAAACTATGTGCTTTACTCCTGGTTTAAATTTCATTTTTATCCTTTTTTATTCATTCTATTGAAATCACATTCTTATGCAAAAAAGAGCGTGTGTAAAGCACACGTGTCAGAAGTGAAACTTCTTTGGCAAGATTGAAAGACACCAAAACCATCGCCTTACTCCATGACATGACGGTATTGTCATTGCCACTCCAAACGCAAATAAAGAAGTTTCACTTAATTTTTTTTTGTACCCACAAACTTTTTACAAATATTTAACTAATTAATAGGAAAATTGCAAAACTAATAAATAAAAATGTTTGAAATTGAAATGTATATCGAATAGGTCAACGAACAACGAAATATCAAAAAATGCGTATATTCCCAGCGAATCCAACAATTCCATATTTATTTCAGTGTATCCGTATCATCTGAGAGCGTTTTTTCTTGCACGAGTTTATCGAGATGTTCTATGAGTCCGTCTATCGACATCTCTCCATGCACTTTGTTGTCTCGGGTGCGAACGTTCACTGTGCCTGAGGTTTTTTCACGTTCGCCGACCACTGAAAGAAAGTTAAAATAAACATTATATTAAAGTTATTGATAATAATTTATTCAAGTAATGAATTTTTTTTGTACCTTCAGTGTCTTACACAAATTTCAAATTTTCTTATGCAATTTATCAGAATGTCCAGATTCTAAGTATACAATTATCACACAAAGTTTTTTTTTATTCGAGATTCACTAATAATTATGTAAAACTAGAGGTCCGCCCCGGCTTCGCCCGTGGTACATATTTCGCAATAAAAGGTAGCCTATGTCCTTTCTCGGGTAACAAAATATCTCCATACCAAATTACATGCAAATTGGTTCAGTAGTTTAGGCGTGATTGAGTAACAGACAGACAGACAAAGTTACTTTCGCATTTATAATATTAGTACGGATAGTATGGATTTTAAATTGTACAATTTATGATTCATAGTTGCAGATTTATTATTATTACTATTCATTAGAAGCATTGCATTAGTCCCCAATGTAGCTAATGTGAAACTATATATATTCAAAATACACATTTTATTTGAGCACTAATAAAAATTAACTCACACTGCGTAATTTCTACACTAAAAAAATCCAATTAACTTCTAAATTTTCACACAAATGACATTATTTATATTCTTTTCAACCTTAAATATTTGAATAGAAATATAACTCACCGAGAATATAATTAAACTGCGCTAATTGCGCATTCCTCACTTTCTTGTTAAGCGTGTCGCCCGCGTCCGTGTCCGCTTCCGACATGAACTTGGCCGCACGGAGACGCTCGTTCACCTGCGAATTAATGTTAAAATTGGTTAGAAAGGTGTCTAATTATTAAAATTGGTTAAAAATAATAACTGTAGGTGGTTAGTGTTTTTGATTTTTTTAACAGTGTAAAAAATATGTGCGTGTGCGTGTATTTTTAAGTGTCACTTTTATACATTTTTAAACTAACGTAAATCGTTCTAAAACATTCTAGAAGCATCTCGAACGCTCATCTGTAGCGTGCAATAATGGAACGCCAAACTACTTTCAGAAAACAAAAACATTCTAGAACGTTCGAGAACGATCACAGCGCGTAGTCATGGAACGCAGGCGCGTCACTCGCCCGTTCTATTTTCTTACCAATCATTCTAGAACGTTCTAGAAGCTTTTAGATCGCTCACCTGTAACTTCCCTTGTACTATTTAACCGACTCTTTAAGCGACTTAAAAAAAGGAAGTGAATCTATAATAAAAAATATTAAAAAAAACCTTTCACTTATGTGTAGAGAAAAATACATAGACATAAATAATACATTTATATTAAAACTAGCGGTCCGCCCCGGCTTCGCCCGTGGTATCTACATGTTTAAACTATCCTATCTCTCAAGTTGGATCGAACTGCACATGGTGTGCGAATTTTATTATAATCGGTTAAGTGGTTTAGGAGGCCATTGAGGACAAACATTGTGACACGAGATTTATATATATTAAGACTAGCTTCCGCCCACGACTTTGTACGTGCATCCCCGTTTTTCCCCGTTCCCGCAAGAATTTCGGGAAATCCTTTCTTAGCGGATGCCTACGTCCTAACATCTACCTGCATGCCAAATTTCAGCCCGATACGTCCAGTGGTTTGGGCTGTGCGTTGATATATCACTATATCAGTCACCTTTGAGTTTTATATATATAGATATAATAATTAATACCTGTAGCGCGTAATCATCGAAGGCGGGACCCACGGGCACGACGCACACTTGCCGCGGGCTGAGCCAGAACGGCCACTTGCCCGCGTACGACTCGCTCAAGATGGCGATCATTCGTTCCACTGAGCCGAGTATAGCGCGGTGGATGATCACGGGCCGTTTCTTTTCGCCCGTTTCACTAGAAAATTAATTAAAAATAGACATATATTTCGGAAAAAAATAGAGGAATTAGCTTTTCTTTTGATACTGTTTTGTGTAGAAAATATTTACTTTACTTTGCAATCACAAACCAACACATATAATACGTAAATATAATACGTAAGTATAAACGAACGTTGAAACTGTCAAGCAATGTTTGGTGGTTTTTCCTGACCCTGATCGTTAATTTCTTAATAATATCAACACTATAAATACATTAGTGATTAGATAATTTCTACCTTCCAACAGTTATTTTAAAAACTACAAAATTAAAATTCATCCATAAACTTTATCAATTAAAATCACCAATTCAACATTATTTATTCCTATTTATTTTGGTGTTGTTATCCTTATATTGATTACTAACATTATTTCCAAAATGTTTCAAGAACCCTTAACAAAAAAAGTCTACTACTAGCTGTGCCGCGTGGTTTTACCCGCAAACGAGACCACAGGCAAAAGCAAGTATTTTTATAACTTAAAAATAAAAAATATAGCCTATTTTACTTGTCGATATTGTAGCTTTCGAATGGTTAAAGAATTTTTAAAATCCAGTAGTTTTGAGCCTATTTATTACAAACAAACATACAAACAAAGTGTCCCTCTTTATAATATAAGTGTAGATAAATAAAATTAAAAATACATACCTAACATACGACAAATTGAATCTCTCCGGCAGTTGGAAGTCCAGCTGTATGGTGGCACATTGGTGCGATCTTCGCAAGGCATCTTGTATGGTGATATCTATTTTGGGACCATAGAATGCTCCGTCTCCTGGGTTTAGTTGCCATAGCTTGCCGAAGCGGTTCAGGGATTCTTCTAGAGCCTGGTAAGTAATAAAAGATTTTAAGTTATTAATTACTAGCTGTTCCCCGCGGTTTTACCCGCAGTGCTCCGCTCCTGTTAGTCTTAGCGAGATTATATATAACCTATAGCCTTCCTCGATGAATGGACTATCGAACACCGAAATAATTTTTCAAATCGGACCAGTAGTTCCCGAGATTAACGCGTTCAAACAAACAAACAAACTCTGCAGCTTTATAATATTAAGTATAGATTTCTACAATAAAACAAAGAATAAATCGTTTTTCGTTAATAGGTAGCTTTATTTTGGTGTATTATTATTTGTGGAAATCATGATAACCACATAAGCAGTAAAGTCGTTGAAAAAAATCACGGAAATATGAGAGTTTTATAATAGTTTTACATACAACATAATTATAAATTTATAAAGAATAGAAAAAATTCGATCACGAGGCGGGACTCGAACCCGCATCCTTTCGCGCCATTCCGGGGCGGATGCCTCACCAATTCAGCCACTCGTGACCCGCCCGAGTGATCGAATTTATTCTATTCTTTCAGTTTTTATGTGTCAAAGGGACACACCGCGCGCCATCTATTGAGGTGATAAACAACCATCTCAACCAACACGAAACACTTTACAGTGAATACAATATTGTAACGATGGAACACGACCTTTTGTTGAAATTGATATTTTTGGTTAAGGCATTCAAATGCTTTATAAATATAAATTTATAAAGAATAGAAAAAATTCGATCACGAGGCGGGACTCGAACCCGCATCCTTTCGCGCCATTCCGGGGCGGATGCCTCACCAATTCAGCCACTCGTGACCCGCCAGAGCAATCGAATTTATTCTATTCTTTCAGTTTTTATGTGTCAAAGGGACACACCGCGCGCCATCTATTGAGGTGATAAACAACCATCTCAACCAACACGAAACACTTTACAGTGAATACAATATTGTAACGATGGAACACGACCTTTTGTTGAAATTGATATTTTTGGTTAAGGCATTCAAATGCTTTATAAATATAAATTTATAAAGAATAGAAAAAATTCGATCACGAGGCGGGACTCGAACCCGCATCCTTTCGCGCCATTCCGGCTGTGTTGTATGTGAGTTCCGGCTGTGTGAGTGGCTGAATTGGTGAGGCATCCGCCCCGGAATGGCGCGAAAGGATGCGGGTTCGAGTCCCGCCTCGTGATCGAATTTTTTCTATTCTTTATAAATTTATATTTATAAAGCATTTGAATGCCTTAACCAAAAATATCAATTTCATACAACATAATTATTTTTTTTACACATATTCGCAAAAATCCTGCGCGATTTAAATATTCGTAATGTTATACATCCTAAAATTCACTGTAATAAGTTTACAATTAGAATGTTAGGATTAATGCAAGACCCACATTTATTAAAACTTCACGAGAAAGAATGCAATTAATTATATAAAGATACCTTTTCAGCCTGATTCCAGGTTTCCAAATCGCCCAAATACTTCTCTGGCCTCGTGGACAGTTTCAGTTGGAAACTGAAGCCGAACGTAGTGTACACTGCCTCCAGGAAGTTAAGGCAGCCGAGCTGTAAAAAATATTGTACTGTTAGACGTAACTTTTGATTTAATATTTTTGTGGATGAATAGTTGTCAATATAGTTGTCACAATTTCCTGTCCGAACATGCTTAGCTATCGAATACTGTAAAATGCCGCTTTCCTTTGAAACGTGGCGCATTCGTACGAATCGTGCCCAGAGGCTCAGACGTTGTTTATACGACGTTTTGACCCAACTACCTTAACTTTGCTAATAGTCGTTGACTTGCTGTGATTTGTTATTAACTGTCTACATCAATTAGGCAGTTTTATTACTTTCAAACTAATATTAAACCCGTCCTCCGCTTGTAATTTCTAAAAGTACTAATTTGATATAATATATCCTTTTTCATATATCAAACGTACAGATTATAAAACTCAAAGCAGATGGAGCGCAGCAGTGGTCCTGCAAACGTTCGGACGTTTGTGAATATTTCTCTTTGATTGTATTTGTTTTTTTTATCGTGTGTGTGTGTGTGTGTGCGTGTGTGCACTGTGTGTGCGCTGTGTGTGTGTCCCGCAGAAGATGTGCGCGTCGTCCTGCTGGAAGCGTGTGTGTGTGTGCGCTGTGTGTGTGTCTCACCATCTCCCGCTCGATGTGTGCGGGCCCGCAGAAGATGTGCGCGTCGTCCTGCTGGAAGCGTGTGTGTGTGTGCGCTGTGTGTGTGTCTCACCATCTCCCGCTCGATGTGTGCGGGCCCGCAGAAGATGTGCGCGTCGTCCTGCTGGAAGCGTGTGTGTGTGTGCGCTGTGTGTGTGTCTCACCATCTCCCGCTCGATGTGTGCGGGCCCGCAGAAGATGTGCGCGTCGTCCTGCTGGAAGCGTGTGTGTGTGTGCGCTGTGTGTGTGTCTCACCATCTCCCGCTCGATGTGTGCGGGCCCGCAGAAGATGTGCGCGTCGTCCTGCTGGAAGCGTGTGTGTGTGTGCGCTGTGTGTGTGTCTCACCATCTCCCGCTCGATGTGTGCGGGCCCGCAGAAGATGTGCGCGTCGTCCTGCTGGAAGCGTGTGTGTGTGTGCGCTGTGTGTGTGTCTCACCATCTCCCGCTCGATGTGTGCGGGCCCGCAGAAGATGTGCGCGTCGTCCTGCTGGAAGCGTGTGTGTGTGTGCGCTGTGTGTGTGTCTCACCATCTCCCGCTCGATGTGTGCGGGCCCGCAGAAGATGTGCGCGTCGTCCTGCTGGAAGCGTGTGTGTGTGTGCGCTGTGTGTGTGTCTCACCATCTCCCGCTCGATGTGTGCGGGCCCGCAGAAGATGTGCGCGTCGTCCTGCTGGAAGCGTGTGTGTGTGTGCGCTGTGTGTGTGTCTCACCATCTCCCGCTCGATGTGTGCGGGCCCGCAGAAGATGTGCGCGTCGTCCTGCTGGAAGCGTGTGTGTGTGTGCGCTGTGTGTGTGTCTCACCATCTCCCGCTCGATGTGTGCGGGCCCGCAGAAGATGTGCGCGTCGTCCTGCTGGAAGCGTGTGTGTGTGTGCGCTGTGTGTGTGTCTCACCATCTCCCGCTCGATGTGTGCGGGCCCGCAGAAGATGTGCGCGTCGTCCTGCTGGAAGCGTGTGTGTGTGTGCGCTGTGTGTGTGTCTCACCATCTCCCGCTCGATGTGTGCGGGCCCGCAGAAGATGTGCGCGTCGTCCTGCTGGAAGCGTGTGTGTGTGTGCGCTGTGTGTGTGTCTCACCATCTCCCGCTCGATGTGTGCGGGCCCGCAGAAGATGTGCGCGTCGTCCTGCTGGAAGCGTGTGTGTGTGTGCGCTGTGTGTGTGTCTCACCATCTCCCGCTCGATGTGTGCGGGCCCGCAGAAGATGTGCGCGTCGTCCTGCTGGAAGCGTGTGTGTGTGTGCGCTGTGTGTGTGTCTCACCATCTCCCGCTCGATGTGTGCGGGCCCGCAGAAGATGTGCGCGTCGTCCTGCTGGAAGCGTGTGTGTGTGTGCGCTGTGTGTGTGTCTCACCATCTCCCGCTCGATGTGTGCGGGCCCGCAGAAGATGTGCGCGTCGTCCTGCTGGAAGCGTGTGTGTGTGTGCGCTGTGTGTGTGTCTCACCATCTCCCGCTCGATGTGTGCGGGCCCGCAGAAGATGTGCGCGTCGTCCTGCTGGAAGCGTGTGTGTGTGTGCGCTGTGTGTGTGTCTCACCATCTCCCGCTCGATGTGTGCGGGCCCGCAGAAGATGTGCGCGTCGTCCTGCTGGAAGCGTGTGTGTGTGTGCGCTGTGTGTGTGTCTCACCATCTCCCGCTCGATGTGTGCGGGCCCGCAGAAGATGTGCGCGTCGTCCTGCTGGAAGCGTGTGTGTGTGTGCGCTGTGTGTGTGTCTCACCATCTCCCGCTCGATGTGTGCGGGCCCGCAGAAGATGTGCGCGTCGTCCTGCTGGAAGCGTGTGTGTGTGTGCGCTGTGTGTGTGTCTCACCATCTCCCGCTCGATGTGTGCGGGCCCGCAGAAGATGTGCGCGTCGTCCTGCTGGAAGCGTGTGTGTGTGTGCGCTGTGTGTGTGTCTCACCATCTCCCGCTCGATGTGTGCGGGCCCGCAGAAGATGTGCGCGTCGTCCTGCTGGAAGCGTGTGTGTGTGTGCGCTGTGTGTGTGTCTCACCATCTCCCGCTCGATGTGTGCGGGCCCGCAGAAGATGTGCGCGTCGTCCTGCTGGAAGCGTGTGTGTGTGTGCGCTGTGTGTGTGTCTCACCATCTCCCGCTCGATGTGTGCGGGCCCGCAGAAGATGTGCGCGTCGTCCTGCTGGAAGCGTGTGTGTGTGTGCGCTGTGTGTGTGTCTCACCATCTCCCGCTCGATGTGTGCGGGCCCGCAGAAGATGTGCGCGTCGTCCTGCTGGAAGCGTGTGTGTGTGTGCGCTGTGTGTGTGTCTCACCATCTCCCGCTCGATGTGTGCGGGCCCGCAGAAGATGTGCGCGTCGTCCTGCTGGAAGCGTGTGTGTGTGTGCGCTGTGTGTGTGTCTCACCATCTCCCGCTCGATGTGTGCGGGCCCGCAGAAGATGTGCGCGTCGTCCTGCTGGAAGCGTGTGTGTGTGTGCGCTGTGTGTGTGTCTCACCATCTCCCGCTCGATGTGTGCGGGCCCGCAGAAGATGTGCGCGTCGTCCTGCTGGAAGCGTGTGTGTGTGTGCGCTGTGTGTGTGTCTCACCATCTCCCGCTCGATGTGTGCGGGCCCGCAGAAGATGTGCGCGTCGTCCTGCTGGAAGCGTGTGTGTGTGTGCGCTGTGTGTGTGTCTCACCATCTCCCGCTCGATGTGTGCGTGCCCGCAGAAGATGTGCGCGTCGTCCTGCTGGAAGCGTGTGTGTGTGTGCGCTGTGTGTGTGTCTCACCATCTCCCGCTCGATGTGTGCGGGCCCGCAGAAGATGTGCGCGTCGTCCTGCTGGAAGCGTGTGTGTGTGTGCGCTGTGTGTGTGTCTCACCATCTCCCGCTCGATGTGTGCGGGCCCGCAGAAGATGTGCGCGTCGTCCTGCTGGAAGCGTGTGTGTGTGTGTGCGCTGTGTGTGTGTCTCACCATCTCCCGCTCGATGTGTGCGGGCCCGCAGAAGATGTGCGCGTCGTCCTGCTGGAAGCGTGTGTGTGTGTGCGCTGTGTGTGTGTCTCACCATCTCCCGCTCGATGTGTGCGGGCCCGCAGAAGATGTGCGCGTCGTCCTGCTGGAAGCGTGTGTGTGTGTGCGCTGTGTGTGTGTCTCACCATCTCCCGCTCGATGTGTGCGGGCCCGCAGAAGATGTGCGCGTCGTCCTGCTGGAAGCGTGTGTGTGTGTGCGCTGTGTGTGTGTCTCACCATCTCCCGCTCGATGTGTGCGGGCCCGCAGAAGATGTGCGCGTCGTCCTGCTGGAAGCGTGTGTGTGTGTGCGCTGTGTGTGTGTCTCACCATCTCCCGCTCGATGTGTGCGGGCCCGCAGAAGATGTGCGCGTCGTCCTGCTGGAAGCGTGTGTGTGTGTGCGCTGTGTGTGTGTCTCACCATCTCCCGCTCGATGTGTGCGGGCCCGCAGAAGATGTGCGCGTCGTCCTGCTGGAAGCGTGTGTGTGTGTGCGCTGTGTGTGTGTCTCACCATCTCCCGCTCGATGTGTGCGGGCCCGCAGAAGATGTGCGCGTCGTCCTGCTGGAAGCGTGTGTGTGTGTGCGCTGTGTGTGTGTCTCACCATCTCCCGCTCGATGTGTGCGGGCCCGCAGAAGATGTGCGCGTCGTCCTGCTGGAAGCGTGTGTGTGTGTGCGCTGTGTGTGTGTCTCACCATCTCCCGCTCGATGTGTGCGGGCCCGCAGAAGATGTGCGCGTCGTCCTGCTGGAAGCGTGTGTGTGTGTGCGCTGTGTGTGTGTCTCACCATCTCCCGCTCGATGTGTGCGGGCCCGCAGAAGATGTGCGCGTCGTCCTGCTGGAAGCGTGTGTGTGTGTGCGCTGTGTGTGTGTCTCACCATCTCCCGCTCGATGTGTGCGGGCCCGCAGAAGATGTGCGCGTCGTCCTGCTGGAAGCGGCGCACACGCGTGAGGCCACTGAGCGCGCCGCTCAGCTCGTTGCGGTGCAGCACGCCGAAGTCCGCCAGCCGCAGCGGCAGCTCGCGCCACGAACGCACGCGGTTGTCGAATATCAAGCTGGAAAACATTGAGATATACATATGGAGACGACACCGCCTACATCACTTATGTTCCGCTCAACATAAGCCATATGGCTTAACTGCACGCTCATTTTTTATTTGTTTTAAAGTGAAACGCATCAAATATGCCTTCGTGTGTGTTACGATATTGCACAAATAATACAAATAATACGGAAAAGAGACTAACATAACTTTTCATCGGTAAGTATCTAACTAGATAATAATTTTTAAAACTTAGTTGAGCAAAAAAATGGCGCACAGATTTTGTTCGTGGTGTCTCCTCCATACGTAGTAATATTATCTCAATGCTGGAAAATTGAAAAGTGACATCACTGGCCGCGAAAGTTCATCACGACGCCACTAGCCCATACGAGGTACCCAAACCCCTTTATAATTTTAATTTGCTCTATGTATATATCTTTAAATGCTTTGTATGAGCTGTTGGTACTCCGAGTAAAATAAATAAATAATGTATTATTTATTTGTAGAAGTCGAGCGTGCTTCGGTACGAGGAAGGTACGGCACTGGGACAAAAGAACGGCGCCAAATAACGCACCTTAATTCTATTTTTTTTTAAGCTATTGCATAGCTTCTCTCGCGGGCATTGGGCGCGGGGACCGAATCCAGAAATTTAGTAACGAAAAACCTCACGCTCCCCACTCCGACGGGCACGGAGGTGTGGCTTGAAGGCATAGCATGCAATAGCTTTACCGCGGCAGTCCCCGAGTGCCACACGTTTTTTTTTATTATGCCGTAAAGAATGCTGAGGCTTATTTAACAATGTTCTTAATTTCAAAATGTATTACTTCAGCTATCTTGCTTGTAATAACATATAACTTTTTATTCCAATAAATTTTTGATCACAGAGAATTGTTGTTTTCCTTTAAACCTTTCATTTTGTTACCCCAATATAAAATAACAATGAGTTAACACAAATTTGACGCAAAACATGTACACAATAAGAATTTATTAAATTGAGCTTAAAATGAATGCACAAATGGTAGGCCTATGACTATAAGACATTTCTATTCTTACTTTTTAGTATAGATTGAAAATTTCAAATACTTTATTCAAAATCTGAAAGAACTTTCACTTATTTTTTCAACACTTACCAATGCCCAGGACAATTCATAGGTTTCAAAGCGAACGTTTCCTTCTCTACATCAAACGAGAACATATTCTCCGAGTAATGTGCCCAGTGTCCTGACGTCTGCCACAGTTTGGCGTTATACATGTTCGGTGTCACTACTTCTTGGAAACCGCGGACCCTGGAAAGTTTCATTTTGTTGATTTTTGATTGGTGAGAAAATAAAGATGTCGATTATTATTTATAACATCTTTAGATATAAAATACTAAAATTTAGTAGGTAGTTCTATTAATTTCGAATTTTCGAGGTTGTACCGCAAAACTAAGTGAACACAAAAAAATATGCAAAAATAAAAAATGCTATTTTACATTCCATTTTTTTGAATTGAAAATAAACTTCATGTTTAGTTCATAGTATGAGAAATATACTTTATACTTTCTTAACCTTATGAGAGTGGTAAATTCTTATTTTTCCGTATTTTGACGATTCAAAAGCGCTTCTAAACGAAATCTAGATGAATAAATAAATGTTTGATTTTGAGACAAATCATTGTAAATAAATTATATTATTGTACCTGTATTGTTCACGAATAAATTCAACAAGTGTGTTGTAAATGTGCGCCCCGCGCGGTTGGAAGAAACACGAGCCTGGCGATAGCTCGTGGAAGAAGAATAGCTCTTGTTCCTGTGGAATAGAGTATATTATGTTAGTGAAAAATTGTATGCAAAAAATAAATAATTATGTTAGCGATATGCGATTTTTTGTTTATTTTACACAATTTCATAATCCATATAGTTTTTGTTTTCATTAGACTCAAAAAGGTATAATATAATAAGTGATCCGGCTCGAAGGACCAAATTAAAACGGGTTGAGTTCGTAATATATTTATTGTTACGGCAGAGTTATTGCGTGAAACTAACAAAGTTGATGTCTGATGACATACTCATTTATTGTGATTCTATAACTAGTCTGTATGTGCCGTTACTAAACTGAATTATTATGCTTATTAAAACACCGAATTCACTTAATCGTATGAATGCTAACTACGCAATTACTCATGCAAAATACAAACACCGCCCAAAAGAGTTATCTTTTTTCCCCAATAGCTAACCTCCATTAAAAAAATCTACAAAAAAAATACATACTCTGCCAATCTTCCTATGGTCTCGTTTTGCGGCTTCCTCCTGTATAGTTTCCCATTCTTTTAACTGTTTTGTTTCGGGGAAAGAAACTCCGTACATGCGTTGTAGAGACTCTGCGTCTGCTTTACCCTCCCAGTAGGTAGACGAGTTCTGTAATTTGAAAATAAAATGTTACCAAAGTTTTTAATATGGGTTTCAAACTATTGTAAATCCAGTTATTAATAACTGGATCCAGTTAAACAATAGGTCATTTTATTTGAACTTTAACTGAAATAAGTTTTATTTAATAAAAGGAATTAGTTTCTCATACAATAAAAAATTACAAACGATTTCACATAGTTTTTATTCACATTTAATGGGTTAAAAATTATTTGAAATACACTAAAACCACCTCTTTACTGAAAAATTATTAACTCGACCTCGGTGGGTTCCTACTAATTTTTTGCTCATTAAAATTATTCTTTAATTAATTAATAGGCCTTTTAATGCTATAAAACAAAACTTTAGCCTTACCTTAGTAACCTTAAAAGCCTTGACTTTCCCCGTATGTCTGACATGTGGTCCTCTACACAAATCTATTAAGGGCCCGCATCTATATACCGTGGTTTTTGGTGTGTCCACCTTCTCCTTAAGGATCCTCACTTTGAAGGGATTGTAATCGAACATTTCTAAAAGCTGTTCCTTGGTTAGTTCTAAACGTTCGAATGGTTGTTTCTCCTTTGCTATCTTTTTGACTAGCGTCTCTACGCCTTGGTAGTCCGTTGAAGAGATCTGTAAAGGATTTTAGTTTATAGTAAATAAATACATAAACATATACGTGTCGTAACGCAATTAAAATTTAAAAGTATTGTTTTTAAAATATTTATCAATGTAAGGATTGGAAGTCAGGCAATTGTATATTATACAATACCTCAGGTGTTTTGCTTAGCTTCTATCTATGTGTGTCTTGAAGACTGAAAATTCTCATTGAGCTAAAAAGTTCTCACAACATAGTTGAACGGTTTAAAACTTAGAGTTTTAAAGCAAATTAACAACGCATAATGACAATCCGAGAAAAACAACATTGCGGAATTTGTGTCGTGGCTGAACTTACCCCTTTCTCAGGATAATACATATCATAGTAGAAGCCTTCTTCAATCGGAGGTCCGTAGCACAGACATCCACCATATATCTACAATAAATACAAAATGACTGTATTAAGTAACCTGGATTAGTCCTACAGTACAAGAAAAATATGATGAAGTATGCTCTGAAGAATTGAAATTAAATTATTTGCCTTAAGACAGTCTCAGTTTGCAGTCTTTTGTGGTTTACAAATATGTTTAATAATGTTTATCACTGATCTAGTTTGTAATTCTGAAGTATATGGGATAACAAGAAATAAAGTTATTACATTTTGAGTATGTAAAAGTTATTTATAATCTTAAAAAGTGAAATAGTAATTTGTAAGTTAACTGAAAAAGCAATCAATATTGGTATATTATTTTAATTATACATAAACCCACCCTCTCCATAGCCTCTCCCAGCATATGCGCCGACGAGTGCCAGAAAACAGCTTGCGCATCTGTATTGTCCCACCGCAGCAGTTCCAGCTTGCAGTCACCTTCCAATGGCCTGTCCAGGTCCCAGAGGATGCCATTCACTCGCGCTATTATTGTGTTGTCCGCTAGACCGGTGCTATGAGAGGAATTAATAATTTATGAATAAGTTTCACTATTTAGATTAAGATTATGACTGAATGAATAATTTTTCTATTTAGGGTATGTTGTTCATATTATATACATGAAGGGAAAATAAAAATTACAAATAATTGGTTTTTCAAACGTCTTAAAAAAAATTGGTTGTCTGTAAAGTCGGTTTACTGACGATAGTTGAACGTGACAACGTCTTAAGGCCGATTGTGCTGCTTTGTCGCTCGTTCCGCGCTCGCGCTTGCACTTCAAGCCTTACATGGAACGCCTCAGAGCGAGGTAACGCCGCATGAGTCATGTTTTTTCGTGCATGCAGCCGGCTCTATCGAATTATAAGACGTTGTCATGTCAATAAGGAAGTTCTCAATTCAACTGTATTTCTTTGTTTGTTTCCTCAGAACTTGAGTGAACTGATTTTGGTGATTTATTGATTAAAGTACCTGAAACCTTGCATGTTAAACTGTCTAAGTAAATTATAATACATGTATTACAAATAATAAAGTTTAAAATAATATACCAATTTTGTCCTATTGTATTCCACTAATAAACTATACTAATTAATATCATTCACAAATAGTATAATTATCATTCATGATAATTAAGCAGTAAGTTTTTCTTTGGTTTTACCTTTAAAATTAAAAGTATGTTCATTTTTAAATGTGTTGTAAGTATATTGAAAAATAAATTGTAGATGATCTTTGTATCATAACAACATTTCTAAGCATTTTATCCAATTAAAAAAAAAAGGAATGAAGCCTCTTTAAAAAATGAAGAAAAGCAACTTATATCAATTCACAATATATTGATAAAATAAGTACAAATCTGAGTACATGGCAAATTTCTCATATGCTTGTGTCAAGTACGATGTTATCATTTATAACCTTGACCTATAAATTAATTAATAATTATATAATCATGAGTTACAATACTATATTATTATATGTACATGGTACAATAATCCCTACTAATATTATAAATGCGAAAGTAACTCTGTCTGTCTGTTACGCTTTCCCGCTTAAACCTTTCAACCGATTTTGATGAAATTTGGCACAGACAATCTTTAGACCCTGAGAAAGAACATAGGCTTTTATTGTGAAATATGTACCACGGGCGAAGCCGGGGCGGACCGCTAGTAACTTTATATAGTGAAGTCCCATGTCTCCTATTGGGGTTGGGCAGATGCATTATACATCTGTTTCACTGATCGATTTTCTTTAGGGACAAGTAGATGATCAGCCTTCTGTGTCCTACAAGACCGAGACATTTTTTTTTCTTCGTCTCCACCGGGAATCGAACCCAGGACGCCTCGGTGCAACGCTCACGCGTCAACCACTGTACCAAGGAGGCAGTACTAACTTTAGACTTCCAATAACTTTAGATAACATATGGCTAATTGTTTGCCTTTTTGTTAACATTCCTTTTATGTATGTGTGTGTCACTAACACTTATATACAAGAATTATTAAGGCTGTTTAAACAGTGAAAAAATAATAATAGCCTGGTGGTCACCAGCAGATATAAAAGAAACAAATACACATTATTTGTCTTTTTAAATACTTGTCACAAAAACAACTTAATAAACTTAAACAATAAAAAGGATTTGTGTACCGAGCACACGTGTCCGAAGTGAAACTTCTTTGGCAAGATTCAAAGATAACAAATCGTCGCCTTACTCAATGACGTGACGGTATTGCCATGACGCGACCTTGAAATTTTACTCTCAAGGCCTTGGCAGAAATTTCAATTCATCAAAATATTTAGAAAATGTTGAAAATTTGCATGATTATGCAAATTAATACATGATCACATAAAGCTCAAAATTTGAGATAGAAAATCTCATCTATACTAATATTAAAAAGCTGAAGAGTTTGATTGTTTGTTTATTGTTTGAAAGCGCTAATCTCAGGATCTAGTGGTTCAATTTGAAAAATTATTTCGGTGTTAAATAGCCCATTTATCGAGGAAGGCTATAGGCTATATATCATCACGCTAAGACTAACAGAAGCGGAGCAACACGGGTAAAACCGCGGGGCACAACCAGTATATGCTTATCGTGAATCTCTACATTTATTTCAATATTTGTTTTTAGCTAAAGTAACATTCAGTAAAAACTTGATGAGTGTCAAATTTTCTTTTTTCCATCTATACTAATATTATAAAGCTGAAGAGTTTGTTTGTTTGTTTGTTTGAACATGCTAATCTCAGGAACTACTGGTCCGATGGCTATATATCATCACGGTAAGACCAACAGGAGCGGAGCAATGTGGGTGAAACCGTGCAGCACAGCTAGTATTAAATAAAACATGAAATTGACTCATTTATAATTGCATTTGTACCAAAATACTTACAATTCACTCCAAAACTCGCTTGAGAGCAAATAAGGTGGAAAATAATTTTAAAATGATGTCAATAAAATGAATTTAACAGTGATGTATAGCAAAATAGCTTATTAAATGTTGCCATGATTAAAAATAGCTAATGGATATGTGGACATGCAGGTACATAATATTATTTTATTACACCCTTATTTAGCCATAGCATAAATAGGTGATATTTTAAATAAAAATTTAAATTCATTTGAGTATGTGACATTAAAAATACTTTTAAATATTATTGGATTATAATGTGATCATTCTAAGTATTCAACAAAATGATTTATTTTCATTGCTGTCGCTAAAGGCATATAATTAAAAAATAAAAGAAAACATAAAGGGTGAGGTGAACTAATAATGCTAGCATAGCCAACAATATTATAAAATAGGTAAAATGTCTCAAACAACATGTTGCAAATACAAAAAGAATCTTAATTCTTAATACTATTATAAAGGCGAAAGTTTGTAAGTATGGATGTATGGATGTTTGTTACTCTTTCACGTAAAAACTACTGAACCGATTACAATGAAATTTAGCACACATATAGAGGGTAACTTGGATTAACACATAGGATAGGTTTTATCCCGGAAATCCCACGGGAACGGGAACTATGCGGGTTTTCCTTTGAAAACGCGGGCGAAGCCGCGGGCGGAAATCTAGTAAAACATATTTTTTGTGATAAACATAAAAAAAAGGAATTAGATTTTGACTTAGAACTAAGTATCAACTTGTGATAAGCTCAGGTAAATTCAGATAGGATGTAATAACTGATACCTATTTAGTATTAGTTTATAGACACTCATTTTCCTTGAATGAATAATTTTCTCATTATATCATGATTCTTTTGTATGACTCTAGATTATGTTTTATTGCAATAACTTGTTGTAAAGCCTTGAATATTTTTTAGTTAAAATATTTAATTTCTAAATTAAGAAGTCAGCAACAATATTGTCCAAACATTTTACCCTACTAAAAATGTGAACTTACCTAATTCCTTTAGCAACATCATACGGGGTAGTTTTCCATGCTTTTGCCTCCACAGTCTTGCCATCAGGCAAAGTGACAACCACACTGACATCAGGTTTCGAAGCCAGCTCTTCCTCATATTGAGCCTTATATTTATCCCAGAGGTCCAAACGCTTCTGAATGTATTCAGGCCATGGATTTAGTTCAGTAACACCCGAGCCTGTGTCTTCTTTCTTTTTCTTTTCCTTCATGGCTTTTGCTTTCGACTGAAATTGATGACGCAAATTACGCTTAAAATGCAAAATACTTATATGGCTTTATTCTATGGGAAGTCAATTGTAACACCGCATTATATCTATTATGAAAATGACAACAACAGCGTAACACATAATTGACTGATACAGCGTATGATTTAATTCGTTTTACAATGCAAGAAAGGTTATTTTTTAATGATGACGACAACAAGTGAAAGGATACAAATATTATGTTTCAAATAAGGTATGCTGTGGTATAACAATCGTTCTAAGAATCAGTTCTACAATTTTGTTAGGGTCGTTGTCTAATTCTATGTATATTTTCACTTAATATTTGGGACTAAATCCTACGAACCCATGTGGCGTAGCCTCCTTTGAAGCGGACCACGAAGGCTCTACGAATACTGATTAAGCTTAACATCACTCAATTACGGTAATAAAATAGCACTATATATTAACTAAAAATAAGTTTAAATTCCTGCCTTATCGTTAATATTAATATTTTCTACACCAGCAACAACCGGATCACCCATGTTGTCGTACTGTTGACGTTGACACTGCAAATTATTGAAGCCGTAGATTGAAGCGATCTGATCATCGCACAAATTTTGACATTTGACATGAATGTTGTGTTGCTCTAAAACAAAATTATTATAGTAGGATA
Organism: Colias behrii; assembly: GCA_029959065.1. Lineage (NCBI taxonomy): Eukaryota > Metazoa > Arthropoda > Insecta > Lepidoptera > Pieridae > Colias > Colias behrii. Next base: position 9,917,299 of record JARWMC010000019.1, on the reverse strand, counting down.
GATAATTAATTTTAACCACAGATTTTAACCTATGTTTTTTTAATACTATTTTTTTCTTAAATATTTTGCAGGTAAGAAATAAACCTGTAAAAAAGAATAGTCTATAGATGTCATTCATGACGTTTTTATAACAAAAAGATGAGATAGACTGGCAATTGATTTTTATAAAAACCGCTAGAAAATTTAAAAATTTCAGTACTTTCATAGTTTTATTATTTTATCCAAGATGTCTCTTCAACGTACTCGTCCAATAGATACATTGCAACGAATAATGTCATCATTTAAGCACTTTGAGAAAAAATTGGACAAACTACAAGATGATGTTAATTTCCATGGACATACATTGACGGAGCTTCGTGTTATGGTTGCTAATCTTTCTGGCGGTATGTTGAATTCTGATTTAAAACATCAAGAGAATATAAAAAGATCACCAGTAAAACAAACGACGGCTATTCAACCCGATGATCAGTTCAACACAGAAAATATGCCATTTAAGACTAAGAGGAAGAGTCTGATACAGCCACTAACGGGCACTAAAATGCAAGCGAAAAGTTTCTCGGGTCAAAAATATGGGGGAAAGCCTTCGAAAGAAGTAAATCCATTCGTAAATAAGTTACCATCTAATCCTAAAACCGGCTTAGGATCAAAGCGATCCGGTAGACATAGAAAAGGAGAAGCACCACGAAAAGCTACAACATTGAGATCTCAAAAGGAAATTGTTAAAAAACGAAGCAAAGTAACCAAAAATATATTTTCATAAATTTGTTTATACTAATGTTGTTGCATAAAAAATTTGAAATACTGTTTTATGAACACTACCAATCTTTTAACTTAATAATAATTATATTATGTACCTACACATATATTTTATTGTTTTCATTTTCTGCCTATGTAATTGAATAGCAAAAGTAGGTAAACAAATACAAAATGGATAAAATAAAACTTAATTTAATTTGGTATAATTTTAATACATACTAAATTTAAATAAGGTGAAGCCAATACTATTAATTCGCGTTAAAGGGTGCTAAACGGGTGACTATTTTTGTTCGTATTCAAATTAACGCATAATATTATTCTTATTTTGACGTCTGCTCCATGTCCTGAAAAATTAAATGCATTTTTACAGTAGGAAATGTAAGGAAAAATTAATATCGTTCTCTAGGAAATAATATTATTATATTAAATTTGTACATTGTTGAGTTTTGTAAGCATTCATAACAGAATATAATAACTATTGTTGAATGCTTAACATATAAGATTGATGAAATTATTTGAAATGAATAGGGTAATATTATAATAGTACTAAAATAGTCTTGTAGCACTAACAATTTATATACGATATTTTCAAGGACGGCGATAAAGACGGATAACAAAATCCCGTACAGCATAAAATACAACACGGGTCGCAGATTCAAAAGGCCAACGCTACTAAACGACGAAATTTTATCGGAACACTTTGGTTTTGGTACTTGTAAACGGCGATGCAGTGCAGATTGAATACCAGACTCTCGAATGCGCTTTAATCTGAAATAATTTACCAGGATTAAAATTTATTCACGTTTTTATTTTTTTAACGTGCAACACTTTACATTGTTAATCTGTGTTGCTAATGAAGTATGTCAGTTCAAAAAGATTTGTATCCAAGCAGGCGAATTGTTTTTAAAAAGCATCTTCTCACTTTTGAAAAGGCGGGAAATTCTTGATTTCTTCACTAAGCTGATAGATAACATTAATTATTTAGAGGACTCGAGTTTTTCCAGATTTAATAACTAAATATAATGGTAGGAATAGTTACTAACGCGACTCTTAGAAGTTCTAAATATGGCGAGTGTTTATAAATTGGTACAAAAGGATGGCGTGCATTCATGTAATCAATCTCCATGAGGTCGCATTTCTCCATTTCCAAGAATGTTTCTTCTACGCGTCTGTACACTGGTTCAAGTATGGAATGGTATGCGAATAGCCCCTAAAATAAGGTAAGAATCATACACATTAGTTTTCATAAAATAAGTTAGATTTATAAATGTTATAAGCTTTCTTTTTATAAGTGTTTAGTAGGAATAGAGTGATGGTAAGATAGATTATTAATTATTATTACACATTCAGCTACAAACAAGTGGTAAAGCGACCCAGACGTTATATCAAAAATTCTACTTCATTATTTGAACAATAACTTTTTTATTTTTAAGAACAAAATCTAATTATATAACACAGGTATTTTGTTGAAAAGATAAGCTTTTCCGTAAGTAATTCTTACTTGTCTTATTCTTTTTACGCCTTCATTCAGACTATAATAGTGCGGTTTTCCTTTTGCTGGTTCAACCTTTCTGAATATTGCTTGTTTAACAGTATCTTTGAACATCTGCGAAAATAGTCGTTTTTCTCAATATTATCTATACGGACCTATATAATATTCAATTAAATTGAGTTATTCGTTTAAAATATAAAAAATAACTCAATTTAATGTTATGTTCAGATACAAAATAGGTAGGTATTGTAATGTATGTGTATGTGTTACTTTGTTTTTGTCTACCTTTATAACATTCTCAAAATATATATAAAAATAAAAATGAAATAAACCCGGAACACGAAGCGGTTATAATCCGTATCAATAGCGCCAAGCGTCATGCCAGACTGCTCCAACTGTTCCAAGGTTTTGATAGAGGAAGATGGTGCCTGCAGCAGCACCACAATGTGAGCGGCGTATGCTGCGTATAGCGCCATGAGCGCAGCGAATATCACCCAGAGCATTATGCGACCTGTTATGAAATTATTCAAACTATTTCTATTTTATTATTGTAATAAATGCAGTCTTATTGACTCAGTGTAAAAGAGACAAATTTGATAGGTAATTTACCTATTTGTTTAGATTATGTTGATTTTATACAGATGAACTAGTGTAAGATATAAAGAAATTCGCTGTGCCCCCCGGTTTTACCTGCATTGCTCCGCTTCCGCGATAAAATATGTGCTAACTAACTCAGAGCTTTTTAAATCGGATCCGTAGTTCCTTCATCACGTTAACCCAAACAAACAAACCCTTCAGCATTTGGATATTATGTTTGGGTATAGACTTAAAAACACCTCGAAAATACGCAGTAATATTTAAGATTTATTTCATAATCTGTTATTGAATATTCGCTAATGCATTCTGTTTATGATCAATCGTATTAACTATCGCTAGAAATAGAATGGCATGGAATTCGTTTAAAGCATATTATGACGAGCAATGTGGTCTTTACTGGTTTTGATTACAATATATTTTATATATAGAGCAAAAATCCAGCTGATTAATTCGGATGTCACCTGATAAACCCTTTGGTTCTTTAGAGCAACCTTGTTGACTCATAGCACTCATTGTTAACAGCAAAGCATCAGCTACACTTCCATCAAGCTGGGTTGGATTCTGAAAGTTTCACTTACATACTTAATGGACATATTTTTCAAAAAAAAAAAAATAGCGGCTAAAAAATAGTTTATAACTTTCTGTTACATTTAACTTAATTTAACGACGCCCATCTTAGCAAAATCGTATAATATCGTAAGTTAAATTTTGTAAGGCATAACCACAGTAGACCGTACCTATGTATAAACAATGATACATAATATTATAATACTCACAAAGCCCAATCTCTTTATTTCCCATCTACTAGCAACGTAAATAGCAGCAGTTGAAACAATAATAGACAACGCTATTGCAATCCAAACTGAAATCGAAAACGGAAGAGCAAATATATTAGCCACATAAGATAAGGGTGGTTGACGAAAAATGAATTTCACTTCAAACTGTCCTATGGAGTCAGTAAAAACCACCACTTCAAGGCGTTTTGAGTTTGGTACGCAGTTTGTACCTGAAAGAAAGTGAGGAACAATTATTATTTCTAAAATCGTGCTATAATGTTCTATTCGATTGAACGAGTGCAATTATATAATATAATCCTAAGAGTTTCCTGAATGCTGATACAAAAAATGCCAAAATAGAATATTACGTTGAAGTTTTTAATCGTAAAATTGAAAATGCATAGGTACATTTACCCATACATTTTTGCAAATGAGATCATCATCAATACAGTCGGTCGTAGGCTTGTAGGTAATAATATATGCCATTTTACGGATGCATATTTCTGAATAAAAAGAGCACAGTCGTATTGAACTGAGACTTTAGATAAATCCTTTATTATATCGGTTGAAACTGCACGAAATCTACACCTATTTACGACCTATTTGACACCTATTTATGGAACTACAGCAAACATTACCTATATCAGCCCTCCCAGTCCTCAGATCATTGATCATTCCCGACCACTGGCCGTCCTTAATGTATCCCCATCTATAACTAAACACGTATCGAGGCGTAGCATTCAACATTCTGAACGCGGTCCTCACGTGTATCCAGCATAACTTTGTTATTGGATCGTGATGCAGTTTTCTGAAAGGGCGATTAGTGTGTATTGTATTGGATATATATTTAGAAGCAGTTTTCAGTCAACAGTTCAGGACAGTTACAGATTTAGTCAATTTAAGGTACGTCCTATGACCAAAGTGCAAAGAAATTTGTTAACATTATCATAAGTGTTCTATCTTTATGTTATAGAATAGAAAACATAGAATGTTTATGATATGCTTTTCTATCCTTGTTGGAAAAATATTAAGTTTTGCAAAATTTCGTACATCTGAAGGTTATAGAATTTTTTGTGTAACCTAGATATATCAATTGGACAATGAAGAGTGATAAATTAGAAAGTGGTTTTATTTTGGACAGTATTCTAGATAATTATGGAAAAAGATAGATTTCCATTGAAAAGGCTTCTTATGCAACTGATATAATGTTATTTTCTATCTTACAAGCGATCCTCCAAGTGATACATCGTAGTGTTACTATCCTGAATCACGTTGGACATAGTGAGTGGATGTCCCATGATATCCCGCCGTCTCCAGAACATTTCCCTCCGAGGTCTCGTGTCGATAAGAGTACCATTGTAGAAACCTCTAGGGTTGGAGTATGTGGGCCCGGTTGGGGATGGCTTATGTACTGTATTTATGGATAAAATAATACTGTTAAGTATAAATAAAAGTTATATACGTTGGTAAAGAAGTTGATATGGAAGTCAAGTTACATAATACTATGTACATCCTTTTCTTTTTCTCTATTTCTCTAATCTCTTAAATTATTAAGAATTTTACGCTATTGTACTTTTAGGACATTTAGGACTGGACGTTAATTTAAGAAATAAATGTTTATGTTTCTTTCATTAGGTCTTAGTCTATTTATTGTTAATCTAGGAGGATTTTACCAGGATGAAAAATAATGCTAGTTGAATAAATCTAGTATTTAGTAAACTTACGTTCAACAAGAGTCAGCGCATCACCCTTTCGTTCAGCAAAAACAAAATCACTATCAGCCAAAAGCGGCAAGGTCCAGAGTTGGTCAATTTTCCTTTGATCGTTACCGTCATTCTTAGTGTTATCATAAATTACGAGCCAGCGGTATGGAGGTCGGAATCGGCTTGTTATCTATTGATATATTAAAAAGTTAATAGCGAAACTAGGACTTAATTATTTAGTTTGAATTGTATAAATGATGCTAAGAAATTATGAATTTTACATATTCATATAAAATGTTTCTTAAAACACAATCGTTTTCTATTTCATCAAATTATCTTAATATTACCAATGTATAGAAAAATGTAAAAAAATATTAAAGATAATTTGTTCTTACATTGAATGCAATTTCAGCATCAGGACAATTTAAATCGACAAGAAATAATAAATTTTGGTCGTTTAGTTTTGCACTGTCATCTAATTTTGATGATACTCTGATTCCATCTTCAGAAAGTAAGCGAATTAAGCTTATTTGTTCCTCTGAAAATAGTGGACTAAGTATAGTATATTATGCATAAAAATAAAATTTAAATCCTATTTTCTTTAGAGAAGAGAAGAATCCTATTTTCTTCGGTAGAACGTAGAGAGCATGTTATTTTAACTTAGGTTTTTCGGTCAAAATAATACAAACATGCACTTTTATTATATTTGAAGCATTATTATACTTTTATCAATAACACAAAAATTAAGTATTTCGCATTTTTAGAACTTACCTTTATCCCAACATAAATCATAAGCCAAGGTAATTGGAGCCCATTCATTTCGTATGTAATCTTTGATAAAACTAAAAATAACAGCATCTCTACCAAAAACTGTCTTTTGTAGTAAAAACCACAATAAGAATAATTTCATATTAAATTTTATCAACAACTCGATTGCAAATAAAATTTGTGGTTTAGGAAGGGCTTATAAATCCACGTTCCTTTGTTAATATTTGAGCTAAGTAATTACTGCTTATCGCAACGAAAGCTCGTGTTTGCATTTACATGTTTTAATAAAGAAATAAGATATCGAAAAAATTAGGTAACCTGTCTGTTTGATAAAAATTGTTTTTAGATTAAGATTAGTTTTTGGATAGATTAGATCTTAGCAGAAGGAGGAAAAGGATATTCCATGTAACTTATACAATAAAACGAAATTATTTGCAATATTTATTTATTTCAGAAACAATACGAATATAATGCAGCATTTTTCATACCAACTTATCATTTTAATTTTGATAACATTGAATCCTGTTGAATCAAAATACCTTTCAACACTACTATGTAGGTATTATTCTAGGACAGTAAGTCTTTACTGCTAAAATTACAATTATCACAAACGATTCCGCCGTATAAAGCTTGTATTTACGGAACAAAGCCTTTCTATCGAAATTATGGGTAATTAATTTGACGAATCCTATAATGTTAGTTTACGAAACAAACACAATTATACGAAGAAACGGTACCTTTATCATCTTTAATATTGTGTTTAAGCTTTTAGCTTTTTAGTATGGACATTTTTTTTGCTTATAATATCATTTATATTTAACTTTTTTCGTGGTGAAGTGCTTGCTACGTCGTAAAAAATTAGTGCTGATAAATTGCTATGAGATTTCTTATTTATTTGTCACTACAATATAGAGCATAAACTTATAAGTAGGTAATAGAGTTAAGTTGAGAACTCTATTTCTTTTGCCATCTTCTTCTGTCTTACCACCATCCTGAAATATATAGGAGTAATTACGTAAAAAGGATAGTTATTAAAATCAAAGCGTAAGCGTACCTTAAATAAACTTCTTTATATACTACCTACATATTTTGCTCAAAATAATGCATATTTTGAGGATAGGCCGATAGAAGGCCCTTTCCATTAGACAAAGCAACGATCAATGCTTTTCTTAGACGGATGAAAGCCAACAACGCTTAACAAGATATATAAAAATAAATGAAAGACTATATAATACTACCGTAAAAGCTTAAGAAGATATTCAGTTACTCACAATCTCTTATACATGATCTCAAGCACGAGCACAGCCGGGGCCAATAACATGCCATACAACGTAGCAATTATAGCAGGATACATGTCAGTAATGCCAACACTGCTGAACGTAGAGATGGAGCCGGAGCAGCGAGGCTTGCCAACATGCAGGCGGTGGTGGATGTTCGATTGGATGCCCGTTTCACGGATTTTTATGAAGCTGCGTGGAATTTTAAGAGAAAAGTGAGAACTTATCTAGAAGTTAAGTTATAAATATTCAACATTTAACAAAAAGTTATATTTTAGTGTAATTAATTATAAATCTATGATAGAGAATTACACTAGTATAGAAGCGACTATAAAAATTGTCAAGACAAAAAAAAATGAAAACAGTACTTAAATGTGTCATTTTCAGGAGTAGGTACTTTATTTTAATTAAACTTGACAAAAAAAATAACTCACTTGATTTTAAACAAGTCCTTATAAGGGGATCTCTTTTGTCCCGGCACCCAAGGGTCAATTTCGTTAATGTAATCTATTTCAACCAGGTCACATTTTTCCTCCTCTTGATAAGTTTCCTGAATCAGCCTGTATCCTGGGTTCAATTCCATGTGAAATGCGAAAAGACCCTAAAACAACAACTTACTTATTTTGACGCATTATAACTATCGGAAATTAATTAATGAAGATTATTATAATATGCAAAGCTATTTTAATGTTAATAGAGCAAACTTTTTCGTGAATAAACGTGATAGTAATTATGTGAATTCAATCAAAATTTTAGTATACCGTGTGCCGTAGTTAATATAATGCATAAGTACCTATTAGTAATTATTGTTAATCTAGTCTTTCTGATTTTCTACAAATACTTCAGTTTATTTTGTATTATATCATTATTATGTTACTTTTATTTACATGAGTTATAATAATCGGCAAAAATATGTTTGAATTATTGACCCAAACCTTTCTAATTTTCTCCACGCCTTCCTTCATGCTGTAGAAGTTGGGCTTCTTCCCCTTGGGAGCTATTTTCTTGTCATAGATTGCTTTTCTGATTGGATCGTTCAGTTTCTGAGGAAAATAATAAACGTATTTATTTTATTCGTAATAATAATTTATCTAGCAATATATCTTTGTAATGTAAGACGTAAGTAAAATCTCTTTAAGTTTTATTTGTCTTATCAATTGTACGAAATACTGAATATTGAATTGATAGTATCGGCAATACTCAAAATATTCGAAATAGAATAACTTATTTATAAATAATATGTTACTAAATAAATGTTGACTCTTCCTAACATTTCCAAAATTAGCAACAATAAGTAGGTAACTAATTAGAAAATATACGGATATTATGAATTATGAATAAACTTTATAATACCTTTATAAATTAATTTCAACTAAAACGGATGTCCTTGCAAAAAACACTGTTCGTGGCTTACTAGGAATTTAATAAAGCATTTATTATTGATTAATATTTTACAAATTCCTACATTTTCCGTCATAAATCGTGAAGCATTGTGATTTAATGTATTCGGATAACCTATTGAGGAAAATCAAATATTCGCAAATGACGATTATTGTGAATTACTTTGTTTTCAATGGGTTATACGTTTGACTATGTTGTTTACTCACAAAATATTTTATGTAAGATAAGTAACTACAATGGTTAAATTTTATGCAAATTGTTGTTAAATGGGTTTTCAAAAGGACATACTGACGATCAGAGAAGTTAAAGAATTAATATTTAGTTTTATTTTTCTTACAGGAATTAGAATAACAAATCAACTTCAAATGAACAACGTTAGTCGCAATAATCCAGAGAAAATTACCTTAAAGAAATATCGATTGTACTCAAAATCACTGGCGCCAAGTTTCAATGGTGAATTCAGCAAATCGGGTAGACTTCGAACTGACGAACTGGGTGCTCGAAGTAGTACTACAATATTAGCGCAGTAGGCTGAATACAGGATTGTTAGAGCTACGAAGAGAAGGAGGGTTACACATCTACCTGTAAAGTGAATTTGAACTTTATTTGTTACGTTTATAAGTTGGTGGTGTATTATTATAATATGTAAGCGTTACGGGGTCCTAGTTTCGAATCTTGCTGGATGGAAGTTGAATTGAAATATACAATAATGACTATTTTTGGCGAAAAATATTGTATGAAATGGATATGAAAGGTACCTACTCCGAAACCCGCAAGCAGTTCCAAGATTTCACTGAGCTATTAAACTAGGTAAGTATAATAATACTTTATAATGCTTTTAGGGAAAATTCATAACGTAATATGTAATGAATGATCTGCTGTAAATTTTATTTGATTTTTAATGATAATTAATCATTTTACAGTTACAATAGATTGTTATTTTCAAGACTTGCACAAACACCCATAAGTTATTCTACTTAATATGCTAATGGTACTAGCCTGCGGCATATCTTGGCTCTAAAGTGCATCCTTGTTGAAGAACAGCGCCAATAATCAAAATCAACACATCTGCCCAGGAACCGTTTAACTGCATCGGATGCTAAAATCAGGACAAATTTAAATAAAACAGTTTTGTATTACAAAGATGATAAATGGTGAGTTTATTAGCGCACGACATTAGTTTATAAATATAAATAAAAGAAATTATGTTTTAACATCTTCTCTCTTCACCTACATTAGCAGTATTGTTAATTGGTTATACATAAATATATAAACATTTTAGCTCTTTTAATCATTGTAAATGTAAATATTGGAGATCCGACATTTAGAAGAGTAATTATACGTAATTAAAAACACTCTTTTGTAGTAGCCGACTCATTTATTGTAAGATGATGCGTGGAGTACTGCAGGACCCCAAATTATTTGAAACAATGAGGGTAAACGCAAAAATATAGCAAAACTTACCATACCAACAGTAGCTTCCCACTTCGAAGTGATATACAAGAACAACGCACAGCTCAACACACAAACAAAAATCGCAATCCATACAGCCCCAGTAAAGGGCAGGGTGAATATATTCTGAAGGAGGGCTAAAGGAGGTTCTCTAAACACGAAACGAACAGCTGTAGACCCCACCATGGCTATGTAGTCGATAACCTTCATGCGTTCTTGTGTGAAGATTGTGAGGGTACCTGGAGATAATAAAAAAATCAGGAGAGCAATAAAAAAATCGTAATAGAGTATGTTTTTATTAAATGATTTCTATGGTGAATGTGCTCTATATTTTGCAAAGAAGTGCATATCTGATACATATATATCATCTTGAACATTGTTTCAAAACAAAGTTCCCAAAAATATTATACTTAGCAAACAATACGTATTTCTAGGTATTTCTATAATATCTGGAACTCCAAACGTCGCACCAATCTATGTTACATTTAACTACCTAACGGACAGGCAAAGCATATGTAATGTAAGTTACATTTTTAGCATCTTGGCACTACCTAAATTTTAAAGAACATAATTCATAATCATACCCACCTAGATCAGCTTCTTTCTTCAACAGATGATCGACAATTCCTTGCCAATTACCATTCTTGTCCTTATAACCCCAAGTGTGTGTAAATAGTAGCTTTTCCGTAGCGTTTAACATTTCAAAGCATATATGAACGACCATGTAACTCATCTTGGTTATAGAGTCTTGATGGAGATATCTTGTAAAATTAAAATATGTAGGTAATCTACTATATAAAAATAAGTCGGGTTTTCCTCCCTGACGCTATAACTCCAGAACGCACCAACCGATTTCCACAGTTTTGCATTCGTTGGAAAGGTCTCGGGCTCCGTGAGGTTTATAGCAAAGAAAAGGTGTTTCTGGTGGTGAAACGGAGTTCGCCCGGTTTGCTAGTTAAGTCTATTTTAAAACTACGAATACAAGTAAGTAAAAATAAGATTTTCATAATTAAGTACGTTGTTTTCCACGTTGGTTTGAAATAAATAAAATTCTAAATTAAAATGTAGTTAGTTAATTGAAATCTACAACGAATGGTCAAGACAGGCAACGATTACTAATTTTCTCTTAAAATGAACCCACACTTTGAAAAAAAAAATTACTTAACTCTATATTTTTCGATCAATATTATAGGAATTATACCTACAACCGATCGTCCAAGTGTTTCCTAGTCTCATTGCTATCCGTAATAACATTAGCCATCGTCAAAGGCTCTCTTTGCATATTACGTCTCTTCCTAGACAAAATCCTTTCTTCTGTATAATACTTTATTACTCCCAGTTTAGTTTCTGCGTTATTTTCATCATTAGGTCCATAACTTATTAGGGAATTATTAAAATTATCGGTCAATTTCGTTTTGGAAGCGAGCCATGTCCCACGGGTGGAAAATATAACGTTTGATGTTTCTGATATTTTGTATGCTGTGAATTAAAATATTAACATTTAGGACATTTCGAAATAAATCACTTTACAGTAATAGCCAAAACATTTATAGAAATGTTCCTGATGTTATTGAACTCATAGAGCTTTTTTTAATTTAGAGAATTTTTTAAAGAATGTCTAATATCATTTTAAAAGTTCGCGCTAGCATATTAATAATTTGTATATATGAAACGAGAAATGTATTAATATTTAAAACCCTAATTAATAATTTTATTTGTATAAGTAATAATTATTATACGTAGTAAAAATAACTTATCCGTTCAATTTTTGGAATATGCTCTAGCCTCTACCTATATAATACTTGTGCCTACATGAAACCAATACAAAAAGCTAACGGCTTCTTTTGCAAAAAAGCGAATTAAGATCAATAACATTATAAATTATTCTACTTACCTTCAATAAATAAAAACTGGTTGAACTCAATCATCTTCGCTACAACTACATCACTATTGATAGGCATGTCTAAATCGTTTAAAATTTGCAAATCAGAATCTCCATTTTGGTCCAGTAATAGCCATCTATAGGGTGATTTGAAGTAACCTTGCTTACTGGCCTAGAATACGTGTAATTCAAAGGAAACTAAGTTATTTGATTAATTTCAGTACTAAATAAAATATTATTTACGTATGTATATCCCGATCTTTATTAACGTAGTTAAGTATATGCATTATGTACACAAAAACTCAATATTACTTACAAAAAAACTAAAGTAAAAACTTAGAGTAAAAAGTACACATTGAAGTAAGAAGGTATGTCAAATAAGATGGAAATAAAAAAGATGTGTGCTGATCTAAATTAGAACAAAAATATGTTGAGTTTTTAATATTAATTTAAATAATTTAACATTAAAGAACCAAAGGTACACAATATGTACACACCCTGACAAGAAATTCTGCACTCCTAGAACAAGAAAGATCTGCAATGAACAAGATGCCGTGGACAAAGTAATCGCTTCTATTCGGTTGAATACCGTATCCCACATTAGTGTTAATCTCATACAGTTTCTCAGTTAACATTTTAAGTTCAGCTGAAAAAAAATCAATATAAAAAGACCTAAAAATCAACTGATACAGAAAATTGGTGAGAATAAAATTCAATTTCCAGAAAGAACGGTAGAGTAGTAAGAGCTTATGATAAAATCATTTGTCAACACACAACACGCTTGACTATTTTAAAACTCTGGTGATTAATTGAATGGTGATAATATCTCACAAATGAGCAGGCAATCTATTTTTTGTTCAATTTCTGCTTTTCAACAAGAAGTAATAGGCGATAGAGCGTATCGAAGTCTCTGAATCACTGATGAAAATCCGACATACGTCTCCCATTTCTCCACAAGGTAATTTCCTATCTACTGAAATCTGTACCTATCACGTGTACCTAATATTTTTATCCTTCAATATATGCTATTCAATTTCATTATCTATATTAAAGTACCTAGTTACTGGAGATTTACTGTACGGTGTACTACCTATTTCATCTTAACAGCTTATTTAAAGTAATAAATAGCACAACTCACAGTTTTTCCAACATAATTTCGGAATCAAAACAGACGTAGGTTTTCCTTCATTTAAAACAAATAATGAAATCATCTGTATAACATTTAAATTAATGCAATAAAGCAACTTTAATCCAGATAAGGATAAAATAATAAAAATCATAAAATTCATGTTGACTGTTTCAAGTTTTCCTGTGATTTAGTGTTAGTTAAAAAACAAAAAATGTTGGATGTAATTTTCATTTGTTGCATAAAATATCGCTTGACATAGAAAAAATACGATATATTTTTCATCATTGTACAATCGAGTCCGAAATGTAATAAAAATAGATTGATTTTATTTATCTAAGTACTTCTATGGCTGTCGTTTAATACTAACATTAAAATCATGTTATTTTACTTCAATCATATTCATATATTTTCTAATGATTATACATCTATTAATAAATGTTTGATTTATGTCATTATTGGCGAGTTAATATTTAAATGATATGCTAATTACTACCTTTATCGTAATCTCTTACTGTCCTACCTTCTGTTAATAATGAAGTAATAAAAATTACGATTATACGAGATTAGTATTTCCTCAAGTGTTTACATTGTACAAAGTAAACAGATTTTTTTCAGTAAATACCTACTTATACCGGTAACTTTATTTCGTAACAGTAATCATTATGATTTATTTAAGGTCCTATGTATAGTACTACCTATTATACAGGGTGTCCCACTATTGGTATACTAAGCGCGAAGGGACTTGTTCTTTTGCATACACTGATCACGTAAAAAATACTTAAACAACAAAATTACATCAAAAAATTTTTGCTAAATTTTTCCTGAAAATCCATGTTTTCTTCTCTAGCTTCGCGCAGCCGGCATATACCGCTTCGCTAATGTGAGCATTTTGTCTATGAAAACATAATCTTAAACGATAGGTCACGTGCTGATAGCAAAGCTGGGCGGGTTGCTTGTTATGGGTGTACACATAGAGTTTTAAGAATTCATCTATTTGAAAAAAAACTGCGTCTGGAATTTTATAAGTATTTTTTACGTACTCAGCGTATGCAAAACTATAACCTCCTTTGAGCTTAGTATACCAACAGTGGGACACCCTGTATATTTTGTGCCTATGTGTTTAATATTTATCTTTATATAAAGTAGCGACATAGTTGGTAAAACCTACCTAAATATTAGAATACAATGTAATTTTCATTAATTTCTCTCTCTCTCTCTCTCCTTTTATGGCAATTCCCGATCCCAGTGATCATTTATTTCAAATAACAATCAGAAAAATAATATCAAATAAAAATTAATTGAATGTTAATACCTACGATGAATATACCTTAGTAATGATAATTATAATCAATTTACGTTAAAATAAAATATTATTTATAATTCTCAGACAATTTCCTGTTCATGTATCATTTAAATATACATGATTTGTTCGTGATTACGACCTATTGTTATTTGCAATAATTATCAATCCTCTAACATAAAAATAAAAATACCTACACAATGTATGCAAATTATCTTAATAAAACTGTTAGATATAAAAGAACCAGTAACTCAATATAATTAATATGATATACACCTGTACATTACACAGCAATTTATTTTCATTCAAACGAACTTATAATACAACAAATCACCATGTTAAGGTTGTAGAATATAAAAATGCAGAATTTTGACTGGTGCTATAAAATTTGTGGATCAAATAAATCGCTTCCTATTTTTCAATCGTTAATTCAGTAGCTCGGAATTCATCACTCCTCTTTTACAGAAAACGTAAACACATTTTTTACAAGGATTAAATAATAAATTGTGTCTTTGGTAAAGCTCAAACAAATTCTATCAGGGATGGAGTAGTTGTTATCTGAATTTAGGGATGTATGTACTTAAGCCTTTGCCTAACACCAATAAAGGAAGAGAAAATAAAAAAAAAACTTAACTAAGTGACTGTACCAAAAGTATTGACGCATTCTGTTTGGGCGCAGCGTAATGATAGGGTTGCCCTAAGCAGTTACCCACTTACAAGCACTTAACATGTCATTACGATTTACTGAGACAAATTACGGCTTCATATATATCTTTGAGAAATATTTATTATGATTTCATGTCAAAGCTGAAAACGGAATTACCAGACAACCATTAAATTGTTTAGGTCTAAAAGGATAAACAATTTTCTATTTAATAATTTTTCATTTTATGTTTATTCTTTAATACTTTTGTACGCAAACTGAATGCGAATTGGTTTGGAATTGGTAGATGCTACATAGAAAACGTCATGAGTATCATGATACAAGCTTCAATAGTCAGAATAATATTCTATACCTATGTACTACTTACTGATGCAAATACTTAAATCTTTAACGTGGAAGGGGTCAAATACATTAAAAACTTCCAACTTTATCATAAAAAACCCTTGCCTTTTCATGCACTATGTAAGTATATTCAGAATTCGTTTGTCATACTTTTTACCATTATAAAACATGTACAAACCTAAACATTCAGTAGATGTATCGAAAATCCCAAGATTTGAATTACAATTTACTGTGAAAAATACCCTGAAAGAGTCCTTGTCTCTTACATAGTATTTCAAATTTACAGGAAAAAGCACAGCCAATCTTCCAGACGTTACAGTCGATTACCGAAACTCAACGCACATCACTATAATATGTTCCTAGAACCATGAGTCCCTTTGTAGGTCACGGTGCTTGCGGTAGACGATAACATTACCCGTATTTGGTACTAGTGATGTAATTATAAATACGATAAAATGATTCATCGACCACACCAGCGTGAAACGTAATTAATTGTGATTTACGACTGAATTATGACGAAAATGTCGTGTCATAGTCGTTGAGATTTTAAAAATCGAGTGCATTGCAATGCGTTGGGAAAAATAGATTTTGCTTTGAGGTATTTTTACGATGGTATTAATTATTTATCTGACGAGATGTCTGTTGCAATACATTATAATATTATACAACATGATCGATTTTAATAAAGCAAAATTTGTACAATATCCATACATTTAGATATTACCTACAATAACAAAATTTTAATGATTTGCAAAATGTGGTTTGAGTGGTTTTTGTAGCTGGTATTTTGGATTTACAAAATTTTAATTTCCTGTAGGATATGGGGCATACATAAACGTTCTAAATAGCACTACCTATCTATTTCTTTTACAAATCTCTTAATTTTAGTTTTATAAGTGATATTGATAGTTGATAATTATGTACCTACGTAGGTATTTAAACGTGTTATTTAATAAAATGAATGCTCTATTGGAAGTTAAACAACTCAATTAATCACTAAACGATCATTGTCATGCCAACAATTACTCGTGTCCGGTGTCAGAGCAAATTAAGCAGACACACATTAAAACATCAATCATATTTAATATTTATTACTATTATTACTTATAACTTATGTTTGAATACTATTTTATATTTATTACTATTATTATGTTTGAATACTTACTATTTTATATTTATTAACTTTACTAAGGAACTTTATCATTCCGGTATTGAACAACAGACGTAGGTAATTATCATTTCTGAGTAATTGATTTTTCGAGACCTAAGTTACCTATAAAATTTATCTACTCATTTAGTAAAAATTATGTGTTTGAACATTTCCTTAAAAATAGTTAACAACGCGAGCCTCTAGTAAGTAAAATTAGTTTAAATTACCTACTGCATACATTTAGGTAGTGATAATATTTGCCTGTATGTGACCAGGTTTATAATTACATGATTTACTGAACTTTGTTGATATTATCTTTAACCAATATATCAATAGTATAATGTAAATTCATTTCATTCATGCATTTATGTGTATACCTTGTTTATTATAACCAATGAATGAATTTGTGTGATCGAATCTTGAACTTGGAGACAAATAGCTTATTTATTAAATTAAAATGCTTGCTTGTTGAATGCATCTATTGAGATTTTACTTTACCTATTCAATTACCTATTCTGAACGAAGTGAATTACTCAATTCGATTTTCCGCAGAATTCCATCGACGTCAAATAAATTAGTAGGTAGTGAGTTAATATTACTGTAAGTAAATGAAAAAAAAAAAAATGGTTTTTGAGCTTTGCGCTACGTGCTTTGACGTAAGTAGTAAATAAGTGTATTTAAGGTGAACATCAAATTTAAACACATACATATATCACTACATAGTATAAAACAAAGTCGCTTTCTCTATCCCTATGTCCCTATGTCCCTTTGTACGCTTAAATCTTTGAAACTACGCAACGGATTTTGATGCGGTTTTTTTTAATAGATAGAGTGATTCAAGAGGAAGGTTTTTATGTATAATAACATCCATTAAATAGTGGAGAAGTACTGTTATTTTTGAGGTTTCTAATGTGATGTCGTAAATAATTAAATTTTTCCGCTTACATTGCAAACGCAGGCTGAACCCTACGAGTTTTATCAAAATAATGTACTAAGTATTGTACACATTGAAAAGGTCTACAGAAAAGTCCGCGATGGTATATGTCTATCTCTTATGGATAACCCACAATAACTTTTTTTTGTCATTTACTTTTTACGACAAATAATGGCTAATTTTCGAAGCGATTTTAACCAATACAGCATTAATCCTTAACGAATTAAATACCTTGAATAAATTGTTCATTTAATATAGATCTATATGGCCCTTTACACCGTATGATTTAAGTGAATATCTTCGTAGATATTACAGATTTAAAAATTGCGGGACGTAGCGTTTGTGGCGGTACCGGCCGGCCGCCATTGCACCCGTGCGAAGCCGGGGCGGGTCGCTAGTATTTTATATGTATATCTCGTCAATGCGAGAAAACGATACTACTTTACATCCTTAGCTTGTATTCCTTAATTTACGTAAACATAGATATTTATGTGTGAAAAAACAGTAATACGATACAATCACGAATGAAGAGTAAGTATGGGTACTTATTATAAAAATGCTTGCGGTTAAAACAAAACATAAATGCATAAGGAAAGTTTTTATTGAGGTCGAGACAACCTTGTTTAAGCGATACATTCATGATTTCTCCGAAACAATCTTCACTTTTTCGCATCATTCTTTAAATGATGTAAGACGACAGGAAAACGTTATGGGTATTGGGTAGGTACATTTACTGGGTTGCAGATATTTGGAAGATATTGATTATAAGATAGGTAAGTTATAAATCGTAAATATACCTAAGTTCATAAAATTATATTTATGAGAATTGAGAAATCACAATCAAATAATGTCTAAATTACAAAATTTTATTCCATGACTTGAAACTTTATTCCATGAAGTGGACCCCGTAACTACCTACATAGCTGCTGTTGTTTAAAAAAGAAAATCTACATAAAATAATACATACTTACAAGCAAAATTTAATCCTAAAATTTTTATCTATATAAATAAAACCTTTTGAATCTGAATCTAGATGATCTAAATTTCGTTAAATTTTAGGTTAGCCGTGAAAGTGTAACAGATAAACCGAACAACTTTCAAGCAATCAATTAATAAAATAATTTCTACGAAAGTAGTATTAGCTAGTTCTTTCGATAATAATTATACCTACTAGATACAAAATATACAACTATTTTAGCCTTCAAAAATTAATCTCATTATTTATTACTTATTCTCTCCGTATCATCATAATTCAAAAGACATAATATAAGTTAGATAAAACTCTATACTCTCCTATCCTATGTCCATTTGCAGGTCTAAAGCTATATCTGTACCAAATTTCATCCAAATCGGGTCAGTGGTCGAGTCGTAAAGAAGAGACAGACAGACTTACGCATTTGTAATATAAAAAACTTGAATGCGTCATATTCATCATATCCGTATACTAATATTAATAATAAGTAACAGTTAATATTCACGCCTATAACTGGGGTTAATTGATGAATGATAATTATATACTTACCTATGTACAGACAGACAGTACAATGACGGATATCAAACATAAACGCAATGCAAAACGTAATAAATAATGGAATATAATAGAAAACATTATAAATTTTTATTTAATTAACTCTTATTGAAAGTAATGATACCCAGAAATACTTTTACTAATTACCTACTTTACATATTGTCTGCTGAGAATTAAACTTAGATTAAAGAGCTAAAGTTTTGCATTTTTAATTAATAAATATCATGTAAGGGCATACACAGATGTATTTCTTTGTGTATTTTTTGTTTCACTCTACAAGAAAACTTCTCAAAATAAAATTTTGCAACATTTAAACACAAACTAACTACAACATCACTAAAAAAATTAATAAATACAATACATAATTACCTATTAAAATAGACTCGTTATACAGATGCTTACTTCACATTCCAATATGGCTACTAATTCAGATGCATTTCTATAAAACATTACTTAACAATGTCTACGCATTTTCCAAACACGAATAGGTTATTTGCACGTAAACTGAGTCACACTCGTGATATCCGTCTAGATCATCATTGATCGTATTAATCATTGCATCGTCATGTATTTTGTAATTTTTCAAAGTACACAAAAAACATGCAAAAAGCATAGGCAAAAAGTTAGGTGACCCTTTGAAAATAATTGCCTCTGACACAGACTAAAAAAAAAGTATGCGTGTACTAGTGTACACACGTAAGAAGTGAAACTTCTTTATGACCTTATTTTTCAAAAAATAATTTACTATATGCAACTTTACAGAAATACGTTGAATCACGCGTGGTAGGGATAAGACCACAGATAAGACAAAGATGGCGCGTAACGGAAAAATGTCACGCGTAACGAAAAAATGTTACACTAAATTTTTTTCCAACCTCGATAAAGAAGTTTCACTTCAAAAACCATCCTTAGAAAAAAATCGATAAACTACATAGGCATGTTCATAGGTTATAAAGTAGGGTTTTCTGTAATAGACAGATTTGTTTTTTTTTTTTTCAATACTTTATATTTTCTTCTTGAAGCTTTGTATCTTGTACCACAACACCAAAATTTGATAAAATGTTCCTAGATTATTATTTTAAATGTATTTTTCTTGACTATACAATAGAAAATAACATATTATCTATAGATAAAATAATTCGGACCTTTACAATAGTAATCCTTATCCTTATTTTAAATATAATTTATTCTCAGATTACAGATAAATATTGACAATCACAGTTGATTAACTCCAAATCGATTAAAACAACACTGCAGTTGTAAAAACCGGTAATCTTGCATAATATGACCATAAGAATCGGAAACCGGACTTTTATGGGCATGTTAAAAATATCGATTATTTTGCATTTACAATATGGAGACATGTCAATTCATAACTCTTATTTCATTTTTTATTTGATTTTCATAAAAAAATATAAATATGTAATGTAAAGTTGAGGGCGGAATTAAAAGTTTTTCTTATTTAAATGTAAATAGAAAGTCTAAAATATACATAGGTATATTTCCATATTTACCTAAAGGACCGGAAATAATAATTTTTCAACAAATAACTGAACCAGCTTCAAATTCTCACAACTAAACATTTAAATGGTCCAAACCAGTCAGAATGCACCAGCTTTCAAATAATTCATTAAAATCGGTTTACAGTTGAAAGCTCAATACAATCGACTTGAGAACCAAAGTCGAATAAAAATTACTTTTAATTAAGAAATCCAATATTCAATATTCAAAATGGTTACACTGTAAGAGGGTTTATTGCATATTCTTGATAGCCATGGACGGAATGATACAACCATCTTGGACATCGCCTCATTATCCAAACTAGTCGAACAGGATTTATCCAATGAGTATTTTAGGGTATGTTATTCGTGTTAACATAATATTTAAATCTTATACAGATAACGCATAAATTCTATAAAAGTAATAAAACCTCTTTCGTGGTTCTATTTTGGAACGTAAAACTGGAGATTTGAAAATAGAACTGCAGATTTCGCGGCTTTTCACGATCATTGTTTTTTTTATGATTATGTTTCGATAAATTTAAACCGCTGTTATTTACGATTAGAAATGAAAATTCCAAATTAACTACATGAGTCAATTTAAGTTTATTTTATCGAAAAAATATTAAAAACGAAACTTTTTAACATGGAACAATGTCAGTACTACCACTACTACTGCGCTTTTAAAATTTAATTGAATAAAAACAAATGATGAAATAAATCAATAAAGATTATTGATACAATAAACAGGAATATTCAGCAATGTGGAAAAAGCAGGTGAGCGAAAGTCGAATAATTAGTGTGTAAAATTTAATTAAAAATATCCTCAAGTATTATTGAATTTTGATTGATGAGGAATTCACCGGCAACTTGCGAGTCGAACTATTTTTTTTTTATTTCTTTCAATATCTGTCTTCAAAGATCTGGATGGGATATTTGATACTATACTTATTTGGAACCTATATTTGTTATTTTTCATACCAGTAAAACTCGACGGACATTAATTATTATTAAAGTAGAAGGGCATTACAATCTGAAATAGCATGGCTACTTTTTATTATACTATTAGATTTGCGAGCAAGGCCGCAGGATGAAGCTAGTTATTAAAATTTTACGGCTAGTTGCTACAATGTGTGATCGAAACATCGCATAAGAATTTATTTAGAAGCCATCAAAATAGTTTCACAGTCGAAAGTTGAACTGTAGCCAAGTAATCTAGACGGCCTGATGTATTTCATTGTATGTTTTCGAGGAACTAGTGTTAATGACCAGGTGAACTAAACTATAAGTATTCTAGACGAGATATCTATTATCTATACTAATATTATAAAGCTCAAGAGTTTGTTTGTTTGTTTGAACGCGCTTATTTCAGGAACTACTGGTCCGATTTGAAAAATTAAATAAAAGTGGACATAGGTACAATTTTATGATTTACACAAATAGTGTAAATTGTATGTATGTACATACATACATACATACAATTTACATTATTTTAATTTACTTACTGTGTGCGTAGTAAATGTTTGTCTGTCTTTCATTCTGTTCGGAACGGAGGAATTAGTGGTTCCTTATTGCCGTGGTAGTTTTTTTGACTACGAGAGCGAAACCGTAAGTAACTTCTAGTAAAACCTAGTATAAAACAAAGTCGCTTTCTCTCTTCCTAAGTTTAGTTTAATTGTCAAAGCAGGCGAAGCCGCGGGTGGTAAGCTAGTCTATATCTATACGGAAACGGGAACTATGCGGGTTTCCTTTAAAAACGCGGGTGAAGCCGGGGCGGACCGCTAGTTTAAAATAAAACTGAACGCCAAAGCTAGACCAAGCATGAATTCTATCATAAAGTCAATACCCTCACAATACATATTCCTCATCTATTTTATGGTGGCTATCAAGGAAAAAACCTTTAAATACTATTACATAGACGACATAAAGCTGTTAATCCACTAGGGTCAATAACCGTTTGACATTGGTATATTGTTCCGAACAATAATTTAAATTGGAGAGATTAGAAAACCACAAAATTGTTATTATAATGCAAAGGTTAAGCAATAATATGAATAATTTATACACACATTTTCCCATGTAACTGTACTGTACCTTTATTTTGGTATGTAAGTATAAGGCCTAAATCATAGAGTTTAAAATATAGAGAACTAGCTTTCAGCCCACGGCTTCGCCCGCGTTTTCAAAGAAAAACCCGCATAGTTCCCGTTCCCGTGGGATTTCTGGGATAAAACCTATCCTATGTGTTAATCCAAGTTACCCTCTATATGTGTGCTAAATTTCATTGTAATCGGTTCAGTAGTATTTGCGTGAAAGAGTAACAAACACACACACACACACATCCTCACAAACTTTCGCATTTATAATATTAGTAGGATATTATAACGCTCTCTTAAGTTTTGCACACATTTTTCATTGCTGCTCTACATCCACTCCTTTTGGTAACTCAATTAATGAACTATGCGACACAAAAATATCTTTCCATATTTTGAACTAGCAATTCCCGAGATTAGCGCGACAACCAAACAAACTTTTAAGCTCTATTATAGATTGATTCCTTAGTCGATGTAATATATTATGACTCACAGCCCTTTTGTTACGTGTGGCAAAACTATGATGAACTTCTCATTCAAAAGCAATGCATAAAGCCTAACTATTTATAGAATTATTATAATTCCATAACTAGAAATAGCTATTGTAGGAAGGATGAATAATTTTAGAAATTCCACGTCATGTACCTCATAGAATATGATAGAACCTGTGGATAGAACTAAAACATTGGCCATTGCTTGCTATTTGGTATATTGGGCATGAGAAATTGTTTACGACTTATATTTATTATGAGCTCTACCGAATATACACAAAAAACGTAGTGGGTCAAAATCAACGCCTATACCTAATATGTAGTTGAATCTCTTTGGTTAAAATGCTTCGGAGGAGTTTAGTTACAACATTGTTTAAATACGATAATTTTGTATATTAAAATATGAATACAGATCGATTTAAAAGTTAGCTATAGCTATTTCTACAAAAAAGGAGATAAACATATAAGTTCATGCTCTCATCTCACAAATATAAGAATATAGTCTTTATGATGATAAAGATATATTTTACTTTCGCGTATCTTTCAACCGTTCCAATAATAATTAAGATAACAATTTTTTATACTAATCATTAGAGATATCTTAATATTTGCGTCTATTTCCTCTATATTCTTCATATGAATTATATCGCACCTATGCTATTTTCAATCTTGATACAATGATTTTCTTCTACTTTATTAATTTTAATTTGTATATTAACAGCAGCAAGTTTATGTTTATCACTTTCTAAATTCTACGACAAATGAATAATTTTTCGTATTCTTTAAAATTTTTAATTGTAATTAGCTAACTCTACTTTATCAATTAATATTTTTGAGAGATTTTAGTAGAGAATTTATTCCTACACTTTAAAAATCATATAGTCAGTCTACAAATCTACAAATGTGCGATTAATCCATATGGATGTGTGACCATAACCATGACTCACTTTCTCGTCTGCCATAGACATTAGACAATGATTGGGAATCCCTATGAGCAAGGTGCAAGTAATGTATCCAAAATATTCATTTTATTTAAAAAATAAATAGACTGCCGGATGTCCCAAATGTTTGTCACATCATAGCTAAATTGATAAAAAAGACGTGTGGCACTCGGGGACTGCCGCGGTAAAGCTATTGCATAGCATGCCTTCAAGCCACACCTCCGAGCCCGTCGGAGTGGGGAGCGTGAGGTATTTTCGTTACGGAATTTCTCGATTCGGTCCCCGCGCTCAATTAAATTAAAAATATATTTACTTAATTTTTTTTGGCAAAACTTTGGTTATATTATGAACTTTGTTGCTCAACAAAATAATTCCCACTAGCTGTGCCCCGCGGTTTTACTCGCATTGCTCCGCTCCTGTTGGTCTTAGCGTGATAATATAGCATTAGCCTTCCTCGATAAATCGGCTATCTAACACCGAAAGAATTTCTCAAATCGGACCAGACACCAGTAGTTCCTGAGTTTAGCCCGTTCAAATAAACAAACAACTCTTCAGCTTTGTAATATAAGTAAGATAGTAAGATAGTAATAGAAGTAAGATTATTTTATTGTAGAAAAACGAATCACAACGATTTAACTATTAGAACATTAATTTTAATTAGAAACCTCAAGTGATAACACAACGCTATAGAAATTCAGAGGAATATACAGAAAATTGCTTTATTCTGTTGGATTTTGAGGTAGACCTCTTATTTTGTATAATTGATGACTAATAAGATAAAAAATATCTCAATAAATAAACAAATAAGTAATTCAGAACGGGAATCGTCAATAACTTTCCAGATCTTACTAATTAAGAGAAAGCTGTTTCCTGGTGCCAGTGAAATTTAACTTATACCCAAACGTTAATTGTAAAATTAAATACAAAATATGTATAATGTACCTAGAATACATTATTGTATGTATGGTGCACCTACCTAATATTAAAGTACATTAGGGTTAGTAAAGAAATATTTGAAAAATAAAAAAAAATAATTAATTCACAAAAAATTGCCTTGAACCTCCAATTTCAAAAAGGACATTTACTACGTCACAATCATTACGATTCTAATGTCGAAATGAATTACGAGGAAAGCCGCAGTCATCAGCCGTCATCCGCGCCGCTTAGACCGGACTCTCAGTGGAGTTTCGTTTGCAAAAATAGCGGACCTAAATCTGACTTCTGATATATATTGTATAGATCCCAGACATCCTATAGACAGATGTTGCCAACCAGTTTTGTGGTCCCCCTCTCCCCATAACGGTAATTAAATATGGCATACAAAGAAAAAAATAAAAATTTCCAAAACATGCCGTGTGGGGTATCAAATGAAAGAGCTTATTGAGTAGATCACGAATATATAGCATACTATAACATTTCTTACACTTTCTCTAAGATTTTTTAGAAAATTTACGAAAATGCTCCATTTTTGAGTTAACTTTAAACCACTATAGATTGAAAACTCATGAATATATTTTTTAAATTATTATTTTAAATAATTAACAATAGTCCATTGTTTACGATTCAATAGTTCGTACAGTGAAATAGTTGCATGGGGGAGTGGGGGGAGCATTCAAAGATGGCGAGTATATTTTCAAGTTTATGCCAGAAATAAAGGCCTAATACAAAAATATCGGTGTCAGGGCTTAGAATAATTATCTCTGCACTGTCGTTGTGTTTGACAGAATGAAAACTATGGCAGAACATTCTTGAATCAGCCTCTGTGTGATTTCAAATCGGTAACTTCAGTGAAAGTTGCGCCTTGCAATTTAAAACATTTTGTGGGGTCATCAAATCCACCACATATATTACGAACTATTGAATCGTAAACAATGGACTATTGTTAATTATTTAAAGTAATAATTTAAAAAATATATTCATGAGTTTTCAATCTATAGTGGTTTAAAGTTAACTCAAAAATGGAGCATTTTCGTAAATTTTCTAAAAAATCTTAGAGAAAGTGTAAGAAATGTTATAGTATGCTATATATTCGTGATCTACTCAATAAGCTCTTTCATTTGATACCCCACACGGCATGTTTTGGAATTTTTTATTTTTTTCTTTGTATGCCATATTTAATTACCGGGGTGGGGGGAGGGGGACCACAAAACTGGTTGGCAACATCTGTCTATAGGATGTCTGGGATCTATACAATATATATCAGAAGTCAGATTTAGGTCCGCTATTTTTGCAAACGAACATCTCCTTGGAGCCTGCTCTAGCTGTGACGTGTCGGTGGCGGCCTTTGGGAATTACTATTTATTTGTATATCGATGTTTATTAATAGGATGACACTGAATTAGGCGCCTCTGCGTAATCGTAGGGTGACCATGATTGAGTTGGGATATTATAAATCATGTTTATATTTCTAAGAAATAATATGATTACATATTAAATTTTTAACATACTATACATTTAATCACAATTTATGAAATTCTCTTAATAAATTAAAAATAGGGTAAACATTAAATTCATTCGATAATCACTACACCCACACCAAATAAAGTAATTTTCTTCCCCATATTAATTAAACTAACACAAATCTAAGGAAAACAATTTTTTTTACGAACGATTGGAGCTCTATGTGTAAATGCTTATAATTTGATCTCAGTAAGTATTGTCTTTATTAACAAAATTGAAGTTCACAAAAAGGATGTAAAATTATAATATCATGTTCTATGCAGACTATAAATACTACAAAGTCTAAAAAGAACTACAAATTAGGTTGGTATAATTAATATCAATTAGTATTCATTTAACTGATATCATGTCTTTGTAATCATACTTTTAAATTAATTAATACCTAGTTATGTTATTTGTGTTTTCCATCTAGTTTGTATATAAATTGAATTATAATAATCGATAAATAATAATAATTATTATTAATCTACTCCTTCAGCAAATGTACATTTCTTCAACATACTTGAATCCTAAGAATAATTTAAACCTTCAGCAAATATAGTTAATATTGTTAAAATGAATTTATCCGCTTAACCCAAAAATCATATACACCACACATCTGAATACAACGTATCAACATATATGCGGCGCGTTTTGACTGAGGCGTTAGTTGCGTGCGCGCACTTGTGTCGGCGCCCGGCGGTTTTTGCTTGTGTTCTGTGTTGTGTTTGTGAAATATATTATTTTTGAGAGTTTATTGAGAGGTGAATAAAATTTAAGTTTTTTTTTTGTAAAAAAATATACTTACAAAAATTAATACAGTGTGTTAAATATAATTTGTTCGAAATAATTCGCTTCATTTATAGATAACGTATGATTAATTTTGTTTATATTTTTAAACATGTTATAACAAATTATTAAATAACTCTATTATCATTTGAGATACTTATTCGTATTCTTCAAGTAGTAGTGATATTTCACTGTGTTATATTAAATTGTAAAAGACGTAAAAAACACCGGCCAAGAGCGAGTCGGACTCGCGCACAAAGGGCTCCGAAAAAACCTACTTTTTATTATGTTGTAACTCTAAAATGTATGTTTTAGCAATTTTTCCTTTATCTGTGCTATAAGACATTGCTTTTAATCAAATTTCAAGACTGCGTTCACGGGAACTTAGTGTGAAAATTTATTATTTAAATCTTTTTGTATTAAACGTTTAAACAGGTTTGATAATGAGGACGGGACTGACCTCTACTTTTTGTACCATTTTTCGGTTGAATAAGTATTTCGTTTTTATTTCACGTAAATCAATAGCTTCTTGAGGCAGCTTGAACTACTTCTTTAAACAGTAGTATCCCAAAGTATATTCATAACTCAATGTGACTGTATACTGTACTATGTAATAGAATAAGTCAGTAAATAATAAAATGTTAAAGACGTCTACTCTAATAGTAAACTCTTCAATTTATGTCTAATCCAATTTGGCCGGTTTTTAGTCCTTTGAGGATATTCGTTATTCACAGTCCAACATTAATTTAAATACATAGGTATACCTGTAGAATCGAGCAATCATGGGATCTTATAGCATAATAATTCTAAATAATAATTATTTTAATGTATGATCTGCGACAGAATATCCAAATATCAAATAAATAAAAATAAAATACCAAAACACAGTGTCTAACTTTGTCAGAATTATTTACAGAGGTGCATCGTTCAGCAACTGTTTATGACTTCCGATTTGAAAATAGCCGTGAAATATTTAAAAGACGATCAAAATAGAAAAGTACGTGTTATTTGCAAATCTTTTATGTATGAATGAATTTAATTTTAGAAATTCCTAATATTTTACTTCTCATTTCAAACAAAGCATATGTTTATAATTCTGAAATTATTAAAGTGAAACTTTTATTACATCGTCTCAAACTTTTTGGTCTGTGTGTGCGTCCACACTGAATGCGCGGTGGCGGCGGCCTAGGCGGGCGCGACGAGCGGGCGCTCGCGGTGGCCACACCGACGCGCGAGCTCAAGTAGCGGTTCGACGTTTTTCGGGTGTTGCAAACTTTGGACGATTTGTTATTTTTACTGGACAGTCCGATTTTGAGATGAGATCATTATAGAAGTTGTACACGAAATAAATAAAACAGAGGAATAACGGGTGAATCTTATATGAAGAATTGAGATTATACCCTACAAAATTACTGTGGTGTATATAAGTGTTTTAGATTGAATCGCACTTATAAATAAAGAAGTTTCACTTCAACAATTAAGTATTTACCGCTATTTTACGAAAAACAATAAAGGATATAATATAAGAAGTCGAGCGACAAGACCGAACTGGTTTGATACCCCCGCCGTCCGCGCATTGGGTCGCTTGCTGACTAGGCCCGTAGTGTGGCCAGAACGCGCGGATAGGAGAGTTTGAAAACTACGCGCGCTGGCTCGCTCATTACCGTCGCACTAGGCTTCCGCCATAGTCATTTCAATGTGGACGCAAAGGCACGTTTGATATTTCGCGCCCGCCGTCGCAACCGCGCTAGGCTCGCAGTGTGGACCTGCACTGTGTAGCGCATGTCGCGTGACGGTCGGCTGCCGAGTAGGTATAAAGCAGTGTTCGGAAAGTTTCACTTTTACAGTGGTTTCATAAAACCACACAACATTTTTTTTTATTTATTTAACACTTTTATAAATTTATATATGCTTAGTATTAAAAAAATTATTATGTTATTTTATATGATTAGATTTTGAACACAAAATAGGTAATCTTAACCTTTATGATTTTAGAATCAATACCACATCAACACATAACATACAAATATCAAATATACCATAATGATTATACAGCGCAAATAATTATCGAAGTAGGTACCTATAGATAATTATAATGGGAACAATTCCTATTATTTTCTGCGAACATATGCAATAAAATGCTAAAAATCGTTTAACAATAATACTTACCTGCTAAATTATACATTTATAGATACGTATAATATAATACCTTTTAATCAATGAAGCGATGATTTTGTGTGGGTGTGTACATATTTACTTTAAACCAGTTTTCTTGTTGATTTTGTATAAAATAATTCGTAGGCTTATAGAGTTAAAGTTAATACTCACCTTTACAAGACCTCTAGTAGACATCTTTTTTTCTATTCACTGTATCTATAAGTAAGATGACGTGTCTGAGAAACAAAAAAAAAACAAATACCTGAATTATGATTATTATATTAATCGAAAATCTATAAGCTAGAGCTTAAAATGAAATGTAGCTCTATAATAGATTATAGAGCTTCATTTGACAAAATTATAGAATATGTATAATAATATTATGTGAAATGTAGAGCCTTGTATAGAGCTAACCGATTTTCGTTTCATCCTAAATAGGTATTATGTGAATTAAAAAGCTTTGTAATTAAAAAGCAACTCTATGTTTTTTAAACGACTGATATACTCTGGTACTTTTAAGTATAAATTGTGTAAACCTAATTATAAAAAGAGTCGTCTTTATAAAGTTCAAAAGAAATAATTAGTATTGATTTTTATCCAGGATTATAGAACATGGAGCCCTTACTAGTAGACGTAGTGCATTTTTATCCGAGAGAAAACGCACAGCCTCATAATACTGTTAAGTAAGTATGATTATACTAAATACTCCCATTTTTTCGGTTTTTATTGTAGTGTAAGGTTTTTATTGAACTATTCTATGAATTAACTAAGAAATAAATTTATTTATTTTTAAATAAAACCATACGCTAAATAGTACACGGTATACTATTTGCGTGCTATATTTTAGAAGATTTAAAATAATTAAATATATTTAGTAGTTCTTATTTTATGTTTAACGCTTTTATTCCATTAGTAATTCTATTTCTAATTCTATACTATAAGCATTAAAAACCAATTCCAATGCTCTACATAAAAATACTTTACGAAAATAGTCTTGATAGTTTTTAGGGACAGCTGATAAAAATTAGCAACATTCTGTTTTTTCTGAACGGGTGGCTGATGGTAGCGACACTGCCTTCGCAGCCAGAGGTCGTTGGTTCGATTCCCACCCAGGGAAAATATTTGTGTGAAGAACATCGATGCTTTCTCTGTGTCTGGATGTTTAATATTATCTATTGTGTAAAATATTTAAAAATAGATATGTATGTTTATCAGCCTTTTTTATCATCAGATCGTGTCCTGTGTGAAAAATGTCCTGAAATATCAATTTATTCTCATTTTTCAATATCATTAAATTTGATTAAAACAGATTCGAAGTAGTGAACGAAGAAACCCCCGTGTGCACGATAGTGCGGCGAGGTCAACCCTTCAATGGTGTGGTGAGGTTCAACAGACCGTATGATGAAAATGATGATCTGGTGCAATTCGTTTTTACCCTGGGTAAGATGGTATTTGTTATATTAAACGTTTTCAGATAAATAATCAGATAAATTTGGCGAATTTAATATTTAAAATGTTTTACTTTACTACTTGATTTTGGTTAATTCTAAAGATAAATTTGATTTAGAAGACAGTTTTGGATATGTTAAAATTTTAAGCAGTTGATAAACCTTTCTATTTTATAGAAATGTGTATGTGTGTGCGCATGAAATTTTTGAAGTGAAAACTTCTTTAGCGGCGTTGAGCACTTTTTCTGTAATGGGTATAAAATCTTAAACTCGCATCAGGACACGTGACCTGATCGAAAAAGCGTAAGACGGATGGAGAGAACTCAACGTTAATAATCAAGTTTTCACTTCTGCCGGCACTCCCGGAGTGCAACCCGTCTTTTTTTAAATAGGTATGTAGTTTCCTTTAGATCCTAAAGTAAGCCTTTATAATATGGAGACCAGATCACTAATAGACTTATTATAGACTAGAACACATACCTACTTCGACACTTTTTTGTGTTTAATTATATCTATACATACTAATATTGTAAATCTGATGAGTTTGTTGGTTTGAACGCGCTAATCTCAGGAACTACTGGTCCATTTTGAAAAATTCTTTCCGTGTTAGATAGCCCATTTATTGAGGAAGGCTATAGGCTATATATACAAGAGGATAAAATAGGGAATGAAGTTTGTACCATGAAAATTAATCTTTTCCACGCAGGCGAAGCTGCGGGCAACAGCTAGTTGCTGTATAATGTATAGATAGATACATTAAGACTGATACGAATTTCACACTCAATAAGTACTCGATCCATCATGTGCAAATAATTAGGGTCATTAACATGTCTAGTCTTGTCTACCTAGATCTAGACTAGACTTATATTTCTATTTCTAGCGCATATCTAAGTCTATAATGAGTATATTCGTAGTAATTTTTAATACATTTTTTATTAATAGAGTTTACCTATAACGTAGTACTTTGAGTATTTAAATATTATATTTCTTAACTTTTTAACACGTATTTATTAGCTTCAACTGTATGTTTGTATATAATCGACTCCTTTAGACTCTAGTATGCTGTATGACACATTTTTAAAGGACAGATTTAATTCAAACTTTGTATACTTATCAAGGATGAATCAGGGATCGGTGAAAATATTATTTATTTATTTTTAGGAGATAAACCTGCGCTAGATACGCAGGGTTCCATCTACTTGAAGCGTGATGCTGTTACCGACAAATATACATGGACTGCAAAGCTGCTTAGCGTACAAGAAGATAACACTTTATCTTTTGAGGTAAGTTACAATTTCCTTTTATATCTCAATACTCCACTAGTTTTTCTTATTTGTGTAATATTTTTCGTTGATGTTTTCCTATAATATCGTACTATTGAATGTAGTGCCTGAGAAATGTGCGTTCAAACTGTGGTTCAAACAATATCTAGAGCTTTTGTAATATTAGTAGATATACGATTAAAATTCTAATCATATAGATGTTGCAGGCAATTTTTTAAATTTCTTCATATAATTTGATTATTTTCACAACTTTATTTCAAAGAGCACGTAAACCAAATTGAAAACAATTGTGTAAAACTATAGTATTCATTCTTATAACTACGTTTCATGTCGTAAATTAATTTAGATCAAACAGCATTGGAAGTTTCTTAGAAGAGTTGCATGTGCATCTCACAGTGGATATGATTTAATCGCTTACTCAACCGTTAGGTACGATTGCCAATTGGTAGGAAATAAATATTTATATAGTCTAATTGAATAACTGTGAAAAATAATACTAAGTATTATGTCAGTTTAAATAAGTGTGGGAAGAATTACGTATCCTTACTCCTTACTATTTAGTAGTCTGTGCTAGTATTTGTAACTAGCTGCGCTCCGCGGTTTCACCCGCGTGGTTCCGCTCTACACTTCACTATAGCCTTCCTCGATGAATGGGCTATCTAACACCGAAATAATTTTTCAAATCGGACCAGTAGTTTCTGAGATTAGCGCATTCAAACAAACAAACTCTTCAGCCTTATATTAGTATAGATATGTGGTATATTATCACTGTTATTTTCACGCCCAAACCGCACGTACAAACATAAAAGAAAATTCTGCTTGAAAACTTTTCAGTATGGTAAAAGAGAAGACACATAATATTTGGCGCCAAATAAAAATTACAAAAAAATAATCACCCGCAAATATTTTAAACGTTTTTTTTATTGTGGCCTTTGATATTTACCTAATAAAATTTCAATTTAAAGTCATACCAATGTATGTACATTTTTTGTACTTCTCAGTAAATTCAAAGCGTCGATCTTAGAGCATTAATAAGGCGTCGATAGTCAATACAACATTAATTTTAATAGAAGCAGGAAATGATTACTGTTTATTTTATATCAAGGAAAACAATTAATTTGTAATTGACCAATTAATGTTTGTTAAATTGAAGATTACGGAATTTCTGGATTCGGTCCCCGCGCTCAAGGCCCGCGATAGAAGCTATGCTATAGCTTAAAAGAGTCTATATTTGGTTTTTTTTATTACACATACACATGCATATACTCATAATGATTCGCAAATATTCATTTTGTATAATAATAAAAGATATAACTACCTAATTCTCAGCTATTTATGCAGATATTTGATTAACATAAAACTATGATAAAACGTAAATACAAACGGATTTTATAATCAAACATTTATATTCTAATCTTTGAATAGCTTAGCCAAAAATATATTCACGTTATGAGTTATCATTGTATACTACGTATAAGCGGACCCATAACATTTATGAATAGTATTGCTTTACTCTATGATTTATGTTGACAAAAATATGGCGCCTATTTTAAACATTATTTAGGCACCGTAAATAATTATTTAAATATTGAATACCATAATTATAATTAAAACAATGTGATTAGTAGTTATAGAGTCATTAAGGTTTGTGTTCGATTATCTTAGTTAGTATTCATAAATTATATAATATTCATAGACATGGCCTAATACTTAATGAGCTTGTGTTTAATTTTATCTGTTTTCAATTCACAGTTTCATTATCATCTTTTTACGATCCAGTAATACGACTTATACCTAAATTACGACTTATTAATGTATAAATACCTAATTATTTATCTTCTATAAACTATTAATTCTCAGGAATTTAGGTCCTTAAACATAAAATAAATCCTAGGACAACCTAGTCGCATAAAAATACTTGATTTTTAATTAAAAAACAAATATCATAAATCCTAGACAGTAATGTGCAGTAAAACCTAATTTAAGTTTGTTTTAAATTTACTTTAGAACTTGTTTGAAAATTGCATACTTAGTGCATTTAAATCTATCAAGCGGTCAAATCAAGGTAATGTATATTCTCTGTGTTTGGAATAATAATTCGACGGCAACAAAATGTTAGGAATATTACAAACACGTATAGACGAGACATCTGCGTGTGCGTATGAAAATTGGAAAATGACGGTGTTGATTAAGAAATTTATTTATTTTTTATTTTATTTATTTTTGGGAAACAAACAATACAATATATTATCTTATAAATAAGAGATAACAAACCATACACATATCAGCAAAGTTTCCACTAAAAAATTAAGTTCTTTAAAAAAATACACATTCAGTCACATACAGTCTACTTGAGGATACAAATAAATATAGAAATAACAAGCATGAATACAATTTAAATATCACAGTTACTTACTATTGCATTAAATACAAATTTTTGGTTTCAAACGCATGCCTAATAGATTTACTTAATGATCTTAAGATTTGGGAAGTTTTATTTGTATTGTTTCTGTTACTTATGTGTATGTAGGAGTGGCTATTTATTCTGTGTTACTTCCTAAACGACTAGACAAAATTTTAATGAACTTTTGGTCGTTATAATTGATTTTTAATTAAGTATTGTAAAAAATATTTACAGTATTCTTTTAAATTTTATCTGATTCGGTCGAAGTCGCGGGTATCACATAGTTATGAGCATATGGGTAAAAACTAATGACCAACAAGTTTCACACAATTATCAGCGAGACATCGTGAAACTGGTTTATTTTCGTCTGGATATCTTATATTAAATTTAAGTTATTACTGATGAAATATTTGACAAGTCGATTTATCAAGTTATTTAAAATTCTAAGATAAAATTGCTTTTAATAACCGGTTATTCTGTGACATGTGAAACGATTAAATTAATTTTTATTTTAAGTTAAAGTAAATAATTGAGAAATTTATTTTATATATAATTGTATTATATAATTGTAAAGGAAACAAAGTAAATAATTGAGAATCTGGATTTAATTTGTCATTACAAGCAAAATAATCTACAAGTATTTATATGTATTTACCTACTTAGTACAGGTAAAGATTTGTTAAGGTAAACCTACATTTCGCACCTAAAGGAAATAATGAATAAGGAAAAATGTATGTTTAAACAATTGCATACATAGTCATAATAAGGTTAAATAAAACCAACAATATTATTGAATTTCTTTATTTCGTAAAATATTACAAAAACTAAAGTTTCGATAATAATAAACCAGTATATTTTTTCTATGCAAACATTCAAAGTGAAAATAACTATCGACATATTATTTTTTTTTCGTAGATATCTACACCAGTAACATTGCCTGTAGGCTGCTGGTCATTACGCGTAGTCACCAGAACGAAGAGTTCACAATCCCGGGAAGTGTACGACTTTGACCAGGACATCTACTTTTTATTTAACCCATGGAACCCAGGTAAATTTAAATTGATGTATTCTTTATTTAGAATACACCTTTCCATGTAATACCGAAACATTTTGTTAGTTTCTATCGATACGATCCGAAAATTAAAGTTGTGACCAAACAATCTTTCAGCTATAATCATAACCAAACGACCCATTAGCTATAACATAAAATTCAAACATCCTATCTATAACCATATTTATTATCAGTTTGAAATACCTATAGCAAAGTAAAAACTCGAATAGATATAGCAATAGCTATCAATCGAAAGTTAAATGTTATAACTATAGATATAATCAATCGATTTTTCGACTACATTTACAACCGTTATATTATCTGAAGATATAAAAATAATCTACATCAGCTACAACAAATGTTTTAACCAGCTGTAACTATAACCAATCGAACTTTAAATATAACTTTTAACCTCTACATTCCAGACGACCAAACATTCATGGAAGACACGTCCCTCCTCCAAGAGTATGTGCTGAACGATGTGGGCAAGGTATGGGTGGGGCCCATTAAGA
This sequence comes from Colias behrii, assembly GCA_029959065.1. Lineage (NCBI taxonomy): Eukaryota > Metazoa > Arthropoda > Insecta > Lepidoptera > Pieridae > Colias > Colias behrii. Next base: position 9,881,041 of record JARWMC010000019.1, on the reverse strand, counting down.
GTACGCGAGGCAAACCCTGGCTGTATGGACAGTTTGATGCGGCTGTGTTACCGGCTTGTATGTTGATGCTGGATAGAGCTGAAGTGCCGTTCCAACAGTGAGTGTTCCGTTCTTATGTCAATCGTTTGTCTTTTTGTGTGTGTATATTTATATTCTTATCAGATTTGCCTTGTTTGCAAGCTGCCAGTTTCCATTGTCAAAAGGATGTAGTGCTAGCATCGAAATTCCCCTTTTAAAATTGTTTTGTAAGACACAATCTGTGCATGTCGATTAATTTCCTTTGGCAATTTGTGGCAGTTGTCATATTTAATATTTAATTCTGAGCTATTGAGTTAGATAAATACTAAGACTATACTACAGGAATCTCTGTCTACCAAGTAATAGATCCTATAGAAAACTTTGTCTGTTATATGAACATGCAAACTTTGCAAAAATTTAAGCGGAAGAACTCAATAATGGTTTTTCTTACAGCCGCGGTGACCCAGTAAAGCTAACCCGCGCGATATCCCGCGTAGTAAACTCCAATGATGAAGGCGGAGTACTTGTAGGGCGTTGGGACGGACAGTACGAAGATGGTACTGCACCTGCTGACTGGGCAGGATCTGTGGAAATACTGGCACAGTTCTTAGAAACACAGGAGCCTGTGCAGTATGGGCAGTGTTGGGTGTTCGCCGGTGTTGTTACTACTGGTAAGTGTGGGAAAGTGGGCGTGGGATGGGCAGTGTGGGTAGTGCTGGGTATTTCTTGGTCGTTTGGTTCTTATGTATTACTAAACGCCTTGTGAAAGATATGTATCACTCAATCAGAGCTAGATTACCATAATAGAAGTTCGGTCAGGTTATCATCAAGTAGTCATCTGTAGTGTGTTCTGATTTCTCATTGAGATAAAATTAATATTGATTTAAAGTTTACTTAAATAGATGAAATTAAGCTTAAAAGTGCTGCGCAGTTAAATAAATAATCTAATTATATAACTCAGTTTGTACATTATCAATACAATCTATTTGAACTCAAAACAAGTCACGTATTAGATGATATCCTAAAAGTCATGGATTCTGTCCAAGTCTTATTAATATAAAAAGAGGTTTATGCAAAACTAATCTGAGATACAAAGGTTATCTTTAATTCTGTAATTAGGACACATGAATAGGTTAATTGAAATTTTAATTGCTGGTCTTTGAATTTTATATTTTATTCCTCGCGTATTAAGACGAGTTTGTTTTGATTTGTCAAAAGGCAATTAGCTTTGTAGGATCTGCACGTTTAAAGCAAAAACGTGACTTAGATCAATCTAAGTCTAAATCTTGTTTAGAATCTTAAGTAAACAAATAATTTAGAAAATAGTTACATGAATAGGAAAACGAACAGCCGAAACGAACCTGAGCATTTTCATTTGTTTTTCATCAAGCAGATGAAAGAGATAATTTTGTGATTGCCAATGTATTCTAAGTATTGCAATTCGTTCGAAAAAAATACAATATATTTTTTGTTGTTGTTTATTTATTATACCTATTCTTTATAGTGTGCCGTGCACTCGGCATTCCTTCCCGAGTGGTATCTAATTTGGTATCAGCCCACGATGCAAATAGTTCGCTCACAGTGGACAAATACTACACTGAGACGATGGAAGAAATGGACTACGACCCTAATAACCCAGAAGGTGCTGATTCCATCTGGAATTACCATGTCTGGAATGATGTGTGGATGGCCAGACCTGATTTGCCACCTGGTGAGTGAGATTTTTCTTTAGACTGTTATTGACGTGACAACGTCTTAAATTAGGTTGCGGCTGGGAGTCACTTATGAAAAAGTGTAACGCTCGGTAACGTTACGATGAGTCACCGAACGAGAGAGAGGCCCGCGGTCTGCCGCGCGCGCAGCACATAAATATTCTACCGAGAAAAAGACGTTGTCACGTAAAATCTTCGCCCGTAAAACCGACTTTACAGGCAACCATTTTTTTTTCTATAAATGTTTTGGAATTTGATTTTGTTATTCAATTTTGCTTGGAATTAAGTTTATCCAAAGTTTAAACATTTTTAAAATGCTTGATATCAATATCTATCCCATCTTCTTTTTGTGGTTTTATTTACCGTTTAAAAAAAATCTCACAACTATTCTGTCCATAATTTTGAAATCGAATTTATTAGGCTATGGTGGCTGGCAAGCAATTGATGCTACGCCACAGGAAACATCATCAGGCCAGTTCCAATGCGGACCGGCTCCGCTAGAAGCGATCAAACAAGGAGTGATAGGTTTAGGATATGATGTGGAGTTCATGCTGGCTTCAGTCAACGCTGACCTGATGAGGTGGAGGAGAGACCCTGAAGAGGAAACTGGGTTCTCGATGGTGGATACTAATAACTATCAGTAAGTATTTGCCGTCTTACAATTTTCAGCAAGGCTTTAAAGGCCTATAAACTTGCCAAGTCTTTACTGGTGCGTTTTTTTACGTGCACCCCTTACGTGTTATGTACTAATTCTTTAAAAATGTATGCCCTATTCAACTTCCTTTAAGTTTAAGTATTTTATCGTGCGTTTCCTATATCCATATCGCTGTTTATGAATTAAATTAAAAATAGGCACTTAAATAGTCCTTGTCGATATTATGATGGACTGTCTTATGCCATTTTTAAGCTATTGCATAGCTTCTATCGCGGGCCTTGAGTGCGGGGACCGAATCGAGAAATTCCGTAACGAAAAAACCTCACGCTCCCCACTCCGACGGGCGCGGAGGTGTGGCTTGAAGGCCTAGCATAGCTTTACCTCGGCAGTCCCCGAGTGCCACACGTCTTTTTTTTGGTTTAACTCTCATCATATTGTCTATTAATTAAAAGAAACATTCCCCTACAGCATTTAAAAAAAGGTACTTAAATCGTCCTTGTCGATATTATGATGGACTGTCTTATAACATTTTTTTTGGTTTAACTCTCATCTCTATTAATTCAAACTCAAACTCAAACATTTATTTATTCAATTAGACTTCTTCGAGAAGCACTTTTGAAACGTCAATAAATATTTTTAACATTTACCACCGATTCGGAAAGCAGTATCTATGGAGAAGAACCGGCAAGAAACTCCATAGTTGCTCTTTTAAATCATTTCAGTATTACAATTTAATTATACAAAGTATGTAACTGTATATTATCATAATATGCCAAAGAACTGAAAGAAACATTTCCCCACAGCATCGGTCGCATGGTGCTCACAAAGAAGCCGTTCGTGTTCGACCCGCTGGGTGACGCAGACCGCGCTGACGTCACGGCGCTGTACAAGCACCGCGAGGGCAGCGCGTCCGAGCGCCTCGCGCTGTGGAACGGCGTGCGCTACTCCGAGCGGGCCAAGAGGTGCGCTCTACAGTTGCTCTACACACTACACACTACACACACACCGCGCTGACGTCACGGCGCTGTACAAGCACCGCGAGGGCAGCGCGTCCGAGCGCCTCGCGCTGTGGAACGGCGTGCGCTACTCCGAGCGGGCCAAGAGGTGCGCTCTACAGTTGCTCTACACACTACACACTACACACACACCGCGCTGACGTCACGGCGCTGTACAAGCACCGCGAGGGCAGCGCGTCCGAGCGCCTCGCGCTGTGGAACGGCGTGCGCTACTCCGAGCGGGCCAAGAGGTGCGCTCTACAGTTGCTCTACACACTACACACTACACACACACCGCGCTGACGTCACGGCGCTGTACAAGCACCGCGAGGGCAGCGCGTCCGAGCGCCTCGCGCTGTGGAACGGCGTGCGCTACTCCGAGCGGGCCAAGAGGTGCGCTCTACAGTTGCTCTACACACTACACACTACACACACACCGCGCTGACGTCACGGCGCTGTACAAGCACCGCGAGGGCAGCGCGTCCGAGCGCCTCGCGCTGTGGAACGGCGTGCGCTACTCCGAGCGGGCCAAGAGGTGCGCTCTACAGTTGCTCTACACACTACACACTACACACACACCGCGCTGACGTCACGGCGCTGTACAAGCACCGCGAGGGCAGCGCGTCCGAGCGCCTCGCGCTGTGGAACGGCGTGCGCTACTCCGAGCGGGCCAAGAGGTGCGCTCTACAGTTGCTCTACACACTACACACTACACACACACCGCGCTGACGTCACGGCGCTGTACAAGCACCGCGAGGGCAGCGCGTCCGAGCGCCTCGCGCTGTGGAACGGCGTGCGCTACTCCGAGCGGGCCAAGAGGTGCGCTCTACAGTTGCTCTACACACTACACACTACACACACACCGCGCTGACGTCACGGCGCTGTACAAGCACCGCGAGGGCAGCGCGTCCGAGCGCCTCGCGCTGTGGAACGGCGTGCGCTACTCCGAGCGGGCCAAGAGGTGCGCTCTACAGTTGCTCTACACACTACACACTACACACACACCGCGCTGACGTCACGGCGCTGTACAAGCACCGCGAGGGCAGCGCGTCCGAGCGCCTCGCGCTGTGGAACGGCGTGCGCTACTCCGAGCGGGCCAAGAGGTGCGCTCTACAGTTGCTCTACACACTACACACTACACACACACCGCGCTGACGTCACGGCGCTGTACAAGCACCGCGAGGGCAGCGCGTCCGAGCGCCTCGCGCTGTGGAACGGCGTGCGCTACTCCGAGCGGGCCAAGAGGTGCGCTCTACAGTTGCTCTACACACTACACACTACACACACACCGCGCTGACGTCACGGCGCTGTACAAGCACCGCGAGGGCAGCGCGTCCGAGCGCCTCGCGCTGTGGAACGGCGTGCGCTACTCCGAGCGGGCCAAGAGGTGCGCTCTACAGTTGCTCTACACACTACACACTACACACACACCGCGCTGACGTCACGGCGCTGTACAAGCACCGCGAGGGCAGCGCGTCCGAGCGCCTCGCGCTGTGGAACGGCGTGCGCTACTCCGAGCGGGCCAAGAGGTGCGCTCTACAGTTGCTCTACACACTACACACTACACACACACCGCGCTGACGTCACGGCGCTGTACAAGCACCGCGAGGGCAGCGCGTCCGAGCGCCTCGCGCTGTGGAACGGCGTGCGCTACTCCGAGCGGGCCAAGAGGTGCGCTCTACAGTTGCTCTACACACTACACACTACACACACACCGCGCTGACGTCACGGCGCTGTACAAGCACCGCGAGGGCAGCGCGTCCGAGCGCCTCGCGCTGTGGAACGGCGTGCGCTACTCCGAGCGGGCCAAGAGGTGCGCTCTACAGTTGCTCTACACACTACACACTACACACACACCGCGCTGACGTCACGGCGCTGTACAAGCACCGCGAGGGCAGCGCGTCCGAGCGCCTCGCGCTGTGGAACGGCGTGCGCTACTCCGAGCGGGCCAAGAGGTGCGCTCTACAGTTGCTCTACACACTACACACTACACACACACCGCGCTGACGTCACGGCGCTGTACAAGCACCGCGAGGGCAGCGCGTCCGAGCGCCTCGCGCTGTGGAACGGCGTGCGCTACTCCGAGCGGGCCAAGAGGTGCGCTCTACAGTTGCTCTACACACTACACACTACACACACACCGCGCTGACGTCACGGCGCTGTACAAGCACCGCGAGGGCAGCGCGTCCGAGCGCCTCGCGCTGTGGAACGGCGTGCGCTACTCCGAGCGGGCCAAGAGGTGCGCTCTACAGTTGCTCTACACACTACACACTACACACACACCGCGCTGACGTCACGGCGCTGTACAAGCACCGCGAGGGCAGCGCGTCCGAGCGCCTCGCGCTGTGGAACGGCGTGCGCTACTCCGAGCGGGCCAAGAGGTGCGCTCTACAGTTGCTCTACACACTACACACTACACACACACCGCGCTGACGTCACGGCGCTGTACAAGCACCGCGAGGGCAGCGCGTCCGAGCGCCTCGCGCTGTGGAACGGCGTGCGCTACTCCGAGCGGGCCAAGAGGTGCGCTCTACAGTTGCTCTACACACTACACACTACACACACACCGCGCTGACGTCACGGCGCTGTACAAGCACCGCGAGGGCAGCGCGTCCGAGCGCCTCGCGCTGTGGAACGGCGTGCGCTACTCCGAGCGGGCCAAGAGGTGCGCTCTACAGTTGCTCTACACACTACACACTACACACACACCGCGCTGACGTCACGGCGCTGTACAAGCACCGCGAGGGCAGCGCGTCCGAGCGCCTCGCGCTGTGGAACGGCGTGCGCTACTCCGAGCGGGCCAAGAGGTGCGCTCTACAGTTGCTCTACACACTACACACTACACACACACCGCGCTGACGTCACGGCGCTGTACAAGCACCGCGAGGGCAGCGCGTCCGAGCGCCTCGCGCTGTGGAACGGCGTGCGCTACTCCGAGCGGGCCAAGAGGTGCGCTCTACAGTTGCTCTACACACTACACACTACACACACACCGCGCTGACGTCACGGCGCTGTACAAGCACCGCGAGGGCAGCGCGTCCGAGCGCCTCGCGCTGTGGAACGGCGTGCGCTACTCCGAGCGGGCCAAGAGGTGCGCTCTACAGTTGCTCTACACACTACACACTACACACACACCGCGCTGACGTCACGGCGCTGTACAAGCACCGCGAGGGCAGCGCGTCCGAGCGCCTCGCGCTGTGGAACGGCGTGCGCTACTCCGAGCGGGCCAAGAGGTGCGCTCTACAGTTGCTCTACACACTACACACTACACACACACCGCGCTGACGTCACGGCGCTGTACAAGCACCGCGAGGGCAGCGCGTCCGAGCGCCTCGCGCTGTGGAACGGCGTGCGCTACTCCGAGCGGGCCAAGAGGTGCGCTCTACAGTTGCTCTACACACTACACACTACACACACACCGCGCTGACGTCACGGCGCTGTACAAGCACCGCGAGGGCAGCGCGTCCGAGCGCCTCGCGCTGTGGAACGGCGTGCGCTACTCCGAGCGGGCCAAGAGGTGCGCTCTACAGTTGCTCTACACACTACACACTACACACACACCGCGCTGACGTCACGGCGCTGTACAAGCACCGCGAGGGCAGCGCGTCCGAGCGCCTCGCGCTGTGGAACGGCGTGCGCTACTCCGAGCGGGCCAAGAGGTGCGCTCTACAGTTGCTCTACACACTACACACTACACACACACCGCGCTGACGTCACGGCGCTGTACAAGCACCGCGAGGGCAGCGCGTCCGAGCGCCTCGCGCTGTGGAACGGCGTGCGCTACTCCGAGCGGGCCAAGAGGTGCGCTCTACAGTTGCTCTACACACTACACACTACACACACACCGCGCTGACGTCACGGCGCTGTACAAGCACCGCGAGGGCAGCGCGTCCGAGCGCCTCGCGCTGTGGAACGGCGTGCGCTACTCCGAGCGGGCCAAGAGGTGCGCTCTACAGTTGCTCTACACACTACACACTACACACACACCGCGCTGACGTCACGGCGCTGTACAAGCACCGCGAGGGCAGCGCGTCCGAGCGCCTCGCGCTGTGGAACGGCGTGCGCTACTCCGAGCGGGCCAAGAGGTGCGCTCTACAGTTGCTCTACACACTACACACTACACACACACCGCGCTGACGTCACGGCGCTGTACAAGCACCGCGAGGGCAGCGCGTCCGAGCGCCTCGCGCTGTGGAACGGCGTGCGCTACTCCGAGCGGGCCAAGAGGTGCGCTCTACAGTTGCTCTACACACTACACACTACACACACACCGCGCTGACGTCACGGCGCTGTACAAGCACCGCGAGGGCAGCGCGTCCGAGCGCCTCGCGCTGTGGAACGGCGTGCGCTACTCCGAGCGGGCCAAGAGGTGCGCTCTACAGTTGCTCTACACACTACACACTACACACACACCGCGCTGACGTCACGGCGCTGTACAAGCACCGCGAGGGCAGCGCGTCCGAGCGCCTCGCGCTGTGGAACGGCGTGCGCTACTCCGAGCGGGCCAAGAGGTGCGCTCTACAGTTGCTCTACACACTACACACTACACACACACCGCGCTGACGTCACGGCGCTGTACAAGCACCGCGAGGGCAGCGCGTCCGAGCGCCTCGCGCTGTGGAACGGCGTGCGCTACTCCGAGCGGGCCAAGAGGTGCGCTCTACAGTTGCTCTACACACTACACACTACACACACACCGCGCTGACGTCACGGCGCTGTACAAGCACCGCGAGGGCAGCGCGTCCGAGCGCCTCGCGCTGTGGAACGGCGTGCGCTACTCCGAGCGGGCCAAGAGGTGCGCTCTACAGTTGCTCTACACACTACACACTACACACACACCGCGCTGACGTCACGGCGCTGTACAAGCACCGCGAGGGCAGCGCGTCCGAGCGCCTCGCGCTGTGGAACGGCGTGCGCTACTCCGAGCGGGCCAAGAGGTGCGCTCTACAGTTGCTCTACACACTACACACTACACACACACCGCGCTGACGTCACGGCGCTGTACAAGCACCGCGAGGGCAGCGCGTCCGAGCGCCTCGCGCTGTGGAACGGCGTGCGCTACTCCGAGCGGGCCAAGAGGTGCGCTCTACAGTTGCTCTACACACTACACACTACACACACACCGCGCTGACGTCACGGCGCTGTACAAGCACCGCGAGGGCAGCGCGTCCGAGCGCCTCGCGCTGTGGAACGGCGTGCGCTACTCCGAGCGGGCCAAGAGGTGCGCTCTACAGTTGCTCTACACACTACACACTACACACACACCGCGCTGACGTCACGGCGCTGTACAAGCACCGCGAGGGCAGCGCGTCCGAGCGCCTCGCGCTGTGGAACGGCGTGCGCTACTCCGAGCGGGCCAAGAGGTGCGCTCTACAGTTGCTCTACACACTACACACTACACACACACCGCGCTGACGTCACGGCGCTGTACAAGCACCGCGAGGGCAGCGCGTCCGAGCGCCTCGCGCTGTGGAACGGCGTGCGCTACTCCGAGCGGGCCAAGAGGTGCGCTCTACAGTTGCTCTACACACTACACACTACACACACACCGCGCTGACGTCACGGCGCTGTACAAGCACCGCGAGGGCAGCGCGTCCGAGCGCCTCGCGCTGTGGAACGGCGTGCGCTACTCCGAGCGGGCCAAGAGGTGCGCTCTACAGTTGCTCTACACACTACACACTACACACACACCGCGCTGACGTCACGGCGCTGTACAAGCACCGCGAGGGCAGCGCGTCCGAGCGCCTCGCGCTGTGGAACGGCGTGCGCTACTCCGAGCGGGCCAAGAGGTGCGCTCTACAGTTGCTCTACACACTACACACTACACACACACCGCGCTGACGTCACGGCGCTGTACAAGCACCGCGAGGGCAGCGCGTCCGAGCGCCTCGCGCTGTGGAACGGCGTGCGCTACTCCGAGCGGGCCAAGAGGTGCGCTCTACAGTTGCTCTACACACTACACACTACACACACACCGCGCTGACGTCACGGCGCTGTACAAGCACCGCGAGGGCAGCGCGTCCGAGCGCCTCGCGCTGTGGAACGGCGTGCGCTACTCCGAGCGGGCCAAGAGGTGCGCTCTACAGTTGCTCTACACACTACACACTACACACACACCGCGCTGACGTCACGGCGCTGTACAAGCACCGCGAGGGCAGCGCGTCCGAGCGCCTCGCGCTGTGGAACGGCGTGCGCTACTCCGAGCGGGCCAAGAGGTGCGCTCTACAGTTGCTCTACACACTACACACTACACACACACCGCGCTGACGTCACGGCGCTGTACAAGCACCGCGAGGGCAGCGCGTCCGAGCGCCTCGCGCTGTGGAACGGCGTGCGCTACTCCGAGCGGGCCAAGAGGTGCGCTCTACAGTTGCTCTACACACTACACACTACACACACACCGCGCTGACGTCACGGCGCTGTACAAGCACCGCGAGGGCAGCGCGTCCGAGCGCCTCGCGCTGTGGAACGGCGTGCGCTACTCCGAGCGGGCCAAGAGGTGCGCTCTACAGTTGCTCTACACACTACACACTACACACACACCGCGCTGACGTCACGGCGCTGTACAAGCACCGCGAGGGCAGCGCGTCCGAGCGCCTCGCGCTGTGGAACGGCGTGCGCTACTCCGAGCGGGCCAAGAGGTGCGCTCTACAGTTGCTCTACACACTACACACTACACACACACCGCGCTGACGTCACGGCGCTGTACAAGCACCGCGAGGGCAGCGCGTCCGAGCGCCTCGCGCTGTGGAACGGCGTGCGCTACTCCGAGCGGGCCAAGAGGTGCGCTCTACAGTTGCTCTACACACTACACACTACACACACACCGCGCTGACGTCACGGCGCTGTACAAGCACCGCGAGGGCAGCGCGTCCGAGCGCCTCGCGCTGTGGAACGGCGTGCGCTACTCCGAGCGGGCCAAGAGGTGCGCTCTACAGTTGCTCTACACACTACACACTACACACACACCGCGCTGACGTCACGGCGCTGTACAAGCACCGCGAGGGCAGCGCGTCCGAGCGCCTCGCGCTGTGGAACGGCGTGCGCTACTCCGAGCGGGCCAAGAGGTGCGCTCTACAGTTGCTCTACACACTACACACTACACACACACCGCGCTGACGTCACGGCGCTGTACAAGCACCGCGAGGGCAGCGCGTCCGAGCGCCTCGCGCTGTGGAACGGCGTGCGCTACTCCGAGCGGGCCAAGAGGTGCGCTCTACAGTTGCTCTACACACTACACACTACACACACACCGCGCTGACGTCACGGCGCTGTACAAGCACCGCGAGGGCAGCGCGTCCGAGCGCCTCGCGCTGTGGAACGGCGTGCGCTACTCCGAGCGGGCCAAGAGGTGCGCTCTACAGTTGCTCTACACACTACACACTACACACACACCGCGCTGACGTCACGGCGCTGTACAAGCACCGCGAGGGCAGCGCGTCCGAGCGCCTCGCGCTGTGGAACGGCGTGCGCTACTCCGAGCGGGCCAAGAGGTGCGCTCTACAGTTGCTCTACACACTACACACTACACACACACCGCGCTGACGTCACGGCGCTGTACAAGCACCGCGAGGGCAGCGCGTCCGAGCGCCTCGCGCTGTGGAACGGCGTGCGCTACTCCGAGCGGGCCAAGAGGTGCGCTCTACAGTTGCTCTACACACTACACACTACACACACACCGCGCTGACGTCACGGCGCTGTACAAGCACCGCGAGGGCAGCGCGTCCGAGCGCCTCGCGCTGTGGAACGGCGTGCGCTACTCCGAGCGGGCCAAGAGGTGCGCTCTACAGTTGCTCTACACACTACACACTACACACACACCGCGCTGACGTCACGGCGCTGTACAAGCACCGCGAGGGCAGCGCGTCCGAGCGCCTCGCGCTGTGGAACGGCGTGCGCTACTCCGAGCGGGCCAAGAGGTGCGCTCTACAGTTGCTCTACACACTACACACTACACACACACCGCGCTGACGTCACGGCGCTGTACAAGCACCGCGAGGGCAGCGCGTCCGAGCGCCTCGCGCTGTGGAACGGCGTGCGCTACTCCGAGCGGGCCAAGAGGTGCGCTCTACAGTTGCTCTACACACTACACACTACACACACACCGCGCTGACGTCACGGCGCTGTACAAGCACCGCGAGGGCAGCGCGTCCGAGCGCCTCGCGCTGTGGAACGGCGTGCGCTACTCCGAGCGGGCCAAGAGGTGCGCTCTACAGTTGCTCTACACACTACACACTACACACACACCGCGCTGACGTCACGGCGCTGTACAAGCACCGCGAGGGCAGCGCGTCCGAGCGCCTCGCGCTGTGGAACGGCGTGCGCTACTCCGAGCGGGCCAAGAGGTGCGCTCTACAGTTGCTCTACACACTACACACTACACACACACCGCGCTGACGTCACGGCGCTGTACAAGCACCGCGAGGGCAGCGCGTCCGAGCGCCTCGCGCTGTGGAACGGCGTGCGCTACTCCGAGCGGGCCAAGAGGTGCGCTCTACAGTTGCTCTACACACTACACACTACACACACACCGCGCTGACGTCACGGCGCTGTACAAGCACCGCGAGGGCAGCGCGTCCGAGCGCCTCGCGCTGTGGAACGGCGTGCGCTACTCCGAGCGGGCCAAGAGGTGCGCTCTACAGTTGCTCTACACACTACACACTACACACACACCGCGCTGACGTCACGGCGCTGTACAAGCACCGCGAGGGCAGCGCGTCCGAGCGCCTCGCGCTGTGGAACGGCGTGCGCTACTCCGAGCGGGCCAAGAGGTGCGCTCTACAGTTGCTCTACACACTACACACTACACACACACCGCGCTGACGTCACGGCGCTGTACAAGCACCGCGAGGGCAGCGCGTCCGAGCGCCTCGCGCTGTGGAACGGCGTGCGCTACTCCGAGCGGGCCAAGAGGTGCGCTCTACAGTTGCTCTACACACTACACACTACACACACACCGCGCTGACGTCACGGCGCTGTACAAGCACCGCGAGGGCAGCGCGTCCGAGCGCCTCGCGCTGTGGAACGGCGTGCGCTACTCCGAGCGGGCCAAGAGGTGCGCTCTACAGTTGCTCTACACACTACACACTACACACACACCGCGCTGACGTCACGGCGCTGTACAAGCACCGCGAGGGCAGCGCGTCCGAGCGCCTCGCGCTGTGGAACGGCGTGCGCTACTCCGAGCGGGCCAAGAGGTGCGCTCTACAGTTGCTCTACACACTACACACTACACACACACCGCGCTGACGTCACGGCGCTGTACAAGCACCGCGAGGGCAGCGCGTCCGAGCGCCTCGCGCTGTGGAACGGCGTGCGCTACTCCGAGCGGGCCAAGAGGTGCGCTCTACAGTTGCTCTACACACTACACACTACACACACACCGCGCTGACGTCACGGCGCTGTACAAGCACCGCGAGGGCAGCGCGTCCGAGCGCCTCGCGCTGTGGAACGGCGTGCGCTACTCCGAGCGGGCCAAGAGGTGCTCTACATACATGCTGCTCTACATACATGCTGCTCTACATACATGCTGCTCTACATACATGCTGCTCTACATACATGCTGCTCTACATACATGCTGCTCTACATACATGCTGCTCTACATACATGCTGCTCTACATACATGCTGCTCTACATACATGCTGCTCTACATACATGCTGCTCTACATACATGCTGCTCTACATATACAACATGCACACGTCGCTCTACAACAAACACGCAACACATCAAACTACATATCGCTCTACATACCACTCTACTTACCACTCTACATGTCACTCTACATGTCACTCTACATGTCACTCTACATGCTGCTCTGCATGCTACATGCAACACGTCGCTCTACATATACACGTCGCTATACATACTGACTGCGCCTCTACATATCGCTCTATATACCGGTCTACATACCGCATCACATACCGCTGTACATGCCACTCTACATGCTGCTCTACATGCTACATGCAACACGCCACTCTACACATCGCTATACATACTGACTGCGCCTTAACATGTCGCTCTACAATAAACACGCAACACATCACTTCTACATATCGCTCTACATACCACTCTACATGTCACTCTACATGCTGCTCTACATGCTACATGCAACACGTTGCTCTATATATCGCTATGCATACTGACTGCGCCTTGACACGTCGCTCTACATATCGCTATATACACTGCGCCTTGACACGTCGCTCTACAAAAAACACGCAACACATCACTCTAGATACCACTCTACGTGTCACTCTACATGTCACTCTACATGCTACATGCAACACGTCGCTCTATATATCGCTATGCATACTGACTGCGCCTTGACACGTCGCTCTACAATAAACATGCTCTACATGCTACATGCAACACGTCGCTCTATATATCTCTATATATACTGACTGCGCCTTAACATGTCGCTCTACATACTAACGCAACACGTTGCTCTACATTCTGCATAGTGCACGTCGTTCTACATATCGCTATTCATACTGACTGCGCCTTAACATGTCGCTCTACATTCTGCATAGTGCACGTCGCTCTACAAATCGCTATACATACTGACTGCACCTTTACATGTCGCTATACATACTGACTGCGCCTTAACATGTCGCTATACATACTGACTGCGCCTTAACATGTCGCTATACATACTGACTGCGCCTTAACATGTCGCTCTACATACTACATGCAACACGTAACTCTACACATCGCTTTACATACTGACTGCGCCTCTATATGTCGCTCTAAATACTAATCGCAACACGTCGCTCTACATTCTGCACTCTGCCCGTCGCTCTATATATTAACTATGTGCTCTACATTCTGTACTCTCCGTTGCTTAAATACCATCTGCGTCTCTACATGTCACACCATCTATAATGCACTCTACTCACCGCACTTAATACAACATGCAAAATGAACGCTCTACACACTGCTCTCGACCCGCCGCTCTCTATATACCGCCCCACTACATTCACATGACGTTTTACATATAGCTCCGCTACACACTAAATACAACATACTACATTCTACACGATGCTCTACATACCACACTCTACGTGACGTTAAACACACTATCCACACTAAACCACTTTCCCCAAATCAACTAAACAACCACTTTCCCCATTCCAGGTACTACGCAGTAGCCTCCTCTTTAACTAACGACGTTACGTTCAAGCTGCGAGACATCGACACAGTGCCCATCGGCAAGGACTTCAGGGTCACTGTGGATATTGAGAACACATCTGATCAGGTAATTAATTATTTAGTGTATGATGATTATTTTAATTATACTTAATAATAGAAAATATACAAAGGCAATAATATCATATACTTACTGGTCCTTCGAGCCGGATTTAGATAAACAAAAAGTAATCCTTCATTTAGAATGCTTTTGTTTAAAATAGTTGAAAGTATACACTCATTGTTTACCTAATGTAAGCCTTCTCATTATTTTTATTTTGCCTTACAGGGTCGTAACATAAAAGCAGCGTTATCAGCCACAAGTGTCTTCTACAATGGTGTCAAAGCGGATCTGCTAAAGAAGGTCGAAGGCAAAATCTTCGTGGGACCTCAGAAAAGTATGTATTTTTTCTTTCAGGTAGTTACTTATTTTGAGTCTCAAAAATTATATGGCTTGAGTAGTCCATTATTATACATATCAAAAGCAATTCAAATAGAAAGCGATATAAGCGATAATAGATCGAATTTGTGTGTTGGAACACAAACATTCGATCACGAAGCGGGATTCGAACCCGCGTCTTCCGCCAAGATCAGATTTTATTTCGCTTGAATCGAATTATCTAGAAATAATTTAATTCTTAATCATTTTGAGTGCTATAATTTCTAGCTTTGAAAGTTCTTTTTAGTAGTACTTAAATAATAATCCAAATTTATTTTCCAGAGGAACAAGTCAGCATACTAGTAACAGCAGAGGAGTATCTCCCAAAATTGGTAGAATATTGCAATGTGAAGATATCAGCAATGGCCATAGTGGACGATACCAAGCAGTCCTGGGCTGATGATGATGACTTCCAAGTGTTGAAGCCTAATATTAATATTAAGGTAAGTGGAGAAATTTTGATGGATAAAATATTTGGTTATAGTTATTACTTTTGGTAGTTTTCATTTCAGATCAAATTCAGGATTCTTAGGTTCTTACTATTCTTGCTATGTTAGAGGTTTTCATCAAATAAAATTTGAGAAACTTTCAAAAATTAGAAAAAATATCGATTTCGAGACGGGATTCGAAGCCGCGTCTTTTTTCCATACCGGGGCAACACGTAGAATCACGGCCACCAGCCTGGTGAACGAAATTTTCTATTCTTTAAAAATGTATTCATATTTTACATCTTATCTAGGTGAGATCGTGGTCTTCCCTAGCTATATGAATAAAAAACAGTGTCATATTACTCTAAAATTTTAATACTGACAATACAAAGCTATAAAGACTACTAATTATGGATATGTATTAAAAAATCTGAATATAAAAAAAATAACGAAAAAATATTTTTTTTTAATACATTTTCTCCATCCCCCAGTTCAACGAGGACCTCATCCTCGGTTCCCCCTGTACCCTGGAGCTGTCGTTCCCCAACCCCCTGGAGCACCCCCTCACGGGGGGGGAGTTCCGTCTCTCCAGCAGTGGGGTCACTCCGCGCACTGTGAGGTTGCCCGTGGGGGATGTTGACGGGAAGGGGTTGGTTACTGCCACACTGCAGGTTCAGCCTACTGTAAGTATTTTCCTACTAGAATTATCATTTACACTGCAGGTTCAACCTACTGTAAGTATTTTCCTACTAGAATTATCATTTACACTGCAGGTTCAACCTACTGTAAGTATTTTCCTACTAGAATTATCATTTACACTGCAGGTTCAACCTACTGTAAGTATTTTCCTACTAGAATTATCATTTACACTGCAGGTTCAACCTACTGTAAGTATTTTCCTACTAGAATTATCATTTACACTGCAGGTTCAACCTACTGTAAGTATTTTCCTACTAAAATTATCATTTACACTGCAGGTTCAACCTACTGTAAGTATTTTCCTACTAGAATTATCATTTACACTGCAGGTTCAACCTACTGTAAGTATTTTCATACTAGAATTATCATTTACACTGCAGGTACAACCTACTGTAAGTATTTTCCTACTAGAATTATCATTTACACTGCAGGTTCAACCTACTGTAAGTATTTTCCTACTAGAATTATCATTTACACTGCAGGTTCAACCTACTGTATTTTCCTACTAGAATTATCATTTACACTGCAGGTTCAACCTACTGTAAGTATTTTCCTACTAGAATTATCATTTACACTGCAGGTTCAACCTACTGTATTTTCCTACTAGAATTATCATTTACACTGCAGGTTCAACCTACTGTAAGTATTTTCCTACTAGAATTATCATTTACACTGCAGGTTCAACCTACTGTAAGTATTTTCATACTAGAATTATCATTTACACTGCAGGTACAACCTACTGTAAGTATTTTCCTACTAGAATTATCATTTACACTGCAGGTTCAACCTACTGTAAGTATTTTCCTACTAGAATTATCATTTACACTGCAGGTTCAACCTACTGTATTTTCCTACTAGAATTATCATTTACACTGCAGGTTCAACCTACTGTAAGTATTTTCCTACTAGAATTATCATTTACACTGCAGGTTCAACCTACTGTAAGTATTTTCATACTAGAATTATCATTTACACTGCAGGTTCAACCTACTGTAAGTATTTTCCTACTAGAATTATCATTTACACTGCAGGTTCAACCTACTGTAAGTATTTTCCTACTAGAATTATCATTTACACTGCAGGTTCAACCTACTGTAAGTATTTTCCTACTAGAATTATCATTTACACTGCAGGTTCAACCTACTGTAAGTATTTTCATACTAGAATTATCATTTACACTGCAGGTACAACCTACTGTAAGTATTTTCCTACTAGAATTATCATTTACACTGCAGGTTCAACCTACTGTACCTAAGTATTTTCCTACTAGAATTATCATTTACACTGCAGGTTCAACCTACTGTATTTTCCTACTAGAATTATCATTTACACTGCAGGTTCAACCTACTGTAAGTATTTTCCTACTAGAATTATCATTTACACTGCAGGTTCAACCTACTGTAAGTATTTTCCTACTAGAATTATCATTTACACTGCAGGTTCAACCTACTGTAAGTATTTTCCTACTAGAATTATCATTTACACTGCAGGTTCAACCTACTGTAAGTATTTTCATACTAGAATTATGTTATTTTATATCGACAATATCACTCATATACGAACTATTTAGTAGCGACATGTAGCAAGATGTGTGTTAGGTTTTGATATGTTCGGTTTTTAAAATATAGTTTTTGTTCTTGTCTGTCATCAAGCGTTTTTATTTTATTAGAGGTTATGGGCCCAGATTTTTAGTTGAAAATGACGACGAATTATCTTGTTAGTGTGCCTAAATTGAAAGGACGAGAAAACTACAGCGAATGGGCTTTTGCGGCTGAGAATTTTCTGGTGCTGGAGGGATTGTCTGATTGCATCAAGTCGGAGACTGTACCAGCAGAAATAGGAGCAGCAGGTGACGCGAAAACCAGAGCTAAGCTGATCATGACAATAGATTCGTCGCTTTATGTGCATATAAAAAGTGTACAAACGACACATGAGCTGTGGAAGAAATTGAAGAACCTATTTGATGACTCAGGATTCACGAGAAGAATCAGTTTGCTGAGGAGTTTGATTTCAATACGACTCGAAAATAGTGCTTCAATGACTTCGTACGTGACACAAATCATTGAAACAAGCCAAAAATTAAGCGGTACGGGCTTTAATATCAATGATGAGTGGGTCGCATCGCTTTTGTTAGCGGGATTAACAGAAAAATATTCCCCTATGATAATGGCGATTGAGCATTGCGGCATACCATTGACATCAGACGCCATTAAAACAAAATTATTGGACATGGAAGAAAGTGGAAATGGCAAAGACAGTAGCGCTTCCAATTCCAGTGGAGCATTTGCGAGTTATAAGATGAAACGGAATGTTGGTAACACTGAACAGATATCAAACTTGTCAAAGTCAAAACCAAAAGTCATTAGATGCTACAAATGTAAACAAACAGGACATTATCGCAATCAATGTACATTTTCGGACAAAAATGCGTCGAATACAAATAAAAATGAACGCACAAGAAGTAACGCGTTTAGCGCCGTGTTCCTGAATGGTGAATTTTGTAAAAGTGACTGGTATATTGACTCCGGGGCGAGTGTTCATCTTACCGCGAACGAAGAATGGTTGTCAAATGTGTCGCGAGATGTTATGATCAAAGAAATTGTCGTGGCAAATAAAGATAAAATACCAGTAGTATGTACTGGAGATGTGCAGATTACGACAAAGACGCATGCCTGTGAATACGATATTACAGTGGAAGATGTATTATGCGTGCCGAAGTTGACTACAAATCTGTTGTCTGTTAGTCAACTTATATCAAAAGGAAACAAAGTTTCATTCAACAATAATGGATGTCAGATTTTCAACCAAGCAGGAGTATTAGTGGCTACAGCGAGTCTGTTGAATGGTGTGTATAAACTAAACATGCCTGAGTGTTGTTCATCGGCTGCAGTGATGGTGTCCAGTGAAGTTTGGCATCGACGTCTAGGTCATGTCAACAGCCAGTATTTGAACAAGATGCAAGATGCTGTACAGGGATTGACACTTGATAGTAAGACTGATATATCAAAGTCATCATGTGTTGCATGCTGTGAGGGGAAGCAGAGCCGCTTACCTTTTCCCAAAGAAGGTAACAGAAGTGCTGAGTTGCTACATATTGTGCATACTGATCTCTGCGGACCAATGGAAAATCTATCTCTAGGTGGTTCTAGATACTTTATGCTGTTCATAGACGATTTTAGTCGTATGACATACATTTATTTTTTGAAAAGTAAAGATGAGGCATTAACATGTTTTCAACAGTATAAAGCAGAGGTTGAGAATCAACTTAATTGCAGCATAAAGATCTTGAGAAGTGACAACGGGACAGAATTCTGCAACAGTAAGTTTGACAATTTTTTGAAGTCGCATGGGATTGTACATCACAAAACGAACCCATACACTCCCGAGCAGAATGGCCTCTCGGAACGATATAATCGGACTGTCGTTGAGAAAGCCAAGTGTCTACTGTTTGATGCAGGTCTCGAGAAAAGGTTTTGGGCAGAGGCGGCACACACAGCAGTGTACTTACAGAACAGAACTGTGACCGCATCATTAAATTATAAAACTCCTTTCGAGATATGGACAGGCAGAAAGCCTGATGTAAGTCATCTTCGTGTTTTCGGTAGTACAGTCATGGTACACGTGCCGAAACAAAAGAGATTAAAGTGGGACAGAAAGTCTGATAAATGTATCCTTGTCGGCTATTCCAATGAGGTCAAAGGGTACAGAATTTACAACCCGAAGACTAATGCCATTACTACCAGTCGAGATGTTATAGTGTTGGAGAAGATGGAGACAGAGAGTGATCTGAAGGTACAGGAAAATTGTTCAGATGAAGTGAATATGGTTCCAGTGGAGGAAAAAGACTTGACACCTCAGGAAGATTCACTTGAACAATCAGAGAGCTCGAACACAGATGACAGCAGTGAACTATATGTACCTTGTGAAGAAGACACATTAGATAGCTCTGAGACTGGTACAACAGACAGTGAAGACTCCATTATATTGAACAATGTCAACATAATATCTGGTCCCCGGCGTAGGCAGCAGCCAGACAGATATGGATTTGCAAGTGCTTGTATAAAAGATGACAACATGTTCATGGATGAGATATCCTTGCAGGAAGCTTTGGAAGGTCCAGAGAAAGAACATTGGTTAGCGGCAGTACAGGATGAGCTACAGTCATTCGAGAATCATAGTGCATGGGAACTCGTAGATGTACCAAAAGATGGTACTATAGTGCAGTGCAAGTGGGTGTTACGAAAAAAGTACGATAGTGAAAACAATGTGCGTTATCGTGCTCGTTTGGTGGCAAAGGGCTTCACCCAAAAATATGGTGTAGATTACACAGAAACATTTTCGCCTGTAGTGAGACATACAACTCTTCGACTATTATTTGCATTGTCTGTAAAGTTAGGTATGGATGTTCACCATTTAGATGTCAAGACTGCTTTCTTGAATGGTGATTTAGAGGAAACCATTTACATGAAAATGCCAGATTGTTATAATAGTAGTAGTTCAGATCATAAAGTATTGAAACTTAAAAAGGCCATTTATGGACTTAAGCAAGCCTCTAGAGCTTGGAATAAAAAGGTTGATAATTGTTTGATCAGTAATGGTTACAAAAGGTCAAAAATAGAACCATGTATGTATACAAAGAATATTAATAATTGTAAGACCATTGTGACAGTCTATGTCGACGATTTCTTTATATTTTCCAATGATATAATTGAAACTAATAACTTGAAACAGATTTTATCTAATAATTTCAGCATTAAGGACTTAGGTGAAGCTAAATTATGTCTTGGAATGAATGTAACCTTCAATAAAGATAAAGGATATGTAACTTTGAGTCAGGAAGCTTATATTGATAAACTTTTAAGCAGATTTAATTTAAGTGATTGTAAGACTGTTGATACTCCGATGGAGGTCAAATTAAATGTAAATAAAGGTTCAGTAGGGGCAAATAGTCATGTGCCCTATCAACAACTAATTGGTAGTTTGATGTACTTGTCAGTCTTAACTAGGCCAGATATTAGTTACTCTATAAGTTTTTTAAGTCAGTTTAATAATTGTCACACAAAAGAGCATTGGGAATATGCAAAAAGAGTATTAAGGTATTTAAAACGAACTAAATGTTATGGAATAAAATATTGTAAAGAAGGTAATTCAGAAATAACAGGCTATGTAGATGCTGATTGGGCTTCTAACTCTGAAGATAGGAGATCATATACTGGAATGTGTTTTTTGTTATCTGATGGTGTAATATCATGGGAGTGTAGAAAACAGAAATGTGTAGCCCTCTCTAGCACTGAATCAGAGTATATTGGTCTATCTGAAGCATGTAGAGAAGCATTATATCTTAAGGAATTACAATATGAAATAACCAATAAGATGTACACTATTTGCATATTTAATGATAACCAAGGTGCGCAGAAGCTGTGTGCAAATCCAGCATTTCATAAACGTACAAAGCATATCGATATTAAATATCATTTTTGTTGTGATCTAGTAAGAGATAAAATTGTTAAGGTGCTGTATTTGCCAACAGCTGATATGCCAGCTGATATTCTTACTAAAAGTTTATGTTCAGCAAAACATTATAAATTTATGTTGCTTCTTGGCATAGTTTGTATAGAATAATTTTGTATATGATTGTTTAGTGAATATTGTGATAAGTAGGGGTGTTATTTTATATCGACAATATCACTCATATACGAACTATTTAGTAGCGACATGTAGCAAGATGTGTGTTAGGTTTTGATATGTTCGGTTTTTAAAATATAGTTTTTGTTCTTGTCTGTCATCAAGCGTTTTTATTTTATTAGAAATTATCATTTACACTGCAGGTACAACCTACTGTAAGTATTTTCCTACAAGAATTATCATTTACACTGCAGGTTCAACCTACTGTAAGTATTTTCCTACTAGAATTATCATTTACACTGCAGGTTCAGCCTACTGTAAGTATTTTCATACTAGAATTATCATTTACACTGAAGGTTCAGCCTACTGTAAGTATTTTCATACTAGAATTATCATTTACACTGCAGGTTCAACCTACTGTAAGTATTTTCATACTAGAATTATCATTTACACTGCAGGTTCAACCTACTGTAAGTATTTTCCTACTAGAATTATCATTTACACTGCAGGTTCAACCTACTGTAAGTATTTTCCTACTAGAATTATCATTTACACTGCAGGTTCAACCTACTGTAAGTATTTTCCTACTAGAATTATCATTTACACTGCAGGTACAACCTACTGTAAGTATTTTCATACTAGAATTATCATTTACACTGCAGGTTCAACCTACTGTAAGTATTTTCCTACTAGAATTATCATTTACACTGCAGGTTCAACCTACTGTAAGTATTTTCATACTAGAATTATCATTTACACTGCAGGTACAACCTACTGTAAGTATTTTCCTACTAGAATTATCATTTACACTGCAGGTTCAACCTACTGTAAGTATTTTCCTACTAGAATTATCATTTACACTGCAGGTTCAACCTACTGTAAGTATTTTCATACAAGAATTATAATTTACACTGCAGGTTCAGCCTACTGTAAGTATTTTCATACTAGAATTATCATTTACACTGAAGGTTCAGCCTACTGTAAGTATTTTCCTACTAGAATTATCATTTACACTGCAGGTACAACCTACTGTAAGTATTTTCATACTAGAATTATCATTTACACTGCAGGTTCAACCTACTGTAAGTATTTTCCTACTAGAATTATCATTTACACTGCAGGTTCAACCTACTGTAAGTATTTTCATACTAGAATTATCATTTACACTGCAGGTACAACCTACTGTAAGTATTTTCCTACTAGAATTATCATTTACACTGCAGGTTCAACCTACTGTAAGTATTTTCCTACTAGAATTATCATTTACACTGCAGGTACAACCTACTGTAAGTATTTTCCTACTAGAATTATCATTTACACTGCAGGTTCAACCTACTGTAAGTATTTTCCTACTAGAATTATCATTTACACTGCAGGTACAACCTACTGTAAGTATTTTCCTACTAGAATTATCATTTACACTGCAGGTTCAACCTACTGTAAGTATTTTCATACTAGAATTATCATTTTCAGCATCACCAGCAATAATATTTTCTTCATCATACTGTGAATCATTACCCAGGTCAAGGTTACAGTGCCGGTGTAGCTTACTGTAAGTAGTGTCATTAGTAATAGTTTGATCAGCAAGATCCTGAAATATTTTTCAGGCATGATTGTCATTGTTATCATCATCATTATTTGCTAAAAATGGTATTACCCACTTTATTAGTGTCATTATTAATAGTTTGATCAGCAAAATCCTGAAAGATCATTACCCACTTTGCAGTGTCATTACTAGCATCATTTTTGATATTATCAGCAACAATATGGTCACAAATGTCCTGATTTATCTGGTCACTACACTGTCGTTGCGATCTACTGTGAGTATTGTGTCTATGTTATAGTCAAACCCCGAAGCTCGGACACTCTTAGGATGGACTGGTCAAACCTCAGGTTTGGCATAATGACTTTGTCAAAGCCCAAATAAATGAGATATTTCGGCCTTTTACTAAACAGTTTTCGTCATTCGTTGTTAGTTGAGGCGTCTTATGCGCGTGCGATGCCTATGCTGCGTTCGCCTGCGCCCGAGACTGCTGCTGATTTCGGTCAAAGGGTGAAATTCAAATCTATTTCGAGGATTGCCCGATGGATTTTGCCAAACCTAAGATAAACCAGTCCTTCCGCGATGAGATTGTGTTTCGGGATTTGACTATAACATCTACACTAGCTTAAGCAAAAACCTTACCATCATCATTAGGATAATTATTTTCACTGTCGTCAATAGTGTCAACCTAAGCAAAGACATGATCAATATCATTATAACCTACTATCATTATTAGCCTACTTTAAGCATCGTTGCTAGAATCATATTTTTTAGCATTATTTAGCATAACATGGTCTCCCTGACCATCGTCAAATTTCAAATAGAAATCTGTCTCATTATAAAGCATATTGTTAGTATACAAAGTCTCACCTAATTCAATTTAAATATGTAATATCTAATATACTTATGTTTAATTCCAGAAACTGGGCAAGATCAACTTCGTAGCGACGTTCAAATCCAACGAACTGAAGGACATCAACGGAGCGGCTTCTGCTGAAGTTTTCGACGCGTAAAGTTAATAAGAATATAGTATTTCTGTTCATAATCTGTACGACTATTGATAAAATTGTCCTATAATATTATATTGTATTCCCAAATTATCCGACTACCTTTTTTTGAATGAAATTATAAAGTTAAGCATTAGAAATTGTACTTTGAATAAAAAATATGCTACAAACTTTGCATAAAATATATTGTTTCATATAATTAGGTTTAAACATTATATTATGAAATATAATTTAATTATTTTTGTAAGTTATCAGAATAGACTAAGACATCATACTCATAGTGTAAGTTTAGTGCCATAAAATGGTGTTAATGGTAGCTTTATCTTATATTTTGTATCTTTATTTTTACGAGGAGAAAAAATAAAAAACTGTTATAAAAACAAAGAGTTTTATTTATAACTAATCACTACCACTTAACGCTTACTCCAAACCACAAGACAATATTTTGTTCGAATTCATACACCTTAAAATATAAAGCACATTCTTGAAACATTTTTCTTCAATTTTTACATAATTTACGCATATTTCGAAAAGAAATCATACAAAAATGCAAACCCATGCAAATACATTTTAGATACCTTTAAATAAATACCGATACATATTGACACATCACCAAACTCTATGGAGCATTTTGCTAGGACATTCCAAGTTAAATTAGGTATATATATTTATGAATTATTTTCTACTTTTTTTGAAGTTCCATATCAAGATTTTAAAACAAATCCCTAGACTTTGTTGATGTGTTTTAAAGCACTTATAATTATAAAATATGATAGTACATACAACGGACGAAATTATATTTTTGTCTTTGATAATAATTTAGCTTATTGATATATAAAGTGAATAATTTAAATCTTGCTTTGAAAGGATTTTTATTTATCTGACAACACAAAATAAATCAAATATGTCTTATTATGAGCAAATATGAAAATCATCAAAAAATAACACAATTAATATGTACGAATTATAGGTACATATTATATTATAAACATTGAACGAACAAAAAAACTATTGAATAGCTTTGTATTTCATTTTAAATAAATAACTATTTTAACCTTATATGTATCGTTTTGTCACACAAAACCTTATTTGACACTGAAAAACTGAGCAATAAAATATCAATATATAGGGAAAATAATAACTATTTCATATATTATGTGGATCACAATTAACGCAACTGTAGTTGAGGTAACATTATTAATATTATATAGTTCAAAAATAAATGAAAAAGCTAATTCATTTGGTCTTAAAAATGAAAAATATTCTTACAATAGCGACTCTACGGTTTTCACTGTTCTTTTACTTGACAATAGTTTAACAAAAGTAAAATATGTACTTTATTAGATAACTGACTGTAGTCAGACTAGCCTTCCACTAAATACAACTTGATCTTAAAACAAGAGCGTGTGTGCCGAGCACACGTGTCAGAAGTGAAACTTCTTTGGCAAGATTCAAAGGTACCAAAATCGTGGACTCTATGACGTGACAGTATTGCCATGACGCGATCTAGAAATGTTATTCTCAGGGCGGCTAAAGAAGTTTCACTTCAAAAGTAAAACATGTAGATAAAAAATTTATTGCTAATTATGAAAATTGAATAATTGTAAAATTAAAGGACTTTTTTTCGATTGAAATAATTTTTTGTACAACTCTCTTTATTTTGGAATCGAGATTAATTCAATATATAAATGTACTTCCATAATTTTTAGAAAATCTAATTAGCTTTATTTATCAAATTTTCTTAATCGAAAGTATTGCTTTATCTGGATGAATTAAATATATCTCACCAATATTCTCTCTTATATCTGGTATTATTAACTTATATTTTTTCGTAAATAGACAAATACATACATATCTTTGATGCAATAAATTATACGGACTTAAACCCAGTAATATGTTTATACTGTTTACTTTGCAGGAACTTTAGGACGGTAAACAAAACATAATATTATTGACCTGCAAATTTTATCAATAACTGTTAAGCGGTTTTCAATCCATTTAAAAACATTTGACCCACCCTCAAAATCACTATTTGGTATTTATTTCTTACAATAAAAACGATTTTTTTTAACAATATACCAAATATTTCAAGTATAATTTTGTACTCAATAAATAATAAAAAATAAAAATAAAAACTTGGCGCCCAACGTGTCAATAATAAAAAAAAAAACTTGGCGCCCAATGTGGCATAGTTTTTTTTCTTCTAATAAACTTTTTCTTTTCCCGTGATAATTTTCGCATACTCCGTGTAAAAGCGCGGGAACAGTTGTATCGCGAAGTAGACTAGAGACAGATACGCGACTATTGCTAGTGTTAGAATGAGATCGAATACTGCTGGTTTAACGCTGTAACAAAATAAACACAAATTAGTATAATTTCTGTAAAGTTTAGAGAAAAAAAAGAGCGTGTGTGCCGAGCACACGTATCAGAAGTGAAACTTCTTTGGCAAGATTCAAAGATAGGTACCAAAATTGTTGTCTTACTCCATGACGTGACGGTATTGCCATGACGAAACATTGAAATTTTACTCTCAACGCGCCTAAAGAAGTTTCATTTCGATAATTATAACAAATTTAAAAATCATTAAATTTTCGATTTTAAAAGGGTTGAAAAATATGTTTATATAGGAGAGAGGGATGATGTATGAAAACCTAAGGAAATATCTATAAATTATTTTCTTTCATAGCTGAATTAATGATCGTTTACCTACCTATATACATATAAAACGGCCTTGGTCGGTCCGTACAACGCGAACTCCGGCTCACGCTTGTCCACCGCGTGGCTCGAACTCACTACCTCCATGTAACGGGATAATGCTCGCTCTAGGGCGCCTGTTATACCTGTATATAGGAGATTATATTAATTAAATTATAATTAAGGATGAAATAACACGTTTTTTATAATTTTTATGGAAATTTCATAACTTTTTGTACATAAAAATATATTTTCTGTGTTAAAAATCGTTTGTACATAAATTTGAATTCAAGATTATAATATTATAACATGAAAGAATAATAATATCAAAAAGGAAAAGCTACTGGAATTGAGTCAATATAGAGACAAACATTATTGTACTATAAAATTATTTGAGTCCGTTTCATGTTCAAACAAAAATTAAGGGTTTACTCTAGCAAGTCAAATTACATCTTGCAAAAAAAGCAATTGCATCGCGAAAAAATTCATGGATATGCATTATATAAAGTACTAGCTTTCCGCCCGCGGCTTCGCCCGCTTTGTCTAAAACATAATAAATTATATACTAAAACCTTCCTCTTGAATCACTCTATCTATTAAAAAAACCGCATCAAAATCCGTTGCGTAGTTTTAAAGATTTAAGCATACATAGGGACATAGGGACAGAGAAAGCGACTTTGTTTTATACTATGTAGTGATTATTATAGATGTATTTACCTCCAGTCTGTGTAGTAAGAATATGCGGTGAGCGAGATTGCGACGACAAATATTTGTACCACTGCGCCACTGACGACTCGTCTACGTTCTGTAAACGTAATAAATTATTATTAAACAATTTTTGCTATTTATACAAATGCTATTGAAAAATAAATAATTTGGCGTGATGTTTTACGAGTTTTAAATTTTAACCCAATTTCACTAACGAGACTATAATATGACTCATTCATGTATAATGTCACCTCAAGCATTTTATGCTAGTGTGTTACAAAAATACGGACATTTGTAAGATAAATTTCGATTTTTCTATTGTAAATTTTGCAAAACCTTCTTATCAACTCTTTAAGAACGACTAGTATTTTTTTAAATACCCGCAAAACATCATCATTTATAAAAAGTACATTGAAATCTTTCAAATTTTTGTAAGCTGAATCTATACTAACATTATAAAGCTGAAGAGTTTGTTTGAACGCACTCATCTTAGGAACTACTGGTCCTATTTGAAAAATTCTTTCGGTGTTAGATAGCCCATTCATAGAGGAAGGCTATAAGCTATATATCATTACGCTAAGACCAACAGGAGCGGAGCTATGCGGGTGAAACCGCAAAGCACAGCTAGTAAAAAATAACTTACCAACGCGTCATCATACAAAACGGCATCTTCTTCATTGGTTTCATCGGTAATATTATACACGTGAGATGCGAGCGCTCGCGCAGTGAGCTTAATGTTTTCCATCAAATTGTGCACAGCCGTTTCCGAGGGCGTGTCTAGGAGGGAACTGCGCGATGGCGATTTGTGACTCTGAAATTATTAAATTACATTATGATATTATAATGCTTGAATTAATTTTAATATTTTTGTGTGTTTGTTTTTACGCGAGTATTATACATGTACATGTAGACATTAACGGGATAATAATACATTGAGTAAATCGCGTTTAAAATCTTTAATTTCTAAAGGAATTAATGATATTATCTATTTTGCACTCAATTTCGTCGTTTTAGTAGATAATAATAGATCTACATTTTAAGTCAAGGATGGGAGAAAATTCATTAAATTTCACTGTGTAGTTTTTGTGAACTTAGTAACTTGAACGTGATTTTTTTTCATTTTTAAATTGACATTATTGCACCTTATAATCAGTGTGATTTTTTATCATTTGAGTTATATCTGCAGCGAACTGACGGGCCACTTTACCTGCAGCGAATTGACGGGCCACTTTACCTGCAGCGAACTGACAGGCCACTTTACCTGCAGCGAACTGACAGGCCACTTTACCTACAGCGAACTGACGGGTCACTTTACCTGCAGCGAACTGACGGGCCACTTCAGCTGTAGCGAACTGACGGGCAACTTCATCTGTAGCGAACTGACGGGCCGCCACTTTACCCGCAGCGAACTGACAGGCCACTTCAGCCGTAGCGAACTGACGGGCTACTTTACCTGCAGCGAACTGACGGGCCACTTTAGCTGCAGCGAACTGACGGGCCACTTTACCTGCAGCGAACTGACGGGCCACTTTACCTGCAGCGAACTGACGAGCCACTTTAGCTGCAGCGAACGTTGTTTTGCCACTTTAACTGCAACAACTTGACGTTCCACTAAAAAAACTCATAAAAGAATGTACCTGCAGTGCGCTGAGCGTCAATGCGGTCAGTCGTCGTATACTGAACCGCTCGTGGGGCCAAGCCAGTAGCTCGTCCGCGAGGTTGATCTTCTTGTGCAGAGCGCGCACTTGCAAACGGGACAGTATAGAGTGCGCAGGGCTCCCGGGACGAGGGGGCTTCGACACGTGCAGGGATGGAGCGCCTGATGTGAGCGAGTCGAGACATAGCACGAAGGATACGTCCTGGAATGGTAAGGGATTCATGGCAAAATTTGTTTAAAAAAAAAGAATAACGATATATGGAAATAGGCATGACGACAGTATCCATAAATGATCGTATTAGTGTTTTTAAGGGAAAATGTATAATAAATAAATTAAATATAGTGACTTAGAAATCTTAAAAACATTAAGATTAATGAGATTATCAATAAAATAAAACATTGAAATTCTGCAGTTCGCCATTTTGACTAAAACACGCGTGACGTCACGCTTAAGTAAACAACTCACGTCAGATGTGTTTTGTTGTTATGAATATGTTGAGAATACGCATTTTTATTTATTTTCTATTGTTTCACGTATGCTTTATCGACTCAGAACAGAAATATAATTGCGAATTCACGAATACGTGGTTCGGGATTCTCCGCGCCAACTTTATACAATCATTTCTTATGATTTTCTCGCTTGAAATAATTACTAACACATTTTTGAGCATTATTTTTATGTGGATTCACACTGCAATACTGCACACCACTTATAAACTTTGAAATTCGTTTCTATAACACATATTAAATAAATATTTTTTTAATTTTCTTCGCAATGCGTATAAATAATTACGTATTTACGACGTCACGCCTACGCCATGACACCGGCGAGCTGTTTTGGCACAGTTAATAAATATTTTTTGAAAAATGGCTTTTATCTTCGTTAAATTAAGTATATTACCGAAATATAGGGTTTTTCTTGTATAGTAAACGTATACACACATTATGGAAGAGGATTTCAAAATCTTTCGTCATGCCTATTGTATTATTGTAGATTGTGCTATAATGAGTGTAATTTGTAATTACTATTTTGTAATTTATATTACGTGATTGTAATTACATTACTGTAATTTGTATAACATTGTTGTAATTACAATAAAACTAAAACTCAATCATTTAATTATTCAAGTGGGCTTCGTTTAGAAGCGCTTTTAAATTGTCAAAATACAGAAAAATAATAACTTACCACTAATACATTATATACACATTTAAAGAAAAAGTAACCTTACTATAAGAAATATTTTAATATTTGTAAAAAAATATTGACACATTTTCAATTTAAATAACGACTAAACACTTTTTTTTACCTAAATCAATAATAACATCCCAACACAAACCTGCAGCAACGAAGAATCAGCCGTATCCAAATGTTCCTCCAACCATTTCTTAGTTGCGAAATAATTTAACGAGTGTCCCGTAGACATTAAGGCAAATATCAAAGTTGGTGCGCCTCTCATAGCGGGACTCGAGTAGAGGCGAGAGAAGACACGGGCTAACTCTAGTAGTGCTACAGCACCGGAGGCGTTCGAGTCTGCACCGAATGATAGATCCTGGAATGAATGAACGAATTAATAAAAAAAGACGTGTGACACTCGGGGACTGCCGCGGTAAAGCTATTGCATGCTATGCCTTCAAGCCACACCTCCGCGCCCGTCGGAGTGGGGAGCGTGAGGTTTTTTCGTTACGGAATTTCTGGATTCGGTCCCCGTGCTCAAGGCCCGCGATAAAAGCTATGCAATAGCTTAATAGTAAGAAAAAAATATCTTGTTGAATTTATATTTTTGGTTTTATGGCATTCAAATGCTTTATAAATATAAATTTATAAAGAATAGAAAAAATTCGATCACGAGGCGGGACTCGAACCCGCATCCTTCGCGCCATTCCGGGGCGGATGCCTCACCAACTCAGCCACTCGTGAATCGTCATAAAACCAAAAATATAAATTCAACAAAAAAGGTCGTGTTCCATCGTTACAATATTGTATTCACTGAAAAGTGCTTCATATTGGTTGAAATGGTTGTTAATCATCTCAATAGATGGCGCGCGGTGTGTCCCTTCAGACACATAAAACTGAAAGAATAGAATAAATTCGATCACTCGGGCGGGTCACGAGTGGCTGAGTTGGTGAGGCATCCGCCCCGGAATGGCGCGAAGGATGCGGGTTCGAGTCCCGCCTCGTGATCGAATTTTTTCTATTCTTTATAAATTTATATAAATATCTTGTTACCAAGTAAAAAAGACAAAAAATTATTATTTTATAACAAATTTTGTTTGACAAAAAAATAGGAGGTCCTGAAGTCTCAGTAGAGTTGAGGACCTCCTATTTTTTTGAAGTCGTTTAATAAATTTATATATTTGCTGAACAGGATTTAAAAGTTATGTTTTGATCAGTTAAAGCCAGGCAGCCTGTCATATTTTCGACTATATTTCAATACTCTGTCGAGTGAGTAGAATATTGCCACTCATTGCTAATGTCAAACTACAATATAACATGAATTATCCACAAAAATTGTTATAAAATAAAAAGCCCATACATAGCAGGAGCATCGTAACTAAGTAAAAGATAATTAATATCAAAATCATTTAAAACTAAAAGCTACTCACGGGTACAATGCTAGAAGCGTCATAATGTGCCGCGATCACTATGGTCTGTGTGGACGCTGACCTGCCGACCAACTTGCCGTGTAGTGACACTGGCTTTGACTCCAATTTGTGTGGCGCGGTTGTTGACACCACTAAAATAAGACAACAGATTATTAAATTGAGAAACTATAACTTATAAGATGTAACCTATAATACTTACACTAAATATTTTTCCAGACATACTTCATCACAGGATATATTATATCATTTCGTAAAAATTTTAAGCTATTGCATAGCTTTTATCGCGGGCCTTGAGCGCGGGGACCGAATCCAGAAATTCCGTAACGAAAAAAAACCTCACGCTCCCCACTCCGACGGGCGTGGAGGTGTGGCTTGAAGGCATGCTATGCAATAGCTTTACCGCGGCAGTCCCCGAGTGCCACACGCAGTGGCGTGCCTAGGGTGTAAGGACTGGGCAAGCCCAAATTTTTAAAAGTGTTTGATGGGTACCCTTTTCATGAATAAGATACCTACCTAGGTATACTGTGTAATTATGTTCGTTATAAAACTTATAAAAAAACGTGAACATACCGAATCAAATCTTTTAAATTTTCACGCGCGCCCGCAAACATTTGAGTCAAACGTTTATCATTAAAATCGATAAATTATATTAAACTGTATGACATAATATTATTAATAAAATTGTACAGATCATTTATATTCTAATTCAAAACGCTAATCTTTCTGAAGGAAAGATTTTATAACATCGGAATTATAGAAAGTAGGCGTTTGTTTTAGAATTCAATTACCTAACAGCTCCTTTTCTATGGCAATTATTGATACCTAATTCAGAAAGGCGTTCTTGGCCTTGTGTATTTCTTAACAATTAATACGTACCTATGAATACGATTTAACGATGAGAAAGCACGCTCCGTGGAAGAACTACTACCTACTTACTAGCAGGAATCGTAACTACCAAATGTGCAAGTTTCAACAGCTGGGGATAGGCTTCTTTTAAGCAATAGCACAAAACCATCATAATTTACAACACAATCTGCTGTCGCGACACTCATTTTACCACGAAATTCGAAAAACTTAACCTAAATTACACCGGTATAATCACCCGCTCAAACAAACTATAATAACAATAATATTCACGACGTTCGTTCGCGCAATCGTAACTATCTTCACACTGTTAAAGCCGGGCTTTTTTGGCCATAGAAATTGCTATAGAGTTCTATAGCTAGGTATGTAGCTACTCGGGCGAAATTTCATACGTTAGAAGAGATGAGCGCAAAGCCCGGTAAAAGCCCACGCGTGCAAGCGAGAAAACGCACTGTTTATAATCCATCCAATTTAGATTGTAACGTCAAAATAAAAGGTACAACCTTATTCCGATAGGAAGAAGGATGAAATTAAAAAGTTTACTCGAATTCGTCATTGTTTTAAGCTAAGCGTATTATATATTATATTGTAGGTGAGTTTTCATTGAATTTCGGAGCAAATTATGAATTGCTCATTGCGCGCGAATATTCAAACGTGAATATGGGTATTTTCCTGTCTCGTAGCGAATTTCTAAGGCAAGCCGGGCTTTTCGGCTTGTATGAACGTACCGCCACTGGCCACACGTCTTTTTTTTTTCAATAGATCTAGGTAATTCAAAATCAATGGTCTTATAAAAATTTACATGGTAAATTTTTACTATGTTAAACAATTATTCCTAAAATTTTTGCTTAAAGTTGTGAACAAAAGTGAATAGGCTTTGTCCCTTTTTTATTTTATTATCTATATACTAATATTATAAAGCTGAAGAGTTTGTTTATTTGTTTGAACGCGTTAATCTCAGGAACTACTGGTCCTATTTGAAAAATTCTTTTAGTGTTTGATAACCCATTTATCGAGGAAGGCTATAGGCTATATATCATCACGCTTAGACCAACAGAAGCGAAGCCACGCGGGTGAAACCGCGGAGCGCAGCTAGTTAATTATAAATCTGTTTACAATTTCAATATTTTACTCACCAATTTGATACCCATTAGACGAGACAGTATTAAACATAGCTTCTAGCGCAGTCCCCGACTTCTCATCTGTGATGAAGCTGTGCTGCAGATCCTTGATGATGTACTCAAACTCCGGAGACCATCGTGCAAAGTACACCGGTATGTTGATCTCTTGTTGTGACATCACCGCTTCAAGGAGGTGGATATGCTGGAAAAAGCAATATATATAATTATAAAAATAGTTTTTTGTTGTTGATCTAATGATAGTAAAAGTATATTTAAAAAAAAACAAAGTATATTTTATAATTTATATTGTTACCACAGAACAGTAAAAACAGATAGAAGTGCGATGTGGGCGTGGCCCACGTGTCACTTGTAGGGTAAGATCACACCCCGGACACTCCATACAAAATTATCGTTTTGACAGTCACACTGTAGAGACTGCAAATGTGTGTGTTAACGCTTTATGGTTGGCACATTTGTGAGTAGCGTAAAAAAAAATTCGCGTTTTTCTGATGAAATACATCCGTAAACAGCACAATATCTAACCATTTTCTACGAAAAACGATAATCACAAATCCAAAATAATAAAATTACTTTGTCAATTTGATTAATGTTGTCAATCTTCGTTGCGTATCGTCCCTGTAGAAAAATATGGACCATTTTATGTCTGATCGTGCGGGGTGAGGTAAGTGTTTAATTTTGGCGGGAGGCGGAGAGTGTCCGTTCTGTAGCGTTTAGCTACTATTATGTATTCTGTGGTAAGATCACCTAACTCGCTCTCAGTTGTGCGCAGAAAAATATTCGAGTCAGTTGTCAACTGTCAAACCTTTTTTGCATATTTATTCATTAATTAGGTCGTGTTGTTCGGTATTAGAGTGCAAAAATGATAGCAGACGAAATAATATCAGCAATGGAGGCATTTCATACCATCGGTAAGTCTTATTTTTATTTATTTTACATATATTTTATGTTATAACTTCGCTTGTCGTAATTTGTCAAAATTGTATACAAATATCTAGTCAAAATGAACCTTAATCCGTAAGAAATTAGTACTATTATAGATTGAACAGCAAACAAGACTTTCTGGAATATTATTGCAATAAACAAACGAATGTCGCTTTAGTGATGCTTGTGGCGCATATCGACAGTATCGATACTTTAGAAAAGACAAACATTATAAATATAAAATTTTATTTTATTTTTCCTTAGCTTTCATTTGTCCAATTTATTTATAGATTTCCCAAAGAGGCTAATTTAAAAGAGAAATGGATAAATGCAACGTAACGAGTTAACTGGATGCCGAACAGCACTAAGCAGTCTAACAAAGGCCACCGATACAGCAAACCTACAGCAGTTCCAAGATTTAAAATAATGCATATTTTCTGTTTGTATTTTGTAAATATAGATTAATACTATTCTATTCCGTTTTTTATTTAATAATAATAATATAAAAAGACGTACTTAGTAGTAATAAACATACTCCAAAATGTGACACATTATACTATACTCATATAATAGAAAGAAAAAAAAATACACAAAAAATGTGAATTATCGATAACAAGGCTGACATCCCTCAGGGCATAGCATCAGATAAATAAATAAATAAATAAATAAAATATCCTTTATTGAATTATTATGTACATTAATGGATGACTAAGATCCGTTAGGCAAAAATAAAAAATACAAGAGTTACATTAAAATTACACAGTTATTGAAATAATACAAAAACATATCAATTTAGAACTCATAAATATTAACGCAGAAGCCGGGCATAAAATGCCAAGATGCTGCTACCAAAATTCGTTAAAGCATTTATAATCGAGTTACTAGAAGTAAAAAGAATATTCCTAAATCTAGCAACGCGATGCCTGATCAATGCATCGAGAACCGGCACGCGGGCTTCCGCGAACATGCTAGACGCGCTACACCAACGCGGTAGTTTGAATAAAATTCGGAACGAATCATTGTATTGTACCCTAAAAATTCAGGCTATTTGACAGTATAAAAAATAAATTACTTTTTTGTGTTATCCATATATATATAAGGTTTTTGAAGCGATTCAAATTAATAAATGATATAAATAATAACATATTTATTTATAAATCGACGAGAAAAAACATCATATTTTTTTAAATTACCACGTGACCGAAAACATCCATGATTGGCTGCATCTGCCATGACGTCACAGCCGCGTAAATAACAAGTGATCCCAACGTTTACTCACGTCCGTCGTTGCTGAATTTCGCTTTTGGTTTTGTTTCTAGTATAACTTATTTCTTGTGATTCAAGGTGTCTGTAATCAGTTTTGTTCTTTATGTGTTATTTTTGTTTTGTCATGGAACCTAATTTCGAAAAAGCAGACAGTAGAAATCTACCTAAAGTGGACGCTATAATGGTTGGCATGTTCTTTAAAAACAACCCAGATTTTTACGCTCCTGAATTGAGAAATGTGAAAACAGCTACGTATGTTAATATTTCATTCGTCATTCATTACCTTTTTAGTTAAATGTACAAACATGAATCACAATAGCACAATAATTATGAAGTATACATTTTTTAGGTTATGCCCTTTGTTTTTCATCAAATAAGCGAGTCATTAACATTAGGTACCGGATGATCAGGCTTAAATTGTGTCTAGTAAAACATACAGACAACACAGAATTGAAGGGTGCGATATGAGTTTGAATCTTTCTGTACATCATCAATTTATATATATCATTATCTAACCTCAAGCAGGTAAGTAATGAGACGATTTATACTATGTATTGCAAATAAAATAAACTGCCTACTAGGTATTCAACACCATACTTACATTGAAGTGGTCTTCACAAAAAAATATAACTGTTTTAATTGATAATATATCACTTGGATTTCTGCGAGCTAACTGCAACCACTTTCTACGCATTTTTATATCTTTTGGAGCACATATAAATAGTTTGTCAGGGGTTTTAATAGTTGTATTTCTGCATCCAGGAACTACACACAACCTATAAGAACTCATTTTCTGGTTTTTAAACAGATTAACTTAATTATACTAAAATTAAAACAAAAACGAACAAAAGTACTAGGAGCAAGTTGATGTTTACGCGGCTGTGACGTCACCATGGTCGCGAGACGCCATATTCTTCAAAATTGTGTTTTGGCGGCATATTTGAATATCATGTTTTTATTTTCCATTTTCTCAATGAATAACTACAAAAAATTAAGAAACATGTGTTTTGTGTGCTCTATAAACGTATCTTAATAATTTGAGACAGTTTTCAAAACCTTGTCAAATAGCCTATTTTCTTTTTTATACCTTGTCCACAGTTGTGGAGTATATAGAGCGGTGCAATAAGCTTTGAACAGTAATATTTTTGCATTTCTTTCGCACTTATTAAACTTTCTTCCGATCATGTTCGCGCGGGCAGCCAGAGAACGCCTCTCTCTGTCTACATCGAGTTCATCTGTCAGATCATACGAAACTATATGTCCCAGGTAGCGGAAAGAATTAACAAATTTGAGCGGCTGATTATACAGGTAAACAGGCAGGTGGATATCCCTAGAGGTTGCGCCAAAAAGCATAGCAACCGATTTATCTACGTTATAGACAAGGTGATGCCTTTCCGCATAATTTTCACAGATGGTGAGGAGCTTACGGAGCCCGCCGACCGAATAAATATCAAGTTAATGTCATTAATGTTGAGTGACACAAATTTCAACCTTATCTCTATGTGTTGAGGTTCAAAGTTATATTTATCGAAAACTAACACCCTCTGTTGTGGAGTAGCTGAATGTTTTCGAATTTGGAATTTCTGTGCAATGAGAAACAAAACATCTAATATACCTAGGGATGTTATACTAAAATAAACCGTAACATGGTGCGTTAGGGTACATATTGAAATGCTGAATTTATAACCTAAGTCAGTTTTTACTCAAATTAAGCTGTCCAATCAAAGGCATAATTTACTTGTAGTGTACTGTATAACTATCGGTTTAAATGTGTGGGTTTGGCGACACTGGTTTTCATACTGATTATGACATTAAAGCACTTCTATTTGTTTTTAATGTTCTGTGATTGTTACTATTCAAACTATATCTTAATCACTTTTAGCAAAGTTAAGAGACCAATGAAGATGATTTCTTTAAATTAAATACTGTAACATATAAGTTACTATATTTTCAACAGGGAATCTGTCACATAACTTAATATGTAATACAAAATTTGCTGCACCTTCCTTGAAATTTTGTATTAAGTTATGCTTACAACAAGGTTCTTACTTACATTGGATTAAAACATACCTAGCCAATGAAATAATTTTAAGAATTGAAAAAATTTGGTGATTGGGTGAATTCAATTTCACGGTTGGCCAAAATGCTAGGGTGTTGCCCTAGAAT
Organism: Colias behrii; assembly: GCA_029959065.1. Classification (NCBI taxonomy): domain Eukaryota; kingdom Metazoa; phylum Arthropoda; class Insecta; order Lepidoptera; family Pieridae; genus Colias; species Colias behrii. Next base: position 9,842,716 of record JARWMC010000019.1, on the reverse strand, counting down.
CCCACCTTGTGATCGAAATTTTCCTATTTTATAAAAATTTCTAATTTATAAAGCATTTGAATGCTATAAAACTAAATATCAAACAATACAATACTTATTGTGCATACCTCCTTTTCATCATCAGTCAAAACCGTGTCATTCTTGGGCAACAACAGCACTAATGCGCCAGCCTTGCCCCTAATCTCAATGAACTGTTCAATGGTGACGTCCTGAAGCCGGGCGACGACGCAGTGGCGCGCCGTGCTCCACGAGGTGAGGGAACGACCTTCGAGGTTGAAGCTTGAGCTGCGGCAGCCTTGAATTTAGAATAATATACTTTATTGTACATTTAACAGTAACTAGATGTCTCCTGTTGCCAAAAATCTATATATCTTAATATATATAAATCTCGTGTCACAATGTTTGTCCTCAATGGACTCCTAAACCACTTAACCGATTATAATAAAATTCGCACACCATGTGCAGTTCGATCCAACTTGAGAGATAGGATAGTTTAAACATGTAGGTACCACGGGCGAAGCCGGGGCGGACCGCTAGTATATATATATAAAACTCAAAGGTGACTGATATAGTGATCTATCAACGCACAGCCCAAACCACTGGACGTATCGGGCTGAAATTTGGCATGCAGGTAGATGTTAGGACGTAGGCATCTGCTAAGAAAGGATTTCCCAAAATTCTTGCGGGAACGGGGAAAAACAGGGATGCACGTACAAAGTCGTGGGCGGAAGCTAGTTAAATATAATTTAAGAGAGAGATAGTGCATTATTGAATGTAGAAGTGCATGTATTCTTATTTTAGATTTCTAACACAAGTGAAATTTATCAAAATTTTTAAATAAGATGTTATCAATTTTATAAATATTTTTTTAATATTCATTATATTATGATGTAAATTATACACTCAGGATGAACTTTAAGACATAAATTGAATTTATCAATCCTCAGGTTTTTTAAGTTCTCTATCCAAAACAATTTATTCGGTACATATTTGGATGGGAAATATAAAAAAAAATGTGTGCGTGTACTAGTGTACACACGTAAGAAGTGAAACTTCTTTATGACCTTATTTTAAAAAAATAATTTACTATATGCAACTTTACAGAAATACGTCGAATCACGCGTGGTAGGGATAAGAAAAAGATGGCGCGTAACGGAAAAATGTCACGCGTAACGAAAAAATGTTATACTAAATTTTTTTCCAACCTCGATAAAGAAGTTTCACTTCAAAAAACAAAAACCACATAGGTTTTTTTTGGACATAAACCAAATAACGGTACATACAAAAGATTCTCAAAGTTTGATATTTACATTCTAGATTGTTGACAGCAATATATCACTATGTAAACATGTCTCAAATATAAAGATAAGAAGATTTGCTTATTTGTCTGTAAAAATTCAATGCAAGTCATACTCTGAATTAGCTATAGATATCTTTACTTCATTTTGATTTTTTTACTAAAGCCTGTTAAAAGACTGGTGAGTTAGCTGTCAGTAAGCAATCGTCACCACCCATGAACATACGCATGTCCTCCACAAATGTATTGATGACATTTTAAGGAAGGAATGAATGCTGACAAAAGTTTTAAAATGGATCTTCCTATCAAGGATGGATAAACTAACAAGATACATACTTATATATAAGTACATATAGTCTACATTGGTCTAGATATTTAAAATAAAATATTAAATTGTATCTTGACAATTTACAAGATTATGTGATTATGTACGTTATACTTTACAAATAACTTTTTTTTAACTTAAAATATAATGGAAAATAGGTGAGACATTGAATATTTTACTCTATTTTATGAGAATTTATGCGACATAAATATCTGGAATTAATAGTAACATAGAAATCCTTTTCTTAAAATATAACATAAGTAAATAGACCAAGAGATCTTAATTAATCCAAATTAATTTAATAGCTATGAATTGGAAGATAAATTGGCTGAAAAAGTAAGGAAAGTATACTTATAATAAAATTATAACCTAAAAATAATTGAATGCATTTATTGCACTAACAGAAAAACGAAATAACTTACCGTGTGGAACAGTGTGGAGGTCATATTGTTGCATTCTATACACCGAAAATTCGTGAGAAGCAGCTACAGGATTCACAGGGGACATAATGATAAAAATTGGGAATACCACTAACAAATAATAAGGTAAATAGCCCTTGAATATTTCGGCAAAGCCGTCTGCTTGATCAAGCCACATTTTGGCGACTGTGCTGAGTGTGTTTGTAATGAAATTAATACATAAAATCAATTATTATTATAACAATCCTATTAGACGAAACCCTACGTGTGATAACTCGGTCAATGACACTCGGTTTTGCGTGACTTAACGACGCAATGTTGCCATTGTCGTATTGCAATAATCAATTTTAATTGCCACTGCCATAGACAATATAACTAAACTTACATATTTGGGAAAAGGAGGAACATAATTTCGTTATATTTATTGCATAAATATATCTAGAATTTTTTACAATACGTAAAACATCTGGTAATAGTTTAGGAATGTTTTCATTTAACTTGTTTTCGGTTTATAAGTAAGTACAAGCTTTGATAATTACTGACTAGATGGCGTTGTGTGTTGATGGTGCTCCGTGCTAGAGAATATAAAAAAAATATTGCGTTCGATCATGAGAAAAATGCATATTGGTAGTTTTACAATTTTTTATTATGCTCATTACTTTCTTATTCGTAGTCTGCTAATTATTTTATTGAATTCAATTGAATGTCAAAATAAAAGCGGCAAGCGGTAATTTCTAGGATTCAGAAAAAATGTCCAAATTCGTCAAGTGAATTTATTCATGACGAAGCATAATGATTTGCTGAATTAGACATTATGAGTGAAGTTGGTAAAGGAATGGAAATCCAATCCTGCATAATATCCCAGCGGTTACCACAGAGCTCTTATTACTCACGTTAGAACTTTAAGCTCCCCTTGCGGATATTATAGCTAAGTACCAAATGGCTTCATTAGGTACCTACCGCAAAAGTAATTTTGTAAAAAAAATGCCTTTCCTCTAGTATTATACCTATTTAAATAATTTATTTTATTATAAGTATTTTTTTATGTAGGTTTAATTTGAAAAAAATGTACCTCTGCCCATTTTTTTTTTCTTAAAATTCGAAACCCGCGGTTCGTTTATATAACCATAAATAATTATAATAAAAAAAAGAAGTGAAAAAGAAATTCGAAATAATTTTTTTCTTAAAAAAGTAAAAAAAGTGTGTATAGTAGTTATGTAAATACATGTTTTAAAGTAATTCGATTTTAAAATAACTATATTTATTGTTGGACGCGCATTCCATTGGATGAAAAAGAAAAGTTATGTAAGTTAATTACTATGATACTTCTTGACATGAAAACAAATCTTGAAGGGGTTTAATCAAGGGATGGGAATTAATATATCGGTTTACTCGCGCGAAAACGTGAAGGTCTGCGAATGCGAGCGTAATGCTCTTAAAATCTATCTATAAATGTATTTAGCTATATATACATTTGTAGAATCTATAAATAGGTATTTATTAAGTATTAATTCTATATATATTTGCAACGTTTGTTACCAAGCTCATTTGATATGGTTATAACGATTTTGTTTCCTTGGGTTTGAAAATTCGAAATTCGAAATTGTTTTCGATTTGTTCGGCTTTCTTTCACGTTGCAACGGATCAATTTTATTCTATAAGTACAATAATTAATAAAATAAATTTTATAAAACTTTATATCAGAAAAATAGAAGACTAGAAAGTTACGTAGGCTACTGTTTGTTTATACGGCCGTGAAACATCTCATTCCCACGAAAATTTCTTGTAGTACGCGGGTGAAGCCGCAGGCAGGCAGGTAAGTATGTCACAAAGTTGATTGGCAGAACTATTTACAAAGCAGCTAGTTTTTAATATAAACATACTACGATATACTTGCTGGTTAACTTTTAAAGTGAAACTTTTATTACATCGTCTCAAACTTTTTGGTCTGTGTAGCGCATGTCGCGTGTATCGCGGCTGCCGAGTAGGTATACCTACTCGGCACGCGACATGCGCTACACAAAGCAGTGTTCGGAACCGTTCGAACAGTTTCACTTTTACCGTGGTTTCATAAAACCACACAACATTTTTTTAATATAATGCATATTTTTCAGATTTTGTGTGAAATGTTGAATGAAACAGATGAAAATTAGAATACTAAACTGGTGAGATATATGACAAAAGGAAGTAGGAACATGATTGACTTTTAAAAAATAATAGTAAGTAGTAAGTAGTGTACCTATATTTTAATATTTTAACTTACAATTAAAAAAAGACGTGTGGCACTCGGGGACTGCCGCGATAAAGCTATTGCATGCTATGCCTTCAAGCCACACCTCCGTGTCCGTCGGAGTGGGGGCGTGAGGTTTTTTCGTTACGCAATTTCTGGATTCGGTCCCCGCGCTCAAGGCCCGCGATAGAAGCTATGTAATAGCTTAAAAAAATATATCTCGCTACATTAATCTCATATTGTTTATAAATCCAAGCAATTCCGCAGTATAAGCGTATTACAACGATTATGAACACAAAGGCAAACCACGCACCTCATTAAAGCACGTAAAACAATGCTGTTTCTGCCATTAATAATTATTGTTCCTACAGTTTAATTGTGGCGGTGTAAAATTGCATCTCAACTTCTGTATTAAGTTCCAAACGGAAAGATTTTTAACTTTTTTACATTACTACGAATATTTAGAATCGACATAATAAAAAAAAAAGACGGGTTGCACTCCGGGAGTGCCGGCAGAAGTGAAAACTTGATTATTAACGTTGAGCATGTTTGATATCCATCCGTCTTACGCTTTTTCGATCAGGTCACGTGTCCTGACGCGAGTTTAAGATTTTATACCCATTACAGAAAAAGTGCTCAACGCCGCTAAAGAAGTTTTCACTTCAAAAAATGACATCAAAAAAAAAACAACACTAATTTTATTATCTACTAGTTTCCGCCCACGACTTTGTACGTGCATCCCCGTTTTTCCCCGTTCCCGCAAGAATTTCTGGAAATCCTTTCTTAGCGGATGCCTACGTCCTAGCATCACCTGCATGCCAAATTTCAGCCCGATACGTCCAGTGGTTTGGGCTGTGCGTTGATAGATCACTATATCAGTCACCTTTGAGTTTTATATATATAGATGACTTCAAAAAATTAGGAGGTTCTCAATTCGGCCGGTATATTTTTATTTTTTTTATTTAAAAACTAGTAGTGTAGACTGTAGTGTATGTGAAATCTAACACAAGTTATAATATTACCTAAGAATTTCAGATATATCTAGACAATGTTCTTGATGTACCATTATTATAGTTGATAAAATAAATTATACTAAATCATATTGGTAATGTGCGTAATATTTCAAAGCTGCAATAGACGAGCTGCAACCCAAAAAGTTAGTTGGTTCTATTTTACTGCAATGCTAAATAATAAATTGGGACTAAATTTAAAGTAAGAAATCTAGGTTTGGAAAGAAATTCGAATAAAACAGAAAGGACAGGTAGGTAGCCGAAAAATGATATTACCTAAAAAAAATCTATAATTTGGATTAGATGCTTATTTTTTCATAAAATATTAAGTTCATAATTTTTTAAAATATTTAAGTCAAAATCTTAAAAAAACCTAAATTTTAAGGCTTTATGTAAATACTGTATTAGGCATTTCTATAAAATACAAGAAAACAAAAGTAATTAAAGAGTGTTAGTAAATGATACATATTAAGCTTGTAAGACGTAATAAATGCAGTTGTTAATCACAAATGAGACCATTCTTATAATATTTTAGAAGAAAATAACCGTAAACGATAGATCGGAAGGCATAGAAAAGAGAAAGAATGATAACATTTATTTTAAAGATAAATATTTTTTTCTGCTGTGTTTTTAATATTATTTCGATTTATTAAAGCTTTACTTTACTATTTTAACATTCATTTGTAAATAGAATAACCATTGCATCAAATAAACCTACTTTTAAAATTCGAACACTATTACGGCCTTCTTTTTTTAATCGATTCTATGCTGCCAGTCGGTTTGGCTAAGATAAAATGCGTCTTCCCCTTAAGAAAGCTTGTATAATACGCATGCAGTTTGTAAGAGCGGTCGACCGGCGGCGGCGCGGCGCACTGCGGGTCTATTGAGCGGGACTGGGTTGGTAGGGGTGGGTTCGAGCGATGTATCGATGTCTCGTACGATGCTCTATGGTTGATGTTGTTTATGGGTTGTGGATAATTTTGTTTTAGGGGTTGGATAGAGCGGATAGAGGAAGAAAGGGAATGATTTTTTTGGTGTATAAATATAGCTTGTCTTGATAAGAAATGGTATGAATTAATATTTAATATGAAGTAGGTACTTATATTGTGAGTTGTCTCTCTGAATGAGAAATAGTAGAGACTCTATATATTAAAGTATAAAATGAAATAAAGTATTTTCTTTATTTATAACTAGAAGAAAGCAGCCTACAATTGCAACTCAATGAAAACATTTGTTTTAAATAACATGTTCTCGATTAATAGTATCGATACAACCCCAGCACGCAACTCGATTATCTGCACGCTCGGGCCTGTGTTCCGATCGTTTAAAGTGGGGAGCGCGTCGTACACAGTGTGCTCGCAGCCCCCGGCAGCGCGGCATGGGTGGCGCGCTGCTGCTAGCGCTGCTGGCGGCGGCGCGGGCCGGCGAGCCTAACGCGACCAACGTCACCGCCGACCCCGAGCTCGAGGAGAAGGCGCCGCTCTTCCCCACCGACCTCTTCACCGAGGAGCAGCGCCGCTCGGGCGCCGTCATCTTCCACGTGATAGGCATGGGCTACATGTTCGTCGCCCTCGCGATCGTCTGCGACGAGTTCTTCGTGCCGGCGCTCGACGTGATCATTGAGCGGCTTGCGATCCGCGACGACGTCGCCGGCGCGACGTTCATGGCCGCCGGCGGCTCCGCGCCCGAACTGTTCACCTCCATCATCGGCGTGTTCGTCTCGTTCGACGACGTCGGCATCGGGACGATAGTCGGCTCGGCCGTGTTCAACATCCTGTTCGTGATCGGTGCTTGCGCGCTCTTCTCGCGCACGACGCTCAGCCTGACGTGGTGGCCGCTGTTCCGCGACTGCACCTTCTACTCGATCAGTCTGCTCGTGTTGATATACTGTTTCCATGATAGCGAAATATACTGGCAGGAAGCCCTGGCGCTGTTCTCCCTGTACGGGGCGTACGTGTTGTTCATGCGGTGGAACCAGCCCGTCGAGAGGGCGCTCAAGAAGCTGATATACAAGAACAAGGTGACGAGAGTGAGGAGTACAGATCAGCTGATGCCCACGGTGAGCTCGCCCGCACAGACCTTGCATGCACTGAATTAGATTAATCCGAGTCGATTAGGGATTGATTAGAGCCTGATTTTTGGGGAAACCCTTTCATGTTTAGTGGTTATTTAGATAGCATCGATGTCGTGAAATTATCATTGTTGTTGTGTTGGCTATTAGCATTTATAATTCAACGATTATGTATGATCTGCCTTAATTCAATTTTGGTGTATCGCTTCCTTATCTCTTGTAGCGTAATATTATGGAAGATAATTCGAAGAAGCTGATTATTTTATCTTCATACATATTATCATATTATTTACTTGAACCTTAAAATTCTGCTTATACCACGCAAAAAATAAATTTAACTTCGTAGAAATTTTTACAACGGTATATCGTCGACTATCAAATTACGCTAACTATAATTTTCTAATGATCCCACTTAAGCTTGTTTATAAAAGGGTGTAAGGTTGTTTGATATTCGTTGTTATGACTACTACGTTACGCCCTGACTCGGCTCTTACATAAGCTTCGTGAAAACGTGCGTATTAGATTCAAAGGATTAAACGTGTATTTTTATTAAAGCGAAGTTCGGAAGAGAATTTGGGTTAAGCTTTATGTGGGATTGCGTGAGTCCCACCCTGCAATCTTTTGTTGATATGCTTGATTGATGGAAAATGAATGAAATGAAATGGATGTAGTTTGCCAGCTCGGTAATTGGCGGAATTGTTTGCAATATTAAAAACTGATAATTACTTACTTGCCTGCTTGAATAATGTAAATAAAGTTTTCATTATTCAATAAAAAACACATTAAAAAGTAATTTATTTATTACAAGAAGCATATAATAAAATTATAATATTAATCACAGTTTAAGTTGTAATTCAAGGTGCTTACTTATAATATTGGGCGTATGTCGATTAATTAGTACCTAATTATATTTATACTTAACTCTTATCGTTCTTATGGAAATTTAATCACATTACGCAACGAATGTGATCCATTAAAATACTTTTAAATTACGGCAAGCGAAATTTTAAATTAAAATGTTTTACGCATTAAGGCCGCTACGAAAAATCTCTACGGTGATAGCTACGAGCTTTCGCTACGTAATAGGTTAATGGCTTAAACCTGGCTGTAATAGCTGGGCCATTAAAATGATGCATCGTGTTCCGGCTTAACTCAGGTGACGCGATTTTTATGAAACCTTAGCCCTTGATAAGCCTATAAACATGAGTTGGCTTTAATCGTATTTAACAAAGCTAGCAACCAACATAACCATATATCAATTTTATAGCACCTTTTAATATGTCATGTCGTTATAAAAACGTTAAATTTCATTTAATATAAAAGAACAAGAAAAATGTTGTGTGGTTTTATGAAACCACGGTAAAAGTGAAACTGTTCGAACGGTTCCGAACACTGCTTTGTGTAGCGCATGTCGCGTGCCGAGTAGGTATACCTACTCGGCAGCCGCGATACACGCGACATGCGCTACACAGACCAAAAAGTTTGAGACGATGTAATAAAAGTTTCACTTTAAAATATAAACTGTAAGATTATATTATTCTGCTCATCTTAATATATATATAAATCTCGTGTCACAATGTTTGTCCTCAATGGACTCCTAAACCACTTAACTGATTATAATAAAATTCGCACACCATGTGCAGTTCGATCCAACTTGAGAGATAGGATAGGTTTTATCCCGGAAATCCCACGGGAAAGGGAACTATGCGGGGTTTTATCTGAAAACGCGGGCGAAGCCGCGGGCGGAAAGCTAGTTATAAGTTATAACATAAGTATTTGTTACAAGAAAGAAAAATTAACCTAGGACCTAAACGCCTCCGTTTACTGTAATATTATGTTTTCAAGTTTAGTTTAAAATCCTATTTTGAGAACATTTTAGAAATATTGTTGCATTATAAAACCCCATGGTTTTATAATGCAACAATATTTCTACCTTGCTTAAATAAAACAAAAATAAAAATACTTACATCATTTATTTTTACATATTTTCAAGAACTTTGCACATTACGGTGATATAAATCATAATATGTTTTGGTGAACGTAGTATTTTAAATTAAAGAAAATATACATTAGGTACTACTACCTAAGCGAATAACACAGGTGTCAGGTATTTAACACCCAAAAATTTTCATATTAACACAACCTCTACCATTTTTACCTCGCTTACAAAAAAAAACTAGATCTTTGTTTCTCTAACAGCTGGAACATCATTAAACTTACAGTAAAATGTTAAATTAAAATGACATTCAGTTGAAATGCTTCAAGTGCGCGACTTTGCAATTAGCGACGGTAGTTGCATATTCACTCGAATAAAAACACACTTGTAAATGTCATGAAATGTTCCATCTTTAGTTGCGTATAGCCGTATACTATAGTAGTATGTGACATTTGCGCTAGGTCATTTTTTCTGTAATTTTTTGTATGCAACTGAAAATGTCAGGTGATGGATTTTAAGAGATTAAAAAACTAGATGATGGTAAATGATAGGTAGACTTTATTGCTTAATACTTTGCTCTGCATACTAATTGCCATTCTTACATCAATAAAAGTTTACAACAAAATTCTTTCTAAATGAAGCCGAATCCATTATTTTCAAAGTAAAATTAATACAAAAAAAACATACCGGCCGAATTGATAACCTCCTCCTTTTTTTGAAGTCGGTTAATGATACATTCCTCCTCTTATAAGAGGAGTTTAGCAAATCTCATTAGTTATACTTATCAAATGAGTATCTATCTATATGATCTTCATACACAATTAAACCGTAATAATTGTGTACGTGAACTCCGCACATACAATCATAAGAATCTCACCCAATAATGATGGAATTAATCGATTCGTGGTTAAACTTTGGCGATAAATTTATTATAGTTTCTGGCATGTTCAGCCTATTAAGATTGGCCGAGCTTACGAACGGGCATAAATTCAATGTTTGTCCAATGTTATTGAAAGCGCCAAGCAGTCTGGAACTACGCCAATATCTACAGGATAATGTCCGTCAATGCTTTTTAGGTTCTATCAAATATGTGGGATAAGGGTTCGAAGTTTTAAATGTGGTATCGTTTTGGCGAGAGCAAATGTAGAAATATTATCAAGACCGTTTCAAATGGATGTTTGCTTTTATCAAGACTGTTCAAAAAAGATCTTTCGATGTGAGTTCTTATTTTATTTCATACTAGCTTTCCGCCCGCGGCTTCGCCCGCGTTTTCAAAGAAAAACCCGTTCCCGTAGGATTTCCGGGATAAAACCTATCCTATGTCCTTTCTCGGGTATCAAAATATCTCTATACCAAATTTCATGCAAATTGGTTCAGTAGTTAAGGCGTGATTGAGTAACAGACAGACAGACAGAGTTACTTTCGCATTTATAATATTAGTATGGATTTTAACTCAATAAACTGAAATAGATTTGATTGTATAGGGTAACGATAAAATCCGTGTATCATCGGTTAAATTAATCTGGCCTTTTTGGGTATTTTGTTAAATTCACTTATTTTGTTTTGGAATGTTTTATTAAACTGCTTTAGGTTTTTACTACCTTTAAGTATAAATATGTGCAAGCATATGGCAATAATCCGGTACAATTCGAACGTCTGGGTTGCTGTAAATACCGGTATTGCTTGGAAATACCTAATAACAATACCCGTTTCGGTGTTGAATATAACGAAAGTGCTCCATGCGAGAGATAACCGTAAAAGCTTGTAATATTTGTCATTTATACGTATTTCCTATTCGACTAGACTCTTACGTATTACACATAACCATGGCAATACTGAGGTTTAAATAAGTGTATGAATTACCGAAATTCAAAACGTTTCATCATAAAAATATGAATATTGAATACCTATATGCACTATGTACATATCTTTAAGTGATATAAGATGAACAAATATTTTGAGACTATTTCTTATCTTCGTTTTGACATCGGCTAAGGTTTATGGACTCTATGAGGAATTTTATAGGAAACAAAGAGCATAAAACGTTATATTTAATAAAAATTTAACAGTAGTTTTATTCCCTTAAAGTGCACTTTTACTACATGCTCATAATAATATTAATAACAAGTTTTATGATGGACCCATCATTTTTATTTGAAGTTTTTGTGGTTTTATTTTCTTAATGTCAAAATTATTAATATTAAAAAATATAACTTATTAAGTACATACAGTGTCTGATCCAAATACAGAATAACATATAAATACATAATATGAGCACTTTGCAACAAAAAACAAAACACAACGCTTCCGTATTTATAGCATTGAAGAAAAAGGCCCACAGATGGGATAAGATGGGATTACAAGAGATATATAGGTACAAGTACGTGGTCCTATTATAAGCGTAATATATATGGGGTAACCTTTAAAAATCGTATAGGTAGATAAATGAGGATTTGACACAACCTAAACAATTCTAAATTGCATAAACATTAAACCCTTATAATATAAACCTCTCCTAAAATTGTTTCGAAAAATTTTTAGGACAAGGCTATAGTCACCAACTGATCAAGACATAGAAACATAGAAGCTGTGATAAATGTAAATATATTATCTTAGTTATAATACAAACAAAACTGCTATATCTCAACTCCAAAATACCATCGTCATTGATCTACAATGGTAATTAAACCTTAGAATAGATTGAAATATTTAAATGATCAAATATTTAAAGATAAAATAAATCTGAGAACGTTAACGTGTATAATTATCAAATTTAAACTGTGTGCTTTAAACTTGGAAATAACATAAAATTAAATCTAAAAATACGCACCAGCAAGTAAAATATTACAAGCACAGATATTTCAAATTACCTTGACTGAAATATGCTGTCGCAAGATTAGCTCGAATACCTTTTTAAATAAAGTTTAAAACACGTAGCGGTAGAACTTCAAATACGTATATCACAAAAGAAAAATCTATCGGACGTCCGCAGTAATTTGTAAAGATTTCGATAGCTCTCAGCATCGGCTTCCTTTGTTCTTCCACTATGCTCTGATTCTTAACTGGGAATCCCACTTTATATAAATAGCAGAGTCGGTATATCGTTATTGAAACCGTTTTTTATTTCGTTACCGGTGAGTGCAGATATCGGTATCGGTATGAATTGGAACTTTTTAAAAGTGAAGCTATATTGAAATACGCAAATAAATTACTTAAAAGTATAAGAATTAAAACATTACGGACAGACTTGCTTAACAAATTCATTTTCAGGGATAACAGAATTCTTAGTTTTGCATATCTTTGCATTTTTTACATCGTTACAAATACGTATTCAATTGCGATAACTAGTTTATTTTGTTTAGGAACGAAACAGCACAACTTCAACATCTAAACTATTGCCTTATTCTCCTGTAATTAGGGTCTATTTTTTCTTGTATCTTGAAGACAATTTTCTGCCTCTATTTTCTCTATACTTCCAATAAATGTCGTGACTGACCGCGGCCTATTTTTCCAGCACCAGACTGCCGCTCAGACATTGGTGAGTGATTGCCTCCTTCTAAGCATCTTTTCTTTCTTTTCTTACGCTTGTTTCTTGCTTCGGTTAGACTCCCCAAATTTGTCGACGCGAAACTATGAATCGATTAGAAACTGTGACATATACTATGATGTGAAGTGATTAATTCGGACTATAGATCAGTAATGGCAAAGAATGCTTTTGAAATAATCGTTTATCCTATTGTACAGAACAATTCCAATCTACCTACAAGTATATTTCATCAATTTAATTAAAGATTAGGTAAACATTTTAACAGAAACGAATTACCCATATCATACCTATTGGATTGTACGTTTGGTAATTGATTTTGTATTTGCGAATTTAATTGCAGTTTCCAATCCTTTTGAACGATTTTACGTTGACAAATTTGCAGAGACTCCATGCAAGTAATAGGGTATGTCACTGAATTATTAAGCACGGTTCGGATGAAATGAGCATGATTTAAAATATTTGAACTATACAAACAATTCCGTAGTGCACGCTTTATGAATCTCTGCGTATTTTTCATGCAATATTTTTTCGTAATCAGCTGTTTTTGCACGTGGCGAACCGCCATTATGAGATGCATAGGTGGGGTTAAGATATGATCGTCTATTATAATGTGTTAAGCTTTTGCTTGTATATTTATTATATTTTATATTCCAAGTCATTTTAGGTAGGTTTTAAGGTAAGAATACTTCGCTCCGTTTTGATATAGGAGCACTTGGCACAAAGTTAAATTGGTGCCAAATTATCATCGTTAGTTGAGCCTGCAGGTAGGTAGGTGATATTATTAATGTATTTTTCAAAGACATTATTATTTTTTATATTACCGATATCATTTTCATAACATTATCATGAATAATACAATTATTATATTCAATAGTAATTTACTTTAAACGAAAAATTTTATGTAAATGTTTATCATGTTTACAATAATTATAGCTCTTCGCAGTTTAAGAGGATGTAAAAATTTATTTAAAGGCTGTACCTATTACCAAAATACAACTTAATTTAAATAAGAAGAGTAATAACATCCATAAAACATATAAAAAATATAATACACTACATGTAATTTATCGCGTATGAGTGTATTGTTGAAATGTTTCCAAATTGCTAGAAAATGGTAATTTTTCAATAAAGAAACCACCGATTTCGTAACGAAAAGCAAAACATTTTAGAGAATTGCACACAAGTGGACAGTATATTTATTTTATAGTTAATGTTTTAGACACACAGTACATATTTTACATGTGTTAAGTTTATGTTGCAAAGGGGCAGATTGACCTCCGTGACCTAGTAAAAGTTTTTTCATATCTACAGAGATAAGAAACTCCTGTAAAACAAGCGTGCAAACGACATAACTACGAAGTTTCGTATACAATATTAAGATTTAAATTACGCTCATATCTATTTGTGAAACAATACAACATCTAGCATGTCTAACAATTTTTTTTTCTATTAGAATTTTGGATTCGATTCGTGAAACTATATAAGATCTAGTTAAGGATCTAGCGTATCTAACAATAAATGTAAACAATATTTTCACATCGATTCAATTACAATTTTATCATTAATTTACGGATATTATTATTGGCTTACCAGAGCAGTCATTTTAATCAAATCGAATCACGATACCTAACAGGGTAATTTGGGTTTCCATAGGTCATAATGTTATGAACCAGTTGATAACGATCTAACGCGGTATATTTGGGTATTTTATGTTTGTGATTTTGGTTAAGCTATTAGCTTCTGTATTATGAGTCGTTACAAATTTAAAATAAAGGAAAAGTTAACTTTAGTATGAGGCATAACAGATCAGAATAGCATTGTTTTAAACATTATTAAGTATAGACTGCGACAGCAGACGTTGTTCAGCCTTATTGCCCCATTTTCGTGTTACTCTCCATAATAACCTTCCTTGTGCCTTAACAAAAACGTTAAAAAAATAAGCCGAATTGATCGAGCTATTCTCGAGTTTTACGCTTATCAACACTTTTGTAAATTCATTGATATTATGACTATATATGTTATCTTTAATAGTGGTCCGTTTTAATTCCTCTATTTAATCTTTATAAATATTTTCATTTTGCTATTTAATGTTTAGATTTGTCTAATAAGTAGGTAAATATAAAATAGGTACATTCCTAATCTTTCTACGAAAGTCCAGCAAGCGTTGTGTAAACATTGATATATGTAATTGCTTTTCAGTTGCAGACATTCAACAAATCCAACTGAACTTGTATTTAATCGAATAAGAAAACATTTCATCCTTTGCATTCTCGTTTAATTAAAAAAAGACAATATAGCTCGTCTTTTAATATTAAAATATACATAGTTACTATGAATAGTTTGATTCAATGCATTAGTTCAATTAGAATTTAGATGAATAAAGAACTACGAATAATATACCAACAACAGACTCTTAAAATTAAGAATAATGTAGCAGTAATAATAGAACACTAAAATATAAAAATGCGATCACAATCATTTTTAGATTCTCCGAACGAAAATGTAGTTAGAAATTGAGCAGAATCAATCATTGTTCTCTCCCACGGGCGTCCCAAATTACTTACTGGATTTCCTGACGTAAAATTAATCATGTTATGAAAGCGAAAGGATGACTTGTAACTTCGTGTAGGTATTGTGCGTACTGCGTAGTCCATTTACGAAGCATGCTAGAGCGTCCCTTTCATTCAGGGGGTGCGAGAAAGGGAGGCATGGTGAGGGTAAAACAAAGGATAGGTCTATAACTAATGAGTAACGAAGACTTGAGAATTCTAGAAGATAGAATATTTTTATAATAAGCTCTCTGCCCGCGGCTTCGCCGGCGTATTAAAACCCTCATAGCTCCCGTTCCCGTGATATTTCTCGGATGAAACCTATCCTATATCCTTTTTCAGCTATCTCTGGATCAAATTTCATTCAAATCAGTTCAGTTGTTTAGGCGTGAAGAAACAGACAGAGCTACTTTCGCATTTATAGTATTAAAGTTAGGATAAATCGCCAAATGTGTTGTTTAGCATACCTATAACTTCGAGAATTGCTGGACCCATTCGGCAAATTTTTGGCTGAGAAACACGAAAAAGGGGCAATAAGGCAGAACGTCTGCCGGGGTAGCTAGTATAATATAGTATTGGTTATGAATAATATTAACAACAATATCTACAAATAATTAATAATCGTTAAATTGACCCAATTAGCAGTGACAGTGGAAAGCATTCATACTAATAAAATATATTGTTTGTTTAAATATTGTACCAGAAACTATGCGCATTAACTAGATGTGTGTACTACATGGGTTTCTAAGAAAATGTATGTAATAAGTGTGTCAATATTTTACTATCTTTGCTAATTCGGGACTAGATGGCGTACATGTTATAATGTTATTTCCACGTCTATATTTTTGTTTAGGATTAGTGTATTTATATATTGTTGGCAAATGACCCATTTTCCTTTATCTCTTTGAATTCTAGATGAACAACAATACTCAAATTGTTCAAAATAGTTTGCTAGATTTTAAACAGAATTGAAAATGGTCCGTATCTGGCATGGAGTCGAATCTAGAATATCTTTGGCCTCTGAATTCAATGCTATCTTTATGATAAATGGCATGCTATGCCAAACATCTACAAAACTTTATCGTAATATCTTCGCATTCATAACTCACGTATGTATGAAGGCCTACATTTATCTGGAACGTGAGGATTCATTCTTATTAATAATTTTTATAAGATTATGTAACAGGACAATTTTGAGGAACAACAGAAAATATAAAAGTATTTTTATTATTAAAATGTATCTAACATTTATTTGAAACAATAATAGTTCTTGTAGAAGATTTAATGGTTCTATTTTAAATTAAATTTGATCAAAATATAATTAGAGTCAAGTTTGATTACAATAAAATTATATCTATCAATTATACTAAAATTATCTAAAATAAAAAAAATATATTCAGTTTAGATATTTCACTCTTTGCGTTGCAAGTTTTGCTTATTAGCGTCAGTCCAACAAAACCTAGCAGGGATTCTACCAGGCCTGTCAGTTCTCACACCAACATTGGCAGTCTGTTGAAACTGCCCTAAACCTTCACCACGATCCATAATCTCAATGCTTTTATCATCTTCAGTTTCATCTTCCTCCTGCTTAGGACTCAATGCAACTACTACGCTCTTACTCTTTCTTCTCTTTCCAAAATGTATTTGAGCCACTTCTTCTTCAGAACTATTCTCTCTTGTTATAACGTCTTGTTCTAGTTCCTCTAGTTTTGATATTTTTACCTTTTCTTTATCCTTATTTTTCATATTATGATCATTGAATAATTCTACCTTTCTCTCAATAGATGCGAGTTTCTCTAAAATATATTCTAGTTTCTGTGTGTTATTTTGTACGTTCCTTTGTATGTGTTGTAGATCAACGTTTGCATCATTTGTTTTATGTAAATCTAAAATACATTCTTGAATGGCTTTAATTACTGGCGTTCTTATACTTTCGCATAACAGACCTTTGTCTTTTTCATTCATAAGATGTATTTTTATTTTAGCATCATCAGACGTATTAAGTTGTTCAGCTAATGCTTCGAATGATTCAGAAGCAATCAAATGTACATCATTGTGCTTACTTTTGTGACAGCATCTTTCTCGTTTCAAATTTTTCTTTTCTGAAAATTCTGATAGAGAACAACAAAGCGACCTATTTTCGTTTATATCGTCCAAAGTATTATTTTGCGATGAACGACTAATAGATTCCCGCGTACTAAAACTGTGAAGGCTTCTTAATTTTTCATCTTTGAAATTATTCGCAGTTTTGGGTTTTTCCTTTTCATATGTTACGTCCTTATCGTGTTCTAAATTACCTTCATGTTTCTTACGTTTCGGTAATTTCTTTGTTTTGATGTTGTAATAAACGGGATTTGTAGAATCATTAGTGCTCGGAGGTATCGTTAGCGGAATTATATCTTTCGCGAATTTAATCGTTTGTTCAACAACTGGATCATTAATATGGTTAATTACTTTTGTTTTGTAATGGCCGTGATTTTTTTCTTGGTTGTACTGTAAACACTTGTCTGATGTTTTTCTTTCGGGGGATTTATCTTGAAAATATGATGTTGATGGAAGATATTTTTTATGAATGTACACTACTGGGTTATAGGATCTCTGGTCCCGTACGTAGTTAGATAAGTCAATCCCTTGAATCTCATGTATGGAATCGTTGGCTGCAAATTATAATAAACTATTAGTGAAATTATTAATTGCAAACATTGATAAAATAGTAAACACAAATGTAATGAATGGAAACCAATATATTGAATGGGATAATCCTTATTAATAATAAATTATCAGCTTACACTTAACTTTGAAAATTAATGAAATTGTAAGTACAATGCTTAAAATGGCTGGACTGATTAGCAATGTATTTAATTCATTTCAACGAAATTATTTGCGGCAAGAAATATAATATAAAAACTTAGATTTTATTTTGATTCGCTGATCTTAAATAGTGATTAGAAATTAAATACTCTTATTTACCCGAAGCCATTAAAAGGTTTTATCCAACGTTTCACTTTCTTTTGAACTCAAAGATTTAACAGATTAAATTTTGCACGTATTCAAGATATCTCCTAAATACTTCTGAATGTTTTGAAATATTGCGAATATTTAAATCTATGCCGCTAATCTCAGTGACATTTCGTAGATTTATTAGACGTTTTGTGGATACAGTTTTTAATGTTTTTGGTTTGAGGTTTTATGTATTTGTGTTGTATAAAGTATCTACAAAAATATTTTAAAAATACCATTGTATTTTTAAATTACAAGTAGATATCATATATTGTATAACAAGTAGGTATATTTACTTGCGAACTACATTTATGTAGTAATTTATTTATTACACACAAAGTTATCTCATGTTTACAAAGTAATATTTAAATGTTACTAGCGGTCCGCCCCGGCTTCGCCCGTGGTACATGTTTACGTTTTCTCTACATAAGAACCATCCTCGTACTTCAAGGAATATAATAAAAAAAGAATTATCGAAATCGGTTCAGCCGTTCTCGAGTTATGCGCTTACCAACACATTTTGCGATTCATTTATATATATAAACTAGCGGTCCGCCCCGGCTTCGCCCGTGGTACATATTTACGTTTTCTCTACATAAAAACCATCCTCGTACTTCAAGGAATATAATAAAAAAAGAATTATCGAAATCGGTTCAGCCGTTCTCGAGTTATGCGCTTACCAACACATTTTGCGATTCATTTTTATATATAAAGAAGATTACAACTGAAAATCATTTACCAAATCTATTTATAAACATATTCACAACAGTTAACTTCACACATTTATGACAACGCAAACAATTATGAAACACGAGCAATTAGCGCAAAATATCAGTGATACAGAACAATGAAATGTGGATGAAATTAATTGCACACACATATTTTCTATTCATTACCTAATTAAATTATGCCATTACTATCGCTTCCAGCTAATTTTATAAGTTTCCATACTATTACGTAATGAGATGAAACGTGCTGGATAATTTAGTATTCTACAGCTTTAACTTAGAGTATATATTAGCGTGATAAATCAGAGATAGGACGTTCTTTGACAAACGACAAGAAATCTTGGCTCAGCTCAATCGCTTTTACGCTTTTTAGAAGCGAAATTCGCTAATACGTTTTTCTGTAACATGTTTCTGGGTCATTTGTGTGTCGTGACATGACGAGAAGTCATTTGTTCTGCTTCTATGTATATTCAGTGGCTGCATGCTTCTTAATGTATGTCGAACGGTTGTTACGGCGTAAATATTTGAATGGAACGAATTTGTGTACTATTAGGGATGTTTAGAGATTATATACGACTATAATCAAATTATTATTATTAGATTTACGTCGAAATTTACCCAAAAGTCATACCTACAAAATATTATATACGTACCTAGTTGATAAAGAAAACGTTATTAAAATAATACACATAATTTTATGAACATAAGAGTCGGTGCTTTCGAGCTTTCCCATAAACACAAATAGAAGCTTTTACTCCTCGTATTTTAATATACAATTGAAAAGATTAAAACGATCTAGTTACTCCGTTAAAATAATTCTCTTTAAATGATTTAGATATTCCTAGAAAATGTAAACGAGCTGACAGTATGAGCGGCAATTAATCAAGAGCTTTACAACGCACGACACGAGAAAGTTTCCAATCCCCGGGATAATTTTTCAAACAGACAACTGTTTCAATAAAAATATATATATGCTTTTTCAATTATGAGTGTTAAGTTGAACGTTTTAATATTCGTAATGGTAATTATTGTACAACTTGTGTAGAGTTTGTGTTGACATTATAGACAAATGAAAAATGTTATATCAACATACAATTCGTAGTAATTATCCGAACAGCTATTTACAAACATAGTCCACCGCTAAATTGCATAAATAGGTAACCATTTTTAAATGTTTCGATACTACAACTTTACATAATCATTATGTTAAAAAAGAAAAACCAAAACAGTTTACATTAATCGTACAACAAAATTTAAAAGCCAAGAAAGCAAAATAAATTGATAATTTATTACGTGAAAACAGAAAACCACACAAAAACAGTGTCATAATACGTCGGAAAATGTGCTTACATTCTTGTTAAATTAAGAATGTATGAAATCACACCTCACCCCTGCTCGCTCAACAATTATTAAAGCAAACGTCGACAGGTTTATGTAAACAGACGTATGTTACAACTGATAGGGCTGGCAACTTTTATAAATTTATAACTACTAATATGGGATAGGGCTACCAGTTTTTTTTTAGTAATTCGAGTTTTTAACGCAAAAAATGTTAAATAATATGTAATAAGCTGGCATAAACTAAGTTGAGAAGGTTAAATACATTTAATCGTTTTTAAAAGATTTAAGTAATATGAATAAAAAAATAACAAAATACTTTTAAATAAAATGCTACATCTAATATTACTTTAATTTGTACAATATAGAAGAAATATCTTTGAAATTGCAATCTGCAATATTGTAAAACGGTCTTGTAACACAGCATTGGAATTGTAATCTAGAAAAATACTGCAATATCTAAACAAAAACAACCCGAGCGTTTATAAATGAAATTCTAGAATGCTCTCAAGCGAATATATTTGAAGAAGCCGTAGGTAAGTACTCGAGAGAATGTTACATGAAACAATGAAAGCAATCCGAATCAGCATAAATAGATTCTGTATCTATAACATTGTTACAGACCGGAGGAGATGACAATATTCTCGCTGCAGAATTGAATTAGAAATGTGAGGGTTCGCAATACATGGCCTACGAGTATACTAAGAATCGGAAAGTAGGAAAATGTATTATATGCCGTAGACACTAAAGAACATTTGAGGTAAATACAATAGCTTACAATTGAAATGAGATGCTCCGAGCCAAAAGTTCTGTGAAATAGGTCACCGTGTTATCACATCGTGTTCTAGGTATATATTTTTAGAAGTTGAGGTTGAATTTAAATGGCTACGAACCTCGGATAAATGCTTTTGTAGTATAGTCGGAATTTAAGGTGACCTTCTCGTTTTTTTCTCGTGACATAAATTATGCAGTTTGAAAAGATTTTTTTAGTGATTTTAAACTAGTTTGCGTTGCGACGATAGTTATTTTTATGTGAAATAAATTAAAATAGAAAGATAGTAATCGTTAAATGGTTAATTTATTGAGAAAGAAAATAACAATAGCGAAATAAAAGCTTTGTAACAATGCACTGAGTCTTTTCTAATTAAAATGGCGGTTTTGTTCGTTAATACATATCTTAAGAAAGTTCCATTGTTTTGTATGGAATGAATAACGTATCGTTTACTCTTACATTAACGTTATAATATACTTTGGTATACAAAGGGTAAAAGAATTATATCATGAGACATAGACAGACTAAATCAAGAACTACCTAATAAAACTTTTTCATATTTTTTAAGTTAGGGTGTAAGTTTTAAGTTCACACAAAAATTATTAAAAGTATCTATGTATTTTCATTTCTATATTGCCATAAATAACTACTGAAAATACTAAGTACTGGTTCTTTAAAGTGACATTGAAAAAATACGTTGTTGAAACTACGCAGATTTCTATTAATTCCTCAAATGTCATAAATGCATAATACATTGCAGAATATATTTATATAAACATAAATATATATTTAGGTATTAATATAACAATAAAAGTGTAATTGAATAAGTAGGATTATCCATGCTCAATCTGTGACAGGTTTAGTGTCTGATCCATAGAAATCTAAATAACAAGACACTAGAAGTCGTAAGAGCGCGTGACCTTGTCGCCACTCAGGTGACTTTCACACCACCAGTGTGTTCGTCACTGTTCAGTTGCTCTGGAGACGTATGTGTGTAAACATGG
Source organism: Colias behrii (assembly GCA_029959065.1). Classification (NCBI taxonomy): domain Eukaryota; kingdom Metazoa; phylum Arthropoda; class Insecta; order Lepidoptera; family Pieridae; genus Colias; species Colias behrii. Next base: position 9,820,490 of record JARWMC010000019.1, on the reverse strand, counting down.
TGTGTTTCAGCATTTCCCATTGCGGAAATTCTTCCACAAGTTGTAATTATACTAATAAAGGAATAATATTTCATCGGTAAATATATTTTTTTAGAAATAATGCCGTTTTTACTTAAAATTATAGAATATTTACAAGTATTACGAGTGTCACCATAGTAATCGAAATAACAATGAATGACACAGTCGACCATTCTTATTATCACGTTTAACACAAATTTCAACCTTATTTCTATGAGTTTATGTTCAAAGTTATATATATTGAAAATTAACAACCTCTTTTGTAGAAAAGCCGAATTTTTTCGTATTGGAGCAAAAAGAAACAAAAAGGGATGTTATTCTAAAATAAACCGTAAATTCGTGCGTTAGGATACATATTGAAAAGCTTAATTTAATATTTAAGTTAGTTTTAACTAAAATCAAGCTGTCCAATAAAAGGCATAGTTTACTTGTGTGTACTGTTTAGCTATCGGTTTAAATGTGTTGATTTTGGCGACAGCGGTTTTCATACGAATTATGACATTATAGCACTTCTATGTGTCTTGTTATTTAGATTTCTATGGTCTGATCACTATCACTACATAGTATAAAACAAAGTCGCTTTCTCTGTCCCTATGTCCCTATGTATGCTTAAATCTTTAAAACTACGCAACGGATTTTGATGCGGTTTTTTTAATAGATAGAGTGATTCAAGAGGAAGGTTTTAGTATATAATTTATTGTGTTTTAGACAAAGCGGGCGAAGCCGCGGGCGGAAAGCTAGTTTTAATATAAAGAAAGACGGGTTGCACTCCGGGAGTGCCGGCAGAAGTGAAAACGCGCGTAGTAGAGAGGGGATAGCTGTCTACTCCCCATCCGTCTTACGCTTTTTCGATCAGGTCACGTGTCCTGACGCGAGTTTAAGATTTTATACCCATTACAGAAAAAGTGCTCAACGCCGCTAAAGAAGTTTTCACTTCAAAAAATAAATAAACCGCGTTTGTAATCCGACATTAGTTAATACTCTATAATAAGGTTTATTTTCTATATAAGTTGTTGATAGATTGGGATATGGAACGCTTTGTTACATATCCTTTTAAATATGGAACAAAGCGTTCCATATTTTTAAGAAACCTATCAAGTAAGTAGTAATTTCCAATACCATAATAACAATAAACCATTTTGTTTATGATGCTCCAGACTGCAAGACTTAGCATATTTATTGTTATGTCCTCAAAAAGCATAGGTATACTAGGTAGTATTGCAATTGAACATGTGGCAGAGCCCGCATATGCCGTGTACAATAAAAAAAGGAAAAACTTTGGTCTATAAATAGAGATTTTTTTTTAGTTTTTAACGAGGAAACTTCAATTTATTTGACGTTTAAATTGTAAATACAAAAAATGTAGAAATAACGTTCGTCTACGAAACTGCACTATTTGATATGAAAATAACGATTTACTTATAATAAGATATAATATTAAAATATTTCCTTATTTTAAATATATACTAGCATTACAATTTACAATAGATTGCGACACGTGAAGAAAACGAAATACTAACGAAAATATGTTTGAACAAATAATAATTATGTAGTTGTTATTTTTAATTTTCGTTTCCGCAAATTATCCAACCATTTCACTAAGTAAACACGGTCTTTACGGAGTCGTGAAGTGTTTACCGTTTACATTACAACAGGGTATACTAGGATGTAATATAAGATGGTTTTTTTATTGTTTTTTTAAAGTTAAGTTTTTGCTGTGTTTTTACGCTTGTTACATTTTCAGTACCTAATTGTGTACATATTTAAATTTGGCTTGTTTGTATATTTGTTTATTGATGTTGTAGTTTGATGAAAATAAGTTCAGTTTGAATGAAAAATGTTCCAAAAATTGAATTAAATTTTTGTTATTTTACAACTTACTTTTTAAATAAGAAATACGTAAATAGTTATCTAATATATTTAATATTCTGGTTAAAGTTATAATATAACCTAAGAAGAAACAATTATTTTAACAAAACCTAACAAGAATACAAAGTAAGCAAGAAAAGATTTGCAATTGACGGGCGTAAAAAGCCCTTAATGAAGGTCAAAATATCCGCAAAGAGCTTCCTTGAGATTTTTGTCGCAAAACAAATCCATTGGATCTAGGGATTCCGGAAGAAGCCATAGAAAAGGTTATCTATCCCTTAACCGAACCCTGAACCCTTACTGATATTCCAACGTATAATAGATAAGTTTTCTTACCCGCATGAAATGTCAAATGACTATTTATCTACACTACAGGTAAATTAGCTTGGAGAAATTTTTGCATATGTAATGGTGTGTATATTACTCAGATCTTAGAGCGCGTTTCCACTATATCGTTCTGGCCTATACAAAAATGTTTCGATATCCTAACATTACTATTTAATTTTATACTTATTCCTAGCAACACTTTTGTTTTCAATAAAAACAAGTTTTTATTTGAAAAAAAATGGTTTTGACTTTATAAAAAAAAATATATCATTCAATTTCACGTCCTTGAGCAAACGACAAGGCGACTACCGTGAAACAATAAAATATCGTGTCCATAATAATTTGTTTCATAATTAATATTTGACCATAATAATTACGAAACAAAACAAATAAATAAATCGTCACTTGATAGTGGAAAGTGGAAACACGCACAAAACCAGAATAAACCAGTTTACGCTGTCCGCAGGTGCCACGTGCAGTCGTTTGGTACCGTTAGAACATAAAGCACACATTTAATTCAAAAATTATAATTATTACGTAGTTTAATTGTTAAATTTTGTATTTGTTGATTGTTGTTATTATTTGTTATTATTGTTATAATATTTGTTGAAGTGTTTAATTTGTGTGTAAGTGTTGTAACTTTATATTGTTAATTCAAAATGGCTCCAGTGTTAAAACATGGTCGAGGCAAGCCTTTGACTTCTCAAACTAAAGAATTAAACTTTACATGTCGTTTCTTTTTCAGGTTAGTAAATTTTTCATTTTAGTAACATTGTTAATGTAAAAGTTATACGTATGTTAAATGTGCAAATATTAAAATAAAGTCTCATCTTTTTCAGAGGAGAAACACATATAGTTTAATTAAATTTCATTTAATTTAATTTAATCCCTTATATATGTCGTGGCCATATCGTAGATTTGCTCATTTCATGATATGATCGATCATTTCGTGAAATGATCGCATTGCATGAAATGATCGAATGTCTATTGGCCACATCATGATGTGGTTTAGGCAGATCAATGATAAGAAATCGTTTCTCGATATGGCCAACTAAACGCGCGGTTTTTTCATGAAATGATCAAAATTATTTGATCATATCGTAAAATAGTTACATTAATTATTGGTAGAGGCGCTGCAAGCTCTGTGTTTATGTGATAACTGATAATATGGCGGCCGCTGGCGAAAATTTAATTATTCGCAGTTAAAAACTTCATAATTCGTTTAATAACAATATGAAGAAAGTCATAGCAAAGAATTTACGACGAAGAGGTTCGAGTACTATGGAAAATGTGGATATCTTATATGTATTGAAGAAAAAATGCGTCTTAAATAAAAGGATTTAAGACGCATTTTTTCTTTTAGGATATATATTTATATATCCTACTATATTATTATGATTGTTTGTTTTTTAAAAAGCGATCCGCTTCTGGCACTCGCCGGCCGCTACCGCGGCACGCTCGCTTTGCTCGCTCGGCTCGTGCGTTGTTTATCAAAGTCTAACCTAACCTAACCTAACTGTTTTCTATTGCAAAAACCATTCGCTTCTGGCATTCGCCGGCCGCTGCCGCGGCACTAACTTAAATGACACTAAACAAGTTCTTAGAATATTCTGAATTTTTTTAATATTTTATGGACTCTCTATATTTTATACGATCTGGCCAAATGTGGATGATCAAATCGTGAAACGTTGACGATTTAACGATCTGATCAAACTATGTTGGCTATTTCCTGAAATGCGGCCATTTCGTGAAATGATCAATCATATCATGAAATGAGCAAATCTACGATATGGCCACGACATATTATATATAAAATAAAAACTAAAAATAAAATGTTGTTTTATTTTATTTGCTGACCATACACTACTACAAAAGCAAAAATTTCTCCAAGCTAATTTACCTTGTAGTCTACACTTATATTATTAAGTTGAAGGGATTGTTAGTTTTATTCAACGCGCTAATCTCAAGAACCGCAGATCCGATTAGAAAAATTATTACTCTGTTTAATAGTCCATTCATCGAGGAAGGCTATAGGCGGATAAAAACGCAGGACAGCAGTTGTTAGATATTTTTGCAATGAAGCCTCTCGTAAATGAAATTGTTATGTTAAAATGTATTTAAATAATATTATGACGTCATAGTTTATAAACAAAGTTCTAAACAAAACAAATCTTATCCTATTTACAGACTAAACATGTCTTATTTATCTAAACTAAAACAATAATTCGTGCCTAACCAATATTATTAAGCCTTCTTTAATAATCAGCATTTTTTATTACCTACTATGAATTCTAAATTACATTAAATAAATGCAATACAATTTTAAATAAGATCTACTTCTACTATAATATTGTTGATCATGCTACATTACGTCAACTGCAAAATTCATACATAAAGAGGACTTGCTATTAGACAAACTCAAGGACAAACTATTTAGGGCCGATTTTTCAATCCATGGTTAAAACCTAACTAACTAACTACCTAGGTGTGAAAGGGATAAAAAAACATACAGGCGTCATTCAACGTCATATTTTCTTGTTACAAGTTAATGTTCATACTGAAATCTCCAGTGTATTAGATATAAGCTTCTTGGTTAAAACTTATTCGCCCAATAAATTATTACACGACAACATTAAAATGTCACCCGTAAACTGTCAAATACAGGCAAAGAATACATTTTTGAAATGGTAGTTTAATACGTTGTTCGACGAATAAGTATTAACCAAGGATTGAAAAATCAGTCCGTAATCTATGGTATTACTAAATAAACTATTACACACATTGAGCTATTATTATAGTATCTCAATGATCACACATACATTTAATAAAACCAGACAAATCCAACTTTCCTCACATTGAACATTTGCAGATATAAAGAAAAATACTTTTACAAACAGATCTTACGCACGCGAGATATCTTGTGACAGCGTTTCTCAGACCTATTTTTATAGCCCTCGAGGCGGGGCAGGTCAAGTGTAACACGTTATAGATGCATATTAGAATAACCCACTTTTTCCTTTCTTATGGAAATCTTGTGTTCACGAAATTTACAAGTCCTACTAATATTATAAATGCGAAAATTTGTCAGGATGGATGTATGTGTATGTGTATGTATGTTTGTTACTCTTTCACGCAAATACTACGGAACCAATTACAATGAAATTTAGCACACATATAAAGGGTAACTTGGATTAACAGATGCAATAGGTTTTATCCCGGAAATCCCATGGGAACGGGAACTATGCGGGTTTTCTTTGAAAACGCGCGCGTAGCCGCGAGCGGAATGCTAGTAATTTATAATCCTATTTAGGTAGAGTATTCATCTGAATGGTTAAAAAATAAGGTGGCTGTAATAGTGTTCAGTTTTGATTTACGAAATTAAATATTCCTAGATATAATAAGAACCATAATACATATTTAATTCATAAAATATGACAATGTTCGCATATATTAAAAGTCGTCAATATGTGCTACGATAGTGCTACGAAATTATTATTTACTCTTACTCTGGTCTAAAAGTATCACAAAATTAAAAGACGTTCCTCATTTAATCTTCTTGACATTATCTAATTTATATTGTACTTAATTACGCATAAAATCTCATCTCAATTTGTCCATTTACAAAAAAAAAGCAATAAGCATTTAATTTGGACTGTAATGTCAACGGTTGATCGTAAAGATTGCAGTGCCTTTATATAACACATTTTTTCCCTTTATTCTGTCACTCTTTCTTCACTTCTCGAATCTTTTATTACAAGTTACATTCCTCTCTCAGATAGACACTATATGTTGCATTCGAAAAAACAAAGGCTTTTCGATTTTCTTTACTTCAACTCACAATAAAAGTATATTGGTTTTTGCATTGACAATTTTGTAAAACCTAATTTGAATTGGTCAGTAATGATTTTTTTATTCAACTCGAATATTTATATGTTCATCATATTATGGTTAATAAATCTTATATATAAAAATGAATCGCAAAATGTGTTGGTCGCATAACTCGAGAACGGCTGAACCGATTTCGATAATTCTTTTTTTATTATATTCCTTGAAGTACGAGGATGGTTTTTATGTAGAGAAAACGTAAATATGTACCACGGGCGAAGCCGGGGCGGACCGCTAGTGTTTAATATTTTTTTCAACTAAACTTCTTTAAACAGACTTCTAATCAAAATACATAACAAATTAGTTTACCGCCGGTTCGTAAATCGGTTTCTACTTAGAAGTAAGTGCCTAAAAGAGAAGACATTTTTTAGAAACCTATATCATATATTATTATAGACCGCCTCCTTGGTACAGTGGTTGACGCGTGAGCGTAGAACCAAGGGGTCCTGGGTTCGATTCCCGGTGGAGACGAAGAAAAAAAATGTCTCGGTCTGGTAGGATACAGAAGGCTGAACACCTACTTGTCCCTAAAGAAAATCGATCAGTGAAACAGATGTATGCATAATGCATCTGCCACTTACCCCACTACGGGGACACGGGACTTCACTTTTTATAGCATACTAGCGGTCCGCCCCGGCTTCGCCCGTGGTACATAATATTTACGTTTTCTCTACATAAGAACCATCCTCGTACTTCAAGGAATATAATAAAAAAAGAATTATCGAAATCGGTTCAGCCGTTCTCGAGTTATGCGCTTACCAACAAATTTTGCGATTCATTTTTATATATAAGATATAATACTAATCATCTTTATACATTGTGGTAACATAAAATATCTTCCTGGATATAATAAACACAGATCCGTATAACATTCATCTATATTACTCTTCATACAAACATCATGCTATCAACACTCATTTATGCTTTAAAGCTTGGAATAAAACTCTAGACTTACATTACATATAGTTTCATTGTATCTTAAAGTTTAGTCATTAACAAAGACTTAGATTATATTAGAAGCATGAGAATATAGCGAGAAATTTTAGAAATTAGAGAACCTTAGTATGCGGGCGAGCTCCTGGTATTTAAGTTTTATAATATAAGTAAGATTCTTGTATGGTTACACTTGTAAGCAGATTTTTTATCTTTGTCTGTTTTACAATATATGTATACCTTTGATCTTTACACTTACTATGTCTAAAATGTTTGAAAAAGAAAAAAAACATACGACATATTCAAAAACACAATTCACAATTTCAATAAGAATAAGTTTTGTTTCATATAAACGTCTATAATATGCATATTATTACAAGTTTTCTTGCAGCACACAGAAAAATGGAAACAACATGAAGATTAGTTTACACATTGGTATAATATGGTGGACAACGGCTTTAACAATATATTAACTATGTAGGTTATGTTCTAATAGGATTAAAAAATACGATAATTAAGTAGTTTCATCTTCTTATGTAGGTTACCCGAATCTATTGTAAAATTTGAATATCACAATAAAATTTATGTTTTAGAAGCTATTCGAGCATAAACAAAATCTACAAAATAGTTTCTTTTTGAATTTTGAATCTTGTTTTAAATCTAAAATAAACCTATAGTTAGAGCAATGAAAACTTTATTGAACTCTTTTAACAAACATCGTGTAGCGATATTCTTCTTAACTTTACAATCAGTTATTCCTATAAGTAAAATATTTATTGTTTTTATAGGACATATTATATTGAGAAACGTAAGTACTTACCTTGTACTTATGAAAGCACTCCTGCATCTGACAGCAACATTAACTACAAGTCGCATTTACAAAGAAATATTGTAATCATTTTAATAACCTTTCAAAAAAATATAGTTTGAACAAAATAACACTTAAATTCAAGGTGAAGGTTTTAATTATGAAATTTAACAGAGATATTCTTGCAATTAAGAACCATTGAGTTTATTAAATTAACATTCTGATTCGACTGTTATAAAATTTCAATAATAATTATTGAGCTTTCATTATCAGAAAGGGGTTTGGGTAAAGTTGACGTCGTGCTGAACTTTCGCGGCCAGTGATGAAACTTGGATATTTTAAAAGAGCAATATATTGTGAGCAAAAGCTATTATGGACATAAATCTCGAAACGTATTAGGAACAGAGATAGGTATTTGGTTTTGTATTTTCAGGGTTTGGTGTGACTGATTTTTTAAAGGTTTGGAAGTTTTTTTTTATAATATTCATATTTATAGATGCAGAAGTGATGTCATACGTTTAGGGTGTAATATCTTCTTGATTTCCTATATATCTGTAAATAATATGTAATGCAGCTTAAAAAAACTGCTTAATTTTATTCAATACTTACTGATTCCATACTCTACCAAAACGTCTTCCTCTACAAGTTGATATATCAATTAATATTGATAAAAATAAATAACGAAGCCTAGGAACGTAGCATATTAAATAAATTCCAATACCTATACCATAGATAAAATACAATACAAACTAATTTCAAGTTATATTTTTTGATGTCCAACAAACATCTACTCAATCTTCAATAATTACAACTATAACCAACAAAATTGACATGTGTATACGTATTTGTAGCAAACAATATACATTTTAATTGTTCCATAAATGTGGAACAAAGCAGGGGAAACAATTTGCCAGCAGAAATATATTACAGCGAACAGTGAGCATGAAGTGAGTGTGCAGTTACGTCATTGTGCTTATTATTTAAACGGTTTACGGTAGTTATGACGTGATGCTGTTTTTGAAAGAAAAAAGGAAAGAAAGAAAGCATTTATTTCAGCACACACAAACACACAACAATAAACATTACAAATTAGTACGAGGAATATAAAACAAATAAACAATTTTTCATCAATTTTCATAACCAAAGGATATCAGTGCTGATATGGATGGATGGATGCATTTAAAAACATGACAGACAGAGCGCGATAATATTTATAAGTATTAGGTATGTATTATATGTGTAAACTCATAAAAATATAAAATAAAAATGATATAATCAACTTAATGTGTGGTCGCGTGCGTCAAAAAATAAATATATGCTTTATTTACAAGAGAAATTAAAAAATCAATTTAAATTGAATAAATAGAGTATCAGTTGTTAGTTGTTACTTTATTTGTAAAATCTTAATAAACTATTTAGATACTGTTCAATTATTAGGTATCTAAACGCAGTGGTACCGAAATGTTGGTAAAAGTGTGATAAATATATGAATATAATGAGTTAGTAGATATTATATAAATCATCAGTTTTAAAAAAGGGTTAACACAAAAAATTCTGTGATAGATATAAATATGAAAAATGCTTTGGGTTACAATATGTTTATCTTATATACATATTATAATTGATATTTTATATAACTGAAACATGACAAACATATCGTTATAAAGTATAATATGTGATAACTTTAACTCATACGATCCGATAAAGTTATAATTAGAGATTTTCACCCATTTAGCAAAGCAAATAATGCCTAGATATCTATGTACTATAAATCACGTTTTCGAATAGTGATAGGTATCTCACAATTTCAATATGTTCATAAAAATAAATAATGTACCTAACTACATCTGGAGTCTACATTACCAAGAAAAAATAAAATAATATAAATGAAGTTAGTATTTTCTCGAAGACTCAGTTAATTTCCAAGGTATACAGTTTAAGCCAATTAAAACTTGTTTCTTTAATTAAATTAAAAAAATAACAAAAGATGGTAACGAACAATAATTGTCTTGCTATAATAAGATTAATTCTGAAGAATGAGTATAAAATTTAAATGTCGGAATATTTGAAATCAGTTTCTATTTTAAATTAATTTTTATTTCTAGATTATTTTTTATAAAGTATTGTATCCTGATAAATTAAAAATAAAACGATTATAATTAATGTGAAATGATGAATCGTATGAATCCTTATCGGCATTAAATTTTTTGAAATTATCGAAATAGGTATGTCTAGTGTTCATTTTTATCTGACCGACAAAAATATTTTTTATCATGTTAAAAACTTAAACACTCCAAAAAGCATAGATTCTAAAATGTTTTTGAATGTGTTAAACCAGCTACTCACGTACCTGCAGCAGGGGCAATTTTAGAATTGGACCCTTAATTGGCTCCTTAATTGTGATGTGTATACTGTATAGGCAAGCAGGGGCAATTTAAAGAACAACTGATATTGCTCCGACCGCCGACCAACCGAGATTGTTCCAATATTGCCCCCTCAGGTTCGTGAGTAGCCGGCCTAAGAAATTTTACAATACTACACTGCAGAATGTAGGTATAGCAAGACTTAGGCATCTCACGACCTATATTTGCCTACCGCTAAAAGGCCCAAACATGCCTTTGTCTAGTTTCTAGTCCACATTATAATTAATCTTTATTTTATATTATGTTGTCTTTTGCAGGCGCTTTAGTGTATTGTATTATGAGCCAAATTGTACTATGTATTCATAATTTTTGTATAAACTTGTGTTTTACAAAATTAAAACACATAGATACTTATCGTTATAAATTCTTCACATATAAATAAATACAGCTCTTTCAATGCATAAAATAACATAAAAAACATGAAATTTCAGAATGAATTATCAGCATTTCCTGACAAACGTGAAAACATTCTTTAAATTAAAAAAAAAATGAATTTGTGAACAATACTGAAACCATTAAGACATTTTAAAATATTCAATTCCATGAGCAAAAATTATAAATTACACATTACACACTATAAATTCAAGATAAAATAGTCCGGTAAATTCTACATTGAGAAGAAAAACTAGATGTATAAGCGACGTAGGTTTTCGTCAGAATAATTGCTTGCTGACTGAGGCCGCCAATTGCAACGTTTTCGGGACTTCTCGCACGTGAAATTAAAAAAAACTTTTTAGTTGAATGAATGTATGAATATTATTCATTTGGTTTTGGAAGATTTTTTTACTGCTCCATGTATTTAAGGAATAAAGGGTAAATAAAGGCCAGACTGGTAACTATTTTTTTTAAACTATGATCTGATTTATATGTCTAATACAGACCCTAAAAAAAAGAGGAATTCCATAATTATTGTCCTTTATATTGTGCGAAAGCGTAGCACATCTAGTACAGCTGAACTGAAAACAAGAAGCAAAATTTCCATCAAAAACATCAACCCTAGGTTAGTTTAAATAAAAAGTATAGTTAAAAGAAATAAAAAAAACTTGCTTAAGTGAATTAAGATGAATTTTATTAGCAATTATTAATTAATTAATAATAATTGCTAATAAAACCGTGTTAAAAAGGCATCTATCTGTTTTTTTCAACAATTTTCATAACCAATAGATATCAGTGCTGCTATGATTGGATGGATGCATTTAAAAAGGAACATGAGATACAGAGAGCGATAATATTTATAAGTATTATGTATTGATAGAGTTTATTATAGTCATGAGTAAACTCATCCATGTAGGGTTTTGCGTGCAGCTATTTACTAGAATTAGCTTTAAAAATAGTATTGAACTTGAATGTAAATTCATTAACCGCTTCACGCACACACGACATGGTTCTGACGAACTAGTAATTGGAAACCGTCAGTTAAACGCACCTATTGGAATCCAATAGTTTTTGAGCCATGAATTATTATTGGAGTGCGGTACTCGTGAAAAGGCTTTACGTGTGGATAAAAATATCGTATATGAAGTATTATTAACAATTAATACATAGTTAAAATAATTAAAGATAAAACACACTATTCTGACTATAGACTTGATGTTTTAAATTGTAATCGTTCAAATTAACAAAAAATATATTTTGGATATTAAATGTAACAATATAAGCAATATTACGTAGGTAATATGCATAATATTGCTAAAACTGGCTATAATATAGACATGTGTAGTAAAATTTTCATTAACCATTTTCAAGAGGCTGAAAGCAGACATTGAAATCGCAGTGAAACACCTAACACCCTTGATTCAAAAGATACGGAGTAGCGAAACGTTGCCAGACGATTGGAATAAGGGATTGCTTGTAACTGTCCCGAAAAAGGGGGACCTCAGCAACTGTAACAATTTACTCTCGATACCATCAAAGATTCTGTGCAGAATAATATTGAATAGATTATCCAAAGCCATAGAACCCCTTATTCGCAGAGAACAGGCTGGTTTCCGCCCCAATCGGTCCTGCACTGACCAAATAAACACTCTACGCATCATTCTAGAACAGGCATCAGAATGGCAAAGGGAAATGTATTTAACCTTTGTAGATTTCGAAAAAGCCTTTGACACGCTAAGTTGGTCAAGTATTTGGACACGCCTGCAGAATATTGGAGTACCCCAGAAGTTGATAAACATCATAAGAGCTATGTACGAAAATTATACCTGTAGAGTCTCTCACAATGGCCTGATATCGGAAGACATACGAGTATATGCAGGAGTTCGTCAGGGATGTTTGCTCTCACCTCTTCTCTTCCTAATCGTCTTAGATGGCATTATGCTCGATACCACTACGAACAACCGCCGTGGAATTGAATGGGGATTGACTAACACTCTCGAAGATTTAGATTACGCAGATGATCTATGTCTGTTTAGTCACACCCGAGAAGATATGCAAGCCAAGCTTAATGACCTTCAGCGAGAAGCAACAAAGAGAGGACTAAAGGTAAATACTCGCAAGACGCAAGAGATGAGGTGTGGCGATACCAGCTCTCAACCGCTGCTTATTGACACCGAATGTGTAGACCGCGTGAACAAATTCACCTACCTTGGAAGCGTTGTGTCAGAGAATGGTGGTACCGAAGAAGACATCGCTTCAAGGATAGCCAAAGCCAGGGCCACTTTAGCTCGGCTGCGATCCGTGTGGCAATCGAGTAAACTGACGCGGAGAGTAAAACTTAAAATTTTCCAGTCAAACGTAAAGACCGTATTGGTATACGGATGTGAAACATGGAAGGTCACAAAGGAAATCACACGCCAGCTGCAGGTGTTTGTAAACCGCTGCCTTCGTCGCATCATCAGAATTTACTGGCCTAACACTATCTCCAACGACGACCTTTGGGAATGCTGCAACGAAACACCGATCGCCCAACAGATTAAACGCCGTAAGTGGAAGTGGATTGGCCACACGCTACGTAGAGACCCGGAACACATACCAAAGCAGGCTTTGGATTGGAACCCCCAGGGAAAACGAAAACGTGGCCGTCCAAAGCTAACTTGGCGTCGGACTGTCATCGCAGAGGCCAAGTGTATAGGAAAATGCTGGAGCGAAATAAAACATGCCGCCAAAAATCGAGATACATGGCGATGTACTGTTGACGCCCTTTGCCCCACCTAGGGGCCTTAGGATATTAAGTAAGTAAGTAAGTAAGTATTTTCAAGAGGGGAAAATGTGAATCATTAGAAAATTATGCAAATACTAAATCAAAAGAACTATTCTCTATTACTTAATAAGACAAAGTTGTCGCAGCCTCAACCTACATTCTCAAGCGGAGACGGCTTTATTTCAAAATTTTTATAACGTTTGGCAGTCGATGGTTTTTAGCTATGACTAACCTTAGATGATTAAACCGTTTTTGTAAGAGGAAATTGAGATATTTAAACTTCTTTTTATATATCAGTTAACTTTATGAAGCTTGACACGTTAGCTGCAATAAAAATTTTAAGAAGTCATGTATTTATACGCACACTCTTAATAGGTAAATGCAAAAATTATTTTAACATTACAGACATTTATTTTATTTATTTGTAAATTGTAAATATATCGTAGTCGTTAATTTAAAAAAAGTCCTTTACATGCAATTTACATGAATTGGAATTTGGAACACTCGTAAGAAGCATAAAAGCTTTTGACAGAAGAATTGATTAATTTAAACTCTCTCTTCATTATAATTAAATATTTTTTAAGGTTCCGTATATGTATCCAAGAACTATCTTGGCTCTATAAAACTTAGTATCTGCACTTGCATAGCTGGAGAGCCTCTGACATTTCGTTTGTTCTACTTCTTGCTCCAGTTTTGAATAAAGCAAATATCTAGACAGTTTTATTCGTGAGCATAATGTGTTAGCGTTTTCAGAGCTTTAAAAGAGGTTATTCAAAGAGGTTGGTTCTTTATAATTTATTAATTTAATCTTCTTTTTTAATTCCTGTTCTAGAATCATTTTTGAAAATGTGAATTTTTATTTGAAAATGTAAAGACATCGATTGAATATTCGTTCGTCGTTGTTAAAGTTCTTGAAGTTTTATAGGTAGGTATTTTTTTTAATTTATTATGTAACGAGTATAAGTTTCACAAATGTTATCGTAATGAAAGGAAATAGATATTAACTAGCTTCATACCGTGCGTTTGCTTGTATAGAATTTAGAATGATAAGAAGCTCGTTATTCCAGACTATATTCTAAGTAAGTTATCTTAGAAAGAGGTAGAAAATGTTGAAATGCAGAATAAAATTCGACCTTCTCAACCTAACGACTTTGAATTCACGTATCGCGATGGAACATATACTTAACAAAACTGCATTGTAATGCAGAAGATTGACAATCGTGCTACTTTGAAGAGACACTCAAATACATATGAGAAGACGACCCACTGCCTACTTATATATGTATATGTCGTGGCCATATCGTAAATTTGCTCATTTCATGAAATGATTGGCCATTTCACGAAATGGTCGCATTTCGTGAAATGGCCAATTTAGTTTGGCCACATCATGATGTGGCTTGAGTAGATCAATGATAAGAAATCGATTCACGATATGGCCAACTAAACGCGCGGTTTTTTCATGAAATGATCAAAATTATTTGATCATATCGTAAAATAGTTACATTAAGCATTGATAGAGGCGCTGCAAGCTCTGTGTTTATGTGATAAGATGGCGGCCGCTGGCGAAAATTTAATTATTCGCAGTTAAAAACTTCATAATTCGTTTAATAACAATATGAAGAAAGTCATAACAAAGAATTTACGACGGTTCGAGTACTATGGAAAATGTGGATATCTTATATGTATTGAAGAAAAAATGCGTCTTAAATAAAATAATTTAAGACGCATTTTTTCTTTTAGGATATATATTTATATATCCTACTATAGTATTATAATTGTTTGTTTTTTAAAAAGCGATCCGCTTCTGGCTCTCGCCGGCTGCTGCCGCGGCACGCTCGCTTTGCTCGCTCGGCTCGTGCGTTGTTTATCAAAGTCTAACCTAACCTAACCTAACTGTTTTTTATTGCAAAAACGATTCGCTTCTAGCATTCGCCGGCCGCTGCCGCGGCACTAACTTAAATGACATTAAACAAGTTTTTAGAATATTCTGAATTTTTTTAATATTTTATGGACTCTTTATATTTTATACGATCTGGCCAAATGTGGATGGCCAAATCGTGGAACGTTGACGATTTAACGATCTGATCAAACTATGTTGGCCATTTCATGAAATGCGACCATTTCGTGAAATGATCGATCATATCATGAAATGAGCAAATCTACGATATGGCCACGACATATACAAGTAGATGTAAAACATACTAAAGCTTTGAATAGCAAACTATCAAGAACATATTTTTATTCGCTGCTTCTTTTGCAGTCAACATGACTGGAATATTCTGGAAATTTAACCGTCAGTAAATGCAATAAAACGATACATCCTTATATTTAAAATGATTCCATCAGCTGAAACGTAGTCTTCAATTTTCCTCGATAAATCTTACATAACATAAACATTTTTTAATAATAAAAAAAGTGGCGTATACTCATAGGAAGTTAACTATATGGAAATTGTAATTAAATTCTGTGGGTTAATTTATAGTAGGGATTAATTTAAATGTGATTGATAACATATTTAAAAGCGAAATGAGATGATACATTTCAATAAGACGTGTATATTCAATATTGCATCTAATCAGTAAGTAAACAAATAAACTTTTCAGAACATGCGAATGAGTGCAAACTTTTCCAGTACATTCTATCATCTTAACCCAGAAGTGTTTAACTTTGTTTACAAAATAAAACGCTTCTATCTTTACCTTTTAGATCATGTACCATTAACATACCTTGTCAGACCAATAAATTTCTAAATACAAACCAAATTAAGTGTACCTTGTCAGACCAAAAATTCAAAATTCCATTCTACCCGCATTAACCAATCTCCCCTCCACAGCACGGCAACGCGACAACATCGAGCGAGACGTCAGTCGGCACGAACACGGCGACGGTGGCGGCCGCGCCGGGAAGCAGTAAAGCGCCCACTGCTAAGTTCAGACATGGATTGCTGCAGCTCATGATCCACACGATCGATCCGATGCACGACGGTGAGTTAGGTATGCACCGCTTCGCTTTCTTTTTTCGCTTAGTTAAGGTGATTGGGCAATCATAGGACATGTTAAAGAAAGAAAAGTTATGTAATAAGGAATACAATCAACTAAAAACAACTTGTATAGTGTATGTAGAGATATTCCAAAATTCCCTGATCTTATAGATTTCACTTACCATGCGTCAAATGTTATGTATGAAGAACACATAGAAAGTATCTAACTTTTGAAATCGAAATAATAGCATTAAATAAATGTGTTGGTTCTTACAAAATTCCCACTAAAACATTTAACACTTCAAAAAGTTCCTAGAAAAGTGGCAAAAGAAAAATCGTCATCTAAAATTCGCACAATAGTGGAGAAGCTATTATAGCAATTCTCAAAGCATTCATTGAGATAGCAAAGACACACAGAATTGCTTCTGAATGCCTCACTCAAAGATGGTAACTTCGCTTTGCTATTCAATAAGAATTCTTTGATAACCATTCAAAAATATTGCATGGAAACTCAACCTCTGTCTGTTTATAAGACGAAGAAATAAAGGAATGTCGTATATGAGATTTTACTAACGACTAGATGAAACTAGGCAGTATTACTTGTATCATTATGATAGTTTGAATATGTTTTCCTTTGTAGAGCATTCGGTAAGAGCGGTAAATAAATACAAGTGTTTTTGTGTAGGTTTAAATAAAAAATACCTCGCTTAGTTCTTATGATTGCCCAATCAATTTTAATTATAAATAAGTAACAGTACATAAGCATAATCTATTTAAACGAAATAAAAACAGGTTAACTATAATTGGTCCTTCACAAACTGTAGTATTATTTTACAAAATTAAGTGCTCAAATTGTAAATTACGCTAATGTACTGTAATTTTATGCTTAATTTAATGATACGGTTTAGATTTAAAGCAAAATTGATAAAGCGTATGAATTTTTAACTTTGTAAGCTTTAATAAACACTGGTTATTTTAATATATTATGGAGCAACACGGAAAGGATATTAATTATTCGACAAAGAATATATTTAAGATTCTATAGTATTCTAAGTAGTTAGGAGAAAAGAATATACAAGGTTCTATGGAACAAAACCAGCTACTCTCTCGAACAGTAATAACTGTTTTAAATAATAAATAGATATTTAACCTATTATTTATTACATTAATTACATTATTCCTAATCTACATGATATGTCGAAAATATATTACATATTTATACATCTCCACATATTGAAAAGGGAAAGGTAAAAAAATATAAAAGATTACATTTTCATAATTGTAGAGCCGTGTTGCTCTTTCCACAAGCAATTTTTATTTAAACTTGCCTAGTCACAACACAGCACACTTTAAAGTTCTTTTTCAACGTTGGTAACCCTTAAGTGCTTGTCACTTGTCAATTCGCTTATCCGCTTTTCTGTACATAATTTCTTACCAAAATATTATTTAATCTAGCAACACACCCACACCTCTTAAATATTCTCGCAACATATTAGTAGAAGATCCGAACATAAGTCGACCTTCACCGGCGTGATAATAGAATGAGACCAATTTTATAATCAATTTAGTCTATTAAAAAATGTATTAAAAATGGGTTTACTGGGAAAATCTTGGACAGGACATTTTTAATGAATTTAAAAAAAAAAAAACATTTTTTTTTAATTAATTGCAGTATCAAGATAATAAAAAAAATTATAATAGACTTAAAGTATGAAACCTACAGAATGTGCAGTCATAGTCGTTTTCTAATTTACCGGGACAAACGGCTAGGTTGGCAGGTATAAACAGGTATGTCGGTACCATTTACTTTCACTTGATAGGATGATGAAAAAAAATTATGTCAGCGCTGTTTTATTACAAAATTGTTTTATTATCTCGAAACTACAATTAATAAAAAATGAAAATAAAAGATTTTTTAATATGTAATTAATTAAAAAATATCCTGTCCAGGACCTATATTTGGATCTTAGACTATATGCATAATTGTTGCAACATAGTTATAAAATGTTTAGCTCAAGATTTATTGTGTTTTGTTAACATTAAAAAGCTTTATAAAATTATTATGATAATACGTTCGTATTAAAAAAAAAACTAAAAATATAATACCTTTGTTTGTATGTATATCACCAGGGTATATTCTACGATGATTTGACAATTATCAATTTCAACAGAAACAATGCAAATCTCCAAAATCCGATTAGTACATTTTAATTAACGAATTTACATGCGCAACTGAATTGTTTTAAATTAACGAACATGTTTTATATGTATCGTTCCTATTTACATTTTAAAATCGAAGAAAACTACTATCATTAACACTGATTTCTATAATTAGTGTTTGTACATATAAAAGCTAGTTTACAGAGTTTTTTGCATTTCCGTTGTTTGTACTTTGTATAAATGTAATATTAACCAATATAAAAACATGTACTTAATCACCGTGGAAGAAAAGAAAATAAAGAGAAGAGAGTAATCTAAAAATAGCACATGCAAGTTTTAGTAATTCAAAGTACTAAAGTTTTTATTACTTGAGTGCTTTTTGTTACTATTGCCTGCGTATGCTTACATCGACGAGAGAAGAATCGACTAGTTTTTTAAAGAAGAATGAAAAAAAAAATATAACTTTTATATAACTAGTACCTATACTGATTATAGTCTATTATAATGTAAATAATTTGATAATTATGTACGAATGTATGAGATGTATGAATGTATTTTTACCCGACTGGGAAAGAAGGACGGTAATGTTTTTCGAGTCTATGTATGACACGCCTTACAGCCCAAATCGCTGGACGGATTTTGACTTACGAGGTATCGTTGTAATTTTATCAGAAAGGTGGTTGTGAAATAGGCTATATAAATTAACAGTCGGGTTTTATTTTCATTATAATTCTTATTTCTCTATAATTTTGTATACAAACATTTTGATTCATTCAAACATTAAAGCTATAAATTCTGAAAGCCTCCTTCGAAACAATAACGTTGCTAGCTCGTGGAATCCGTACCAACTCTGAAGTTTTCTTATATCTTTATATCGATATACCTATAGTCCATGTTATATTTAGAAACGTTGCATTAAGTATAAACTTTTGTATTAATTATGAATTGGCTCAATTAATTATAATATAATACCTATGTTTCTTCTCAATTATAAAAACATGTCTTAGGTACCTATTTATCACAATAATGTCACAATATCCGATTAGGATCACAAATAATCAGTTTATCATGTAAAAAGAAGACTACATACTTACTTACTAGCAAAAAAAATTACTAGTAAGTAAGTATAGTTATTTGTGGTCTTAATCTAAATGTTCAAAATATGTAAATTCCTGGATTGGAAACAGACGGACAAACAATAATAAAACGTTTTGTGTATATCTTCACGTCATAAAAACAACAGGCACTTGAATAAATACTTTGTCCATATAAATAATATTAAACAGTTTACATAAAAATAATCTGTAAAAAAATAATAGGATTTTCTGTAGTTTTTTCATAAGAGAGTAAAAAAATACATCACCTGTTATTAGTTTCATAAGTGACCATAAGTCCATTAGTAAGAGAATCTAATATGGGATTATATATATGGGATTGTGGTGTATAAAGTAGAAGGATAGTGTGACAATATGCATAAATGCGATATGAATTATGATATACTACACCTGGCTACGCCCGTGATTTTTTGTAAACGGTCCAGGGTCCAGTAGTCCCTGATATTAGCGCGTTGAAACAAATAAACAAAAAAAATCTCCAAAAAAAGTCCCGCCTCGTGATCGAATTTTTTTCTATTCTTTATAAATTTTTATTTATAAAGCATTTGAATGCCATAAAACCAAAAATATAAATTCAACAAAAAAAGGTCGTGTTCCATCGTTACAATATTGTATTCACTGAAAAGTGCTTCATATTGGTTGAAATGGTTGTTAATCATCTCAATAGATGGCGCGCGGTGTGTCCCTTCAGACACATAAAACTGAAAGAATAGAATAAATTCGATTGCTCTGGCGGGTCACGAGTGGCTGAGTTGGTCAGGCATCCGCCCCGGAATGGCGCGAAAGGATGCGGGTTCGTGTCCCGCCTCGTGATCGAATTTTTTCTATTCTTTATAAATTTTTATTTATAAATTTAAAAAAAAATCTCTTTTATATTAATTATTCTATTAACTTCCTTGACTCTAAACACAAGTTTAATCTATACATAATAAGCCTTACAACATCATGTACCACTTAAGTAAAACCGTGAAACACAGTATCAAATTATATCAGAAATAAGAAAATTCAAACACCTTTGAATTTTCTCACCGAAAATGCGTCACAACCAATACTAAATTCCGTACATGGAAGCCTACAAGATAAAAATAATCAACATTACAAGTAAGTTAGTTAACCCAGTGCCGCTTGGTGCAAATCGTATCGATTCTGTGAACTTGGCAGCTTTTCAAATACAATCACAACGTGAGTTACGGCCAATTGGCAGACGTTTTAAAAAACGCAGTTGGTCTGTGTGGTTGTTAGGAGATTGGTTTTACATTGGATTTTTTAGGTCTATGCGTTATACTGGCCTGTAATCTATACTGAAAAGTCATATCGACGAAACACAAATCTTACCTTTATTTAAAAAGAATGTTTCTGTACTATATTATAATACTAGATTACATTGGCAATAGCATATTATTAACGCGTAGATAATACACCCTTATCGCGTATCATTACGCTGGGATAGGAGGATTACGCTGAGGATCTCATAAATGTATTTTAAATTTTTCAGTGCAACTCAAAGCGCACTCTTTTATCAAGTTCAGGATTTATGTTCTTATTTATAAAAAATAAAACCTATTCAGTTAGGAATCTTCGTAATACGTCCTTATTACGATACCACTTTATGATATAATTTTCATTGAAATTTTTATTTGAATGCAATACATAATAATATTATATAAGATGTGTTCTTCTCCTTAAAAATCTTCTTCCAATGCAGCCAGATTAACCTTCTTAATTCCAAAAACAAAAGTTTTCACGTAATCACTAACAAACACGCAAACTTTAGCATTATTACTTGCAAATGCTAAAAGATGAAACAGAGAACATTCCGACCGCACAAAGTTTTCTGATGAAATAGGCCTATTGTTAACCGCGATAATCCGAACCGTACATTTGCTGTTATTTACATAAAGTCCCAGGCTTGGTTGTGGTTATCGTATTTTTGCATATTTTCGAGATCCTGTATTATAAAGCTTAAATTTTAAGAATGTATATATTTTGTTACTCATTCACGCGAAAACAACTGGCAGTGATGTAGTTCTAGCTTGTCTACCACAAAAACACATACCTTAGTTTTATAAAAACTTGCTTTTACGCTTCATAGATAAAATTTTCTAATTTAGAAACATTTAAACCCATTGCAATGTGATCTACTGAATTTTTCGCTACGCAAGTTTTTACAAAGATGATGAAGTGTCTTATTAAATAAATTCTTTCGTCATAATATTAGCCTTTTCTTTTCTTTTTGTATTCGTAATGTTATTGTTTTTAATAAAAACCATTCATATCCTATCGATATACTTTTATTTCGATGTGAATACATTTGAATGAAGCACGTACAGAACAAAAAATAAGGAAAGCTATAATCTGGCTATAACACGTAGGTATGCAATAGCCCTTTTTCCTTTGCATATTTACAAATTCTCTGCTTATGACCTACTATTGAAGAAGCAGTTTATTTAACAAACACTAAAAAAATTACGACCGCCTCCTTGGTACATGGTCGACGCGTGAGCGTAGCATGGTCCTGGGTTCGATTCCCGGTGGGGACGAAGAAAAAAAAGTCTTGGTCTGGTACGACACAGAAGGCTGATCACCTACTTTTCCCTAAAGAAAATCGATCAGTGAAACAGATGTATAATGCATCTGCCCCTTACCCCACTAGGGTACATGGGACTTCAATTTTTTTTTAATTAGACTACGTTTTTATAATAAACTCGCAAGAAACAACTTATTATTTATTATTTTATTTTACAACTAACAACACACCACAACAAAAGCAATTCATTTAATTAAATCAGAATATTCTTCTTTCTATAGATACATCATCCATTCAACAGAATATTACTGGCATTTCCCCAAACGAAAAACTACTATGCACATTTAGATATGAACCTTGACATTTATATTTAAATCTAAATATTCAACTCTAATAATATCACGACATTCTTAGCGGTTTAAATGCGTTGACCTCAATATTCATCCCCTTACGGACTCAACAAATACTAAACAATACAACTGACTACAATTCTAAAGCCTAATGGCAGCTGGCCAAATGGTGGAGATTCTTAACTTGCTTTATTTCATGACAAAATGCTGTCAAATGGATAGGTGGATAACACATTAGCTGACGCATTTTTATCAGTTCACGCGTGATTTTCCGCTCCGTTGGTATTTTGGTATTTAAAAGTGGTTAAAAGAAGACCCATTTGGTGTAAAATGCAGATAAGAGAGACCAAGGTTGTGTATACGCGTTTTAAAGAAGAAAAACATCAAACTATAGATGTAACTTTTAACAGACGAAATCAGAAGTACTTGGAATATAACTCTTCTTCTTTTCCTTTTACGTGAATGAATTCAAATTGTTTTTTACTTTTGCACAATACTAGCATTATTGTAATATTTCTTTCTTAAAGCTTATTATATAAAATTATGTTTTAGAACAAGCTATGATAATCCTCTACAACATATTTTCCTGTTCAATAATTATATTAACAATTATACTAGAACTGAACCAAACTAAATGTAACAGTTAGTTAAACACATTTTCAGACTTCAATAATTCTGCACTAACTTAAACATATTGGAATATTTGTGTATCGACAAATGATACTTGTCATGCTTATTTGTATGTAGATTTTTATATAATTACCGTAATCACATGTCTTGTTCTTTTTAAAAAATAATAATTATTAATAAAAATTTTAAAAGAATCTTTATTTTTAAAATTTTTATTAATAATTATTAATTATTATTCGTCTAATAATTATTAATTATTAAAAATTATTCGTCGTAGTCTTTGATCTAAAATTAACTTGGACATAAATATTTCTCATCTCTACAGGGGAAATGTTTAAGAGATATGGTTTAGCAATACATACTATCGCATAGAGTATAGACCATATACTCTGATTCAAAGACGATCACCACATTATTGATTAAACTTCGTAAATTTCTTTGAACATGTTTGGAGCTGCTAACGTCGATGGCTACTGTAGACACCTATTGCCATTAACATTGGATGTTGATCCTCGTAAAATATTGTTACACTCGTCACTCTGGATTAGCTAGGTCACTCTTTAATGCACCATCTGAAGGTAAACAATGTATCTCTACATTATCATAAATTAATAAAAGTTATAACAACTGAGCTCCACTGTACTTGCTTTTCACGCGTAAAAGTCGCAACAGTTGATAAACTATTACCATTAAGACAAGACTATATAAACTCAGCATATTAACAGACAGGTTAACTATTTTCTTGTTTAGAATAATTCTTAATGGAATTTTAAACGTTGATCACGCTAAAAATAAGGTTTTAGTACGTTTTTCTTACCTTCATTTTTATGTAACCGACTCTTTTAGACTCGATTATGACCAGATTTAATTCTAACTTTTCACACTAATTATCAAGGAGACCATAAAATAATTTCATGAGTGCGCGCGTGTTTTTTAACATATATTATTGACAGTATTATTTAGACATGTATATAAGCATAAAGACGTGAAACCGCACGCATACATTACCATGACCTCTAAAATAATTACGCTAAAGTAAGGTAACAATGCAGTTCTGCATCCAGCACTTCGTCGAGATGCCATGGCCGGCGAGCTCGAGCACCCTACAGCTTGTAACGTCCGGTCCGCTCTAGTTAATGCAAATATTATATTTTGGATCGCAAATGTTTTAAAATGATGGCTTGGCTTTTTGGTTATCGTTAATGCATCTAATTTTATAAGAGACGTTTACTTTAGATAAGGAAAATAGAATTTATTATGACATTGTATAGAGAATTCTATATTATTGCCTTAGATTATTGCTTATAAATTAGTGCTTCTGAGATATAAACCTATTATATTCGACTGTTTTTCATTGATAATACAAATAATCTTAGTAACCACTTATGCAATGGTTAAGTGTGAATAAAACCTTAATTTATTAGTTTATCCAGTGATATACCTAGATCACTGGATAAACTAATAAATTGTAGTTAAGTACGATGGTTTATTTCTAAATAAAAACAGTTCTAATAAGAATGTTTAATACAAACTATACCATCTATCCAACAAAGCATGGTCTTTCCAACTACAATATAAATACAAAACGTCTGCATTAACACTAATAAAATAAATAAGTAAAGAATTAAACTAAATTATATAGTGCGAGCACCCACAAACTCTTATAAATGATATTTCAAACTATCATTATACATAAAAGTGCCAAACAAGTCAGTCAACGAGGCTACTCTAAAGAAACTCAACCTTCATTGAAGCAACCAACGATATTAAAATAATGACTGTCTTTACTGCCCCGGATGTTTATTCATTATGCTATTTGACCGCTTTTAAATAGGTCACAAGTCATGGCTATATGTTTTAAAACCTCACATATATTTATGCGCAAATATGGTTAAAACTGATGCAAAACGTGAGTTGACAAAACCTACAGTGAACTTAGATATAAAACTTTCTATGATAACAAAAATAATCAATAAAAATTATTGATTTATTCGTTTATCCTTTTAACATATTTAAATAATGATAATAATGGTTTGAAATCACTCGTTAATTAATGTTACGAAATTGCTAATTATCATAATAAAGCCTTGAAATATCGTCCTTCCAATACAAATAAATAACAAGAAATAAACTGACTATTTAATCACCTTGTTTTGACATTTGAGAATGGAATTCCTCTATCGAAAAAGGGAGGATCTTCGACCAGTATCGACTGTAAGGTCCCAATGGATAATGTTGGAAAGTTACATCCTCTGTAGCGAAAACATTTCGCTTACACGATTCAGAGTAAGGTGTCGCTATTCAGATATTACAGACTCGGGGTTGTATCACAATAATATAGTTAGTTCACGCGATAGAAACCTTAAAAGAGTTAAGTTGTTTACATGTAAATCACATTAATAGTAATCAGTATCCGATATTTTGTCAAGCTGAATTAATCCTTTGATTTATTTAGATTATGTTAAGTGATGCGAGGAAATAAGATGGGAATACTGAGGTTATGAAAGTCTTGTTAGATAAGTAGATAAAATCCGTAAATGTGTGTTTAGGTCTGCAGTTTTTGCGTGAAGGGACAAATATTTGAATTATCTATACATACTTAATATTATAAAGCTGAAGAGTTTGTTTGTTTGAATCTCTTATCTCAGGAACTCCGATTTGAAAAATTCTTTCGGTGTTAAATAGCCCATTTATCGAGGTAGGCTATTATAGGCTGTATTATATCATCACGCTAAGACCAACAGGAGCAGAGCTATGCGGGTAAAACCGCGAGGCACAGCTGGTGTATAATATAAACAGAACATAAAAATGTGCTCCCTTCCTTATTAGCTGTTCTTATAAATTAGAAATTAACTTTATAGACACATAATTTAAAAGAAGTTGAAAATTTACAAAATAGAAAATGACACAAAAAAGTAGAAACTTCGTTAAATTAATAAAAGTTTTAATTTAAAGAGAAAGTACTCTTTTTCCATTCTTTCTTAGTTTTAAACAGTTGCCTTTGCTTTATCATTTCCAACTATATTTCAATAAAGTATATTATCGATCACTAACTTTTCCTCGCGGTTTTACCCATAGTGCTCCGCTGCTATTGGTCTTAACATAATGCCTAAAGCCATAGCCTAAAGCCTTTCTCGATTATGGACTTTCTAACACTGAAAGAATTATTCAAATTAGAACATTAGTTCCTGAGATAAGCGCGTTCAAACAAACTCGTCAGCTTCTTAATATTAGTATAGATTACTAGTTGTCCCCGCAAACGTCGCTCTGCCATACTCTTATCACTTAGGGGTATGAAAAATAGATATTGGTCGATTATCAGATCGGGTAGATGAAGAATGAGCACACAAAATTTCATGAGAATCGGACCAACCGTTTCGGAGGAGTATGGTAACTAACATTGTGTCACGAGAATTTTATATGTATAATATAGAGAAGAATATTTACTCTAAAACTCTTATATAACATTCTAGTTATGATAGTATTGAGTGCACGTCAACAGTTATCTAAAGTGTAACAATGGATAGTTAGGTCACAAAGGCTAACTTTGTATTTATTACCAATAGCGATGTCCACAAACTTGACGCCATTATCGAAGTTGTTAAGGCAGACTATTTATTGTATAGAATAACTTCAATAGTTAATATGAAACATAATACACATAATTGATCTATCTAATTCTAATTGTTTACTTCATACAATTTCCCTACTTAGTAAAGAAGTACATTTGACTTAAACTTAAAAAAAAATTCTTACGTACTTGGATCATGACTCGTGATATTTGATTGTTTCACATACACTTTAATAAAATTTTTAAAATTTTTGTCATTTTAACATGCAGATAAGTTAAAGATTTATCCATTTGTGAAACTGGCATTAATAATTATAAAATAAAAGTTAAATTCACATAAAATTCAAATGTAATTTACGAAACGATAAACTAACCAAAATTAGCGCCCATGAAATGTGGAAGGTTTTTGCTCTAAATAACTCGCTCGTAGCACGCCGCTACGAGGCTCTACGTTACGTAGAGCCGTAGAAGGCTACACGTACTCTACAGCGTACTGGACAATTGCCAAACAAACTACCGTAATAATAAAAGTTTTTTTTTTATGTCCCCAAAACTGTGCGACTGTTTACTTTGAATTTTAAATAAAATTGTGGCAGGCAAAGGATTTTACGAACTGTAATTTGGTTTACTTTTTGTTTTTGCTAAAGAAAGATTATGTATTTTTTTTTAACAAATGTTACACCTTTATTTACTGTTAATAGGGAATATCCCAATAGCTTTCAATCCCAGTAAAATGTTGATAAATTATTCTAGGAACCCGCGATACACTATTTTAATTATTAAATTAATGTTATGTCTATTATTTTCTAATCTTTCTTCCAATTACACTAGCATTATTAATAAACATTTGGAAAAAAGCCGTAAGCATTTCTGTATTCAGTAAATAATGAACCATACCAGCTGACATGCATTTATCCTACATTTTCCCGGGATAAAGTACCCAAGTCTCTGAACCATAAAATCGCGGCACTATATACAAAAAATGACGTCTATCCGTCCCACCGTTGCGGAAACTGGGACAAACATACTTCCGCATTAATATCTATACATACTAATAAGTAATATTATAAAGCTGAAGAGTTTTTTTTGTTTGTTTATTTGAACGCGTTTATCTCAGGAACTACTGGTCCGATTTGAAAAATTCTTTCGGTTTTAGATAGCCCATTTATTGAGGAAGGCTATAGGCATCTATATATCATCACGCTAAGGCCAACAGAAGCGGAGCCACGCGGGTGAAACCGCGGAGCGCAGCTAGTTATTAATAGCAGACTACTTGTATGAGAAAACCTATTAAAAGTTTTGGTAAATGGCTTACGTAATAAAAAAGCAGTTTAAGTTTAAATGTTTTATGAAAATATAATGCTTGTGTGACTGTGTGGAAAATAACAAAAAATACTCTAGTAAAAAGACGAAAAGATAATTTGTGAAACACATGTGAGATGCATCTGTTTCATCCCGCAAGAGGAACGGGACTTTATTAACGGTTGTGCTGTATATCATCTTAAATTAAGATTTGAAATGGAAGTCAATAATTTAATTTCTATTATCTTAATATGATAGTCCGGGATCCATCGCCCATTTTTGCAAGTGATTACTATCAAGCTAATTTTTCGTGAGTAGCTTTATTTTGATGAGATGCCCAATAATTTCATGTACGAAACTCTCGATTGTGGTAGCTACCAGAGGAAACAAGGATAAAATATTTTGATTTGATGGTTCTCAAATATTAATTACTAACTGAATGTTTTTTTTTTGTTCAATCTAAAGATAATTATCTAAATTATTCGAAAAAATATTTGTCCTACAAAATCTATGGTTTGATCAAAGAGTCCCCCTTTCCAATGTGTATCGATAACGAAATCATCATAAATGATTACTAACCAGCTGATTTTTTTTATTTTCACTTATTTAATACTTATATAATTCAACAGACATACAGGTAAATTAGCTTGGAGAAATTTTTGCGTTTGTAGTGGTGTATGGTCAGCAAATAAAATAAAACAACATTTTATTTTTAGTTTTTATTTTATATATATAAGGGATTTTAAATTAAACTATATGTGTTTCTCCTCTGAAAAAGATGAGACTTTATTTTAATATTTGCACATTTAACATACGTATAACTTTTACATTAACAATGTTACTAAAATGAAAAATTTACTAACCTGAAAAAGAAACGACATTTAAAGTTTAATTCTTTAGTTTGAGAAGTCAAAGGCTTGCCTCGACCATGTTTTAACACTGGAGCCATTTTGAATTAACAATATAAAGTTACAACACTTACACACAAATTAAACACTTCAACAAATATTATAACAATACAAATAATAACAACAATCAACAAATACAAAATTTAACAATTAAACTACTAGACCGGGAGATATTGACACAAAATTTCGAGTCATTTGTAACAGGATGGCGGTTCTACAGGGGTCTTAGTACGCAATGACAAAAAGAAAAACGATGGTGTGAACGCTGGTACCGGCGGCTTAGTCGCGTGGGCGTTAGTCGAACTCGTCGGAAAAATAGCGAAGTCAAACAATTTGTAACACAAAAATTTTAGAATTTACCGATAGCCCATAAAAAAGAAGTAGGCGGTAGTGTCATGTCATACTTTTCCGGTGTGACTTACAGCCCGCCATACCGACGCGAATGTGTTGATTAAAAAAAAAACAATTCAACCATTTGTACCAGGCTAACTTTTGCACAGGTAACCATCGTCGTGCAGCCATTTACGAAAATCGCCATGCCATACTTTTCGGACGATTCCAAATGGTCGCCATACCGCCGAAAATCTGCAAATTTTTTTTTTCGCCGAACCATTTACCACCCTAAATTTTTTTTTCAACAACTCCTGAATGATTATAAATAGAAGTGTGATAATGTCATACCTGTGGGAGGTGGCGAATGTGTATAAGATTTTTTTTTATTGTAAGATTTTATTCGTATTTTGAACGAATAGTAACAGTATGGCACTAATTTTTCCTGTAAGTTTGAGGTTCAACGAATATAAATACAAAATTTCAAAGATCTAGGTGGTGGAAATCTTCACTTATATAAATTAATACTAAATTAATTTTTCAAGTATGGCAGCACTTTTTCCCCCTACTAGAAGTATGGTAAATATAATAATGGTCACATTTTATCAAATACTCTCCAAAAATCCAAATGCAATACTGGTACAAAAAGTTTGGCGAAAAAAAAAATTTTGCAGTTTTTCGGCGGTATGGCGACCATTTGGAATCGTCCGAAAAGTATGGCATGGCGATTTTCGTAAATGGCTGCACGACGATGGTTACCTGTGCAAAAGTTAGCCTGGTACAAATGGTTGAATTGTTTTTTTTAAATCAACACATTCGCGTCGGTATGGCGGGCTGTAAGTCACACCGGAAAAGTATGGCATGACACTACCGCCTACTTCTTTTTTATGGGCTATC
This sequence comes from Colias behrii, assembly GCA_029959065.1. Classification (NCBI taxonomy): domain Eukaryota; kingdom Metazoa; phylum Arthropoda; class Insecta; order Lepidoptera; family Pieridae; genus Colias; species Colias behrii. Next base: position 9,790,318 of record JARWMC010000019.1, on the reverse strand, counting down.
GGTAAATTCTAAAATTTTTGTGTTACAAATTGTTTGACTTCGCTATTTTTCCGACGAGTTCGACTAACGCCCACGCGACTAAGCCGCCGGTACCAGTGTTCACACCATCGTTTTTCTTTTTGTCATTGCGTACTAAGACCCCTGTAGAACCGCCATCCTGTTACAAATGACTCGAAATTTTGTGTCAATATCTCCCGGTCTATACGTAATAATTATAATTTTTGAATGAAATGTGTGCTTTATGTTCTAACGGTACCAAACGACTGCACGTGGCACCTGCGGACAGCGTAAACTGGTTTATTCTGTTTTTGTGCGTGTTTCCACTTTCCACTATCAAGTGACGATTTATTTATTTGTTTTGTTTCGTAATTATTATGGTCAAATATTAATTATGAAACAAATTATTATGGACACGATATTTTATTGTTTCACGGTAGTCGTCTTGTCGTTTGCTCTAGGACGTGAAATTGAATGATATATTTTTTTTTATAAAGTCAAAACCATATTCTTTCAAATAAAAACTTGTTTTTATTGAAAACAAAAGTGTTGCTACGAATAAGTATAAAATTAAATAGTAATGTTAGGATATCGAAACATTTTTGTATAGGCCAGAACGATATAGTGGAAACGCGCTCTAAGATCTGAGTAATATACATATGCAAAAATTTCTCCAAGCTAATTTACCTGTATTGTCCTACAAATTGCGTAATAAATATTTGAGAACCGTCAAATCAAAAATTTTTATCCTTGTTACCTCTGTAAGCTACCACAATCGAGAGTTTCGTACATGAAATTATTGGGCATCTCATCAAAATAAAGCTACTCACGAAAAATTAGCTTGATAGTAATCACTTGCAAAAATGGGCGATGTATCCCGGACTGATAATATCGCTGACATCAAATTCACTGCACGTGGAATCAATGTTTAAAATTCAACATGCATTGAATGAACGATTCAATATCAATACTTTTCAACTTCGATAGTCCGTCACAAACGAACGAAAAATTGTTTATAATATTAGTTTCAATATACATCCTAAATTTAATCATACTTGGATTAAAAAGCCCACTTAATATTAAGCTTTCAAAGTTATACTAAATTATTATATTGACATGTTTTTGTCATACTACACCAAGGGTCCTTTTCCTTTCCAAGCTCCCTAAAAGACCTTTATAAGGGTATAAACCGTTTATACTAGTATATTAATCGGGACGTGAGGAATTAAACACTTTTTGATAGTCAGTCTATGACCACACTCGCCGTGAAGTAAAGCTTTGGTTTTATAACGCATTAAATTAACTGCATTAGTGAGTTTATAACATCAGGCAATCAATATTCAACAAGAACTTTAAACATAATTTTAATTAAAACAAAACACCTTTTGTAGAAACTTCACGTAGGTAATAACTATACTGTATAATGGACTTTTAATCATAAGAAGGTACAGTTCGTACACGATTTTTACGATTTTTTGTAAGTAGTAACTTTTTCATATATCGTTCTACGTCTGATACAGGATAACAATAGTTCTTAATAGTAACGTGTTATATTTATAAGTTAAGGCTCAAGAAGAAACTAACTGATTAATCAACAACAAAAACAACTATGAACAATACCTAAATTTAGGACAAAGCACTTCAAGCCCTAACTAAAGACCTAAGAAATTTTAGAAGGATAAAAACAGCAGTATTCACACGTCGGAATGTCTTTTATTCAAAGGCTTACATTATTTAAATCCTAAATTCATTGTCAATGAGCAAAGTTTGGTTCCGGAACAGGCCATATCGCGCGGTATCTGCGCGGCTTGACCTACTTCTAAGGGACCAATTTTACTTTGTATACTTGTATGAGACTTGTACACAGTGCCGTATCAAGGGTTTGGGGGGCCCCAGTCTGGGCGGTATACGAAATATAAATAATATTATGTTATATAAATATTACAGAGTAAAAAGCGCAAATTTTTATTACGGAATATGTTAAAAACTTAGATATTAGAAACATTGATTACGTATTTTAAAGTTGATCTTCTTGGGCGATCTTCTTGGGGCGATTACGATGTACAAATGACGAATATTTTATCATTATAAAAAAACTAGAAGTTTCATAATATGCAAGTGCAATTTTAAAAGTTTAAAAGAAAAAAGTATTAAAAATCTTGAATATTATATTTCATATGCATTTCTGATGTATGATGCATGAATGACGAATATATTACATAATTATATGAAGTTTATACATAAGATAAGATGCTTTAAAAAAGGGGCTGCGTATTTCTAGTGGGTCCCAGGCGGCCCCGGTCGTCAAAAGCCCGCGCTGCTCTACTACTTGTATGTTTCTTCTCTCGAATAACATCTTTTACTGGTGTAATGTTAACTGATGTATGTTCTGCTGACAATTGAGGACTGGCGTGAGATGATTTGCATTTTTTCTGTTTTTGTAAACATTCAATGTGTCGGTACGTGCATTGGATAATATTAAATTATGCTAGGGAGTATGACAAAAATTATAATTCATCGTAATGAAAAGTAAAACGTTCTTTTTCTTATTTTCCTTAGTGTCATACGAAATAAGACAAACGCATAGGAAAATTAAAAAATACATATTTAAAAACGACTCATTGATATAACCAATAACCATACTATGCCTACTATAATTATGTAATTATCCAGTGGAAATTACGTTAAACCGTAATTTCAAATTAATTAATTAAGTACTTAATTTCTAGTAAAGGCCTATAAACTTAATAGCATAATCGTTATTATACCTACAAACCGATATTCCCCTAATAAACAATATAGCCTTAATAAATCCTTAAAATATTGCACGCATTATAACTAAACAGCAGTTTTCTACTAAGAAAAGTATAACCAACCCTTTAATACTCATAATATCCAACCATACTAATCCCACTTGGCTCGATCTAGGTAAAGTAGACGAGAAAGCGACCCAACTTAAAATATTTCACACATTACAACTAAACAGCAGTTTTCTACCTCCACTAAACAAATATATCCTACCAAAACAAAATCTTAATAAATTCTTATACTAATCCCACTTGGCTCGATCTAGGTAAAGTAGACGAGAAAGCGACGCAGTTGCACGCTATCGCGTCTCTGAAAGTGCTGCTCGAAGCAACCAAGCCGACAGCTGGCGGCGCGGGCGCAGCGGCCGCGAAGAATGCAGCTGCGACCGCCAAGGAGACCCCGCTCGATCTGCCGAACGGGGGCTTGGCTGATGTTCAGCTGGATGTTATAGAAGAGGTACGTTTTGTATTATATGTTGTATGTTATAATGATAGATATGTGTTCTGTGATTCTATAGAGTATGACAGTTCGAGCTAGAGTGATAAAATATGGATGCGTAAAAAATTATATAAAAAGTGTTATAAAACACACTAGCGACCCGCCCCGGCTTCGCACGGGTGCAATGTTGATACTAAATACACTACAGAAAAACCGCATCAAAATCCGTTGCGTAGTTTCAAAGATTTAAGCGTACAAAGGGACATAGGGACATAGGGACAGAGAAAGCGACTTTGTTTTATACTATGTAGTGATTATGTGTACATTATGTGTTGCAGATATTCGCGGTAAAGATATATAAGTAGGTACTGCCAATGATTCTAAAGTCTATTACTCGCTCAAATTACATTCAGTAATAAAAAAACAGTAAAAGATACATCAAGCTACACTATTCTACTAAGAAAAGAAAAAACAAATTCAACTAAGAAAAATATAATTGCGAATTGCGACAAAGCCCCGTATGTATTCAAGCAATAAGCCAATCTTTTCATCACTGACCTTACACAATTATGAATACACACACAGACTTATATAAATGCGAAAGATGCTTTACGCAACCACATGTAACTTAGCCCTCGATACTCCAAGGGCCCTCCGCTTTTTGAATACTGTGTCAGTCGTGCTGTATCAACTCCACTCCGTATTGCTGAATTGATGTCGAATATAGTCAAATTGTATACAAAACTGACCTTTTAGCTATTTCTGATAGACTTTGCTAAATAACAAACTCAGCCATTTCTGAAGTTTTGCATAAATGTCGTTTAGAAAGTTTGGCATTGAAAGTTATAAACTTATAAACAAAAAAATATTTTTTTTAATCTATATGAGTAATTACCAAACTTACTGACCAACCAAGGCTCACGTTCTAATGTTAATAACGTAATTTAAATACATGGTAACTGATAATACTCTTTGTCATAACATCAGAAATTATTTCGAAGTCTTGCGTACCAAGAAAAACAAATTTTCCTATGTTTTTGTTTTTTCTCTTGTAACATATTTCTTTATTTTCACAAATAGAATACTAGCTTTCTCGCTATAGATACTATTTGTAGATCCGAAATGATATCCTTGCCAAAATTTTTAATAAACGTTTCCATATTTTAACCGTAAAACTGTAACACATAAACACATTCATAACATAAAATTATGGTTCCACAAATAACTCTAACAAATAATTTAAATCGTTTAGCCAAGAAAATTTCAGATAAAACGGGATGGAAAACAGCCAAGACGGTATTATAAAGTAGATAAATCACCACGATACAAGCATTAAATGTTTCTCTTACGCTCAACTTTAAGTTGGGTTCAAGCTATCTCGTAGTTAGCACTTGGCAAGTCCTACGTCTTAATACTCTGCGCGGTATTTACCATACACACATGCATCTATAGTAAATGAGAACTGCATTTAATGAGGTATGACACAAGATGAAGATCTTTGTTTATTGAGGCTCGAACATTTTAGTTCTTCAAATGCTTAAACTTTGGAACTGGTGTATCTTTAACAAAAATTTTAACCTCCGGATTAAAAAATAAAACATATGACCATATTTGATGGTGTTTAGAAATTATTCTTTGCACACTAAACTAAACATATTCCTTATAATTCCTTAAATGGCGATGTAGGTATAGCGCTTCTTAAAAAAGGCTGCTTGAATAAATGATTGAGTTTGATATTTTGATTACGAAATTAAAAGCACGATATTCTTCCAGGTTCCATGATCTAATACTTTCCCAATCCCCTTTTGTTGCTTTTAGAAATATTGAAGTTCTTCATTTTGTTGCAGATAGGAGACCTAGAGGACGACACGACGCCGTTGGACATGTCATGGCCCTCTGGTTTCCGCAAGCGAATAACGTATCTGTTAGTCGCGCCCATTGTCTTCCCGTTATGGATGACCCTCCCGGACACGAGGACTCCGAGAGGTAAGGCTCAATGAATAATTAATAATAGAATTATCATAAGAATTAATGAGGTAATAATATTATGAAAGGAAATTATTAAATGGGGAAAAAATAAAGGATGATTGGGCAGAACTTATAATTTTCTGATCACCATATTATGGGTAGTGAAATTATGTACATAAATTGTAATAAGAAAACCATGTGTCAGCATATGAGCGATTTATTAAAAAAGTGCCATGTGCGACAACTTTTATGTTTCTCTGGCCATGCGAGCGAAGCCGTGGACAATATCCAGTCAATAATTGACGATACTAATGTTTTCCACAATAAGCTAATCTTGACAGAATGCTAGGAGATTACGCCAAGGAGATGTATCTATAATTATTCCATTGAAAAGTTACATTTGGGGTTGCATTTTTTAGAGGACGCAATTTTATTTTTTTGATGTGTAGGGGGGGTTAGTGTGAAGCTAGCACCAAGTTTGTGGGGTCGCCACCCTTGTCCCACGGCCGCCATCTTGAAAACAGCGGTTGAAATGGTTTTTACGATATATCTCTTAAACTATTTATCTGATAAAAAAAATTTGTTAACATTATTTGTTGCAAATTAAATTCTCTACAACTTTGGTCCAGTAACTTTTTGTCGTAGAACTATAAATAAAAAAGTTATAAGCGAAAATGTTTAGAAATTAGAGCTATTTATATTTTTCAATAAAACTTTTTTTTTATCATTTTACGAAGAAATAATATCAAACCATTTTTGTAGATTGTTTTTCGAGGAACAACTATTATATACAACATATTTTCATTAAGTAAATAGTTAAGGTTTTACAGCGCTCCGAAGTGAGTACTATTTTTCAGTACTCTTAACTATACACTTACATATATTATGTTTGTACTAATAATAATTTGTCATCAGTAATTGTTTTTTTTTTTTTTGTTATTATAATATTTTTAATAATTAATTTTGCAATATTATTAATATTTAATTATTATGGCTCTTTTCCCCACCATCCAGGAGGTAGAGTCTGGAAGCGCGTTTTTTTTCCGTCGAAAAGCAAGGCTGAAATGTTCTGCAGTGTGCTTGAATTGTTCTGGAGTCTGTTAAAAGAGCCAATAGCCAATATATTATGTATAGTTAGTACTGAAAAATAGTACTCACTTCGGAGCGCTGTAAAACCTTAGCTATTGACGTAATGAAAAAATGTTGTACATAATAGTTGTTCCTCGAAAAACAATCTACAAAAATGGTTTGATATTATTTCTTCGTAAAATGATAAAAAAAAAGTTTTATTGAAAAATATAAATAGCTCTAATTTCTAAACATTTTCGCTTATAACTTTTTTATTTATAGTTCTACGACAAAAAGTTACTGGACCAAAGTTGTAGAGAATTTAATTTGCAACAAATAATGTTAACAAATTTTTTTTATCAGATAAATAGTTTAAGAGATATATCGTAAAAACCATTTCAACCGCTATTTTCAAGATGGCGGCCGTGGGACAAGGGTGGCGACCCCACAAACTTGGTGATAGCTTCACACTGACCCCCTCTACACATAAAAAAAATAAAATTACGTCCTCTTAAAAATGCAAGGTTAGGCCTAAAAAATGTAACATTTCAATGGAATAAATGACAGTGTTAAAAGATTAGGCCAAGGCAATTTTGGCAGCAGTACGACGTTGACATGTTTCCTAACACGTACCATCTAACAAGGGATCAAACCCACACCTTAAGCACCCTTAAGACTATGTGGGAGTAGAGTAGTGACAGAGAATATGGCAAAGCAGATTTATCTTTTTAGAGTACTTTGCTAAATTCAGTCGAAATAGCAATGTCTCTGTTTATTTTGTGTATATTTTAATATTTACAAACCTTTCAATAAGATTTGTCATATCTAAAGTACCATATACTATTACATCAAGATGTATTGTAATACTTCTATCATATACCAGACTAGCTGTGCTCCGCGGTTTCACCCGCATTTCTCCGCTCCTGTTGGTCTTAGCGTAATGAAGAAGCCTATAGCCTTCTTCGATAAATGGGCTATCTAACACAGAAAGAATTTTTCAAATCGGACCAGTAGTTCCCGAGATTTTCAATACAAGCAGAATCCCAAATCGACGCAAAGTGTTTCTTAATCCCTAGCATTATGATTAAGGCCATTGCAAGCACATAACATAGTTTCTAAGACAGATAGCGTATATAACGTGTGAGATGCGATCAGTCAGGGGTTTAATGCAATTAGACGCTGAGCATTCAGAGCCGATTTGATATTGACAAGCCTCCATTACGCGGGAACAATTGAATTTGCTGCATTATTACTGCCTTAGTGTTGTAAAATAATTGCCTATATAGTTCTATATCTCCTTGATGTGTAGGGCCAGTCTCCTAGTTTAAGAGTCCGGTGTTCCATTCCTGGTTATTAGAAAATCTTTTCTTTTTTTTAAATTACCTGTTACAACTTTATAGATGTCGATTTTCTTCTAAGTAATTGCATTGATTGAAATATAAAGTATATATTGTAAGAGTAAGTTTTAAGCACGTCTTAAAACCGATTTAATTTGAGTCATCCATTATAAAATGTAGGCTTTAAATAACAGTGAATTATCATATTTTAAATCTAGTTCATTAATTCCAACCATTTCTAAAGCTAAAATGTCATAACTTTAAAGATACTTAAATAAACCAACAATAAAGCATTGTGATACACCAAATAATATCCATTTTTTCTGCTACGTGGATTCGTCAGAGTGTAGCTCATTTGACTCACAAAGTACATAATATTATATTAATGTGCCTCTGGAAAACATACAGCATTGTTATGAAGAAGCAGTGTATACTCAACCATAGATACGGAATGATTTCCATAGACTACATACAACCTCTAGTTCCAATTTATTCCGCTAGACGTCGTCGCTGTCACCAGCAAGGTGATGGGGGAACCAAATTCATTTTTCGAATCATAGCGTTGTGTACTCTCGCCATAGGCGGTCGTTTCAATAAGCATTACTAGTGTACAAGTGTTCAAAAGTGCTAGTGTGTGAATAATTTAATAATTTTTCAAAGTCAACCGTTACTGTTCGTAATGAATTCGCCACCTAACAACGACTTCGAGGCGCCTTCTGGGGCCCCGACGGGCTCAGAAGGCCATCGTTCTGCTGCTTCGTCCTCGTCAGCGAGCCGGAGCGACAACAAACGGAAGAAATGTACTTCAAGTTCGAGTGACAGCGACTCGGACCCGGAGGTCGACGTGCCGACGACCAAGAAACAAAAAACGAGTACTGAGGTAACCGCCGATCCTCGGATCGACGTACTATATGCCCAGGTCAGTTTTCTTACAAATTATTTAATGCAGCAACAAAGTGCTCAAAACATAATTGAGTCTGATAATAATGTTGAAGTACCCGCAACCGAAAATATCGAATTTTTGTCGAATCCATCAACGAGTGCAAACAAATCAATAGATTTAGGCGTATGTAAAACGGTTTTTGACGAGAAAAAAGTTCTTAAGCCCGCGAATGAAAAATTATTACGTCAATTAATCGAGCTTCAACAATTTAATTCGCCAACGTGGCCTCATATTCGCTATTCCAAAGCATTAACGGACATGCTAGCCGCGCCAGGTTTTTGTAGTTTAAAAATTAATGACGAAATGTGTTCTTTAAACAAGGGTAAAGATTTCTTATCATCAACCGAAGAAATTATGGCCGCGATTACAAATGCATTATTACAGCAAAGGGAACTATTACAATCGGGCTTACAGGAGCTCATTAATTGGGCCCACAATTCTCAATCAGAACTTAATCCAGATAATCTTTTTAAAAAAATTTCTGACGCGTTTGGTACTACATCTCCGTCATATAAGCTATCGGAACAAACATTACAAATTGTGTGCGGTAAAAGAGCGGAGTGTATCGAAATTAGGAGAAAAAGATTATTAGATGGAATTAGGGATAAAAATATTCAAAGCGCGCTTAGGAATATCCCTCCGAGCGAAGAACATTTATTTAATAAGACCAAACTCTTAACGTTTATACAATCGCTAGGCGGTCCTCACTTTTGGTTACTACCCTCACAATCACAAATTTATAAAAAAACGGAACCACTTAAAAAGAAGTACAAGAATTCGTTACCTTCTACTTCCAAGGCTCAATACCGTTCGAGCAAAAACGTTACTCCAGATACATATAAAAATTCGCAAAGTACTTTTAAAAAAACAAATAATTTTAAACAAACTAAAAATAATTCCTTTCGAAACAAAGAAGAGAGGAAGTGACTATCCGACACACTTCAGGGGGGGTTGTTTAAAAGCTTTCAAGAGCCGTTGGCAAGCTTTGGGCGCGAACAAGTTTATAATTTCGGCAATAACACACTTTCGATTGCCCCTGGTAAAAAAACCGCCATTAATAAGGCCAACAAAGGAAATTATGAAACAGTATTCAACAACCCCGTCCCCTGCAATGTCTCAATCAATACAGGAGCTTCTGGATCAAGGTGTACTGCAGATCGTCACCAAAAGAACTCCCAGTTTTATTTCAAAGCTTTTTCTGAGGAAGAAAAGCGACGGCACTATGCGTCCGATATTCGACCTGCGGGAGCTGAACAAATTTATAAAGGCAAAGCACTTTCGCCTCATTTCGCACTCCACGGTTCCCGAGTTTCTCCAGCCTGGGGACTGGATGATAAAGCTAGACATCTCGTCCGCCTATTTTCACCTGGCCTGCGCCAAGTCTCACCGGCCTTTTATGAGAATAAGTTACCAGCTCCAACTTTACGAAATGACGTGCCTACCCTTTGGCCTAGCGTCAGCACCGTACCTTTTCTCTTCAGTAACATGTTGGGTCGCGGAGACCTTGCGTGCAAAAGGTTGTCGAGTTCTAGTGTATCTGGACGACTTCCTTCTGGTCAATCAGGACCAGTCCAAGTTATGTCGTCAGGCTGCGGAAGCCGTGCGGCACTTGGAATATCTGGGATGGCAGATAAACTACCAAAAATCGGTTTTGACCCCCACTCAAGACTTGGAATATTTAGGCGTACGATGGCAGACTGCAAAAAATGTTATGTCACTACCAGAGAAAAGGAGGGACAAGTTAGACAACGCCATAGCTCAGGTTCTGAAGATACAACAGGTAAATCTTCGAGAACTACAATGCCTTTTGGGTCAACTGAATTTTGCAAATTTCGTTATCCCGCGGGGCCGATTACATTGTCGCAGAATGCAGATCTTTCTGCGACGCTTCAACAAGAAGAAATCGCGACAGAAACTGCCAGTCCCAGCTATTGTGGCACAAGAGATGACGTGGTGGCGCGGAGCTACCCGGCACAGCATGCCAATACACAAAAAACCTGCCACCCATTTCCTGGCGACGGACGCTTCGGACTTTGGTTGGGGAGCCCAATTGAATGGGAAGACTATGTCAGGAGTCTGGTCAGTCCGTCAAAGAAGGTGGCATTGCAACAAAAAAGAGCTATACGCAGTAGTAACGGCTATAGAAAAGAATGTAGAACTGTTGCGCAATGCACACGTTCTAATTCAGTCGGACAACAGGACACTGATTGCTTATATTCGGAAAGAAGGGGGGACGAGATCGATAGCCTTGTTAACACTAACTTCCAAGTTGTTACAAATAGTGGACCGCTACAAGATAACGGTGAGCGCATATTACCTACCGGGACGGTACAATATAATAGCGGACAGGCTATCACGAGGAAAACGTCCAGCAGAGTGGCATCTGTTACCAAGAGCGACAGCGAAAGTGTTCCAGAAGTGGGGACAACCCCAAATCGACCTGTTTGCCACAAGAAAGTCTGCAGTAGTACAGGAATACGTGTCGATAGACTGCAGAGATCTATCAGCAAGTTATATAGATGCCTTCAGCAGGCCATGGAAGTATCAGCTAGCATGGGTATTCCCACCGCCAAGCCTCATACCACGGGTGCTAGCACATCTAAACAGTGCAACGGGAACGTATCTTGTAGTGGTTCCAGAATGGCCGAAGGCGTTCTGGCTCCAGGACCTGAAGGCCAGAGCCCTGGATCATCCGTACCAGATCAGGAACCTGCCAGAAGTGCTGATAGATGTAACAACACTGTTACCCCCACCACAAGCGCAGACATTAACCCTGAAAGTTTGGAGGATTGGGGGTGGGGCGAACTAATAAAAGATTGGTCTGAGCAGGAAAAGAGCCTGTTAAAGAAAAGCTGGCGAGTTTCCACATTATCAACATATACGCCAGCCCTCAGAAGATGGCTATCCTGGTGTGTCAATTGTTCAGTAAATCCAAAATGTCCAATGCCAGCGGATATCGCCCGTTTTTTAATACATCTTAACGTCAAAGAGAATTTATCATACAGCACGATATTGGTCCATAAATCAGCTATTTTAACATTCTGCGGTCCTCATATAGAAAAAGAGTCATTTTCAAATTTTATTATTAAACATACCCTTAAAGCAATTGGTGCCTGTAAACCTAAGGCTGTTAGACCGTTGATTACATGGGATCCGAGAACTGTTCTTGAATGGCTCTCGTCTAACCCGCTAAAGGATACCCTATTTGATATTTCTCGTAGAACAGCTACGATATTATTACTGGCTTCGGGCCGACGGGTTCATGACCTTACATTGTTAAATATATCGGATAACAGTTTCTTTGATAATGGTGAAAACATCTACCTAATACCAGCTTTTGGTTCAAAAACAGATACTCATAGTTCTCGTCAATCAGCTTGGAAACTTGCGAAACATCCGGATAAAAACATCTGTCCAGTTACTCTTGTACGGCTTTTAATACAAAAGAGTTATTCAAAACGTAGTGAAGCTAATAATTTAAAAAACCTATTCATAACATTCGGTAATAAAACTAAAGCTGCTTCCCGTACAGTCATTGGGAATTGGGTACGCTCTGTACTCAGAGACAGCGGAATAAATGCTTCTCCAGGCAGCTGTAGATCGGCGGTAGCATCATTAGGATGGCTGGAGAATCAGCCTATAGACGAAATATTATCACGAGGAAATTGGAAATCCTCCAATACATTTTTTAAACATTATTGTCGTGAAATTGAACTATCTAATGAAAATAATCGAAATTTGATTTTTAATACTTTTACATTATCATAGAATATAGATTCAATGAAAATTAATAAACAAATAAATTGTGTATATTTTTGTAGAATATTGTAACGTTATATTGATTGTATATTGATTCAAAGTTAAAGGCTACATAAAATAGTATATTATTTGAATTTAATCTAAACTTAAAATATTGTGCATATTTATGTGACATGATTTAGTGATTACAAGTAAGAAAACATTTAAAATACTATATATTGTTTGAATGTTAGAAAATAAAAATAAGAACATAAGTAGGAGTTTTATTTTATATTTATATTCATCATAGCGTTGTGTCTTTTATTTCACCAGCAGATAACAAACACGTCTTCATAACAATGCTGTATGTTTTCCAGAGGCACATTAATATAACGGTTTTACATTACAATAAAACCGATATTATGTGCCGAAAAGGAAAACATACAGCATTGCAGGAAGTCCTTCCTGGTGAAGACTATGATTCGAAAAATGAATTTGGTTCCCCCATCACCTTGCTGGTGACAGCGACGACGTCTAGCGGAATAAATTGGAACTAGAGGTTGTATGTAGTCTATGGAAATCATTCCGTATCTATGGTTGAGTATACACTGCTTCTTCATAACAATGCTGTATGTTTTCCTTTTCGGCACATAATATCGGTTTTATTGTAATGTAAAACCGTTATATTTCAGTCACATTATTCAGTAATCTTATAAAAGAACAACATAAAATCTTCCAAAAATGTCCAAGAAACAGAAATGTTTCTTGTCATAACAATATTATTTCTTTCTTTCCAGGGAAGAAGTTTTTCCCCGTAACATTTATAGGTTCGATAGTATGGATAGCGTTTTTCTCCTACCTCATGGTGTGGTGGGCAAATGTGGCTGGGGCAACTGCGTACGTGCCCCCAGAGGTCATGGGGCTAACGTTGCTCGCTGCGGGCACTTCTGTGCCTGACCTTATCACTTCTGTGATCGTGGCCAGGAAGGGCTTCGGAGACATGGCTGTGTCCAGCTCTGTAGGGAGCAATATATTCGACGTAACTGTTGGGTAAGTATTTTTTAGTGTGTATGTAATTTTTATTTGTACATCTTATGATAAGTATGTTTATTGTTACTTATCTTAGTAGGCATTCGTGTATGAGCAAAAAATGACTTCATTATTTTGTATGCCTGTTACATGCTGGTGGCGAAACCTTTTTGTTTGGTTAACAGTTTTTATAATAAACTAGCGGTCCGCCCCGGCTTCGCCCGTGATAAATATTTACGTTTTCTCTACATAAGAACCATCCTCGTACTTCAAGGAATATAATAAAAAAAGAATTATCGAAATCGGTTCACCCGTTCACGCGTGATGCCGTGACCAAAGAAAACGGGTTTCATTTATATATATATATATATATATATATATATATATATATATATATATATATAATATATAGATGTAACTAAAGTCAATCCTTACGATGGAGGATCGTCTTATGATAGACTCAACGTCGGTCCACACGTTTTGAATATTTGCTGACACATAAACAAACAATAAATTGGTCTTAGGCATAATTAATTATCACGTACTTGTTTACATGACAATCAGACACTTCAGTCTTCAACTTTATTATCCCAGATTGTTCAACTATAGTATTACAACAAATACTACTATACAAGTAGTTGCTAGTATTACTAAGAATTAATTTACATAACTATTCGCCCCTATAGCTCAATCTACATAAAGGGCCTTACTATAAAGTTATTGCAGATAGAAGCAGGAACGTTCGTATTAATGGCTTTCCGATACAGATTTCCTAGGATTAAATTCAGCTAGATACAATTGCAGTGCTGATATAGCGACCTAATTAGCTTGACACGTTTTGATGTATGTACCTGTGTACACCGTGAATGGTTAATGCGATGTTGATGAAATTGATGATAATTATAGATTTATGTTAGGTTAGATATGAAGTCAGTTTGTGTTTTATATAACTTCCTAAATGGTGAATATTGACAATGTTTAAACTTTCAAAGAAAGGAAGTATCAAACAATTTTTGAAGTGAAACTTCTTTAGGCGCGTTGAGAGTAAAATTTCAACGTCGCGTCATGGCAATACGGTCACGTCATGGAGTAAGGCGACGATTTAGGTACCTTTGAATCTTACCAAAGAAGTTTCACTTCTGACACGTGTGCTCGGCATACACGCTCTTTTTTATTTGAAGTTACATTTAAAGTTTCCCAAGTGCCATAGTAAAATCAAAATCGTAAAATGTAACTAAAACAATGCTTATCTATGTCATTACAACGAACAAAACAAATAACTAATTAAAGTCAACACAAATCACAACAATATAAAACAAATACGTAGGTACAATACAATACAATTGTTATTCTTTATTCGTTTCGTAATTAATATAGCACTGACTACTTTTTTATCTTTCAAATCCCTACTATATAAATATTATAAATGCGAAAGTAACTCTGTCTGTCTGTCTGTCTGTTACGCTTTCCCGCTTAAACCTCTCAACCGATTTTGATGAAATTAAACACAGACAATCTTTAGACCCTGAGAAAGAACATAGGCCACCTTTTATTGCGAAAAAACACCACGCGGGCGAAGCCGCGGGCGGAAGCTAGTAATTTATAATAATAAAGCTTGGTTGAGCTGTTAATTGCTATCTTCATTGCTGATGAAAATGTTCTTTTTTTTTCTATAATTCTAAAGCTCTGATGCATTCCACTTGAAGAAGATTGAAACCAATATTTTTATTGCAGATCATTCTAAATCGAATATATTTTATAGAAATATTAAGTTATCTAAATCTTTAAAATTGTTAGGATTTATTTAGAAACTATTCAACCTATTTCATAAGTTATTTAATACGGACAGAGGCTGTATTGTATTTCTTAATTAGGTCAGATGATCTTTTTACCAAAGAAATGCTTCTCGATTGAAAAGCTCACGTGTTTTAATTATTGAAAAGATTCTAAGATATTTTTCATTTCGTTCGAACAATATGAGGGTTAGAGACTCCTTCTTCTAACTATAATTACAGGCCTTGCTTGACGAACTTTATACTGCGGCATTTATCTATTTGTTAAGTAATAAAAACGGATGAATATTCAAGTTTAATTTTCAAAACGTAATATAAACAGACAGACTTAAATTCTTCAACAAATAAATATGGAAAACGCAAGTAAAATTCTTAACAATTTCATGCAATTATAAACAACTATTATATTATTTTATTGTTTTAAATAAATTCAGTCCTACACTTTAAATCTTAGCGGGAATTCTCGCAAAAAATAGCGCACATAACTACAGAGTATTCTAAAAATGCAGAGTAAAAATATACTCGAGCACAATGGTTACAACGAGTTAACTTTCTCAAATAAATATTAGCAATGGTCACTGCGACGTTAAATGAAGACATAACTTCAAAACAACGGGACGCCGACCTTAAAACCTTAAATGCAATGTCTCTGGAACCGAGCCAAAGGTTATATAAAATATGCTGAGTGTAATAATTGTCTTTTCCTTTTAAATTTGCAGCGTTGATATGTATTTGTTGGAAGCTATTAAAAGTGTAATAAAAGATCCCATGTTGTATCTGTTTTTAAAGTTTGGAAACTATTGTTAGCAAGTATAATTTAAAAACAAGACAATGTCACCAGGGAATTCTATTTTTTTAACGGAAAGAATTGTCGTAGGATATGCTTCAGTATAAAAAATGTGTGCGTGTACTAGTGTACACACGTAAGAAGTGAAACTTCTTTATGACCTTATTTTTCAAAAAATAATACAACTTTACAGAAATACGTCGAATCACGCGTGGTAGGGATAAGAAAAAGATGGCGCGTAACGGAAAAATGTCACGCGTAACGAAAAAATGTTACACTAAATTTTTTTCCAACCCCGATAAAGAAGTTTCACTTCAATAATTATAATTAGATACTGAACTATTCAATTGAATTGACCAGATTTTCAAATCGACCGCCACGTACGAATTTGTAGACTGCGAGTTATCTATTTTCAATAGGATATAGGGGGAAGGGAACTTTATTGACATAAATTGGCTTTATTTCTGAAAGACATCATGCCATTTCGTCGAAGTAATCATAAAAAGACATCATCATTGCGCAAAAGCTCCAACAAAAGTACCTATTAAACCGTTATTCCACATTCTATAAGTGCTACTTATAAATCTATATACAATACAAAACTACGTCAATCAGAACGAAGAGTCTTTAAAAGGCTAGAAAATGTTCTAATCTCCACGTGAACATCATCTGACTGCAAAATGTCAAGGACTGTGGAGTGTAGAGATGCGGTTCAAGGCTGGGCTTTGTTTTAAAAACATTGTGATGGACTAAACTTCAAAAGTGGGTTAATTTAAGTATCATTTTGAATTTATTATGAGGTGTTAGGATGTTTTGTATTGATCCGGTTCAATTAGGGTAAGGTGCGGGCTTCTTGTTTTATAAGATGGTATAAGAATTAATTGCTTATATAACGATGTATTCTTGTTTTATTTGACTACAGTCTTGTGGAAATGTATGTTAGGCATCTACTCAATTACGATTAAACTACTAAATATACGTGGTTACAATTTTATAGGTATCTGAGATCAAAGTGTACATGCGAAGTTGAGGAAAAAAGCAGTCAAGGCACTAAATAAATAATGATATTCGGTAGGTATAGTATATAACTTCAACTTCTATATAATCTCTCTAGTGCAGAACGTAGAAGCTGTCACGATCTATAAAATAAAACGGAAAAATAGAATTGCAAAGGAAATACTAAAATATACATAAGCGACGCTACGGGCGCAGCCTAGTATGTATTGTTCATAGATTCTCTTTCCTTCCTTTGATTAAAATTGCAACGAGCTTAACTTCAGCTCTTTAAATATTTCCTTTGAAGAATATATGGATTAAAAGTTCCGTATAAAATCGGGGGGGTAGGATATTCGCAATTTTCAAACGAATTTGCCGGTTGTTTTAACATTTTAAACAAGAATAAAATAATGTATAATTCTAATTATAAAAAACTAAAGTTTAAAGATTCGGTTTAAGAGGTGTATCGAAAAGAAAAGCTAAAAGACCTAGAAGAGCGTCATAATAAAAACCCTTACATTAATTCGTTTAAATAAAATAATAATCAAACAGTTTTTTAATAAAGCTGCGTAAACTAGCGCCATCTAGTGATGTAATTACAAAATATATTGTATGAAATCTGTGTAATTTGCTGTGTGCCTAAAATGTTCGTAAAACGACCTCCACTTAATGGTTTATGGGCCCAATATAATTTAGTCATAAATATTGAAATTTTATATGATTCTTACTATGTTTAATCAAATATGAGTAGTTTTATACTTTAATGAAAATTTAAATGTGAATTTCTCTACAGAAACTTGTTTACTCATAATCACTAGCTATGCCCCGCGGTTTTGTCCGCATTGCTCCGGTCCTATTGCTATTAGCGCGATGATATATAGCCTATAGCCTTTCTCGATAAATGGGCTATCTAACACCGAAAGAATTTTTCATATCGGACCAGCCTGAGATTAGCGCGTTCAAACAAACAAACTTTTCATCTTTATAATATTAAGTATAGATTATAGATAGCTATTAACTTTATCTAATTCAATACTCCATTATTCTCTATTTGCCACAGTATTCACGAAACCACACCAATACATTAAAACCATTACTACTGACCTGCTGTTCCCAGATAAACTACCACATAAATCCTGGCACACGTGTGTCGTTTTCCCGCATTCACTCATAACTAAAATGGGGCTTATCGCAATCAGAATACAGAACAAAATCCCGTGACGCAATATCACAATATATTACTGGGAAAATAAAATACACGAATGGAATGCAATTGTACTGTTTCGTGCAATGTAATAAAGTTTAATATCGCTTGTATGTGATATAGTTCAATTGGTATATTGTGCTAAGCGATTTTATAACCAATTATTATTCCTCCAAAATATATTTTATTATAATGAAGTCGTTATTTACAATAATTGCATCCGGGCGTGTTAATTATTTGTTTACTACAAAAATATTATTGGTGCGTGGTTTGTTGTTCATGGATTTGTTATATTACTTATACTTATTTGCTTTTGTGTTACTTAATGAATCATAGACTACCTACTACTTCGGGACGTTTCTATTTCTTTGAATAATAATTGCAATTTTTATATGCAAAACACAGAGAACTGTGAATAATTTCATCGAAGAGTTAAAAAATAAAGCTTGCTAAATGCTTTCCAAATGATAACTATTTACGTAGAAAGAAAGAAAGAAAGAAAGAAAATACATTTATTTTAATGTCTTAACGTATAATATGAGCAATATCTTATTTAGTGTAACAAACATTTACATATACATTTAATATAGGACTAAATAGCACCCTAACTGATCTCCACGACAAGACATTGGCTGTGTTCCGCCGATATTCTGTAATCCCCTTTACATAAAGCTCTTACTGGTATGCTTTATATGATGATGTAACGTAAATACTGCGAAATCAACATAATATTATACATTTGAACAACATTATACATGTAAATAACGCTTATAATACACAATTTTGAGGCAATTTTATGATTCTAATATTCGTTTTGTCGGGTAAGTCTGCAAATAGGGCTGTAATCAATTTTTCATACCCCTAAGTGAAAAGGAATTCAACTTATAAGATACTAGCTTTCCGCCCGCGGCTTCACCCGCGTTTTCAAAGAAAAACCCGTGGGTTTTCCGGTATAAAACCAATCATATGTGTTAATCCAAGTTACCCTCTATATTATGTGTGCTAAATTTCATTGTAATCGGTTCAGTAGTATTTGCGCGAAAGAGTAACAAACACACACACCTCCTCACAAACTTTCACATTTATAATATCAGTAGGATTAGTAGGATGGATTAATTCATACAATTTCTCCTACCTTTTACCTAATATATAAATACTAAAAACAGCGAATCTTTAGTAAAGTCAGCCGTTATGTGCAAGAAAATCTATGTATCTTAACAAATTCACGTTCATATAAAAAGCAGTTAGATAAGACTAGGTATAATAAATATCTTCAAAAATAACACTAAAACGATAACTTTACTAAAATATTAAAAAAATATCGATCGTGTAACCGTTTTATCACCTTCGTCCCTTTTCCCATTAATGGCCGTACATTTCCGGGCAGTAAGCAATTTCCCTTTTATTATTCAACTAGCTTTCCGCCTGCGGCTTCGCCCGCTTTGTCTAAAACATAATAAATTATATACTAAAACCTTCCTCTTGAATCACTCTATCTATTAAAAAAAACCGCATCAAAATTCGTTGCGTATTTTTAAAGATTTAAGCATACGTAGGGACATAGGGACAGAGAAAGCGACTTTGTTTTATACTATGTAGTGACTAGCGACCGTCCTGGCTTTACGTGTGTAGTTACACCCACTTAGGTTATGTAAATACATAACCTAAGTTAAGTTAACATTATTGAAGTACTCTTATCTTTTTATCTTGACTTAACTTTTTTATATATGAAATCGCGTTAAATTCATGACTATAGAAATCTGTTCCGGCTTTTCCCGTCATACTTATTATACTACCTTACAGTAGTTTATTATAATACGGCATTTCAGCACTCAGGGGCCACGTACATATCAAACGGTGAAGTATTTTTGAAATTGATCCAGTACCTAGTTCCTGAAATTAGCGTGTTTTCACGAACAAATTCTTTACCTTCATATAATAAAGTATAGATTCATATTACTATGAAATGAAATCATCTGCATCAAAAAACCAGACGCTAAACGGAATTTTAATTTCGGTGTACAGTCATTAACATCAAAGGCTGATGTTTGTCAATCACGACGTACGCAATTACTGAGCTGATGTTTTTGTCATTTGAAAGGGAAATTCGCCCGGAAAGGGACGTAGGTCTATAAAGGAACACTAAATTGAAACAAAACTTAAACGAAGCAGGGAAAGTAATTAAAAACTTGATAACCTGCCTCTGAAAGCCTACACATAACATAGTCAAAGCAACAAAAGGAGAGGAAAGAAAAATGTTCATTTAAAAATTGTTTCAATAATAAAAAAATCTCATAACTTCTGCGTTCCTTTGAAGCCAGTATGAATAGTTTAACCGTTGTGATACAATTTTTATATCAAACACTTCCTTCGCTTTTATAAAAATACGGGAAAATATGTTCAATGTAGATAAAATACATTAAATAGGTAATCATTTAAAAGGTATTTTCTCAAGCTTTCAAAATTACTAAAAACTCTATCGTATTGAAAAATAGAGTATTAAATTGCTGGTAAGTAAGAATTAATCTTTTAAAAAATACGTATTTTAATTAAATTCTTTCAAAAAACGAAAGAAGCTGTAAACAAACCATTTCAAAATAAAAAACAAGCACAATGCCATATTCGAAATTTAAAATCAACCGGCCATTTTGAAATGATTAAAAAAACGAACAATTTTCCACAAACTCTTCCAGACAATTTCTCCCCACGAATGCACTTTTATTTTTGTCTGCGCTTCGTCTGTGTGCGTCTGATGCATCTCGATCGATAATGCACTTCAATATTGCATCCCTTATTACCAGAGTATAAGGTTTAAATTCGCACATATTTTGCACAAATAAGATATGAGGGGTTGAACGAAATTCAACTCAAGCGAGTGCTGATAAAATTGATTTTTCGTTGCATGCAGTCTATATCAATTGCTTTACCTATCTACTAGTTAAATATATTGTACTGAGTTTTACAAAGTTCGAATTAATCTGCAGTAAATCGGATTTCGTTAAAATTACGTCTGAAGGCTTTTTAGTGTACAAAAATTAGTTTTTTGCTTACACTGAAACGGAGTACGCTAATTCAAAGTCTACTTTTAATTACCAACATTTTGAACATTATAAATTTAAAGCTTGGCCTTAATTAATTAAGGCCAAGCTTTAAATTTATAATGTTCCAGAATATAACGTGGTGACGATTTATTTTGATAATATTAGAAAATTAGGTACCTAGGTAATTAATTAATGTTCATCAAAACATAAGTATTAAGTATTTGTTATTACTTTAACAAACTAAACTTTTACATTGATAATGTACTCAGATAACCCGCTAAAAATTTGACTACAAAAGATTTAAACAACAAATGAAAGAGTTTTCACAAATTCATAAATCAATCATAATAACAACCTATCAGTTTAAAATACTTGCAAATATCTACAATATTTAATAGAACAAAAGTTTATGTACTAACATAACCTACGTGCGTCTGTGAGAATAAACATTTTCCGTCTCTTTCAAGTTAATACATTTAAGATTGGTATACGACTCGCATAAGTCAAATAAAGCATTGATGACAGGCATTCAGTGTAACCGAAGCGATCGTAAAAGCCGTATTTTTGATATAAATCAAGAAAAGTGGAGCAGAAAAAATGCCTATTCACGATTGCCAATAGAACTGTGTCCTATTTTCGTTATATACAAGCTGAGGTTTTGTGAATAGTTCACAAGTTCAGAAATGTTCTCATTTATTGATAGATGTTACAATACGTTTTTATTTTTTCACGGGACATGGGGTTCTGGCCCGAATTGGGTTAGAAGTAAATAGGGACTTTCTTTTGGAAAGAAGTATATATTTTATTTAACCGTAGCACATAAAGGGTTAGGTACAAGCAACATATATACGTATTTTGGTATTTGTTTATACACCTATAGATTACATTTTATGACAAATTCTACTTTGTTTTTCCTTAAAACCAATAACGAAAGCGGATATATACTCGTAATAATTGAAAGATCTAATAATAATTACACACACAAACACACTTCACAAAAATTAGGTAATGCAACGGCACGAGGATTTGATTTAGAGATATCATTAAATTATAGGTAATTAAGTAACAAAACTACTAATATTATCAGTAATGTTAGAAATCAAATTTAACATTATTTACTAAAGCCTTGACCAAAACAAACTACGTTATGAACATGCTACGAATTACGATACTCCGTTCTATGAAAGTCGTGCTAAATCATTATTCTGTACTAGCTGTGCTCCGCGGTTTCACCCGCATTGCTCCGCTCCTGTTGGTCTTAGCGAGATAATATATAGCCTATAGCCTTCCTTGATAAATGGGCTATCTAACACCGAAAGAATTTTTCAAATCCGACCAGTAGTTCCCGAGATTAGCGCGTTCAAACAAACAAACTCTTCAGCTTTATAATATTAGTATAATAGGTAGATAATATTAGTATAGACTATTTAAAGATTTAAGACTATATAATCTTAAATCTTTCTCCTTAGTCGAACTTTGAGAAACCAAAATGCCAATAGCATGACCTAATGTACCAAACGATCCCTCCAGGCGCCTTCTGATATTCATCCACGCACAAACCTTGGCCCAAATGTGGGGTCAACAAAATGCCACGGAACCGACCTCGCGTGATAAGGCGCTAGTTTTCCCTAATTTTAAACAAATATAACTATTAATCTTTGTTGTGAGCTAATTAACGATTCGTTTAAGCTATTAGAGCTCGATTGTATGGCGAATAGAAAATATGATTTAAAAGGTGTTTTTAAAGAGTATGCCATTGTTACTTCCTATAAATACAGGAAGTCTTTTTAGGTACCTAAACCGACGAATTTAGTAGCTTTGAATCTGGCCAAAGAAATTTAACTTCTGACACGTGCGTTTTGAATAAAAATTCATTTGTTTTTATTTTCAAAATGCAAGTGACTATCTAGATACATAATTAATTATTTCAGTAAAAAGACTTCCTGTATTTATAGGAAGTAAACGGACAACGGTATTGCTTTTTAATTTTTAATTTTAGTCTTAACGCGCCTAGAGAAGTTTTACTTCAAAATTATACTTATTTTATTGGTTATTTCTGGTTTCTCTTGCAAAATTTAATAATAAAACTATAATTCCAGGTTGCCGCTACCATGGCTCCTATACGGTCTGATCAACGGGGAGCCAGTCAAGGTGAACTCCAAAGGTATGGTGTGCAGCATCGTGCTGCTGTTCGCGATGTTACTCTTCGTGATCCTCAGCATCGCCTGCTTCAGGTGGAAGATGAACAAGGGACTCGGCTTCACGATGTTCCTATTGTACTTCGTCTTCGTCGCGGTCAGTTTGGGCCTCGAATACGGCTACCTACACTGTCCAAGCGAATAGGACCGTTCCAGAAACAAGCGTACTTATGACGTGTAGTGGATAGAATAATACTTGTTTTGTATTTTAAACGTTTTACTGTCTTACCACAAATTTAGACAGGGTTTAACTTTAAGCGCGGGTTCTCTTTAATCTGGTTTTGTCCTATTAAAGTGACAGATCCCTGGTTTAAAGTTAGACTGTGTTTATATTGTTTTGTGGTAAGACCAATAGTGTTTTGTCCATGTTTTGCGGATTAATAGATCGAACTCCATCATAACGATCGTTAGTATGTATTTTGCGATCGAATTTGCGATTTTTTGCCAGATATGTTTGCGCATTCATTGTTATTTTAGATTGACAATTACGAGTTATAACACGATATTGTTTTCTTCCAATATACAAATTGAAGCCAATGTTTAAATAAAAGAAATACTTAAGGCGATACGGTATGGTTTACGATTAATGTTAATGTTAATGTTATAGTGAGATCGTTGATTTTATTATAGTTAAACCAAACAAAAGTAGGTTTTACACCATACATATGTTATTGAACGTTTTATTGTATTTATTTAGGCTTAATATAGTACAAGAAGCGCCTTTATACATAGATATTAAAGACAAATTTTCGTCAAATTGTTATGTACATATTATTTTTAGTGTAAAATAATTTAAAATTTGAATTAAAATGCTCAACGAGATTCATGAACTAAAATAGATTTTATAGAACGTTGATTATTTGCTGAATCATTTGAAAGTGAACGTTTTTAATGTAAAGTTGGATATCCGGATAATTTAGTGTAGAATATAAAATAGTTTGTGCTTTACGATGTGTTAGCTTTAAAATTACGTTCAAATGAGAATAATATTTACAAAATTAATCGTTGGTTTGAGTTTATTTTTGTAAAATTTTGTACTGATACGTAAAGAAAATTTGTTAAATTTAATGAAAATGTATTTTATTAGAGATATGCACTGAATTTTAATTACTAAGCACGTGGGTTGTTTTCTTGTAGCTATATATAGTTTTTCTTCTCTTTCACATTTAATTGGATTTTTATTGCGTATGCACAAAATTTTTTGTAAATAAAGTATACAGGCGGGGAAATAGAACGCATTGGAATTATCATGCATATATCGAAACATATTTAACTATTAAAAAAAATAATGTGCCTCGTATAATATATTCAACACAACACATGTAGTGTTCATGCGCCCTGGTTTTATACACGGTTTATTCTAAAAGGTTGTCTTCTTGCACTAAGAGACTATGTTTATTTGCGTTTAAATGGGATCATTTCTCAGCGGAAAGCTTATTTTTGAACTAATTTTTGAAAAAGCAAACAATATGAAAATAGTAAATACCTATATATAGTGGGAAATTATATGTATTTCTTGCTTTTTTAAACGTTCGTTATAAAGCTTTCGTAGCTGTGAAAAAGTGATCCCTAATCGCTAGTCAGTGGTTAAACGTCTGAACTGTTAAACATGGTTTAAACCGTCCGCAGGTTTCACTAACCCATTCCTAAATCACTGTCTGTTTGTAGAGAAACTGATTTCATTTGAATACCTCAATTCGGTCGAGGGAATTCACTATTATCACTTATTAGAAATATGTGTTTTTTTAAGTTGACCAATTACGCAAATTTAATTTTAATATTAGGTCGTTATAGATTTTATGTATTATCTAAATATATCATTATATACATAGTAAGTTTTTATGTTGGAACATTCTTCATTATTTTAAACAGTCGTTTATTTTTAGCAGATTTTTGAATTGACCCATAAAAGTTTGTACAGTACTCCAAAATTAATAATGCGCGTGCAGATCTTCGCCAATTATCGTATTTCCAGAAACACCCGAATCACCCCGAATCATTGAATCGTAAGTGCCCTAAACAATGCACTTGCATCTTGCACCTTGTTCGAAAGATATAGGAGTCAATTCAGAGTCATACACAATCGAAAACGATTCGGGCGATAGGTGACGGGTAGCTTGTCAGTCAAAAAATTCAAAAATCCGTCAGTCGTCTTTATATATTAGTGGTTACCGCACGTATTATCTCTGTATGCAATTATATAGAGCTGCTGTTACATACCCTTCTTAGTTTTGTTTCAAAGTTGAATTTTCCGATAAAATGATTATTTACACAGGTAGCAGATAGCAGTGAGGAAAGTGAAAGTTAATAAGAGCATAATGAAAGTTCTGATCATTCTACGATATCAGAAATAGAGATAATCCCTGATTCTGTAAATCCTTTGGACTGAGATTTTAATGATTAGATTTCTACAATTTAAATGTAAACCAGTGTTTGAAAATATTTTTTTAAATATAAACTTTGTCTTATTTTAACCTTCCATACATCCATCATCACGCCAGCTTCAGTAAGACACTTTAATAGTTCTAAGTATAGAATTTTCCAAGTAAATCAATACAACAAATATATACTTATTCGCAATCGTGTGGCTTATCCTCGCTATTAATTTACATTGAATTATCGAAACAAATTTCATTACTTATCTCTTTTACCATAAAATCACAATAAAACTCATAATTCTAATAAACTATGCATGAAGAAAATACATTTAACCACTCTATATACATATCGTCTTCGGAGGCTCGGGGAATATGACAGTTGCCGAACAGTGACGAATTTTTCTATGCGCATTATCAGTTTGGGAGTACTGTACCTATGTAAATATTGAACTATTCGTAAAAAGTAACATATTTTACTCATGAAATGTGTGCTTTTTAAAGATTAAATATAGGTAGTAACTTATTGCCTAGTTTCATATGTCTAATAAGGATAAAAGTGAAATTCTTTTTGATCCCAGTTCCCGACTTGAGGCGTTTAACTGAAAGCCAATTGTTGAATCCCATAATATTACCCGCCTATTTGACATAGCAATAAATAATCTAGATTAGTTAGTAATCGTGTTGTTTAGCTTTATAGAGCAGGCTCCAAGGAGATGTTCGTTTGCAAAAATAGCGGACCTAAATCTGACTTCTGATATATATTGTATAGGTCCCAGACATCCTATAGACAGATGTTGCCAACCAGTTTTGTGGTCCCCCTGCCCGCACCCCGGTAATTAAATATGGCATACAAAGAAAAAAATAAAAATTTCCAAAACATGCCGTGTGGGGTATCAAATGAAAGAGCTTATTGAGTAGATCACGAATATATAGCATACTATATACATTTCTTACACTTTCTCTAAGATTTTTTAGAAAATTTACGAAAATGGTCCATTTTTGAGTTAACTTTAAACCACTATAGATTGAAAACTCATGAATATATTTTTTAAATTATTATTTTAAATAATTAACAATAGTCCATTGTTTATGATTCAATAGTTCGTAATATAATATAAGTGAGCTATGTGGTGGATTTGATGAAAATAACTATATACTATATGAACTTGAAAATATACTCGCCATCTTTGAATGCTCCCCCCACTCCCCCATGCAACTATTTCACTGTACGAAATATTGAATCGTAAACAATGGACTATTGTTAATTATTTAAAATAATAATTTAAAAAATATATTTATGAGTTTTCAATCTATAGTGGTTTAAAGTTAACTCAAAAATGGACCATTTTCGTAAATTTTCTAAAAAATCTTAGAGAAAGTGTAAGAAATGTATATAGTATGCTATATATTCGTGATCTACTCAATAAGCTCTTTCATTTGATACCCCACACGGCATGTTTTGGAAATTTTTATTTTTTTCTTTGTATGCCATATTTAATTACCGGGGTGCGGGCAGGGGGACCACAAAACTGGTTGGCAACATCTGTCTATAGGATGTCTGGGATCTATACAATATATATCAGAAGTCAGATTTAGGTCCGCGATTTTTGCAAACGAAACTCCACTGAGAGTCCGGTCTATTAACAAAAAGTTTATATAACATGCCACGCCATTGTAATAATTTCAAAAGTATGAATGCGCACAATTGTTCAAAATCTACTCGCAAAACATTCATATTTTTCTTTGTTGTATAGTATTGGCAAATTTAATTCTAATAAAATATATATTATGGTCCATAAAGGTTTATACTTAAATATGGTCCCGACAAATTGGTAAAAAAGAAATGTAGTCAATGGAAGATTGAAAATTAAAATAAATTGTGAAATGTATGTGAAGCAATGTTTAATTATTAATATATTATTACAGACTTTATAACATTCAGAAGAATGTAAAACAACAGTAATAATTAGATTAGATTGTATTAAAAACAAATCAGTGTGGCCCAGGAAGATTGTTGAAAGCCCTCTTTGAACTCTGTATTATTTTGCCAATACTATCAAACTACATTTTATCAAACGACGCTTATAATTTTTGGAATAGGGAGTAACATAACATATCTGTAGGTACCAGACAATGAAATTCAATGATATTCTGTGATAAGAATATGTGCTTAAGAAATACTTCAAGTAAGAATTGGAGGCTCGTTTTTCACACGATAGGTAAGGTTGGATTAATATAGCCTTCTGTAGTTCGCCTAGCAGTGCCACGAGGTCAATCGGGTATCAGACGATGTAATGTACAAACATACGAAAAAACACCATGTGCGACCTACACGTGGCCATTCTATTTCTATTTATTATTCTAAGATTTGAATAACTTTTTCTCTCCAATAAAAGATTTCTTAAGACGTTGACAACTTAGAGTGACGTAGAGTGCTATATATTCTTAACTAATATTATGTATTACTATACTGGAAAGCACCAATTACAACGTGTGTATGCCTATTTATATCGACACGGCTCCGTAAGCTACAATCTTAATATATTAGCGGATTCTATCTATCTCTTATATCTATAACTATCGATTAGAAACTGTAAAATAAATATCCTTCCATTACGTTATTTCTAGTTAACTTTATAAGATCGAGTATCGGTTTGTATATCATATCATAGCGTCACTTGTACTGTGCGCTGTCCTTAGCTACGTCATGGAATCAGAACTCATTCGACATAGCACGGGCAGAGCTAGTTGCCTTCGTATCTCAGGTTTGTTACGACTAGAATCTTTACAATTTAAAGTACAGTATATATTAGCCATTTGATACCTTTAACGAATACAAATTAACCCTTATGACTTCTCCGTAGTGTAAGATTAGGCTTAAAGCTAAATTTAATCTTAAAATGTTAACTACCTTACAGAAATTGAGGTACAATATTGATATTCGAGTAGAATTGTTACTAGAGTGATGATTTTTATATAAAATTATGAACGAGACGCGGTTAATGAATTGTGACGAGTCGTTCCATTTTCTACGACACAAATGAAAAACACCAATAACTTAGTTAACCTTTCTATCGCTTTGTTCATATCATAGTCCCCTTTTTAACTCGAAAGCTTTAAGGTGTCGAAGAAAATGAAAGGAGTAGATTTTTCTCTGAGCTGATGCATCTCGATTCGAGTTTTTAATGTTAATTTTATGAAAATCTACAGGATAGGTACATTTTTCGTAGCGTATAGCGTAGGGGTTGCATCTAATTAATGTTTTAATATTTCATTCTATTATGGCTGTACTCGATTCATTTTATCATCACAACTTGCAAAAATATGTCTTATTTAACTTGATCGTTGCTAGATAGAATAGGAAATATATTTTTTCAGTAGATACATTTAATTTCTAATTTTTCATATGTACTTATCTTTGTTTAGAATTTATTGAATAGAGTAGATGGTTACTATATCATCGATTATACAAATCATTATATTTATTAATAAGAAGAATTGACCAATTTTATTATAATAGCGTTTATAATACAACTCACAAGGATTCACTGTAGTTTGTATATGTTTAGGTGAAAAGTTTTACAAACAATATAGGTTCATTAATAGTTGATTTCTGAGGTTTTTATATCAATGGTTTAACAATTACATTATTATATAATTCCGAAAGTGCACTTTAAAAACCACTGAATCAAGTGGTTCTTTTTAAGCTTAGATGTCTATGGATTCCGCAATTAAATCCAATAATATTTTGTTTAGAATTACAAGGTTTCATGATGGATGTATTCATTTTGATCGTTCGAGTCAATGTTGATGTTTCTGTTAACATTACAACTACAGTCATAATTTAACTGTATACATGGTGTCCCGCAATCGGTAAACTAAGCGCGAAGGGGCTTGTAGTTTTGCATACACTGATCACGTAAAAAATACTTAAACAACAAAATTACGTCAAAAATTTTTTGCTAAATTTTTTCTTAAAATCCATAATTTCTTCTCTAGCATCGCGCAGCCGGCATATACCGCTTCGCTTATGTGAGCATTTTGTGTATAAAAACATAATCTTAAAAGATAGCTCACGTGTGGGTGGAAAAGTTAGTCGGGTTGCTTGTTAGGGGTGTACACATAGAGTTTTAAGAATTCAACTATTTGAAAAAAAAAATCGCCTGGAATTTTATAAGTATTTTTTACGTACTCAGCGTGTGCAAAACTATAACCTCCTTTGAGCTTAGTATACCGATGGTGGGACACCCTGAATATACCTCAGAAATCTCTCATTAATACAGTATTATATAATATACATGTTATATCTTCATTCTACTTCGAACATTTCTTGTCTTACAAAAATATCTTCGATGTGAAGTTTCGAATGCAATTTTAATGATAAAATGATCGTAGCCATTAGTATTTTTGCTAGACTTTCTGTTGTTTGGTTACATGTTTACATCTAACCGCAGATCTCGGTATCGAGATGACAGCGTAGATCGTATAGTGATATTAATTAAGTAAAAAAAAACTAAAAATGTTATTGATTTTAAACGTAGTTAAGATAGAATTTTGACATGTTGTAACAGAATATTTCGGGTGGCTCTCGATGGTTTCAATATTTTCGGTTCGACGCGGTATTGTTACAGTATTATTTTAGCTAATTATTCAATATTATTACGAATGTAGTGAACTCTTTGTTTCGGTAAAATAGATGTGATTGCAATAAGTGCGTTAATTGTCTGATAGTACAAATTATGCCAAGATGACAAGGGTTATGGATGTAAAGCCAAGTCAATCGCAAACGAATAATTTAGACATAAGATTATTTGGCTTTTCATCCATAAAAATGCGGTTGTTACCCTGATTAAATATTTTATTGATTGTTGAATATTGTAATCGTTTGTCATCCAATTTAAACCCGTTGTTTTGAAATTATTTAATGTACGCAAAGAGCATTGGGTCGAGCGTCGGGCGTCGACGGTATTATGAAAAATTACAATAAAAATAATAAAATAGTAAATTGTATTTTTATTTATTCCCTCAATGCTTTATGTTAATATTTGAAATTAGAAAAGGTGTTTTCTAAAGATTTGTTGACGTAGAGTAAGAATACGCATAGAATAAAATTATCAATGATTAACTGAAGCAATTTAGTTACTGTTGGTGCATCTGTAATTTTACAGGAATAATGTAAGTTAAATTAAGAAATGTTAAAACCTGCTTTTTTCTGTAAACACGAATAAATAATCTATTTTTCTAGTTGATCCAGTCATTATAGGACCTGAAGTGATGCTGTGACCGCGCGCTCTCCGCCCTCTATCTCGAAAACGGTTCACCGTATAAAAAAAAATTTTAAACAAAATTTGTAGAGAATTTTCTATTCTACAATATTGATGATAAATACAAATAGCAAAAAACCCATAGGAAATGAGATATTTCCAAAAAAACTATTTTTGTGACCTTTGACCTTGAAATTTAATAGTTGCTTACACCCATATGTAGGTTTTGAGACAACTTTTAGGGTGTCAATATCAGGTATTTACAGACTTACAGCTGGGTATCTCGAATTCCGAGATTCTTACCTAATTTAACCTTAAATGACTGGGCCAAGTTATAGATATACGCCAATCTATATAGATAGTAGATATATTGAACTGCTGTAATTAATACTAATTTTAAATTTTTATTCAAAATTTCCACTTTGCCTTATTCCATTAAATTCAGTTGGCTCAATTTATTGCGAATCTTATGAACCACAGCAAGTCAGTTATACCACAGATAAATAGGTTTTACGAGGTTATACTTTCAATTGTTAGAGCTTTTGGATCTTGAAGGAACTGCGTTTAAGGGCCGATTTTTCAATGCTTGGATAAAACTTATCCGTCCAATAAAGTATTACACGATAATACATATTAAAATGTCACGTAAACTGTCAAATACGGGCAATTAGAAAACGTTTTTAAAATGGTAGTTTTATACATTATTCGACGAATAAGTTTTAACCAAGCATTGAAAAATCGGCCCTAAAACTAATATTGAAATCTAATAAGTAAGACACAGATTATATCGACAATCAATCTTCTTTTCGGAGACATCGACTCCGCAATCAAGGCTATATCTGAATTATTTTAGGAATTTAATAAAACCCACACATCTAAATAAAATATTTTAATATATCATACATACATGTATAATATGTGAAATAAACATTTAAGTTAAAGCTTTAATTATATCGCTACTTAAAATGGAGCGGACTGCGGAATATATTATAATAAATAAGAGATATAAAGTTATAAACCTCTTTATGCATTAAAATTCTATACACAAACATTTAGGTTTTAAATATGACAAAGATACTATAACCACTTTATAAGGAAAATTACAAATACGCTACACATATGTGTATAAATTATATATATAAGTACAGATTCGACAGCGGACCCCGCACTAGGCACAGCCTGTCTCGCGGGGCCATACAACGATTGTACGATGAAAATGTAGGTTCACAAAGGGTCCAACACGTTTGACACAATGCAACTTTGAACATGATATTTAGCTTATTCAAACAATTATATATAATATATTATTTCTTAAATTAAAAAAATAAAAAAAATATATATATATCATCCCAATCTACCACAACAAAGACTTACTAAAACACATTATTTTTTATATTTTATATCTATACAATATTGCTGTTATACTTTTTATTGCTTAAAATGCATCCCCTAAATATTCAATGAATCCCCTGAATAGGGTAAAATTAATTTTTATAATTACTTATTATATTATTTTATATTCCAATTTTTATCAAAATGTTTTGTAAACGTTAAGTCTAACGTACTTACTATGTTCCCTTTTCTTCCACCACGAATTTTTTATTGAGTACAAAAAAATATATAATATATACCTAAAATAGGAAACATATATTTTTAATGCGTCCAATATTAATAGAATTTAAAATATTATCTAACACTCTTTACTATATTTACATTTATCATATTCACGTATAAAATACTTCCACATCATAAAACTATTTTTAATAACTGAAAATTTGCATTACATAACTACATATTTATAAAACTAGGCAATACAGAATATCGATAATGTAATGGTGCATTTACACATTAGTGTTCGTAATTCGCCTCGTCACTTTGCACACACAATGTATTCGTATACATTCGTAGACAAAACATTCGTATACGAGTGTCGTAGCGAATTACTCTTCACACATTCGTGTTCCCTTTTATTACTTCCGAAAAACCATGAATATGCATGCATGACAGAACGATGTTATTATTTATAGCGATTGCACTGTAATTCGTCACTATTCGCACGAATGTGTAAATGCACCAGTACATAAAAAGCAGTATACAATAATAGCTATAACATTTAGAATATAAACCCTATTTGAAGTCTTTCAAACACACCTTTCAAATCCCGCATAACAATCATTCATTTACTCAGTTCTCACTTCTCAATATTCTGCTTTTCGCTATACGCTCTGCAATTATCTTAATATATATCTGTGGCTTAATCAGCTGTTTGATTCTAGCCTCGTTTACATTTCATTCTCAAGAATATGATTCAGGTCATTACTTAAAAGGTAAACAAGACCATTTCTTAAAGAGGCTAGGCTTCAATTAAACGGTTGGTGAAGGTACAGGTATATTAAGATAACTTAGCAGCGACACATCCAAAACATTCTAAACCATTTACTACCAATACCACAGATTAAAAACCAACTCGAATAGTCTGTTATGAGTTATCAATACAAAGTGACGCGGAGTCTCGTTCTGCAAAAGAGTAGGAATGCAAGCAGGGCAGCTATCGCAGCACCGGCGAGGAGGGTGTCATCTCTTCGAGTGCCACTGGCTTTTTCGACTACGTTACTCTGTAATAAGATATGACTTTGTTAGGAGATATAAGAATACACATTCGTTTACCCTGGATTCAAAAAAAAATTGTCTGTTTGTTACGATTCACAAAAACTACTTGATCATTTTTTGACATACACAACATCTTTACCGAGGATCACATGCTATAATATTTTTATATTTTATCTTGAAAGTTCTTGAAGATCTTTAGTGGTTGCGGATGAATTCTAAACAATACCCGAAACCCCACCACTGCGAGTAGTGATTTGACGGAACATAGTGGAATCTACTTGGCGATTGCTTTCAATGTAAGCGTCGGTGTCAGAGTGAACTTAACCCTGGGATTTTTCCCAGCTGTTGCCTTGTGTACCTACACACACCTCGCGAGTAGCTACTAGCTAGTGACATATACACACACACACCCAGCCGCCGTGCCGTATCGCCCACGGCGTCGCGCACTGCGCCACGTGCCGCGAGTAGCTACTAGCTAGTGACATATACACACACACACCCAGCCGCCGTGCCGTATCGCCCACGGCGTCGCGCACTGCGCCACGTGCCGCGAGTAGCTACTAGCTAGTGACATATACACACACACACCCAGCCGCCGTGCCGTATCGCCCACGGCGTCGCGCACTGCGCCACGTGCCGCGAGTAGCTACTAGCTAGTGACATATACACACACACACCCAGCCGCCGTGCCGTATCGCCCACGGCGTCGCGCACTGCGCCACGTGCCGCGAGTAGCTACTAGCTAGTGACATATACACACACACACCCAGCCGCCGTGCCGTATCGCCCACGGCGTCGCGCACTGCGCCACGTGCCGCGAGTAGCTACTAGCTAGTGACATATACACACACACACCCAGCCGCCGTGCCGTATCGCCCACGGCGTCGCGCACTGCGCCACGTGCCGCGAGTAGCTACTAGCTAGTGACATATACACACACACACCCAGCCGCCGTGCCGTATCGCCCACGGCGTCGCGCACTGCGCCACGTGCCGCGAGTAGCTACTAGCTAGTGACATATACACACACACACCCAGCCGCCGTGCCGTATCGCCCACGGCGTCGCGCACTGCGCCACGTGCCGCGAGTAGCTACTAGCTAGTGACATATACACACACACACCCAGCCGCCGTGCCGTATCGCCCACGGCGTCGCGCACTGCGCCACGTGCCGCGAGTAGCTACTAGCTAGTGACATATACACACACACACCCAGCCGCCGTGCCGTATCGCCCACGGCGTCGCGCACTGCGCCACGTGCCGCGAGTAGCTACTAGCTAGTGACATATACACACACACACCCAGCCGCCGTGCCGTATCGCCCACGGCGTCGCGCACTGCGCCACGTGCCGCGAGTAGCTACTAGCTAGTGACATATACACACACACACCCAGCCGCCGTGCCGTATCGCCCACGGCGTCGCGCACTGCGCCACGTGCCGCGAGTAGCTACTAGCTAGTGACATATACACACACACACCCAGCCGCCGTGCCGTATCGCCCACGGCGTCGCGCACTGCGCCACGTGCCGCGAGTAGCTACTAGCTAGTGACATATACACACACACACCCAGCCGCCGTGCCGTATCGCCCACGGCGTCGCGCACTGCGCCACGTGCCGCGAGTAGCTACTAGCTAGTGACATATACACACACACACCCAGCCGCCGTGCCGTATCGCCCACGGCGTCGCGCACTGCGCCACGTGCCGCGAGTAGCTACTAGCTAGTGACATATACACACACACACCCAGCCGCCGTGCCGTATCGCCCACGGCGTCGCGCACTGCGCCACGTGCCGCGAGTAGCTACTAGCTAGTGACATATACACACACACACCCAGCCGCCGTGCCGTATCGCCCACGGCGTCGCGCACTGCGCCACGTGCCGCGAGTAGCTACTAGCTAGTGACATATACACACACACACCCAGCCGCCGTGCCGTATCGCCCACGGCGTCGCGCACTGCGCCACGTGCCGCGAGTAGCTACTAGCTAGTGACATATACACACACACACCCAGCCGCCGTGCCGTATCGCCCACGGCGTCGCGCACTGCGCCACGTGCCGCGAGTAGCTACTAGCTAGTGACATATACACACACACACCCAGCCGCCGTGCCGTATCGCCCACGGCGTCGCGCACTGCGCCACGTGCCGCGCCGCCCAGTCCGCCGCGCGACACCAGCCGCCCACACGCACCGCTCGTGCACACACTTCACAAAGGAACGCGAGGATCACTAGCGCCCTCTGCTCGAGGTGCACACACGCCTGGAATGTTAGAAATATTGTATATTAGTTGATTTTAAGGGGTTTCGTGGAAGGGTAAAACGGGACTACTGTGACTTACAGCGAAGTAATAGTCGCGAACCATGATTTTTTTTATTTTGAACAAATATACTATTAACCTTTTTCGATTAGACTGCATTATTTTTATCACAATAGAATGAATATATACGTGTACTTACATGACACAATTCCTGCATAATATCTTCAAAGGCCACCTCATCCAAACTCAGCAAGGGTATATGTTCTGCTCTGGCCGCCAGCCTAGCCCACGCTTTAGTTTCTCTAAACCGTTTTGCGGCTTTTTCTAACGCGCGCCAATCACGCCAGTACATCCACCAGCCTCTGTTAAATAATTACTATTATTAGAATGAAGATTTTTGTAGTGCTGTTTGGATTGGTACAGTGTGCAAAAAAATATTTTTGTATTATTTTATCACTAGAGTTACCTACATTATTAACAGTTGAACATAAGTGAATAAATGAATACGCGCAGATCTTTGACTTTTATTTGATGAATACATCCTTCCTCTAACATTAGCAACACAGTCCTATCCTTTAACATTTATATGCCCAGTACTAGTCATATTTTTGTCAAGAACGATATTAGTGTTAGCATTGCAGGAATAGTAGTAGTAGTAGTAGTAGTGAAGTCCCATGTCCCCTAGTGGGGTAAGGGGCAGATGCATTATACATCTGTTTCACTAATCGATTTTCTTTAGGGACAAGTAGGTGATCAACCTTCTGTGTATTGCAGGAATGATAGTTAGAATTGAATTCATTTGTACAACCTTATTTCCTAATTAAATCCACACAAATACACAAACTCAAAACTAGCCTATACGACGTTACAAGCCTACATTGCACAAACGGTTAAAGACACCACAATTAGCAAAATGACTGTATCCACACTTCACATCACCTGATAAAACAATGAAGATCATCGCATGAGTACCATGGCCTAGAACCAAAAATACACGTTTTAAATGTGGCTAGAGCTATAAAGACTAACTATATAAACAAACACATCAACCTCAGCCAGCAATCATATGAGGCAAATAACAAAATAAAGCTAGCGGAGAGTCAACTATCAATGCCTATTTACATACGATTTTATCAGTCATGCTGACAAAATGTACATGTTATAATGGCTTAACATGAACCAATTTTATAGACAATGGTAAAAAAGCTAAACTAGACACGGATTCTTATCGAATAGAGTACCTAATTATAGATATTAGGCTTAGCAAGTAATAAACACGTTCACGACGCTATTATACATCACCTAGTACCTTATAAAACGGTCGTATAAAGAACCGAGTAAAAAATGTACCTCTGATCAGGATTCGCAGGGACCAGCAAACACGGCGGAGGTCGTATGTCCTCTAGCCTCAAATGCTGCAATAGCATTGCTCTGAACAGCCTCACTCCCTTCTCCTCCTCCTCTCCTTCGAGGTAGGGTCCTCTCCAGTGACCCTGGCAGTCATCCTGACGTTCCTCGTCAAGGGACACTTGGCGGAGCAGCGGCGCTCTGGGTGCCTCGTAGTCATCTAACGGTTCTATACTGCATGCTGGAAAGTTAATTTAAATCCATACTAATATTATAAATGCGAAAGTAACTCTGTCTGTCTGTCTGTTACTCAATCACGCCTTAACTACTGAACAAATTTGCATAAAATTTGGTATAGAGATATTTTGATACCCGAGAAAGGACATAGGCTACTTTTTATCCCGGGAAATAGGATAGGTTTTATCCCGGAAATCCCACGGGAACGGGAACTATGCGGGTTTTTCTTTGACTGCGCGGGCGAAGCTGCGGGTGGAAAGCTAGTTTTTTATAAAGCATTTGAATGATGTATAACTAAAAATTAAATAAATAGTCTTATGTCAAAGCTACCCTCCTTGGCTCTTATAAGAAAAACTTGGCCATACTTGACCACACTCAAATAATCTTGTCTGTACTTTTTTTTATAATTTTATAATTAATATTATTAACAGAAAATCTTATAATATGCGTAATCTGTTGCGTACAAAGTATATTTAGTTTCGATGTTTTACGTAAAACTCAAATAAGTATTTTAAATAATTATTGTTATCATTCATCTCGCTTTATTTCCTTTTCCTTTCACCTTTGTTACTATTGTAATAATAATCGATATGTAAAATATTAATACATGCGTGCGTGTTAATATTCTTACAAATACGTTTTAACTTGTAATAGATCCAAGCGAAGCCACAAACTTTTTAATTAACTTATCGCGTGAAACAGCCACTATAACCAGGGTTTTATTCATTCTATATATAGCATCTTTAGATTTTGAAGCCATACTATGACAAACGCCTAAAATATATATGTAGAAAAATGTTAAAAATACTGATATTTTTTTCAGAAATTTTAACAAAAAACAGATCAGAATTTTGTAAAGCACTCCATAACTATCATCTTCAAATTATTATAGCACGAAGTTTCAATAATGCGAAAGTAATAAATTTTGTAAGCAAATTTAAAATTACATTTAAAAACTCTTCTTTCAGATTTAGTTGTCACATACCAATCACATAGGTACCAACTAATAGACAGATCTTAAAATATGTGCTCTAATATATTTTTAGAGCTGAACCATCTAGTCGAACTCATAATATTATCTATTACCGTGAAATATGAAATGTTCCGAGCTACACTTTTCGAATATTTTGGCAATGAAAATGGAAAAAAAACAATGAAAATTCAATAATAAATGTAACCTAATAAGTATATATTTATACGTAACCTTAATATGTAACCTAACATCTTACGTGCGATTTTCAATTGTTTTGCAAAAATGTTTGCATAAAAAGTACACTTTAATTATATACATTCCTTTAAATTCAAAATTTTAAATGTTTCTTTAGTTCTGCAAATTTTCAAAAAAATAATGGATATGTTTTTGGCTAGCAAACAAAGTGGTCCTTCACGATCTGATTTCACTATTAAATTACCAATTAATCTCTTATTCAACTTCTGAACTATTCACCAACATAACATAACCTGATGCGTACACATAACGCTAACCACAAAGAAACCACTAGACCGAACACTTCATAAAATTGATTTATATAACACTTATAACATATTCACGTAAAAACTGGATAAAAAAACATACCTGGAGACCTCGCGAACGGTGGAGTAAAATTCATAGTAGAAACCTAGAGATACCTTCCACTCGTCTGTGACAACTAAACACGAGTGACCTTGGCTGATGTGCCATGTTACGTCCCTGACATGTTCCATGTCCCAGTTCCTGGCGCATGCGCAGTAGAGCCAGTTCAAGCTGTGTAAAAATTAGTACATTATTGATATGATGTTGCTAATGCCACATGGATATATGGAATAGGACGTATATTTGAATTTATTATATGTTTAAGCCTGTGTAAGTTCCCTCCATAAAACTTTAGGGAAATAGAACAATTAATAATTAAGCTTCAAAAAGCTCCTGTGCTATAAGAGATATTATATATGTATTACTAGCTGTGATCCGCGGTTTTAGCCGCAGTGCTCCGCTCCTGTTAGTATTAGCGAGATGATATATAGCCTATAGCATTCCTCGATAAATGGGCTATCTAACACCGAAAGAATTTTTCAAATCGAACCAGTAATTCCCGAGATTAGCGCGTTCAAACAAACAAACAAACTTTTCAGCTTTCTAATATTAGTATATAGATCCTACTACTATTATAAAGGCGAAAGTTTGTAAGTATGGATGTATGGATGTTTGTTACTCTTTCACGTAAAAACTACTGAACCGATTACAATGAAATTTAGCACAAATATAGAGGGTAACTTGGATTAACACATAGGATAGGTTTTATCCCGAAAGTCCCACGGGAACGGGAACTACGCGGGCGAAGCCGCGGGCGGAAAGCTAGTATAATAATGAAAGGATAGTGTATTATGGAAACATGACCATTCTATAGTTGTAGGTGTTTACAATAATAATTGAACCGGCACAAATAAGGGCTAAAATGCTAAGGGTCACGTATCTTTATAGACGTATGAATTACATGAACTCAGAATGTTGTGGGAGATAATTTTACAACTTTTATATTTTCCGTTTCTGTAAACATTTAAATACCTATTTAATCATTATTCAGAGGATAGTTTACATTGGTTAATATTTTTCATGTTGATAAATTTTTAATGAAATAAGGATTACTTAGTATGAATGAATCTTTGCATGAATACAATATTTTTTAAGAAGTTTGTTTCCCTTTGAGCTCGTACACAAAACAAAGTTTTTTTAACTTTATTTTGTGTAAAATTTCCCCTTTATCTTTCCAATTATTCCGGGAAAATCCCGAGTGACTGAACTTGTTTTATATGACTATTATTAGTAATATTAAGTAAGTAGAAAGATAAGAAGGTCATAAGATCATAATACAATGTAATTTATATCTGTTTATCTTTGACTTGAACAATTTGGGATTTTCGCGGGAAAACCTTATCAAAATTCTTGTTTGATAAGGTTTTTTTGAAGGAAGGAAAAACCCTTTATAACTTTTTGTGTATAATTGCATGCCAACTAAAATCCTAATTTCACACTCATATCTAGTTACTTAAAGTTAATTACGAAATCATCATATTATTTACTAGAAAATCATTACAAACTCACGCTTACAAGTCACAGAGGTTTTACAGATCGAAAAAGAATTTCACGGTAAAAAAGCGTTTTAAAAATCTCACAACAAAAAAAATATAAATAAAAATCAAATAAATTTTAAAACTCTCATTCGTCATAATACTCACAATTTCCAATACATTGTTGGTAATTCACTTTCAGAACAACGGAGAATTTATATCAAACACGCTTTCAATTATACTAAGTATTTTTCATCTAAACTACAAATTGGTCCCTTACGCACGTCTGTCGAATGTCCGATTGGATCTCTCCATCAGTTAAATGGCTAGGACACAATTGGTTATCTGCTTATTGTGCAACTCGTATCATACCGGAAGACCTATATATAATATATTGGTCCGGATTACAGATAACTCAGTTCCAAACCATTCCTACTGGAAGACAGTATAACTTTAATACAATTAATGATATATCGAAAATAGTCAAAGATAATCATCGGGATATTAAAGCTGTTTGAAAATTTAAAGACAGTGAAAGTGAAAGTGAGAAAATGAAAAATGAATCTAATAAAGTGTAGAGAGAAGTTAACAGCCGCCGAGGTTTCACCGTGTTGCAGAAAGCTCTCAATTTTCGCTTGTGCTTGTGGTGTTTTATCATTACTTATACACACGTACAGTTATATAGAACATAATGATAGAAAATATAGTATAGATATAGAATTAGAAGCTAGGAATTTAATGAAATTAGCGATAGACAATGAATTGGAGGAGAAAATTAGGACGTACTGTAGTGAAATTAGTTGTACTACGCATAGATTAAAACGAGATGCTATGCTGGTAAGTTGTGTATTAGATTATTATTAAAGATGTTTCTATTGGATCGTTATTGCAGTAGATTAGTAATAATTTAAATCAAACTGGAACATTTATTCATTCAACTAATGACGATAAACACGCTAACTAATCACGCGCTTTTAGATCGTCAAAATAAATTTAAAAAATACATCTTCTTTAATCTATAACGGTCTGGTAACGGAAAAAAAATTTAAAACATTTTTAAATTATTCTATTTTAATTTGTTCTTATCGTTCCTGTTAGGTATTTTTCCAATTATTCTAGATTTTTAAATGCTCTGTCTGAAATAAATCTTTAACATTCCAGAAACCATCTCCAATCCAAGATGATAATACAGTAGCACCACATGTAGAATTCTTCAATCCAAAAATGCGAGCAGAATTAGAAGAGAAAGATGCAGCAGAGATGAAGAAGACTGGTGCAAAGGGACCAGCTCCTGGTGGTGACACCTGGGTGTGGCTCACTAGCTATTCTAGAGTTCCTGTAAGTATTTTAGTGTACAACATCACATATACCCTAATGCTATATTTATAACATTAGGCTATATGTTTCCCATTTGGGAAAGTTTTTTTTTTTTTTTTGGTATTAAATAGATTCCGAAACTATTCGACCATTTTGTGTTTTCAAAAATTCTTTCTCCAGACAAAAGTTACATTATTCCTGAGAAAAAAAGGTATGTTTTGATTTATTTTTATCGTGGATCAACCCGGACGTATCCGGGACGAGTTAATAATGGGCAAAGCATGACATGGGTTTCATAATTGGATCTTTTTGTTTTTATGAGCTTTTATAAGTGTTGTTCTTTCCAAAACTGTAGTCATAAAATCCATTTCCTACTTACTCACGTTGAAGGTATGAACTTTTTCATTATTTGCTAAATAATAAATTTGATTTAAAACGATTTCTCTTGCAATACTCGTTAAGGTAAAAGTCTTAGTTAAGCCACGGATACACTAGGGGACAAATGGAGCAACATGTTGCGGAACATGTTCCTCAACAACTACGTGGAATGTGCCGAGATACATGTCGCGGAACATTTTGTCGACCACACTTCTCAGTGTTAACAGAAATGTCGCCCGAGGAGGTATCATTTCCCCACACTACAGACATTTTAAAGGCACGTGGCGTACGTGACTACACTCGGTGACAAATAGCGCAACACTGACGCGGGACACGTGCGCTCGCTCTCGAGGCGGGAGCAAGCAACATGCCCCGCGTCACGTATAATGTCGTGGGTCATGTTGCGGGACACTATGCAACGTTGCAGCGTCACGTATATTTTGTGTTGCGCGTCATGTTGCGGGAAAAAATGTTCCCTAGTGTATCCGGGGCTTACACCTACCTAAAAAGTTTAAACAAGTGTACCTTCAATATAAACAAAACGATTTATGTCATATTTTAACAGTATTAAGATGAAAAACAATGTTTCAGTATAACGTCGTACAGGGCTTCTGTAAAGCGACACAGGACTACTGTCCCCCGGGTGTGCAAGGGCCAAAGGGACCGACTGGTGACCCTGGGCCGAAAGGAGAGAGAGGGGACTCAGGGTTACCTGGACTGCCGGGACAGAATGGTGCTAGAGGTCCCATGGGACCACCCGGACCAAAAGGTTTTGATATGATTCTTGTTAATTTTGTTTTT
Source organism: Colias behrii (assembly GCA_029959065.1). Lineage (NCBI taxonomy): Eukaryota > Metazoa > Arthropoda > Insecta > Lepidoptera > Pieridae > Colias > Colias behrii. The sequence goes on along the minus strand of JARWMC010000019.1, from coordinate 9,747,332 downwards.
CGACTATGATACAGAAAGATAAGAAGTTTTATTTATTTTAAAAATTAACAAATACGATAAACGATTTAGATATTGGTAACGGTAAAATTTCAAATACACTTTAATTAAAATGCAGGAAAATTTCCGCTCCTCCTTCGCTCTATTTCCGTGAGCTGGTTATTTCCTTTTCTATTTAAGGCTTCCAGTTTCCACAGTAATTTATACACGTGTACAGAAATATGAAATTCTAGCTATATTGTATTCTCATCCAAGAAAGAGAATCTAAAATATCCACTTTTAGATAAACACACATAGATACTAACTTATAAAACTGAAGAGTTTGTTTGTTTGTTGAACGCGCTAATCTCAGGTCCGATTTGAAAAATTATTTCGGTGTTAGATAGCCCATTTATCGAGGAAGGTTTTAGGCTATATTATATTATCATTACGCTAAGACCAACAGGAGTGGAGCCACACGGGTGAAACCGCGAAGCGCAGCTAGCAATATATATAACTTTATAACCACAATATATATAACTTTACTGTTATAGGAGAACGAGGATTCCCAGGAAATCCAGGGCTAGATGGCAGAGATGGTGTGCCTGGAGAACCGGGATTAGATGGTCTATCTGGAAGAAACGGTGCGGACGGAGCTCCCGGTAAAGATGGTCTTAATGGTATACCTGGTCACAATGGAAGCCCCGGGAAAAACGGAAGGGATGGCAAAGATGGTAATTATGAAATTCGAAAAAATATTTGATATATTTTTCAACAATTTAAACGTTACTTATTGGTTAAAAGTAAATTAATGTGGCAAATGAATAATCTGAATAGGCATTAATGTAACGAGTGTTATGTTATAATATTTTTGAAATAAAAATAAGTTGTAATCCTCTTTTGAATTAACTTGTCCATTTAAAATTATAATATCCAACAACACCTTTAAATTTAAAATCTTTTCTATTGTCTCATAAGGTAAGCCAGGAGCAACAGGCCCTCCCGGTTTACGAGGGCCCAAAGGCGATAGAGGACCTCAAGGACCAAAAGGAATGCGTGGTAATGATGGCAAAGATGGCCTCCCGGGTATGCCTGGCTTATCCATATACAACTATACTAAGGAAAATCAACTGTTTATTCCACCATCTTTCGCACGTAAGTTACTAGAATATTATATGTAGCCTTACCTTCTACCTCATTTTATAAGCTGTAATTTAAAGATAAATCGCATAAACGAGAGAATAGAAATATATGCCAAATTGCCAAAACTGTGTGGAAAAGACACTCTATCAAAATCATATTTGAGCGCAGATCTTGCAACAAGAATTGACAATGTTCAATCCAAATCTTCAATAATAAAAAACGAAAAAAAATGTAAATAAGAAGTACTAGGAAGGACTATATACATTTTATATACTAACGACTTCTAAAAACTGACTCTACATTACAGTTGACAACCCACGTTTGATCGTAAGAGAAGGCGATACGATGCGTATGGACTGTAACCCCAAAGGGTTCCCAGAACCCACTATAGAGTGGCGCAGAGCTGATGGAACACCGATTATACAGGTTCTTTTAATAATTACTTGAGCTAGGAAATGTATTTACGCCCTCAATATAATATAACTATTTTCGTTTACGTTAGTTTACAAAAAGAGAATAAAAACCTCTTTTTCGGTTTTAAATGATCTGGAAACACAAAAATCATGTCACAAAATCGCCCATTACGACGTGAAAGAAAGACAAACAAACACACTTTATCATTTATAATATTAGTAACCAATAATTCAAGAGTCACTTAATTTTCTCATTCCAGGGTTCATGGCGTGATGCTTCAGTAAGTGGTCACGTCCTAAACATACCGCACGTATCGAGATGGCACACAGGGAAGTATGTTTGTTTAGCCAACAACGGGATGCAGCCACCAGCCAACCAGACAACTGACGTTGAAGTGCATTGTGAGTATTTATCGCATGTCTTTTGTTTTTTCCTTACAAAGGAAGACCGCTTTTATAGCATGACAATATGAACTATGTTGATAAGAGAAGGATAAGAGAAACTAAAGAGAAATAATTATGAAAAGAACTTCCGTTAAACCTTCTTCATAACCTTAATTAATTAAAAAATCTTATAGGTATAAATTAAAAATCAAGTTGTATTTGCCCTTTACGAATATTAATAGTTACTTTTGTTATTTTTACAGTTAGTCCATATATACGAGTACCAAATAACATCGTCTACGTTTTTAATAAGAGCATCAAAATAGAATGTGAGGTAAGAATATATTGGAATATTATAGTGGAAACAATTATTCATATAAATGAATAAGTAAGTTTAGCCAAACTTCTTTTATCTTACTAAACTTTAACATAATTGTGTGTAATAAAAATTTCGTCAATAAGCTTAATCTATCATTTTGAAAACTGAATCATTGTATTTATATTTCGTAAGTACTAAAATTTGTGAATCTAAAGTCGATTTTCACTAGGTGCAAGCATGGCCAGAACCAGTCTTCGCCTGGGAGGTAGACGGAGTGACCATAGAAGGTTCGAGACTAAAAACCGAAGTGTCCACCACTGGAGATACTTGGAGATGGATTATGAGGCTTGAGATACCTAATGTTAGAGAACATGACCTTAGACAGTATAGCTGTGTAGCCAAGAATGAGCTTAATAACCAGACCGTGAAGGGACATATTCGTTTGATGTGTAAGTAAAGTTCTGTTACCTTATAAATTGATCATATTAAACTAATAGTAATGGAGAGAGATAGAGACATTGACGATTTGTCTGATTGAGGAAATTTGTTTCAATAAAGCGCATCACACACGGTGAAGATAATGTAAAATATACAGGGTGTCCCAGAACTCAACGTCAAGCCAAAACGGGGCGACAGGACTGATTGTAACCATCATGAGAAAAATCTAAAAAAAAATCTATCCCATGCATTTTGAAAATTATGGGCATTTAAGAAAAACTTAAAAATTTGGTCAACCAATAACTATTTTTCGGTTATTGTGGTGAATTTTTATTATTTTTGTTCATTTAAACTTTGGAACCGTAACCCTAAATAACATTTCTAGAATCACAGTCAAAAATAATGACACAATTGCCCCAAGTTTCCTTGAATTGAAGACTATTTGTTAAACTATGAATTTAAAATTTTCAAAATTTGTCGACTTTGACGGCCCCTCCTTTAAAAAAAAAATGTACTAGAGTGCCTTGGCAAGTGCCATTAAAAGTTGGCGCATTTAATCAGGATTGTAAAATAGTGCAATACTTGTTAGTTTCATACTAAAAAAAATGAATGAAAAAATAAAAACCTCAAGTAACCCGATTTTTGCTAACCCATTTTATTCAGTTAAAATGTTTTTAATTCGCACAAACTCTTGGTAGGTTCTTAGTTTTACGGCAAAATGATGAGAGAGATGGATAGTGGACATGTTTGCCATGAGTGAGCGAGACAGATAGTGACGCCACTTTTACCAAAGTCAACAAAAGTAAGTAAAATTAAAAAAATAATTAAAAATCTTGACCTAGTTCACTTTAGGTTTATTGAAATAAAAGTCAGATAGGGAAATAACATTTTTTATTACAACAAATGTTCAAATTGTTTACCATCAGCCTCAATACACGCCCTACATCTTCTTAAAAAAGATCTACTTATTAGCCGGGCATATCCTCGAGAGTTGATGTCCTCAGCAGCTTGTGAAATTCGTTCACGCAGCTCGGCTACGCTCTCAATGGGCTTTGAATAAACTTTTTCTTTGAGAACGCCCCAATAAAAAAAATCCAGGGGATTTAAATCTAGGGAACGGGCTCTCCACGAGATAGTGCCTGAACGTCCAATCCACCTTCCCGGATATTCCTGGTCAAGGAATATCACTATCTGTCTCGCTCACTCATGGCAAACATGTCCACTATCCATCTCTCTCATCATTTTGCCGTAAAACTAAGAACCTACCAAGAGTTTGTGCGAATAAAAAACATTTTAAGTGAATAAAATGGGTTAGCAAAAATCGGGTTACTTGAGGTTTTTATTTTTTCATTCATTTTTTTTAGTATGAAACTAACAAGTATTGTACTATTTTACAATCTTGATTAAATGCGCCAACTTTAGATGGCACTTGCCAAGGCACTCTAGTACATTTTTTTTAAAGGAGGGGCCGTCAAAGTCGACAAATTTTGAAAATTTTAAATTCATAGTTTAACAAATAGTCTTCAATTCAAGAAAACTTGGGGCAATTGTGTCATTATTTTTGACTGTGATTCTAGAAATGTTATTTAGGGTTACGATTCCAAAGTTTAAATGAACAAAAATAATAAAAATTAACCACAATAACCGAAAAATAGTTACAGGTTGACCAAATTTTTAGGTTTTTCTTAAATGCCCATAATTTTCAAAATGCATGGGTTAGATTTTTTTTCAGATTTTTCCCATGATGGTTACAATCAATCCTGTCGCCCCGTTTTGGCTTGACGTTGAGTTCTGGGACACCCTGTATATTATCTTAGAGCATATTTCCGATTATCGCTCGCCATACAAATCCTATGAGCCATAACACACGACGAAGATAATATATATTTTACCTTCAATATCTTAAAATACCAAGCGATAAGCCATCTATAGGCCGGGAGATACTGACACAAAATTTCGGGTCATTTGTAACAGGATGGCGGTTCTACAGGGGTCTTAGTATGCAATGACAAAAAGAAAAATGATGGTCAGAACGCTGATACCGGATACCTTAAGATACTGTAATATTTTATATTAGAGAATCTTAACATAAAATATTATAGTATCTTCACCGTGTGTGATGCACTTTAGACTCAGAATAATTGTGATCGATCATTAGCGTACCTATATTTTGTATTTCAATAATAAAAAATTCTAAAGAATAAGTTTTGCAGATACTTAAAGCCATTTGTAATATAAATTTACTTAAGAATTGAAACTATAATTGAAATAAGGTATTTTTGAAGCATATCACCTCCATCACCTGACATCCATATATTCTTCATTATATTCAAAACTTCCAGATCCCGGTCCAAACCAGCACATGCCAGTCCAGCAGCAGCCAATGGAGTACGGCTCCAGACCACCAACCCTCACGTCTTATGAGGAACTCTGCCAGGTTCAGAAGTGTCCCTCCTGTCCGAGATGTGATAGAGCCTTGCTTCTCATATCAACTATGAATGGTACTACGGGGTATAAGCCGAGGAGGAACACTAGTAAGTGAAACGCTAAATCCTATCCTATAATATCCTACTAATATTATAAATGCGAAAGTTTGTGAGGATGGATGTGTATGTTTGTTTGTTACTCTTTCACGCAAATACTACTGAACCGATTACAATGAAATTTAGCACACATATAGAGGGTAACATGGATTAACACATAAGATAGGTTTTATCCCGGAAATCCCACGGGAACGGGAACTATGCGGGTTTTCCTTTGAAAACGCGGGCGAAGCCGCGGGCGGAAATCTAGTTGTAAAATAATTATATTCGTAGTTACATAGCTACTTAGATGAATAACTTAAAAGGAAATTGAGTAAAATTCAAATTAAAGACGTATTTCAATTGCTATCTACATTACCTATTATGATACCTCTACTATATTATGTTATTCCGTTTACTCTGATGTTATTTATCATTGTTTGTAATCAATTCCAAGTTAATTAAATTTTTATTTTTAACAGATTGTCAACTTTACGCGATTGGAAAACCGGTGTACCATCGATACAAAGATGAGCTATTTGGCGCCTGGCTGAGAGATTCTAACGCTACTGAAACTCAAGTAAACCACATCTTTTCCATAAATAATTAGTACATATCTTGCTTTTCCTTTTTTCATTCCATATGTAAATTTTTAGTTGATCATTAATTTTTTCTGTTGTGTTGAGCGTGTTGGAAATTTTAATATAACTTAAAGTAAGTATGAAAATCATTAATTTGTTCTTTATTCATGTATCAGCAGAAGATAGAGTGTTTCTTTTAGTGTCTTAAGCGCATCACACACGGTGAAGATACTATAATATTTTATGTTAAGATTCTCTAATATCCATCCTGTTACAAATGACCCGAAACACTGACACCAAATTTCGGGTCATTTGTAACAGGATGGCGGTTCTACAGGGGTCTTAGTACGCAATGACAAAAAGAAAAATGATGGTCAGAACGCTGATACCGGATACTTTAAGATACTGTAATATTTTATATTAGAGAATCTTAACATAAAATATTATAGTATCTTCACCGTGTGTGATGCGCTTTACGGTGCGTTTACATCAATACGAACATAGAGCTAGAGCTAGAGCAAGAGCATTCTTTCGTGATCTTTTAGTGTAAAAGAAAACTCGTATTCAGTGGTTCAGTATTAGAACATTGCATAGAATCTTTTACGTGTCTTCAATCATCTTCAAATTTAATCTATATATATTCAAGAACTGTGAATGAATATTGTAGAAAGAAAAGCTGTGGACAACCCAAGAGAATGACGTAGAGCGACTACGGGAGTATCGAACTAAAGCCAGCTTTAAGAAGGACCATGTGGACGAGTTTCATAAGCTGCAGAAGCCTTTCTTTGTAAGTAATTGAAGTTTAATTGATAATGGTATTTCGAAAATATAATTCTTTTGAGGATTCAATATAGAGGAGAATCGTGTCAATAAAGTTATTATTTGTAGTTTAATTATTCTACTGGTTTTCGATTTTCATTAGATTACGATAGATAAAGAATATGGTAGAAAAATATAAGTTTTAAAATGGTTTTGAGGCTGGTTTAAGTTGAAAATTCTGTTAAAAATGTATTTCTAAAAATTTTTCTACAAATGCTTCAATTTTTGTTGTCACGATCATATCTGGATTTAAGTTCAACTCTAGTTATATATTTTCAGGGTAACGGCCACATAGTATATAGCGGGTCATTCTTCTACCAAGCCAACGAATCAGGTCAACCTGGAGATATCATCAGATACGATTTGACGCAGAACAGGATAAAGTCTGTAGAATTACCCCATGCGGGCGGGAAGCTTTATACCGCTCAGCATAATCAGGTATTGAATTAAGAAGGATAATTTTTTACATGAATAAATTGTAGAGAAAGATGATAAATATCTCATAATTCTTGCGACTCTCTCTATGATTCGCTTCTAGTAAAAACAAAAGATGGTCAAACATAACAATTTTAGCCTAATAAAGAAAAATTAAAAAAATCTAATTCAAAAAATATTTCGAAAAGTGTAGTAAAAATTATATTATGTAAAGTAATATTGTACAAAAAATGCATAAGGAATAATGAATTAGAATAATGAATGAATAAATATTTAATGAGAAATATCTTTCAGGTTGATTTTAGCGCCGATGACAACGGGCTTTGGGCAATTTACTCTATCGATGGTTCCAATAATACAGCTGTTGCTAAGGTATGCATTTACTAACAGACTGAAAGAAGTCGATGAAAGTCTCTTTTTATTTATTTTTGACTGCTTTAGTAAATTTTTAAAACTAGCTATTGCCTTCGCTTGCGTTTGATTTTAAAATCTGAACAATTCTGGAACTCACTTAAAGATTCCATCCTCACCTTAATTTAATGCAATCATGCTTAACAAGAACTTTCGTAGTATTTGAAGTACCTAGATAGTAATCAAGCATTCTTCAATAAGAATTGGGTCACATTGAAACCTGGGATAATCGAAATCATTAGCTAAAATCTAGTTTTTAAAATATATCAGTAACAAACATGTAACGAATTCGAATATTCGATTTGTGCATAGTTAGCATGATATAGGTAGATATATATTATGTTTTTGTATAAACAGTAGCAAATGGGGCCAATCGATCGGCAAATATAATTATTTTCCATTATTGTATTTATCATTTATATCAACATTTGTATTCCATTTCAGCTAAACTTTGATCCTAACAAAGACGATTTAAATATAGATTATCTCTGGAACATTTCGTTGAACCATAAACAAGTAAGTTCTATGATGTTTTGGCTGTACACCAAATTCTATTTTGAATTAAAATATTACACAAAAATTTTTACAGAACCCCGTATTTTATTTACACGACTTTTCATGGAATAGTTTATTGTCTTACGAAAATATGTATAGAAATAGTGGTAAAATTATAACAATTTACTTTTTAGGTTGGCGAAATGTTTATCGTTTGCGGTGTGCTTTATGCTCTGGATTCAGCTACAGACAGAGACAGTAAAGTAACAGTTGCAATAGATTTGTATCAAAATAAACCGGTCGAAGTTTCGTTGCAATTCACAAACCCTTTCAGAAAAACAACACAGCTGGGATACGATCATACGCATAAGGTAATAATCATAATACCAAGAGTAACCGATAGATGGCGTTGTAATTTAATTTAGCGCCATCTAGTGTTTTTTTGTTGAACTCCGTAGCTGTCTCTGAATTTTATTCCTTTAATAATTTAAATTGTGAAAATAGATGTCGCTTTTTTCAAATTAGTAAATTTTTTTTTTTCTTTTTTCAGGAATTATACTCTTGGGACCGGGGCAATCAATTGACATATCCTGTACGGTATAATGAGTTGCCAGGACCTTAAAAAATTATTTTTGAAATGTATAATGTATTTTTTACTGTATATTTGAACTACGACTACCTACTGGATTTTTGTACATTTAAATAAATAATCATAACTGAATAGTTGTTTTATTTTTCATCTAACCTATTTGTTTATATTTAACTACTTATACAGTATTATACATAGACAGTTACATACAACATAACTAGGTACCTATTTAGTAAATCATTTAAAATTGATTGATAAAATAGAACATAAATAAGATCAATAGATACTCATATAATATTATTTTACTACTTACATAGCTACTTATAAGGTATAATTAACGTACTAAAGTCATTTAGGTTCGTTGAATTATAATAAATACTACACACGTTACATATACATTTCTATGTATTGGTACACACAACAAATTAAATTAGGTATACAATTTATTATTTAATATTAGAATTAACAAATTACACAATAATTAACACATAAAGAAATGATCAATTTGTGACAAAATCGATTGTCATAACCACTCTACAAAAAAGCAAAACTTCCAAATTAGGAATGAGTTGACGCTCGCAAAACATTTGCCAACACGCTATGCTTGGGAGTTGAGACTTGAGCGTTGCAGTTGGCTCGGGTTCCTCTCGAAGTTCCACAATCGCCAGCGATGCCAATCCGTGACTTGGCAGAAAATGGTAGCCCCAATCCCGATCAATACTTGCGCGGACCCATCGCGCAGCCAAATTACAGTTTAATAGTTCATTAGATCCGACAAAAATGGCGGGGACATACAGTTTAAATTTGGAACGCGTTATCGATTCGCGGCGGGAAGTTTGTAGTTTGTGGTCGACGCAAAAAATTGGCGCCAACGAACAACTAATAGTTTTTAGTTTTTACCTTACCAGTTCGCTTAATGAAAATTCTCTTTTAATCTCATTCGATCCACAAATAATTAATTTCCTTGGGATATGTTTGTTCATGAAATTGTTTCTAAACAATGGCAAAGGTCAAATTTTTCTGTTAAATAGAGTTTTGTTTCGATATCCGACAATAGCTACCTATGTTTGTCTATCACAGCTACATTAATTCCACAGATAATTTTAATATATTTTCTATAATTTAAACAACCAAGAAATCAGTTATATAATAATGCAATCTAAAATATCCCTGTTTTACTTTGTGAATATAAACCCGACGAAATAATGACGAATCAATTTTATTTTAGAAATTAGAACAGTTTATTAATCTTTCAAAAAGTATCTATTGCTAAACCTACTTTTACCAAAACGTTGAAATATTAATGGGATAGTAAAATCGAAAGGAAAAGAGTTGGAACTTTTGGTCATACTTATTCGTAGGTTAACACTTACCTAACGTTTAACGCACATTGTGTGGTCATACTTATTCATAGGAGGACGGCCGAACATTGTAAGAATTTTTCTGACAGAAAATTTCGGATGCCCGTCGTAACTCGTAACTCGTTATGATTCCTATTTCCTATTCCTACTAATATCACAAAGGTTCCTATCTTTAGTGAGATGCCTTTCTCAAATACGTTAATTGTAAACTTAAAGCTTTAATGCCTATTTCGATTGATACTCTAAAGTCCAGTTAAATATTTAATTACCACTTAGATAGGGCTAAAATCTAGATGCACTAAGATACTAGTTTATTCCTAATGGATCTAGAAATATCCGCCTGGGTCATTAGCTAACCCTAATAATACAACTTTAATCCGAGATTAGCGAGAGCTTCCATTTTGAACTAATAATTTATTTTATCTATATTGAACATTGATAAGTGAATAGATATGTCTTGACTCTTGATGGTAGTAATACATCCTTCCTAATAATAATATTATGTATTATAAATGCGAAAGTTTGTGAGGATGGATGCATGTGTATGTATGTTTGTTACTCTTTCACGCAAATAATACTGAACCGATTACAATGAAATTTAGCACGTATATATAAAAGGTAACTTGGAATAGGTTTTATCCCAGAAATCCCACAGGAACGGGAACTATGCGGGTATTTCTTTGAAAAGGATACTCAAACTATGTAAGAAACAATAATAATAATTAGAGGCGTAGGGATGTGACGACCCCATCGCCCTCGGCTGGCATGTCTACAATAGATATCCCAACCGTGCAGTCAGTCACCCCGCAGGGCACCTTGTGGCGAGGTGTCGGGGAGTAGCGACCCCGCGGGAACCGAGCGCTCCCGGGGGAGGTCCCTGTCCTCACCTCTGGGCTGTCCCGGTGGCAGTTCGGAGTGAACAATGACGAGGTTCAGGATCCCCCACCTCTGGCTTGCCTTTGTTGGCCGTCCAGAGTGGAGCCGCCAGAGCTAAATGCTCGGGGGTGGAAGTGTCTAATGGCGTAATAGCGGGGAAACCCGCTCCGGGCCCGCGGGCCCGCGATGGTGAAACCGGTGCCGCACCTCTCTACACCCCCAGCCGCTCAGCTGATGTTGCCCCCTTGTTGCCATTCTCGGTAACCTTTTTGGGAGCCCATCGACCGAACTGGCGAGTCACCGTCTGCCATTATTTTCAATTTTTAATATTGAAAAGGCAGACGTCCATAATCCCCATAGAACCAATATACCAGTCCATCTAACACCCCCTTCCATAACCCAGTTTTGTTCATTCCATTTTTCTGCAATAGTCCTACATTGGCCGCGGACTGCCCAGGGCTGTATCTCTATAGTGCAGTCATGGGCAGGCTGCGGCTGGTGTCCCACAACACATTAAATTCTCTAAAGGGCCTCTGCGTGTTGGACCTGTGTCCCCACGTAAGCCTTCCAAAGGACCGGGTATCTTCCTCCTGGTGGTACCCGTGTATTATGGAGAGAGACATAATAATAATTAGCTACTCAAATACATATAGCCACCTAGGCTTTTGTATTGCAGTAGCTAAAAATTGAAGCGACTTTTATTTATTTTTTGTCCTTCTCTTTTTCCGGGTTTATTTTTGGAACAGCACAACAGATTTAAATTGGACTTTCACTTGGTGAACTTAAAAATTAAAAGTCCTACTGTAAACAAAAATATAGATTTTATCCTAAGGATTTTATCGCAATGAACGTTCACATAAAATATCTAGTAATTATGTCGTATGAAAATAGGTAATATGATTTACAGAGAGGGAAGATTTGATTTTTGTATCAAAAGAAAAAAATCAAAAACTACTTGACCGTTCAAAAAATATTTTACCATACTCACCCAGCAAGTCTAAATTTTTATTAATTAGAAACTATAGGTCAACCCGGGAGAACCGGTAAAACCTACCTAAATGAAATGTTCTATAATCTATGATGATAAAACTGCATAGTCCATGTAAAGTAACATGTGTATTGAAAAGCCTTGGACAGTATTAAAAATGTATGAAAACCATAGCGCATAGTTTCAATGACGGAGCTGATTGCTCCATGATTCATTCAGAAGGGTGGTGCCTGCCTCCCTCGCGTTTTTTCAGCGCGGATTCAAGTCTAGACAAGAACTTTGTGTTTTTGGTTTAATTACAACCTTTTTTTACATTTGGTCAAAAGGATGTACTTTTTATTATATAATATGTCTGTATAGCTGTTATATCTATATATTTACTATTTAGACTTTCGGTTGTAGCTCCTTATAAATAGGTTAAATTTATAATAAGGAAAGTGGTTTTATGTGGTGTATATGTAGGTATGCCGTCTACGTCATTAAAAAATAAAAATGCTTAAAAAGAGGAGACAGGTTCTATAATATGTTTATAGAAAAAAAAATTACAATGTCGAAATATTTAAATCAGTTTTCAATACAATTTTTAAGATTTTCTATGACTCTAGAGTCGAGACGAGATGTTTAATATTCAATATTCAGTCATTAAGAAATTTTACGCATTTTGCTTCTATAGTCAGGCATCTAATTTTTAATATTAAAACCCTAGTTACAATAACAACAAAATTGTACCTACTTAAGAAATAACTTGAGAACTTCCCCTTAAACAATGTGATAAATTCATTTTTGTTCCAACACAGTTGGCAGATGAAGGTTTTATATTTAAATAAACAATAAAGAATCGAGAAACTTGGAAGGCGGCCCAATTTATCCGATCAATACGGAAAATTGAATTTATTGAAGTGGCCAGCATTCACATCAATTATTATTTAGCAGAAATTGCTATTTTCCGCGATATTAATCGAATTTAAACATTAAAATCGTAATTGATTTAAGGGTATTTTAATCTGTTTTTCATTTGAACTGATATTTGGTTTTTGATGACTGGTGAAATGATCACTCTGAATTGATCCTCCTATATGTAGATACTAACTGTGCCCCGCGGTTTTACCCGCATTACTCCACTGTCCGCTCCTAATGGTCTAAGCGTAATAGTGATAATATAGCCTTCCTCGATAAATAGACTTTCTAACAGTGAAATAATTTTTCAAATCGGATCCGTGGTGCCTCAGGTTAGCGCGTTCAGGTAAGGGGCCATCCATTAATCACGTGATGTTTTTTTTGGCATTTTTACCTCCCCCCTCCCCCTTGGTGATACGTGGTGAGGTTTAAGACTACCCCTCCCCCCTCTCCCCTATATCACGTGTATTTTTTCGTACCTGCAAAGAATCTATTTTTTATTTATAAAAAATTCTGGTATAAGCATCATCTAATGTTATTATAGAAAATTAAAGACTATAATAAACGTTCAGAGGTAGACAGAAAGGTTGCAGTTTGTTTTTGACTGACATAAAAATAATGAAAGAAATGCGAAAAAGTTTGTTTGTACTAGTACATGAACATTATTTAATGTACAATATTTTCGGACCACGGATTAGCAAGACTTTCTTCAACGCGAGTAACTGGATAAGCATCTTATTAACTAAAGATAAATACATGTAACGCCGCTTTTCGGTTGAGTATCGCGCGCTTTCCGAAAAATAAGTACACGTGATACTTGACTTTACCCCCCCCTCCCCCTGATGATATTTCGTGATTTTTTATGGACCCCTCCCCCCCCTTTCGAGCCTCACGTGATTAATGGACAGCCCCTAACAAACAACTCTCCATCAATATGGATTCATTATTACTAGTTGATACCCGCAGCTTCGTCTATGTTGAACAACTTTTTGATTTTCCCAAATTTATACTATTGGTTGCTCTTTAAAATCACAGATAAAATATACCGGTGGAAACCTGTCAAAAATGGTAACGTGTTTAATTTCGCATTTATTAAAAAGCTGTTATTTTGACATTTAAAAACAGACTTTTCAATTTTGAGTAGGCTATTTGCGTTTGTAAAAAACAGTGGCGTGCCTAGGGTGTAAGGAGTAAGGACTGGGCAAGCCCAAATTTTTAAAAGTGTTTGATGGGTACCCTTTTCATGAATAAGATACCTACCTAGGTATACTGTGTAATTATGTTCGTTATAAAACTTATAAAAAAACGTGAACATACCGAATCAAATCTTTTAAATTTTCACGCGCGCCCGCAAACAGTCGAGTCAAACGTTTATCATTAAAATCGATAAATTATATTAAACTGTATGACATAATATTAATAAAATTGTACAGATCATTTATATTCTAATTCAAAACGCTAATCTTTCTGAAGGAAAGATTTTATAACATCGGAATTATAGAAAGTAGGCGTTTGTTTTAGAATTCAATTACCTAACAGCTCCTTTTCTATGGCAATTATTGATACCTAATTCAGAAAGGCGTTCTTGGCCTTGTGTATTTCTTAATAATTAATACGTACCTATGAATACGATTTAACGATGAGAAAGCACGCTCCGTGGAAGAACTACTACCTACTTACTAGCAGGAATCGTAACTACCAAATGTGCAAGTTTCAACAGCTGGGGATAGGCTTCTTCTAAGCAATAGCACAAAACCATCACAATTTACAACACAATCTGCTGTCGCGAGTCGCGACACTCATTTTACCACGAAATTCGAAAAACTTAACCTAAATTATGGCTGGTTCACACTTTGATTAGTGTGAGTGCAGGTGATTAGTGCGAGTGCAGGTGTGTAGTGCGAGTAGTGTCCAATTCAACTGCGAGTGCAGGTGATTAGTGGGAGTGCAGGTCAATGGTGCAATTCGCGACGCTACACACTACGCTAAACACTAAACACTAAACACTCGTGTCCAGACGTGTTTATGGCTGGTTCACACTTTGATTAGTGTAATGGCTGGTTCACACTTTGATTAGTGTGAGTGCAGGTGATTAGTGCGAGTGCAGGTGTGTAGTGCGAGTAGTGTCCAATTCAACTGCGAGTGCAGGTGATTAGTGGGAGTGCAGGTCAATGGTGAAATTCGCGACGCTACACACTACGCTAAACACTAAACACTAAACACTCCTGTCCAGACGTGTTTAGGCAGGCACACTGCGAGTGAGGGGGAAGGGAGGGCGCGCGGGACGTGGCTACTCGCAGTCCACTCGCAAAAAAATAGAACACGCTTCTATTCACTTTACTACACAGCCTACTAAACACTTGCACTAAACAGTCGCTGTCCACACGTAGTCACACTAATCACCTGCACTCGCACTAATCAAAGTGTGAACCAGCCATCTGATGGCTGGTTCACACTTTGATTAGTGCGAGTGCAGGTGATTAGTGCAGGTGATTAGTGACTACGTGTGGACAGCGACTGTTTAGTGCAAGTGATTAGTAGGCTGTGTAGTAAAGTGAATAGAAGCGTGTTCTATTTTTTTGCGAGTGGACTGCGAGTAGCCACGTCCCGCGCGCCCTCCCTTCCCCCTCACTCGCAGTGTGCCTGCCTAAACACGTCTGGACAGGAGTGTTTAGTATTTAGTGTTTAGCGTAGTGTGTCGTACTAATCACCTGCACTCGCAGTGAATTGGACACTACTCGCACTACACACCTGCACTCGCACTAATCACCTGCACTCACACTAATCAAAGTGTAAACCAGCCTTGAGTGCAGGTGATTAGTGCGAGTGCAGGTGTGTAGTGCGAGTAGTGTCCAATTCAACTGCGAGTGCAGGTGATTAGTGGGAGTGCAGGTCAATGGTGCAATTCGCGACGCTACACACTACGCTAAACACTAAACACTAAACACTCGTGTCCAGACGTGTTTAGGCAGGCACACTGCGAGTGAGGGGGAAGGGAGGGCGCGCGGGACGTGGCTACTCGCAGTCCACTCGCAAAAAAATAGAACACGCTTCTATTCACTTTACTACACAGCCTACTAAACACTTGCACTAAACAGTCGCTGTCCACACGTAGTTACTAAACACCTGCACTAATCACCTGCACTCGCACTAATCAAAGTGTGAACCAGCCATTACACCGGTATAATCACCCGCTCAAACAAACCATAATAACAATAATACACGACGTTCGTTCGCGCAATCGTAACTATCTTCACACTGTTAAAGCCGGGCTTTTTTGGCCATAGAAATTGCTATAGAGTTCTATAGCTAGGTATGTAGCTACTCGGGCGAAATTTCATACGTTAGAAGAGATGAGCGCAAAGCCCGGTAAAAGCCCACGCGTGCAAGCGAGACACCGCACTGTTTATAATCCATCCAATTAAGATTGTAACGTCAAAATAAAAGGTACGACCTTATTCCGATAGGAAGAAGGATGAAATTAAAAAGTTTACTCGAATTCGTCATTGTTTTAAGCTAAGCGTATTATATATTATATTGTAGGTGAGTTTTCATTGAATTTCGGAGCAAATTATGAATTGCTCATTGCGCGCGAATATTCAAACGTGAATATGGGTATTTTCCTGTCTCGTAGCGAATTTCTAAGGCAAGCCGGGCTTTTCGGCTTGTATGAACGTACCGCCACTGGTAAAAAAGGCTGGCTTGTATATTTTGTATGATGTAAACTGTAAAGCTTCAATATGAAGCAAATACATACATACCTACTGACTCTATTTGAATCATCTCGCGAAAAACCTACGTAGGTACCTTTATTTGTAAAAGTTCGTAATTTTTAATGGCTTGTTCTTAGAAATAAATATTCAAAAGAGACACTTCAGTTTGTTAAAAATAAACAAATACCTACTCGTCCATGGATTCGTTCGATGGAAAACTGACAAGAAATATGTAGCATTTTTCCATATTACCTATGCCCTTTTTTAAAGTCGGTCGACTCGACACGTTAATTGTAGTATTCTACACTTGTCTTTCACAAACATCGATTTTTGTTTAAAACTGTAAAGCGCTTTAAGTAAAAAAATACCTAACAGTACCTACACAAATAAATAACTTAAAAATCTATATTAATGTTGTCGTTCTTTGTTATTATTCGCCTTCTAAACCAAGACAAAGCATCCATGACCTATCTATCCACAAAATCTCATCAAAAACGATCCATCCGTTTTCGCACAAAACTTTCACATAACATAATTGTCCTTAACCTTGTTATATAGTCATACCGATCAGCTGACTGACGTAATTCAGTAGGTATATAACTATAGATACATATAGCATCTACTAGCCTCCGCTCGAGACAGATAAACAGACCTTACAGCCGTTGCAGCGCTTTATACGCTTTAATACTAGTATTATATTAACTGTGGTATTATATAATTACTTTATCTGTGGCTTGAAGTTTATTTGTACTGATTTTGTTTTAAATATACAGGATATAGAACCTTCTTTAGAAGTTGGTAATGCATTTTAGGTATATACCTACAGTTGGATATTACTATTTATTTTGGATAAATTATCTACTACTTACCTATTTTATGAACAGGAACATTATATGACATTTACTTATAAAAACAATCACAACTCAAAAATTACAGAAACGATTTTCTTTATTTTCTTAATTCATGTACCTAACTATGTACCTTATTCGCATAAAAATATTAAAAACGTAAAGATGTTTTCACATGTTTATTGATATGAATTGAAATTGTACTTATATGTTTAAATAGAGACTTGTAAAAGCGTACCTATAGTGGCTTTTAAATTGTATAAGAATATCTATGGTAATAATAAAGGTTATTTTACTTATTTTGGTTTGTGTTTGTTCCAAAATCTAAAGGAAGTGAATCTAAATCTATTCACATTAGTAAATTGAATTTAAAATTTCATTAATCTCAAAATTTTGAAATGATAGGTATACCTATACAATTGCTAAAAGTTTTGATCGAACTATTAAAACATAATATAATATGTATATAGTATATACCTAGTATGAACAGAATTTCTCATACGTTAAACCTTAAAGTCAACAAAAAAGCAATTAAACTGACAAGTTGGGATTGAATCCAGGCCCCCTAGCGCAAAAGTCTGGGTCACAAATCACTGAGCCAAGTCTACTAAACGGAATGACCTTTTTAGTTTTCCATTTCAAATAATGTTTTAAATTTTATCAAAATATTAATAGTTGTAGATATATAGGTACCTTACTATTTTAGTCGTGATGTACTCTACAAAAAATAAATTCACTTTTATTATTCTTACTAGAACACGGATTATCGCTTTGGTGTTTAAATTTGATGTACCTATTAATAATTATAGTTTATCAAAATAAACTGTATTTAACAACAGATTAATTCTGAACACCACAGATTAAAAACAAAAAAAATGTTGTCCGGAAAGGAGAGTGAGATGTGAGATTTGTTTATTTATTCAGTTAAAAGCTGTGGTTAAAAGTCAGTTAATTACATTTATGTCAATAACAAATTCTAAATTCAAAAATATTTTAGAATACCAAATTTGAATATAGGTATTATTTATATCTCGCCCATTTTTTACATTAATAAGTAGTAGCTAACGCTATTATACATTGTGACGAAATTTTAAATAAAAAATCGAAACTGTATTTTTTACTACATATGTTTATAATTACGATGAATTTCAATTGATTTAAATTACACAGACGTAATTCTATTGTGAAATTATATTTCAATTGATAATATAATAATATGCACGTTTGTTGTAACCTGTGGTTGTAACTTTTCAGTATCAAAATTACATATAAATTTTAATTAACATTTTATTTTGGGGCGTAAATACGTTTCAATATCCATCACCGTTTCTATTTGTTAGTTTGAATAACTACCTACATCGATCATGAGGTGTATATATACATTTCTAAAGGTATTGGCTATATATGTATTTGTAGCTGAAAATTAGAGCTTACAAGTATTTTATATGAGTGATTGTTTGTATTCTTTTTTTCATTAATATCTACACGGTAAAATCAAACATTTCTATAAATGGAAAATACAATTTTCTATACAACGATCATACCGACTAGGACTGCACAAAATCCACATCACAATTATTCACTGTCATATATATACCTACTTGACCACTGCACTGCACTAAACCAACCGCTAACATTGACTTACAAAATATTTTACCTGCCTCCAACAATACTATACCCAAATAGTAAAAAAAAAATCATAAATAAATAAAGGTCATTGTACGTACGTGACAATACAGCGCTTCAAGGCTTTTTGTTCAATAGTGGAGCGCTGTAAAAATTGTGATTTAATTATGAACTTATTTACGTAGTTATCTCACTGATGATGAAAATATAACAAACATGTTCCCAACGTACATGATCACATAGCCGCTGCAGCGCTGTTAGATGTACTGTACAATATAATAATAATAATTGATACGTACCATTGCGCATTGTGTGATAATTAAAACTAAGCCGCTACATCGCTGAGTTAGAAAAAAAAATTATAAACAAATAAAGGTCATTGTACGTAAGTGTCAAGTCAGCGGCTTCAGCGCTGTAACACAAATCTCAGCTGAGTTGCAAGTCGGACACCTGACGTCGGCCCCCCGCCCCCCCGCAGCCATCAGCTGTTAATGTCACCCCACCCGCCTTTCCCCTTCGTTTGTGTAATGCGAGGAACTGCGGCAAGAATGGATATGACTACGTAATTTAATTATTTTTTGCATTTTTACTAGATTAAAATCCGTAAAAAATATTTTTTTTGTATTCTTATGTTTTATAAATACGATCAGAAATGAATATTAACTAATTAATTATGTTATTCAAACAATATAAACACGTTACACGTTCTTGGCGTGACCGTGTAATGAGTGATTGCGTAACAATATTTTTATTATTTCCTTTTTCCATTATAATTTCATGTTATAAAGTAAACTCACTCTATGAACCATCAAGAATTCCTTGTTATATACTCACACCGTTTCATGTTGTTCTTATCATAAATGATGAAAGCTGATATAGCGTGTAACGACAGAAAATACCAACTTTTTAATAATATATGACACATTATGGCCGTCAAATGAATAATTTATTGCATTGTCGATCCGGGGCGTACATCCCCCAGGGGGAGGCGCGGCGGGGGAATTCGGCGCGGGGAACGGAGGCACGTCAGTCTGCGCTGGGCGGCCGAGCGAGCGCCATGTCTACGTGTGCGCCGCGCGCGTGCTGCCGGCCGCGCGCCCCGCCGACCCTACTCGACATCACCGCGAAGATAGTCGCCGCCGCGATCCCGTTCCAACGCATCGAGGAGCGCTACGAACGCATCCCCGAGCCGGTGCAGCGGCGCGTCGTCTACTGGTCGTTCCCCAGAGACGAGCGCGACATATGCATGTACTCGTCGCTGGCGCGAGCGCCGCCCGACGACCACAGGAACATCGCCTTCTGCCGCGGCCTCAAGCTGCTCGAAGCCGGCTGTGTTGAGAACGTCCTCCAAGTCGGTGAGTGTCCGCTGATCGCGCCTGCGCCTGTTTACTAATACGCGCCTCGCCCACCCCGCCGTATAAATAAAAACCTCGACGTGTGCGATCGATAGCTCTCGGAAATTATTCATGCGTCGAGAGATTAGGGCTTCAGAAAAGGCCCTCGAATCCAGCCATTCGGACAAACCAGCGAAACAACTTTAAAACTCGTTAGTGCGGTGAGGTCGATACGAGAAATCACGGCCGGTATCGGCAATTAATCCGCGTAGGTACATATTTACATCAGTATAGCTCACGCTGCATTCTGCATCCACTTCCTCGGTTTATTGCGATCAGAATTACTACTTTCGAAACTACGTCGTGAAATTCGGCTGACATTACCATAACTGGATGTCCCGTTATATAGGGAATTACAACCGGATTTGTTTGCGGTTCACGTAGGCTCATGAGAGGCGAGCCGTGGCTTTTAATGTCCCCGTAGACGGATGCGAATAAAACATATTAATTGCCTGCTTTATATCATGGGGTCGGGTGAGTTGGCCGGTTAATATTTCGGTCGTGGGAGTGATATATTCATTTACGCTTATCTTGCATCGAGGCGGTACACATTGTGGTTGTGAGTCGGCTGGGCCGCGCTGGGTTATGCCCCGAAGGAATGATGATAATATTTATGGTGCATGCGACCTAAAATGTTGGAAGCCATTGTGATTTCGACACGACTGTTTCGACCTAAATTGGTAATCTATATGTCGATAAACACACGTTCCCCCGTCCCCGGCGTATCTATTAGATTCCCACAATCCTATCTCTTTCGATCTAAGACGCGCCCACTTTATACCAAATGCTGAAACTTGAATGTATTCTTATAAGTATAAGTAAATATAAGTATAAGTAAATAACACTCGCCTACAACAAATATTAATAGTACGATAAGCGTAAAGTTAATTTGTGTTCTGAGAAATTGTAATGGATAAATAAAATATGTTATAATTACTTGAACATTAGAGTGGGATTAGAGAGATTGAAATATGTTATAATTTTGAGGTTCTCCAGTTAGGTATGACTTGATTTGTTGTAGTTTCTATCACTTCTATTCTATGGATATAGATAATAATTGCTTGCAAATTAACAAGCTATGCTTCTAGTTCTGATGCCACATTTTCGCGTTTTAATTTAAAAGTCACACACTATGTAATACATTATTATTCTGTATTATTTAATAGTTGAATTATACAATTTCGTCACAAGCAGCCGTCCGCCCTAGCTTCGATCGGAATAAAAAACTAATTTTGTAGATACCTACCTACCTACATTTTATAATTTTGAATACCTAGATAATGTACTTGTATACCTATATGTTTATGTGAAAATCGTGATTGAGTAAGAAGCATATAAACAAAAAAACTTTCACTTTTAAATATGAACCTATTAGAATACATTTTATCTAAAATCCTAAAATAGAACTGTATGCCTACCTGCTTATCAATCTAAGTAACTAAAGATGTACATGCTTATGCAATAGATTATAGGTAGTATGACTATCTATTGTGAAAAACCGGGCAAGTGCGAGTCGGACTCCCGCACGAAGGGTTCCGTATCATCTATAATAGAAAATCACGTTTATTGTATCTAGAGACCCCCCTTAATATATACATATTTTATTTTTAGTAGGTATTTGTTGTCATGCCGCAACGGAAATACATCATTTGTGATGTCAAATTTCAGCTTTCTAGCTATCACGGTTAATGAGATACAGACTGGAGACAGATAGTCAGACAACGAAGTCTCAGTATAGGGTCCCGTTTTACTCTTTCGGTGTGGAACCCAAAACTTCGTAGGTAGGTTTAGGTATTTCAAAAATAACAAAAGGGTATATTAGCATTCATAAAGCTATAACATCGAAGGCACGAATGCGAATGATTTCGGAACACAAGTATCTATAAGTACAAAGACATAACTTATCTTTATCAAACAGTAGCTTTCCGCCGGCGGCTCCGCCCGCGGTTTCAAAGAAAAACTCGCATAGGTAGTTCCCGTTCCCGTGGAATTTCCGGGATAAAACCTATCCTATATTACTCGTGGATAATGTAGCTTTCGAATGGTGAAAGAATTTTTAAAATCGGTCCAGTAGTTTATGAGCCTATTCATTACAATCAAACAAACAAACAAAGTTTTCCTCTTTATAAGTGATAATATTGTAATACTGTGATATTAGTGTAGAAAACGAGAATAAACTAGTTAATAATAAATTGGCTCCTTTCGATACAAGCCCTGTTCAATACATCAGATAGATTTAAAACTTGCTTGCATCATTAGGAGACTGGTTACGGACACAGATTCTTGAATAAAAGAACAAATTCAATACATGTGTCATGCTTGCATGTATCATGCTCATTACTTAATGATCTAAGCATGCTCAGGATAGCATGTATGCAACTATGTTACATTTGACTATCAACTAAAAGAAGTTTAGATAAAATTTCATCGAATCAAATGCAATTGATTTTATGTAAAACACTCATAATATTATTATATATCATATAATTTATATATTTCAATATTTTGAAAAATTATAAAATTGCTGAATTTTGAATAGTTGGGCTAGCTATTACAAATTTAACCCGCGACTTCGCTCGCGTGGGCTTTGCCTTATCACTCGCTGGACCCTAACAAGTTTTCATTTCCTGTTGCATCCATCAAAAATTTTCTTTGCTACATAAAAGATAAAAGTGTCATTCTTAAATGTTTCATCTCTTTCATATATATTTAAACTCAGAAGGTAAAAAAATTCTATGAGCGATTGAGTTTTTCCAATGGAACATACTAATATATTTTATGCTCTTCATTAGCTAGCATCTGTTACAAAAAAAATAATTTAAAAACTTGGTCAAACAAAGTGTCATGCTTGATGAACTTGTATATTTTATATTTATATGCATGTGCATATTTGAAACGTTGTCATGCAAATTTCATCGAGAGAAATGCAGTACATAATAATTTAAATGTATGCAAATTCATATTGTATGAACGAATCTATCGAAACCAGTTTAAATTGAGATTGCTATACTTCTGATATTATTTATTGCCAATGTTGGTACCTGCTTTATATTCAAAATTGAAAGGATTATAGTCCCCATTGAATATCTGTTTACTAATAATTTGAATAACATGTCTGTATAATAATTTAATTTTTAGACGGAACCAAGAAGCTTATATCTTATACACTGGAGATTTCGGTATGAACATTTGACGTGTAACAAGAAAATTGTTGTGTTTTATCACTTTCACACCTAACTTGGTATTGCCACTGTTAATACGAAGTTTTCCCAAGGCTACTATGTATGCTGTAATATTCTGTGCAAAAGGTTAGTTTTTGTACATGAGTTTGTTGATAAATTGCCAACAACGTCATTCAGAAGCATTGTTGGATGAGACAATTATTATTTATGCTAAATAAAATAAGTATCTGAACCAATTATTAAAAAGCGATACTCCCTGATTATGGGTAGTTACCATAATAAAATTGTAGCAACTCTCACTTTGACAATATGGCATAAGTGTCAAAAAAATTGCGTCGCTTCGAATATTTAAGTTAATATTGTTGCGTATTTAATAAATATTTTCCGAATATAAATAATGTATTGCATTGTGAAAAATTGCAGAAGTTTTTGGACACCAAATTCTGGCATAAAATTTCACAGGCAAGTGTATATTTACGCTATTTACAATATTCCTCAATACTCATGCATTTACCTGTTTAGAATCATTTTCATGGCAAAAATCGTCAATTTTATCATCATTTTAGTAATCAATCATGCTAAATATCTTCTATCTATCTTCTTTTCCTAATAATTTCATCATTTTTCAATAAACCAATTTAACAAGTAAGGTAACCATGATGACGAGTTTTTACGGATAGCGAAGAGAAAATATTGTAATAGTTAACAAAATTATGATGAACATTTAGAACACCATTTCAAAGATTTTTATATCTACTAGTAATGAAACAACGCACGACATCGATATTGCACTCACATGTGGTTTTATGTTTGTTCTTCTTTAACATAGAAATTAATAGTTCTTTTAACTTACCAAATTTTTTTTTGTTTTACTGATTTCAGCTTTCCAAAAATGAAATAAAAAGAAATAAATGGCTGTCCATAGTGCCTATCAAGGGTAAAATTTATCAACATGCCAGAATATGCAGTTTGCATTTTAAGCCTGAGGATTACGGTCCAGAAAAAAAATACCTTTTGAAAAGTGCTATACCTTTTTATTTACCACATTCTTGTTACTGCGTCTCAACTGTGGATAAAGTAATTTTAATTATATTATAATTAACCACCATGAAACCATTAGTAACCGTAAGTACAGCTCCTGAAAGACATACGAATTTCTGAGAACTGTAATATCGTTACCACACATCAACACTAGCGATGCAACTCTCCCTTTGAAATATTGAAAAGTTTTAGACTGAAGCTTGAGTAACCAAAACGATGTTTTAATGTATGTAGCACTCATTTTAATTAAAAAATCGTAGTATGAGATCAAAAGTTATCAAGCGTTATTTAAAACTATCATTCTCTACCAATTAAAATGGTATGTACCTATAAAGATGATAATTATTCATGTAAGTTGACCAGTAATATTATAATATAAATACTGTTAAAAATATATGTCGTTATTATTTATAGACCATGATTTTTAGTTTTTTTTATTTCGAAAAATCCTGAATATACAAACCAGTGTGGTCACCCACAGAAAGAGACAAAAAACAACACTGACGTCATTCAAGGTTATATTTTCTTGTGACAAGTTAATGGTCATAGTGCAATCTCCAGTGTATTAGATATAAGCTTCTTGGACGGAACCAATAGCCAATCATTGTTATTTTTTATGGGAATGTATTGATTCTTCTCTATTTTTGATACGTATTTTTCCTCCTCAAAATAACCATAGTTCGCGGCAGATTAGACCGGCCTGAAGTAAGTCACAAGTGGAGAAGCAAATGCAATTTTGAATGCGATAGAGAAGGATAGAAAATCCAACTTCAGAGCGGAGATTATAGTCTCTGAGTTACACATGAAAAAAGGGGTTTTCAAATATTCCAAAGCATCACCTATCTTTGTTCCATATTTCAGCAAATATATTCTTGCATGAAAGCCACAAAGATTTCCATCTAAACTTGTATGATCAATAGAATGGTATTAAATATATATGACCACAGGAACTATGTGTTTATAAACTTATGATGTTAAATAATAAATACTATAAATGCATCATTAGCAATGCCATGCAGGCATGGACACGGGGAAACGTGTAGTTAAAAATGTAGGAGTCATTACAGTTGGCTAGTGAATAATCTATAGCTGATATTGTTAAATATTCTATGCTTATTATAATAATTGTATGGTTCTATTCCACTGCATGATGCCGTAGGGAAGCGAATTACGGAAATATTGAAATAGAAACTAGATAGAAGGACTGTTTTGTGCATGGTGGTAGAAGTAATGTTTCTTGTTTGTACTTGAACTAATTAGAATTATCCTACACTGAGTATCGTAACAAAATCAATACACATATCTATACATTCAACAGATTTTTGCTTTTAAACCAAATTGCTTTTTGAGAACAGTCTGAAGAACTAAGAATAACAAAGAGTGAATACGAGATTATCAGATGAAAACATAGAACTATGAAAATATATAAAGGGCTAATAAGCACGTAGAGTGAGAGCTTGAAAAAAATGATAACTTATAATTCTCACAAACCGCGGTTCTGAGAAGGTTTGAGGTTTATTGCAGCTCAAGCTGCCATGATTCATCCGATGATCTTTGATATCATTACGTTCCTGAGAACTTGGCTTTTTGTTGGCGTGTGCTTGGAATAGTTAAGTGTTTATTTTTGACTTATGTCTGCTATAAATGATAATTTTTAAGGGATAAGAGAGAAACCATGTTTGTTACGAAAGATGAGATTAAAAGTGAAATTGTTGTTGAATTTCTTTGTTAGGATTTTCTTTCTAATTTTCCATTATTATTAGCGATGTGCCTTGTTTTTTTTTGTGCACCAATTTGGTACGCCACGCCGATAGATTTAAGTGTACCGCGATCAATGATGTTTTAAACTATCATCAAGTAGAAGTAAACATATCGTCTATAATATTAGTCAACGATAAACTATAGGTACATATTTATCAACGCATAGATATGTACACGTGTTTCCCTTTATACTTAGCCAAGATCTCGGTAAGAAAAATGTCTAAACCCCAACAAATCTTATAATAGTCTAGACTCTAGTATATTTTGGACACAAACCTTATATGAAACTTGACATCAACAAAAGACAGCGCTTGGATCAAAACCAGAAACGCAGTTATATAAAGCATGACGTCACAAGTCACAACTAGCTGCTACGCTAACGCTCAAACAATATCTCCTTGACCCCCGATTACGATTCGCTCATGAATCACCAATTCACGACAATACTATTTGATAGACGAAATTATTAAAAATTACACTCAATAATTTTTCGTCACTGCTGTGCGTCATTCACAATTGAAAGGTTAAATAATAAATTCTTACCTCCCGCAATCTATTCATTGTATCTATCCATCTATCCCTTATTTAGAAAAACTTAATGCAAGGAATGACGTATAAAGTGGCAATAATATAAACAATGAAAGAGTAAATACCAATTTATAGTTCGCTCACGATAAAATAAGCATTACAAATAAGTTGTATCAGAACGACTTTTATAGTAATGATGCTGGTTTTTCACGCAACCATTGTGGTTTCAATTTCATAAAATAATATAAAATTTGTAACGCTAGAAACGTTACAATCAAACCACGTAAGAGATCATCCTAATTTGGTTTTAATAGCTTTAAATACCGGTCAAGATAAGCCGGAATGTCTATAGTTAAACTAGACTATTATAAAACAATTACTACAGAACTCGTTTCGAATAATATCTGTCTGTACTATAAATTCGAATTATATCTGACTATACAATAAATACATTAAAGAATTCTTACTATCTAAGCACAGCCTTGGAAGAAATTCCATAAGTCAATAGTCCTAAAACAACAACTGCAAAAGTGAAGAAGTTTGAATGGCCCTTTTTTCCTCAAATGAAAAAGATTGTAACAAATCAACATTGACAGTCATTCAGCCAACAGTGTGCTTATTCTACGGTACCGTGAAAAGCCCATCTGTTAGCACAATCGCGATTCATAGCAACAAAGATGTACTAAGCAAACGGACATACGAACGTGTCCGCTGAAAGGAGCCTTGTCCACCAACAGTTTCACAGTGCCGGTACAAGAGCCGCTCTGTCGTGTGACCTCGTCCCGTAAACCAGCCTAACTTGACCTCGATATTAACTCCGACAACCCCATTCTTGTCTGACGCTCTATGCGATCCGCGGGGAGGAGAAGCTCTCCATTATTGGTCAGCTTACAAAGACACGTTGTAAGCACCTCCGCGCTCGACCAATTGGCAGTTTCACAAAGGACCCTTTGAAATGGGAATAGAGTACGATTTGGGTTATACGCTAGTTTTGTATAGCTTTAGTTGTTGAAGGCAAACGAGGTTCTGAAGAGGTAATCGCAGTCTATTCGATGGAACCATTGTTTGGGACGGTATATGGATTGTAAAACATAAATAGTACGGAGTTTAAACAGATGCGCAATAAGCATAAAGGCT
Source organism: Colias behrii (assembly GCA_029959065.1). NCBI lineage: Eukaryota > Metazoa > Arthropoda > Insecta > Lepidoptera > Pieridae > Colias > Colias behrii. The sequence continues at coordinate 9,719,455 of JARWMC010000019.1, read as the reverse complement.
TTGAAATCTATTTAACTGATATTTGCGTTTAAATTTTATGATTTGTGGTGAGCTCAATTGGAAATATTTTATTGCTCTTGCTTGTAGAAAGACTGATTCTTGACAGATTGTTTTAAGTGTGTTTTTGCTTTATCTTAAAATTTTCTTTTTGTTCTCGAGCACCAAATAGATTAACAATGAAAACAATTATTTCCACACATTTCCAACCAAAAACTACTTTTTGTTTTGTTTGTAAATATGCACTAAATGTCGAAAAACGTCCCTTCACTAGACATTCGTTTAACAGTGGTCAGCTAATTTGATTTATTTTATGACTGACAAAAATAACCAAAGTGAAGATATAAAAGTTACTAATTAAATAAGACCTCTGGTAGATCTGTAGTGTGCTGTATAAATTAGTAAGTGATGATTTGTCGTGGGAAGGAAAAACAAATGGTAAATGCTGACACATACATGTAGTATCTACAGCCCACTCATCCAACCTTAATGCTATGGTATTTTTGTAACTATAGGTTTAATTTGACGTCTTTAGGGTTTAAACTTCCATGAAGCGATACTTTTAATATCGATTGCCAATCGACATGGTTTGTTTAAATTGCATGACGAGCATTGAGCCAAATTATTTGTCGAATGTGTACTTAAGATTTTGTTTGATGATTACGATGATTTTATTGATAGGTATGCCATATTGTAATGGATCTTTTTTATTATATCATACTCAACATTCTTGTTTTAGCTATATAAAACCTATAATAAATCTCTTGAGAAGTTAATAAATTTTCTGTCAGCTTTAGTGGAACATATATGGTATGGAATAAATTTCCTGGTTTATTTAATATTTAATAAGAAAATAGTTTCTGGTTTATGTTACGGACAATGTGCATAAAATAAAAGTAAGGAATTTTATGAATTGCTAAGAACTAAAAATATGGAAACTGCTTCTTTAAACTTAATTTTATTTCAGACACATTTCTCAATCTTTAGAGAGAACTACATATTATATAGCTACCAGTTGATATATTATTATCTTTCGAAGTGAATATTTTTATCTAGCATAGTGTTTAGCTACAAATTGTTTGGAAATCGATAAAGTACAAAACTAAATAAATACACCACAGCATTATACCGTTCGTAACCTCTGTTCCTCGTTCCAACGTCACAATATTTGTTATAAATGAATTTCCATGAATATTTTTCCCACAATTTATCTATATTGTCTTGAACTGTGCTGAGAATATTAAAATTAAAATAGACACAGCAGCTTGGTAGTTAATATTACTTAATTCGAATAGAGTCAAAGGTTCAACGAATGGAGCTATAAGTAGGAATAGCGAGGTTATCTTGGGTCAGGCATCAATTATTGGCGCAGAGGGTGAGGGGTCAACAATTAGCACCAATCAGACACAGGAAGACAGAATTAACTCGTCACTATATTTGACACTGACCCTTGCATTGCTCTGTTTGTTATTGCGTAGACCACTGTTAAAATAGTCTTGAATAGTCTAGAACATTTAGATGAATCAGACAGTTAGGAAATCGTTATCGTATTAAGTCTCTGGTTACGCTTTTGATAGAAATTTCGATGATGATGCATACTTAATAGAGCAGGCTCCAAGGAGATGTTCGTTTGCAAATATAGCGGACCTAATTCTGACTTCTGATATATATTGTATAGATCCCAGACATCCTATAGACAGATGTTGCCAACCAGTTTTGTGGTCCTCCTCCCCCCACCCCGGTAATTAAATATGGCATACAAAGAAAAAAATAAAAATTTCCAAAACATGCCGTGTGGGGTATCAAATGAAAGAGCTTATTGAGTAGATCACGAATATATAGCATACTATAACATTTCTTACACTTTCTCTAAGATTTTTTAGAAAATTTACGAAAATGCTCCATTTTTGAGTTAACTTTAAACCACTATAGATTGAAAACTCATGAATATATTTTTTAAATTATTATTTTAAATAATTAACAATAGTCCATTGTTTACGATTCAATAGTTCGTAATATAATATAAGTGAGCTATATGTATGTGGTGGATTTGATGACCCCACAAAATGTTTTAAATTGCAAGGCGCAACTTTCACTGAAGTTACCGATTTGAAATCTAATCACACAGAGGCTGATTCAAGAATGTTCTGCCATATTTTTCATTCTGTCAAACACAACGACAGTGCAGAGATAATTATTCTAAGCCCTGACACCGATATTTTTATATTAGGCCTTTATTTCTGGCATAAACTTGAAAATATACTCGCCATCTTTGAATGCTCCCCCCACTCCCCCATGCAACTATTTCACTGTACGAACTATTGAATCGTAAACAATGGACTATTGTTAATTATTTAAAATAATAATTTAAAAAATATATTCATGAGTTTTCAATCTATAGTGGTTTAAAGTTAACTCAAAAATGGAGCATTTTCGTAAATTTTCTAAAAAATCTTAGAGAAAGTGTAAGAAATATTATAGTATGCTATATATTCGTGATCTACTCAATAAGCTCTTTCATTTGATACCCCACACGGCATGTTTTGGAAATTTTTATTTTTTTCTTTGTATGCCATATTTAATTACCGGGGTGGCGAGAGGGGGACCACAAAACTGGTTGGCAACATCTGTCTATAGGATGTCTGGGATCTATACTATATATATCAGAAGTCAGATTTAGGTCCGCTATTTTTGCAAACGAAACTCCACTGAGAGTCCGGTCTATAAAACACTGCCAAAACAACTGCGTTGAATAAACTCAAACATTATTTGATTTATGTAGCGCTTTTGTCATTTAATCGTCGTGTTCTACTGTCATTTAACAATTAGGCAGTAGGCACCACCGATTCGGGTTACACTTTGAGACAATTACTACTCGTAATTATTGCAATAGACATCAAAATCGATCTTGGATTATTGCCTTTGTTTAGATAAGTTTTCTCAGGTGATTTGTACGTAGTATTAAACTATGTACTTCAGTGTTAATTTATACTTCGGCTTATAAGTATATCGCATCATCTTAATTAGTTAATGGAAATAAATGTCCCCCATTGTTTTGATACACCAAGGTTTGATAAAAAACTGGTCAAAATTTTCTTCATAACCTTCTAGGTTCTAGCAAAAAGGTGATTTTGATTTAAGACGCATCAATTAAAACCTGAATCATTAACTCTAAATACATGTTACAATGGAAATGGATATCCATCACACCGAAGACGGAGCGGTTTTGTTATATAGATCCGTATCATTAGTTATTGTCATTTATAATGATAGTGCCGGTCTGACGGGCGGTCCATTGTCGACCATTTAGTTTGTACGCTTCACATCACTAGATGTGGGAATATTTAATTATTGATTGGAACATAACGAAAAAATTTGAATTCCATATCCCACAGCATCGGTAAAGAATCAAAGGACAGAAAATATATTTGAAAGAACCAAAGTAAAATATATATTTGTCACAAGGAAGGCCCTAATTACACACTATTGATGTAAAATTCGTTTTCCACATGCGTTTGAACCTCGCATATTGTTTTACTTTCCATCCCTTATTTCTTCTTCATGTTTTATTATAAGGACAAAATTACACTCCTAATTTTAATAACGTTATAAATATACTATTAGTGGTCTATAAACTACAATTGTTATGTATTTCCTTTACACGACGCTTCATTGTAACGGGTTGAAAACATTTTTTTTAACTCAAAGTATTCAACGCTGAGAGAAACTAATCGTATAGGAGCTACCAACGTTGACAAGAGAGAATTTTAGAATAGTTGGTTCTTTGATATACTGTTTCTCTTCCTATTTCGGTTAGAGTTCGGGCTGTCTGGCTGGCCGCAGTGGTTGCGTTTATTAGTGCGCATCTTATCTGCACAGGAAAATATCCGTAATTTAAAGTCATTTATTAACGCGTAATTTTTAATCTTTTGCCTTTAGATAGATCCATCAGACATAATTTTTTTATTGCAAGACGTTTTTTTCGTTGTCAAATAGGTGCCAAACGCAATTTTTTATTTCAAAATCATTAAAATGTCATCGAAATAAGTGAAATTCCATCAACATGAGTCCCCGTGAAGGATAAGTAATCACTATGTTACTTATACTATATATAATATTCATTTTACTATTTACAATTTTTTAGCAACAATCTACCATGGTGCCTCCTTTTCCCAACGAACCTCAAATAGGACGTTAATGTAAACTTGGTAAAAACCAAATAACATCAAATTCATATTAATACCCAAAAGTGTAATAAATATGAAACCATCTATTTATTAAAAATATTAGTTTACTAATTATTCAATATCAGTATTAAAAAAAGATAATATAATATAAGTAATAAAGTTATTACTTACCTTTTAAGCGGACTCATGTTGATGTAATTTCACTTATTTCGATGACATTTTAATTATTTTGTAATAAAAAATTGCGTATAGCACCTATTTAACAACGAAAAAAACGTCTTGCAATAAAAAAATTATGTCTGATGGATCTATCTAAAGGCAAAAGATTAAAAATTACGCGTTAATAAATGACTTTAAATTACGGATATTTTCCTGTGCGCACTAATAAACGCAACCACTACCGCCAGCCAGACAGCCCGGACTCTAACCGAAATAGCAAGAGAAACAGTATATCAAAAACCCAACTATACTAAAATGACTTTTTTTAAAACGTTAGTAGCTCCCGTACCATAATGGCTGGCGTCCACTAGGCGGATCGGGCCGGGCCGCATCGCAACGCAAAAATACGCCGGCCTATGTTTTGTATGAAACATCGTCCATTAGCGACGGATCGGGCCGGGGCGGGCCGCAACGCATTGGCGGATATCGCTTCGCAGGCGGATTTCTGCCGGCGGTGCGCTGCGGCCCGGCCCGCCCCGACCCGTCTAGTGGACGCAGGCAGGCGGATGTGAGCGGCGAGCGTCTGTTAGATAAAATCCGCCTAAGCGGTCCGCCGCGCCCCGTACAGGTGGATGCAGGAGCAAACAGCGCGTCCATTAGAGACGGCCCGTTGCGATGCGGCCCGGCCCGATCCGCCTCTAATGGACGCCTAGCATAATGAAACAGTGTCTAGCGATACATAGAAATAAAATCTATCTCTAGTTTATGTAAACGTGACATTCCCAACAACTTGACATGAAAAAACATGTCATATCGGCTTTGATTAATGGTGTATGGACATTCAGTGTTCTCTATCAATCAATGTGATATCTGATTCCATTGGTGTCCATATATGAATCATATTCGCGACGTTTTATAATTTTTCAATGCAAATGCTTCCCTTGCTTTATAAAGAGACATTAAACTTGATTGACATGGTCGTAAACTAGTAACAGAAACTAAATGGTCCTGCCCTTTTTAATTCAGATCAAAATATCTTCATCATAATTATCATGGCACTGAAATTGATGTTGATGGTGATGATGAACAAATTTGTATTCGAAATAATAGAATTATTAAAGTTCGCTATATTGATATATGTATATATTTACACAATATATCGAGTAATAGATAAAAAATGTCCAAATCCTAATGCTCCAAAATGAACAGTATTTCTAGAATTAATCTTCATTAAAAAGGATTTTTTTTTAAAACACAGGGGTACAATTGACACCAGCGTAACCTCTCCGCATTTGAAACCATCACGACCCTTGCCTGATCTTTGATTCTATGAAACAACAAATACACAGGACTAAATACGAGTATACAATGTAGGTATATTCTTCTTCTAAATTCTGCTAAGTGCTAGCATCTATATATAGATGCACGATATTTTTTTCTTCCCAATAAATGCAAAGCTTTAGAAAATAAAATCAGCTCATTCTTGCCTGACAGTAGAACAGATGGTTACATTGTATTAAATAGAACTTTCAAAACCATGTACCCGCTTCCCAGGACGAAATTATTCCCTTCGACACGTAATACGAACTTCCGTTTTCATACAAATAGGCGATTGCATCTATATCTAAACCCTAATAATATGTGGTACGTTGGTAACTTTTGGAGGAATTTGTCAATTTGGAATACTTCATAGTTCAAATAATCTATGGTTTAATCCACTATCATATAGCAACAGTCACGCTGACTATCAAAATTGTGTCGAGCCGAACTGGGCCGTGTCTATCAGTTTTGATAATGGTTATTTGCGTAACTTTAACGTTGTATATTTAAGTGCTGGGCTGAAGTAGTATTGTGTCCTCTTAATTCCATTAATCTTTTTGGCCTAGAAGTTCCTAACAGAGAAACAGAGTTTTTGTAAGGGTCCTTACAATATTGGACAAAATTCAAAACGCTGGGATAACTATGTAGGATGTTTTAGGTGTGAAAAGATGGATTTTAAGAATCAATTTCAAAGACATTTTAAAACCTTCCATATTGTTGAATGCCATGTTTATTAAGGGTTCTCTGAAGGGTTCAATATAATCCAGTCCTCATCATTTTCATGACAATTCAATTTAGGATTGTGAGGATTATAAAATTCATATTAAATTATCTTTCGACGTTGTACTTCTAAATTATCATGATATTACACGAACAATACGTACTCAAAAATTTAAACAGTCACGTTTACCAACCACGTACATTCAAATTCTTAACCACGCAGAGCTTACCACAAAACGCGTTCGATGCATTACATTGCTTCATATATTTGGGCATTTGACTATAACATTCATACATAGCAGGTAATGTACGCTGTAACTGTGTTATTTCCACCGGATACAGAGCCTGTTAAGGTTTTAAATTGGTCATATTTCGTGTATTTTAAGACAATGGCCCATCTGGATGGTTGGGTCAGTGGTATCATTAAATTGATGGCTTTAAAGGAAGATACAAGGTCGGAATTGTGGATTTGCTTTATACAGTACTATAATATTATGTTTGACTAGCTTTCCGCCTTCGGTTTCCCTTCCATGTCCTTCATTTTATCGAGTTACTCATACAAAGTGATGATTTAATGCTCAAAGACAATTAAGTCGTGGGTTATTGAAATTGTAAATTTATTTTGAGAACTGCGAATTAACTTCATAATAATTTCTTAGCTATGTTTCATAATGACGATTATTGTGAACGTTTTTAAATATTTAATTTATTTATAAACGGCCATTAACTTACATTTATTATTCATATGCGATCGTTGAATCCAAGATAAATGTATACAATTTTATCTTAAATCTTTATAAAGGGTATGTTTAGCAAGCAGGTACGTAAATTGCTAATTAAATTAAGTTCTTATTTAAATTGTGCACATACCAAATACATGTTTTGTTTAAAAGATTTTATGACAAAAACTTTTAACTAATTCATTTAATTGTCTGTTTAGTATTTTATTAAATAAATTTAACCAGAAAAACTGCTGGGTTCATAGAAAAATGTATTTATTTGTTAATTATTTAGTGCAGCCGCGATTTTGCTTATGTAATTTGTACCACATTAGTATATCTGTAATCAAACAGATTTTTTTCTATGTCCAGTATTTTTTGCTTGAATATGCTCCTTCTAGACATATGAATTTTTATGTTTGGGATTCCATGTATTTTAGCCCAGAACTGTTTCTTAAATAAATTAAAGCTTGTTTTTCATTGTTCTCTAAAGTTATTGATTTAAAGATTTCATAGAATAAGCACTTATCATAGTCTAGTTTAAAGTTTTAAAACTCTATAAGAATGACAAACTAGCTTCAGTAGCAGTAATTAAGCCCGGTTGGAACGGCAGGAAGTGAATTGTTAACACCTACACTATTTTTGTGTTGTGCTAATTTGGGAACAGTAGTTTCGGAGTAATGGAAGTGCAAATTCGAGATCTACTGATATAAAGTTAATGTCCGTTAAATTAAGCGAAAAATAACAACCATAACGCGTCTTTGCTGTGAGCCTTGTTTTGTTTTTTTGTTGTACTGTTGGCTAAGTAAAACAGGAAAAATAATTTATGAGTTATTTTATGGTATTTCTCAATATCATGATGTACTTTTCAATTAAAATTAAATAAGAAGAAACTTATGAAACGGCTTGAATTCTAGCATCATTGAAACAATGAAATAAAAAAAGTAAAACCAAAAGAAAAAAAATTACAACTTAAACAACATAATATAATAGTCAATATACAAATTACAATAGTCATAAAATATAAGCGGATGATGGTAATTCGATTGCAAGGAGAAGTTTACCCAAAGAATTATTAATTTTCGATACTATTCCCCCTATAAATAACCATCCGATAGCGCGATCAAATCGACCCAAAACGCACCGCAACCATCAACTGTAATTTTGGGCAATAAATTGTACCAATAATCAAATAAATTGGCCCGTTACCTTCCCTTTGATGCCGACGCATTTTTCAATCAACGCTTCGCACTACGGATATAATCATAACTATACCCTGTACTAAACTAGTCTAGAGTAAAAACGCTTAGATACTGAAAGGGTATTTAAGAATGCTTCAGTAGGAATGAAGAAGCAGTCTTATTTGAAAATAACAACAATGTTGCAAACAGACAGTATGGCTTCATGGCTTCCCATCAGCACTGCACTTATGAAGCCTTACGTCATTGCTCTAATTCCGAAGATGACACGCTTTCATTCATGTAATCGAAAATGTAGTCCCTTCACCCTCGCCCAAAACTCTCGAGCCTTAAACTATGAAATTTAAAGTCAAGCGTCTCGAATCGCGTTTCAACCGCAGCAAAGACTTGTAGACAATATTATGGTCGAATGAAAAACGATTTAGACCGTCCGCAGTGTACAATGACAGAGGTATTATGGACGGAGTTTTGCGGTTTTGTTCCTAACGTTTTATTTATAAGACCACTTGTATAAGATCGTGTCGCAATTTGCAGGTATAAATAAAATACATAATGAGTTTAGTAAAAACTGGAATCGGTAAAGGAAATTTGATATGATAAAACTTTTAAAGTAGGTACATTTGCTTTCCCACGAAATTGTGTATGACCTCTTCAGACTTCTACAAATTTTTTATTACAGACCAGTCGCATTTGAGACTAGTTTGACAGATTCGTACATCCTATGCTGTCTAAAATTATTATTCTCGAAACGAGACGTTAAAAATAAAAGAGCTGCATATTCTTAATCCGAACATATGTGAAAATCATTCAGCCTAATATTAACCATGACGCAGGTGGCGGCCCCCACCCCACGGAGCGGTGGGTTATCAAGAAACTTTATACGAGGGGGAAGATAAAACTTGATATTTAACCTGATTCCTTCAGTATTAGGCGTTGTTCCAATATTTCTTATACATAATTTGATGTCTTTGTTATTGGAACTGATGTTTTTGAGTAGGTGGATGAGAAACTTACCTACTGTGAATTTAAAATTGTGCAGTATTCTTGATAGTTCCCTTTGCATTTACGAATTAATATGATGTCATTGCCAGAAGTACACCATATACGTATAACCAAATAACGCGATATTACTTAAAGATCGTGAAGAAAGGACAAAACAACTAAGAGATTATCACATATACAATATTGGTATCGATTTTCACATTGATAATTTAGACATTCATATAATACGATATTAATTAAGAGAAAGGAGGGCCATTAAAAATTATAAATTACACCAGAACACAGCTCGTTCAACCGGCCAGAAACGTTTATCATAATAAAAATGATATTAGGTCACAGTGGCGCCGGTAACTTAATAACACTTGGCACTAGAGCTTGGCAAGAAAATTATAGGCTCTTAAATATGATATCAGTATTCCTTTGACGTCATCGGACTTTGTTTTTCCCGTGTCTTCTTGGTCTTTGTGGGAATCTCATCGCTTGAGTGTTAACACTAAAGCATAGCATGCAAACTGCACAGTGATGACATTTTCAATATTTTGTCCTTTTGGTTAATGAGACTTTTGGCCAGGGATCTCCAGTGTATTTGGGAATCAAATCACAAATAGGGGATCTTATAGTACAAAAACTCATTACAAATTCTGATAATTCTATTCTCTCCGAACGTTAAAATTACTTCTACGAAAAAGAATTGGCAAGCTACATAGTTACTCTTAAACTCAATTTTTCAATACCTGCTGCTTACTGAGCTGGTACATCCCAAGGATTTTATACAAATTGTTGGCTTCACACTCTCTGTTTAATCAACGTTAGCTCCGCTTCATTTTTTCTGCTCTGTATAAGCAGTTTAACAACCTTCATTTATTTAAATGACGTAACTATGTAAAAAAGATCATGCGAAACGTAAATCATTGAACATGCTGGAAAAATTGATGTCGTGGCAATAAATACAGGAGCAATTGAAATAAATTGAATTATTATCAGCACACTATGTATATCTAATTGTCTAATATATAGTCTTAGACTTCTCTTTAATGGACGATTCTGAAACACTATAATTTAATGAACATGTCATGACTGAGAATGTTTTGTATTGAAGTAAACTCATTAAAAGGAAACAATAATTACTTACATCTAAATGTATTCTATTCTCCAATCGTATCTCAAGCATTGATTATAAAGCTAGTTTTTGTAAATACACACCAATTATAATAGATTGCTTACGCCCTATCCGCTCTGTAATCATGACCTTACTAAATCTCAAAATTGTTGATTATGTTCCCGCCTCACTAAGATAATGAACTAAAACTAAAATTTTGAGTTCAAAGTTGTGCCTCATTCTATTAAGAACTGGTAGAATATGGTATTTTGTAATTCATACATACATTTTCGAACAAAACTTTGACCATAGACAACGATGCAACGGATTGAAGCGAAATCACTAATTAACTGCGACTAAAAAAAGAATCATAAAAAACCCCTCACGTGTCATTAGACCCCACGGAGCTGTAGACCCATATTCCAATAGCACCCTTCTGAATGGTGGAATAGGGTTGAAAACACTTGCAGCTAACCGACCCCCATAGAGAAAGGATTTTTTGTATAGCTTTTTGTAAATCTACCTGCTAACAAAACGCCAGCGTGTTTACTCGTTCTAGGAACTTGCAAATGCGTTCGTGCGATGGATTTCGAAGCGTGGTTTTGATAATTACGATTTATTTGTGAATGTCCTTGCAGTTGCAGAAAATGGAATTCTAAAGAGATCGTATGGATACAATAAGCTAGAGGAATGCAGTATTTAAATGTAAAATTTGGACTTGTGATTAATTACCATTTTAGTTTAGCTCAATAATGTTATAAAACTAATTTCTTTAGATTTTCCTTGTTTTAATTTCTAGATCAATGTCTGATTGTATAAATATTGTTGCTATTCTTGATAAAGTACGAAGTGTTTCAAGAGATGTCTCTTTTGTAACAAATGTACTAAACAAACGTTTTTGTCCAAAACATAGGTCAGGACTCAAGAGCATTTCAATTAGTGTCCGGGTCGACCCGGATCCCGGATAGAAAGAACACAATGGGAACCGGTTGTAACATTACGGATGCAACAAACCGGTTATTAATATTGCCTTATTTACTGACCTCATAATGTTTTCACTATTATCTGTCAATCTTTTTTTTTCTATTGTTTGATGTAATTGAATATTTTTGTTTTGTTTTACCCCTAATACAATCTACTAGTTTGATTTGTTTACCAAATTAAAACATCCTAGTCCACTGACATTCTATCTACGCATTTTAGTTGAAAATCCTTTCAATCTAGAGGCCATAACCATCCACAAACCTACCTAAAGCCCAGACCTCCGGTACAGATCACGCCTGATAAGCCCGATCCTGAAGATTAAAGTATACACGACTACAATACGTGCTCAGTAAGAAACTATTCACTTACAGCTACATTAGCAGGACGAAACCGATATTGATCTGCATTTAATCCCCTAATCCCAGGCTTACAGAACCCAATTTTGAACGACTCACTGAATGGATTCAATTTGAATTCGGTGCTTCGTTTCTGAATAGTCATTGGGCACCAATCATGACTCATAAATTTGTTATATGTCCAATTAAAGTATTTGTTTTCGGGCGCTTGCAGTTATTAGAGTTTTTTGGTTTTTAAATTTCATTTTTATCTTCGTTACGATAAGATATAATTGGTATTTCAAGTGTAATATTTTTGGGTAACATAATAACCATCAATTTCATCAATCCAGGTGGGGAAAACTCTCTGGTAAACTCAATATAAACAAATTATTAACTGTGTAAGCACAACACGCAACGGTGGTGTTATATTTCATATTTTTAGTAGATAGACCCAATTTTAAAGTATAAATTTTGCTGTCTTTATCGTAGTAAGTAGGGGGTTGTAGCATTTGTAATAAATGTCTTGTAGAATGTAAATGGTTTTTGTTATAAATGGCTTATTACCAGGATTCAAAATGGTATATAATGCCTGAAAGATAAACTAGATATCCAGGTCTCTACGCTCAGTAGAGCCTAACACGTGTCGTTGAATATCAAACAAGAATTCACCAGAAGAAATTCGCGAAATTCTTCAAGACTGGAAGCCCTTATTTTAATCGTGTTAATTTATCTCAGAAAGGTGATTATATTACTATTCTAGGAAGATTCTAGGAGCACACCTTGTTCAATATGCGACCTTAGGACTCATCTGCCTTCCACTAAACACATCGCGATGAAATGAAACACATCCAATAAATCTGTATTGCTTATTTATCATACCGTAAAGGACCAATTTAAAAATTAAAAATACGATACAGTCTATCAAGAATATTTGTACTTACCTTGTATTTTTTCGTAACATAGTGAATAATGAACCAAATCCCTTTCTTTCATCATCTTTTAAGTTTCCCGCCACTACAAGATGTACTTTCTATACAAGTCCATTTGTACCAAGTATTCCGTTATCAGTACTGCTTTTATCTCATTCTCACACATCTGGTGAGATGATCAAACGCATCGGCCACACTTCACTTGAAGAGGAGGAAGTACTTGATGGTACTGATGTAGCTTCTTTGGGTATATATTGTTATGAAGAAAAGTACGTCAGGATAATGTTAGTTGATAAACGGAACTTTGATCAATTATTCGTTTCATATTGGTTAAATTTTTTAAACTTTTTGTATTATAAGAGAAAACAGAAGAATTTATTCGCATTTAGATTTAATACACAATTGTTGTTATCTTGGTCTTAACAGACTTTTTAGCTATAACAAGTAAAGAAGTGAATACATCTATACTAATATTATAAAGAGGAAAGGTTTGTTATTATGTATGTATGTATGTATGTATGGTTTTCACGCATAAACTACTGGACCGATTTTGATGAAATTTGGCACAGACAATCTTTAGACCCTGAGAAAGAACATAGGCATAACTTTTATTGCGAAATATGTACCACGGGCGAAGCCGGGGCGGACCGCTAGTAGGTATATAAGCCAAAGCGCTATATTTGTCAATTTATCGGCATTATTTAGCGATTTTTTTCATATCTCTTTCAAGTTGATTTTTGTACATATTTCCTAGTTCGAATGTTTGTAATATGTAATTGTGTAGTGTTTAATGTTTATATTCTGACTTAAATTAATTTTTATATTTCTTCTTTCAGGTAAGTATGTCTCGTATGGTGCTTTAAAAACATTTACGGAGTAAGTTAATCAATAAATCAAGTTATTTTCAAAACAATTTAAATAATAAAAATATACCTCAAAAAGGAAGGAAAATCACGTTTATTTAAATATAACTGAGAATTATGTAATATGATAAATAAATATCTGTTTTGTAATACTTTATGACTTTACCTGTTATTGATCTCAATCATCTGATATGCAAGGTTAAAATGTAATTTCCTTATAACGTTTTAGAGCATTTGATTCACATGCGGGTGATGGCCTCGTTAAAAAAATGCTGTTTATAACTTGTATTTTTAAAAACTAGGAGCCTAGGCATTCTGCAATGAAAAAAAAGCATAGAGCATACGTGTAAGGAGTGAAACTTTTTTGGCAAGACAAGCTACGAAAATCGTCGCCTTACTCCATGACGTGACGGTATTGCCATGACATTATTGAAAATAATTTTGTTGAAATAATAGATGCATTCTTGGTGTGATACCTTGGACCATCCTTTAAAAATGTCTGAGCATTATCTAAAACGTCGTTTATATTTAACTAAATTGGCTTGAATATCAAACGCATGGGTTTCTCTAAATTTAACTCAAATACTTTAAACCAATTCCTTACATTCTAGACACTTGAAGATTAATGGTGTCTTTGTCAGGATTCCGTCAGCCAATTTTTTGTTGGACGCACACGGCACAAATAATTAGTGAGGTTCAAGTTAAAATGGACGTTGACTATGCTGGAATAGAACATATTTTCAGGTGTGTTGTTTATTAGAAGTTTTGCTATAAAATACGTTGGGTTCTTATTCGTAAATTTTTGTTTGTAGTGTAAAATGTTTATTGAGAAAACTCGTAAAGTAGCCTAATCTAGTAAATATTGCCTCTATAATTAATTTAAATATACCCTCTTAGAGCTCATATTATATTTCCTACTTAATAGTTTGCAACTTTCATCAGACTAAACTAAATTTAATAAACATAAAAAGTGAAATATCGTTGGCACAACAAAAGGCAGCCGTCAATGTTGCACTTGCAAGCCCACCCCCCACGAAATTACACATTTAAATGTAAAAAGCACAGATGCGTTGCGCTCTGTCGTTACAAACGAGAGCGACCAATGTAAGCTGACCTCTTGGCACCTCCCCGTGTACTAAATCTGCAGTTATTGAGTAATACGCTTTAAATGGCAGAGGTCTGGGAAATTGGACGAGGGGAGCTCACATTGGCGCGTTCTTGATATCGATCTTTGGTAGGGAGTCCCTTGAGTCTCGACTCCTTTGAATTGGAGCGAATTTATGTGGATGGACGGACTATGCATTTTGTATATTGCGACGGGCTAATGTTTTGGTCGGGCCTTAAGGAGATTAATCGGACCGGATTCTCAGCTCGATTAGAATTTTGCGATGTTTGCGCACGTTCACTGCGAAGTTGCAATGTTGCTATAGGCTCTTTAAATTAAGTTCTATACATGTTTGTTTTAAGATGTAAATTGTGTAAATATGTTAATTAAAAAGTAATAATGCCATTTAAAATGTAGGCACTGGAACGTTGAAATACCACGACTTACTTAAAATGTAATTTTATAGCACTGTCTGTTCTAACATAAAAAATACAATGTAACGAGTTATATCCATACAACATAGAAACAATCATAAAAAAAACCATCAAACCCAAGAGATTTAGACGCCACCCAGAGCAGACAATAGCAAGTTATCGCACCAAACAAGTTCTGAGTGGGGATGGCATTGCTTATCTGGCCATCCACGAGCATGCCTCAGGGCAGCCGGCACAGCGCTCCCCCTCGCCCCCCTCGCCCGCTAATAAAACGGGCCATTGCGGGGAAATGGTGATACTAAACGAGGGCTCAACTTATACTGGCCGATAAAGCTTCACCCGATTACTCCGCTCGCGTGCGTTCTATTTTAAACGTGATAATGATAACTGGATTGTTGAACGCACCGTTCGATATTCGAGCAGCTGTAACACGATTTTTATATATGGAAATTTTGCGCGTATTATAGCAGCGATGGAAGAAATTTCTCTGATGCTATGCATATGTGATAGAATTACAAGCGGTTCTAAAAGCGCTAAAATTTTCTTCAAAATAACGCCAAATCATGTTAAGTCTCCTCTGACGTCTTTATTCAGTCTGGATGCCGTCTTGCTTACAATTATACAAAAACTCAGTTTCAAACTTAAATTTAAATGTCCAAACGTATTCAGAATGTTACATGAGCTGTTATTTCTCAAAAACTTAAAAACGAACTTCTTAAAAACGAAATCCCGCAGAAGCTTAGATAGCTGAAATCATGCCAATTTTTATGCATTTCTTTATTTCGTATAAACACAATTACATAAAAGCGCATTGTTGAAATCTGACCACATCAAATACATAAAAATAAAATAGTTCAGTAGATGCCAGAACATATCCGCAAATTGGTAGGCAATAGGCATGTTTCCTTTTATTCGAGAAACTAATAGCGTGGAAAATTCGAACCAATTTAGGCTAGTTCTATTTAGGTTTGGGGTAAAATTACATTGGCATTACCACGCTACAAGACGAGCCATATAGGTTAGAGAACAATCGAATATCAAACCTATCATGAATATATAATGTGCTCTTTCGAAGTAAAATAGATTGGGTAGAATTTAGAGAACATCTGATGCGATACAAGATGGAGGAGTATGACATTTTCAAAAACTGTTATCATATTCCCATGTAAAAGAATTTCTATACACAGGTTCTGAAGATTACAAAATCAAAGGAACTAAAAAAAGACGAAAAAAGAATATTTAGTGTGCACATTTCCGTTTGACCCCAAGACACACGGAATCCTAATCCAGTCAACCCACAACCCTTGTTTGTGGTACAGATTAAGTAAGCGTGTACTTTGTATAATACTAGCGACCCGCCCCGGCTTCGCACGGGTGCAATTCTGATACTAAATACACTACAGAAAAACTGTGAACGTTGTATATAAAAACATAGCGGCCCGCTCCGGCTTTGCACGGGTATAAAATATATACCCGGGCGGCCGGCCGGTACCGCCGCAAACGCTACGTCCCGCAATTTTTAAATCTGTAATATCTTCGAAAATATTCACTTAAATCATACGGTGTAAAGGGCCATATAGATCTATATTAAATGAACAATGTATTCAAGGTATTTAATTGGTTAAGGATTAATGCTGTATTGGTGAAAATCGCTTCGAAAATTAGCTATTATTTGTCGTAAAAAGTAAATGACAAAAAAATGTTATTGTGGGTTATCCATAAGAGATAGACATATACCATCGCGGACTTTTCTGTAGACCTTTTCAATGTGTATAATACTTAGTACATTATTTTGATAAAACTCGTAGGGTTCAGCCTGCGTTTGCAATATAAGCGGAAAAAATGTAATTTTTTACGACATCACATTAGAAACCTCAAAAATAACAGTACTTCTCCACTATTTAATGGATGTTATTATACATATAAACCTTCCTCTTGAATCACTCTATCTATTAAAAAAAACCGCATCAAAATCCGTTGCGTAGTTTCAAAGATTTAAGCGTACAAAGGGACATAGGGACATAGGGACAGGGAAAGCGACTTTGTTTTATACTATGTAGTGATTATGGAATATGGACACGTAATGTCATTTACTTTGCTTTAGGCACGTATGGCTTAAAAGTGCCCGTTTAGGAGAGTTACACAATCGACTGTGTGTGACTGTTTTCTAATTCTGTGAAGCAGATAAGGACTCTTTCATATACTTTGACTAAATATTCAGTTTCTATTTTATTACGTGCTTTTTGAAGTAATATTAAATAGCTTGTTCAACTTCTTCATTAACTGTCCTGTCCTGTGTAAGGTTTAATTTAGTGAAAGAATGTGCTTAAATTTTTCGACCGTGGTCAATTAAATGTGCAAATACAATAAGATTTCTTCCTATATGAGGTATTTAGTAACTATCTCTTTAATCATAAGCTAATGCAATTAAATAATCTAAAATGTACATCCAAAGTTATTCCTGGTTAAGAATATTATTCTTCGGAATGGTGCCTTAACCCAGAAGAATCATAAAAATAAACTTATAGATCCTCTATCCCATTACAAACAGAACTATATAGATTAGTTCCATCGACCATTATCTTCCCCCCTTTACGCACAAGTATCTCGAAATACGTTAGCAAAAGTCGTTACAGAGGTCACTTATCTTGCTGGGAATCGAACCAGGAAGCCTTATCAGCGACAGGTGATGAAACAGACGTGTTTAACATACGGTAGGGGTTTTGTTTTAAATTATTGTCATTATGTATTGTGAACCTTGGACTCTATAGATATGGATAAAGCAACGGGGGAAACAGATGTTAACATAGAGATATAAAACGTGGAAATAGGAAAAGAGTATCTCGATAAAGAAAATCTAATGTAAAGAGCATTATTGCACAATATTATTAAATTGTAGAAAAGAAGAGGTAAGAATAATATATAAGGAATAAAAAGCAGCACTTGCTCGCATCGAAAACATAGTAGACGAGTCGTGAAATGCATCTATTAACCCCACAAAGGCATACAGGATTATACAACTTCATATGTCGCTGAAAATGTTAAATATTTCCATATAAATTTTAACGAAACGGTAACTCAATTTTCCACGTCCATGGGTGAAAATATCTCATTTGAATCCATTATCCATTCATTATCATTATTATTATGAATAAAGAATAATTATCTTATCCGGTGAGATCCATACGTTCTGATTAGGTTACGAGCGGCGCAAATGGCTTCCAACTAGTGCGTTACCATGGAAACTCGAAGGCAACTCGATAGGAAATAACTGTGATCGAGTTTATTTCCCATCTAGTTTGAGTTTCTGTTTGCTGTACATAGCTGCATTGGCGCTTACATTGTCAGCTTTGTTATGTAAAATCAGCCTAGTCAAAACTTAAATTGAATAATAATAGCAAAAAATGATTCCCTATGTTGAACCTTATATTGAAGTATCGTTTGTTTTTCACGTTCTATTAATTTTAGATACAGAACCTTAAAAGAATACATATTCAAAAATATGTAAATTTCGTATCAACATAGACCGGGAGATATTGACACAAAATTTCGAGTCATTTGTAACAGGATGGCGGTTCTACAGGGGTCTTAGTACGCAATGACAAAAAGAAAAATGATGGTGTGAACGCTGGTACCGGCGGCTTAGTCGCGTGGGCGTTAGTCGAACTCGTCGGAAAAATAGCGAAAGTCAAACGATTTGTAACACAAAAATTTTAGAATTTACCGATAGCCCATAAAAAAGAAGTAGGCGGTAGTGTCATGCCATACTTTTCCGGTGTGACTTACAGCCCGCCATACCGACGCGAATGTGTTGATTTAAATAAAACAATTATTCAACCATTTGTACCAGGCTAACTTTTGCACAGGTAACCATCGTCGTGCAGCCATTTACGAAAATCGCCATGCCATACTTTTCGGACAATTCCAAATGGTCGCCATACCGCCGAAAATCTGCAAAAATTTTTTATTTCGCCAAACTTTTTGTACCAGTATTGCATTTGGATTTTTGGAGAGTATTTGATAAAATGTGACCATTATTATATTTACCATACTTCTAGTAGGGGGAAAAAGTGCTGTCATACTTGAAAAATTAATTTATTATTAATTTATATAAGTGAAAATTTCCAACACCTAGATCTTTGAAATTTTGTATTTATATTCGTTGATCCTCAAACTTACAGGAAAAATAAGTGCCATACTGTTACAAATCGTTTGACTTTCGCTATTTTCCGACGACTTCGACTAACGCCCACGCGACTAAGCCGCCGGTACCAGCGTTCACACCATCATTTTTCTTTTTGTCATTGCGTACTAAGAACCCTGTAGAACCGCCATCCTGTTACAAATGACTCGAAATTTAGTGTCAATATCTCCCGGTCTAACAGTATTAACTAGAAACCTATTTGCAGCTCATGACTTTTTGTTAAGGCCTTGCAATTTATCACAGGGGTAATTTATCATATCGGGAGCTTACTTTTTGCAAAGTGAGTTTCCATAGTAACGATGCATAGTTGCAAATCACTAGCTCTTACGTATGATACATGACTTGCTTTTATGAATATACTTCTTCATAGAAAAATCTGAAGCATTTTCAAGGTGGAAATATGGACTTTCTTCTTTTAGTTTTCATAATGATCACAATTTACTACAATGTAGGTATTTTCAATTTGATATTAAAACTATTTTAAGTACATAATTTGTTTCATGTTTCATGCATGAAATTAGTATTGTGCCTTATATTAAAAAATAAATATTATTTTAACAGTAGCAGTTTTTATAACTATCAAAGTACAACATTGCGATTAAAAACGATAAATAAACACTTCCTTTAGATTGCAACACACAAAAATTTGCTTATCAAATTTCTTAATAACGCAACCATGTTGCGACGCCATGTGCACCGCACACGCAGTTATAATTTAAAATAAACAGCGCGAAACGAATCGTCCTTAGTTCTTAGTCCTTACTACCCTCACCCCAAACGCGGATTTCAATGTTTTACAACGATCTCCCTGGAGCCCCCCGTGCTAACAAACTTGATGGGACGCGTGGAATGTCACAGCTCTACGTATAATGGTCGCCTCCCTGCGTATAAAACGCGTAATAGAATTTCAGTGATGACTCCCACCCAGGGCTGTTAGTTCTTCCGCTCTGCGAGCCTCGATGTCTATGGAATATTGAATGTCACATTTAATATTCGACCTGCTGTCGAATATTGGTATTTTTTTACGGATTATAGGCTGTGCCTAAAATAATTAATCTAGCATGCTTTCGATATTATTTTACTTTTTAGTACATTAGTAATTGGGGGGATAAAGGGTAATTTACTATAACTAGTCAGATTTCCCCAAAAATTAGGGTTGTCAGAGAGCGATGTCCCTTGTCGATCTTATTGATGGCAACCCTGCCACCCTTGGCGCCCATCTAATATTGTTAGTAGCACGCATGCGCAATGCCATCAACCTAAATGCGCCAAGTATCAAATCCCACAGAGCTTACCCCCCCAGCGCTTTAGATACCATAAAAATGAAAATATGCACCGGCATAGTGCTATATACCACAGTATATACTAAGCTCAGAACGTAAACTTTTATGAAATTGTACGTATTTCGGTATAATGGGAACACTTAAAACGCAAATCGCTTTAATTATATTACAAATCGATAGTAATGTTACCGATTGTAACGTTAAAAGTAATGTCGGTACAATATTTTTGCAATTAACCGGGTCGGCCATGGAAATAAATACACATAATTTGAAAGTTAATTTTAATAAAAGCATTTTATAATTTTGCGCTGTGTTAATTTAATGTTACTTCGGAAACAAAATTGTTATGTTTTTGCCTATAGCTTTTGGGCAACTATAATTTTTTGAAACAATATATTACATAAAATTACCATTCACGATTACGTATCTACCATTTTTCATCATCAATAAAAAAAAACAATTCATACGAATTCAAATATGGAATTGGTTTAACTGGCAATCACAGATAACAAAAAAAAAAAGAAAACAAAATTCAAATATCGTATTGACTCAGATAATCCTTGTACGTAGGGGAAGCGCCAGCGATCATTGTTATCCAATTAGGGCCGCCCGCGATAATATGCCGCGAATTCAAATTATGCGCGGGGAGAGCGGTCAGTGACCCCGCTGATCAATCGCTGGACCGCACCCGAATACGTAACAAGCTTGTGTGGAGGAAATGTGTGCTTTCTTTTGGGAACACAGAACGATAAGAGGCAGTGTTCTTTTAGGAAACCAGTGGAGTTGCTAGACATTAAGGTATTATATGTATTTGAAATACATAGGTAATTACTACAGTTGTACATGTTTAAATATGAAAAGTAAGCTATGATAAAAATTATGCCTATAAAAGTATGTAATGCGAAAAATAACGTACGCTTTTTAGCATAATGTTCGAAGAACCTGACACACTAACATACATTAAAAGAAATATTTATTAATCCTTTGGCGTGCCTAGTCTGATAATATTGTCATTATGTTTCGCGAAAGCCGCGATTTTATGGCATGGATAATGTGAACACACCCTTAGCTTGATGGACACATCGCATGTTAGTTGGAAACGGAAATACAAAGTAATTTGTAGTCTTTCAAATCGGCCAATTGAGAATTTTTTATTAAAATTGTAAACTGTTTTATGCCGTTTTCCTATGATTTGCTTTATAAAGTGGTGAATTTTGAAAGAAAGTTTTTTTGACATCACAGAATTTCGAGTTTAAATAATTATACGTATGCATCTTGATCATAAAAATAAATTGATTTATGATGAATAAGTTTTTCTTTTTTGACACTAACCAGTTAATATTACTGCGGACAAAGTCCCACGACTCGTTCTTAAACAACATGGAAGAATGTCGTATCAGTAAGTCAATGTTTACGAAGTGTTCGTGGAATACCGGTGTGTACCATAACGGTATTTGACTATTGATAAATCGTATTCATATCGTGCTAAAGTTTATAATGAGAAAATACATGCATGTAAAAAGTACCTATGCGGGTATTTGGGTGGTGTTGAGAATTTTCAATCGCGGATCGCTCGCGATTCTTGGAACACGTCAGTCGAATTTGTACCGCCCAACGGGAAGCACGTCTTGTTGTAGAGAAAGTAATACACTACAAAAAATTTCGTTACTAAAAAGAGTTGATAATAATTATAGTTTCTTATAAAATCTATGCTTACCAAACATGAAATAAATTGTATCTTATTTTCACTTAAGCCACTAATATCTAAATACTAAATAGTATACGATTATAAAAGCTTTCGAGCTTTGCAGAATAAACATGATAAGTAAATCCATAAGTGCGAACAATATGCGCCATTTTTCACATCGGTTAAGACAAAAATAAAGTCATTGTGTTCGCACAATAGCTTCTCGTGGACTCAATTGGTTATTTTCTATACAAAAGATACAATCGATGATAAAAAGGACTTCAATCAGTATGTGCTAGATGTTCTACACTAGCTTGCACCCGCGACATCGTTTGTTTTATGTTACCATACTTATAGATCTAGAAATTTCAAAGTTAAGATAAAAGAATAAACTGAATAATTATCTGGTCGCTTTAGTTCTTCTATAATAATAATTTTAGTACTCGATTAAGTAGAAAATGGCCTATTAAAAGAGGTTTTAGAATTTAGGTACTATTAGTTTTAATGAAAATAATTAGTAAGCAGTGTAGTTTATGTATTATTAAAAGTACAATAATAATAATACAAAATAAATAACTCCACAGACACTAAGGTATTAATTGAAATAAAAATAACGTTTTACATTCATTTAAATTAATCGCGTTTACATGTAAATATATTTTATTGTGTTTGTTCACTTGCCATTTGAAACCGTCCGCGTCGGATCGACAGTAAAATTAAATATGCATCATTATATTTCATTTGTTTAATGTCAACAATCAACATGTTGTAAATAATTGATAGAAAATTTTAATAATTTATTTACTAGTACAGAACTGGCCGATATTTTTGTTAAAAAAAGTATTTTTATGCGGGTTCACCCAAGGAAGTTCGTTACAATTAAATAACTAACAATAGTTTAAAAAATGTATGTCTACAAATATTATAATGTGTTGAAAACACAATGTCAAACGGAGTATAAAACAACGCAACGGTAATAACTTCTCTTTGTAAATTGTAATGTACGATCACTGAGCGGCACATTTGTATTTTTTAACTGGCAATTAAGGAAGTTAACGACATAATCAGCTTCAGACAATGAACGTTTTGAAACGTAACCGAATATATTAGCCTCCCATCTGTCCCGCATACATGTAAATGCACTCGGCTCGACTTCTAGCTAACTATGTACAGGTAAATTAGCTTGGAGAAATTTTTGCATATGTAGTGGTGTGTATATTACTCAGATCTTAGAGCGCGTTTCCACTATATCGTTCTGGCCTATACAAAAATGTTTCGATATCCTAACATTACTATTTAATTTTATACTTATTCGTAGCAACACTTTTGTTTTCAATAAAAACAAGTTTTTATTTGAAAGAATATGGTTTTGACTTTATAAAAAAAAATATATCATTCAATTTCACGTCCTAGAGCAAACGACAAGACGACTACCGTGAAACAATAAAATATCGTGTCCATAATAATTTGTTTCATAATTAATATTTGACCATAATAATTACGAAACAAAACAAATAAATAAATCGTCACTTGATAGTGGAAAGTGGAAACACGCACAAAAACAGAATAAACCAGTTTACGCTGTCCGCAGGTGCCACGTGCAGTCGTTTGGTACCGTTAGAACATAAAGCACACATTTCATTCAAAAATTATAATTATTACGTATAGACCGGGAGATATTGACACAAAATTTCGAGTCATTTGTAACAGGATGGCGGTTCTACAGGGGTCTTAGTACGCAATGACAAAAAGAAAAACGATGGTGTGAACACTGGTACCGGCGGCTTAGTCGCGTGGGCGTTAGTCGAACTCGTCGGAAAAATAGCGAAGTCAAACAATTTGTAACACAAAAATTTTAGAATTTACCGATAGCCCATAAAAAAGAAGTAGGCGGTAGTGTCATGCCATACTTTTCCGGTGTGACTTACAGCCCGCCATACCGACGCGAATGTGTTGATTTAAAAAAAACAATTCAACCATTTGTACCAGGCTAACTTTTGCACAGGTAACCATCGTCGTGCAGCCATTTACGAAAATCGCCATGCCATACTTTTCGGACGATTCCAAATGGTCGCCATACCGCCGAAAAACTGCAAAATTTTTTTTTTCGCCAAACTTTTTGTACCAGTATTGCATTTGGATTTTTGGAGAGTATTTGATAAAATGTGACCATTATTATATTTACCATACTTCTAGTAGGGGGAAAAAGTGCTGCCATACTTGAAAAATTAATTTAGTATTAATTTATATAAGTGAAGATTTCCACCACCTAGATCTTTGAAATTTTGTATTTATATTCGTTGAACCTCAAACTTACAGGAAAAATACTAGTGCCATACTGTTACTAATCGTTCAAAATACGAATAAAATCTTACAATAAAAAAAAATCTTATACACATTCGCCACCTCCCACAGGTATTCACACTTCTATTTATAATCATTCAGGAGTTGTTCAAAAAAAAATTTAGGGTGGTAAATGGTTCGGCGAAAAAAAAAATTTGCAGATTTTCGGCGGTATGGCGACCATTTGGAATCGTCCGAAAAGTATGGCATGGCGATTTTCGTAAATGGCTGCACGACGATGGTTACCTGTGCAAAAGTTAGCCTGGTACAAATGGTTGAATTGTTTTTTTTTAAATCAACACATTCGCGTCGGTATGGCGGGCTGTAAGTCACACCGGAAAAGTATGGCATGACACTACCGCCTACTTCTTTTTTATGGGCTATCGGTAAATTCTAAAATTTTTGTGTTACAAATTGTTTGACTTCGCTATTTTTCCGACGAGTTCGACTAACGCCCACGCGACTAAGCCGCCGGTACCAGCGTTCACACCATCGTTTTTCTTTTTGTCATTGCGTACTAAGACCCCTGTAGAACCGCCATCCTGTTACAAATGTCTCGAAATTTTGTGTCAATATCTCCCGGTCTAGTAGTTTAATTGTTAAATTTTGTATTTGTTGATTGTTGTTATTATTTGTATTGTTATAATATTTGTTGAAGTGTTTAATTTGTGTGTAAGTGTTGTAACTTTATATTGTTAATTCAAAATGGCTCCAGTGTTAAAACATGGTCGAGGCAAGCCTTTGACTTCTCAAACTAAAGAATTAAACTTTAAATGTCGTTTCTTTTTCAGGTTAGTAAATTTTTCATTTTAGTAACATTGTTAATGTAAAAGTTATACGTATGTTAAATGTGCAAATATTAAAATAAAGTCTCATCTTTTTCAGAGGAGAAACACATATAGTTTAATTTAAAATCCCTTATATATATAAAATAAAAACTAAAAATAAAATGTTGTTTTATTTTATTTGCTGACCATACACCACTACAAACGCAAAAATTTCTCCAAGCTAATTTACCTGTACATTGTACATGCAAAGCAACGTCCGGATATTTAAATGTGGATGAGGGTTCGTTTACACCGTTCTTTTTCCCGCCATTTTGCATACCTGGCTGTACGATGACAGCTGTCATAATAATGATACGGTATAGACTATGGAGTAAAGGCATTCCATTTTCAAATGTTTTCCGCTTTTTATAAGAAAACAAGTGTGCCAGGTACGTGAGAATTATAGAAATGTAAAACTCATTGTATCAGTTTGACTTGCGATATTTTATATACCTATGTATTAATTAAATATCTGCAAACGCAGTCATTCCTTTGCATAATTTGATTTAATACATTAAATTATGTAACGATGAAATAATGCATATTTTATACAGACATAATAAGTTATAACTTCCATAAAAGATAATGATTTTAAATTAATATTTTTTTATTCAATTCACAATACATACTTAGATACCTATATATACATTCAGTTTATAGTTTGCAATCTATTATTATAGTATTTCTTATTGAATATTTTGCGATATTCTTATATTCATGCATTTCTTATAAAAGAAAAAGATATTTCACCCTCAGGGTGGCAACACCGAGCGAGGGTCCAAGCGGGAGCATATTTTGTAGTGTTAATAGATTTGAGACACCTGTGAAACTGGCAGGTGCGCTTTTCGTGTCATCACTATAAAATATAAATATGTATAATGTATTATGTGTGTGATTATACTTTTACCCTATGTATATTTAATATTTATGTATGAGATGAGAGATCAAGCCTTTGCATAATATGGTAGCCGTATAGGTAGGTAGTAGGTACCTACTTTATTAAATTATTAAATATTGTGAAAATGGTATTGACTTTTTTACCACTTCCTATTGAAATCGAAGAACTTTAATGATTAAGAATTGAGATCTTTTATTACAATGTACTCATTGTCTCTAGACAATATGCCTAGTCGATTTATTTGAATACTTCCATGATAAAGCATAATGAGCGTGTAAATCCTAATTAAGTAATGTCACCTATAATAGGAACACGATAATAATTACGTAAAGGACAAGTCTTACAATACGACGGTTAAGGTCACAAAAATGTAACATTGACTTGACGGGCTTCAACGCACACAGTCGCGGAGGTAAATCGCCCCGCGCACACCACGACACGCGTGACGAAACGCTCCGTGACGTCACGCCGCACGCGAACACACCTACACGCGCACGTGCGCGCGTGACGTACTCCCGCCCACACTCGCAGTGCAGTAACTACACAAGATTCCACGCACACAAGCCCCGATGTAAACAAAGTGACGTAAAGATATGACTCACACATCGATCACGGCGGTGCACACAGCGCTCGGTGATTAATGTAAACAAACCGGTTTGCCCGCGCTAGACCCACTCACACAGACGCGCTGCGAGCGTAACCCAAAAGTAGGACATCTGATTCGTACACTAGATATTAGATAGTAAATAATATCATGTGCTCGCATCTAATTCATTTTGCTTTCATGCTACGCGCAATTTAGACTTACTTAATTGAAACGAGATTATAAACGCGAAGCTCGCATTTAATCCCTGTAGGAATCACGTTAAATAAAATTACAATGTAACAAGCTGGCAATCTCGAGCCTGCGTATGACAGACGCAATAAAAAACCGCCATACGAGGCCAAAATCACCAATTTCTACAACAAAGAACAATAAAAACCGACAATACAGATAGCACAGCGAGGGAACGAAAAAATTAAAATTCACTATACAGTCGCGCACAAAAGTTATAATGTGACTTGATGCGAGTATAATCGTAAATAAAAAGCGAATAGCGCTTCAGCCCACGCCAACTGCTGTTGCCTGCTGAATTTATGGCGTTTGCCCAAAAATTACTGGTTTAAACATCGAGATATATGTACTACTAGAGAGGCGATCGCTACTACACTCTCTTTACAACGAGCTAGAGTCAAAAGTCACGAGTCTCATTAGTCTGTGCCGGACTGTGCTCCCCGCTTGCCGCGTCAACACGTGTTATTGCTCTGTTCAAAATGCCTTCGTGTGTGCTAAGATATTGTTTTAACAGTTCCTATAATACAAACAAAGCCCGAGGAGTGACTTTTCACCAGTAAGTTTCCTTATTATGAGTAAGTCATGCATTTTACTAATATTGTTATCATTTTGCGAAAAATCACCACGCGTTCTGCGTTTCGCGCCATTTTTCATAGACTAACAGCACAGACGTGACACTATCGATGAGTCTGTTAAAAAAATGCAACTGGATTTTTTAACTATGAATAATGAATATACAATATATACTAGGAAAGATTACCGTGGTGTAGTACCTAAATATTTATACTTTTACCCGACTACGCAAAGTAAAACGGTAGGTTATATTAAGTAATATGTATTTATTTAAGTACCTATTTTTATTTATTAAAAAAAGGTTCATCAACAGTTGTTCCAATAGGATTTATAAATTATTATGCACAACAATTACAAATAAACACAACATTCACAGAAACTAATACAGTAAAAGTTCCTTAATCGCGCTTCCTTTATTCGCGTTTTCACTATTCGCGGATTAAAAAAATGCGACCCAATTTCTATATTCGCGACTAAAATTTTTTTTTATTCGCGGATTTAATAAGTACATACATAATAATAAAATTATTCCAATAGGTATCTTAACCAATATCCTTGTCAAATGGACTAATAAGAAAGTAAAATAGATCTTAATATTACAAGTTTGCCTAAAGTACACATTATGTTGTTAAATGATATCGCCGAGGCCTTTGACACAAGCCGCCTTTGTCACAAGCCGCCTATGCCGCGATTGATGTTTTTGAGAATGTAAATAAACAGAATGGAAGCAACCTTATAACTCAATAAATAAAGTATATTTTTAAATGTAGTTCCGTTTATAGTAAAAGCCGCTTTGCGTGTTTTATTGTTTCGTCTTTCACATTCGTTACAAAAATTGTGATCGAGTATTACATTTACTGCACTCTTCCTAGTTTATAATGTCAACTAAAAAAAAATAAGAAACGAGTTTCGACACGAAAAAAATCTTAATCGTCACCTAGGAACGTATCCCCTATAATCCCATTAGTCCATTGAAAAGTTACATTTGGGGTTGCGTTTTTTAGAAGACGCAATTTTATTTTTTTGATGTGTAGGGGGGGTCAGTGTGAAGCTATAACCAAGTTTGTGGTGTCGCCACCCTTGTCCCACGGCCGCCATCTTGAAAATAGCGGTTGAAATGGTTTTTACGATATATCTCTTAAACTATTTATCTGATAATAAAACAATGTTAACATTATTTGTTGCAAATTAAATTCTCTACAACTTTGATTCAGTAAAATTCGATTACATCATGAAGCAAAAACTGATAAAACTGTTGATTACTACACAAAACGACAAAAGCTTACTAAATTGATATTATTTAAAGGAAATTAAAATACATAGTTTAATATAAAATCCTCTTTTTATTAATTCCCTAGTATCAGTACCACCAGATAGTACCGAGTAAACAGATTGCACAATGTGTCGCATCTGCACGCATTGCTTAATCTTTGAACTTGAAGCCACGCCTCGCTCGTTCCACACGTACCCCACCACATCGGCCGCGCGCAATGTTTTTGTTTGGAATAACCTCTCTAGTAGTACATATATCTCGATAGGTTTAAAGCAGTTCTGGGACGTTGAATTTTGTAAGATTGTCTAATTAATGGGTGTGCAATATTTAACTGTGAGTATGCGTTCGCCTACACTTTATGCTTAACTGTTGTTTATAAAACTGACTTTGTAATGGGTTTACAACGATAAATTAAGTTTATTAAGGCGATACCCGGCAATTTCGACTAGGTTCAACCTCTATAAAGTCTGGTACAACATAAAGCACAATACCGAAAAAAATATATAAAATAGGATGGTCTTTGATCTTTAATTGCTCGCGAGGACTTTTTTCCAAAGTTTTCTAGAAAAAAAATGTGCCGTGGTCGTCGATTTTTCCGCAAATACTCTATAAACTTCGTAACCTGCTGACTTAGAGCTTTGAAAATTTTATGTTTAATAAATTATCAGTTACACAACAGTCCCTGACGAGGATATTTTGTTTCACTGATTAGTATCTTTTTAAATACAAAATGCGAGGAAAAAAGAAGGTTCAGCGGGAGAGGTTTGAGATCCGTCAAGTATGGTCAAGGTTATTAGCGCATGTATAAGCCTTAATGATATCATTATGAATATTAAAGTGGTCAGACCATAACTAATTCCGTAATTATGTTATTTAAATGAAAATAATGATGAATTTATATTCGAATGAGCTTTTCATTTTTTTATAAATATCCAATCCTTAATACCCCCAAAAAAGCCTTATGAGATACTCTTTCACTTATATTTTTATCATTTACAAAAAAAAAAATATTAGACGTTAATAGCCTACACATTTATAAATAACCGTAAGCTTTAAAAATAACTTGGCCTTTTCCTTATTTGGATTCCAAAATATACATTCGAGCGTATTTAGCCAATGAATTTCTTCAAACTAGCATTTAACAGTGAGATATGACAATATATTGACAGGTTTGAAAGCCGTCCTTATAAAATCGTTTGGACAACTTTCTAAAGACCCGAAATGTACGAGTTAATTTTAATAAATTTCGTATTTATAGCTCTATTTTAAATGTCGTTAATTGGTCGAGTAATAACTTAACTTCCAGTTCGTGGCATTATTATACGGGATGTTTAATTATTTGGAAATATGGTAATTTCTTCGTTTTATAGAGGCCCTCATTTATTTTGCTACAATCGTGAAAAGCTTGAATGTCTTATTCAAGGAAGTTGTTATTAAAAGGTATTAAGAATGTCGTCAATTACATACTTTAGTAGCGGAATTGAAACCCATTTTATGTTGTTTTTAACCCATTCAGCTCTTGTACAGTGTACTGTTATATTATTTTGTCCTAAAAGAAACAAGTCACAGTCCTGGGAGATTAACCCACATACCCAAAAAAGAACGAGGTCTTCATTTGGTGCTTTAATATTCTTTTTTGTTTGTTTTTCATGAATTTATATAAAATAGCTTTGCAGATATTCACTGCGATTTACATGCACATAATTTTATTTCGTAAATTGTTATAATCAGCTTCAATTTAATAGTTATAATACACCACTAACCTAAATTAATAAATGAATATTAGTCCTAACCAGCCTATTATACAATTAATAATTTAGTAATAACCACCTAAATTAATCAATTACGAATAATATTTGATCGTTATTAAACTATAATGACCATCTATTTATAACCTATTTACTGAGCCTATTCCAATTAAATAAAACACGATACCTCTTAATAAATTAATGAGGAATTAGACGATTGCCTACGGATATAGTTGAGAGAACTGATTAAGATTGTTCTTAAGATACATTTGAAGTAAAAGATGTATTGAGAACTGATCCGGTTATACAGGATATTGAAATTACAATCAAGTAGAAAAGAGCTGATGATATTGGTTAAGGCTTATACATGCGCTAATAACCTTGACCATACTTGACGGATCTCAAACCTCTCCCGCTGCACCTTCTTTTTTCCTCGCATTTTGTATTTAAAAAGATACCAATCAGTGAAACAAAAAATCCTCGTCAGGGACTGTTGTGTAACTGATAATTTATTAAACATAAAATTTTCAGAGCTCTAAGTCAGCAGGTTACGAAGTTTATAGAGTATTTGCGGAAAAATCGATGACCACGGCACATTTTTTTTTCTAGAAATCTATTAACGTTGGAAAAAAGTCCTCGCGAGCAATTAAAGATCAAAGACCATCCTATTTTATATATTTTTTTCGGTATTGTGCTTTATGTTGTACCAGACTTTATAGAGGTTGAACATAGTCGAAATTGCCGGGTAACGCCTTAAACAGTTTTTTTTTACAGTAGATAGTGAAGCGCTTGACCACACGCCGCCTGATATAAAGCTAAGATGTGGTCTAAGATGGTACGCGGTTCCCTAGTAGGTACCCGTTCACTCTACGCTTGAAGTAAGTTTTATAAGCAATTTTCGGAAGTTGCAATCTCAAACAAATGCATTAACATCAATGTGTGAGACACCACCACACAAGATACGCGGATATTTTAAAATCTCTCTAAATAACAACGATGAAAAATAACAAATCCTAATTATGCCCAAAAGTCCACTCAATTCCCAGATCTCTGTATTCCCATACAGTTACTATGTAAGAAACAAATGTAATTAAGGTATGTGTATAGTTTATAATGCCGCCTTGACCTAGCCACTGACCTGAATAGTAAACAAGGTCGCTAGAAGAAAAACACGCTGCGCCAACGTTACGAAACATGTACAATATTATCTTAAACTTACTTGACAGCTGATCTTTAGTTTCATATCATTAATTGGGAAACGATTGATGATGTGGAACAACTGTCATCAGAGGAATTGTCCGATCGGATCTCATTTAGTCACCAATGTGAACAATTTGCCGAGTTTGATTTTAAGGGCATATTATCTCCTTCTCGTTAATGACTTCGATCCATTCGATCAATAAAATGTAATTTGGGATATTATTGGAAATAATTGACAAACAGTTGAAAATCGAAAAGATATTTCTCTTCTTCTATTCTAGTTCATCAAAAATTAAAGAAGTAAGCACGTCCTTTGGCTCATAAAAAATAACTTAACAAATGTAGAATTTGAGTGTATCCATAACAAATAGACATCAATTTGTATTTCCTCCCTAGCTCGATTATGAATGATGTTTCATGAATAGAACAAGAACTATTATGTTCATCAAAATGCTTGTTGTATAAATGTGATGATTTTATTCAGGGTCAGAATTGTTTAAGTTTTAACGTAGTATCTAGTTGAAACTAATTATATTACAAAGGTATTCATATTTAGTGTTCGTTTATAAGAGATCATAACGCTAATACTGGAGAATAGGTCAATAATGTCCACTTATTTCTATTTACACTTTACAGTTCTTGTCAAACTTCATTGCCTCTCTATATTCCGATTTTTTGATTATCCTTCCTTTTCTATTGCATTTATGAATATAAATGCACTGCAAATCATCTGCACTTTTATCCTTACTACAGAGCAGTTGTTTGACATGAACTGCACTATTACAGACAATTTAAATAATAGTACGTACACTTCCTTATCAATCCATACTAATATTATAAATGCGAAAGTAACTCTGTCTGTCTGTCTGTTACTCAATCACGCCTAAACTACTGAACCAATTTTCATGAAATTTGGTATGGAAATATTTTGAAACCCGAGAAAGGACATAGGCTACTTTTTATCCCGGGAAAATGACGCAATCCCGGAAATCCCACGGGAACGGGAACTATGCGGGTTTTTCTTTGACTGCGCGGGCGAAGCCGCGGGCGGATCCTAGTTGCTAATAAAAATTCTGAACTATATCAAACTATATGAGTTTGTTAAATTCTACATTCTGTAATTACCACGCTCACATTCACGTAACTATAAATAAAACATCTGATAAACCTTACAAAAATTATCTCATCCCAGACATGCATAATATCAGTGAAATGATTTTGTAAGCCGTACTTTACTTTTATGAATACGATGTAATTCATGTTGATTAGTTTAACAGAACGTGCTCTTCCAAGATGGCAGCTATATTCCTTCTCACGTACGCTATAAGAGGACACGAAGCATAGAATTCTTTAAACGTAGCAATTAGTAGCTCGTTCATTTTTTGAAGATTATCATGATAAAATTTAAATGGTGCATGCCTGTATTTTGGTTGTTATGCTTGATTGTTCCTGAGCGTTAGAATATTCGTGAACAATCAATAATTTAAAGTACGTAATTGATCGAGCTTTTTAGTTATCGTTTACATGGACTTAATGGACCAATCAGCGTTCAACACATTATTAATCTTGGTAAAATAAAGGTAAATCCAGATCAAATTTCACGAACAATTTCGGCAAACAAAATTTAAATTGGAAACTTCAATTTCTACGTTTCACACGAAAACGCAGCTGTAAAAATAAGTAATTTCAATCAGAACCTTATCGGAGCGTACGTACCGATTACCGAACGTACCCCGTGGCGTCGGTGAAAATCAATATATTCCGTAATCCCCAGAGAATAGAGTTGAATTTGTGCCAACAGCATTTGTGTACTCAGCTGTATTGAACGGCTATACGATAACAAATCAACATTCGTCGCAACGCAATATTAAAGCAGCTGCACTATCGCCGCTATTTTTTACAACTTTTTCTTACAAACCTGCCTTTTTCTCAAGTACCAGTTTGCTTCCGTCTCGATTGCCAAATTTGTTTTTTATGTCGTGCAAAAATAGTCTTTATTACCTTTATTCCGATCAATAGGTTCTTCAGCTCGATTTTCTTCGTTCACGATTTCACATCGATCAATTTATCGCTACGTAATTGAACGCGCAATGCGATATCGATTAAAAAACAGTCATAATTCGATTATTCCTTAAATGAATGAATGAATGAATGAAAAATACTTTATTGTATACCATATAGGACAATTTAAAACACATAATAACTTATATCAATGTACAGAGGGCGGCCTTATCGCTGACAGCGATCTCTGCCAGGCAACCCAATTGACTAGGACAAATGCTGAGTATGGTGGACAGTGGTGCATAATAAATTAAAAATTAAAGATTTTATTATAATAATATGTACTACAAATATTTTTTCCTCGTGGCTTATACATAAATTATATTAATAAACATTTATATATACTAATAAATACATATATGTAAACAGATATCGAGGATAAATAAAATAAATACATAATAATATATACATACATATAATAAATACACACATAAATACAATGTACATACATACGTATACATATGAGCACGTAAGTAGCAAAATTAACAGCGAGCTTGAGACAGTGTTAAATAATGTTTTTTAACTTTATTTTTGAAAATGAAAATCGATTCAGCACGTCTTATCTCTTCGGGTAACGAATTCCAGAGATTAATGGCAGTGATAGTAAAGGAGGAGTGGAAGAAGTTAGACCGGTGAGGAGGAATGCTTAAAGTTAGAAGATTAGAGGAACGGAGAGTGATACTATGTTCGTTCAGATATTTAAAATTTTCTTTAAGATAGGAGGGAGTCTTAGGATCAAATAAAACACCGTACAATAAATGCAGCATGTGAGCGTACCGACGGAAGCGGATAGGGAGCCATTTGAGTTTATTACGGAATTTGGAAACATGATCGTATTTGCGGAGACCAAATACAAATCGAATACAGAGATTTTGGAGGCGATCTAGAGAATCGAGCTGTAACTCGGTTAAATCGGGATAACAGGAGTCGGCGTAATCAAGGATAGGGAAGAGTAGGGTCTCTGCAAGCGAGATCCTAGTGGGGATAGGCAAGAAATTGCGTAATCTGCGTATCGAGCCTGCAGCTCCGAACAACTTCTTACGGACCATTTCCAGCTGGACCTTCCAATTCATGTTACTATCAAAGTAAATACCAAGGTTCTTGACAGAGGTACTAAATGGAATCAAGGTTCCATCCAGACTAATACTCGGTAAGGAGTTCCAGTCGATCTTAGCTGTCAATTTAGAGCTCCCAATTATAATCGTTTGTGTTTTAACGGGGTTAACCAACAGACCGAAGTTTTTAGACCACTGATTGATATTGGCCAGATTGGTGTTAATCTGTTCAATAGCTTCTGGAAGTAGGGGAAGTGAAGCGTGAGTATAAATCTGCAAATCGTCTGCATACATATGGTAGGGAGAAGATAAATTGTCTGAGATAGAGTTGATAAAGATAGAAAATAGGATTGGAGACAACACGCTACCTTGAGGGACGCCAACAGTGATATTACACCACGAAGACAAGTGGTCATCAATTTTGATCCTCTGTTGACGTCCATGGAGATAGCTCCGAAACCAATCAATTACTGCTGGAGATATGTTAAGAGAACCAAGCAAACTCAATAATATGTCGTGATCGACGGTATTAAATGCGTTGCTGAAATCTAACAGCGTGAGTACAGTGAGTTGCTTGTCATCCATTGCAGAACGAAATGATCAGTAATTTTAATAAGAGCAGAGGTCGTGCTATGACCAGGACGGAAACCGGATTGAAATGGATTAAACAAGTCATGTTTATTCAAGAATAAACATAATTGTTGTTGGACAAGACGTTCGAGGACTTTGGAAAGGAAGGGTAGGACACAGATGGGACGAAAATCGGAGAACAGAGATGGACTGACTTTTTTGGGGAGAGGAATAACAAAAGCCTCTTTCCAGGACATAGGAAACTCATGAGAGGATAAGGACATGTTGAAAATATGAGTTAAGACAGGAGCTATTATATCTAGGATGAGGATAATCATGTCACGACCAATGCTGTCATTACCGACGGCTTTCGATGAAATAGACGAAATGTTCTTCTTAACATCACAGACAGAAAATCCTTACAATATAAAGCAATAAATGTATCTTTTGTTATCTAGAACAAAGTATTTATAATTTTTAAACCGGACATATGTTTAAAAATGCACAAAGATAATAAATTGCAATTCATTGATAATATAAATAGAATGTACATATAAATAATCCGGAATAAATTCAAGTAATATAAACAGACTTGTGTTGAAAAATATAATAATGCATTTGTTATAATAAATTAATTTGTTGTTTTGAAATCAAAACAAGAACAGCCGGCATTCAAGAAACCATTACCTATGGCTGATAGAGTTATTAATAAAATAACAATAAGTAATTGACATAACAATAAGTACATTATTAATTAGTATCACGGAACTTGAAATCCGGTCAAGTTATTTAAGAGCTACTCCTAAAATATTCATACCTACCCTTTTATAAAAAGAAACGTTACTTGATCTGAATTCGTTTTATTAACGGATATTTATTAACATAATCTACGGAAATAGTTAACAGATTCCGCTAATTTCTAGTACGATTGACATAGTTACATTAACATGTATTAAATTGGAATAAAATAGATAAAAATTGTCAAATCCGGTGCAAATAACTGAGAGACGCTCTTATTTTTATGTTCCACATATAAATTATATTGATTTAATTATAATTTCATCTATATTGGGTTAGTACTTAACAGTTTGTGACTTTATAAGTATGAATATTAGAAGCATCTTATTCCACATCTAGTAAAATCTATAGTCGTCTCGAAAACATTAAATACAATTATAGATTCAACCATTCAGAAGTTACCGATTCGGAAAAATATTTACAAATCAAGATTTTAGTGCTTATAGCTAAGGCACAATATTTACAAGTCGATCGAAACAGGATGAAGTCATAAAACCGTATGCATCACAAAAATTTCAAACTATAGCTCATATTTTGTAAACTTGCCCAATGCTACATTGTAGCATAGAACTTATTTACTAAATATGCGTGTTAGTCGACGTAAAGTAAATAATTGACTGATAAATTTTTACTTATATTTGGTTAGTAAATAAGAAAATAAACTGGATTTCCGTTACCTGTGAAATTATAAAAAATTGGTGCCAATATAAATCAACCGTTTAATCTGGTTATTCAAATTCACTTTTTAATTAAAGGTTATATAAAATCACTCTGTTGAAAATGTCAACCGAGAGAGCGGCGTTCTAATTTCTTTAAAAAAAGTCAACACAATGCGATTTTTGTACCGAAAATTCCTTTAAGTCAGCACCATAAATACGTGAAGTAATTACCACGTTTTGCCACGAAGGTAATGCTTCATTGCCTATTTGGGGCTACGGTAACAAAGGCGCCCTATCCTTGGGCAATGACTTGTTCAATCCAAATTATACAGCTGACATTTGGTTATGAGCAATTATTCTTACACAAGAACACCGATCTGGGAACTGACTTAATCGTGAAAAGTGAAACTCTGACCTTTAAATTACACCGCTTGATATAATCTGTTCCAAATCCGGCCAAATATATTATCTAACAGAAAGTCGCATTTGTCGGATTCAGCAAGTTGAATTAGTTGGAAGGCCTTGCTATCCTATAAATTATTACTTTATCAACTAAAGTGTTATTACTAGCTTATGTAGCTTTACATTTTATTGATATTAACTGTGTTTACAGCATTGTCATAACAAAATACATAAAATGAATAGACGCATAGACACAATCTAATAATTATAGACTACAAGCCGGTATAGGAAAAAAATATGGGTCAATTGAACCACCAGGGGACATATCTAGAACTATAGAAGAGCATAAAATAATAAGATTCATCACTATGCCATCACTTGTAAGCTGTCCAACTGAGTGCAGATGAGAATTCAAAAGTACAGGTAGACTCGGTAAATTTTGGTCATATATTTTTGTACGGCATTCTTAACCATCGATAGATCCATTAAAAATAATAAGAAACCGCTCAGTGCCGTACAAAAATGGTGGTCCACAAAGTCGGAATTTTTATTTAATTTCCGAGAGTTACCGGGGGTAAATTTGGTCATTTGACCATGTACGGCATCTGTGTCATACTATTTCTATACTGCTTTTAATCCATTATTCCGCAACGCCGTACAAAAATCATGGGGACAAGGGGAAAAAATCGAGAGTTGCAATCCCCTCTCTTTCCCCACTCCAGGGGGTCATTTGACTAAGTACGGCTTCGGTTCCAAAACATTATCTAGCACTCAAAAGTACTATTAAAAGCAATGCCGTCAAAAAATAATTGTTCTTTTAAATGTATACCAATAATCATCTTAATTTCATCGAATTCTTGATATAAAGAGCTGTAAGGTCATTTGACCCTGTACGGGAACTTTTTTTTTAACATGATATTGTAAAATTCAATTGTTGTATAGTATTGCCGTTCAAAAGAAACCGTTCTAAAAAAAGTTATAGAGAAATGCAAAAACTGAAATTTTGTAAAAGTCGATGTTTATCGTAGATTAATGAAATATAATAGTTTTCTACACTTTATTCGTTGTTTTAAATAGTATTAACATAGATAAATTAGGAAAAAACGATGCCGTACATTTTTGTGCAGACCACATCTTTTAGGCTGATGAAAGCGACGAAAGCTACAATTTTAAGGGTGCTTTATGGCCATCTGATACAGTACGGCATTAACATATTTTTACCCGACTACGGCAAAGCAAAAGGAGGGTTATGATTTTGACAGGTCATGTATGTATGTTCATCTATTCCCTCGTAACTTCTAAACTACTTATCAGAATTCGACAAATGACATATCATTAGAAGCGTCTGAATTGTTCACTGGATAACCAGCGACCAGCTAGCTAAAGGCTATATGGGGTTTCACAAAATCTAATGTGGCGCCCTCTAGCGGACAAAACATATAGAGTAAAAAAATTAAGTTAAGATAAATATGCCGTGTTTGGTATCATTTGAAAGCGCTTTACTTGTGCATTTTGAATAATTATGTATATATTACTAGCATTTGCTTGTGACTTTACCTGTATTCATGGGCTGATTGCATATAATTCACATCTTTTCGTTCATAGCTTCTTTATTATTTCATCAATTTAACGGAGTCCATTCCACCTGACTCCGACTTTCCAAGGTGATAATTAACCACCTCGAGCTTCTTAATATTAATGTATATTTATATTTTATTATCAAAAATATAAAGCAAACATTTCGTTATATGGATTTTTTTCTTTTTCAGATTTTTCCCCTTTGAACCAACGAAAATGTACGGCACATGAAAAAATATTATCTATGCATAAAATACTTTAAAAATAAATTTATTTCCTGTTGTGTCAAATGACCCCCTGGAGTGGGGAAAGAGAGGGGATTGCAACTCTCGATTTTTTCCCCTTGTCCCCATGATTTTTGTACGGCGTTGCGGAATAATGGATTAAAAGCAGTATAGAAATAGTATGACACAGATGCCGTACATGGTCAAATGACCAAATTTACCCCCGGTAACTCTCGGAAATTAAATAAAAATTCCGACTTTGTGGACCACCATTTTTGTACGGCACTGAGCGGTTTCTTATTATTTTTAATGGATCTATCGATGGTTAAGAATGCCGTACAAAAATATATGACCAAAATTTACCGAGTCTACCTGTACTTTTGAATTCTCATCTGCACTCAGTTGGACAGCTTACAAGTGACGGCATAGTGATGAATCTTATTATTTTATGCTCTTCTATCGTTCTAGATATGTCCCCTGGTGGTTCAATTGACCCATATTTTTTTCCTATACCGGCTTGTAGTCTATTACAAAATAACACATACGTACATTGTAAAAATTGTATACAAATATTGTAGTTGTTAGTTTAAATAAAGCATTTATTTAAACGTTAATATTTATTCTGAGGACAGTATGTCTAAATAGGTAACATAAAAGTACTCTCATAAACATTATAATCTTTGGGACCATATACACAGCCCTGAGATACACCCATTTGTTTTAATTGGGACAAATGATCCACTCGCCAACTCTTTTGTTTACAGGTTTCCATTTAAGTGGGGTGGTGAGGGCGCCGGCTGCCGTGCCTCCCTGCTCGGAACCTGAAAGGCTATACAGGGTCACAGTTTCGTTCGACAGGTATGTGTAACTTTCTCTATTGCTTTCATAAAAACAAAAACAGAGGATTGTACCTACCTACACAATCGAGGTTAATTACAAGTTGTAATCTTTATTTTCACAACTCATCTTACCGCGATAAACGTTTTAAAAATAGTTGTTTTTTTACAATGGAGAATTTGCGATTCATTGATCGAACGTTTAATTGATTTTAATTAACATTTAAAGTTCAAATATTTTCTACCAATTAAGAATTAAACATAGAATTACTATTACACATGCACGTACTTAATTTATTTTCACTTCACTTTCGTTTCTAAAGAATATATGTATAAAAATAAACGTTCAGCGTAATAAAATACACCAGAAGAAAGCACTAAGAGATTTATACAAAAGCCTGGATCTATTGTTAGA
Source organism: Colias behrii (assembly GCA_029959065.1). Taxonomy (NCBI): domain Eukaryota; kingdom Metazoa; phylum Arthropoda; class Insecta; order Lepidoptera; family Pieridae; genus Colias; species Colias behrii. The sequence continues at coordinate 9,678,931 of JARWMC010000019.1, read as the reverse complement.
ACCAGGACGCTGGCTAAAAAACTTCTTTTATTATCACAAGGGATTGTACCAGAATAATATCTTTTGTCAGTAACCCGAAACTTTGTCACCTTGGAGATTGTAAATGCTTGTCCAATTTTATTGAACCCAGCCCCAAACAAAGAATACGGCATTATAGAAACTAATTTCATGCTTCTATAACACTGAAAGCTGTTTATTCTGGTTGTTTTAAAAAAACCAAACTGGTATCAAAACGTTACGAATTTGTCACATCTTTTTAGATCTGATGATAAATATAAGTTTATACGGGTACTAGTTTCCCTTTAACATGTTCAAAAACAAGTAAAGCTCGCAAATGTCTTGGAGCGTTTATTTTAATGAAATAATATTGAATTGGAATTCATACTTACATATATAAATAGTGTATTTTAAATTATTTAAAATCTAAATGCTATCTTCAATAATGATGGGTAGCAGTATGTTGTGTTAACAATTATTTTATCAACTGTTACTTATTTAATATGTTACGCATAGTATCGATTTATCAGAATCTTTCGCTAAGCTATTTTCGACACGTGCTGATCATGGTCATGGATATGTGATTTTAAAGATAAATCATAAATTACGCAATCTGTAATAATCTTAGTTATAATAGAAGACAATTTATCTATTGTAAACTAGATATAGCACAGGATATAGGTAAAAATATTTAGTTGAATATTTAATGAAAATCTGCAATATAGACATAGGTTTCATTTCATTGTAGAAATGAAACAAACTCTTACAATGTTACTAGAAAACAGTTTCTGCCAAACATAATTTAGACAAAAATATTTTGGTATGTAACATATTTATTCTGTAAACTAGCCAAAATCAATCACTCATTATCTACAAGTGCAACATTGTTGGTGCGACACGCAACATAAATTCTTCTTTTGTTTTAACGTATATTTTATGTAAAGCCAATATTTAGTTTGATAGATCAGTTAGTCATCTCCAATCCCCTTAGTATTCCTAAAACAAGTAATCTTGTCAATATACAAGATTACTTATGAAAGGCATCATAACTTCTTCTGTAATCTGAACAACGTGAACAACGTATACCATCAACTTTATGGTATGTGTATGTCTATCCTTTATGGCATAAAAGAAAGACATACAGCCACTTCTACAGCCACGTCTTTCTTTATTTCGTTAGTTAGTCTACTCCACTTTTATTACCTACAGATACAAAATCACTGCTGTGATATTCATCACTTGTCTTAAAGCAGTATTCCCGTGTGGAAAACGGTACAGGTCTTAATAATGATTTTACACCATCACTCATCTCTAAATCTTCATTTGCAGATGCAAAATCACCGGTGTAACATGCAGCTGCGAGGCGCGCGACATCTTCTGGTGCCAACATGTCGTCGCCCTAGCGCTGTACCGCATCAGGAATGCGGATTCTGTAAGACTGCGGGTACCTATATCAGGTCAGTTTATGGCTACATGAAGTAGCTTTATTAGAAAGCAAAAGATTTGACTTGAATGATATCTATCGGATGTTAATAAATGAGCCATGTAATCATAATAAACAAGGTACTATTTACTAATGTATCCTAAGTGGTAATGGATCACAAGGAAAGGAATTGCAAATAGTTCTAAATTTACCATAGAGCATAAAATATGACTTCAAGGATGAGATATTTGGCTATTTAGAAACGAGGCACGTGGATCACAAGAAAAAGACATTGCAAAAGAATGATTATTTTATTAGCTATTTAGATACATGTTGATTTTATTTTATCACTACCAGATTTAAATATTATTGTTATTTGTTTGTATTCTGAACGCATGGTTTGTACATATAACAAATCAAACAAACAAGATATTAATGTAGATCAATAATATCAATATAGACTTGTTATAGTTTCTTATAGATACAAAGAAACAAACTATTGAAGCGTCATAATATTATGTTCGTGAGATAGCTATTGAAACCCTACCCCCCAACAAATGAAATAAACTTCCCGACGAACGAACTTTTGTAACAAAAATTTCCCTTCCAGAAACCCTTCTCCAAATGGACAGGCAGCAGCTCCAAAAGTTCGTCCAGTATTTAATAGCAGAGCACCACACAGAGGTTCTGCCAACAGCACAGCGGCTGGCTGACGAGGTGCTGCAAGCGAGGTCCGCGATAAACAGGATATGTGGAGCGCCGGACCCCACGGCGGGGCCGCCGCCCGACGCACACCATGCGTGGCATTTGGATGAGCAACAGGTAAGCATTTATATGTAGATTTCTGCCAATTTCTTTACCCACGTTGTCTAAAATTTAACAATTTATATGCTAAAACTGTTTTGATAATCACACTGTGTATTGTTCTCCGAGAACCACGTTATCAATGGTGAAAGAAATGAAAATTAGTGCAGTAGTTATTGAGTTCATCGCGAACAGAGAGACGCGGAAGACGTTGTTAATATGAATAGAGTCGCATTTTAAAATTGCAATAATTGCCAAATAAAACACTTACCATAATCCATTTTATAAAATATAATTAATTCCTAGCGGTCCGCCCCGGCTTCGCCCGTGGTACCTACATGTTTAAACTATCCTATCTCTCATGTTGGATCGAACTGCACATGGTGTGCGAATTTTATTATAATCGGTTAAGTGGTTTAGGAGTCCATTGAGGACAAACATTGTGACACGAGATTTATATATATTAAGATAATTATAATAATTTCACATATGTTTGTTACAGGTTTGCGAACAAGTGCGAGCGTATTTATTACAGGGAACTTATTACAATGCAAATAAACAATTAAATTCACTATTTTCTAAGGTAAGTCATATTAAATTAATACATGTTTTTTTTAATGATTTATTTTTCCTGTATCCCAAGGTTGCCTGGAAGAAATCGCGCATTTTAAGCGATAAGGCCGCTAAATTAAAATTGTATATTTATTTGAAGTTATTATTTATGTTAATGTTATTTTTGTATGCATTATACAATAAAGTGTTTTCTATTCTATTCTATTCTATGTTTCTTTTATCAAAATAATTATTTAAAAGTTCTTTGGAGTATGCTTATTATGTAATTTTCAGTAAAATATTTCTCCAAACATACTTTAATTATAAAATTTTTCTTTGATTTCAAATCCCAAAATCCTGTTTTAATTAAAGTCACTTTACAGGTACGAGAAATGCTAAGAGCCCAAGACTCAAATGGTCCAAGAATGCTCATGTTGATGACAGAACAGTTCCTATCAGACCCTCGGCTACTTTTATGGAGGAACCAGAACACCCCCATGACGGAGAAGTGCAGACAACTGTGGGAACAATTAGGTGCCTTGTGGGTCAGCATCGTGCTGGACCCTGGAAGCAATAAGTGCCATAGGATGCAGTGGAGGCATTTGCTGGAGAAATGGTCCGCGGTTGAAGTCTGTCCGACAGAAGACCCAGATTATAGATCGTTTCCACTGGTAAGTTATTTGATTAGGTCACTTTTTGTTTTGTACTGTGATTGTTGTGTTATACTTTCCAAACATAATTATTTAGACAACTAGATTTCGTTAGAAACGCTTTTGAATTGACATAATACAGAAATGTTACCTCTGGTACGTAAAACAATTCCTACCAACAATGGACATTTGATTTGTCTTTGTATCTGTAATGAAGATTCTGAATAAATAAATAATAAATATACATATTGTTGTTTTTACTTCGTTATAACCACATTTTATAAAAATAAATTGAACTGTGTATAATGTATAATATAACGAATGGTAGATAAAATGTTAAATGCTATACATCTGTATAAATTTTTGATACTATATTATTAAAACCATGTTATTATGATCTAGATTCTAGTTCTAGATATTCATCCAAAAATGATGCATTGTTCTATTCATTCAACTATTTGTCCGTAATAATAATATAGATTTAAATTTTTCAGTATGCGCGGGAAAGGGAAAGAAATGAAAGGGACCGCGACAGAGACCACCGTGACAGAGACAGAGAGCGGCATCGCGATAGGGAAGAGAGGGACAGAGAGAGGCTTAGGGAAAGGGAGGAAAGGGACAGGTATACATTGTTCTTCTATTTGAAAAAATTTTATGTAACAGTCTTAGCGAGATGATATACATAGCCTTCCTCGATAAATGGGCTATCTAACACCGAAAGAATTTTTCATCGGACCAGTAGTTCCTGAGATTAGCGCGTTCAAACAAACAAACTCTTTAGCTTTTCAAATTCAAATTGCCTTTATTTACTAAATGTAATCCAAATGTACAAAGCTGAGGTACAAATTTACAATATAGTATAGATTATAAATTTTAATTATTATTTTTAAATGAACTAAATGATAATTATAGAGCAAAATATTCATCTGCTGCCCTATAATTACACTAACATTTACTTTATAATAATATCTTACAAAATATTTATTTCTTATTTCAGGGAGAGGCATAGAGAACGCCAGAGAAGAGAGATGCATTCTCATTCGGAAAGTTCGGATGAGGAATCTAGGCCTAATAAGTATGTGTATATATCTTTATATCTTTATAGCTTTTGATGTTCGTAGATCGATAGTCTAAAATTATTAATGGGTCGTTGTGTTAGTTGTATATCATATTTATTAAGAACTAATAGTCTGTATAATATACTTAGATATAATACTTCACTAGAGTGATATTAGTTGTAAATTATAATGATGCCCCAGTCTGCATATTCTTGCAAACCTATAATGCCCCTTTGAATATAAAATTTGCTTTCGATGTGTGGATTGGTTTATTATTAAGTTCCTTTCTAAACAAAATTATTAATATTACAGTTATGAACGTGAATATAGAAGAGCAAGCAAACGGTTAAGGCTTCATAATCAGAGGTCGGCGCCACAACTCACTCCTAGAACAGTATTTCACAAGTAAGTTTTTTACACTTATCATATTAATTTTAAAATAAAATTAAGTCAAACATTATTATAAATCAGCTTATTAATCTACAGAAGAATACACAATTATTATTATTGCATTATTGAATTTATGGGCAATAGAAATAACAAAAACGCTTAAAAGTATCTAGAAGAAAACATTGAATAGTTGATAAGACAACTCAAAAGCGTTTTTCTTTGACTACATTTATTCCTAATATTAAACCAAAAGCCTTTATTTTTATTGACCTAACTACCATTAAGTTGAAACCCTAGCTTGCCTAGTAATGATCAAATCTATGTATAAAAAATTAACCAACTTTTTACAGAGCATTAGACGCAGTGGACATATCGTGGGAGAATGAACACCTAAAGAACATTTTGGGGTCTGATGAATACTGTGACCCGGATAAATTGGACAAAGCTGGGGCTTCAGCTTGTTCCACTACATTACAGGCGTATCCGAAGTTCAATGATATTGGACAGCCTTTGTGGCATGGTTAGTGTGTTTTAATTATTTATTTGTTTGAAAATAATTATGATTAGAAAAGTTTATTAAAAATCATAAATAATGTGCATCTTTTACCACAAATGAATGTTTGTAACTACAAATAAATTAATGTATAATACAAGCTAATGAAAAGATAACATAATGCCGGTGTGATAATAGGTACATATATGGAATATGCATGTTGAATTATCTGCCATAATAGTAATTGTTCATATTTATTTACCAAAAAGTACTAGTGGTCATTATTTAAATAGATTTTTTCTATTTAAATAAGTATCTCAAATATAGTTTTGGTTTTTGTTTGTTACATTGTAGTCAACGAAGTATATCTATACTAATATTATAAAGATGAAAGGTTTGTATGTATGTATGTATGTATGTATGTATGTATGGTTTTCACGCATAAACTACTGGACCGATTTTGATGAAATTTGGCACAGATAATCTTTAGACCCTGAGAAAGAACATAGGCTACCTTTTATTGCGAAATATGTACCACGGGCGAAGCCGGGGCGGACCGCTAGTATAAATAAATAATCGTATTAATCTTGTTTCCAGAACATTTGCCAGTAGTAGGGGCGCGGATAGAAGCGTTGCGAGCGCACGGCCGCGCGCCCGCCGCGCTGCGGCTTGCGGTCGCGGCGGCGAGGGCTATGCGCCATCGACAGGTTGGATTTAACTTAAAATATTTGTATTTGGGAATTGTATGGAATAATTTTTGTGTATGACAAAATGAAGCGCAATAGTTAATAATGAAATTGATTTAACAAAATATTTTTAAGGAAATTATGTAAATTTTCATAGCAATATTTACAGAACATGTTACGAATAAAAAATTGCCACTCTCTTAGTCTGTATCCTGCCCTGCAAAAAAACATTTTTTTTTTTAATGACAATTGTTTTATCATTCGTTGCTGAAGCTAGAGTAAAATTATTGACAATTTGTATAAGACACAAAAAGCCTAAAGTAAGCAAAAGCACACAACGCACTAAAATAAAGTTCCGATCTAACATTGCGCAAAATTTCTAGGAAGTAGCGCAACAAAAGTGGCAAGAAGCGGGCAGCGGTGAAGCGTCTAGCTCCACCAACTCAACCAACTCAACTCACTCAACCCACTCGAGCAACTCAACCCACTCGAACTCGTGCGCGAGTGAGTCGTGCGGCGGGCAGTGCGACCGGGTGAAGCTGTCGCTTGTGTGCGCGCACATGGACGCGGGCTCGTGTCTGCAGAGCGCGAGCACGTGTGCGCTGAGCCACACGCACCGCTGTATCGGGAAAGGTTAGTGTTCGTATTCTAGCTTGACCAACTCGACCAACTCGAACCACTCGAGTAACTCAACCCACTCAACCAACTCGAGCAACTCGTCGAATAACTCGAACTTGTATAGCGCATTATAGTGCATCTGCTCAATACCCCACAAGAGGCACGGTACTTCACACACATTTTTTTGGTGGCCTGCGACATCTTAACAGGTTTTCTAAAAACGCATAAATTGAAAGCGCCCACATTATGAATTTTTGTAAACAATTTGCACATACCTATTTAAAATCAGATCCATCAAAAAGTAAACCTATAAAACGATAACATTTGGTCATATTGCAAGCTATAAATATAATTTGAACGACTGTCTATTTAGGTCTATGTAAGTCATTTCAAACTAACCCCAAAATAACTTTAAATACATACTTCCAGGCATAATTCATATAAATTTAATTTCAGACAGCAGATGCTGGACAGGCTGGACGCTAGAAGCGATCTGGTGCGTATACGAATGCCTGGCAGATGCGTGCCTCGCGCCAGACGACCAGCGAGCGTCTCCCAGATTGCACACTTATATAGACGAGGAGCCTAATACCGGTCTACCGCCTAGGTAAGAGAATAGGACATTGACATTTTCAATGTAACTATAAGATAAATGATACTAATAATTGTATGGTTATTGGTAAATAATAATCTAGCCTTCGAAAGATCGGAGGTAACAAACACAAACGCAAAAAATACAGTCGAACTGAGAACCTCCCCCTTTTTTGAAGTCTGTTGAAAATTAAACATTAATTTAATTGCATTTTAAGTGTAGAAATTAATTGTTATGTGATTATAATTGTTCTTTAAAATATCACTTTTATGGGCCTTTAAATTGTGGTTTATTAACCACATTGACACCTTAATTTGATACCTTCCTAATTGATACCAAAATATAAATTAATTGATGAAGAAATTAGGGAATTTCTCGATCAATTAATTTATTATTGTCCTTCTTATTTCGCCACTAATTAATTAATTATTCTACAGATACCAACATGTACCTGTAGCTGGCAGTAAAAACCCAGAAGAAACGTACTTAGCTTTAGCATTGGAAGCTGCCTTACTTGGCTTGGGCATGCAGAGGATGTTACCGAGCGGCTTGTATGCGCAGGAGAGGTATTGCAAGCAGGTTGGTATTTAATTTATATAATGGAAACATACTGAAAGATTAAAATAACATAGTAGACCTAATTTGTAGTTCAAAGAAACATTAATTGCAAAATGTTTTCAATGAGTCAGGTAATCAATTTGTAGAAATGCCAAAGTGCATGTTTAACAAAAAGTACCAGTTCCTATAGTTAACTATGAAACATGTGTAGATGCTCATTGAATGAAGATTTATTGTTTATATTTTACTTTTTTTTTGTATATTTTTCACAACCTTTTTTTAAAGACTTTCTAATTACATTTTTTTTTGTAAATTAAAATAAATCTTCCGGAAATAATCATCAGTCTTCTCTCTAAAATATATGGATTCCATTCTTACTTTTATCCTTCTCGCTAAGTTGTTTTTACCTTTAAAAACTCGAAAAATGCCATTTCAGGAAGAGCGGCTAATCAGCCAGCTCCAACGCGTGGAGGGCGAAGCCGCCGCGGGCGTGTGCGGGCGGGTGGCTAGGGCTCTCCTTGCGGGGGGCCCTTCGTCTTGTCTTGGTACTAAAGTGCACCCGAGGTCTGCGCCTGCGCATACCTTCGCAAGGTTCCTGTTCCTGGCCCTGTTGCCAAGTGACCCGGATCTTTCGTATCGGGTCGGGTTGAGAGCTATGAGGTAATTGCAGATTATTGTTTAATTCAGTTTTTTCTTAGCCGAACCTTTTATTCCAGGGGTTATCATGATGTCTTAAATCAGTTATTTTCTTGACTAAAGATTACACGAGGTAGATAATACTACTTTATGACATCTTTGGTCTCGTTAGTGACTCTGATGTCATATTATATTTGTTTGTAAAAAAAAATATTCATCACATCACATGTATGTCACATCATTTTCATTTTCATATAGTTTAGTAATTAAAATACTTAAAAACGTCGCGTGCAGCGTACGTGTGCAACTCATAGCATAGCAAAGCAATATTACAGAATATTATTTATATCCATCTTAGTTTTATTATATCAGCAGCATCCGCAGGTGTACGAATCGTACACATGGCATTGTATCATTTGTTTATATGTACTACTAGCTTCCGCCCACGACTTTGTACGTGCATCCCCGTTTTTCCCCGTTCCCGCAAGAATTTCGGGAAATCCTTTCTTAGCGGATGCCTACGTCCTAATATCTACCTGCATGCCAAATTTCAGCCCGATACGTCCAGTGGTTTGGGCTGTGCGTTGATAGATCACTATATAAGTCACCTTTGAGTTTTATATATGTTACTTGCCCATTACAGAAAGATTTAAGTGTTAAAATCTATTCAGTACGTTGGTTAAAACCTATATTGACTGAATGTCTGCTCTTTAAATCAGTCAATAAGGTTATTGACTAAGGGTGTCAGTCAATAACCTTATTAACTGATTTTGTCAGATAAAATCAGTTAATAAGGATATTGACCGACGCCCTTAGTCAATAACCTTAATAACCGTCAATAAGGATATTGACTGGTTTAGGGTTTTGACTGTAGCATATATATAGATAAAATATTATCGCAACCAAAAGACTGCGATAAAAGTGCCCACTATTTCTTCGAGTTACTCAACCTAATCTTTATTTCCAGACTGGCAATGGTAGAAGAAGCGTACGCGTTGGACGGGGGCGGGGGCGCGGGCGGGGCGGGCGCCTGGCACACGCTGCAGCACGCCGAGCAGCAGCAGGCAGCACTCGCTAGTGCGCTGCTTGGTTAGTTAAAATCGATTATAGTTCAGGATCCATCGCCCATTTTTGCACTTGATTACTATCAAGCTAATTTTCCGTGAGTAGCTTTATTTTGATGAGACGCCCAATAATTTCCTGTACGAAACTCTCGATTGTGGTAGCTAACAGAGATAACAAGGATAAAATGTTTTGATTTGATGGTTCTCAAATATTTGTTACGCAATTTGTAGGACAATATGTCTGTTTAATTATATAAATATTAACTAAGTGAAAACAACATCTCATCAAAATAAAGCTACTCACTGAAAATTAGCTTGATAGTAATCACGTGCAAAAATGGGCGAAGGATCCTGGACTATTAGTATTAATTTAGTGAAAGAATATTTGCCTTGTTCATTAAAATCTTGTCCATTTGTTAATTGGATTATCTTGGATTGGTTTAGTTTTTACGATAATGGTAAATGTAAAAAATGTGATGACGATTCAAAAGTGCTTTTTTATGAGGTCTAATTAAATAAATAAATGTTTGAGTTTATTGTCCGGATCAAAATAATTAACTTTGGAAACACTAACTTAAAAACATGTTCTTTTTTACGTGTTGCGCGCCATTCGAGGTACACCGAACTCTAATAAATGTATGTTAACACATACATTTATTAGATATGTAACCTACCTTACAGATCAGAAGTGGGAGCAACATCCAAAACTTCTAAAATATCATTTAAAACAGCTTCTCTGAAACTGTCATTATCATGTTTTTACATCTAAAATTAGTTATTTATTAATTACTAGTTTTCCACCCGCGGCATCGTCCGCGCAGTCAAAGAAAAACCCGCATAGTTCCCGTTCCCGTGGGATTTCCGGGATAAAACCTATCCTATGTCCCGGGGTAAAAAGTAGACTATGTCCTTTCTCGGGTATCAAAATATCTCTATACCAAATTTCATGCAAATTGGTTCAGTAGTTAAGGCGTGATTGAGTAACAGACAGACAGACAGAGTTACTTTCGCATTTATAATATTAGTATGGATTTTTAGCTCTTAATTTTTTTTTATCTCTGTTATTTTCTATACTTATTCTTTAAGAGTGCTTTTGTTATTGTTTTTTTTATGCGGTGGTGATTTGGTGATTCTAATAAATGTATGTTATTCTTCTTATTCTTAAGATCACGTGTGAACTACCTTATTAAATAACCCCTTGACCACCGAGCGGCCCAATGAGACCGCGACACAATAGATTTTCTATTGTGTCTGTGATTCCGGGGGCTGAGGGATGTTCATTTTATAACCACCAGGTGCAGCCCGCGGCACGCCCGGCCGGCTCCGCGCAGCACTAGCGGCGGCCCAGCGGCACGTGCGCTCGGCGGCGCAGCTGTTCCGGCTCGCGCAGGACGCGCTGCGCCACGCGGCGCCGCCCGACGCGCCGCACCACCACCGGGACCTGCTCGCTGCGGCCTTCGAGCTGGGCCTACAGGTCAACAATAATAAATACTGCATAGTATAAAACACAGTCGCTTTCTCTGTCCCTATGTCCCTTTATACTTAAATCTTTAAAACTACGCAGCGGATTTCGATGCGGGTTTTTCAATAGATAGTGATTCTAGAGGAAGGTTTTAGTATATAATTTATTAGATTTCAGACAAAGCGGGCGAAGTCGCGGACGGTATGGTAGTAAATTTATAAAAAATAGAAAAATTCAATCACGAGGCGGGATTGAAACGCAAGCCAATCCAGGACGAATGCCCGACCAACTCGGCCACCCGTGATCCCTGGACCTGGGATGAATACGGATTCGAATCCCGCCTCGTGATCGAATTTGTTTCTATTTTTTATTAATTTATATTTTTAAAGCATTTCAATGCCATAAAACCAAAAAATATCAAATTCAATAATAAATAATAATATGTATTGCGCTGATCACTGAAGAGTACATTTGACATTATACACGACTCGATAGCTAAAACGCTAGAAGAAGCGCGCGTGCAGTGATTAGTGCCGAAGGCTAAAATCAAAATCTTGTAGTAAACCAAATAAAAAAGATCCTTATTCATAATTAGTATTTCTACAATATTATCAAACTTTTCCTTTTCAGGTGTTACGGATGACATTATCAGCCGTGAACTGGAGAAGACGGGAAATGGTGCGGTGGCTTGTCACGTGCGCTACTGAACTTGGGCTAGACGCGCTGTTATCCATCATGCAGAATTGGTAAGCTAAAATAACTGAATTATGTTTGTTTCATTTCATAGCGTCCAAATCCAATATCACGAAATATTTTTGTTATTAGTTTTTTTTTTTCTCAATAATTATTACTATCTACGTGAACACTGTTTCACAAAAATCAACATAAAAACTGCTCAAGGAAATATAAAATATAGACGCATACTCTTTTTTACGAATCTTCTCATATTTCCACTCATACAAATTTTACGTCTTATAATTATACATCCTCACACACATTTTAACACTTATTATAATATTTTTTAATTTCTTCCAGGTATGAGCTATTCACACCAACAGAAGCGACCGGTCCTGTAGCAGCTGCTGCTATGTCGCACGCAACCGCGTTACGACTGGGGCTTAGCTTCGAGCAACAAGAGAAATTAAGTGCTTGTGCGAGAACGCTTGCTTTGCAGTGTGCGGCTAAGGTATGTCATTTAATTAGTTCATGTTTAGATTAAGTATTGATCAATGTGACGATTTTTAAATCATCTGCGTATATTTTATTATGCAAAATTATATATAAGTCAAGTAGATCAATTATAAATAAAATTTAAAACAATGGCCCCAGATGAGATCCCTGCGGAACTCCCACTGTAATTAATTTTATTTCCAGAAATGTACCTAAGAATCATTACAAATTGAGTACGATTTTGAACATAGGGCGCGTATCATCGATATAAAAACTCTTTGATACCTATTTTAAACGTCTTTCTTGACAAAATTTGATGGTCCAATAAATCAAACGCTTTGCTAAATTCGATTTACATATATACAACTTTATGGCTATCATCATGAACAATAGCAGTATCCGTTGTTTATTATTATATTTTTTACAATATAACGTTTATGATTTTCTTGTTATTTTGTCACAGGACCCGCCAGGCTGCGCGCTCAGCGCACTATCCGTGTGCGAGGGTTCAGCGGGCGCGTTCGAAGCAGCGTGTGCGGCTGTGGGCGGCGCTGCTGCACGTGGGGCACTTGCCTCCAGCCAGCTGTTTGCTGTGGCCCGCTACATGGAGCAGCGCGGCCAGCCCGCGCGCGCCATGCGCCTGGCCACGCTGGCCATGCGCAACCTGCACCTGCACTACAACCAGGTGGGTCCCAGCCAGCTGTTTGCTGTGGCCCGCTACATGGAGCAGCGCGGCCAGCCCGCGCGCGCCATGCGCCTGGCCACGCTGGCCATGCGCAACCTGCACCTGCACTACAACCAGGTGGGTCCCAGCCAGCTGTTTGCTGTGGCCCGCTACATGGAGCAGCGCGGCCAGCCCGCGCGCGCCATGCGCCTGGCCACGCTGGCCATGCGCAACCTGCACCTGCACTACAACCAGGTGGGTCCCAGCCAGCTGTTTGCTGTGGCCCGCTACATGGAGCAGCGCGGCCAGCCCGCGCGCGCCATGCGCCTGGCCACGCTGGCCATGCGCAACCTGCACCTGCACTACAACCAGGTGGGTCCCAGCCAGCTGTTTGCTGTGGCCCGCTACATGGAGCAGCGCGGCCAGCCCGCGCGCGCCATGCGCCTGGCCACGCTGGCCATGCGCAACCTGCACCTGCACTACAACCAGGTGGGTCCCAGCCAGCTGTTTGCTGTGGCCCGCTACATGGAGCAGCGCGGCCAGCCCGCGCGCGCCATGCGCCTGGCCACGCTGGCCATGCGCAACCTGCACCTGCACTACAACCAGGTGGGTCCCAGCCAGCTGTTTGCTGTGGCCCGCTACATGGAGCAGCGCGGCCAGCCCGCGCGCGCCATGCGCCTGGCCACGCTGGCCATGCGCAACCTGCACCTGCACTACAACCAGGTGGGTCCCAGCCAGCTGTTTGCTGTGGCCCGCTACATGGAGCAGCGCGGCCAGCCCGCGCGCGCCATGCGCCTGGCCACGCTGGCCATGCGCAACCTGCACCTGCACTACAACCAGGTGGGTCCCAGCCAGCTGTTTGCTGTGGCCCGCTACATGGAGCAGCGCGGCCAGCCCGCGCGCGCCATGCGCCTGGCCACGCTGGCCATGCGCAACCTGCACCTGCACTACAACCAGGTGGGTCCCAGCCAGCTGTTTGCTGTGGCCCGCTACATGGAGCAGCGCGGCCAGCCCGCGCGCGCCATGCGCCTGGCCACGCTGGCCATGCGCAACCTGCACCTGCACTACAACCAGGTGGGTCCCAGCCAGCTGTTTGCTGTGGCCCGCTACATGGAGCAGCGCGGCCAGCCCGCGCGCGCCATGCGCCTGGCCACGCTGGCCATGCGCAACCTGCACCTGCACTACAACCAGGTGGGTCCCAGCCAGCTGTTTGCTGTGGCCCGCTACATGGAGCAGCGCGGCCAGCCCGCGCGCGCCATGCGCCTGGCCACGCTGGCCATGCGCAACCTGCACCTGCACTACAACCAGGTGGGTCCCAGCCAGCTGTTTGCTGTGGCCCGCTACATGGAGCAGCGCGGCCAGCCCGCGCGCGCCATGCGCCTGGCCACGCTGGCCATGCGCAACCTGCACCTGCACTACAACCAGGTGGGTCCCAGCCAGCTATTTGCTGTGGCCCGCTACATGGAGCAGCGCGGCCAGCCCGCGCGCGCCATGCGCCTGGCCACGCTGGCCATGCGCAACCTGCACCTGCACTACAACCAGGTGGGTCCCAGCCAGCTGTTTGCTGTGGCCCGCTACATGGAGCAGCGCGGCCAGCCCGCGCGCGCCATGCGCCTGGCCACGCTGGCCATGCGCAACCTGCACCTGCACTACAACCAGGTGGGTCCCAGCCAGCTGTTTGCTGTGGCCCGCTACATGGAGCAGCGCGGCCAGCCCGCGCGCGCCATGCGCCTGGCCACGCTGGCCATGCGCAACCTGCACCTGCACTACAACCAGGTGGGTCCCAGCCAGCTGTTTGCTGTGGCCCGCTACATGGAGCAGCGCGGCCAGCCCGCGCGCGCCATGCGCCTGGCCACGCTGGCCATGCGCAACCTGCACCTGCACTACAACCAGGTGGGTCCCAGCCAGCTGTTTGCTGTGGCCCGCTACATGGAGCAGCGCGGCCAGCCCGCGCGCGCCATGCGCCTGGCCACGCTGGCCATGCGCAACCTGCACCTGCACTACAACCAGGTGGGTCCCAGCCAGCTGTTTGCTGTGGCCCGCTACATGGAGCAGCGCGGCCAGCCCGCGCGCGCCATGCGCCTGGCCACGCTGGCCATGCGCAACCTGCACCTGCACTACAACCAGGTGGGTCCCAGCCAGCTGTTTGCTGTGGCCCGCTACATGGAGCAGCGCGGCCAGCCCGCGCGCGCCATGCGCCTGGCCACGCTGGCCATGCGCAACCTGCACCTGCACTACAACCAGGTGGGTCCCAGCCAGCTGTTTGCTGTGGCCCGCTACATGGAGCAGCGCGGCCAGCCCGCGCGCGCCATGCGCCTGGCCACGCTGGCCATGCGCAACCTGCACCTGCACTACAACCAGGTGGGTCCCAGCCAGCTGTTTGCTGTGGCCCGCTACATGGAGCAGCGCGGCCAGCCCGCGCGCGCCATGCGCCTGGCCACGCTGGCCATGCGCAACCTGCACCTGCACTACAACCAGGTGGGTCCCAGCCAGCTGTTTGCTGTGGCCCGCTACATGGAGCAGCGCGGCCAGCCCGCGCGCGCCATGCGCCTGGCCACGCTGGCCATGCGCAACCTGCACCTGCACTACAACCAGGTGGGTCCCAGCCAGCTGTTTGCTGTGGCCCGCTACATGGAGCAGCGCGGCCAGCCCGCGCGCGCCATGCGCCTGGCCACGCTGGCCATGCGCAACCTGCACCTGCACTACAACCAGGTGGGTCCCAGCCAGCTGTTTGCTGTGGCCCGCTACATGGAGCAGCGCGGCCAGCCCGCGCGCGCCATGCGCCTGGCCACGCTGGCCATGCGCAACCTGCACCTGCACTACAACCAGGTGGGTCCCAGCCAGCTGTTTGCTGTGGCCCGCTACATGGAGCAGCGCGGCCAGCCCGCGCGCGCCATGCGCCTGGCCACGCTGGCCATGCGCAACCTGCACCTGCACTACAACCAGGTGGGTCCCAGCCAGCTGTTTGCTGTGGCCCGCTACATGGAGCAGCGCGGCCAGCCCGCGCGCGCCATGCGCCTGGCCACGCTGGCCATGCGCAACCTGCACCTGCACTACAACCAGGTGGGTCCCAGCCAGCTGTTTGCTGTGGCCCGCTACATGGAGCAGCGCGGCCAGCCCGCGCGCGCCATGCGCCTGGCCACGCTGGCCATGCGCAACCTGCACCTGCACTACAACCAGGTGGGTCCCAGCCAGCTGTTTGCTGTGGCCCGCTACATGGAGCAGCGCGGCCAGCCCGCGCGCGCCATGCGCCTGGCCACGCTGGCCATGCGCAACCTGCACCTGCACTACAACCAGGTGGGTCCCAGCCAGCTGTTTGCTGTGGCCCGCTACATGGAGCAGCGCGGCCAGCCCGCGCGCGCCATGCGCCTGGCCACGCTGGCCATGCGCAACCTGCACCTGCACTACAACCAGGTGGGTCCCAGCCAGCTGTTTGCTGTGGCCCGCTACATGGAGCAGCGCGGCCAGCCCGCGCGCGCCATGCGCCTGGCCACGCTGGCCATGCGCAACCTGCACCTGCACTACAACCAGGTGGGTCCCAGCCAGCTGTTTGCTGTGGCCCGCTACATGGAGCAGCGCGGCCAGCCCGCGCGCGCCATGCGCCTGGCCACGCTGGCCATGCGCAACCTGCACCTGCACTACAACCAGGTGGGTCCCAGCCAGCTGTTTGCTGTGGCCCGCTACATGGAGCAGCGCGGCCAGCCCGCGCGCGCCATGCGCCTGGCCACGCTGGCCATGCGCAACCTGCACCTGCACTACAACCAGGTGGGTCCCAGCCAGCTGTTTGCTGTGGCCCGCTACATGGAGCAGCGCGGCCAGCCCGCGCGCGCCATGCGCCTGGCCACGCTGGCCATGCGCAACCTGCACCTGCACTACAACCAGGTGGGTCCCAGCCAGCTGTTTGCTGTGGCCCGCTACATGGAGCAGCGCGGCCAGCCCGCGCGCGCCATGCGCCTGGCCACGCTGGCCATGCGCAACCTGCACCTGCACTACAACCAGGTGGGTCCCAGCCAGCTGTTTGCTGTGGCCCGCTACATGGAGCAGCGCGGCCAGCCCGCGCGCGCCATGCGCCTGGCCACGCTGGCCATGCGCAACCTGCACCTGCACTACAACCAGGTGGGTCCCAGCCAGCTGTTTGCTGTGGCCCGCTACATGGAGCAGCGCGGCCAGCCCGCGCGCGCCATGCGCCTGGCCACGCTGGCCATGCGCAACCTGCACCTGCACTACAACCAGGTGGGTCCCAGCCAGCTGTTTGCTGTGGCCCGCTACATGGAGCAGCGCGGCCAGCCCGCGCGCGCCATGCGCCTGGCCACGCTGGCCATGCGCAACCTGCACCTGCACTACAACCAGGTGGGTCCCAGCCAGCTGTTTGCTGTGGCCCGCTACATGGAGCAGCGCGGCCAGCCCGCGCGCGCCATGCGCCTGGCCACGCTGGCCATGCGCAACCTGCACCTGCACTACAACCAGGTGGGTCCCAGCCAGCTGTTTGCTGTGGCCCGCTACATGGAGCAGCGCGGCCAGCCCGCGCGCGCCATGCGCCTGGCCACGCTGGCCATGCGCAACCTGCACCTGCACTACAACCAGGTGGGTCCCAGCCAGCTGTTTGCTGTGGCCCGCTACATGGAGCAGCGCGGCCAGCCCGCGCGCGCCATGCGCCTGGCCACGCTGGCCATGCGCAACCTGCACCTGCACTACAACCAGGTGGGTCCCAGCCAGCTGTTTGCTGTGGCCCGCTACATGGAGCAGCGCGGCCAGCCCGCGCGCGCCATGCGCCTGGCCACGCTGGCCATGCGCAACCTGCACCTGCACTACAACCAGGTGGGTCCCAGCCAGCTGTTTGCTGTGGCCCGCTACATGGAGCAGCGCGGCCAGCCCGCGCGCGCCATGCGCCTGGCCACGCTGGCCATGCGCAACCTGCACCTGCACTACAACCAGGTGGGTCCCCAGCTGTTGCCGAGTTGCAGCAGTTTGCAGATCGGACCGGAGCGGTTGCAGGCGTATCGCCGCCCGCACACACCCACCTGTTCCGCTTAACATAACTCCGTCTCACCACCCTACTCCATCGTTCAGAAACTATAAATTATTTGAATAAAAATCTATTTTGTAGGTAACACAAACACGCCTATATAACTAGTTTAGTAAACTTAAGGCAAAACCATGTCAAACCCAAACAAAATTCTCTGTCTGTATTAAACACACTCTTATTTTGTAATGCTCCATACAGGCGTAATTAAAATAACACTCACATTCAACCAAAACTTTTTTTTGCAAAGACGTATATTTTCTTAAAATAATTTGAATATAATTAACACCATGCCAACAGTAACAGATCCTTGCCCCTAAATAACAATCAAAATATTTTTTATCACATTTTAAGCAACCTAACCTTACAGGACAGCCACCCAGCCATAGCAGACATCCACTGGGCGGTTGCGCTCGCGCACTCGCTGGGCCGCGCGGAGCTGCAGGCGATGTTGCCGCTGTTAGTGAAGAACGTGCAGTGCGCGCCTGTGCTTGTGAGTATAACTTAGTTAGAGAGAGATGGAAGATGTTTGATATGGTTGAAAAAGAGAGATGAAAGACATCTTATGACTTATAGCTTGGGAAAACATCTATTCGTACTTTATTAATTGAAGGTATATGGATAGTTGTATATATAAAAAAAGGTCCTGAACCTATTCTCCTTTTTTTTCCTAATAAACTAATGTAACTGAGACAGGATTATCCGTTGCCATACGGTCACATAATCAGGTCCTATCCACGGTAACCTTACGATTCCAATCACGCCTTATGTACAAATAATTAATATTCTTTTAAATTTAAACATGTATTTATCTACCTACAAATTCAATCCGAACACTGTCACCCAGCTTATTACGTTTATTTTTAAACTACCTTAAAAACACTATTATTTATATTATTAGAAAGAAAAAATGTTTATTGTGTTTATTGCCTCACGGGGGCTGAGGCAATAAACACAATAAACATTCTTTCTTCACAGACACAATAGAAAATCTATTGTGTCGTGGCCCGATCGGGCCGCTCGGTGGTCAAGGGGTTATTATGTATATGTATATTTCATTGATCTATACAGTCGGACGTCCTCCGCCGCTGCTGTGTAGCGGCCGCGGGGTGCTCCCGCTCGCGGCCCCCTCCCCCGCGCCCCCCCACGCCGCTCCGCCCGCTGCTGGAGGCCGCGCTGCGTGCGTACGCGTCCACGACTCACGCACGACTGGCGCATATCTCGCCGCGGCACTATGCGGACTTTGTTGATTTTCTTGGTGAGTTTAGAGGGTAGTTTTTGTTATTGAATTGTTGATGTGTTAGTTTAAAGTTTAAACGTTTTTTTACAAATTTTAAAAGGTTTGAAAGGATTTAAGTGTACTAAGTTTTTGATGGGAAGTAATTTCTTCAAGTATATTATTTTTAAGAGAGGTTGTGTCTAGTGGGAATTCTGGAAGGTTTATAAACGTTTTGAAGGTAATCCATTCTCTATGGAAATAAAATAAATCTCCAAAAAGTTGAAACCTTTTTTAACTGGCAACTCATAGTTATACAGTTGAGGAAGTTAACCAAAATATCGTATTAAAATCAAAATTGTTTCGTTTTCTACAGAAGAGGACTTGTGTCGCTCTGAAATCCACTATCATAAATGTATAGAAAATAATTATTTATATGTTCCTTCCAGGTAAAGCCCGTGATACTTTTGCATTGGCACATGACGGCCCTCACCAGTTCGCGGCACTCTTACAAGAAATCAAACTCAAATACAAAGGCAAGAAGAAACTAATGTTCCTCGTTAAAGAAAGATTCGGTTGAAATTAGGCCATAGCATCGTTATTTTTATAAGCATTGTGGTATATGTGCAATAGCGTGTATATACAGAGACGCTTGAGGCGTTTGTAATTTCGTAAAACGGTATGGACTTTGGCGGTACAAAAATTGAGTACGTATTTAAAAAAAGATATAATTTTAAGTTGAAGAAAACGGCAATATTGTATATAAAGCTTTCAATGTTAGTACAATTTAGCACAATGACATATGGTATAGTGTTGCCATATTAACAATCTCGAATCTGCATACAAGTGCCGTCAATGATTCTGCCTACATCATTACCTCATGCTAGTTCGCGGGACGCACTCATTTGTACCAAACCAGTCTATTTCGAAGTATTATTTTATTTAACGTCTAGATTATATACCTCGTAGATATCACTTAAGTAGATAACGTTGTATGATCTCAATGATTCCATTTTGTATATAGATTAATAGTTTGTAAATATAATTAAGGTTAGGAATAGCTCGTTGGAAATTTTAGATATATTTTAAATAAGGAATTAGCACGAGCGCTAGGTTAGAAATGGCGCGAAACGTTCGGAAATTTAAACTGTTTTGTTGTAACGGGGCTTGTAACATACGCGCCGAAATATAGCGTCCAATAACACAGTGGGATAATGACACAGCACCAAAGAGATATATATAAGTTACTTCCAAAATATTGAGATAAGCGATGCCACTATTCTTTCAGTATTTTTGAGTATTCGTATGTGTAGGCCACATTCAATGTTGAAATTGTATTTGCTGCTTTAACTACATATTGAATGGAATGTTTTTCTTTTGTTCAATTTTTGTTTTCGTTCTTTTGTTCCAAAATCAATTTCATTTTTGTTTCCTGTTTTTCATGGTTTTTTTTTATTCTATATCCGTGTTAAGAGTTATAGTTATAAATTTGTAACAAGAAGTGCATTTATATAAATAGAAACATTAATATTTAAAGCTAGGCGTGACGTTCGGATAGCGTGCAGACATTAGTAAAATGATTATGAATAGTATATAAGAATGAGGGACTTTTGTACTTTTTGTGGTGTGTAAGGGTTGTGCAAAATAATAGATTTTATTTTCCTAACTTGCCAATATCAAATTATGTTATTTGTTTTTCGCCAACCCTGTTCTGTGTCAAAATTATTTAAAACATTATAGGTAAATAAACATGCAAGATTGTTATTTGTTTATAAAACTTTATTTTATTACTGCCAGAGGTATAGTTAAATTTCAATAATAGCAAAATGGTATTTGGAAATGTTGAGATTGTAGAGTTCCATAAAACTTATATTAATAACTAGATCAGACTGATTTTAAAGGATTTGCAAGAATATTAGGTATATTATCTGAATTTCTTAATCATCGTACTATTGCTAGCTGTAAAATTCTTTTCGATAATAAACAAAAAAGCAATAATTTGTAGCCTTCGCCGGTCTGTGTTTTAATTTTTTACAAGGTGTTAGAAATTCATACAAATTATTTTTAATGTACAACCTGTATTTATGTGAGGGTAATAATACTTTATGTCGTCAGTAAAGCTTGTGACTTGCCAGTAAAGAAAAAAAAGCAAACAAAACCTTAAGTGCCTTCAGGCGAGTCCACTCTTATCATAAACACAGGCCGGTATTGCCATTTTTATATAAGTTCTGTTCTTTTTTAATTTTGTACACACGATGTTTACACATTAATATTGTGTTTACGTGAAACGTAGACACTACACCGTTCAATGTTGATTTGAAAAAGGTGATAATAATTTCAATATATGATTAATTTAAAATATAAGCTTTGTTTTATTGATACTCCTTAAATTATGATTTTAACTAACATTCTGGAAAACCACAGCCATGGCAAATACAGGCCCAATAAACTGAGCCCTTTTGAAAGTGACTATAATCACTACACTGCTACAATCTTTAATCACGGGGATGAGAGACACATGCTTCCAACAACCAAACAGGTAATTGAAGATAACTTAGGCAAACTGAAAACAAGATCATTATTCAAAGTCAAATTCTAGATATTCATAAAGCTTCTGTGTTAAGTAAGCAAGCTAAATTGCTTCCATCTTTGCGTGCAATTTTTTGTGAAAAAATATAAATACGAATGAAAATGTAATTTAATGTCATGTTGACAGTTGACACTGGCAAATAGTCACATCTTCTTGCCATGAAAAGCAAAAAAAAAAAAAAACTCAGAAGTCATAACAAAAACATAATAACAAAACATTTAGGAATTACATAAAATTCATCAAAGTTGTGTTTAATTTATTAATTCATACAAACACCACTTAATAAATTATCCATTTAGGTACACAATGCTTCGACAGGTAACATATAAATTACCATTAATGTTCTGAATTATAATATTCGCATATCTTTTAAAAATTTATTCACTTTAGTTGCATCGAACAGACTCGCAATTGGCTGTCTTCTCCTATTGGTACAGAATTACTTATATCTCTGATAGAAAATGGACGCAAAACAAATAATTACCTTCAGGTAAACATGCTCAATTAAACCTTTTAATGTAACTTTATCTGCATCATATAGTTCTCAACTTAAAATCTACAACTATTTATAGATAAGCAAAGAGCTAAAGGATATAAAAGGATATTATTCAAAAATAAAGGTTTTTCTATCACCTGAACACAAGCTAGGGAGTTCTCATCATGTTGACATTGAAAAAGTTGATTTCAAAAATTCTGAAGCTAAGAAAAATATTTGTAAATGGGTAAGCATTTGTAAGTAAGTTTTATAGTATAAACTCAAAAATTAGAAACAGAAAAATAGTGAATATAACTTTATTATTTTATAGGTAAAAGACGATAGAAGCCTTAAAAGCTGGGATATTAAAAAATATATTTCAAGCACTACCAAATATGTATTGATAAATATAAGCAATTTACAGGTAAAGACATTATTTTGAGTATTAAGTATAAATGCTTCAATTTCAATAATCCCTTCTATAATAATATAAGGAGGCTACAAAAAAGACTGAAAATGATCATGAAGCAGGTACCTAAAGTACGGCCAGCGAGAAGCGATACCAAATGTAAACAAAACAAATGCAAGGTCATTGGGAATAGCAGGGGTGCATAACTTTTTGAAAGTTGGATTTATATAGTTTTAAAAAATAATAATGCAAATTGTAATAATACCAAAAAGGATAGTCTATTTTTATAAATTTTATCATAATTTGAATTATGTATTGTATAATGTAGATTTAAATTAAATAACGCGAATAATTAATAATTTTCTGAAACATAAAATATAATAAAATGGCCGCCCGAATGTTGGCGAACCCGTCTTGACGTTGTTATGTTTTTGCCGGGAGAACGAGACATTACGACAACGGCACAAGATGGAAAGAGATAGATATTAGATTGTCAACGCCACAGTAGTTTTTTAGGTTAATGACCTTTCGTATCGCTTCTCGTTGGCCTTAATTTACATTTCATTGGCTTAATTATTATATTTTCAGATGCCATGGTATGCCAGTAACATGTGTGGACCACTTATGACAATTTATAATACATTTAGTTACACTGAAGATATTAAATATGAAGCCAGGGTAAAATAATAGATTATTTAAAGATTTTTTTAAGTGCAACTTCTTTAGGCGCAATGAGAGTAAAATTTCAAGGTCGCGTCTAGCAATGCCTTAGCGTCATTGAGTAAGGCGACGATTTTGGTGTCTTTGAATGTTGCTAAAGAAGTTTCACTTCTGACAAGTGTGCTCGGCACATACAATCTTTTTTTTAATTCTCTTTTGTTTGAGTTATTTATGCTCATTTAAAATCCGAAATTTCTTTATATTCCATATCTATTTTCAAAAATATTTTCTAAATGCTACAGCAGAGATTTTCTCTGTTCTAAACTTTTACAGATGCTAGAATTGCCATTACAAAATAAATATTTTAAAGTTGTCATAATAGTACCTAATGAAATGGATGTACTTTATAATTTATTCAATAAGTTAGTAAAAGAAGGCTTTAATGCTGCTACAAGTTGTATACAGCCATGTTTTACAGCAGTGTCTGAATTAAAAGCACCAAAGATTGAATTTGAAGCTGTAAATCAACTTACTTTAGAGGTAAAACATTTTTTTAATATACATAATATAGTGTATAATATGTACTTAGCTGTTACATAACTTACAGTTCTCCAAAAGTAATAATGCGCATAGAAATCTTCGTCACTGTTCGGCAGCTGTCATATTCCTGGAGCGTCCGAAGATGATATTTATATAGAGTGGTGAAATGCATTTTCTTCATGCATAATTTAGTCAAATTATGTGTTTTGTGCTAAAATAGATTAATATTGATTTGTAAGTAACGATTTTGTTTCGATAATTCCTTGTAAGTAAATAGCGAGGATAACCCCACGATTGCGAATATACCTTTGTTGGATTCATTTACTTGGAAATTTTTATAGTACTTTTAAAGTGTCTTACTGAAGCTGGCGTAATGATGGAAGAAAAGAAGGTTAAAATAACACAACATTTATATTGTATAAAATATTGTTTTCAATCACAGGTTTACATTTATTTAAACCATATAAATCTAATCATTAAAATCTCAGCTCAAAATTATTTAAAGTACTGATCATTCTTCAATATTATGACATTTACAAAAAAATAATAAAAGCAATCAAAATCAGGGATTATCTTTATTTCTGACATTTTAGATAAGTACATCGGAACTTTCATTGTGCTCTTCTTAATTTTCACTTTCCCTACTGCCATCACCTGTGTAAATCATTTCATCGATTAATTCAATTCACCTTTAAAAACAAAACCAAGAAAGGTATGTAATAGCAGCTCTATATAATTCCACACAGAGAGAACACGTGCAGTCACCACCTATATTTAAAGACGACTGACGGATTTTTCAGTTTTTTGACTGACAGGCTACCGTCACCTACCGCCCGATTGGTTTTTGATTGTGTATGACCGTGAATTGACTTCTATTTCTTTTGAACAAGGTGTAAAATGCAAGTGCATTATTTAGGGCTCTTACGATTCATTGATTCGAGTGTTTTCGGAAATATTTGCATGCGCATTATTAATTTTGGAGTTCTGTACCTATGATTAGAGTGTATAAGAAAAACTATAAGTATTAATATTTAATAATCAAATAAACAAATATATATATATATATGTATTTCCTTGTCAATTTCTTTAATTTATAATTTTATGAGTTCTAATTTTTTCATTTCAGGAATACAATAATTGTGTTAAGCTACCTAGAACATGCTTAAGTTTTGGAGATGTAAATATAAATAATGATGGTGTTTTCGTGAATTGCATGACATGTATGTATATTTATTATGGTTCACTATGAGCACAGCTATACTCAATACTCAATTGTAGCTATGCTATTTCAGAGTGAAAACTATTGATAGAAGACATTGAAAAATCATTTATGTAACTCCAAAAATATTTTTTTTTTTTTTAACACGAAATTCTAATTAATTTATAGCAAGAAGCCAAGTACACAAAGTATATTGATAAGACACGATTTTAAATGTTAACTATATTAATTTCAGGTATACTTCCAGAAAAATCTACACTACAGACTCCTTCAATAACAAAAAATAATACGAGTGACTCATGCACTATGAAACCGTTTTTATTCACAATAAATTATAGAGATAATCCAATATTTACGGGACAGTATCTGTGCCCTGAGTAGTGATAAAAATATACAAACTAGAAATAAGCAATACTTTTATAATTGTTTTATTTCTATCACTCTGAGTGATATTGAATGCCCTATATTTGAGCGTAAACTATTTTTTTTTAATTTATCTTGATTATAATAGGTATATAGTCAATGAACAAATCAGGGAAATGAGAATTTCAAAGATTTCACGTAATCCTTGAATTAATCACGAACATATGAAATATGTCGAATCTTATTGTTTATTACGTGTTTTTACTATGAATGTTTAGTCATATACTAATAATTGTGAAATGAAGTAGTTCTACTAGTATAAGTACTAAAATCGCAGAATTTTCAAAATTCCTCCCATCATGTCCAATTTAAATGTCAGTGTCAATTTCATAAAATGCGGCGTTTGTCACTAATGTCTTATGTCATAACAATAAACAAAGGTTAGGTTAACAGAAAGTAAATATTGTAGTTTTAATTATTATGAGAAGAAGAAGAAAATAAATGACAATAAAGTAATTAATTAACAGTAGAAAAATTCGACATTATATCTGTTAATATGAGTATTTTATTTCATAAGGATCACTTACGGTTTATTGATCATAGAGATTTTATTTCAAACATATATAAAAATGTGGATAGTGAAAATTTAAATAATAGCAGTGATAATTCATTTAGTATATCTCCAAAGTTATTCTCTATAAAATGTGACAAAAAAGAATCAGATTCAAGAAAAAGAAAACATAATGATGCTCTTATTGAAGAGGTAATTATGAAAAAAATATTGAAATATTCTTTATTAAGCTATTGCATAGCTTCTATCGCGGGCCTTGAGCGCGGGGACCGAATCCAGAAATTCCGTAACGAAAAAACCTCACGCTCCCCACTCCGACGGGCACGGAGGTGTGGCTTGAAGGCATAGCATGCAATAGCTTTACCGCGGCAGTCCCCGAGTGCCACACGTCTTTTTTTTTAATAGTTCTGATTAACCCTTTTATAAACTTTGTCTTTAAAATTAAATTGAAGAACTGAACATACATGTGTTTTCATAATTGTTTTAAGAGTAATGTAATATCTAACACAACTTTTATATCATTTCATTAATAAATTACAAGTTTTTACAATTTAAGGCAATAAAAATAAAAACAATGTACAGTAACTTAGTCAACATATTACCAACAGACTTGAAGATGGAACTAAAAAGTAAATATGATCTATTAGAAACTGCAGCTGTAAGAGATCTTTCACAGAAATTATTTCAATCAACATCTCTTGATTATCAAGGAATGTTGGGTGGAAATAATTCAGATAAACCATTGATATGTAAAATTAAAGATAATGACTATCTTATACCAGAGAAATGTAGGTATGAAGCTTTCATAATTCATATTATATTTATTTAAAATGAAGGGCACTTTAAATATATCCTTAATAATTAAGCACAATACAATTTTAAGCACTTAACACATTAATTTCTCCTAAGCTTGTATAGTAGACATGTCTTCCTTCTTTACTTGACATGTCTTTTATCTTTACTTTTCTAATTAAATATCTTTCTTGACTAACAATTTGAGATAAATATTTACTTTGGTGTCAACTTTCAGATTTCTCTGTGGCTGTGTAAAGGAACAGTGTAAGAAGTTGAGTGGTAACAAATATGGTATTGTAATCGCAGACCCACCCTGGTGGAACAAGTATATAAGGAGATTGAAGACAGCAAATGATAAAATGGGGTAATTGTTTTCTACGTTTGCACCCATATAAATATAGTTTTATTATTAAAAATTTTTTTTTGTTATCACTACATAGTATAAAACAAAGTCGCTTTCTCTGTCCCTATTTCCCTATGTCCCTTTGTATGCTTAAATCTTTAAAACTACGCAACGGATTTTGATGCGGTTTTTTTTAATAGATAGAGTGATTCAAGAGGAAGGTTTTAGTATATAATTTATTAGGTTTTAAACAAAGCGGGCGAAGCCGCGGGCGGTAAGCTAGTTGGAATATAAACGGTACTTATTCTAGTTAATGTTAATGTTAATTTCTAAACAAATTATAATAATTATTAAACCTTTCCTAGAACACTGCTGTTCTTTTTAGCGAAACCTTTCCTTGAACTTGATATTCCATCAGCTTTGAAAAAATATGTACTTTAAATACATAATATAATGTGTGTGTAGGTACATATTTTTTCATACCTGATGGATCATGGAATAAAATTTTTATCAATCTTCAACTCATGTGACCATTTAAAGTTTGAAAAGCCCGCCAGTAAATAGTTTAAGGGGGTACCAACTAGATGGCGGATCAATCGTCTTCGTTTCTTTTTTTTTTGTATGAAGTTGTCATTCTTTTCGCCGAAGGTGGGTAGTATAGTCTTTGGTTGCAATTGTGCCAGCTGGGCGGATCCGATACCTATTTTGTTTACTTAAATTTGTATTTTCTATAAAATGTCTTACTGTGAATTTTTAAAATGCATGAATTAATACAACCACATCAAAGAATATCAGTTTTCATAGGTAAGTACACTAAAAGTATATTTTATTGGTATGGTTATTATGTATGGTTTTCAGTTTTCACGCATCAACTACTGGACCGATTCCAAAAATTCTTTCACCATTAGAAAGCTGCATCTTCACTGAGCAACATAGGCTAGGTTTTATCCAGGAAATCCCACGGGAACGGGAACTATGCGGGTTTTTCTTTGAAAACGCGGGCGAAGCCGTAGGCGGAAAGCTAGTTAATAATAATAGTGAGTTTGAAAATCACCTATTTGATGGAATTCAAAATGTTTTTTTGTTCTATATATATAAATTGTTATTGTAATATATAGATGAATTTAAGTGTTTCTAATTATTAAAAAGTATTATAGCGTCTTGAAAGAGAATCAATATTACTGTAATATTTCTGTAGCTAAAGACCACCTACATTCAAATAGATTGCCTGTCCTATTCTCACTTCAATTTATTTCACAAACTTCTTATTAATAAGACAAAAATTTACAGCTATTCCATGATGTACAATGAAGACATAGCGTCCATACCAGTCTCGCAACTTTTATCAGACACTTCAATAATCGCTGTATGGTGTACAAACGCACCAAGCAACATTAAAGCTATAAAAGACATTATTTTCCCAAAATGGGGAGTCGAGTATATAACAACATGGTATTGGATGAAGGTATCCATAGATTTAGAACCAATTTGTGCATTTGGAAGTGGGTGTAAGAAACAACCCTATGAGAGAATTATTATTGGCAAAGTTGGTAATGTTAATGTGCCTGAGGATTTGTTGATAACGAGCGTTCCGAGTGCTTTGCATTCTCATAAGCCTCCTTTGTTGGGTGAGTAACTTTTCAGTGTGAAAACTATAGTTAAAAGTATATTATACTCTATATGTATATATGTATACAAAAATAATTAAATGCATTTGAAACTTTTATCCTACCTAATAACAATCATACATTCTCAATAACTTTTATGTCTATAAAAGTTTAATATATTATATTGATATGTAAATATAAACACGCATACTCGAAATCAAATTGAGATGCGTGAAGCACCCTTGTCCCTTGTATACTTGACCCTTTTAACTATATCAGTATACAAGGGTATACCTTGTATACTGATATAGTTAGGTATAATTTAGAAAAATAATTAAAAATGTTAACATCAAAATAACTATGATCTTAATAAATTATTGTTTTCTTACTAATATTTTGTATTTTACAGATCTCCTTTATCCACACATACCAACTACAGAGCCAAAAGTTTTGGAATTATTTGCAAGATATTTACTACCAAATACTACCAGTGTTGGATATGAACCTCTGAAATGGCAACATTTATCATTGTATGATGTAACCCACAGATGTAACCTGATTCAAAATAAATATTTTTAAATTTTTAAATGGTGTTTCATTTATTACCTACCTACTCCTAAAATATAATGTTCCTTCACAATTTTTCTTGAGAGATTGTGCGAAAATGATTAAAAGTGAATTCTCATAATATTTTACACACATTTTAAAATCTGTAAAAATCATCATGATTTATGATCGAATTTGATATTTTTGGTTTTATGGCATTCAAATGCTTTATAAATAATAAATATATACATTTTTAAAGAATAGAAAAATGCGTGAAAGGATGCGCGTTCGAATCCCGCCTCGTGATTGAATTTTTTCTATTCTACTAGCGGTCCGCCCCGGCTTCGCCCGTGGTACCTACATGTTTAAACTATCCTATCTCTCAAGTTGGATCGAACTGCACATGGTGTGCGAATTTTATTATAATCGGTTAAGTGGTTTAGGAGTCCATTGAGGACAAACATTGTGACACGAGATTTATATATATTAAGATAAAAATTTAAAAACTTATATGATTGATGATCATCAAAAATCATCCATTTTAATATTGGATCTTTAAGTGGCTATGGCATGAAAACTTTTAAAAAGTACTTAGGTAACATGCGGGAAAACTATATATAAATAGATTAAAATAAAACAAATGGGTCGAATATAAAATACTTATTTATTAATACATAACTATAAAATGCGTGACACTAACTCTTTCCGTTCATCACTATGACACTGGCTTTGTTCTTCTTGGGGTAGCCGTCGGGATTCATTGTCTGCCATCGCCAGAAGTCGCTACCTGTAATGTGGATTAACTGATTTTAATTTTTATAACTACTTCATTCATAATACATAGTTAAGTAATTAATTCGAAAGAATTTGCCCCACTTTTTGTATTTTTGAAGAATACACTATAAATAGTAAATTAATTGCATAATTTTTTGTGCAAATAAATAATAGTTTCATCTGAATAAATTCCAAAAGTAGCATTCGCGCTTTCTTTATTTTATTATCAATTATCATACATATGAACGGCATTACCAAGGCACCACTAAGTTGTTTTTGGTTCACCCAAAGTCCCTTTACTTATGTATTAACTTTACTCAAAAGAACCAAAACAACTTGTACCATCTTTCCATAATTAACTATTACATAAATAAAAACAACATACACATCTCCTCAATACTCCGAGCACTGGTCCAGCCAAGTTCCGTCTTAGCAAGCGTCGCGTCCGCCCACATAGCGGTAATGTCCCCCAACCGGCGGGACACGTATTTCACCGGGACTTTCGTTTGTGTGACCCGCTCGAAGACATCTACTAGCTCTTTGACGGACACGCCTCGGCCTGTGCCTAGGTTGTATACCTGAAAATATGTGGAATGTTGCGTATAAGGGACTTTGCTATAGCCTATAGGCACTTGAATTTTTTAATAAAATAGTTTCCTTACTTCTAGATGTGTTGTTTTTAGTTTTAATTTCAGATAACATGAAAAATATAAGGCAAAAAGTGTTAAGAGCGTTACTCCCGCTCAACGCGTACCGGCCGGCGGCCACAGACATGCCACAGATCAAGTAATATACGTAGTACCGGTCGTTACTGAGCGTTAGCCTTCCAAAAGACCGGGTACCGTCCTTCTAGTGGAACCCGAGTATTATGGTGATGAGAAACAAAATAATGCTAGAATTTTTAAAAACATACCTTTAATCTGATGTGATTGGTGCTCAATAAATTTAATGCAGCCACGTGGCCGTTGGCAAGATCCATCACGTGAATGTAGTCTCGAATTCCTGAAGATAAATATGAATATTATTTATTTACTAGTTTAATTAAAATACTTAGTAACCTAATAATAAATATCTAGAATCAGAGATTCATATCTACAAAAATATGGATATTAGACGAGTAGCTGTAACTGCCTAGTGCCTATGCATTTACAAAATTAGTAAACTTAAATTAAAAGATATTTGAGGCCTTTGAACCAAACCAAAATGTTCTGACCAAATACCCACCTGTACCATCAGGCGTATTATAATCATTTCCAAAGATAGTTAGCACGGGTTTCTTTCCCAGAGCCACTTGGGCCATGAACGGCATAAGGTTGGTGAACTCCTTCGTGGGATCTTCACCAATGAGCCCTGATGGATGCGCTCCCACTGGGTTGAAGTATCGGAGCGATATTATGTTCCATTTCTGAAAATTATACCATTTTTATAAAATTTTATGGACCTTGTTTGTCCAAAAGAAAAGGGACATTATTTGTCTCACGCAGTTTTTGACCTATTTGCGATACCTATTTCTCATTCACTCAAAGTGTAGGATATGGAAAATTATGGCTCTAATTTACGTACACAATTTAATAAAATGTCTACTGAAAATCGCTTCTTTTAAATCATGTCAATGCGCTACAAGTATTCAACATTACCTAGTACTCATATGTCATATCGAATCATTTTCCGAAATTAGAATATTTTGTAAAAGTTTCTCTTCCAAAATAGAGCTGACCTATAGTAATGAGGTGACATAATAAAACTATACACCTAATTATGTGTTTAATAAATCAGGATAAATCATATAAAACTATAGGTACCTACTAAGAAAAAAATTTTTCATCGACACAATTAAATTGCGGAACTAAGCAGTCCTTGAACTTATCATCTACGTTCATCACAGTGGGTGAAGGAAACCGGTTGGCAAGACATTTCTATTATATCATCAGAAAAACACGTGCTATCTATTTTACATCACAATTGTGAGAAAATTGTTAAGGCTGTGCACGCGGTCCGTGCGCTGTTTGGCTCAAATATGTGATTTTTCAAACCAGATTGTCCATCAACCACTTATCTTACAAACATATGAATTACTAATAATTTTAGGAAATTTTATGGTCTATGTTGTTAGTTAAGAGTTTTTTCCAATTAATACAGTATTTGTGAATACCATCAAGATAACTGAGCCGATGATTATTTGATTTCACTTTTAGTGTCAATTTCGAAGCTAAAAATATCTGAAATTGCTGACAGATCAAAAATCCTTATTAAAGTTGTTAGTTAAAAGATTTTTTTATTTTGGATTCCTAACTTACGAAATTAAAATCCGAACAATGTGAATTTTTTTAGAAATTATAGTCGACAAAATGATTATTTTCACCAAGATATTTGACTTAATTGAATATAATTTATACATATTGCAATAAAAGAATGTCTTACTTATAAGATAAAATTTAAAAATCAACTAACGTACCTCTATTATTTTTCTACAATTTTTTTTTTAAAGTACTATAAAACACTGCGCGCGACCCGATTCAAATCAGTCGGCAGCGAGCCTTTCCAGAGAGAGGACATGTTGCTGGGCGCTCTCCTGTTGACCTATGCTGTTCATAGTAAAATGATAGCGCAAGCTACGATAGATCGCGGAGATTTTGACTTGCGTTAAATTGAATAAGCGCTCTTAATAGGAAAAGGAAAAAATATTTTCTATAGCTACCAAAAAATGTGTATCACAAAGAACGGATCGGCGAACCGTTGACACAACACTTTCCAAAATAACAATAGTTAAATCAAATCAAAATCAAATCCTAGGTACATACCTGAGATTACCACGTTGCGTAGAACAAGTATATATGTGGTGTGTCGGTCAGTCACATAGTATAAAAACAATAGGGCGCCCTTTTTGGGGAGGAAAAACTATATTTACGGGAATAATAGATAATAAAAGATTAATACAAAGGAGACAATTTACGATGAATTAGGGTTGTTGAGGATTCCTCTTCCGCTTCCTCATAATGCGGAAGTTCCGCAATATTTTGGGTTCCTCTACCGTTATCGCATCCTCAAAAATGAAAATAAAAAAATCCTCTTCCGCTATCGCTTCCTCAAAATTTAGAGGAAATTTATGAGGATGCTGTTCCGATCGGGCGGCGAATTTACAAAGCCTATTTAAACTAACTATATATTTGAGTTACGAGTCGGACTCTACTAACGAACAAGAGTAGAGTCTTACCGCCATATTTATATCTGCGCCTAACACTTATCTCTAAACATAATAATATAACATTTTCTCTCTCTCAGAAGAAACATATTTTACCAAAGAATGTGTGTCAAAAGTCATTTTAAATTAAAAAAAATGGTTGCCTGTAAAGTCGGTTTTACGGGCGAAGATTTTACGTGACAACGTCTTTTTCTCGGTAGAATATTTATGTGCTGCGCGCGCGGCAGACCGCGGGCCTCTCTCTCGTTCGGTGACTCATCGTAACGTTACCGAGCGTTACACTTTTTCATAAGTGACTCCCAGTCGCAACCTAATTTAAGACGTTGTCACGTCAAAAACAAACAAGTTGTTTAAGCTTACATAATATGTATCTACCAGTTAGTTTTTTTTTTGTAGTAATCGCCTAATGTCACTTCTGGCACTGAGATAGATTAGGTTTTTTCGAGTAATATGCATGAACAAAAGCTCATCTGAGTCCGTCTCGTGACTCAAATAGTAGTACTTAGAGGCTTTGTAAATTCGCGATCGGGCGAGCTAACCTCCCCCTAACCTTAAAACAGTATGTTACAAACAGTAAGTTACAAATATGTACAGACAGGAGAATGAAAGAAAAGAAGAAATTTTTAATTTTAAAAGTTTTTGTTTTTTAATTTTGATTATAATTTCCTATCATCCTCATCCTCATCCGCTTCCTCTTCCGCTTCCTCATCCGCATCCTCTTCCTCAAAAAAATATCCTCTTCCTCATCCGCATCCCCTAAATTTGTATGTGAAAATTCCTCTTCCTCCTCCTCTTCCTCATAATCACTTCCTCAACAACCCTACGATGAATGTACGTCACCACTATACAGCCGCCATCGCCGTCGCCATTAACACTTCACAATTAAACAACTCGCGGTCAGCGCGGTATTTCTATCAATATCTCGAATTCACAATTAAATGAATATAATTAAAAACTTCGTGGGCCGATTTAACACTAATCAAATACGTGGTCAGCACGCAAAACACGCTCCCGATGCGCGCGGCAGATAACTATCTTCCGTGGAGGCCGATGGATAACTATTACGCAGTTCATTAAAGAAACGAATCTTCAATGGCGGCCAAAGCTGACACTGACGTATGGTAGGGTCAGCAAAAAAGAAAATAAAAATAACGTAAATGGATAATTATTTTATTAATTATTTCAAATTGTTTGTTGACAAACTTTTTTGTTATGGTATTTGTGTATTTATATGAATTATCATATTTACGTATACAGAATGTAACAAAATCCCCATAATATTTGTAATGAGCCCATAAAACTGAACAACTTTTCCCAAAGAACATATTTTGTCAAATTCCAATAAAACATTATTTACTTTCGCAAATGCATAATTGTCATTGTAAATTTATGATAAAAACTATTATAGGGAAAATCAAATACATTTTAGTGATTTTATTTTTCCATTTTTTTTTTGCATGCCGTACGGCCGTGTGTAAGCGAGAGGGAATGATAAGCGCCGCCATTGAAGATTCGTTTCTTTATTGAACTGCCTTATACTAAAAATACGACTTGTCGCGCCCGGCGCGGTCGGCAGGTATTTACCTACGTAAATACTTAGGTACGTAAATTCATAGCTTCTTGTTCTATCATCGATTGTATTTAATTTTGAACTAAAATGTAGAGCAAAATAAAACTGTTCCAATAATTTAATACCTTCATATAAATTGTATCAAGTAGCTATTTATTATAAAAATAATTGTAAAGCCTGTATTTACGGTAAAATAATGTATGATTATTCCTTTGCCATTCGTCTTAATTGCTCGCGTACCTACGTTATGGTATGTGATTGTATTAATGAGACCAGAGACCACTTTCGCATGGTAGATACAAAAGTAAGTATTCCGTAATTATTCATCCATAAATACACACGTAAATAAATGTAATTCCACTGTAGTATAATGTTCATAATGAATAAACATTTATATAATTACATAATATGTAACTTATTAAATATTCTTTTGTATTAAACGAATACGCAATTCTTTTAATATAAAAGTCTTCTACGACAGAAAGTTACGTCTATTCTAAGCGAAAGTCACGCAAAATAACTAGTCACTAATTAACACAAGATAAATCATAATCTACCTCGTCAGCAGCACTCAAATCCTTCAGCATTTCCTCAATGAAGTACTTAGTTCTTCCATAAACATTGGTTATGTTGCCAGTTGCGTGCGTCTCTGTAATTGGTAGATGTTCTGGCTCCCCGTATACAGTACAAGAAGAGGAAAATACCATTTGGTAGCAGTTGTGAGAACGCATTATCTGTGGAAAAGATATTACTAGATGTAGAAATCTTCTAATGACTGGTCTATATTCTATACTAATATTAAGCTGAAGAGTTTGTTTGTTTGAACTCGCTAATCTCGAGAACTACTGGTCCGATTTGAAAATTCTTTCGGTATTAGATAGCCCATTTATCGATTTTATACTATCACGCTAAGACTAACAGGAGCAGAGCACTGCGAGTAAAACCGCGGAGCACAGCTATTATGTATAATAAAGTAGCAAGAAAGCGAATTGATGAACTGTCTGAGAGGTTATGGGGCCATATTTAAGGATAGTGTCTGTTTAAGCTCTCTCGACTCTCTTATGAAAAATAACTTATTTATATTTTAAGAGTACTTTCCTGTAGAGTACATTCACTAACAACTTTTAAATCAAATAAAAATAGTATCCTACACGCTTTTGAAAGGTTTTATGTATGTTAAGTTGTATTTGTTAAGTATAATTACTTACCTCCAATAGATTGAGCATGCCAAGTAGATTGTTTTGGTAGTACAGTAACGGTTGCTGCATAGATTCACCCACTGCCTTCAGTGCAGCAAAATGGATCACGCAATCTATATTGTGCTGTAAGAAATGTTCATCATAATTTAAACTTTTATGGCTAAAATATTAAATTATATCCTTAAAAAAATATTGGCTCTTGATCCTTTTGAGTTCATTTAGGAAAACGAAAATAAATCAAAGAGACTAAGAAGTGAGAACTTCATTGAACCCAACAATGATGTAGTCTAGTGATTCTTATTATGATCAAGGAAAAAATTATAAGGAAAATATGACGCATCGGAAATGCTGAGCTGCATCATTGTAAACAAAAAATAGCATTTCATTCTTTAAATAGACATTTAAAGTTTAAATCAGAGCATCCACTATCATCAACACGTTTACTAATTCTATATCATTTTTTAATTTCGACCGTAATCTATCCGATACGAAAGCTATACAATAACATAACCGATAGCGATCATTACCTTATCGAAGATATCGTTTATTTGCGGTTTGTCCAGAAGGTCAGCTTTGTAAAACGTGATTTTCTTTCCTGTGATTTGTTCCGCGCGGTCCAATGCTGGGGAGCCTTCTTCACCTTCTACTGCGTTTGCAAAATTGTCTATGGCAACTACATCGTAGCCAGCTTCGAGGAGGTCTACCACGCAGTGACTGCCGATGTACCCGGCTCCGCCTGTCACTAATACTGTGTGGAACTGTGGCATGGTGAAGCCGTTTAATCTGGAAGAAGAATAGCTTTTAGTCGAGAGAAAAGCGTTACAAGAATTTGTAGCTATCTTATAGTAACTTAATCAGAACATATATAAAATATGTACTTATATTTTTATAATGTTTATGGTATCAATAAAATACTACATTTTTAAAAAAGTTTCCATGTTTGTTCTTTGACACACGACGAATACAAGCAAATATTTCTAGTTTTTTGTAACTAGTTTAAATTACATTACCTATATAGTCTTTTCACCTTTCTGCTGCTCTTAAATAAAACGGCTCAAAGGAATCGGAAATCCACTTCTCTCACTCTCAACAAGAAATTAGTAATTACTAATTACATCTTGCATACACATAATAAAATTAAATGCATTCTGACATCAGCTTTATTGCGCATTTCAACCAAACAATGTGCAATAAAAATCGTGTCTTGGATAGACTGCTGTTAACCGCAGTCACGTCTTCAAGATGATTGAGGAAATATATCAATATTTGCTGATGGGATTCATTATTAGTAGGATGTTAGCACGTGATTTTTCGGTTTAATCCTTGATTGTTTTATCGGAAGTAAAGCTCATATTATAATAGCCAGTGTTGAATCAGAATAATTCGTTTTGGGTAAAATGCTTTAGGGCAAGTCAGTTTTTATCAATTTTATAGAAAAGGTTCATAAATATGGCATAAATATTCCAAGAATGGTTTTTTTTTTACAAGAAAGAATTTTAAGAGTGATGTGTAAGTTTTTAAGCAGAATAAGTACGTCTCTACATCGTGTTATAGTGTTGAATAGTTGTCAGTTAACAACACGAGCGCGCGGTTTAAAATATAACGAAAGTTTTGCAGCTTTGGCCACTTTAATAAAATATTGTTGCTTATTTCATATATATTTAATATTGCTAATGCTAATTATCGGTTTATGAAATCGTGACTGCAATTTAAGCCTCGAAATTATATTTATAGAAATACCATACGCAAGCTAAGGTCACGCAGGAAGACTTTTAATAAAACAAATATTTTTTTTATGTTGTTTCAATGCATTGTTTGTAAAATTAGACAAATCGTACTAAAATCTATCAAGGTGAAGCTAATACAGCTGAGTGGAGCTCTTTTGTGAAGATGTATTACCGTTTTGTCCCGAATCTTATGTCATTGAGGTCTTCAGAAATTTTATCATTTTTGAAAGACTCAAGTTCAATTAATATCTTATAATTATTAAAAAAGTTGGATACAGGATTGGCTAAATAAGTTTATTTATAAATTAAGATATAAATAATGAATCAATGTTAATTCAAAGCTATCATTAGATAGGTACCTAGGTACATAAAAAATCGTTTATGTAAAATGATTTTTGGAAATATTAACTAATAATAAAATCTTAAATAAATTAGATGGATTGAAAGAGAAATTTTATAAATAAATAAAAAACACACTATATTTTATATGGAATGGAGAATATACACATAAAAATATAAATGAAGCGGTTTACCGACACGATTTAATAATTAAAACTCCAATGATATCATCTTACGATAATTGCTAATGCAGATGGTTAGAGGAAGGAAAAAACTAGTACATCAACATAATATAATCATAAACGAAGCCTACGTAAAAGAATGCAGAGACTTCATTGAGTAGAAGTAAATTTCTTCACAAAATTGAGAAATGATGAAAAAATTCCTGTATGATGATCTAAGTGCTTTAATGCTATTTAATTTATAATGTAATTTTTCATTAATACATAGTGAGAAGAGATAATCGTGTTTCAATGAGTACCTACCTAAGCATTTCACATGAATCCCATACCAGCATTATTTTAATGTACTTAGTACATACGTCATATAAAAGTAGAGATATATATCTGATTGTTTCCGATTAATAAATAACATTTCTAAATAGTAGGTAATTATCTTATCAATTCATGTTAAATTACTAAATAAACGTGTAGGAAATGTTTATGTTTTTAATTAGATTTTCTTGTAATGATACGGAGACATTACAAAATTATTTTATCAGATCTGTATTTCTACGTAAGTAGAAATAATAAACCGCTATTTTCCATGCAGAGAGAAAATATACTTGTTCTTGGAAATAATTATTACGAGATTTTCATACATTAGCAGCAGGGGTGGCCGATGAGGACCTCGGACTTCAAATCGAGAAGTCTGGGGATTCCAGGCGAGCGCGAAGAAAATAAATTGTTTTTATTTTAATTTATCTGCGCTTGTTGAATATGGTGTAGGTCAAATCCTGGGGGTACCGTCTACCGACATGTCGAAGAATCAAAAGTCGACGCGCGACGCGACCAACCCGCACTTGGTCAGCTTGGTGGATTATGGCCTGACCCCGCAGGCCGCATAGGAAGCGCGTGTCCCAAACTGCGTTAAAATTCTTATTTATTTTAATTAGTAATTATATAATCTGTATTTTTTTTAATATTGTAATAAGTAGTTATATTATTTTTATACATAATTATTCCTTGTTAAAATTATTTATTGATGCTGAATTGACATTTACCATCGAGATTTATGTCTAAAAACTGAATCAAGTTTTTAAGATATATGCATAATTATTTATTAATAGTATAATTATACTATATTTTAATGAACACCTTACCTAAATATGTGTGCAGAAATTAGCCGGTTTATTAAACCGATGGAATATTTGGTACAAACATAGACTAATAATAATATACTACGTATACAAGTACAAAGCACCAAATATTATTTTAAAATTAATTTCGCGTTTGTGTTTCACCTTTCACTAGAACCTATCTTAATAGTAGATATTTATTATTTATATAACTATAGTTTATTTTAATTTATGTAAACTATAAATGGAAGCTCATCATTTAAATATACAGTATGACTTATGAGCACAGTATGAGCAGGGTATGAGCGATATTTCTGCCATCATGGCATGTGCCATGTACCTAACTAGTTAGTTATGATGAAAAAATAAATGACAAAAATGTGGTATGTCTGGAACGAATCCCGGTTATGTTATGATCTTTTTGCATCCTGTGAGCTTTGCGTTCAGTAACCCAAGAAATAAAGATGCCTGTTTAGAAGTCTTAAACCGCAGGCCTTCTTAGAATAACACGCTTCAATGCGAATACAAACGGAAAGTGATTCATTCTTCGATATAAATTAAATCTTCATGCCTAGATTAATATTTAATACTGACATTAGTGTTTAAAGAATTTATTGTTTTAATTATTTAAGCGTATAAAAAATATTTTATGAAATAAATGTAGGCTTTTTTGTGGTCTAAATAAATAAATTAGACTTTCTTATTTCCTAAATGCTGTTTTTAAAAAGAGAGAAACAATAAAATAAAATACACACAAATCGAAACGAAACCAAACCGGTATCAAAGTAACCGTTATTGTCAACTGTTCACTCATAATACCGTTATATTGTTATATACTTACGTGTATCGTATCCCATTAACTAATATTGCACTTGTTTAATCGGTTTTTAGTATTATTTCGCGAAAGGCGCGTCAACACGACGGACAGCGCGCGCGCATCTGACTGGCTGATTATTATCGAGCGATGTCCGCAAGTCTGCACTCTGCAGTGAACTGACTACGTCATCTGACTTACCATGGCAGACAATCACACTGAGCCGAACGGATGGCCGATAAATAAATAATTCAAGCTTATCTTCACATCAATTATGTAGAGGAAACGGGGTTTTTTTACTTACTTTTGTATACGATAATAATCTTAATCTACTAGGCAGATTTCAACATTCTTTTACCATTAGCAAGATGCATATTTCCTAAATAGCAGTTCAGCATCACCATATTAGAAACTGAAGACCACCATAATTATTATAGTTCTGGCAAATAAATTAATTAACATCAGCTGGAAGTTGACTGTTCAAAAGCGCTCTTGAAAGAAGCTTTTTCAACGACGCACGATTGAGTTCCAATTTAATATATATTATAGGTATTAAAGCGTTGTTTAATATTTTCCGAAAACCTTGCATTTGATACAAATAAAGACTCGGGTGATATATTATTAAATATCTAATAAATAATATCGTACATCCCTATACATCAGCATTTTGAATTATGTATTTTAATTCCACATACACACAATAGATACATATATGGAGCAGACACCACGAACAAAATCTGTGCGCCAAGCGCGGCGGCGCGGGGCGCGCGAATGACGGCTAGACAGTCATAGATTATGCGATGTCACTGACTCACCGCTATAGAGGCGACACTGTTTCATTCTGTCTATTTTATTGGGTGCCACTCCTTACATGCACGTTGACTTGAAATTTTCTTTGTACTTACTTAATATTTATTTTAGGTATAAACTGACTTTACTACGCGGGGTTAACAATATCTGGCATATAATATAGGATGATGTAAATAGTGACGTCATATGGAATAATTTAATTTTTTTCGAGTTTTAGGTTCAGTCAGGGCTATGGGAAGTTTCATTCCTTACAAATTGAGCCTTTTTTAGAAAAAAAATAAAAGCCGTGTAAAAATTGTGTTTATTTAGTTCATCATCCTCAGAACATGTTCCCGGCTCAGAAATTGCTTGTATTGTTCCAGTACTATTGTAGCACATCTTCGGCTAAAATAAATATAATAATAATAATGTTAGTGATGGCTAAAATAATATTTTATTTGTTATACAAATCCGTAAAATTTTATTATTATTACTAACATCAATACAAGGAACAGCAGACTTCTTTAGAAAACGCCTTCCCGCTTTTGTGGTATATTTATCCTCATCGCGAAAATGCAATGAACAGACGCAAGTTCTATCGGATGGTAACCAGGTTTCTTCACTGCGGTTGTTTTGGACAAATTTTACCCATTTTTCCCTTTCTTCACGGCCCAGACATGGAAACCTTGAATAGAAAAAATATTAATTACTTATCTCTGAACTAGCGGTCCGCCCCGGCTTCGCCCGTGGTACATATTTCGCAATCAAAAGTAGCCTATGTTCTTTCTCAGGGTCTAAAGATTGTCTGTGCCAAATTTCATCAAAATCGGTCCAGTAGTTTATGAGCCTATTCATTACAATCAAACAAACAAACAAAGTTTTCTTCTTTATAATATTAGTGCAGATAAATAAATAATAATTCAATTATACGTTCAAGTCAGTAGCTTATACAATATCAGTTAAAAACTTGATTAAAATCAATTAACAAAAAAAAATTGGTGATTAAGTAATTGATTTTCATATTTCATGATTTCACCTTTTTTCAATTAACAACCAGTCTATGCTTTTCTAAATATGTAAAATTATTATTTTATACTATAAAAATATACGCCAGCAAATATTACTAACAACACTTATTTCATGCCCAATGTCATATCTTAAATTTTTAATCTATGACAAATGACGCAAAATGTCGCCCGCCAAAAATTTTGCTCTAAGTTTTAAAAATTAATATCTAGTTACTTACTGATGAAAAGTTATTCCTTTGCACTTTTCCGTATCATTTGTATTATTTGTGCAATATCGTAACACACACGTAGGCATATTTGATGCGTTTCACTTTAAAACAAATAAAAAATGAGCGTGACGTTCGCGCCAATGAGCGAGCAAGCGACTGAGTGCAGTTACGCCAGATGGCGTATGTTGAGCGGAACATAAGTGATGTAGGCGGTATCGTCTCCATATTAATATTATCTCAATGGTTTCTATATATAATATCATTGCATACACAACGAAGAACGAACGCCGCTACACACCGTCACATTACTTTGCCTAGGTCATTCGTATCGGTGTGACATGCGGCCACATTTTGTCAGTGACCTCAACTTACCTTGTGAGTTGTGTGAACATAACCCTGCAGTCAGCCATTGCTTTCGCGTCACATACATATTATGCATTTCGCTAATTATATTGCATTATTCATTTATATTTACTAAAAGCTCAAGCTTTTATGAAAAAAGTTGATTTCTAGATATTATACATAGAGATAGAGCGGCTAAAATAACAGTGACGATTGTAACAGCTGTTTTTATAGCATATTATGATTATAATAAACCACAGATAATAAACCTGCTGTCTGCAATTAATTAAGAATGTATTCCTTCTTCTCTCTCTTTTCCTCTTCCTAGTAAGCCCTTTCTAAAACTCTACATATTGAACTATTCTATCCTATAACTTAAGTGCCGAACTTTTTAAGTCATTTTATTAATAAAACAAAAAGACATTAGACTTTTTTATTATTAAATCTGTTCTAAATATGTTTATTTTTGCTTACACCACAGGCTTACACATTAGGTACTTATTTGTCTAACACAGTATTAAATTGTCTGTGATCCAACATTATTAAAAAAAAACATTATAAAGAAAAGAAAATCAAATAAGATTCTAAACCACCACAGATAAACAAACGAATCTCTCAAAACCGTCTAGCCCTCGATTCACCGTTGTTTGCCGATAGGTCAGTGGTACAAGATCGCCGGTCCCGTTACATTACTAGCCTTGAGACCATTGAGATGAATTACTTTATTGTTGAGATTCCATGTTCA
Organism: Colias behrii; assembly: GCA_029959065.1. Lineage (NCBI taxonomy): Eukaryota > Metazoa > Arthropoda > Insecta > Lepidoptera > Pieridae > Colias > Colias behrii. The sequence goes on along the minus strand of JARWMC010000019.1, from coordinate 9,635,722 downwards.
TTTCCCATCCTACTTATAGATAGCACTGTTTTTCTTTGTAAAATTAGTTGCAAAGGCGACAAAAATAGAAGGTTTTTGTGTGCTTTTTATTGGCTTATTTATGTGCTTTATTAGCTTCAAGCAGCAACTATATGTCTGTAATTTCGTACGTAACCGACTCCTATAAACTTGATTTTGATCGATAAACGGACAGATTTAAGTCAAATCCAAATCGCCAAATTAACGGTGACAAATGGCAATATGTACAAGAAATAAATGAGTTTTCTTAGCAAAGCGTGTTTTTTTTAACTATAATATTTATTATTTTAGGAGAAGGAATTCAATCCAAACATTTATTTGCTTTTACGTTTAAAGCAATGGAAACTTTTAAAGTTCACGTTCGAATATAATATTATACAGTACCTAATCTAAGTAACGAATATAGCGCATATGCATGCATAATAAATATGCAATAGACTAAGAATTTTTTATTTAGCGCTTTTTAAATTTAAATTTTTACATACCTATAATAAAATCGTAGGAAAGTCAAAACTGTACATTGAATATTTTTTTTTAAATAATACTTGGGGCGTGATCTACAATAGATACCGACGCGAAGCCAAAAATACACTTTTTAGATTTATCTGTTTGTCTGTATGTATGTCCGGGCTAATCTCAAAAAGTACTTCATGGATTTACTTCAAATTTTGTACACAGATAGCTGGAGACCTGAGGAAGGACATAGAATAGGTTTTATCCCGGAAGTCCCACGGGAACGGGAACTATGCGGGTTTTTCTGTGAATATGCGGGAGATGCCGCTGCGCTGGCGGAAAGCTAGTATTTATTTAATACCCTATGTTATAAATTATGATTGAGTTTTTCCTGTGCAAAAAACCATCGTTCTCTCCTTGCCAGAAAATAATACTCATTTCAGTCAGCTATTAATACGGAAATAAAAGACGAAGATTATTAAATAATACATTTTATTGCTTCCTTTTTATGTCATATGATTGATTATTAAGTACAATTGCAAAAATGGCTTAATTATGTGAATTTAACGAAACATGTGATCCTCACCGCTTGCACCCCGCGATTTAGTCAGATGTTTCATTAAAAAATAATACTAATTATTTCATAATACTTGAATCAAATGTATAAAAAAAAACTATTAATTATTGAGGTTGAATTGTATTGATTAATTATTTAGGTATCATTTAATTATTAAAAATAAAAAGGAAGTCGTATTGATCGCAATTCGTTTCGAAGTAAATTAAAAGTAATATAAATACAATGCTCATTGTTTTTTTTAATATAAAACAACACACAGATAATACTTGATGATGAGGAACTGGTAAAAAAGTAAATTTAACTATTTGCGCGGCAAAACTTGTGCGCTGTCAAAATGGCGAAAAAAAATAGGAAGACAAGATAATATGGTAACATTTTCTTTGTATATGATTTAACAACCAAACATCACAACATTCCTAAAATCAAACATCACAACGCATATAATTTTAACCAATTTCTTATGAATGCCAACACTAGTTGAAATTCAATCATGGAAACACTACTTACTAAAATTTACGCACAAATAAATTGTCAAAGAACATACATAACCTAACATAAACGTCTTACATTTTAAAAAACTAATGACATTATAATGATTTATGACTAGTCAAACTTAAATATTATACTAAAATAAAACTTTGGTCGTTGTGCCATTTTTTTCAAGTTTAAGGGTTTTACAATTTTTTTTTTATTTTTTATTTTTTACTTAAAAACGTCGCAAGAGGTCGGGCGTCGGTGTAGATGTTTTAATACTTTGCGACCTGAAAATTAAAAAAAATATATTATATCAAAAATTAAGATAAAATATGAAAAAAAAAATTCAGAGTTCACCATTACCATTATTCAGAGTTCAACATCAGAACGTCCATTCACAAAAAAATAAAGCAGCCGGTCAATATTATTTCTTTTTTCTTAAATATAAACTAAGAAGTATTAAAAAAATTAAAAAAAAAAAATGCGTTCTAAATACCACTACGATTTCAAATACTCACAGGCTAATTAGTCTTTTTAGCGTCCTTCGTCTCTTCCTTAGGTTGTCCCTTGCCGAGGAGCTTGGCGAGCGAGTCCCAGATACCACCCAGGAATAGTGCGCAGAATAAGTTCTCGAACGGCACGAAGGGATCGTGGATGCCCAGGAGGATGGATGATAGCTGGCATTTTTGAAAAACATTTTTTAGTGTTTGTAAAAAGTGTGTTTATAAATAGATTTTAGATTAGCTGAAGCCCCATACTATAATATTAGACTTACTTATGCCTACATTAAAAAAAAAAAAACAAGCTCACTCTACTCAACTCGTTTTTTTAAATCGCTGACTTTACTATCGAGTTATCGACCCGGGGTTTTGCAAGGGATACATGGATAAATAATATTGAGTAATAATTTCGCAAATCCAACCAAATCAAAAGTACATGTGTGAAATAGCACATGAGCGTAAATCAAGAATTATTTTTTATTCTAGAACAATATTGCTAGATTCTCGAAATGGAGAGAAGTTTGTTCTCAATTTTTTTTCCAATTTTTTCAAAGAATTTTATTGCTCTAAAGTTATAAATTAAAGCCGTACCTTAAAGTAAACAAAGAAGATGACAATGCCAAAGTACACGAGAGCGTGCGGCGCCGAGATGAGATCCGTCTTCTTGTCCAACACGAAGATGATGGAGGCTACCAAAGAAGCCTTCGTGTAGCTGAAATAATTTATAAGTCGGTTAAAATATGTTTAAAGATTAAGAGACGATATTGATAGTTATAAAACCAATAAATATGTCAAATATTTTGAACATAGATGTGTTAATAAATTACCATTGAAAAAATTTCCAAAGATTATTTCTGTTCAGAGGGCGACACTATCACTAATAGCAATATCATCGAATTATTTGTATAGTTTTGCGAAAAATTGTCCGAATATATTTTATTTCTAGCTGTTTGTAAATGTTATAATTTTGCCACAGATAAAATATTTTTTTTAATCGGACAAGTATCTTTGTATTAAAGAACCAACAGATCTTCTGTACATAATATTAGTGGTTTTTATTATTTTTTTAATAAAATACGTCAACTTACAAGCTAGGCTGCATGGTTTCCATGGCAGTTGGGGTCCAGGCACCGCGAATGAGCCTTTCAACCAACCTCGTGAACCCGGCGCCGTTTCCTTTCAATGTACCTGAAAATTTGGAAATGAAAATCAATTACCCGCTTATAGCTTTCTAGCATTAATGTATTGTGTGTAAACACAAGTACTTAGTTCATTTTCTTATAAACACCATTTTGTGTCTTAAATCTACACATTTTTCTTTCTATTATTTACCTTGTTTAAAAGGTACCTATACGAAAAACCGAAAAGCGTGGATTATTATTATTATTATTTTTTTTCCTTTTCCTTTTATTGAATCGTGGCGATAAAACAATATTCATAAAGTCAGAAGAGAGTGTGTGTGCCGACCACATGTGTCACAAGTAAAACTTCTTTGGCAATATTCAAGATACCATAAACGTCGTTGACTCCATGACGGTATTGCCATGACGCGACCTTGAAATTTTACTCTCAACGCGCCTAAAAAAGTTTCACTTCAAAATATAAATAAAACGATATCTTACCAACTACAATCATAATAATATACGCGTTAGGATACAATTTAGCAGCATGGCTGACACCGTCGTACACTTTTTTAGCCCGGTATATTTCCTTCATAGCCGCTGCAGCCACCTTCACTGGGAGGAATTTGGCTACTTTGTAGCCGACGTCAAATGGTGTGTAGAATACTACATACCTGGAAAGAGAAATAAAACATTATAGAAATATCAGAGATAATATAATACTCATAGAAATCTAAATAACAAGACACATAGAAGTGCTATAATGTCATAATTCGTATGAAAACCGCTGTCGCCAAAATCAACACATTTAAACCGATAGCTAAACAATACACACAAGTAAACTATGCCTTTTATTGGACAACTTGATTTTAGTGAAAACTAACTTAAATATTAAATTAAGCTTTTTAATATGTATCCTAACGCACGAATTTACGGTTTATTTTAGAATAACATCCCTAAGTATATGAGACGTTTTGTTTCTTTTTGCTCCAATAAGGTTGAAACTGTGTCATTCATTGTTATTTCGATTACTATGGTGACACTCGTAATACTTGTAAATATTCTATAATTTTAAGGAAAAACGGCATTATTTCTAAAAAAAAATATTTACCGATGAAATATTATTCCTTTATTAGTATAATTACAACTTGTGGAAGAATTTCCGCAATGGGAAATGCTGAAACACACCATGTTTACACACATACGTCTCCATAGCAACTGAACTGTGACGAACACACTGGTGATGTGAAAGTCACCTGAGTGGCGACAAGGTCACGCGCGCTTACGACTTCTAGTGTCTTGTTATTTAGATTTCTATGATAATACTAGTAGTAATATGCCTTATTACTATTAGTATAGTTTATACAGTGTGGAAATTTTCGATGGGCCCTGGAGGGAAATTTCTTGAAATACTGAACATTCCTTTATTTTTCAAAAGAAATAGAACTGCATTCAACGATTTTAAAAAATTCACTTGCATGGGCCCGGAATCGAACTAACTAAAAATATGTATATAATAATATGTAGCTATGGCTTAGTTACTATCGCCTTTCATAAATCAAATTATTTTTTCTAAATTTATTTTTAGATTTTGGTATCGGTTTATGGCAACATTTGTGAGGAGGTTTTACGAATGCGTATTTTTTTAAATAAATAAGGCCATGTTATTCTCTGATAATGTAGATTTTAGTAGATGAAAGAAGTTTAAAAATTAGTCGTTTAGTTAGTTTCTTTTCACTCGCAAAAAAAAACGAATTTCGAAGGAACTGTAATAGGTAAGGTTCAAGAATATGAACGACTAGCTGTTCCGCGCGGTGTCACCCCCGTGGCTCCTCTCCTGTTGTTCGTAGCGTGATGATATATAGCCTATAACCTTCCTCGATAAATGGGCTCTCTAACACCGAAAGAATTTTTCAAATCGGACCAGTAGTTCCCGAGATTAGCGCGTTCAAACAAACAAACAAACAATCAAACAAACAAACAAACTCTTCAGCTTTATAATATTAGTATAGATGAGATTACGTCTTTAATGAATGAATGAATGAATGAATGAATGAATTTATTGCAAAAATTAATTCGTAAATTTTTGTTAAATTCAATAAAGTACTTCAGTTTTTATGTACTTTCTAACAATGACGCTGAAAGATATTATATTCATGTAATGAAAATTGAAATTCTTCGGAATTTGGCACAATTTTCATATTTGGACGCTCTAATTTAAATTGATTTCGTTTTTAATAAATAATTGGATCTATTTATGCAAACAGGGACCAACCCACATTTTTTGTGAAATTGAGTTAAGTACACAGTTAGTGTTAAAAAAACGTTATCTACCTTCCCAAAAAATTTGGTAGATTTTTGACTACTGTAAGTACCACTTTTTAAATGTCGGTTGCGGAACCAACCTCATTTCGCCAACTTTCATTATGCAAGGTGGAACCAAAGTTGGTTGGTTCTATTTAATCACAAAAAGCTTCATTACTTTTCAAAGTAACCAGAACCAACAGACTTTGGTTCTTGTTTGCATAATGAAATTTCTCGGTCTTTAAGTTAGCAAATGGCTTGGTTCTTGGTAGAATTTCATTTATAGTTCTATTTATTTAACTTTAATCATGTTTTTATTATAAAAAGCACTAAATAAGAATTCTCAAATTGATATACTACAATTTTACAAAAAAAAATGTATCTACTTAAAAGTAAACATCTATTACTTCAAAATCGGGAGTCCCAGAAAAGCCATTGATATCATCTTCTATAATATCTTTGGTCTTTATTTTTATTTTATTTTTTTGTAAAAATTTTGAGCGTTGCTCGGAATGAGATGCATAATACTTTTTAAATCTGTTAATTTCTCCTCGGGAATCCGTTTGGTTGTGGGCCAGAGTAAGCAGAGCACCGCAGGAGTCATTTCAGAGTATTAAACGCTCAACACCATCTTTTAATCTCTCCGTGATCCATTTCAAACTAACGAGGATGCTTAAAGCATTCATGATTGACCATCCAACAGTAAAACAAATCAGTCATAATTTTTTTTATGTCTGGTCACAGTTTTTTTATTAAAAGCTACCGATTTTGGCCGATTGAGTGTGCCCAATAAAACAAAGACTTTAGTTTATATCCTGGAAAACTACATGTAAATCATTAAATATGTAAAAAGACTAAAACAAAAGACTTTGTCTTCACAAATCTCTTCAAAAAAAAAAATAAATAAATAATGAAAGTCACTATCATGAAGACAGAAGAAAGCAGAAGATGGGTCTACCGTATCTTAGTTAGATACCAAAGTAGTGTCATTAAAGTGAATCAAATATATGTATTTTGATATTATTACAATATTATCATGATCTTCTTGCCCTTAATCCATGTTATTTGGATTCAGTATAACACGTTTTATTTTTCTATTCTCCTGACAAACATCAGGGCATATTTTACTCTTTTTTCTTTCATAATATAACTTTGCACACTAACACCTCTTTCCTTTGGCCTTCCTCTTGTTCTGCATCCATCAACATTCATATCCATCACTTTTTTAGTCATATGCGTGTCATCTATCCTCACCACATGTCCATACTAAGACAGACAATTCCCTTTCAATCTTGCTGTAATAAAACCAGTTTAAATCTTCTTTTTATACATTCATTCCTTACTTTATCCATTCTTCTCACCCCACACATCCATATCAACATTCTCATCTTCGCTAAATGCAATAGTTTTTCTTCCATCTTCTTCAATGCCCAGCTTTCCAATCCATACAGTACGACAAGTCTAATCAAGGATTTGTATATGTTCCCTGTTAACTTTAAGGGCATACGTAAGTTGCAATTAGTTCCAGCGAACTGTCGCTGTTTTATTTAGCCTGTTTTGATCGTATGCTTGACGTTTTTCTTTAATTATGGCAACAATAAAAACCAAAATAATTTTTGCAATAAAGAACCAACCCACAAATGTGTGTTTTTGCAACACAGAACCGGGCGGTTTTTTAAAGATTATTTTGTTAAAATTTAATAAATATCCATGTATCTGGTATCCCTAGATAGGATTCAATATGATACATATGCCTAACAACTTTTTTTCTCCAAATCTTGCAACGCATACTTTTTGCAAACACTTTTCACAAAAACCTCATTTTCTCGAAATTGATCCGGTGTGGGTTGGTCCCTGTTTGCATAAATAGGTCCAATTAATCTGTAAAGTTTGACGTCGTGTAATTCAGTAAGTAAATTATAAGAGAATTGTAATATTAAAGGTAATATTTTATATGGGAAACAAATATAAAGATAGGTATTATAATAAAATGAGTAAATGAAAACGCAGTGAAAATTTAAGTACGTCCCATGTGGCTCGTTGGTCTAGGGGTATGATTCTCGCTTCGGGTGCGAGAGGTCCCGGGTTCAAATCCCGGACGAGCCCTGTCGAAGCAGTATTGAGCTTCTATTTTTTGAAGGCGATACATTTTAACATATATTTTGCGATTTTATTTTATATATTTATTCTAACTGGATTTTCAAAAGTTATCCTGATTTATCGCATGTGTTTTAATAAAAAAATGTGTGTGAGTTCATCTCTATCTGCTATTAGTTTATACACATATACATACGTAGGTATGCACATTTTACGTTAGCAGCATATTAAAAAATAATAATATGTACATAGGTCATAGCTAGTTAGTATACAGGGTGTCCTACTGTTGGTATACTAAGCTCAAAAAGAGGTTACAGTTTTGCATACGCTGAGTTCGTAAAAAATACCTACTTATAAAATTCCAGACGTATTTTTTTTTCAAATAGATGAATTCTTAAAACTCTATGTGTACACCCATAACAAGCAACCCGCCCAACTTTGCCACCAGCACGTGAGCTATCGTTTAAGATTATGTTTTCATAGACAACATGCTCACATTAGCGAAGCGGTATATGCCCGCCTATATGCCGGCTGCACCAAGCTAGAGAAGAAAACATGGATTTTTAGGAAAAATTTAGCAAAAACTACAAGTTCCTTCGCGCTTAGTATACCAATAGTGGGACATCCTGTATAAATTGTATTTAATAATCCTATCCTATCCTATCCTATCCTACTAATATTGTACTAATTGTGGTACTAAAATATAAATACGAAAGTTTGTGAGAATGGATGTATGTGTATTGTGTATGTATGTATGTTTGATACTCGTGTCTTTCGGCAAATACTTATGAAACGATTACAATGAAATTTGGCACACATTTATAGAGGGTAACTTGGATTAAGACATAGGATAGGTTTTATCCCGGAAATCCCACGGGAACGGGAACTACGCGAAGCTGGTAATTTATATACCAGAATCCTCTTCTAATTAGTTGATTAAAATATATAATGACAATCAACGCAATTTTCATCCGAGCCCATTATCGATAAGTACTTGTAATCTAAAAATTAATTAGTAACATAAAAGGGAAATTGAGAATTTAAGTTGATTAGTGAAGTCCCCTTATCAATGACGCAAACAGCGTATCTAAGGTTATGGAGAAAACTTAATAAAGGTGTTTTCGCTCTTAGTTATTTCAAAGAGAGTTCAAGAACTAAAGTCTAAACTCTCTTTTAATTAATTAACATATTCCATACAGGTTAATTATGGGATATTTAGCCCATATATGTATATGTATGCTAAACTACATTTTTTTTTGTTTTTAGGGTTCCGTACCCAAAAGGGTAAAACGGGACCCTATTACTAAACCTCCTGTCTGTCTGTCTATCTGTTTGCAGGCTGAATCTCATAAACCGTGATAGCTATACTCTGTCCATTATATTATTTGCTTTTTGACAGCTTCACGCCTATGAAGGATTGTATTATCTATGTTAAAATGTCATACAAATAATTATTGTACTTCATGGACAGGCCCCGCCCACTTAGTGATGTCTCACAGAATTATTCAATGATGGGTTGATAGATTATAATAATCGATAGAAATACTCTGTAAAATATATCCGATACAGAAAAACTCTTCTATTATGTTATATAATTTAACATAAAGACAACCAAATTGTAAGATAGAAACCAATAAATAATAAAATATTAGTTTAGTTTAGTTTTAACATAAAATGCATAGATATGTGGTCTTATTATTACATATCTCATTAGTACGTTTACGTTGTAATTATTATTTACGTACCTGATTCGATTTATGATAATATTTTGAATTTATAATTGAAATGGTATCACAATCGATAATCTTTTGCACATCACTTCTGGTATCACCCGTCGAGCTGTCAAAAAGCAATTCTTATAGTGGACGGACTATAGAAAGCTGAAATTTTTACAATTGATGTATTTCCGTTGCCGCTATAACAACAAATACTAAAAATTTAATATTAACGTCCCGGTCCCCATACAATAAACGTGATTTTCTATTATAGATGATAGTACGGAACCATTCGTGGGCGAGTCTGACTCGCACTTGGCCGGTTTTTAACCGACTTCAAAAAAAGGAGGAGGTTATCAATTCGGCCGGTATATTTTTTATTTTTTTATGTATGTACACCGATTACTCCGAGGTTTCTTAACCGATTTACGTGATTCTTTTTTTGTTCGATGCGGGATGGTATCGAATTGGTCCCATAAAAAATTTATACGGATAGGCCCAGTAGTTTTTATTTTATGAGCATTTTTGTCTGTACTCGATGACTTAATTGAAATATAGCAAGTAACTTTGATTCACTTCCCGGTAACCGATTGAGCTGAAATTTTGTATACGTATGTAAATTGGATAGCGATGAAACATTATCATGACATAGAGCTGATTTGATGATGGAATCGGAAGGTGGCCATAGGAACTCAGTAATATATTGACTCAACTTTATCGAGATTGGGCTCGTTTGATTCGTGTTGAAAAATACACTAAAAAGTATTAAATAAAAATAACTGCGTTAAAAACAACCGACTTCAAAAACGGAAAAGTAATAAATAAAAAAGATTTGATATTATTAATTACTACCTACATAATATTTAGATGTGCTATTTATTAAATAGGTTTGAAGTCGGTGCCAAACACTAAGCACTTAGAATTAAGCCCGTGCACCGACATCAAACCTTTTTAGTAAATAGCACATCTAAATATGTAATATGTAGTAATTAATAATATCAAATCTTTTTTATTTATTACTTTTCCGTTTTTGAAGTCGGTTGTTTTTAACGCAGTTATTTTTATATTACGACAACATTATTGTAAATTGTTACTTAAACTCTGAAGCATTTATAGTTTATACGCTCTGTTCAAATCAACCAGTGAAACGGATAATTGAGTTCATTGAAACAGATAAATGGTGGCAGTTCACCTACTGTTTACAGCTTACTAAGTTACCTCTGCATTATAGGGTTATATCGATCAAATCGATATTATATCGATCGAGTCAAAATTAACTTTCAAAACAATCAGCGAAGCAGAAACGTTCAATAAAATACAAAGACAGAGAATGAATAAAATACATTCATCGTGGCATTGTGACATAAAACTGGAGACTAAATATTCGTATTCAAGGTAGACATTTGCAGAGGATTGATCAACAATGTTGCTGAAAATATTGCTGCTCTGCGACAGTAACTTTTCAATGTGCATTATCAATTCTGCCACTCGTAGTACTGACAGAAACACGTTTACAGAAACTCTGCCACCAAGTCTGCAGCAACACGTTGATTCAACATTGTTGCTAATCAATTGTTTACCCAAAATGTAGTACCTTCCACAGATTCTCCATAGATATCTACTGCTCTCGGAATCGATGGCAAATGTTAAAAATTTTACGATTCAACAGTCTAGAAGAAGTCTAATTGAATAATATTAATAAATGTTTAAGTTTGAGATTAGTAAATAGTTTGGTAGTAGGTACATAATATATTTAATATTTATATACTACCACTACAACTATTTACGTAGGTACTTACCAAGTAATAGTACCAATGACCAATTGTGGGGTGTTCTTCAATGGTGCCAGGATGGGTTCCCCCAGCAGGCCGTTCGCCACCATGCCGCCCGCGAATATCACCAGCATGGTGGACAGCCAGCAGGACAGCGGGTGCTTTCGGGAGAACGCTTGGGCACCTGGAATATGGAGTCAATAGTTAGGTATGTTTTTGATGATAAGCTGGAATATGGAGTTTATGCTTATTTGGTGTACATTTATGGGTATCTTTAGCCATAGCATAACAGAATATATACCTAGGTACTTACAGAAATCTAGGTAGAGTTGTCAGGGTACAACTTGATCAAGGATGCGTAGTTTAGTTTTATTTACTAGAAAGTAATATAGAAGAAAGTAGAAACTTTATTCCTGCAATTATGCATTCATCCTTAGTGGATTGGAGAAGTTTTCCTTTGGAAGATTTGCTTATAAATATATTGTTGTAGGCATTACAAGGATTTTGTCTTTACATTTCGTCTTGTTTCTCTTGTAAGCTCGTATTTATCTTCAAGGAACGTTCATTATCAATAATAGGATATTTTGTTTCTTTTAACTTTTGTATTTAAAATTTATATTGGCTACCATTACCTTTATAATGCTGTAATGAATACCATTTCGTGCGCTAAATATAAATTAACTTTACATGTTCTCTGCATACTAATAAAGACTAAATTTTTTAACAAGTTTAGGTACACTGTATCGTAAATCAACTGTGAAAAGACAAGTAACTAGGTACCTAGTTTTATGATTAAAATAAATAATTGAGTCTTTGCTCACATTTAAATTACTTTGTAACGTATTAAATAGAATTTCAAAATCTATGCTAAGATAATAAAACTGTAGAGTTTCTTACATTAAGTATATAAACGAGCTTATCTCATAAACTTCTGGTGGGAAATGAAAAAATATTTTTATGATTTATCCAACTTTGTATAAGGATGGCTATTGGAAGGTACCTAATAGGAGTGGCCGTCAGTAAAAAATATTTATATAAATTAAATGGGTTATACCCGCGCGAAGTCGCAGGCCTTATACTTAATTATTTTTAAATAAAAGGTTTGAAATTAAACTTGAAGTGAATCAAATCATTGAAATAAAGTTAAAATCATGTTTGTACTTTTTGTATATGTAGACAATTTGTTAAACTCCTGATAGAGTTTGGCCATTGTTGTATGATAAAATATTTTCATATCATACATACCTAGGTGCTCAATGTCTCAAAAATGTTCGAAGCTTAGATATTTATTTTATTATTATAAATTCGTAAATATCTGTCTAATGTCGACTTCATTAAATATCTAAAGAATTTGTAAAAGTACTACTTTACGTTGCGAAAACAAAACTTGTAGGGTGTGAAATAGAGGGTGAAAATGTAAAGTGCACGCGAACGAAGCCGCGGGTGGAAACAATTTATATTTTCCTAATTAATAGAATTATATATAAGTAGTGTGTTAATAGTTTTATTACAATTTATACTTCTACTGTAAACTATTATTCCTTTTATTCGAACCTATTACTTACAAATTAAAAAAATTTGCTTCTTTAATCTTTTTATTATAATTTAGAAGTCATACTAGAATGCTAGAATGTTTTATAATATATACCTACTAATATTATAAAGGTGAAGAGTTTGTTTGTTTGAAAATCTTCTTCCTTATTTCAATTTTTAAATGGTTAATAAATTCAGTATTTGCTATTATTATTTTTTAAAGTTTTAAATATCTTGCTATATAAACCTATAAAGTTGGTGAAAAAATTAGTTTTCATTGGATAGTGTATTTCCCACAGTTTTCCACTGTATCGCAAAAGCGATGACGTGGCACGCGGGTAAAGTTCTCGTTAATTTCGCAATTGTTAGACGTGGCTCGTTGGTCTAGGGGTATGATTCTCGCTTCGGGTGCGAGAGGTCCCGGGTTCAAATCCCGGACGAGCCCGTGAAATACCTTTTTATTATTTTATGTCTTTTAGACCGGGAAACAAACATAAATAAATATTCTATTTCATAATCTCTACACTATATTCGTATTTTTATATTTAATTTTCGCGCCATCTGTTGCTTCTCTGTGACGTGTACTTCAGCAATTTGTCCTTTCAGCATATATCAAGTATTCCGGCTCTTATCTCGCACATAACCTAATACTGATAGTATTTTGCAAAGAAATGCATGAAATATGTAATGTTTAATTAGGTGATAATAAATCGAGCGCAAAATAATTCATGGTTGTAATCTTAGATAAGTATTTGATAATCGCATAACAACGAATAAAATTGCATCACAACTATGATGAAAAATGTATTGTTTATTCGCTTAAAGTTGTATTTAAATAAATAAAAATTTATGAGGAACGCTCTACTGATCCCATTAATCCAACACGCGGTTCATTTTATAATACAGGGAACGAATCTATTTTTAACTTGTATAGGTGTATTTATTTTAGTACAACGTTGTGGTCGTTTTGGAATAGTAAATTGTCTGCATTTATTCAAATTTATAAAGAGCGAGATGCAGAAATGTACGCAATAATTGGCGGGAAAATATATAAAATATAATATACTTTACCAGACCCTAAATCCTCTCTCACAGCTAGAGCGCAAAGCAATGAATGCGCTATGTCGAAATATGGGTACATTTTCAGTTTAATGATCTGATTGGCCAGGTCTAAGAATGCTTCGGGATCCATGGTGATTGTTTTTAAGTAGCTTCGAGGTTAAAATTTGCGGATTTCTGTACACTAAACACCGACGAGTGCGTGACACTATGTGTCCGCGACCAACCGCGGGCGACGTTGCCGCGAGACTGGCAGCTGGCTAAAAGCTAAATATCTAGCCGAAGAAAGATAATTTTTTTGGATTATTTTGGTCAGCAGTACGCGCTCGCTTCGGCCCGAACATTCTGTCACGGTGGACATTTGGTACGTTTAAAATTTATTATTTTTTTATTAAGTCGATATTCAATCGAGTACTGATTATGATTCAAAATTTCGAGACAAGATGTCAAGTTTCCGTAGTGTAGCGGTTATCACGTGTGCTTCACACGCACAAGGTCCCCGGTTCGATCCCGGGCGGAAACAGTCTCTTTTTTATTTTTCTTGTAAAAAAGAATTTTATGAACAAATTTATACACAAAAATAATTTAAAACAAGTGATAAAATCCTACAATTATAACAAATTCACTACAGCCCAAGACACGTAAAAAAATAATTGTCGTCGAAAAAATGCTTAGTTATCTATATAGTATTATAACATGTTCAAGTACTTATTACATAACTAGCACATAATAATAATATGTTTGCGAACAGGTTATAAATGCTACCTAAAATTTGCAACGATCATGCAACGATTGTATTGTATTACGGAATTATAAACGTAATTAGTACAAGATTGACCAAATATAAAATAATATGTAAAAATATTCATGTAAAGTTTTACATGCTTGCGAAGTTTTTTTAAACTATTTTGAACATTAATTCTTTGTAATGACGATACATTCGATATTTGATAACCCATTGACCTTCCCTCATTTAAAAATTCATAATGATCATAATAATTAATTATCTACAGGGGGTCATTTTTATTCGTAATTAATAGAAAGCTACTTTTTGTGGTACGGATATTATTATTGTAAATAAAGAAAAAGGTTTGAAATCTTAACTTATTAGTTTTTAATTTATATATACTTTTTTGTAGATACTTTAATAAAGTAAATTTACTATGTATAAAAAGTTTCAATACCTACCGATATTTTCTATATTCTAATCTTAAAACTAGCAAAAAAGTAAAGAATAAAACACTCAATAATTTCATAATTTTATTACAAATAAATACAAACATTATCACTTACAAAAATAAATTATTTATATTATGATATTTCGAGAAAATCGTTAAAAATATGTTGCAGTTAATTTCTCGTCAGTCTTATAGATACGACACAGCCAAAGCTTTGGGAAAATAGCAAGCCAGTATGTTTACATAAGTTATAATATACAGCACAACTGAACCGTTTTTATTAAGATTCCAATAACTGAGTAGGCTAATTTTTTTTTAAGAAAATGCATTTTTATTTAACAAGTATTTTCAGATGATAACAACATGTTTTAGCAATTGAAAGCGTTCACAAGGCACAAAATTGAAAGGCTTCAAACTATAACTTCATTAATTTTAAAAAGCTACCTTAGTTACTTAATTTAATTTCAATTACAATATTGTGAACTGATTACTTTTATTACTTAAACTTGAAAATTAATAAACTATGAAACAATCCAAATTCAACCTTAGGTACGTATCATACTTACGTAAAACAGATTGGTTACAAGCCCTACTACCTACTAAAATAATCGAATAATTTTAAATATTCCGTGTCTTATTCTATGTATTTTATGTATTTTGGGTATGAACAAAAAGTGTTATGAGGAAATTGTCATTTCGATATTAACACTTATGAAAGTATAAGAGGAAACATAGTCTAACTTAGTGTTGATGATAATTTTAATTTTAATCTTTGCTGATATGCTTATTACTCATCCTCCACATCAAATGGAAAAATATAAAGAAATGTTATTATGAGAAGAAAATAGATATACATACAAATGAAAACATTGTAAAATTGTCAGGAATTATTTAGTCAGTAATATAGACATTTTTAAGATACTTGAAATAAATATAATTTTGTAACAAACATTCGTTAGGTATTATATCATATTCCTGCAAGAAATAATTTTTTGATTAGATATCAAATTACCTTACGTATTGTTGTTTTCTTATCTCTTAATCTGAAATTTGTTCGCTCTATACAACAATGGCCGTAAACACATAACAAATTAAAATTGTAAGCAATAAGTAAAGAATTGAGTTAAATATAAAATATAATTTTTAAAGATCCTTTTCTGTCACGTTCATAAGAAAATTAAACCAACAGAAAATTAATTAAAAGTTTTAAAGTTTAAAGATTATTTATTGATATAACTTAATTTAATATAAAATATTACAGAATCGTTTTTCGTTATATAGTACACTGATTTACATTAGTGTGCCTGTCTAGCCTTACCACTTTTGTAAATAAAATATGCATTAAATTTATCAAAAAAAAAAAACATTAAAATTCAAAAATAATTTTTAGTAACAATAAATCTCAACAAACAATAGCTGCCTTTAGTTTAAATTACTATTTTTCTTTTATTTTTAAAAAGGACCCGCCTCTATCCTCTATGAAAAATAAATTTGCGTTAGATATGACAATATTAAATTTAAATCAGACACATAAAAATATAACATTTTTGTAATTGACATAATAACGAGATTCATTATCATAATAAAAAAATAATTCTAGCAACTAATTTTTGTTCAATGTATGGTATAAATAAATGACTTAACTTTCTTCCATCATACAATACCATAATATTAAAAAAAAAATGTTTATGAGTAAAATTAAGAATTAGTTTTTTTTTTTAATAGCAATTCTGTCATATGGTATTGTCTATGGAAACTTATCGTTTAGGAACCATAAATATAGCTTAAAAATTAACACCTAAAATAAAAAATGATAAATATAGCTGTCTCTTTCTATTCTTTGAAAGTGTAATAAGTTAGAGTGAAAAAGCATGAGCTTAAAATTAAAATAGTTTTCAATTTTATTGAGCGTTGCTTAAATGCGTCTAAAATGGAGTGTAAATAAGTTATAAAAAAACAGTAAAAAGTTAGAATTTATAGTATAGCTTATAGATTAGTTTTTTTAAATTTGAGTTTTCAATATATTAACTCCCCTTCTGGAATCCTGGAAAAAATAAACACAATATTTATAAATGGATGAAAATCTATCGAAAATTTTTGCAAGTACTTAATGTTATCAATAAAAAAATTGAAAGTTCAAAGTTCTATTTAATAACATATTTATATATGTTATTATCTATTTCAATTCAAATTTTTCTGAAAGGTGCAATCAACTTATTTAAAGAGGCGTTTAATTAAGAGTGTAGCCCGTTTATTAAACGGCGCCATTTAAATAACTGCCTGAAAGGTGTTAAGCTACATCGTGGAGAAAAACCGATGTTTTTGTATTATTCTAGAACTTTAACATGTATAAATTTATTCAGGGCAATACCTTTCTTTGGCCGGCAATGTATAACTTCCATTTGCTGAAAAGAAATTATATATTTAGTGATATTACACACACTTTAAGATGTCAATGTGCTCAAGTCTGTTTAAATTGCACACACATTTCATACATTTGCCTTCCATCTATATATATAAAACTCAAAAGTGACTGATATAGTGATCTATCAACGCACAGCCCAAACCACTGGACGTATCGGGCTGAAATTTGGCATGCAGGTAGATGTTAGGACGTAGGCATCCGCTAAGAAAGGATTTCTCGAAATTCTTGCGGGAACGGGGAAAAACGGGGATGCACGTACAAAGTCGTGGGCGGAAGCTAGTTTGAAAAATAAAGTTTGTTAGAGCGATTCCATCCTATAAAAATTTAGCCCAATGATCAATGTAATAAAAGTACAGGTTATAAATTTAATACATTTTAAAAAAAAATTCCCGGTTGTGGAAAGTTAATTTTCGGAAAATTTTGAAGTTGAGTTCAAAGCTTCGTTTCGAGTTTGAGTTTTGAATTTGGTCAACTCACCAATTTTATGATTCTGTCCATTCCGTTCACTTTGTATAAAGTTCAATATTGTGTTCACTTCACTCCTCTTATCCTCCCTTATCTCCCTTTTCTCTTCCCTCAACTCCCTTTTCTCTTCCCGTACCTCCACTAACTCCCTTTCTGGCGTGGAAGTATGTAATGTGGAACTGTTGTTTGACTCTCTGTAGAACTCTTGATCAGATTCTGTGTATTCTGATTCGCTTTTGAGGCTCGCTGCGTTTGTTAACTGTAATAGGGAAAATTTAGAATTATAATATTTAGGATATACTTGAACTGTATTTTAGTGCCTACTCCATTGTATTGTGAATTATAATCTGAGATTAATATTATCTCGAGAACGGCTCGATAAATTCGGCTAAATTTTTTAAAGTTTTTTGTTAAGGCCCAAGGATGGTTCTTAGTGAGAGAAAACACGAAAAAGAGGTGATAGTGCATTAAAAACCAATTTACTGAAAAAAACAGTGTGCATTTGTTTTACTCTAATGATTATAAAGTTCGTGATAAAAAAGTTCGTGCCAATTTCATGTTTAACTGCAAGGCATAAAGGCAAAGGAATTATGGCCATTAATTGAAATGTAACAAATAAATAATTGATTTTTACCTATCTTTACTTTAGAAATTGTTTGCTTATAATGTGATCTATTATGGCTTATACTTATTCCTTTGTTTATGTTTATTATAATATATCTACCTTCCTACTAATATTATCGGTCAATTAAGGAAAGCTGGCATGTTCACAGTACTCACACTTATGCAATTTCACTTACAGTATGTTCAAAAATAAATGCGACTCTAGTTTCATTTTAGACTTGAATTGTAAAATGGGTGCGTTGTAGATAAATATATGCAAATATAATTATGAAAGCTCTCATAATTTACCTGTAAAATTATAATTTAAAAGTAAATCAATTGATGAAGTTAATTATATATTCTAATAATAATCAATTGGATAAAAGTATTAATAATCATTCAATTATCAAATAATAATTAAATTTCAGGTCATAAAAACAATACAAATAACACGTGCGCTCACTCCCAACACACGGATGGTTGTTTTGATAATGATTTAAATAACGGACGTCTTCTGCAGTTGCGGAGCAGTCTTGTCCTGACTTTGGTCGAGTAAAGATATCTAAGAAATATTATATTTGTAGTAAGTACGTAATACCTACCAATACGCGCTAACAAATATGTGTTACATGTTTATTGTATAATTTTCACATTATTGGTTTTAAACTCAAACTCAAACATTTATACAATTAGACTTCTTCTAGAAGCACTTTTGAATCGTCATAACAGTTTAACAGTTTTAACATTTACCACCAATTCAGAAAGCAGTATCTATAGAGAAGAAGAAGAATCTATTTAATCATAATCGTAATCTTCTACTTCACTGAAACTTTCATCGCTCGAAGAACTCGCCGTCGGAATTTCTTAATGTTATTATAAATGAGTCAGTGTAATTATCTACTTTTGGTTCTAATTGAATATATTTTTCCTCATGTTCTCGCGTCTTTCTCCAAATGTCACTAAACATATCCAGACTAATAGCATTTGCTTCCTTTCTAAATAATTCTTCCACAGTTTTCAAGTTAAAGTTCACATTTTGTGATGCTACTTTCCCTTTAATTATGCCAGTATGTTCTGGATGGTATGGTGGAAGGCGCAATACACTATGTCCATGATCTTTGAGGATTGCATCAAGTAAAAATTGTGTATAGTTTGGCTTATTTTTTTTAATAATGTGATAACTCTGATTATTAATTAGTAATTTGATTTTTGAAAAAAAAAATGCCGATTTTAGTCAAAATTTATATTTTTATAACAAGATCCTTATCATCCAATTTCCACCTTGGTGAGAAAAATTGACATTTCAAATGAAAATGAACAAAAAATTAAATGATTTTATTAAATACTGTAAAATAGTCTATAATTCTTCCATTTACTGTATCACAAAATTCTTCATAGATTTTTAGATATTCGTACTACACCAATTACATCACCCTGTATTTATAAACAATTGCAAAATATGACACATACATAGGCCGGGAGATACTGACACAAAATTTCGGGTCATTTGTAACAGAATGGCGGTTCTACAGAGGTCTTATTACGCAATGACTAAAAGAAAAATGATGGTCAGAACGCTGGTACCGGCGGACTAGTCGCGTGGGCGTTAGTCGAACTCGTCGGATAAATAGCGAAAGTCAAACGATTTGTAACACAAAAATTTTTGAATTTACCGATAGCCCATAAAAAAGATGTAGGCGGTAGTGCGGTTTGGAATCGGAATCGGAATTGGAATTTGGAAGCGGTTTGGAATCGTCCGAAAAGTATGGCATGGCGATTTTAGTAAATGGCTGCACGACGATGGTTACCTGTGCAAAAGTTAGCCCGGTACAAATGGTTGAATTGTTTTTTTTAAATCAACGCATTCACGTCGGTATGGCGGACTGTAAGTCACATCGTAAAAGTATGGCATGACACTACCGCCTACATCTTTTTTAAGGGCTATCGGTAAATTCTAAAATTTTTGTGTTACAAATCGTTGGACTTTCGCTATTTATCCGACGAGTGTGACTAACGCCCACGCGACTAGTCCGCCGGTACCAGCGTTCTGACCATCATTTTTCTTTTTGTCATTGCGTACTAAGACCCCTCTAGACCGCCATCCTGTTACAAATGACCCGAAATTTTGTGTCAGTATCTCCCGGCCTAACATGTGCAATGTGTAAATGTGTTGACGTTCCAGCTCTTCTTAATGGGCCTATATAAATGCTTATGTTTGTGAGGATGGATGTAAGTGTATGTGATGTTTGTTACTCTTTCTTGCAAATACTACTGAACCGATTACAATGAAATTTAGCACACATATAGAGGGTAACTTGGATTAACACATAGGATAGGTTTTTATCCGGAAATCCCAGGGGAACGGGAACGATGCGGGTTTTTCTTTGAAGACGCGGGTTTTTCTTTGAAGACGCGGGCGAAGCCGCGGGCAGAAAGCTAGTCAATTATAAATCTTTCTTTTCCAAAAATACCCACCGTATAGCTGGAAGATTCATCGGAATCAGCATCCAAATCGACCATCATCTTCTCAATGAGTCGCTCCATGCTCGTCTCACTCGTGGACGCCATAGGACTAGCTGATTGACGACCGCGTTTTGTGCGTTTTACTACCTGTAATATAGAGGAATAGTTGTTTTATTAGTTACACAGGAAATTGACAAAAAAAAACATATACAAAAGTAAGTAAAACACATTTTTTGTTGATTATAGTGCAAATATACAGATATTTTTTTTAATAAATAACTATTTTATAAAAAAAAATACTAATTGTTTAATCACTTTCACACAAAATTAATAAAAAACTATCAAGAATATTAAAACATAAAAAACACATTTTTTGTTAAGTGTGGTGCGATAAAAGTGCAAATACTTCAAAATACACAATTTAATGCATAGTTAAACGAATCACTACATCAAGTAGTAAATATCACAAACATTGAAAATAAGAATATTCATAGCCGGTTTCACCACATGTTGAAAATGTATCTTTATTGACAAAAAAAAATTTTTTGCACAAATGTTCATACATCATTTGTATACTTGTCATATAACTTGAACAAGAAACCAGAACTTATTCGTAATTTACGTCGTGGTTATCTTGCTTGCGCGGTGTTATTATTTTCTGGAACTTATCTATCGGATATGCTAACCAGCACATATCAGCAACTTACCAGCACCTCATCATTATTGCTCGCTTGCGTGGTATTATTATTTGCATAATGATGTCTTCGGAAGCACATAGTAAACTGAAAGAGCGAATATAAGCTGCTCCTCCAGGATTCGGTCGTGTTCTCGCTTCGCGCGCGCATCATACGCGTGCCTTGGTACTTTAGCGTGCGTAGATAGCGGCGCTTGCTTTGTATGAAGGATACCTTGAAAAAAAAATCTCGTATTAATACGACTCAAGAATTCTAAATTGAGGCACAGAAGCAAAAAATGAAATTTTCAAGATTTGCAGCTTTGTAAAACTGGAATTTTAAAACGAAATATGTATAATAACGAAATCTATGTTTTTGTGATAAATTTAGATGGTTTCATTGGGTATGTTCAAGGAGGTGTTTTGTGTGAAAAAAAAAATTAAAAGTTTTTTTTGTATGTTTTAGAAATTAAACAAATTTAACAGATTTTTAATGCGATGTATTCATTGTATTATATAACGGGGAGGCTTTAATCTTTGGACTCCCAGTAACCACATTAAAAAAAAAAATACAGTAAAACTTCATTAAAAGCACTTACCATATCAGCAGACCTGAACGGTGGTTTCCCGAACGCCAAATTGATGAGGGATATTGACTCTCTGGTAACTCGAAGTAGTATGAGCAGCATCAGAAAGAACACCCACGGCAAGGGTCTGATCAATTGTGGTTGATGCCTTTCATCTTGATCCACTGGAAAGAGCAATAACAGAATCAATTGCTGAATATTAGTAGCAGTAGTATTAGTAAGTCGTTTTTCGTTCTTAATCTAGTTCTAATTTTCGAGACCCGACTATAAGTTTCACGCAGTTCGCTGAGAGCCGCGGTTCGCAACAAACGTGTTTGTCGAGTGTATTTACCTACTGTTGATATTTTAACTACGAATAAAACGTTTCGTTCCGCTCGAACGGTTCGTGCGTTATCAAATGGATGCATTCGATAATGCACCTTATTTACTATGGAGGAAGACATAATTGTCGAGAATATCGAACATACTAACATTTTAATTCAACAAAATGTTGAGAATTCCGAGAATTGTTTATTAGAAAATATGATTCAACAAAACGATATGGACAATTCAAATGAATTGGAAGAGGCCAGTTCACGGCCAAATAAGCGAGCTCGGGAAGTTGATGAAGAGGAGATGTGGGTTACAGTAGGTAGAAATGGAAAGAGGTTAGCCCAGAAAATTGGTCTGTACATAAATAGTTCCGAGAAGCTGCCTAAGCAGTTTACATTTGCTAAATTGCTAGAAGAGAACAACATCAGTAGTGTGAGCCGCATTAAGTATATTAACCCTTATAAAATATTTATTCAGTTTGAAAAGTCTGAAAGTGCGGAAGAACTAATCAATTGTAAGTCTCTGCAGGAGCTTGGCTGGAGGTTTCAAAAGCCGCTCGAGGTTGTAGTATCTTATGGTGTAATTAAGAATGTTGAAGCAGATTTGAGCGAGAAAGAAATATTAGACATTATCTCGAGCAGCAGTGATATTATTTCAGTCAAACGATTAAAACGAAGAAATAATACTGGTAATGGATGGGAAGAGAGTGAATCGGTCCGCTTGGGATTTAAGGGTTAATCATTACCAGCATATGTATACATCTATGGGATGAAAATAAATGTGGATCCATACGTATTTCCAGTTACTCAATGTTCTAAGTGCTGGAGATTTGGGCATGTTCTACGTGCCTGTCCAAACAAGAAAATAGTGTGTCCCAAGTGTGGTAAGAATCATGGGAACTGTGAAACTACTGCATTTAGGTGTGTCAACTGTACGGGGAACCATATATCTATGGACAGATCGTGCGGGGTGTTCTTGAAGGAGAAACGACTGAGGGCTATAATGGCCGAGTTCAACTGTTCTTACAGAAAGGCGTTGCAAGTATATGTTCCTCCTGAACCTGCTCCACTAAGTGATGAACAATTGATGCCCCCAATATCGGCATTACCCAATCAGCTAGCTGCGTCCATATCTGAGGCCACACAATCTCAGGATACTAACTCGACTACTTACGCAAGCGTGGCACGCACTCCCAAACGATCCAGTGTCAATCAGCATCAACGGAACGTACCTCAACCCGTGGAACAGACTCGTAAAAAAGAGAAGAGTAAGAGAAAGAAACTAAGCCAGGATGAAGTATTTAATTGGGATGTTTCTTCAGACTCAGAAGCAATAAATAATGATGAAGACGGTGAATCGGAAAACGAAGAGCAATCCAAAAATGAAAAAAAAGAGAGAAGAGAGAGAATGAGATCTACGTTAAATTATAGACAATTACTGACAAAACTATATGCGTTAGTAACTAACTCGGAAGTAGATTTGAAAAACAAAATTATCCAAGGAGTGACAATAGGTATTGAGTGGTTGACATCTGTAGTAGGACAGTATATACGTAGTTTTCCTTTCAAAAATATGTTTAGCTCATTATGGGTATAAACAAAATAAATATTATTCAATGGAATGCACAAAGTATAAGAGCTAAGCGTACAGAACTTGACCTGTTATTAAGTACAGAAAAAATTCATATAGCAGCTGTGTGTGAAACGTGGCTGAATAACGAGATTATGTTTAAGATAAGTGGTTTTAATATATTCCGTCATGATCGAGAAGATTCGTATGGAGGTGTAGCCATTATAACTCACAATTCTATCAAAGCCCAATTACTGCCAGTACAACTGTCTAACTCAAACATTGAAGTAGTAGCTATCAAAATTTTCAATTGTAAATATATTGAGTACATAATCTCCGTTTATTGCTCACCGTCAATACGAACTTCTCAACATGATTGGGATGAACGGTTTTCTATTTGTAGTCAAAAAACTATTATACTGGGTGATTTTAATGGTCACCATGTAAGTTGGTCATGTAAGACAGATCCGAGGGGTAACAATATTTTTGACTCTTTAATAGAAAGTAATTTTGTGTCGCTTAATGATGGACGACCTACGCGAATAAAATATGTTAACGGAAGCTTACAGGAATCTTCACCGGATATTTCAATTGTATCGTCAGATATAATAATGCATTTAGATTGGAATGTGACGAATGAATCACTAGGTAGCGATCACTTGATAGTCAAAATTAATATTTCATACACGAATACATCGCCGAGTTATATTAAAAAAAGAAATTATAAAAAAGCAGACTGGATAGAATACCGTAAATATATTGAACGTAACATTTCAAATTTCCATATAATTGAAGATGAACCGCAAAAAAGTTATGACCTATTTCTTAGCATTATTGATGGAGCCGCTGATGCTCATATTCCTTTTTATAAAATTAGTCATGATCCCACAAAACGTTTTATTCCTAAGCCTTATTGGACTCCTAACCTCTCAAAGGTAGTTGCAGAAAGACGTCTGGCTCTTACTTTATTTAGAAAAAATCCAATTCCTGCTAATTTGAATAAATTAAAGGAACGCATTAGTATTGCCCAAAGATTAATTAGACAGGCCAGAAATGAAGCATTTTCCAAGTTTTGTTCCTCACTTGACGAAACTACCTCTGTAAATGAGCTATGGCGTAAGATGAGGTGGTTAAAAGGCCATAAAATGTCCAAGTCTCATGTAGGCGAAGGCTTAGCCAATGATCTTCTGCATAGCTTGTCACCAGATTTTGTATGTTCAAAGCATCCAATTTTTTCCTCGAAGAATATAAAGATAGAATCATCCTTTTCACTTAATGAACTTAAAAGATGCATTAAAAATAAAGATACTGCACCCGGAGACGATCAGATATCATATTCAATGATTAAACACCTACCAGAAAATGCATTAATAATCTTACTGGAGTTATACAATTTATTTTTCACACTCAGTTTCGTTCCTTATCAATGGCGTGAAATTTATGTTATTCCCATTCCTAAAGTCGGTCGCGATCCCTCTTCAGTTTCAGCGCTAAGACCAATTTCTCTTATGTCCTGCTTTAGTAAGATCTTACATTCTATGTTGAGGAACAGGTTAGAATGGTTAGTTGAAGGTAAAAATCTATTTCATGAGGAGACTACGGGCTTTCGAAAAACTAAATCTTGTCTCGATAATCTCACTAATCTAGTGAGTAGAATTAAGCTAGGATTTTCCAAAAATTTACTAACAGGTGGATGTTTTATTGACATTGAAAATGCTAATAACAACGTTGACATTAAAGCACTTCTTTTAATTTTGGATCAGCTCGGTGCTGGCTCAAAACTTTGTAAATATTTATGGACTTTTTTGAAGGAGAGAAATATTAATATAAAGATCGACAATACTACATTATCCCGAAGTACAGGACGAGGTTTGGCTCAGGGAGACCCATTGTCCCCTCTATTATTTAATATTGCAACTCTCCAGGTTAGCAAACAGATTTCTAATGTTATGATTTCTCAGTATGCTGATGACTATGTTTTGTATATTTCGGGAAAAAATGTTGAGTATGTATCTAGGGAATTGCAAATAGCTTTAAACAAAATAAACAATTTACTTGGTGAGTTAGGTTTAGATATTTCTCCAACTAAAACTAAGCTTTGCATTTTCAAAAGAGGTGTCAATAGACAACAAATGTTTCTTAATATAAATAATACTACAATCGAAGTAGTTAGTGCTGTTAAATACTTGGGAATGTGGTTAGATCAGTCTTTAAAGTGGAATATACATATTCAAAACTTGGGCAATAAAATATCTAGATACTTAAATATTATCAAAATTCTGGCTGGGGCATCATGGGGTGTTCATCCCAGACAACTTAGAAGATTGTACATTGCTATAATAAGGAGTAGACTAGACTATGGATGTTTTTTATATGATAATAGCTACCAGAAGTATACAAGTAAATTAGATAAGATACAAAATCAAGCAATGAGGGTAATCGGTGGTTTTATAAGAACTACTCCAATACATGCCATGGAGAGTGAACTTAGCCTCTCTCCATTGCATGTACGGAGGGCGTATTTAGGTGGTAAATTTCTACTAAAAGCCAAAGCTCGATCAAATAATGTAACTAATCATATATTAGAAGAATTATATACATTTAAAGATAACAATTATTGGCGTAATAAAAAGAAGCCATTACTTGTAATTCTGTATGAAAAATTATCTAACATAAATATTTATAATACTCGGCAATTGGAGATGTTTTCAATGGATACCTGGGTCACTAATATAAATTTAGATAATATAGTTTATGTTGATATTCCTAGTATAATTAGTGCCAAACGAAATTATAGCTCATTAGATTTAAACTTAGCATGTATGGATTTAATTAATAAGCAATATTTTAATTATTATAAAATATTCACTGACGGCTCCAAGGAGGGGGAGGGGGTCGGTTCTGCATTCTACGACATCCAATGCGATATAAATTTAAAACTAAAAATTAATAACAATTACTGTTGTATATAGAGCAGGCTCCAAGGAGATGTTCGTTTGCAAAAATAGCGGACCTAAATCTGACTTCTGATATATATTGTATAGGTCCCAGACATCCTATAGACAGATGTTGCCAACCAGTTTTGTGGTCCCCCTGCCCGCACCCCGGTAATTAAATATGGCATACAAAGAAAAAAATAAAAATTTCCAAAACATGCCGTGTGGGGTATCAAATGAAAGAGCTTATTGAGTAGATCACGAATATATAGCATACTATATACATTTCTTACACTTTCTCTAAGATTTTTTAGAAAATTTACGAAAATGGTCCATTTTTGAGTTAACTTTAAACCACTATAGATTGAAAACTCATGAATATATTTTTTAAATTATTATTTTAAATAATTAACAATAGTCCATTGTTTATGATTCAATAGTTCGTAATATAATATAAGTGAGCTATGTGGTGGATTTGATGAAAATAACTATATACTATATGAACTTGAAAATATACTCGCCATCTTTGAATGCTCCCCCCACTCCCCCATGCAACTATTTCACTGTACGAAATATTGAATCGTAAACAATGGACTATTGTTAATTATTTAAAATAATAATTTAAAAAATATATTCATGAGTTTTCAATCTATAGTGGTTTAAAGTTAACTCAAAAATGGACCATTTTCGTAAATTTTCTAAAAAATCTTAGAGAAAGTGTAAGAAATGTATATAGTATGCTATATATTCGTGATCTACTCAATAAGCTCTTTCATTTGATACCCCACACGGCATGTTTTGGAAATTTTTATTTTTTTCTTTGTATGCCATATTTAATTACCGGGGTGCGGGCAGGGGGACCACAAAACTGGTTGGCAACATCTGTCTATAGGATGTCTGGGATCTATAAAATATATATCAGAAGTCAGATTTAGGTCCGCGATTTTTGCAAACGAAACTCCACTGAGAGTCCGGTCTAATAATGGAAGCAGAACTTATATCAATTTGTGAGGCTCTGTCCTACGCAACTTCGTTAGTCCAAAATAATATTGTGATATTCAGTGACTCCAAAAGCGCGTTGCAGCATTTAATCCGTTGTACTTTGGGCCTACCAGGTACCCCTATAGCTTACACCATTTTAAGTCACATTTTAAATTTAACTGGTAATTCCAAAACTATTAAATTACAGTGGATTCCATCACATTGTGGACTTGAACATAACGAGCGAGTAGATATGTTGGCTAAACAGGCTATTTCAGATGGAGTGGATTATAATATGTTACCCTATTACTCGAATTGCATTTGTTTAATTAAAAAAATGGTTGCCTGTAAAGTCGGTTTTACGGGCGAAGATTTTACGTGACAACGTCTTTTTCTCGATCATAGTTGAGTGGGAGAGAGACGCAAGGCATTCGGCGGGCCTCTCTCTCGTTCGGTGACTCATCGTAACGTTACCGAGCGTTACACTTTTTCATAAGTGACTCCCAGTCGCAACCTAATTTAAGACGTTGTCACGTCAAAACTACTGCTATAATCTATGGAAAGAATATTTTGATGCGCGTTCAAAAGAAAAAGGCATATGGTATAAAACTGTCCAGCCACAGCCGCTCAGGATTCCATGGTTTGAGCATCACAGGTTTTGTAGACAGGACATAGTTGTGATTATGAGGCTGCGTACCGGGCATGTCCCATCAAATAAGTTTGCGTTTCTGATGAAGAAGGTCTTGTCACCGAATTGTGAGCAATGCGGTGTTCCAGAGGACCTAACGCATGTATTGATGAAATGTTCCCGTAATGCAGCCTACCGATTATCCGAGTGTAGCAATATATTAAAAACGTTTGCTGACATTAACATTATTTTATCTAACCCCCATGCCAAAGAAATAAAACTTATCATCAAATTATATAAAATAAGGTTCGCCTCGGATCAGTCTCCTTAAAGTAGCTAGATATAATTATTCAATTACTGAATTTATGTATAAGCGTGTAAAATAGTTATAAGTATGTGTGTACCTGAGCGACATATTCATATTGTGATTAAGCTCGTTAAATAAAGATTTAAAAAAAAAAAAAAAAAAAAAAGTTTCACGCGTTATTTTAAATTTAGTTAGTAAATGGCAAAATATACATCATCAGATAATAACCCAGTCTACATATTAATTTTTATGCCCGCTCTTGCATTTTTATGCCAGTGTCTACCTAAGTAGGTACCTAGTGAATAACTTTGACTTCTATATGCAATATGGCAAGTATGATGTGCCTACCTTAACTTTAACTTACATGGAGGTGGAATTGCCCATCGAGCACACTTCTCGAAGGTCCACAGCAACTTGTCGACGTACTCGAGGCAGGTCTGCCCAAGACGGTAGCTCGCCGGGTGTTCCACTACCCTACCCACCACCTCTTTGACGAACGATAACATTTCTTACTACCTATTAGAGAAACACTTACATGGTGGTGGAACTGCCCATCGAGCACACTTCTCGAAGGTCCACAGCAGCTTGTCGACGTACTTGAGGCAGGTCTGCCCCAGCCGGTAGCTCGCTGCGTGCTCCACTACCCCGCTCACCACCTCTTTGACGAACGATAGTATTTCCATAACTGGAAAATGGTATTAAATGATAAGTAAAGTACAATATATTATATATTATTGTGTAGCTTATTTTAAAATGGTTTTTGTACAAATATTCACTGTATGGAATTAAGTTTCGTGCCCAAACAACGCCAAATGGACTCTGTTGAACCTATTTAATTGTGCGTGGGACTATAATTTATAACTATTCATTTTTTCAAACATTATTGATTACTCTTCTATATACTAATAATATGTAATTTAAAGAAGTACTACATACTTACAAATTCTTATTTAAAAAAAAAACCGGGCATCTGCCCGGCTAACGCCTACAATCTTTAGCCGAAAAAGTTATCCAATATGATAAACCGCTTTTATAACGTAATAAAAAAATTATATTAAATATTGGCATCAATATTTATTTACATTATCTTTTTACGACCACAGCTTCCTTACATATATTTTATATAAATTCGTCACCGGACTTATATTTTACGCCTTCCTTCATATCAATAAAGATTCGAATAATCAATAATTTTAGTATTATCGACACAAATATAAATACGTAGATATTTAATATAATTTATAAACTAACCTATGAAAAGATTACCCTATATCAAAATTAATTGCGAGTGTGGAAAAATGTTCGAATATAAGAACTCAACAAACTATAACAAAAGTATTTTGTGTTTTAAATCAAGGTATCGGTATGGCATATTTTACTCAAACACCGGCTGTTTGAAAATTGAAACTTTTTAACAAATTCAATCCAAAATCATACTTTTAAAGATTAATTCGATTAAAACGATTCTAAAGTACTTTTGAAAGAAGACAAATATTTGGTGTTGAAATATTTGTCTTCTTTCAAAAGTAGGTACTTTAGAATTGTTAAAGTATAAACCAACCTAGCTACTTACCACTAGTTTGTAAAGCAGTATCTACAGACTAACCGGCACACTACCATTCATACCATTAGTAAAATTATGATACGATTCAAACGTTATAACATAGCCGTCGTACTTTCTAGAAATTGTCAACCAACACGCATCATAGTAAATACTAAACAGTTATCTAACGATAAAAATATTTAGAATGTTGTAACAAAGTTCAAAAGTTACACAGAGGGTAGAGATAAATATAACCGCGTGTAAATTAATGAAAAATGTTTCCGACTGTGGCTAATTAGTTATTAGTCTACTAGACTCGATATAAAGGTGAATAATATCCTATCCTATCCTACTATCCTATAAATGCGAAAGTTTGTGAGGATGTGTGTGTGTTTGTTACTCTTTCACGCAAATACTACAGAACCGATTACAATGAAATTAAGCACACATATAGAGGGTAACTTGGATTAACACATAGGGTAGGTTTTATCCCGGAAATCCCACGGGAACGGGCACTATGGGGGTTTTTATTTGAAAACGCGGGCGGAGCCGCGGGCGGAAAGCTTGTATGCTATTATGGGCAAATTACAATCGATAAATTGGTGCAATATCTTTACTTATCACTTTTTACGCAGTGGGTCGTCTTCTCTTCCTTGAGTGTTCCTATAGTTAACGTGTATATAAGTCCTTCTAATATTATAAATGCGAAAGTTTGTGAGGATCACGATTCGCGGGAAAATCACTGAATAAATTTTGATAATACTTAGCAGTGATGTAGCTTATGTCTCAGAACAACACATAAGCATTTAAAATGCTCGATTTTTTCTGCGGATTCATACGCGGGTGAAACCATGTTGTTTACATATATGGATGTTGTTATACTAGCACAATATTACAATGCAGATTTGTAGAATGTATATATATATTATAAATGTAGTGGTAAGCAGGTGGGCCGTTAGAATGTGGTCGAATTTCGACCACAGAAATCTTAGTCTTATTACATCAATAATGAAGTTGTTAGGCGAAGAATTTCAATGTGCTGAGATAAGATTTAAAACACGATGGCGTGTGTCAAGAAATAATAAGTGTGTCATAAAAAGTACAATGTTCAACTGTTCAAGTAGATAGAACAACGAATAACAAATAATGATAAGCAAGTGTGAAAATTGTCAACAATGCTTTCATAGTTAATAAAAATAGAGTTTTAAATTTTTGAAGTGAAAACTTCTTTAGCGGCGTTGGGTATAAAATCTTAAACTCGCGTCAGGACACGTGACCTGATCGAAAAAGCGTAAGACGGATGGATATCAAACATGCTCAACGTTAATAACATGTCAAGTTTTCACTTCTGCCGGCACTCCCGGAGTGCAACCCGTCTTTTCTCCCTTATAAATGTTTACAATTGACCAATTTTTTTCAACAAACAACACAATCAATTGAGTCTAGAATTATGAAATCTAATATTATTCATACTAACATGGCGATAAATTATTGTTTTTATTAAATTTGTTATACAATCGGCAATACTACACAAAAATACAAAATGAGACACTCTGTAATCTGTATTCTGTACATCGTATTGTACCTATATAAACGATCACATAATATATTATATCCGTGTTAATTATGTTTGTTTACTAAACATTAATTAGTCTGCTTATGTATACCTTCAATTAAAATTATTATTTCGTAAGTACAAACACTTCACGTCTAGGCGAAGATAAACCCCACATCACACACACGCAAAAAAAATTAAGTAACTCCAATCATTACCTTTACACCGATTATTACGATCGGTTCTATCAAAACACATATATGTATTACAAAACATGTACAAAACATTAACGCATTATAAACTTCAAAACACACGTAGGTATTACCTATATTTTATACAACATGCGCGTACGCATCACAGTACGCATCTTATAAAAAAGTCGTATACAGATTTACCATAATGACTTCAAATTATAGACCCGGCAGCGTTTTTACATCCAAATAATTTCAATGCCAGAGCTTCATTCAATGCCAATTACTAGCGTATAAAGAACTAAGTGTGTTCTACGAATTTACATGTTATCTCATAGGGCATAGTACCGCCTACTATATTCACACGCTCTTAAATAAGTACCTATTCGGAATGTAATGTCTGAAATTATATTCGGGACAATTGGTATTTACCATAATTATAAAGACGGTTAACAAAGTCTGAGGTATGTTCTAGATCTAGAGATATTTATCTCTGGGAATACCAATGAAAGTATTAAATAAATATTAATTATTGTACTATTGTTTTAAGGTTTACTTAGTTTATAATCATTTTTTAATAAAGACTAAGTATAAAAAAATATGTTTTTCATTTTGGTGCATGCAGCTCATGAAAAAAAAACATGTTTTACATTGATAAAAAGGTGAACAAATAAGGAATTTTTGTGTAATTTATAAAGACTAATTATGTCGTTCTTCGATGCAATTATGAATAATAATAATAAGAAATAAGTACTATCTTGGTACTATCATATTATTTCTTGAATTAATATTCGTAAAAAGTAAGAAAATCGAAACATGTATAAAACTAATTGTATCTATAAATGAAATCAAAGAAAGGAAAAAAAATCGTACGAATCTCCCTTTATGACCAAAAATTATAAATATTAGGAAACATAAAAATTATCATACGATTGTGCGGAAACTAGGCATTTCAATCATTGGAAAAATGCAACACCATTTTCTGTTTACTGTTTTCATCTTTATTGCAATTATATAAATTAAAATACATATCTTTAAAATTTTATTTTCTTACCGTCTTTATTAAATTACTTCCGCTTCAAAAAATGTGCAAAAAATTACAATTTTTAAATACATTAATATTTTTTACCATATAAAATACCTACCAATCGAAATTACGTGTTATCACAAAAAAATATATATTAAATTTAAAATGCAAGCACAATTCGTTAAGATAAAAGCGGGTCACCTTTCCAATATTCGGTGGAACAACCCAGAGGCCTATTTTATAATATTTTATCGAAAAATATTGTTCACAAGGCACAATTACGATAATATCGATTATTTTCACTGCAGCACGACGATAACGTGCGCGGGCGTAGCGCGGACGTAAACATAGCATACGGGCTCCTTCATTGAGCATGAAAATAAGGGGAGCTGTCTGTGTGTTTGTCACTACATACATTTATTATCAGTTAGGAACCCAGTTTTTTCTTGCGTAACAAATTTTATTCTTTAATCGCACAAGGAGAACACAATGGTATTCGATTTTCTATTGAAATTTAAAAGTTCAAATACAAATATTAATACTACGAGCTGTTTTCTACATGTAGTTTAACTACTTACCTCTCATTTTTACACGCTTTATATTAGCTTCACCTGTATGTTTGTTTGTTTGTAACCGACTTCTTTGGGCGCGATTTTGACCCACTTTAAACGGCCAGATTTCGTTCAAACTTTGTAGATTTATTGAGGACCGATGACAATACACTAATTTGATAAAATTTTCAATTTTTTAGTTCGGTTTTCTATAAAAAGCGTGTTTTTTAGTTTTTTTAAACTATTATTATTATTATTTAACAGGTATATTCTTTCTTACAGTTGTAAGAAGCAGTAGTAACTATCACTGCTTCTAGTAATTCTCTTGGGCTCATTAATGAAAAATAAATAGTGTATAGACAAACTTAGCTGCTATAATACCAAAAACCAAGAGAAAATATAACAAAATACTCATTTATTTTACAAAAATTTGTTACGAAAGAAATACAGCTATGCATTAACAAGAAACGCCGAGTGTTATCACTAGTCAACAGCATTAATAAACACTACCAAATGTCAAAGGTTACTGCAATCAGGCTGATATGGAGACAGCCAAGACAAATATCTAAAAGTACTTAATTAATATTAAGTAGCAATGTTCACATTTCACATGCATTTCGTTTAAAGTCTAATTTGAAATAGTTAATTAAAAAAAGCTAATTGCGACCTTATCGCTAGGTAACAATCTCTATCAGGCAACCCTTAAAGTATAGAAAAGAAAAAAAAAAGACGTGTGGCACTCGGGGACTGCCGCGGTAAAGCTATTGCATGCTATGCATTCAAGCCACACCTCCGTGCCCGTCGGAGTGGGGAGCGAGAGGTTTTTTCGTTACGGAATTTCTGGATTCGGTCCCCGCGCTCAAGGCCCGCGATAGAAGCTATGCAATAGCTTAAAAATAATATGATAAACAATAAAAGTTCAATTACATTGGTATACAATACATGAAAATAAAGCACCGTATGTGTGTGTAAACTGTTTTTTTTTTGTATTTGTTTGTACAATGGAAGATAATTAAGAAAATTAATTATGTAATGATAATGCCATACCTCACATATACAAACATGTTTATCAAATTTACATGTACATATCAACTATTTGTATTCTAAAAGGAAATAATGTCAAGACATACATTTTCTTTCTTTATACATGTTAATTTATCAGTCTTGTTGTTTTTTCTAAGTACCTAATATTAGATTATTTGCTACCATATTTGGACTTTGTTAAACTTACAAGTGTTTCACATTATCCTCTTTATTACTAACTAGCCGCGCCGCGCGGTTTCACCCGTGTGGCTCCCCTCCTGTTGGTCTTAGCGTGATGATATATCCTTCCTCGATAAATGGGCTATCTAACACCGAAAGAATTTTTCAATCGGACCAGTAGTTCCCGAGATTAGCGCGTTTAAACAAACAAACTCTTCAGCTTTATAATATTAGTATAGATTTATAATTTATATATGTACTAACTACTAGTTGCTTAAAAAAGTCTACCAATGTGTAACTACTGCATGGTGCTGCAGTTACATACTGGTACACTTTTTACTCGTTTTTCATTTTTTTTTTAGTCGACATTATAAATTCGTAGTTGTAGTTCAGACGTTTACTAATGATAACAAATGATTTTTATTTAGGTAAATACATATATGTATGTACCAATGTACCGTTTTGATCCGCGAATAAAGAATTTTAGGCCGTGAATATAGGAAGTTTCACATTTTTTCCGCAAATGAAGGAAGCGTGAATAAGGAGCTTTTACTGTACATTAGTTTATCCACTATATTTGTTTGAATGTAATAAATATCAAATATATAAAATGTGAGTAAAAAAATGAATAAATCTAATGCCTGTGCAAATTTATGCTAATTGGTTTTGCAAAAAAAAACAAATTACCTATTTCATAGATATAAGAAATGGTCAGTATAAAAAATATGAATATTCTTTACAAGTATTTATTAAAATATTTTTTTTAAACCATTGCTGCTAATATGAAATATTTCATGTTTTACTTTTTATATCAGAAAATTATTGGGAAAAAATCAAATATCGAAAATATTAAGGTCATTAAAAATTTATAGTTAACTAGCGGTCCGCCCCGGCTTCGCCCGTGGTACATATGAAAAATAGATGTTGGCCGATTCTCAGACTTACCCGATATGCACAGAAAATTTCATGAGAATCGGTCCACCCGTTTCGGAGGAGTATGCAGACTAACATTGTGACACGAGAATTTTATATATAAGATTTCATAAAAATGGGGGTAGTTGTTATACAGCGTTTTTAGCTTCTCTGTAATTCTATTCTGTAAATTACAAATAAATGAAATACATAAACCTAATACTTATGAATTTCATTTTTTATGCTCCTTCAAGATTGAAAAATATAAAAAATTATCATCTTTAGGCTTCGCAACTATTACAGATTGAAGATATTATCCATTTTAATACTAACTTCAATTACACGGTCTCAGAAACGATACTCTGAATCCAATATAGGTTAAATAGTGGATTCCTAATATTATTGATTTACTTCAAATTTTCAATTGATAGATATTCTTTAAAGCTGGGTTCAAAAGAACATGTTCATCACTAGATAAGATTGAAGCAAACAAATTAAATTAATAGATTACATCCAAAATAAAAAAAAAGTTCAAAATTACTTACTGCAATAACTTAGGTGTCAAGAAGAGGCACAAAACTGCGTAGCGAATTAATTTGAAATTATAACTTCAACAGAACTCATTGAAGAATGCGTATCGTACAAACTTTCAATTAACTATTCATTGAAGAAACATAAATCGAATGAAACGAAATATTTGCTATATGTACCGCCAGTCGCTAGTAATAATTGATAATGACGTATTGACGTACTAGACATATTTTGACAAGTCGACAGATGAAAGAAGACATTTCATCTGTCAGAGTTTTGTATCTTTTTTTGATAAATTTTTATCTGGTTACTTATCCTTTAGGTATGATATTATTGCACACATGCGATTTCAAAAATTACATCAGAAATGAGACAAAAATGAAAAATATGCTGAAACAAGTAGCGGTCTTCGAACATGTACATTAACTTGCAATCTGTTTGATCACTTACCAACTACTGGTGGTCTTCCTAGAGATTTGTTCCAAACTTTGTACAAGTTAGGTTGTTGTGAAATATTTAGAGAAATTTTATTTGTTCTATCTGCTGTGGAGAGAAATTTCTGGATTATAATACGATCTCGAGCAGTGTGCCGCCCAGCCACATACATGGCACTGAGACATTTCGCGCCAAATTTAACTACAGTACATGTTTATGAACTTTTCCAAATAACATAATATTATAAGATCTCATCACAGAACTAGTGGATCTCATAACATGGCTAATCCAATCCCACAGGCTAATCCGATTAATCTGTAACTTAGATTTTATAAAATATTTAAAATATTTGTAAGAAATCCTTATCATTCAAGTTTCCGCAGTGGTCAGAAAAATTATGATTTTTATCCAAAACAAAAAAAAAATATAAATTATCCTGAATCCCACGATATTGATCATAATATGTGTATTTGTATGTGTATTATAATGGGATGACGATGATGATAAAATGAGTGTTTTATCAAAACCACATGTCATTTATTATGCAGGTCAATCATATTCGCATATTATGCAAATAATTAAACCAAAAAGTGTAGGACGATAGAAAAAATGTTTATTGCACATATAAGTTTTAAATTTGCATATTATTTACATTGTACATATCAAAACGTGAGATCTTTTGTTTCCCTTTTTTGCGTAGTCTCCCACATATTTTTGCGCACACAATTTCGAATATTATATTACTTTTTGATTGCAAAGTTATATAATCTAAGGTTGCTAATCGACTTGTAGCGACGACAAGCCAATTTACGAGTTACCGAATTTCAAGTGTAGTACCTACTAAGAAAGTTCACACCATCTGCATCGGTTCACACGGTAACTCGTATATAAACAGTTTGTGCGTTATGCATAGACAGTGACAGTCACGGGCTTGTCGGGACGCGGGTGGGTCGCATTAGGTCGAATATTAATTACATACGGATAAATATATGTAGTTAACGAAATATAACCTTTGCGTAGTTATTCATCTTTTATTACACCCGCACATAACAAGCCCCTACATTGGTGACTCCCGACGATTAGTGAACATTATAGTGAATTGCATAGATATCGTTTGTTTACAATTAAAAATGAATCCGGCAGTTCCAGTTAGAGCAGTTTCGTCGATACAGTTAACCCTTCTCGAGCAGTTAGCACAACTAAAGCAGCGGATAAACCAGCTGAAATGTGCAAGCTCGAGAGGCAAGTCGTTTAGCGGTCGAAAGTATGGAAATAGCACGCATCGTTCCGCATCGCAAAGTCACAATCGTGCAGGAAGCTCAAAACAGAGAAAACCAAATTGGTTATGTTTTTTCATTACTGCTTTAAGCATAACGCCAGATTGTACTATCTTCAACCTTGTGCGTGGCAGAAGCAGCAGGAGAGCCGACTAAAAAATGTTTTAATTTTACCAGTGTCGAAAAATAACCGATCCGCGAGTGAGTGTACTGTGTAGTGATTATAAACCTTACGCGGCAAACGGTAGTGTAATTAAGACATTTGGTACTAAGTTAATGACTTTAGATTTTAGTTTACGGCGACCGTATAAATGGTCATTTATCGCCGAGGTAACTCAAACTATGTTTTGGTTTATAAGGTGCAGATTTTTTAGCACCCTATAGGGCCGATGCATCGCTCGCACTTATGACGGACGCATCGGATACTCATGTAGGTTATTTTTCTAAGAATCCATCTAAGATTGAACGCAAGTATAGTACGTACGATAGGGAGTTATTAGCAATTTACTTAGCTATTCGTCATTTTCGGAATATGGTCGAAGGACGACAGTTAACGGTGTAGGTACACGGATCACAAACCATTAATTTACGCGTTTTCTAAAGTAAATAGCGAGAAAGAGTTACCCAGACGTACACGACACTTGATATTCATTATGAGTTCACAACGGTTACCTATCTTAATCTCGAATTTTTATATTCCGAATATCATAATCCCGAAAACGTTTGGACATTTTTTCATAACCCTGAATTTTAAAATTTCGAAGTTTTGTTTGCCATATAATCGCAACTCCGAATTTCATTTGCCCATTTCTTCATTTGTACGACGTTTTACAATCCAGACGAATGAGTTCCAGACATACGAAATCTAAATGCACAAAATCGAGATGACCGTAATCCATATGCACGAAAGCCAGATTTTTAAAACACAAATTTTTGAAATACAGTTAATTGATATCCAGACAAACAATGTCCAGATTTTTAAAATTCAAATAAACGATATCCAGAAAAACGAAATCCTTCCAGGGGGGTCGCAGCACGAACCTAACCTAACCTACTGAATAGATTTTAACACTTAAACATTTCTGTAATGGGCAAATAAAAAAATAGTGAGTCGGTTCTTGCACTCACCGGCCGCTACCGCGGCACGCTCGCTTCGCTCGCTCGGCTCGTGCGTGGGGGTTGCAGTTCAAACCTAACCTAACCTACTGAGTCGAATTTGACACTTAAACTTGTCTGTAATGGGCAAGTAAAACAATAGCGAGTCGGTTCTGGCACTCGCCGGCCGCTGCCGCGGCACGCTCGCTTCGCTCGCTCTGCTCGTGCGTGGGGGTCGCAGTTCAAACCTAACCTAACCTACTGAGTCGACTTTGACACTAAAACCGGTCTGTAATGGACAAGTAAAACAATAAATTTACTTACTGGCAATGTTTATTTTCAGTCGATAGTAAAGGTATAATCAAGATTGTATGGAAACCAAATAAAAAGATTATGAAAATCTGGCAATAGTTTATCTGTTATACGATTATATGGGAACCAAATAAAAAGATTATGAAAATTTGGCAATAGTTTATTTGGAAAATGGTACGATGGGAAACAAAAAAAAGTATTCTGAGAATCTGGTATAATGAGATCTGGATTATGAGAATACGGGAAACAAAATAATACTTTTTAAAAATCTGGTTTTGGTGCATCTGGAAATTGATTCATCTGGGAAATTAAAAAAGGAATTTTAAAAATTTGTCATTCATTACATCTGTCTTTTAAAAGTTCTAACAACCGTTTTCGGGGTTTTAAGATTCGGGTAATAGTAATTCGAGTTTTTAATAGGTTACCGTTCACAACGTCGCGTGGGCAAGATAATGTCGTTGCAGATTCGTCATCACGAGTCGCAACAATAAGTTGTCCCACTGTAATAGATTACGCGGAACTTGCTAAGGAACAACAACAAGATTCTTATATGTTACAATTATCTAATTCGAAAGACGCTAATAATAGGTCAAAGAAAATAATGTTACCTGAAAGCGGTACATTTATTTATTGTAATATTTTAGATAATGATAAAATTAGACCCTATTTGACTGATTAAATTCGACGTATTGCTTTTGATAGTGTACATAATTTATGTCATCCCGAAATAAGGACTACACGCAAATTGATTCAAAATCGTTTTTATTGGCCAAATATGAATCGTCACGTTGGCCAATGGGCTAAAACATGCATTGAATGTCAACGATCGAAGGTTAATCGACATACAGTGTCAGGTTTAGGATCGTTTCTGCAGTGCGATAGGTTTGAACATATTCATGTTGATTTAATTGGACCTTTACCCACTTCACCCGAAGGTTTTAGGACGTATTGCCTAACCATAGTGATAGGGGGACGCGATGGCCAGGATGTTTTCCTACGAAAGATATAACTGCTGAAACGATTTCGCGTGTAATATATGAAGGATGGATCTCTCGTTTTGGTTGTCCGAAAAAGCTAACAAGCGATCAAGGACGCCAATTCGAAAGTCAATTATTTGCTACACTAATGAAGTTATTAGGTATTAATAAGTTACGTACGACACCTTACCACCCACAGAGTAACGGGGCGGTAGAGCGTTGGCATAGGTCGCTTAAAGCGGCATTAACGGCTCGTTTATGCAATATATCATCATCTTGGGTTACGGAATTACCAACTGTGTTGCTAGGACTTAGAACAGCAGTAAGAAGTGATACCGGCATAAGCGCAGCAGAAATAACGTACGGAACAACTTTACGATTACCAGGTGATTATTACGATAAAAAATCGAGTTTAGAAATAGATAGCAGTCTTGAGTATGTAAGTAAATTACGAGACTTTATTAGGAAATATCAGTCAGTAGCTATTAGGCAGAATGAAAGACGGTACATATTTATTCACCCCGATTTAGAAAAGTGCGATTATGTTTTTGTAAGAAACGACGCAGTACGTAAGCCTTTATAACCAACATACGACGGTCCTTATCGTGTGTTGAGTCGAGAGGAAAAGGTATTTTACATTTAAATGACTGGCAGGAAAGTTAGAATATCTGTAGACCGTCTAAAACCTGCATATTATTTGAATGATGATAGTGATACGATATCTGGGGCAGATACTAAGGTTCCGTTACAAATTCCAAGTAGCGAATTGCCTAATACACATACCACGCGTAGTGGAAGAGCTATACGATTACCGGTACGATTTAGGTAATAGTACTATTGTATTTGTAATTGTTTCAACTATTTTATATTTATTAGAATTACGATGATTATAAGTATGCATAAGACTTCATAGAAATGTATAATAAATACTTAGTAATCAACACATCGTATTTAATAAATAATAGAACTTAAGTAATTTTGAAACGAGTTCATTGTTTAACGTTTTAAGTATGGTATTTCAAATTTATGTTTGTGTTGAGTTTTGATTAAAATGTTTACTACTTAGAAATTTAAGTACCTACTTTTGATTTATGGCTTATGAATGTATAGTAATAGCCTTTGTAATATTAAACGATACAAGTGTAAAGAACGTATTGAGATTTGAAATGTAATGTTACTAGGTGTTAGATGACGTGTAACAATTATCGCACGCCACTTAGAAGAACCAACCAAGTTTTTGTAATAACATAAAAGTTTAACGAAATTAGGTGTTAACTGTTAACCACTTGTATACGATACGTATTGATTGATTTATATTGTGAACATTTTTTATACTTTATATTGTAAACATTTTGTACCTAACCTTATATAGCGACACTTTATATACATCTGTTTATTGTTTAATTTTATTGTAAGATTTTTTTACTTGTATACCCTTTTTTTTATTTTAAGGGGGGAATGATGTAGCGACGACAAGCCAATTTACGAGTTACCGAATTTCAAGTGTAGTACCTACTAAGAAAGTTCACACCATCGGTTCACACGGTAACTCGTATATAAACAGTTTGTGCGTTATGCATAGACAGTCACGGGCTTGTCGGGACGCGGGTGGGTCGCATTAGGTCGAATATTAATTACATACGGATAAATATATGTAGTTAACGAAATATAACCTTTGCGTAGTTATTCCTCTTTTATTACACCCGCACATAACAAGCCCCTACATTGGTGACCCCTACAGACTAATCGTATCAAAATAAGTTGAAGAAATAATATAAAGTTCGCATAAATACTTAGACTTTAGACCATTAAACCAACGCTCAAAGCATATATACTATATTTCAATACGATAGATGAGTGTAAATATTATATTATAATATGCAATTAAATAATAAAAAACCCGAAACTCACCTATTTAAAAACTCAAGGTCAGCGGGTGAATTTATATAAATATACAAAACGAAATATTTGTTATTTTCTAAAGTTAAGGAAGAATGTAATCTTAATTGACACAATCAACAAACAAACAGACAAGCAACCAGTAGTAGCATCTTTATTCCGTAAAACCTCGTATCCGAGATCGTTTTAGTTCAGTAAAAAAAGTTACCGTCGTTTGATAAAAAAAAATAAAGATGTCGCCGCACAGTTAGGCGCCATGCATCTTTTCATAAAAAAATAGTAAATACACATTATCATCCTAAACTAACGATAAACATAAGTGTATTTGTAAGTTTTCGTTTTAAAATGGCTCAAAGTTAAGAAATGTTTTTGTTCAGTTTGTATTTTGTCAACAATTGGATGTCTATATGACAATGTAGTAGTGGTGATGGAATCCTTTGAAGACTCAAATTGTCCTTCAATGAGTGATAGTTTTTCTCTATATGAACGTTATATGAGAAGTTTTAATGTTAGAGAACATTTTGACGATAGGCATAGTGAGCAATCTGCATCTTCGAGCAGTCGTGATTATGACAGTTCTAACAGTGGAGGGAACATTGACCTTTCTGTTGCAGTCCCAGCGAATTTAGATAAACATGGGGTGCAATTAATTGAACCAGTCAGTGATTCGCTTCATCAAATATATGACAATGTTGAAAAAGATATAAATAGTGATTCTTTAATAGAAAAATCGTCTAGTGTTTACTTGATAACATCATCTGTGGGGTCGTCGTCAGAACAATGCTTGACTGACAAGTCTGACCTCGGCGAGGTTCGGGTTTTTTCAGAAGAATCCAAATCCGGGGGTGAGAAACCTGTTTTCATAACATCTATGATGGAAAACAGCAATAACGCCGTCGACAGCGTGCCCATGTTTCGGGACGTTGTTCATGAAAATGTGTTCAAACTTCCAATTAGCGAGCTTTCGTTCAATGGCACGCTAAAGCATGTGCAGAAATTGAAGCCCATCGTGGATCCATTGACAGCATTGAGCACAGCTAATGTTTTAAATAATGACGAAAATTCGGAATCGAGAGTCTATAGCGAAATTCAGACGAGCGAAAAAAGTATTCAGGCATTTAATGTAGATGATAGGAGTACCAGTGATTCGAGGAATGGCAGGACAGAGAGTAGTGGGGACTCTCAATACCAGGATAAAATTGACAAGGACTCAACTGAGACAATGGAGAGTTCAAAGTGG
This sequence comes from Colias behrii, assembly GCA_029959065.1. NCBI lineage: Eukaryota > Metazoa > Arthropoda > Insecta > Lepidoptera > Pieridae > Colias > Colias behrii. Next base: position 9,592,224 of record JARWMC010000019.1, on the reverse strand, counting down.
AATTTGGAGCAGAGCTACTCCTCATTAGAAGCGTCATTTGACAGTGGTGTTCGTTCACCAGACATGTTCTCGGACGGTGATGAAACTGATAATGATCCAGAACCTGAACCATTTTGGACGTTTTTGAAAGACGTTGAGATATATGAAAAGAAAAAAGTTAGGAGGATTCAGGTTTGTAGCACTGCTTTATTTGTGCATGCTCTCTTTTATTTATAAATCTATAAATAACATAAAAATGAATTTATGTTAAGGTTAAGATATAGGTTATGTTTTGTGTATTATCATTAAAAGCTAACGTAATTAACAAAGTGAACAACACTTGCAAAACTAGGTTAGTTTTTGGCATCATTAACAATATTATCTAACATCTCTTCTCATTATCTATGTTCAAATGTATTGAATATGTAAACATGTAACCTGAGGAATGCACATGTAATATCTCATTTGTGTAAACAATTTAAATTATTACAATAATTACAGTTAATGATCACACTACAATTAAATATTAATAATATTAATGGATGCGCACTATTTCATTTTGGTGAAACTTATATTATACTGAATTAAGAAAGTGTAGACTTCTGGACTAAATGTAAATACAAGACTTAAACATATCCACATTTTTAAGATGCTTCTTTCCTTTATACTTAATCTCATACATTATATTACGATAAGTATGCACATGAGAAAGCTGTTCAAGTCAAATGTAGACAGCTGTTTCTGTTAGACAGAACAAGAATATAAATAAACATTGAGCTGTTAAAAAAAAAAAAACAAATTCTTTGTAGACAACAATGTACAAGTTTTGTAACAACATTAAAATATTAACATTATTTTGATACATAAATTGGATAACATTTAATTATAATTATGTGATATTTTCCTATTTGTCATAAATTCACAGATAATTTTTTTTATTATTTTATAGGAAACACTTCAAGGTATATTACCCCCACCCTCAGTGACCACACTAAAGACTGACGTAACTCAAATGCTCAAGAAATACTATGCCTTCCTCCCGACATTCAACGGAGGCGAGACAATAAATATAGAAGAAAACTCTATGACACCAACAAAAAAGGTTTCATTCATCCAAATACCAGAGATATGCCATTCTATCCAAGAAACTGCGGAGAATGTATCAAAATCGACTGTGGAACTTGAGAAAATAAGTAGTTCTAGCAGAAATACTTCTATGTGTGAAGATGGTAATTCAAGTATGAATGACAAAAGTGTTGAATTGAAAATTTGTTCAGAAGCAGAGGCTAAGGAGAATGCATGGCCGGATTTATTGAAGTGCAGATATTATGATGTGTAGTGAGTATCAAATTTTTATGCTAATTATTTATTTTATATACTATTCTATCATTAAATTTATTATAAAAAAATAAATAAATTCTATCATTACATGGTAGAACAAAGCATATGTGTAGCTAGATAAATCTGAGTAATAAATATAAAACAGTTTTATGTGATATATGAGTAAGGAAATCTGTGGTTTTTTTAAAACCACAATACTGATTTTCAATGTAGCAAGTAGCAATTTTTAATTTGTTATCTAAATGCTGAAAAAATAAAAAGTTTAAACAATAAATAATAAAAAAATAAAAAATCATTTATTGAATAATTTGTGGGTAAGGTTAACAATAAATCATGTCAAAAAAAATAATAAATCACGTCAAAAATCGAATTGTTAACATTTTTATTTGATCCATACGATAATTTTGTTACCCTTCCAGTTACAATCTAACGAGTCACACAGAAAAGTATGAGATGTTACTGCAGAGGTATGCAGAACGGTTTGTTGGTGCGGAAACGGATACCAGTGTTAATATATATTCTGGGGGCTTACAGTCCCCCAGTAGCGCTAGTAAACGAAAAGCTCTGAGAATTAAGTAAGTTTGTTTTACTGATCCTTTTTTATACTCTTTTCCATTTTATTGCAAGTTAACTGACAGCATAATTAAACTAAATTGTTCCTTGGTTGTTGTATGTTTCAATTAAACCAACGAATGCCTAGTTACTGTACAAATACTTACTTAGTGTACTTTGCAATATTTTGTGGAAATAGATAAATAACTCACATTTTCTGGTCGCTCTTTTTATAATTATCTATACTTAATATTATAAAGCTGAAGAGTTTGTTTGTTTGTTTGAACGCGTTAATCTCAAGAACTACTTACTGGTCTGATTTGAAAAATTCTTTCGGTGTTAGATAGCCCATTTATCGAGGAAGGTTATAGGCTATATATCATCACGCTAAGACCAACAGGAGTGGAGCCACGCGGGTGAAACCGCAGGGCGCAGCTAGTTAATGATTAATTTGACGCGTGAGTGTAGGTCCTTGGTTCTAATTCCCGGTGGAGGTGTATCAGTGTATCAATCAGTTAAAGTTTAAACAGATGTATGCATAATGCATCTGTAGGGGACATGGGACTTCAATAATATAATTTATTTTCCAGAATGGCACAAGCCAAATCACCCGGGCGTCGTCTATCACATTTAGCGCGGAGACGACAAGCATTCTGTAGTGCAGCCACTATTGGCGAGAAAGCACAGACTTCAACTAGCAAAATGGTCCTCATTGATAAGAAGTAAGTATTATTATTTTTAGAAATTCAGTAATTTTGTAAAATTCCGTGAATTGAAGTTTATTTTGATATGCAAAGTTAACAATGTATTATCTAACTCAGTTTAAATTTGATTAATTTAATGTTATATTATTGTACAGTTTTATAACACCATTTTTGCATAAGAAAAAATCTATCTAATAAATTTAGAAATAGTAGTCTGTTAAATTATTACTTCACTCTATCAATGAAAAAATAACATCTTTTATTGCACAAAAATCTCAATTTATTAGCACTGCATTAACTAAACAATTAATTTCAATATTTTATTTCGCCAAATTATTAAACCACATAACATAATGCTTCTATACCGTCTATCGCTTATAGCACTCATTGACTAATTCATTTTTCAAGTTACTTCCCGCACAGAAAGCTGATCAATTCCGCCGAACGAAAGAGCCCCAGAACGAAACGCACACCAGGCAAGAAGACACCGTCACGCAAAACGCCAGGCAAGAAAACACCAGCGAAAACACCGAAAACCGGCGGTTCTAGTAAGAAAAAAGCCATGCGGAGACTGGTTATGGACGATAACTTGTCCAAAACGCAGCCAAATAGAGAAACTTTGAAGCGAGCGTTATTCATAAGTCCGGAGAATAGAAAGCCGATGCCTAGTGTATCTAGTATGTCAGTGCCGAATCAAGCTCTTAAATCGAGACGGGCTTTATTTGGGTCTCCGGTACGATCAGCTGAAACTAAAAGTATGGATGGGACGCAGAGTGATCATTTCCTAAAAAGGAAAAGAGATCCCTTTGACGATGATGTGGAGGCTAATAGGAGTAAGATAGCGAAGAGTCTATCGTTTGGAGGCGATTTTGGTAGTGCTAAGGCGGTGGCGTTTAACAGGCGAGCCTCAGAAATGTTGTCGACCAGGAATAGTGCGGAGTTGAATGAAACGCATAAGAAGGTAATTTGAATTTCATAATCCAAAAGTAATTTTAAGATACTTGGACAATATTTTCCATTTAATACCCAAATAGTAAAGATTTGAATTTCTTACATATTATATTATAGCAGTATTCATTTTAAGCTTTTTCAATACAAAGCTGTCAAAAAAGCTGTTTTATTTTTAAATGAAAATTGGTAAAGTTAACCATGCTGAGGGAGTAGCATATTTCTTGCTAATAGTTATTAAAATAAAAGGTCAAGTGCAAACTCGATTGTCAGTCAGTCACCTTTGAGTTTTATATATTTAGATTATTTTTGTAACTAATAATGATTATATTACAGAAACTCCTCTGGGCAGTATCAGAAGCGCTCCGTCTCCACGGCTGGCGGATGTCGTCCCCGGGCTTCAAAGAGAAAGCATCGTCATTAGCCAGGCTAACTAGAAGATTGCTGACGTTACCGCCTCATGCTGCTAAATTGGCAGCTCCTAAACTTTCCACGTCAGATACGCTTTTCAAGTGAGTTGGTTGTTTATTCACAAAAAAAGTATTTTTTTATAATATTATTTCGGGAAGTCCATACTGACATTATTGTTGACTTAGGTTAATTTTGATTGATTTTACTTCTAGTGTGAAATTTTAGAAATAAATTTGATGATTTGATTAAATACATTTATTTTCTGTTACCCAACCTTTGAATGTCTACAGTTTATAGGTTTGTTGTTAAGTTATGATAATAAACCAATTTTAATGTGTATCACTAATTGAATATTAATAATATTAAAGTGAATGTCTTCTTTCAGGTTGGCAAGGCAGTACGTATTCGCCATAATCCAAGGTCGAACGGTAGAAGAATGTTTCCAGGATGAACAAATAAAACTAGCGAACGAAACGAACAAAATATCAGGCTACATATCAGCGACAGCTTACCAGCAGTTGAAATCTAAACCCCACACATTAACCTCCCAAATTAAAGAGAACTGTACAAATAAAAACATAGTACAAGAACCAAAAAGCGCTTCGAAGAACATACTACAAGATAAACTGGTTAATATAGACTCTAATTCAAGTACAAGCATGTTTGATAAAGTACAGTTTAGATCGAACTCAATGCCGTCGTTCGAGGAAGCAGCAAAAATGAGAGCAAGGCGGCAGATTAGCTTTGACAATGTGGAGTTTCCTAAACGATGAGTGTATCTAGTGATTATCTATTGGTATTTATTTTGTGTGTGATTCGTGAATTGGTGCAGTGTATTTGTGTACTGTGTTTCGACGGAATAGATGAAATTTCGTAAGGTACTTAAATTTGTGATCGTTCACATTTTGTGTTTGTTAAATGTAAGGTTGTTGAATCTAATTGAATTTTTTGAAACTTATAATCTGTAGCAAGCAAGATATTTATCCATCCAATATTATTGTGAAAAATATTTCAATATTTTAGACGTCTTGAGTGAAGTTTTTGCCGTATCAACCTGTAAGTTATTTGTTATTATTTCTGAATAATTTTAAATAACATAATATAAATTCAGTTAATACTCGGGCTAATAATATCGGTCAGGCAAAGGTAGAATGAATTAACGGTTATTGATAAAATTCTCCAAGTAAATCGTAATTTTCAAATGGCATTTAACACAGTCTAGTGAAACTTTTATTACATCGTCTCAAACTTTTTGGTCTGTGTAGCGCATGTCGCGTGACGTACGATAATTATCGTACAAATACGATAATTATCGTAAGTTTCACTTTTACCGTGGTTTCATAAAACCACACAACATTTTTTTCTTATTCTTAGTAAGGAAGAAAACTTATCAAAATAATTTTACTGTTTTACATTTTTACATAGACGTACACAAATACACTATGGTAAGACAAAAAAAAACCAGTTATAGTCTAATTTTGGCAATCAAAATATTTGGTAGAAAGTTATAGACAGTTTCATTTTTATTAGGAAATTGACTTGCAAAAAGGTATTTTAAAAACGACATGACATCTGAAAAGTTAAGTATGTGCTTTTCAAGATATCTATAAAATCAATTGCATATAAAAAAATAATTAAATAATTAATCTATATATTCATGTTTAGCATGTTAACAAATATTAGTGATTAAGATCTATCACAAAATCTGCACTATTGCATAGCTTCTATCGCGGGCCTTGAGCGCGGGGACCGAATCCGAAATTCCGTAACGAAAAAAAACCTCACGCTCCCCACGGGGACGGAGGTGTGGCTTGAAGGCATGCTATGCAAATGCAATAGCTTTACCGCGGCAGTCCCCGAGTGCCACACGTCTTTTTTTTTTAGTATTGAATTTGAAAACATGCAATATTGTTGTTATTTTTTGCTTGCAATTTTGTTTCGTAAAAACATGTGCTTTTTGTGTTCAGTTGTTTGAATATATTATATTTATGAGGCATTGCTGATGATTTTGTTATAAGAATTTTTTAAATTATATTTCAAAATAGCTTAAAAAAATGCCTTCAATAACGAAATAAATAATTATAACCAAGTTAAATCTAATAACTGACCTAATAACTGACAAAATTGTAGTGGTTGTTTTTAAATGTGTTCTAGTAGTTTAAAAGTTACAAGTATGTAGTCTTTATTTAGTTTTTATATTAATTCTTGTAGTAGAATTAGCAACAATGTCTGTTTAATGTTCTTCCTTATCTTTTGAGTTATCCAATTTATTTTTTATGTTCTGTCGCAGGCCGAGTTTTCTTTTGTCACTATTAGGTTTAGTCAAATATGATCATATTATGATCAGTTTACATTCGCCTATTGTTTAAGATTTCATTATAAATGCTTAATATATTTTTAGTATAAAATTTATTGGAATTCTCACAATTTTTTTCTTTAGGAAGTAGTTTTTAGTTTGTTGATGACGATGGAAGCATGAAAATTCAAGTGAATTAAATATAACATTTTTACTGATATTTAATAATTACTAGTAGTATTACTTCTTGTTTGATGACTTGACTCGTTAGTTTCTAAGAAACATTTACCGAATTCGTACTAAAAGAGGTAAGAAAACTTTGTAAATAAATTATATTGTCATGTGTCACGTTATTATTATATAGCTTGACCTGAACCGCTGTACCGCGCTCTAGGTATGTGCGGTGAGGCGGGGACCGGGTAAGAAAGAGCACGAGTTAGATGTAAGAAAGAAACGGAACGGTCGGTACTCTCCCCCGACTCGCCTCGCATATTACATATTTTCCTCTGCGTATTTTATCACACTTTTTTGCGAATATTTCTTGCATAGAAATGTAAAATCACTTGAGTTTCTTTAGATATCCGTCTTTTGTAAATAATTTTACGTGTGTAATGCTAATGACTAAGCACTGAGTTGTGAAAGAGAAGGGTATAGAAAATATCAATGTGTTGCCGTCTCACTTTATAGAACTAAATTCTTTTCTACATAAAAAAATCTTAGATTTATGATTTTTTTTCAGCCAGCGACAATTTTTTTTGTATTTAAATTCGGATTTCATTTATTTTTGAAAAGAGATGGCACATGTTGAGGTTTTTCTATCCCGCTCTACTTGCGTATTTATGATTTATGAACGTTGTACTGAGACCGATCTCAGATGTATTGAAGTATGTAATAAATTATTTTGAAAGATTTCGTGTTTTATTACATACTCTTGTCATGGCCCTAAGTTCCTTCTACTAAACAAGATATAAATTAAAAAAATTGTTAATTATGTGTCGAACTTGAGCTGTCTTACAAATCCCAACTATTTATAGACATGTTGAGTTTTCTACAAATTAATAAAAAATGCCTTTAAAGTACGTAATTGGTATTTGTGCAAATACCATTTCCATATATTTTTATCACTAACTATATGTATTGTACTGCATCTAATCTAATAAAGTAATCGATAGATAAGATATTCAGTAATTACTTCGGAATGAATACAGACTTCAATCATAACAATGGGCTCTTCCCAAGTTAAACATTTGCTGACAGAAGATGTATTAGAAGATTATACGTCTTTAACGTATTTAAATAAAGGAGAAATATATCAGTGAGTATATTTTTAATTTAATGAATTCTTCACAAATTCTTAACAGTGCTTTGTTGTTTAATTTCCTATTTTTATGAAATTATGAATATTATTTCCAGCTTATTGAAGAAATTTCATTCCATTGATCCTGAAAAAGTAAACAACAACTTCACGCATAGATTCACTAAACAGGAGATCGTAAATAAATTCGAAGTATTGAAAGTAAGTAATGCTTTTACTATAATAATCATACCCACATGATTAACAAGCAAAGATTTTAATCATAATAAAACAGAATCAACCAATCCTCCTAGATAATTTTAGGTACGCGAACCTTTGTAAGAATGTATATTATACAGGTTGTATGTGTCAATCATTGAGCGGATTTTGGTGTATAATGTTACATATATACCAGAATAACTTAACATAAGCTGAACATAATATGCACGAGAGTGAAACAACTGCTTATAATAACTAGACACTATTCAACTATAAATTCCTTTTTCAATCATATCAAATTTCCAGAACAATCCCTTCCAAGATCGGATCTTCCGCGTGTTTTCTTCACAAAATGATGACTGCTTCTCCTTCGAGGATTTGCTGGATCTGTGCTCGGCTATGAGTTCCGAGTGCCCTTGCGAGGTCAAAGCAGCTTGGGCGTTTAGAATATATGGTATTTTGTGTAAATTTATTATGACACAGTGATGAGTTCAAGCCTCGTAATTATGGTAAAGATTTGTAGACCAACAAAGTTGGCTCATAATGTTGTGTAATAGTATAATATAATAATTATTCTAAAACATATTTATAGCATAATTTTTACAGATATCGATGAGGACAATCAAATCACGGCTAAAGATATATGCCGTTTAATAGACAGATTGACTTGGGACGTCCACAACAGGAACCACTGTTTAGATAATGAGTCGAAGTTGAAAATTGCTAACATCGTAAGTAGAATAATAATAATCAACACATTAAAATTTCGCTAAAGGGCCTCTGCGTGTTGGACCTGTGTCCCCACGTAAGCCTTTCAAAGGACCGGGTATCTTCCTTATGGCGGTACCCGTGTATTATGGGGAGATAATAATAATTAACGCAGTAAAATTGACATAAAATTATTAGACGAGAAAAATTTAGTGTAATATGTACCTCGCTCAGGTATAAATTACCGTAGTAACCTTTATTCAAAAAACTAATTGAAAAATTAGAACAATTAGAATCGATTTTAAGGCTTTTTTATACGTTATAATTTAAGGCTTTTTTATCTATTATATAAAAATAAGTCGGGTTTTCCTTCCTGACGCTATAACTCCAGAACGCACGAACCGATTTCCACGGTTTTGCATTCGTTGGAAAGGTCTCGGGCTCCGTGAGGTTTATAGCAAAGAAAAGGTGTCTCTGGTGGCGAAACGGAGTTCGCCCGGTTTGCTAGTACGTTATAATTATTAAAATTTGCATATCTCCTAAGTATATTTATTACCTATACAATTTTATTTTCCAGATATTAGAAGAAATAAAATTGGATCACTCTGGCGGCATTGGTCTTTCAGAGTTTCAATTTATCATATCAAGAATACCAGAATTTACGTCATCATTTTATTTCCGGCTTTAAAGATCGACAATTTAAAAAATCTTTTACTATCTCTATTTCCCAGAAATATACCCAAATAATCTAAATTAAATTAATTCACTGTACTGTAAAATTATAATTTTGATAAGATAATCAACAAGAAATACTACTACTACACACACTATGCAAATAATAGCCAATGATTGGACAAATAAACGACTGAAATTGTTGTTAATTTCTTTATTTTAATAGGCATGACGAAAGATTTTCAAAACCTCTTGCATAATGTGTGTATACGTTTATTAAACAAGAAAAACCCTATATTTCGCTAATATACTTAAATTTAACGAAGATAAAAGCTATTTTTCAAAAAATATTTATTAACTGTGCCAAAACAGCTCACAGGTGTCATGGCGTAGACGTGACGTCACTATTACGTAAATACGTAATTATCTGTATGCATAGCGAAGCAAAATTAAACAAATATTTAATTATTAAGTATTATAGAATCTAATTTCAAAGTTTATAATTGGTGTGCAGTATTGCAATGTGAATCTACATAAAAATAAAACCCAAAAAAGTATTAAAGAGAAAATAATATGAAATGATTGTATAAATTGGACGGAGAGAAACCCGAACCACATATTCGTGAATTCGCAATTATATTTCTGTTCTGAGTCGATAAAGCATACGTTAAAAAATAGAAAATAAATAAAAATGCGCATTCTCAACATATTCATAACAACAAAATATACCTGACGCGAAGCTGTTTACATAGACGTGACGTCACGCGTGTTTCAGTCAAGATGGCCGACTGCAGAATTTCAATGTTTTATTTTATTGATAATCTCATTAATCTTAATGTTTTTACTATTTCTAAGTGACTATTTTTAATTTATTTATTATAAATTTTCCCTTAAAAACACTAATTCGATCATTTATGGATACTGTCGTCATGCCTATTGTCTTTGTTTGTTTATTACAGCTAAATTCATCGAGTTGGTAATTATGCTTCCGCGTACGGTGTGTTTATGATATTTTTTCTATTAGTAAAAGCTCTGCCTCACTGACGCTTGGCTCCATCACCGGCTACAACCAAGCAGTTAATATGAAAATGTCCAAATTGGCGACGTTGCCAAACCGTCGCTATGTGACTTAAGCCGCTTCACACGTTTTTTTGGCGTGAAAATCTACGGTAGATCCGGGGGTCAGTGTTGTATGGATAACTATGGGGATTGGGGGCCTGATGAAAGAAAGAAAAGAAAGAAAATGCATTTATTTGTACAGGATGACATACCACCATGTTTACATACGGCGAACTAACCGTCGATTTTCACGCCAAGAAATGTGTTTAGACAAGTGGCCTTAGGTACCATATTATCAACATTAACTACTTGGACTAGCCGGCGACGTCTCTACGGCCGCGGCGTCTTAATGAAGTAAAGCTTTAAATCGTATTTATCTAACAAAAGCTTTGCAAGCTGCTTTATTAAAGCGTCCAGCCAGCGTTCTATCCGGCAATGATGGGATACCACTTGTACGCCCCGTCTCGCCTGGCAACACCACAGGTTGCTTATACTTCACGTGGTATGATGGAAATGATAGATAGACACTGAAATTAAAGTTTAGACAACATTTTAGAAATATAGAAGAAATCTCGCATGTGCTTGTTTTTCAATAGTAGGGAGATATAAGCCAAAGGCGTCAAAATTTGTAGTTCACAACGACAATTTTATAATAAAGCGAAGATACCTACCTATATAACTCGCGCGAGTTAACTTGACACCTGAAAAATGGTCCTGTCCCTTTCACTCCATTCTATTATCACGTGAGAGTGAAAGAGACGGGTATAGGTAGCAGGTCTCAAGTTGACTCGCGCGGGTTGTATATTTAATTAAAATGATGTTAAAAATCTTTTCGTTTAATAAGTTGATGAATTTTTTTGTAGCAGTTTGTCTAGATCGATATAGTATGAATTCAGACAAACTTACGGTGTCATTTCAGATTGACACTGGTACATGTATTCAGGATCTTTAAAATACAGTAAGGGATGATTAGCCTTCGGGTACCCTCTGTAATAATCCCTATATCGCTGACAAGCCTAGAGTCAAAAAATACTAAGAGAATCTTTATGAAACATTAAGTAGTCTGTAACAAATAATATAAGAACAGTTTGTTGGAGCCTACCTCATAAAATGTTTCAATTTCATCTAATCGTCCATTATCTACAAAATAAATATCCATCTTGGAGAATTTTAAATGCTACAAAAAATTTTGTTTACGTGTAAAACAAGAAAAATTGATTTAAAATTGGCGGCTGCCGGCTAGAACTGTCATATTAAAAAAGGAATTTGTCAGTCTTAGGGCGTTTGTGCACTACAAAGTACAAGGAATTTTACTGTCCGGCATTCCGATTTTTTACGGTCCGGTATGGCACCCCATCAATCTAAATACTAGCTTGTGCACTATACGTAATTTTACTGTCCGACATTTCACTTTTCCCTATTCCGGATGGTTTTTTGTGTCTACGAGTCGCTGTAGGTATAATTGTTTTCGAATGCCCACTTGCTTGGATTTTACTCTTTTTACTGCATATGCCAATTGAAAGCAAGCTCTTGTTTTACTTTCTTTTAGCTGGCAATGTGATTTGAGAAGTCGGTATTGTTATTTTTATATACATTGACCTATAATTATTATTTAAGTAAGTGTTGGTAAGTTAAAGTTCAAGTGGGAATAGCTTTAGCTCCTCGTCACCGATTAAAATAAATAAGTGAAACACGCATTTTAAATCTCTTACGGAACTTTACTTTTTATTATAACGAAGTAATATAATATTTCATCTTCTATATTTTTTACTTGTTTCTTGTAAAATGCAAAAACAATCATTTATGATAGCATTATACCGCCAAACTTCCTTGAACTGTACCGCACTGATCCGAGTAAAGACGGACAGGTGCACAAGTAATTCATCGGTTTTTTCATGCCACACCGGACCGTAAAAAGTCGGAATGCCGGACAGTAAAATTCCTTGTAGTGCACAAGCGCCCTTAACCACAGACTATAAAAAATAAATAAAATGCTTTCTCTTTATTGTTTTCGTAAGTCACAGATTGAAGTGAAAACTTCTGGCGCGTTGAGAGTAAAATGTATCTTGCCAAAGAAGTTTTACTTCTGGCACGTGTGCTGGCCACACACGCTCTTTTTTAAATTCCTACATTAGTTACATGTATTAAATTACAATAATTACAATAGAAACATACTTTTATAAATGTAGAGCGAACACGAATGGTGAAATATAAAATTTAAATAAATAGAGCTGCGTTCTCTCACTTAAGGTGAATGTTCCGCCCGTCCCTCCATACATTTTTGATCACGACTAAACACTTAACACAGACACTCTTTCTTTAAAACTAATCATTTTATCACTTCTCTACAATGAAATGTGTCCGCGATCGACCTTTTTAATCAATAACTTACATTATTTACTTAGAAAAACAACAGTGAAATACCGGCAAAATTTGACACTTCTACAGTAGTGTGCGTGACTTTTGCAAAGCAAACGAAAGGCGATGTTTAAACATTGACGCGCTAGATGTCGTGCATTCGCGTTCGTTATCTTATAATTCTAATAAATCAAAGTTCTATGTGTAATAATTGAGTAATTTCATTTCCAATCGTTCAAAAAAAATAACAATAAAATAAAATAAAACTAATGACCTTAGAAACTATGTTTTTTTTTGTAAACAATTTATTACTCATTATTGTTGTTTGGTCGTCCGTCGTAGGTCTGTAAACTGTATTGTACACTGAAGGTAAATGGTACTGTAGGTACTTTAGTTCGGCGTCGTCGTAGGCTTGATATAAAATTAATAATTATATTATTGATTTCATTGACACGCGCTATGATTTGCGCGCAGAATTTCTTGTGTTGTGAATTTATTTTTGTATGCTATGCATTTTAATTGATTCAAATTGCAATATTTCTCTAGTATGCATTTGAGACTATATTGTAAATTGTAATAATTGATCGTGGGTATAGTAATTAATTATTCTAATAACGCAATTAGTAATATAATATGTATTTTGGGTGGGATTCAAAACAAAAAATTGGCCCGTGATTTTTATGAAATTTCACCACATTGCAAATCACATCAATCATACACATGTATGACGAAAGTGATTAGTATTGTGGCTAACATTGACTCATCAGTTCATCACTGAAACCAGTGATAAATCAGTACCTATATCATATTGTGTTTGAATATTTTTAAACAATGATATAAGTATACAATTATTATAAATCGGTGAACTATCAAAGTAATCACAAACTTGCAAACATTGGTAAAATATGCTTTAGCGAATTTTCAGACAGACACACAATTTTATTACTTAGTTTGTTTTAGCAAAGTAGGTACCTACTCCGTTTACGTCGCGCGTCGCGTCGTCGAAAACGGTGCACCCAGAAACAAACATACCTAATTACCTAATTCAGTTACAATCCTTCTTTTGTTCCGTAATTTATTGTAATTTATTCTAATACGATTTTTTTTATTCGTCGGCCAGTTCTACCAGGTATAAAAAGATAAAATTGAAATATAATTACTGTAGCGACAGCTCGCTCTGAATCGCGCAAGCGAAATTTTTTCGCTACAAAACACATATACAACTTTTCGATATCTTTCATTAGGGCTTCAACGGCCGGCCAGTCGAGTAGACTTGTATATCGATGGAGGAATTCCACCTTCCTTCTTCCACAGTTGTAACTCCGACGTTATTTGAACAAGCAATTTCTCCTGATAGCTAATAGCAAAACCATATGTTACTTTGTTTTCGTAAATATGTTTTTCACCTTCCTGGTTATTTTCACATAATAAAATAATAAATAATAAAATAATAAATAGTGTATTAGATTTGTTATTGTATCTTGTATAAAAAAAAAAATAAAATAAAATAACATTTATTTGCCAAAAACATGGTACAGAGAGGTGTGAAGAGATAATTGTTCAGCATGTTTCGCTTTGTATAAAGCATGCAAATATATGCGTAAAACAGATAGGTATACTAGATCTAATACACTACACATGCATATTATACAATCGATTTAGCAATTATCATTTAAGGTCAAAAAATTCTTTTAGGCTATAAAAACAATTAATAATCAGCCATTTCTTTAACTTATTTTTAAACACATTCAATGTTTGGTTTCTTATGCATTTAGGAACATGGTTAAATATTTTTATAAGCATAATAGGTCCACTTTTAGAGAAAAGCGCAGTTTTACAACGAGGCATAATTAGTTTGTCAGGATCTCGAGAGGGAACAATACTCACGTCAGCCGCTTTTGTGAAATATTGGGGGTGTTTTTTAACAAAGACACAACACTCCAGTATGTACATAGAGGTCAGTGTCAGAATATTTAATTTTCGGAATAGTGGGCGACAGCTTTCTAGCGGCCCAACCCCGCAAATAGCTCTTATACATTTTTTTTGTGCCAAGAATGCTCTATTCATACTTGTTGAATTGCCCCATAATATAAGTCCGTATCTTAGTATAGATGACACATAGCCATGGTATGCGGTAAGAGCAATTTTTTCTGAACTTATGGTCCTTAAACGGCGTAAGGCGAACACAAATTTGTTTATACGCGAACAGAGATGATTAATATGTGATTTCCAATTACAATTGCTGTCCAATATAATGCCTAAAAAATTTTATTTCATCAACTTCTTCCAATATAATGTCTTTATAAATTAAATTAATGTCACATTTTCTTTGTTTGTAATTATGGAACTGCATTACTTTCGTCTTTGCTAAGTTAGCCGTCAAGTTGTTTATTTCTAACCAGTCAATTATTCTATTCAATGTCAATTTTAAATTATGATTACATGTCAAATCCGAAGTTACATTAGGTATAGTCACAGAAATGTCATCAGCATAAAGGGTACATTTATAGTTAGTTACGTTTGGTAAGTCGTTAATATAGAGTAAGAAGAGAAGCGGTCCAAGCACGCTTCCCTGAGGTACACCTGAACTGTTGAGTCTGGAGGTTGATCGTATAGTTTTTACTTCTGGACCAGCACCACTACATGCAATCTCGACACATTGCATACGATTGATGAGATAGGATTTTATCCAATTTAATGGGGGACCTCTTATTCCATACATATCACACTTATTTAGAAGGATACTATGGTTAACACAATCAAATGCTCTACTCATATCAAAAAATATGACCGTTGCGCTAGTACCACTATCAATATTTTCTAGAATGCTCTGCATAAGCTGGTATGCTGCTAGTGTTGTGGACTTTCCTTTTTGAAAACCGTTTTGTTCATGTTTTAGTATCGAGAATTTACTTAAATAATCTATTAGTCTTTTATGCATTATTTTTTCGAATATTTTAGAAATTATTGGAATAAGTGTTATAGGTCTATAATTATTAATGTCATTTTTATCGCCTTTTTTGTGAATCGGTTTTACAATTGAGTATTTCAGTCTATCCGGAAAAATACCTTCATCAAATGATAGATTAATCAAATATGTCAATACATTAGCAATAAGATTAATACATAATTTAATAATAAAAACACATATCTCGTCATATCCCACTGAATTTGTATTTTTTAACGAGTTAACTACTTGAATAGTTTCAGTCTCGGTACAGGGGAAAAGAAACATAGTCGCTTCTCTGGGCTCGATGCCTAGTTTGCAGCTTGCTTCTGGGGATACATGCTTAGTGTAGTATTCGTTAAATGAATTTGCAATATGTTCCGGTTTCGTAAGCGTTATAGAGCCAGAGTTAATACATTCTAGGTAATTATGAATTTTTATTTCTTCTACTATACGAATTATTCTTACTTGTTGGTTATGAAATGTTCAAATACCTATTGAAATAATTTACTGTTACAAATGATTAGTGTTATTAGTTTTGAGTGAATAGGCATGGATCAGAAATTCAGAATATTATATGCTACTAACTACTCAAATACATACATGTTTTGATAAAAAAAAAACAATAGTGTAATGTAATAAAATAAAACTGCGTTTTATTGTAATCAATTTTGACATTATTTTTTTTCCAAAATTAATGATGAATAAAATAGTTTACGCCAACAAATATGTATAACTTTTATTTTTATAACAATCGTTCATAATAAACCGTAGCGTAGCGTTTTGAGTCTCACGCAACGTTGCCGGCTGCCGCATCGCATGACAGCAGCAATTGCGCGCGACGTTGCCACTCCTATATTATAAACAAACACTATGGATACCTACGCTCGCGAATGCAAATTCGGTGATTTACTTTATTGATAATCATTGAATTCGTTTTGAAATAGCCTGTACTTTGTAATTTTTAGTGTTATAGACATTTATAAAATGTGGTGCTCATTTTTTTTTTGTAATAAATTATCCCGCTAACGCTATTGTATTTTCGTTGTTTTATTTCAAGTGATCACCCATACAATTTTGTCACGAGCCGCCTCTGGCCTCTGGGTGAAATCAACCAGTCAAATGATTTTTGTTCTAATTGTATTTTGGTAGTAGTTTGTTTAGAATTTACATTACCATTGTTTAATTTTTATTTTGTATTTGCAGTAAAATAAAAAGGTGAAAAACTTCATTAGGTATACTGTACGACACCTCGCTCTGAATCGCGCAAGCGAATTTTTTTCGCTACAGAGCACATATACAACTTTCCGACAATCTTCATTGAGACCGGCCGGCCAATCGAGTATGTCGAGAAACTTCACTTATTCGATGGAGGTATTCTACCTTCCTTCCTCCACAGTTGTGTGACCCCGACGTGCATTGAACACGCAGCTTTCTGATACCAGTAGCTAAAATCAAAACCACAGACATGTCTGTGATCAAAACCATAATAATATTTTTACATACTATATTTTACTAAAAGTCGAGTGCATCGAAATCGTAAATATGTTTTTCACCTTCCTGGTTTTTTTTCCATAGTAAATAGTATTTTAGATTTGTTGTTGTATGAATAATTATTCTTACTTGTTGGTTATGAAATGTATATTGAAATAATTTACTTTTACAAATCATTAGTGATATTAGTTTTGAGTGAAAATGCTTGGATCAGCATAATATTATATCATAATATATGCTACTTCAAATACATGTTTTGATAAAAAAAACAATAGTGTAATGTAATAAAATAAAACTGCGTTTTATTGTAGGTAATCAATTTTGACATTATTTATTTCCCAAAATTACAATAAAATAGTTTACGCCAACAAATATAACTTTTATTTTTATAACAATCCTACTTCCTACTAATGCGACAGTTTGTGAGGATGTGTATGTGTGTGTTTCACGCAAATACTACTTAACCGATTACAATGAAATTTAGCACACATATAGAACGTAACTTGGACACATTGAATAGGTTTTATCCCGGAAATCCCACGGGAACGGGAACTATGCGGGTTTTTTTTTGAAAATGCGGGCGGAAAGCTAATCGTTCATAATAATTATAAACCGTAGCAGGTGGCGTTTTGAAGTTTTGTCTACCCATACAGAAAAATGAAAAACTTGTTTTACATTCACGCCATCTAGAGTTAAATCTTTATCATTTTTGTATACGACTGTGTGTGTAAACGACCCTGTATGCAATGACAGATGTTAAAACGCGGTATTTTACCGAATTGGGTGGATTTTAAGGCAATGATATGACATATTTCAATTAAATATAATATTCAGTAACCGCCATGACTATTCCTAGGTTTTCCAATTACGCAAAAACTCAAATAAACTAGAAATGTAGAATTCAGCGCCATCTAGCGGGACATTGGCTGGGAACAGACCGTAGCATTCACCTTAAAAAAAAAAAACCAACGTAAACCATTCAAATGTTTTATTTATTGCGTAAGTTTGTATGTAAAAAAAACATTCATAATTATTATGAAGTCGAACAAGCTATCTTATAAATGCTTTACAAGCTGGTTTATTAAATCGTCCAGCCAAAGAACGATCTGGTAATTGTGGAAAACCAGATGTTCGACCAATCGTTGGTGGCAAAATAGCGGGTTGCTTATATTTCACATGATAAGGTGGAAAGCTCAAATAAGACCTGAAATTTAAGTATAATTAATGCTCATAGATAAATTGCAATGATACTACTATAGCCTTTATTAAGGTTTTAATATTCTAGCTGGGCCGTCCTGTTTCACTCGCGGGAAAAAATGAAGTATGTATTTTATACCCCATTATTTTATTCTGCGGAATAATTAAAATCCGTCCGGTAGTTTTTTCAGGTTGTTATCTTTTAAAAAACATGAATCCAACATTACAAACTAACGCATAAACTGTTCTTATCGTAAATAAACTATAAGCTTTAATGATTACTTACTCGGACATTTCAGATGGACATTGGAAAGCATATTCAGGTTCTCTAAAGTATTTAAGAGGATGATAGCTTTTAGGATAACCTTTATAGTATTCTCTGTGCATTTGACATGCCTGTAAAATATTCATACGTATAGATTTCGTTTATTTTTTAGCAACAGTATGTTAAATAGTAGTAGCCACAGAGCAAGTAATATAGGTAGTAGCAGTAGGCTAAGGCCGTAGTCCGTACTATGGCTAAAAGATCGCGGATGCAGACTGCATTTCGATTCAAAGGTGTAATAAACCTAACACTCATTATTACTTGTACATAAGTATATAACGCAGTTCATTAAAGAAACGAATCTTCAATGGCGGCGCTTATCATTCCCTCTCGCTTACACACGGCCGTACGGCATGCAAAAAAAAAAAAATGGAAAAATAAAATCACTAAAATGTATTTGATTTTCCCTATAAGGGCATTTTTTTTTCAATTGGTACCACCTCTCAAAATATGCTACTGAATATTGTTTTCAGTATTTTGGGTAATTGTTGGTTTATTAGAGTAATAGATTAATTAAATTTTACTAAAAAATGTTTTTGAATTTTATTTTAAACCCCGATTTTATATGAAATAGTGAAAAATAGGAACTTAGGCACGTTTTTTGGTCCAGAACGTTACCTAAGAATATTTTGCTTTTGAAATAAAACTAAAGTTAGAATTGGGTTTTTTCGGCATGTAGTAGCTTAATAATTGTCTTGTCTAGCAAATGAACATAAACTCTAGTTAAAAACGAAATAATTACTTATTGTAACTTGTAACAAATTGTCATGACCGTTACTTTTACGAAAATGCAATACTTAACTTTTATTTTATTAATGAAATAACTAGAGGCAAATCTAGAATTACAATACCAATCAGTACTTGAGAATGCATTTGTTTCGAAATTATATAAGAAAATATTATTTTTTTTTCACAAAATAAAGAAAAACTATCAAAACTCTTCAATATTTCAGGGGACAGTCACGTATATCTGACCAATCAGTAACGGTCCTGACATAGTAAAGTTGAGGACATACTGGGACTAATTAAGAATGACTACTTTTAAAGCTTTTACTTGATGTATTTTTGTAGCTAGCATATTTATCTCATAATTGACATGCAATTTGTTTTAAATTTAAATTCAGAACAAAAGCCAATTTATAAACCTCAAGTTAAATTTGGCAGGTGGCTAATAAGCAGAGCAATTTTATAGTACTAAAAATTCTCTGTAGCCATAAGGTCGCCTATTGTGCAATTTATGTATATTTTACTTAATGTTATTTCATTATTTTGGTGTGTACAATAAAGCTTTCATTCATTCAATTCTCTCAGTGTATCCATATGTTTACGCTGTCCTGTTCGTTACTTTTTTGGTCCAGCTAATACGTTACCAGCCATTTGGTAACGAAAAGGACGTAACGGTCGCACATCTTTTCTTAGATTTTTAATCATTAACTGAATATGTGTTAAGATAATTGAATATCTTTAATCTATATAAAACCACAAATAATGTCACCATGTGAAACTACCTTTGTTTTAACATTAACATTACAAAATCGTTCTAGAATCGTGAAACATTTACCGCTCAGTATGAGGTGAAAACTTTGCAAAATGACCGTTACCGCTCAAAACACTGTCAAAAATGAACGCTAAAATGGCTTAAACTTCAAATGGCTGCTGACATAGCTCGTGTTCGATTTGGTGTTGCTATTTGTATAAAAAAATTGTGGAAGGTAGAAAAAGAACCGAACGAAATTATTGAGCATTTACGGTAACGGTGCAGGACATATTGTCCAGTTAACAGATACCAAGGGGACACGATTAAAACTAATTTAAAATAATATAATTGTATTAAAATGTATTATGAGTTTATTACACTTGAAAACTACAACGAAATTACAATAATTTAAACGTTTGCAGTAAGTAATAAATAGGGAAATTGCTGAGAAATTGTTAAATAAAGATCACATTTCGAAAAGGGGACAGTACTGCAATCCGTAAGATGTCAGTTTTCAGGATTAAATTTTGGAACTTTGGTTTAATATTCTCTTTTAAGTAAAATTAAAACAAGAAATCTTAAGTCATCCTAAACTATTTAAAATTAATTCAACACTTCTAAATCATAAAATCCTGAGTTTTTTGCAATTTTTATGTGTGGGACATCCCGTGAATTGGATTGTAGACATTTTGGCGAAAATGCCCATAATAGTTTTTTTATTTATCATAAATTTACAATGACAATTATGCATTTGCGAAAGTAAATAATGTTTTATTGGAATTTGACAAAATATGTTCTTTGGGAAAAGTTGTTCAGTTTTATGGGCTCATTACAAATATTATGGGGATTTTGTTACATTCTGTATACGTAAATATGATAATTCATATAAATACACAAATACCACAACAAAAAAGTTTGTCAACAAACAATTTGAAATAATTAATAAAATAATTATCCATTTACGTTATTTTTATTTTCTTTTTTGCTGACCCTACCATACGTCAGTGTCAGCTTTGGCCGCCATTGAAGATTCGTTTCTTTAATGAAACGCAATATAATATCTCTTAACTCAAGTCTTTGGGAAAAAAGCCATAATATGGCCATAACCTTATAAAAGCGTAGCTTTACATACTTGATAAAACTTTTCTATTTCTTCTTGCCTTAAAACATCCATGAAAGCAATATATTTAACCATATTATTAATTAAAGAAAACGAGATTTATTTTTTTAATATGAACAAATTTTGTATCTAAAAAGCTTGTGCAAATTAGACGAGATTTTAAATGACAGATTGGCTTTTTTTTGAACACTGTCATGGAAAAGACAAGGACAGAATACTGACTGGCATGTTCTGTGGGGTATTTACTTTATTTATTAAGTACCTACACACGAAGTACATAATATTATATTTTTTAATTACAATTATTTATGTTTATTTTTAGGTCTCTACAAAATCTCTTTTTAAATCCAACTATGTTATACTGGCAACACATTCACATATGTAGGTATTTCGTTCAGCAAAATGAAAGTATGAAACGTCAAATCGTCAAAACTCAAAACAATATTACTAATTTTGATTTTTGAAATACATGTGTTTGTATTCAGTGGATATAAAATAAATTATTAATTTTAATTGAATACCATATATATTCACTAAAGTGTAAAAATCAAAAATATTCGAAACTAGTTCACAGCATTGTTATTTTGGGTATACTATTTTTGTCCGCTCTACATTTAGTGCATTGATATAATTTTGACACCTAGGAAAAGAATGAGTTCCTACAGGGTGAGTTGATTAATTCGTGGCTATTTCTATACAATTAAACGTATATTTTACTGTACTATATGGATTCGTCACACACGACGCGGTCTGATCAAAATTTGCATTTTTATCACGCACCTGTACACTTTCCTAAACTTTATTGCAAAATGCGTCAATATTTTTGTTATTATTTTTTGAAGGTTATGCCTATACGGAAGAGCTAAATAAGTTTAAATTTAGTGAGCTAAAATTGATTATTTTCGTACTATTTCTTATATAGATTTCGAATAGTTTTTTTGTTTTCATATTTTTCTCTAATATTATTTGTTACTTTCTCATAATATGTTATCGTAACTAAGTCTAGATATCAGAAACTGATAAGCGATACATTAAAGTACAATTATAAAGATAAAGTAACCACTTTCATTGGAAATTGGTTCTAATCAAAATTGGTTCAATAATTTCTTAATCTATTTATACATACATGTATTGAAAATTTATAACAGAAGTAACTAAATAGATAGTTATGTATGATAAAAATATATTATTTAAGTTTGGAAAAGAAAAATTAATAATATGATAATATTTGTCATGATTGGAAGCTTGGCTAGTCTATGAATAGAAATTTCAGAATGTAACTACACATAACAATTACTAAGTCATCACAAAAAACATGATTGTATTGTGTTTTGTCATTGGAAATCAATGGAGTGAGTCAGGGAGCATTGCACTTAATCAGCTGATAAGCGAGCCGTATCGAATACCAGTAAATATTTTTATTTAACTAATACAACTGATTGTTGTTTACAATTTTTCGGAAATTTAGTGAAGAAGAATATGATAATATGTTTCTTTAATTTGTTTATTCTTATTTAAAATTGAAAATTTAAGTAATAAAAAAACTTGTTCACTTTAGTCTATCTATAAGTCTATAGATACTAGTCTTAATTTATTGATTTGTGCGTAATAAGATTGCTCCCTATATATTTGTATGCTAATTATCTATAAAAAATAAATATATTTGTATAAGAATTGAATTCACAGATTCAAATATTTTATTCATTGGCTAAATGAAGATCATTGAATAAATATGTTATACATCAATAGATAATTATTTTAAAAATTTATTTTGCAGTAAGTTTATTTATTACACATATTGTATATAATATTTTTACATACATGGTATTCTATGTATTCTCTTTGATTATTGATTTTCTTCCAAATATCCATTCTCATGATTTTGTGGCATCCCCTTTCATGTTGCTATTGGTTACGTTTTTGGAACATCAACTCTGTTCTATTTATTGTCACTTAATAATATGTATTCAAAATTATTGTGTTTCTAATCCTGAGAGGATTAGAAAGACAAGAAAATACTTACTTTTTTTGTGTATAAATGAATGAATGAATGAAAAAATCTTTATTGCACACTAAATACAGGATTAGAAACTAAGAGCTATACAAGTAATACCATGTACAGAGGGCGGATATATTTGGCGGGTTATACATTATTTGTAAACAGCATTTGTATACTATTGAGTCTATGATCCGTTGAAAGTCTTTAATTTCTGCTTCTAAAGTACTCGCGTTAAACCACTATCTCACCTCCAATATAAATTTCAAGAAACAGAAATAAAAATTATATTTCAGTTGGGACGGCGCATGTTATTATTGTAATGGTGATAATGTCGTGTGCCGGCATGGGCGATGTTGGGTTGCGCGAGCGCTTGCCCGCCCTCTGGCGGCGGATAGAGGACGCGCACTATAGCTACCTGGAGACCGATGATAGTCCGGAGAAACTGCAGCAGAAGAAGAAGCTACAAGGTATGTGGTAGCAAGAGTAAAAGTTATTTTTATAAGAATTTTATTTGAAGTTTATGTGAGATTATTGGCAGTTTGTTTAATCATGAATTATTATATAAAAATTGCAAGTTATAGTGCAACTATTTCTGCAAAGCGCAGACTATTCATGTTAACTGTGGTTAGTTTGCTTCTGTTAAAATAAGAATGTACTAGAATTTATCATACACATTTTAAAGGAACTTTTTAATAACAGTTATTTCAAATTGTTACAACTTTTATTCCAGGTTACATAACAGAATACCTGTGTTTCGTGCCCCACGAGTGTAAATTTGGCCTCTCTGAAACCGGCAAGGTGTTCCAACGTACGATCAACGAATTGCCTGATTATAGTGCGTATAGAGCTGGTATAGGATGGGCGGCTGTTGCTAGGTACGCCGGCAATCTACTCGCTCAACCCTGGAGGAAGGAGTATAAGGTTATACGGGTAAGTTATCGTCATACTGTGTGGATGTATATTGTATGTATGATTTTGATGAAATTGGTAGTAAAATTTATAGATAAATCCAATTTTACTGCTCTGCTTCAGTTCTTATCTCTAATATGCGCCTTTGGAACAAGTTGCGAACTAGTTTAAAATATTAAATTGATCCGCAGTTTAATCATCGTTTCATTAACAATATCACAGTTGCATTTACATGACTGTGAACCTATACCTAAAGCTAAAGCTAGAATAGCTTCTTCTTTTTCCAAGTGGCAAGTCCCGATCCCAGTGAGGACGGATTCTGCAAATGTCAAATTTTGAACAGATGATCAGTTTAAGTTAATGCTCATGTTAAGCGTACTCTGTGCCGAGGAAAGCTTTCTAGCTTTGTAGTCCTTATTTTAAATGGTTTTTTTGACGTGACAACGTCTTACAATTCGATAGAGCCGGCTGCACGCACGAAAAAACATGACTCATGCGGCGTTACCTCGCTCTGAGGCGTTCCATGTAAGGCTTGAAGTGCAAGCGAGAGCGCGGAACGAGCGACAAAGAAGCACAATCGGGCGTTGTCACGTTCAACTGTCGTCAGTAAACCTACTTTACAGACAACCAATTTTTTTGTTTTATTTCCATCCAGCTATACTCCGGCTTCTACAAGCACGAGGTGGAAGCTAACCTAACAGGTGCGGAAGTACTATTACACGCGCTGGGCTACCGCGCGGCGGGTTCGGGCCGGCTCGCGCTGGACGGGCCCGCGTGCCCCGACATGGCGGCCGCGCTCTCAAGGGACGCGCTCATCGCGCAGTGCGAGTGCCAGGTGAGACATCCCAAATAATAAATAATAAATAATAAATAATAAATAATAAATAATAAATAATAAATAATAAATAATAAATAATTAATAAATAATAAATAAATAATAAATAATAAATAAATAAATATTATAGGACATTATTACACAAATCGACCTAGTCCCACAGTAAGCTCAATTAAGGCTTGTGTTGTGGGTACTAGGCGACGATAAATATAATATTGAATAAATACATATATAGATAACACCCAGACCCAAGAACAAATAATTGAGTTCATCACACAAATATTTGCCCTGACCGGGGATCGAACCCGGGACCGTCGGCTCAGTAGGCAGTTACTTTACCACTGCGCCAACCGCGTCGTCAAATTCAAATTCAAATATATTTATTTGCTCGTATATGGTCATTAACCCATTGAGCCCCAAGCGGCCCGATCGGTCCACGATACAATAGATTTTCTATTGTGTCAGTGGTTCCGGGGCCTGAGTTATTACGGGTGTTATACAATATTTTTTCTCGCATATACTGCCACACGCGATCCCATATGTGTTCCCATATGACAATCCCATACATAAATTCAATCCATTTATTTCATAATCTTAAATAAAAGTTTGGATACAAAAGTGCACGCCTCATTTAAATTTTTACAAAAAGAAAAATAGAAAATGAATAAAAATACTTTTTATAATCTCATTTTTTATAATGTAACGGTGTTTATAGTTTTACGATGACATTTCCTTGAGGCAGCAGTGGACGTCCCACGGCTGAAACGAACGAACGAATATCCTTAATATCAAACTATTTATTTTATTTGAATATTTCTAATTTAAGGATTAAACAAAATTCTTCGTTAGGTTTTTTTGCTTATCATAAAAGAAACAAATATATTATGTTTAAGCTTAAATATTTAATTTGTAACCATATTGTTTTGTTACAGATAATGTCCCAAATATGGGAGTCCGTATGGGGCAGTGGGGGTCGAGTGTCGTGGGCTGAGATCGCGAGGGACCGGGCTTCGTTCCCGTCAGATATCAGTACAGCAGCTACTAGGCTTATTGGATATACTGAAGGTAAATTTTTACGCGCTATGTTCTATTTTGGTCTAAAAATGAACTACCTATAGGTAAATGCAAAAATGGAAAATAAATGTAGTATGTATGTATTTCATATCTAACTGCTAAACGAAGAAGCTAAGATAGTTGTAAATGAAAATACTGACCTGTTTGAATAAGTTTTAATTTTTAACATGCGTAAATTGTATATATATACTTAAATGTATTTTTTTAGGTTACTTACATTTGTGTTTTTCTTTGCAGAAGCAGAAATCTATTCGAACATTCCCGCACAATCTGACCCTCGACGATCGCTGGATAACAACTACCCTCTCCCTTGTAACTGTCCGGAAATAGAGGAACCGATACAACCCCTAATTCACCCTTACATGATGCAAAACATGCTTCCACAAATGATGTATCCACCAGATATGTCGATGCAGGTCCCTCAATGTAACCCGGTCCCCATCATGGCCCCGTACGTGCCCTACTACTACCCCGTACAGGCCCCATACATGATCCCCACACCGGTTTACGCGCCAATAAAACACGCGACAAATGTACCAGTAAATGGATATCCACCACAGTACAGACTGCCATCAGTTCCTTCAGTACCGACGGCACAATTGATCGAATTAGATTACGAAAAAGACATAGAAAGAAACGATAAACGACGGCACAGGCATGAGTCAAAGAAAACTTCTAAAACGACGTACAGTGATGTGTCGTTACCGAGCTTTCCAAGATCAGACACACAACCTACGTTAAGTAAGGCGAAAGAAGACGGGATGGGGACGTATGAAAGCTGGGATTATGTGTTCAGAAATCTATCGAGTAAGCACCAAGAAGGAGATAGTAGGAGTGGGTTTTCGCAATCTCTAGACAGGGATTCAAGAACGCTAGATAGACTGGATAGAGAAGAAAAGAGATCTAAATACCAGCCTACTACGCTCGATTTAGAAGATGGGTTACAAGCATTAAATCTAGACAGATCGTACGACGAAGAAATGTACCGAACCGCTAAAGTCAACGAGAATTTAATGAGGCTAAAACAAGAACAAGAGAAGAAGAGAGCGAAGAGACAAATAGAAGAGAAAAGAGTCAAGAAAACAGAAGCGATTGGAAATCCAAAAGCCGATGGTCTAGTCATACAGAAAGTCGCTCCGGACAAAGTGAAATTATTAACGAAGAAAGAAATAAAAGATAGGAAAGAAGTCATAAAGCAGACTAACGGACAAGTTAGTGAAGAGAAGAAGTTGAGAAAGAAAGAGAAAGAAGAAGTTAGGAAACCGGTGAAGTTGGTAGCTGCTGAAATGGATAGGTCTAAGAAGCCGGTGGAAAATGGAGTGCACAAGCCGCACAGCTCTAAAAGTGTAGCAGGTAAGTTATTTTACATGTTTTCAAACTTACACTCTTGGAAAATTCAAATTTGGATTGTTTTAAGGAGAAGTTGTTGTTGTTGTTAAAGGTGAAAGAAATTTGGAAAAGATAGAAACCATCCACATCATTATTTTGTTATGACAATTGTTATAATTTTACACATGTATTTAAACTTAATTAGGTGATAATAGAACGTATCTAATAATCGTTGTATCTATTCTAATAAAAATTAATTAGATTATTATTATTAGACATGTAGTGTATAGTGAAGTCCCATGTCCCCTAGTGGGGAAAGGGGCAGATGCATTATACATCTGTTTCACTGATCGATTTTTCTTTAGGGACAAGTAGGTGATCAGCCTTATCATTAGACATGTGAGCAACGTTATTCCGTTTAGTAGTGTTCCAGTATTATATCGACAAGATGTCGGAAACTTAATATTCAATCATTTTCTCATTATACAAATTGAAAATTATTTGTTATTGTGTTAAAAATTTAACAAGTTAAAATCCAATTTCAGGCTCTAGCACACCGTACGACCACAAAGCTCAACTCATAGTATCGTTAGACGAACCGGATTCACGGAAACAGAACGGCGAACGAATCACGCCCGAGCGGCAAATAGTTCAAACGGATCAAACGGACCAAATGAATCAAACGAATCAAATGAACCAAACGAGAAAGTGGCAATGCGGTACATGCACGTATTTGAACAAGGACAGTTTGCAAGCGTGCGAAATGTGCGGAAAGTCGAAGAAGGGCCCAGAAATAGAGCCCCTAACGTCTGGTGGGAGAGAGTGTCCGGCTTGTACGTTGGTTAACAAGCGGGAAGCGAGGGCCTGTGACGCGTGCGGTACTAGTTTGGACCATTGCCCCACTTATATTTGAATTATCGACTACTAGTGGTCCGCCCCGGCTTCGCCCGTGGTACATATTTCGCAATAAAAGGTAGCCTATGTCCTTTCTCGGGTATCAAAATATCTCCATACCAAATTTCATGCAAATTGGTTCAGTAGTTTAGGCGTGATTGAGTAACAGACAGACAGACAGAGTTACTTTCGCATTTATAATATAAGTATGGATTTTGTTGAATTGGGGGTAGTTTTGGAAACTTTGATTTTGAGGGTAGTCGAGTTTTTCACTGACTTGCAAAAAAGGAGATTCTCATTTTGGTCGGTTTTTTCTTTATATGAGTTAATATGTTACATAACTCCCCCCCTTTGACTATAACGTAGTCGATATAAATACAGGAGTTTTGTCAAACCTCACATATACTATTTTTATTTAGATAGTCGTTCGTAATTTTATAGTTACACATGCCTCTAAATCTCATTTTGTGTTTGTGTATTGATAGATATTGAAATTATTTTGTGTATAGGTCAATTAAATATTTTATCCTATAGTTCATATTTGTAGGGTATGTTTTGTCGCTATTCCCATAAAAATCAATATTAAAAGTAAATTATAGTCAATAACACAAATTACACCTTATGCTCTATGTTTTAAAGTTTATTTTTAAATAACATGAGGGATTTAATCGATTGACTTGACTTAGATTTTTTACTACATCTAAATCTATTTAGATCCTATAAGAGTGGTCAAGAAAGTATAATATAGGGACTACCTAAAAATATAGGATTTTAAGTGAGGACTAGTTTTTTATTCAGTCATATCGAAAAGTATATAACGAAATAACCTTTTTATGGCTGCGTTCTAAAATAAGACGCATTTTCAAAATGCATTTTATAAGTTTGTATTTAGATCGTAGTCCTAGCTGAAATTATTATCTCTGTTTCGCTCAGACAATAGGGAATGTTATTGGGCTAGAGTAGGACGGCATTAACGTATATTTATTAGCGTTGCATTCGATTTTAATGCGAGTTTGGAATAAATGTGTATTGGGAATGTTTTCATAATTTATTTAGTTTTTTTTTTTTAATATCTGTCCATTGTTTTTAACGTTTTTTTAAAGATTTTTTCCATGTAACTGATAGTGAGTGTTTTTAATGGGAATGTTATTTTTATTTTTTATTGTTTTAAAATTAAAATTATGAATGCAAGCGATCTTGTTACACTATATAGATATATTTCTATTTATAAATATAATGCGGCACTATTTAAAATGGAGGGAAATTTTCCGGGCGTTATTTCTATTAAAAATATACGGTCGAACATTAAAGATTGTTTTTTTTTTAATTGTAAAATATTATTTTTTCAAACAATAACTTGTTATTAAAATGTAGTGATTTTACTTCTTCCAAATTTACTTTTTTGTGACTTTTGTGTTTGTTATTTTGGCGCATTTTGTTAGAGATCTTGATCGTTTAATCCAGAAGATGGCGTTGGTATTAATAATTTATTAGCATAACTTATAAAATATGTACACTTTTTAATAAAGTTTGAAGAAATGTTTTTAATTATTCCAATATTATGAAGTTGAATTATGTTTTTTATTTATCATGTTGAATTTTTTCATAATTTTGTTACTTTTTTGGATTATCAAAAATAAAATGTATTTAAATATTTACTAACTCTGATTAAAAGTTTACGATGCAAAGTTGTAATGTTAATAATTACTAAGTTTTGAATCAAAATTCTATACTGTTTATCGGTTAATAAATGTTTGTATGTATGTATGTTTCCTCTGTTATATCGTCATTTTGTTGTTCAAATTAAAGTCTTTATTGTTATTAATTATATAAATTGATTTAACTCGCTTGTGACAGGGTAATGATTGTTTAGGATATGTAGTGATATTTGGATGGTAACAACGTTATTGACGTGACAACGTCTTAAATTAGGTTGCGACTGGGAGTCACTTATGAAAAAGTGTAACGCTCGGTAACGTTACGATGAGTCACCGAACGAGAGAGAGGCCCGCGGTCTGCCGCGCGCGCAGCACATAAATATTCTACCGAGAAAAAGACGTTGTCACGTAAAATCTTCGCCCGTAAAACCGACTTTACAGGCAACCATTTTTTTTTATTTGTTTTTTTAGTGTATTTTTTTGAAGTGAAACTTCTTTAGGCGCGTTGAGAGTAAAATTTCAAGGTCGCGTCATGGCAATACCGTCACGTGATGGAGTAAGAGCTAGCGCGCAAGCGCAACTTTTGTCTCCGCAACTATTTTGTCTCTCCCATCAACTCTATGGGCTAGTAAGAAAGTGCGCGCACGTAGCGACGCAACTCCCCATAGAGTTGATGGGAAAGACAAAATAGTTGCGGAGACAAAAGTTGCTCTTGCGCGCTAGCTCTATGACGACGTTTTTGGTATATTTGAATCTTGCCAAAGATGTTTCACTTCTGACACGTGTGCTCGGCACACATGCTCTTTTTTATTTTCATTCATATAAACCTCCGAATTGATATACTTATGAAGGTCTACTATCATCTTTCTTTTCTCCTTATTAAATATTTTTTAAATTGAATTTCCATAGCAATATCCATGACAGTATATTATAATATGTATGTAATATTATTTTTTCTAACTTTTGAATGATTTCTTTGTTGTTTTTCCTATGGACAGTAAAATCTTATATTGTTTTGAAATCAAACATCTGTAACAAATCAAAGATCAACTTAATAAAGAATTTGGTTCTTATCTTTTAATTCTATAGTACAAAACTATTATTAATAATTATTATTGGAGTAAATTTTTTTCTTTATAAATGCGTTGTTACCATCAAGTTTATGTGTATTTCAAAATTAAAATCCTTACTAATAAAAATAATACGATTTGTATTCTGTCTCCATGAGTGTGAAAGAGACAAAACACAGATTGGATCACAGATTAAAAATGTTACAGGTAAATTAGCTTGGAGAAATTTTTGCGTTTGTAGTAGTGTATGGTCAGCAAATAAAATAAAACAACATTTTATTTTTAGTTTTTATTTTATACAGGGTTACTTGTAAAACACCAGCAACCTCGCAGGACAAGATAGCTAACATCATAAGTAACAACATTTGTTCTACGACTTTTGGCATAACGCAATAAATTATTTTTAAATGATTTTTTAAACTTTTATTGTACTCTCCTTACATTTGTAAGTCTATGTTCTATTAATTATCGGATGGACGACGCGACGCCCCCTTCCCCCTCTCGTTCGCTTTTTGTTTACGTAATTTTTGGGAGGCGTAGAGTTTATAATATTCAGACGGAAAATTAAATGAATATTTATTTTTGTATGAAAATAAAATCTAACAAATTATCAAAAGTCGAAATGTTGTTACTTATGATGTTAGCTATCTTGTCCTGCGAGGTTGCCGGTGTTTTACAAGTAACCCTGTATATATAAGGGATTTTAAATTAAACTATATGTGTTTCTCCTCTGAAAAAGATGAGACTTTATTTTAATATTTGCACATTTAACATACATATAACTTTTACATTAACAATGTTACTAAAATGAAAAATTTACTAACCTGAAAAAGAAACGACATTTAAAGTTTAATTCTTTAGTTTGAGAAGTCAAAGGCTTGCCTCGACCATGTTTTAACACTGGAGCCATATTGAATTAACAATATAAAGTTACAACACTTACACACAAATTAAACACTAGTTATGGCCCTGCCTTCATACAAAACTGCTGAATACGCCGTTCGCACGGGAATAGAATGTGGATGCGATTTCCCTTAGTTAGCATCCAAGCTTACGTCTTTATAATTATTAAACTGTATAAATTCATTCTTTAACTCCGGTCTGCATCGTGCAGACATGGGTGTAAAAGTCTCATTTTAGCTATTAAATGTAGTTTTTAAGTACATCTGAGTTTTCATTTGGGGCCTCCGGCTGCGGAACATGTAATTCACTTCAACAAATATTATAACAATAATAACAAATAATAACAACAATCAACAAATACAAAATTTATCAATTAAACTACGTACATAATAATTATAATTTTTTAATGAAATGTGCTTTATGTTCTAACGGTACCAAACGACTGCACGTGGCACCTGCGGACAGCGTAAACTGGTTTATTCTGGTTTTGTGCGTGTTTCCACTTTCCACTATCAAGTGACGATTTATTTATTTGTTTTGTTTCGTAATTATTATGGTCAAATATTAATTATGAAACAAATTATTATGGACACGATATTTTATTGTTTCACGGTAGTCGCCTTGTCGTTTGCTCAAGGACGTAAAATTGAATGATATATTTTTTTTTATAAAGTCAAAACCATTTTCTTTCAAATAAAAACTTGTTTTTATTGAAAACAAAAGTGTTGCTAGGAATAAGTATAAAATTAAATAGTAATGTTAGGATATCGAAACATTTTTGTATAGGCCAGAACGATATAGTGGAAACGCGCTCTAAGATCTGAGTAATATACACACCACTACATATGCAAAAATTTCTCCAAGCTAATTTACCTGTAGTAAGGCCCTAATAATAGTGTTCGTTTTTCGCCTTCTAAAAATGCTTTAATGTTAGAATAGATGCCTTTTATTTTAAAACATGTATAAACATATTGATCTGTAAATAATGTTAGTGTAAATATTAGATAATAAATTATTAATATATTTAATATAAACAGTATTAATTATGTTGTTTTTGTTCTTTATCCCAATGTTACGAATCGCCTTATTTATTTAACGGGTTAAAATTTATAATGATCTCTAATGAAAGATCAGTTAATCTCCAAATGTCCCTAGATAGGGCAAAGGGCATCAGCACTCCACTATGCAACCCGATTTTACGCAGTACACTATAACTATCTCCAGCTTTTTCCAATTGACTTGACTTCTACGACTACTATAGTAAGTGTCCAAGTCTCCTTTGAATGACCACGCTTTTTACCTTCTCTCCATGTATTCTGATCAGTGATCACTACAATCAAGTTATGAAGAATTATGAAACAATAAAAGACCTTTCTCTATTCCTACGGTTATTTTTTGTCCCCTATCGATTTGGAGACATCTTTATTTCTTTCTTTGCATTATGGATACTATCTTGAAGAGAGTGAAATGTTTATTAATTCCTAGATTTCCTATACTTCCTCAGGCAGTTTAAATGTAGATCTTCAGTTAGTAGTAACGTTGTTTACCTCAAGAAAGAAGCAATTACAGGCCTTGATATGAACTTAATAAAGATCCAATAGAAGTATGGCCTTGACAGCTTTGAAGAAGGTTATCAATTTTATGATTGTAAACAAAACAATATGTTTATCGTATATTTGCTAGGAAAGGTTATGGCGTACTAGTTTGTTAATCAAGCTCTACTCGTAATGTGATAATTAATAATGTAGAGACAAATAAAGAGTATCTGCATAGATATTTGAATTAGCTATATACGAGTATACATTTATAAAGAACTAGCGGTCCGCCCCGGCTTCGCCCGTGGTACATGTTTACGTTTTCTCTACATAAGAACCATCCTCGTACTTCAAGGAATATAATAAAAAAAGAATTATCGAAATCGGTTCACCCGTTCTCGAGTTATGCGCTTACCAACACATTTTGCGATTCATTTTTAACCGACTTCAAAAAAAGGAGGAGGTTCTCAATTCGACAGTATTTTTTTTTTGTATATTTGTTACGCGATTACTCCGGCAATTATAAACCGATTTGAATAATTCTTTTTTTATTTGGTAGGTCATACGTCAGAGGTGGTCCCATTGTCACCAGGTCAGGATCTGATGATGGGATCCTGGGGAAATCGAGGCAAACCCTCAAATTTTGTAGGCATATACACTGTTTATCAGAAATTATCTTAATCTATGTAGATTTTTGCATCTAATGGTCACCATCTGATGTTGCTGAGCTGATGATGAAGCTGATGATGAATGGTTTAGGAGTATGGGATCTCTGTAACAAAATTATGTAATACCATCGAATTTGAATGTGTAGTCTAATTAATAAGTACTCCGATCCTATGTGGTATTCAGGGTCTGATGATGAAGACGGTAAATAGCCATGGGAACTCTGTAATAAAATAAAGCAATTCCGCCGTGTTTGTGCTCATTTGATTCGTCTCGACTAGGAGCTTCATGCTAGTCGATTTTTAACCAACATCAAAAAAGGAGGGTTTTTGATTCGACAGTATGTTTTCTTTTTGTATGTTTGATCATATAGATTGTTCGAAAACATTCCTGCGGTTGCGACTAGCTTGTCGCATAGCATCTAATCGAGCCGATCTGGATTCGATAGATTCATTTGACAAACGCTCGTGAATCAAACCAAGGCGATGAGAACGTTGCTCTTCGCTTTCGTTTGATAAACGCTCGTGAATCAAACTGAGTCGTTGAGCATGACTTTTTGGACTTTCATTAAGCCTTGATAAGTTTGAGTATGCGAAAGTCTATACGCCCGCTGCTCATCACTCTCATTTGCAAATTTTATTGCAAATCTTTCCCTACTCTTCTTTAGACGATCTTCCCTCTCGTCCCTACTTTCTTCCAAACGACGCTTTCTCATTTGAGAAGCGCGTTTAGTAGGCCTATCCATATTATATACAAACAAAATACACTAACTTTCCACTTAAAAATTAAAAATAAAGTTAATTTTTAGAAAAAAAACAAAAACCGACTTCAAGACTATACCTATATGTACAAATTTAAACTGAAAAGTAGAAAATAATATTAAATAATAATAATGATATTAATTTTTTATTTTAATTACTTTAAACATTCAACGAAAAGGTTTCCTAAGTTATTTTTGAAGTCGGTGCCAACCATAACAAAAAAAAGACGTGTGGCACTCGGGGACTGCCGCGGTAAAGCTATTGCATGCTATGCCTTCATGCCACACCTCCACGCCCGTCGGAGGGGGGAGCGTGAGGTTTTTTCGTTACGGAATTTCTGGATTCGGTCCCCGCGCTCAAGGCCCGCGATAGAAGCTATGCAATAGCATAAATATCCTTAATAAAAAAATAACCTAATAATTAATTACACTATTTATTATATTAATTACCTTAACTTTTACTAGAGAACAGAAAATCGCACGTAAGCTTACTTATAAATTGCAAAGAAGCGCATCAAAATTTTTATGCATAGAGACACAACCGTCAACGACGTCTGCCCCATAGACTATATACTTATTACAGTCTGCCCTCACCATACTTGCTCTGTGGCCCTCACGCGCAGCCGCGTCGCGCCGCCGTACATTCCATTTGTTGTTGCCTTTGCAACAATAAAACTGTTCTTGGGCGGCACCGACTTCAAAAATAACTTAGGAAACCTTTTCGTTGAATGTTTAAAGTAATTAAAATAAAAAATTAATATCATTATTATTATTTAATATTATTTTCTACTTTTCAGTTTAAATTTGTACATATAGGTATAGTCTTGAAGTCGGTTTTTGTTTTTTTTCTAAAAATTAACTTTTTATATATAAAGATTTTAAAGAATAGAAAAAAATCGATCACGAGGCGGGACTCGAACCCGGCCACCCGTGAGAGTCGGTCAGGCATCCGCCCCGGATTGGCGTGAAAGGATACGGGTTCGAGTCCCGCCTCGTGATCAAATTTTTTCTACTCTTTATAAATCTATATTTATAAAGTATTTGAATGCCATAAAACCAAAAATATCAAATATGTACGAGTATATAGATTATGAACATTTACGGAATTCTTATTTGCGAAATTTAGCCATCGTGATTCATATCAATCGCTTAAGTATTTGAATAAATCCAAAAGAGCAATGCTTTTAGCTTGGAGGTTGGAACAGACAGATAGGTAGGTATTGCCTACTTACTTGTTTTAAAACTAGTTGATCATCAAGTGGCTGAGTGGGAATCATAAAATCTAGTTACCTACCGATATCTGAGTAACGAATAAGTATATTTTTGTTCCACAAAAGGAAAATTTCGATTTTATAATAATATCAATAAATTCCTAGTATAGATGTAAACATCAAGGAATTTCCGATGGTATTTAGTTGAGGTTTTTACGATATTATGTTTTCATCATTATAATATGGAGGAATGTTTACGTTTTTATATACATTCCTAGTAACTGGATAATTACTTATTAAACTTATAATATGTACCTAGTTCTAGTTAATTATTGTACTGTCTCAATTATTTTGGGCCGGGCTTAGGTACAATGCACTGCGGAATATAAATAGGAAAGCAGTAGGTACCTACGATTGATTGTTAAATTAATTACTTCCATAATATTCTTGCGGCTGTACCTACTTGTGGCCAATTTTTTAGCTACAATATGTTTTTGGAACGAAGTTCCTTATCGCACGTTACGAAAGGGGGCTAAACGGAATTAAGACCAAACCCTAAAGTGCGCGTGTTTCTCTGTCTGACTCTCTCTCTCATAGAGCTTCGTTCCACCTCTCAAGTTTTATTTATATATATTTATAAATAACAGCACGTGTTACAAATATTTTCATATCTCCACGAGTCAAAAGCCTAGGTATATTATAATATGTGCGCACTGCTGTTCGGAATTTAATAACTCAGGCCCCGGAATCACAGACACAATAGAAAATCTATTGTGTCGTGGACCGATCGGGCCGTTCGGGGCTCAATGGGTTAAGATTAGTCCTAAATAAACGTTATCAGATAATATGCTCTTGTTTTTTGATAATTTACCTATAAAATTTTCCACTTCAAAATTATCTAAATTTAATGGCAATTGAAGTGGTTTACTAAATCGATTAACAAAAAATGCGTAATTTTATTTATGTTTCAATACATATAGTCACAGATAAATAATTATCTGTTTTCAATTTTTATTTGGCAAAAATCGCATATTACAGTTTTAACTTTTAACTCGTATATCTATAATAATATTATCATGATTAGTACTTTTTAAAACGCTTATTTAAATTTCACCTATGTTCGTATTCTTGTATGTTTGTATTTAGACTTAATTTGACCCACTTAAAACGGATATTTCATTCAAACTTTATAGACTTATCAAGGATCGGTGACAATTCAACCATTTCATGAGTCTGCGTGTTTTTATCTATATTCTTATAAATTTATTTCTTTTTCACATGACTACCGAAAATGGGTAGGTATGTGTAGGTACGTATATTTTGTGTGTAAATTTTTCAGGGTTGAAATCTGAAGGTATACCTATATGTTTCGACATTATTAGATTTACAAGTTAAACAGGTTTGTGTTAATTGTTATCCATAGTTTGGTTTGTTTATGTTTAGGAAAGATTGTGTTAGCTTCAATAAGTTGTAAGCTTAGATCATTAAGGTTGTAAGGTACCTATCTTAGTAATAATTTTGAATAGTCAGTCACATTTCATGTTATATTTAATAGTGTGAATGTGAAGTGAATCAGCGAATGTAGATGAATTTTACTTCCGCACCTCTTAGTTGATATCAAACTATTTCCATTTAACTTAATTATCTTACCATTGGCCTTCTTTAATGTTAACCTTCATTTCTATAAATCATAATAAACTAAGTTCAACATTCGAATAAATATTAAGCTTTTTCATTTGTTAAGATTTCTAACTTTATTTTACCCAGAGCAGGTCCTGAACCGAATCAAATAACTAGTTTTTATTTTCGAACCGAAATGAATAGATACCATCCGTCTATCTGTTATTTGAGATCTGAACATTTGCAGAATGTATAAGTATTGTTCAATAAAAGAAAGTATACTTTAAATTAAAATTACTTTATTAAAAATTAATCACAGTTAGAGTTTAGTAGTGTCCGTGTTCGTGACCGTGTCCGTGTTCGTGACCGTGTCCGTGTTCTCCCTGTCCGCCGAATCCAGAATCGTGACCGCCGCCAAAACCAGAATCATGACCGCCGAAACCTCCCTGGCTGCCGTGACCGCCGGAACCGCCCTGGTTACCTCCGTGACCACTTCCGAATCCACCCTGGTTACCGCCGTGACCACCTTGGCTTCCGCCAAATCCAGAATCGTGGCCACCGCCGTATTCTTCTTGGCTTCCGTCAAATCCAGAATCATGTCCACCATAGCTACTCTGGCCACCACCACCGTATCCTGGAAAGCACGAGACTTTAGTATGCTAATAAACATTTAAACGGTAAATAAAACTTGAAGTTTTTTTTTGTGAATAAGTTATTTAAATAAATTCTTAGTTAATTGTTCAAAACATAATTAATTTTCCGGTACCAACTTCTTTGAATTTAATAGTCCGACGTTTGTAAGATATTAATATTTAAATTAAATCCAACGAAATAAACATACAAAATAAAAGTAATATAATATTTACCTGGGTGAGCTACGGCAACCGCAACTAATGCTAAGGCAACAATCTGTAAAAAGATACATTATGTTGTAATCTATACTAATATTATAAAGCTGAAGAGTTTGTTTGTTTTGTTTGAACGCGCTAATCTCGGGAACTACTGGTCCGATTTGAAAAATTCTTTCGGTGTTAGACCTATTTATCGAAGAAGGCTATAGGCTATATATCATCACGCTAAGACCAACAGGAGCGGAGCAACGCGGGTAAAACCGCAGGGCACAGCTAGTAAAATATATTTGTTATGCGGACAAAAACAAATAGGATATCTTGCATTATATTTATCATCATTAATAATAATAAAACAAATAATTTTGCAATTTCACTAAATTAGGGTATTTTTAAATTCAAATTTAATTTTATTTAATTCAGATTTGAACTTATTTGAAAGCACAGAGATTTTTCTTCTCATCAAGTTTAAAGAAAACTATGCACGAGATATGATAAAAGTCTTTGTGAATCTTTGTTTTCCATCACCACCAACTTACCATAAGTTTAGCCATATTTTTGAATTAAGTATGTTTTCACGAGTTACAACAACGATGGTCAAACTTGGAATGATGTTGAGCTTGCTTCTTCCCATTTTATATACAGAAAGGTCGGGGGCAGCCCGCGATTTGATCTCATCTCGTGTGACGTACTTCTAATCTTGTTGTTATATTTATGCTGTAGTTGTAGGAGCGGTATGGAATATTGGAAAATGTCTAGGACGAGTTTCTTGTGTCTATGTCGTGGCCATATCGTAGATTTGCTCATTTCATGATATGATCGATCATTTCACGAAATGGTCGCATTTCATGAAATGGCCAACATAGTTTGATCAGATCGTTAAATCGTCAACGTTTCACGATTTGGTCATCCACATTTGGCCAGATCATATAAAATATAAAGAGTCCATAAAATATTTAAAAAATTCAGAATATTCTAAAAACTTAATGTCATTTAAGTTAGTGCCGCGGCAGCGGACGGCGAATGCCAGAAGCGAATCGTTTTTGCAATAGAAAACAGTTAGGTTAGGTTAGGTTAGACTTTGATAAACAACGCACGAGCCGAGCGAGCAAAGCGAGCGTGCCGCGGCAGCGGCCGGCGAGTGCCAGAAGCGGATCGCTTTTTAAAAAACAAACAATTATAATAATATATTAGGATATATAAATATATATCCTAAAAGAAAAAAATGCGTCTTAAATTATTTTATTTAAGACGCATTTTTTCTTCAATACTCGAACCTCTTCGTCGTTAATTCTTTGCTATGACTTTCTTCACGAATTATCATGTTTTTAACTGCGAATAATTAAATTTTCGCCAGCGGCCGCCATCTTATCACATAAACACAGAGCTTGCAGCGCCTCTACCAATGATTAATGTAACTATTTTACGATATGATCAAATAATTTTGACCATTTCATGAAAAAACCGCGCGTTTAGTTGGCCATATCGTGAAACGATTTCTTATCATTGATCTGCTCAAGCCACATCATGATGTGGCCAAACTAAATTGGCCATTTCACGAAATGCGACCATTTCGTGAAATGGCCAATCATTTCATGAAATGAGCAAATGTACGATATGGCCACGACATCTATACTAGCTAGTCTCCTTTGCATTTTGATAGTGTGCTTTTTGGTAGTAGATACCTACGGGAAAGTCGTTTTTCATATTTTCCTCATAATATTTCAGATACATAAACTTTATACTATTTTTTATCATTTCCCAGGCTCTAAAGAGTGAAATATATCGCTCCACGGTTATGGAGGTAACAACTTTTATCATATTTTGTAGTTTAGAATCAGTCTAGGGGCAGTAAAAAATAGCAAATAGAAAATTTGTAGATACCTACGTCATGATATTTGGACACTTCATGTTAAAATTTACAATTATTTGTGTATGATGTTTGAATGATTGGTTATATAATTGTGTATTATGTGTGTATGTAATTTTCCTCTTTATAAATCTAACAAGGACATAAAATATAATATACCTACTAGTCGGAGCCCGCGGCTTCGTGGTAGTGCGAGACCTTCGTAAAAGGCCTAAGGCTTATCCAGACTATAATAAAATGCTGATTTTACGTGAAAAAGTAACAAACTTCCAGTTCTCGCATTATAACGCATTTTCTCCACTTAAATGCATGTTATAAATATGTGCTATCTTTTCAAACGATAATGAAATGATTTGAAATGATTTATTTTGCAAGTTATCTTCATGATCCAGATAGACATTGCATCAAGTGAAAGGGAACATAAAATCTTGTCATCGAAAGTTTTATAAAGACAAAAGTAATTAACCTGAAAGAATATATAAAAGTTGCATTACTTTTTTGCAATCGAGATTTAATGTAAGTGCAACTAAATCAGATATAAATTAATAGCCGGCGGTTGTATCCGGTTATAATATTTAATCTTTGAAAAGCGCAATGCTATCACTATCCAAAAAAGGAAGGAAGGTTACCACTTCATAGCGTATTTTTTTTTATAAACGTAGGCATCGGTTGTGTTATGTGTAGTTTATAATGACGACAGTGATATTCTGTCAGATTTTGACTTATTCAATTGAGCATCATGTAATCGATATTTTAAAGCTGAAGAGTTTGTTTGTTTGTTTGCTTGTTTGTTTGAACGCGCTAATCTCAAGAACTACTGGTTCGATTTGAAAAATTCTTTCGGTGTTAGATAGCCCATTTATCGAGGAAGGCTATAGGGCTATAGGCTATATATCATCACGCTAAGACCAATAGGAGCGGAGCAATGTGGGTGAAACCGCGGGGAACAGCTAGATAAAGATATGCTCCAAATATGAATAAAAAAAATGTGAAAAAGCACGTTCATTATTGATATATTTACGGTCGCATAACGATCATACATGAAATAAGAATTCTGAACTAAAGAGTATTAACGTGGAAAATGTGAATTTGGTTGCAATCAATCGATCAAGACTCAAGAGTTCCTACTCGTCCTATTCAAAATATAATCTTTAACTAACCCTTAAGTTTACTTTTATAGGAAAGTACCTGATAAAAATTAAGCAATGAGCTTATACATACCTATTGTCAATTGTTCTGATTAAATTATTATTAAGTAGTAAGTTAAACTT
Organism: Colias behrii; assembly: GCA_029959065.1. Classification (NCBI taxonomy): domain Eukaryota; kingdom Metazoa; phylum Arthropoda; class Insecta; order Lepidoptera; family Pieridae; genus Colias; species Colias behrii. The sequence goes on along the minus strand of JARWMC010000019.1, from coordinate 9,550,671 downwards.
ATTATAATATCACGAAGTTACAAGAACAACTGTTTGACACTTGAAAAATTAGCTTATCCTTTCCCCTCCATTAATTTATTTTGTTATTTTAAGATTAGCCAGTTTATGTTATTTTTTTAACTTTAACAGCAACACAGGATGGGTAATAGAAGTTCGTGGCCATTTAAATTGGCGATAGGCTCTACAGGTTATGTTAATTTAGTAAACAAATCAATGGGAGAACTGGTTCTTATTAGGAATTTTTGGAAACATCCAATCAGATTTGTTATCGCTATTAATTGTTGTAAACGAACTAATTACATATCTATATATTTTTGCTATTTTTTTGCATTTCTATACAGATAATTTATAGTCACAGGTTTTTCGTTCCAACTTTTTGGGACCGAATCAAACATGATGCAATAATATAATAATATGAACTGCCAAAATAACTTGAAAATGAGGTTTATTTATTGAAGTCTAGATTTAAATAATTTCTCTAAGAAGTATACTGCTATAATAATATAGCAGTATCTATATGAGAACTTTCAAAATTTCTCGTTATCAAACATTGAGCTATTAGTAGTAATAGTATCTCAATGTTATCAAAACGACTTTTTATGGTATATATTAGAGATGAAACGGATAGCAGTTTGGCCGGATACCGGATACCGGATATTCGGCCGACCAAGTGGCCGGATAGCCGAATATCCGGCCGCCGAATATCCGGCGAAACTTAGCCGTTTGCGTAGGCGTCGCGCGAACGATAGGATGGACTCGGTTCGATTCTTTTCGTTGATGAGTGAAGTTAACAATTGTACAATTTTATTATTGTGTCGATTGCATGCAGGGCAGACACGTGCGTGATCGTTTTTAGGTTATAATTTTATTTGTGCTCTTATTATTTTAAGTACATACATATATACATAGGTCTAAAAGATTTAGCAACGAGAAATGGCATCGGTGAAGAAAAGATCGCCTTTATGGGAATACTTTGACATAAGCAGTGAAAAAAATTGGTTGTTTGTAAAGTAGGTTTACGATCGAGATGTTTACGTGACGTCTTATTGGTGGCAGCGCTCGAGATGAGACGGGAGATCGGTCCGTCTCTCTCTCGTTATACCTGCGATCGCGCTCGTGAGGTTTTGGTGTGACACAAGTTTCTGAACATGTCACCCGACTAAAACGATTTTAAAAACGTTATCACGTTAATAAAAAGTTAGCTCTTTGTTTATTATGCCGTAAATATTTCAATGTGCCTATACTCTATAGAAAGTAAGTTTCAAGTGATAATGGTATTATTACTACGACAATAAATGTATCTTTATTTTTATTTTTAATACACTCACTCACTCTGCCAAATATTCGGAAAAAAAAATCTATTTAATAAAAAAACATCTACAACGCGTTCATGCAATGTTAATATTTCTCGTGGCGGCGAAGCGAAAAAAGCAGGTATATATCTAATAATAAATAATCTAATTGCAATAATTTTAATACCTATCAAGTAAAATAATATCTTGCAAGTTTCGTAACATATTCAATAATTATTGATTTCGGGGAAATGTGATTCTTACTAAATAAAGCAAATAATTACTCAAAAATATGTTTCTTTTATCGGATATCGATTTTTTTTTAATCGGCCGGATGTATATCCGGCTGAATAGTAGTTATCCGGTATTCGGCCGGATAGTATTATGGCGGCCGGATAGGCCGGATACCGGATAGTTACCGGATATTCGTTTCATCTCTAGTATATATTAGGTAAAATAATAACGTGATAATGAAAATCCGCACCCTTTTAGAATCTGATAAACTAGTACATATATAATTATGACCCGCATATTTTATTTTTTAAAGTGATACTTTTATTGTCTTATTTTGGTTGCGAAAAAAAAACAGATTGGATTTTCGTGACCGACTTTTGTCAGTTTGTATTATCTGTAGCTATGACGAATTTTTTATAGTTTTCCGAGTGTTGTTTACATATATTTTATTACTGTTGTACCTTTTAATTTAGGTAACTATTTAAATTTTTAAATTATTAACATTCTGATATAGATTAGTTAGACTTAAACAAAAAAAAAAAAAAAAAACAAATGACACTTTGACATAATATATACAGCGGTTTTCATAGACTAAAGATATTCAAAGGATAACTTTAAATAGTCTGGAAAATACTATTCTAATTGTGTGCTCTATCTTGGCTCTATCAATCACCATAATGTAGAATTTCCCGCTCTTAAGACCACGGTTTGTCGTAGTTTTATCGCTTTAAATACCATAAATCAAAATAAAATGTGAATGGAAAACCACAATAATATAGTAATCTAATTTAATCTATAATATTAATTTATCATTTAACAGTGTATAAAAAGAATACTAAAGAATTTATATAAAGTCAGTCAGCCATGTTTACAACTTTTGTAGAGAAACAAAATTTCACAATATTGCACAAAATAAGTTTATAGCAGGAATTTTTGGGAAAACATCAAATTTATAAAGTACTATAAATATATATACAACCTATGAAAATAAATTACTTCTAAATTTATGTAATTTACAAATTATTTAGACAAGTTTTGTAAAGATACAGATAAGCAAAACTAAGGTTTTAATTGTATCCGTATGGATGTATATTTCCTGTTTAATAGATAACTATGCATATAAAAATAATAATAATATTGTCTTAGACTTAGAATCACAGAACCACAGAACATTAAAAACAAATAGAAGTGCTATAATGTCATAATTACTATGAAAACCAGTGTCGCCAAACCCACACATTTAAACCGATAGTTATACAGTACACTACAAGCACAGCTTAGAATATTGTTTATAAGATAGTGGCATAGAGAATGGTAGAGACTCATCCAGCCCCCCTATGCAAGTGGCTTTCTGTTAGCGTAGCGTTCAATAGAATAGACTACGAATGTATGAGATTGACGTAAGCTGTAGATACGTTTATCTACAGCCTACGTCAATCTCATACATTCGTAGTCTATTCTATTGAACGCTACGCTAACAGAAAGCCACTTGCATAGGTTATCTACAGCCTACGTCAATCTCATACATTCGTAGTCTATTCTATTGAACGCTACGCTAACAGAAAGCCACTTGCATAGGGGGGCTGATCCATAATAGTGTAGCCATGGCAACCGTGTTATTAAAAACTGGTTTTGCGCTTGTTATGGTTAATTTGTGTATAATATGTATTGGCTGATTTATTTACTCCTTTCTATAGAAATGTGTTATTTGAAAAAAAAAAGAATAATAAAAGAACTATGAATTGTTATTGTTAATGATTAAAGTTGATGTTGGTATGGTGTCGAGATACCTATATATACTGTTAATATTCATTTACATGGGATAGGAATCATATTTTTGGTCAATCTGAAAGATTAATAAAAGTTTAAGATAATTGAAATTAAATTATAATTAAGTTAATTCAATTCTATTCTTGGATCTTCGCTTAATTCGTCATAGTTTATCAGATTCTAAGAGGGTGCGGATATTCATTATCACATTATTGTCATTCCTTGTTCCATCTAAATTCTAACCACAATTCTAACATAACGAAATATCAATCGGCATAAACAAATCATATTTCATACTACTTATACACGATCGATCTAATCTCCATTGCAAGGATTGTTTTAGTAGTTATGCACCTATGGGGTCACGAGATTCTCATCAACGCTCATTGTTTATTAATATTATAACTTTATATTATGTTTCCATTAAGTTTTTGTTTACAATGTGCACTTATTTTTTCTGTGAAACTGTGGTCATTGCCACGTTGATATTATAATATTCTTTTGTGTACTGTTGCACCGGTTTTTAACTACGTTATAGCCGTATAATTCTGACGAATATAATTATTCCGAAACGTGATAAGATTTTAACATAACTCGATTTGTTTTTTGTAATTATCATTAAAACTTGATGCGTCATCTCGTCGGTGTGTCTGTATGTAAATAAAATAGTGGAAGTAGAAACAAATTGCTAATTTAGAATAGATTTTTTTGTTTGATAGGTGGATTCAATTTCTTTTAGAAGTTACATCAGATTATTTACTAACTTTATTTTCGTTTGAAGAGGTACAGTACAAATATGTGCCTAGAGGGGACCTCTTTTACATAATATTATTAACCATATACATATTATGGTTTATGATCTCAATAATGTCAATTTTTTGCAGCATTTTTGTTAATTGTAACTACGATCGCGATGGATTTATGTAGATTTATGTAGATCTTAGAATATAACTGGTATTTTCAGACGTTTTGTTTTATCTTATATATAAATTATGTAATTTAGTCCTTCTTTTTAGGGGGCCACAATATTAAAAAAATATATTTTGAATATTGATAAGTTACAGAAGCTACAAATAGAAGTGTGAGTTCAAGTTAGTATATAAAATAATTAAATAAAATAAGGATTCATAATCGCAGAAAATAATTAAGTATATTTTAATAAGAATTTTATTATTTACCGGCTTACCGGTTCCACACAATGTTATAAAATTAAAAATTTTCCTGTATGAATACGTGGAAATACGTAAAAAAATATCATTTAATTAATGTGATGGAAAGTAACACAATTCCCCTCTTAGTGGGTATTTTTCATTACCAAGAATTAAATTGAATCGGCCTTCTGAAATAAAATAAGTATATGTAGGTATACGTATAAGGTTGCCATTATGAATGTTTTTATGTTTTTATATTATTATTTCTAAGGAAACTGGATGTATTTTAATATATTTTTATTTTAAATTATACAGTGGTAATGGTGACATTAATTTGAGTAAAAAATTTAACTGTTGATCGTTAGTAAAATCACGTACCTATGTTACGCTTTTGAAGGGACTCGGAACAACTTTGCAAATTATTGAAGTATTTTTGGTTTTATGGTTCTTGTTTTTTATTGTAGAATGTTATTTTCAAACAACTTACATAAATAGTACTATAAATATTATAAATGCGAAAGTTTGTGAGGATGGATGTTTGTTACTCTTTCACGCAAATGTGTTGTGTGTTTGTGTGTGTTGAAATAAATGCTTTCTTTCTTTCTTTCAAATACTACTGAAACGATTAGAAAATATTATTTTCCCCGTGACCACTGACCACGCTCGCTGTAAAGTGTTCGAAACGTCGGGAAAATAATATAATGAATAAATCGCGTTTAAAATCCGTTAACACGTTCACTGCGGCATGTCCAGTATCGGGCCATCAGCGACTACACCACAGTGCGGCGCACAAAATCGCAGTTTTCACCGTGGTGCGGCGAGGTTTTTTATATGTTAATCAATGACTAGAAAAGAGACAAATATATTTTTGTGATCACAGTTTGAAGTAGGACTCAATTTCGTTTAAAAATCGTATGGCAAAATATTGGACACACGCATAGAAAAGAAACCGTTTCTTTTGTGTGCGGCATGTCAAATATTTTGCCATGGACAAGCACCTCATGCCGCACTGTACTGCGAGCGCGCCGCGTGTCAATCTCGCATAGTGATGTACCAGGACCGCACGCGTCGTTATCAAATTTTTAAATGACAATGATACCTTATAGGCTTTAGTTTTTTTACTTTCTTTTATTTCGTAGCATAAATGCAAAAATGTGATGACAGTTGTGAAAATAATATAAAACATTAAAACAAAAGTTACTGAACAAATTAAAACAAAAGTTACTGAACAAATTAAAACAAAAGTTACTGAACAATTTCCTGATCAAGTACCTTGTTTTATATGTGTTTTTTTTTTGTATCGACGATCTCGTTATCTGTTAACAAACAGACTGAAATATACAAAATTGATTTATATCGATATCGATGTTTTATTTTACAGTGTTTCCCATCGCTATTACTGTAAACATGCCGTATCAACGCAGTGCGGGATGGCAAATAATTTTTCACAAAATCAGGGGTTTACATTTTCCCTCATATCTTTTAAACTATTGAGTCAAACTAAAAGCTATTTATACGGTATATACAAGACTATATATACTATTATCCGAAAAAAAAATTTTTGAAATATCTTGAAATTTCATGAAATTATTAACCTTCAAAGTCAGTAGGTGCGATGTGATAAAAATGGCTCATGACGCACAGTGGTGAACTTGCCGATGTGAAGTATTGAAGACATGCCGCAACAACGGTAAGTTTGGCATTTTAGGTGCCGCAGTGAACGTGTTAAAAAGTCTTTAATTTCTAAATGTTATGTTAAATACAGTTTTTATGTTAAATACTCGCGTAAAATCAAACACTACTGAAACGATTACAATGAAATTTGCTATGTAGTTAGCTGAAGTCCCTGAATAAGACATAAGACTACTTTTTATCCCGGAAATCCAACAGGAACGGGAACTATGCGTGTTTTCCTTTGATAACGCGGACGAAGCCGTGTGTGGAAATCTAGTCTTTTAATTTTTGCGAGTGTAATAAATTTTAGTTAGGTAATTTATGAATGTAAGTCTTTGTATTTCAGAGGTCACGTAAAAATGCACTGCGGACCTTTATTTAACTTATCGTATAACAGCATCTTTTATAAGTGAGAGGTGATTGTTCATTTGGCTTTCATGACATAGACAATACTTCAAAATAAAATAAGATTTAGCATTTGTTTTCCCTAAGCTTTTTTTTCTTTCTTCATGGTAAGAAGATATTATGAGTAGGTACCTATATGCCAGTGTTTTGTCTAAACTCTAAGTTATTTAATAAAATAAACTTATAGTTAATTAATTGTTTTTTTTTTTTGTATAAACCGGTTAAGGCAATTAAGATCCATTTACAAATCCATAAAATTATATCTTGGTAATATAATTTTAAAGTGTTTTTGGTCGAACATTTTTACGTTATAGGTTTTATTGTGGCTCATAGAAAAGAACTAAATGCTTGATTCAAAAAAGTAAAAAGGAGATACGTAGTTACTTAGAATTAATGGAAAAATAACAATGCAGCATGTACCTAAGTAGGTACATTATACAATGAATAAAATAAATTTCCATTATTTTGAATTAATATCATGTAAATCATATGTACTTTCGAAAAATAAATACAAAAACAAAGTGACCATAAAAACAAACAAACATAAACAACAAACACAAACAAAATAAACCTAAAGAGTTTTAATACATTACCTAATATAAAATATTAAATGTTTGTATCATATGGGAAATAGGAAATAAGAAATCTTGATGATTGTATATATAGTGAGTTAGAGTGTTTGAGGATTTAACTGTAAGTATTTACAAAAACAACTCATGGAAGGTAATTGATGAGCTTTTGATCTGAACGTGTTACAAAAATTAGGAATATCATTATTCTCTTTTAAATAAAGAAAGCTCTTGAAAAACAGTTTTTATTTAAAAATAATCTTATATATAATAATGAATCGCAAAATGTGTTGGTAAGCGCATAACTCGAGAACGGCTGAACCGATTTCGATAATTCTTTTTTTATTATATTCCTTGAAGTACGAGGATGGTTCATATGTAGAGAAAACGTAAACATGTACCACGGGCGAAGCCGGGGCGGACCGCGCTAGAATAATATTAAAAATTTTGCTTGCGAATAACTTATCCAATATTTAGGTAATTGAAACTTAACTTTCAAGGAAACAAATTTTGTCCCAGCATCAGTTACGGGAATTATATTATGCTTAAGAGCAAATAGCTAGCTTAAGAGAAAATGCATTACGCATTTTTATCCTCAAAGGTTTATTTCTATTTGCAGTCATTAACATCTCAAGGTTCATCGTTCTATACTCTATACAAACTGGTTTCAGAACTACTCTTCAAAATCATCTGCCAATAAAAGTCTATTCTTCATTTATTTTTATAACATACTAGCTGTGCCCCGCGATGTTGCCCGCAGTGCTCCGTTCCTGTTCGTCTTAGTGTGATTAAATATAGCCTATAGCCTTCCTCAATAAATGGGCTATCATAACACTGAAAGAATTTTTCAAATCGGACCCGAGATCGGTTCCTGAGATTAGCGCGTTCAAACAAACAAACTCTTCAGCTTTATAATATTAAGTATCTGTAGATTTCGATACGCACTTTTTTACAATGACTAATCTATAAATGTTGAAAACATGTATTTTAGAAGTAATAAGGAAATTGTTTTTATACATCGTAAATGAAAATTTGGGTGAGTAATAAATTATAATTTTGCCCATGAACTCGTAATAGTTACTAGTAAGCTATTAGTTTTTTTTTGTTTGAATCTTAAGTGGTATCATAGTACTAAGCCGAATACAAAAAAGTTTTTTTTTTACGAAATACATATTATATATAATATTTAGCAGTGCATGTACCAGTTTCATCGTAATACATATTATATGCAGCAATAACACACGTTTCTGTGGCTAGAATTTGTTTAATTTTTTTTTATTTAACACAAGCGATCCGCCCCGGCTTCGCCCGTGGTACATATTTCGCAATAAAAGGTAGCCTATGTTCTTTCTCAGGGTCTAAAGATTGTCTGTGCCAAATTTCGTCAAAATCGGTTGAGAGGTTTAAGCGGGAAAGCGTAACAGACAGACAGACAGAGTTACTTTCGCATTTATAATTATTAGTAGGGATTAATTAATTTATGTACCTACGTATTATTCATTATCTACTAATTCTACTCGTAAGTATTATGTGGTGCGATGATTACATGGTTTTTATGTTTCTGTGTTTGGATCCAATTATTTTCATCCGAGGGATGTTTGTAGCTACACGTAGCTACGCAAGGAAATTGGAAACGTTTGGAACAAAGGTTCTTTGGGCGACGCAGTGGATTGAACAATTTTGAACGAGTTTGGCAGATCTACATAGTTTCATAAATTAAACTATATATACTTACAAAGTTACACATTTTTTTATATTTAATGTGTATTTAGTATTAAGCTCTCAATAATATAAATTATAAACACATAATATTTAATTTTATTACTTCTGAAAGCTATCTATATGTCGCAGATCAGATTTCAGATCTTAACCTCGGCTTTTGATTCGAAAGTAACGACCTAGATACAATCCTAGATAGGTATCCACTACAAGAAAAATACAATAAAACAATTAAATATTTCATAACATTTATTAAATACCATTCCCCCATCTCGGTGCAGTCTGTACGGATTTTCTTCTTAAACTATTTTCATATGGGAACTTATAATATGGAAAATATGACCCTGTTTTTCTATTTAATACTAAGTATGGCGGCAAATTTGACAGTTGTGATTTGGACCAATCTCTTCTTTGTGTCCGTGTGTTATAGTTTGATACATCTGAATGTCTTGAGTTGGATGGTATAGTGCTGTACGCTTGTGTTTCTCTTGCAATTAATATGCTGATTATGATTGAAGTCAGGATTATCTGTAAAAAAATAAAATATATTAGTGCTTCCTTCATAGATGTGAGTTACTAAAAAGGAAGGAAGTTACAAATTATATCAGAGGAAAAGTAGTTGTAAAATATTTTATTTTATATATTTTTTTTCAAATTTGCAATCATTATCATATAAATAAAATGACACTGAGGAGTAATGAAGCTTCCTGCTGCTGAAATAATTATTCAAAACGTTTAAGCAGTTTCGTAGCTAACTAATTCATTTCACAACACACAATACAAACATATTTTTTAAGTAGGCTATTAATTATTATGGCTATTGCACGGCTCTGGACGACATCATTATAATTATACATATAACAATGGTATAATAACACGTATTATGTTTTAGGAATATGAGTAATACCTAGGAATTACAGCCTAGGCCTATGTACAACAAGGTTATTTTAGTGAATGGCAAGAATAGTAATTAATACTCTTAATAATAAGTATTGATATCAGTAAATAATAAGTGTAAATAATGCTAGTTGCATACAGTTAGGTTAATAGAATGTAAATGTGTAAAATATTCCATATTGTTACTAATTTTTTTGACTCGCTTTTCAAGCTACTTGTGTACCTACCTAGTTTTTTCATGTTAAATCATAGATCTTTATATTTATTAAGTACTAGCGACCCGCCCCGGCTTCGCACGGGTGCAATGCTGATACTAAATAAACTACAGAAAAACTGTGAACGTTGTATATAAAAACATAGCGGCCCGCTCGGGTATAAAATATATAGCCGGGCGGCCGGCCGGTACCGCCGCAAACGCTACGTCCCGCATTTTTTAAATCTGTAATATCTTCGAAAATATTCACTTAAATCATACGGTGTAAAGGGCCATATAGATCTATATTAAATGAACAATGTATTCAAGGTATTTAATTGGTTAAGGATTAATGCTGTACTGGTTAAAATCGCTTCGAAAATTAGCCATTATTTGTCGTAAAAAGTAAATGACAAAAAAAAAGTTATTGTGGGTTATCCATAAGAGATAGACATATACCATCGCGGACTTTTCTGTAGACCTTTTCAATGTGTATAATACTTAGTACATTATTTTGATAAAACTCGTAGGGTTCAGCCTGCGTTTGCAATGTAAGCGGAAAAAATGTAATTTTTTACGACATCACATTAGAAACCTCAAAAATAACAGTACTTCTCCACTATTTAATGGATGTTATTATACATATAAACCTTCCTCTTGAATCACTCTATCTTTTAAAAAAAACCGCATCAAAATCCGTTGCGTAGTTTCAAAGATTTAAGCGTACAAAGGGACATAGGGACATAGGGACATAGGGACAGGGAAAGCGACTTTGTTTTATACTATGTAGTGATATTTATATTGTACAATATTTCATATAATTTTTATAATCTATATTTGACTAGCATAAAATGGAAGATGATGTGCTTAGTAATTATGTATCTAGTATAATTTCCTAGGTATATTGTGTTTATTCTAAATTTTGAAACAACTAGCGGAGAATGTAAATCCTTTACTTCATCCTACTTATTTATGCTTGTATTTCATGTAATTAATAATTAATTAATGAAAATTACAAATCGACACGCATTTAATTAGTATTAATGATACATATATACGTACTCATTACGAGTTACACACACGTAATTTATCTATTTATGTCGCTTTCATATGTTGTAGGTACCATAATTTAAAATACATACATAAAAATAAATATATGAAAGAAAAATCAAACTCTCATCTGTTTGTACCTAGGCTTAATATATATTAATAGAGTAAAAGATTACAAAATCATTACCTATTCTATATACAATGTTACATTATTAAAGTAATGTTGCAAATAGCGATAGAAATTATATATTACTAGCGGTCCGCCCCGGCTTCGCCCGTGGTACATATTTACGTTTTCTCTACATAAGAACCATCCTCGTACTTCAAGGAATATAATAAAAAAAGAATTATCGAAATCGGTTCAGCCGTTCTCGAGTTATGCGCTTACCAACACATTTTGCGATTCATTTTTATATATAAGAAGACTAGCGGTCCGCCCCGGCTTCGCCCGTGGTACATATTTACGTTTTCTCTACATAAGAACCATCCTCGTACTTCAAGGAATATAATAAAAAAAGAATTATCGAAATCGGTTCAGCCGTTCTCGAGTTATGCGCTTACCAACACATTTTGCGATTCATTTTTATATTATAGATATAAATTGTAGAGCCATTATCGCAATTGATTATTTTTTACTTTTTAAATTTTTATATCTACTTACATCAAAAAAAAAAAATACGTCGTCGCGTCGTCTTAATTGATTGCATTATAAAAATAAACTTCTATAAATTTTATTAATATTTTAATTTAACATAATTAACTATATTATCCTTTCTTAATCGCAAGTTTAACAACTAGCCTAAGTATCCGTTATTTTCAGGTTATTGAAAGGATATGATTAATAAATTAGGAAGGAAGGACGAAATTTGGCGAGTAATAGCTTATAACCTGGATTAACACATGCTCTACAAATCTACATTCATACTCTAGATTAACATAATATACTTAATGTTGTTGTTGAGGAAGTGATTATGAGGAAGAGGAGGAGGAAGAGGAATTTTCACACACAAATTTAGGGGATGCGGATGAGGAAGAGGATATTTTTTTGAGGAAGAGGATGCGGATGAGGAAGCGGAAGAGGAAGCGGATGAGGATGAGGATGATAGGAAATTATAATCAAAATTAAAAAACAAAAAACTTTTAAAATTAAAAATTAAAACAAAAGCCATTCTCCTGTTCCATTCTGTCTGTAGGTACATATTGATGTTTTAAGGTTAGGGGGAGGTTAGCTCGCCCGATCGCGAATTTACAAAGCCTCTAAGTACTATACTATTTGAGTCACGAGCTGGACTCAGATGAGCTTTTGTTTATGCATATTACTCGAAAAAACCTAATCAGATCACTGAGATATCAGTACCAGAAGCGACATTAGGCGATTTCCACAAAAAAAAAAGAACTTGTTTGTTTTTTAATTTAAAATGACTTTTGACACACATTCTTTGGTAAAATATGTTTCTTCTGAGTATGAGAGAAAATGTTATATTATTATGTTTTTTGAGATAAGTGTTAGGCGCAGATATAAATATGGCGGTAAGACTCTACTCTTGTTCGTTAGTAGAGTTCGACTCATAACTCAAATACATAGTTAGTTTAAATAGGCTTTGTAAATTCGCCGCCTCATCAGCATCCTCATAAATTTCCTCTAAATTTTGAGGAAGCGATAGCGGAAGAGGATTTTTTTATTTTCATTTTTGAGGATGCGGTAACGGTAGAGGAACCCAAAATATTGCGGAACTTCCGCATTATGAGGAAGCGGAAGAGGAATCCTCAACAACCCTAATACTTAATATAATGATATATCATTTACAGATGGGAAACTTGTTTAGGGAAATATTGTTTAGATAATAGATTACTTAATTTTCTATATCTACACCAATATAATCTGCAGTGTGTTTGTTTGTTTGAAATCTATACGCAACCTCTGGTCCTAATTATTTATTTTTTTTATTTTATCCACGTGCGGAGCAATTTTACCAAAATGGGTTAAACCGTTTTAAAGGAATTTAGATAAAAACACAAGAATTTTATTAGCATTATTGAATGTAACAAAAGCACTCAAAACGACTCTATCAATTCGATCTACTATAAAATTTATTTTACTATTAGAAAGTTAACTTAGTTAGGTTGGTTAGGTTCGTTCGGTTAGGTCGTTAGGTTACTAACATAGACTTTTTTAAGTGTCAACCAGGGGTAAGCAGCTAGTCGATTGTAAAATGAAAATTTCTTTTGAAAGTGTGAAACGAATTAACTCAAAAACGTTCTCCAAATATATTAAATTAATCTAACTATTTATTAACTTACTAGTGGTCCGCCCCGGCTTCGCCCGTGGTACATATTTCGCAATAAAAGGTAGCCTATGTCCTTTCTCGGGTATCAAAATATCTCCATACCAAATTTCATGCAAATTGGTTCAGTAGTTTAGGCGTGATTGAGTAACAGACAGACAGACAGACAGAGTTACTTTCGCATTTATAATATTAGTAAGGATTATTAAGATCTTACCCTTAATAAGAAAAGCCGTATATTATCCATGGTTCACATGTGGAAATCACAACACAAATTGAAAACTCAATGTAAAGAGAGTGCTTCCCTTGAACTTGACGATGGTCTTATATTGACTATTTTGACTCACTTTTTAAAACGAGAAAGGCGTAGAGTCGATGTTGGTGCACAATTTTTATGAAACTGGCAAATGTATTATCTATTTTTTATTTTGATATAATAGAACTACGTTTTTAATAGTCAGGGACAAATTTAAAAAGATTTTAGATATAAAATATAAAACAAATCTATATAAAAATAAAACCCGTTTTCCTTGGTCACGGCATCACGCGTGAACGGGTGGACCGATTTCGATAATTCTTTTTTTATTATACTCTTTTTTTTATTATACTCCTTGAAGTACGAGGATGGTTCTTAGTACGAGTACTTATATAGAAAACTAAGTACGAGAATAATTATTAATATTATACATAATATACAGGAAATCACTTGATTTTTATTAAACCAGTTACCAATTTAGTATACATATAAACTGAATGAATACAGTCATTTAAGTAAACAAAAACAAACCATGAAATCAAACGGTATATATATAAACAAAACAATAATATATTAAATAAATGATATATCTTATTCACATGATCTCTCCAATGTTTATTATACAGTATGTTATCTTTATTCGGAATTTATTATTTTTGTTAACCTTTATGTTTTCAAAATATTCATTTATCACTTCCCCGTATTTTGTACTGGTATATATTATCATCAAAACATTTAAAACATCATGATTATATTATATTATCGTAAGTTTATAATTTTTTAACAACTTCCCTGTCCAATGAGTCAAATATGACTCACACGAACATATTGGGATAAGTTCATGTGTCACATTTCAGTACACACTTTTAGGCATATTTTTGGGTATGAACGTGTCGTGATATTTCTTTAATTCATACGTGGACGTATAGCAAAAAACCTAACGTTTATGGTAATAAAAGAAAATTTCGCAATTTTTCTATAGTTCTTATGTTATTACAAGAAAATGGCAATACTTAAATGAAACTCAAATAAGTATTTAATCAAAGGCTTTTATTTAAAGAAAATATTACGAAATAGTATGAAACATCAGGGTTTATAAGCATGGGAGTAGATAAAAAAAAAATAAATAGTATAAAATCAAGCATGTTTCTCATTAAAACATTCTAAACAGAATATTCGCCTTGTCACACCTTCTACACTCAGTGTGTACTTGCTTAGCTCTTCTAGCCAATAAACCTTGATTTTTCAATTTGATATAGCACCCAGTGTATCTTTTTCGTACATATACATATATAAAATATGGATTATAACCTATAGCTATCTATTTCTCTTATTTATTTTTATGATATTTTTTTTCTGCTTCGGTCTCCTCCGGCCGAAGAAGAAAATGCTCGCACGCTTTTACCTGATTGATTTTACGACAGTTGATTGACATTTGACAGATAGCATATCGTAATTGTCACTCAAAATGCATCTGTATCATGGAAATCTGTTCTGTAATGGAAATATATATACTTCGTACTGTGTGCGTGTGTTCACCTATGACTCATTACGAACGTAGTTCAGAAAATTTATCATCCTTCGATCATGAGTCACATGTGAATCAAAAATAAAATTACCCGAAATGAGATAATTTCAATAAAAATAATTTATATAACTTATTATTGCGGTATTAATTAATGTTGTTTGTCCTAAAATTAAAAAAAAAAAAAACAGTGGACGTGAGGCATCGTCATAATGAGTTGTATGTTGGGAAGTTGTTAATGTTGATATGAGTTGTCATGCAAATTTACGAATTAAGTTTACAGTCAGGCGCCATTGGTGTATGAAATATTTTGCTGTTATATTCCACGAGTGTTTGGATAAATTAATATTTGTTGAAGTGGTTATCAATTAGTATACTTTGCATGAAAATGCAATAAGTAATCATATCTATAAATATATCTTACAATCCCCATTATTTGAAAAGCCTCAAAACAAAAGTTCAACTCAAAAAAAAAAAAACAACAACATCACAATCTCCATACCTTTCCTTGTGCACGAAGTGTGTCAATTATCGAGTATTTGCATGTTACAGTACCAGTGACACATAAACGACTCTAACATTTTAAGAAAACACCAAATATAAGATCATAATATGTCCCGTTCGTAACTTATTGTAAAAAAAAACGTTTGACTCTGTTTATGGATCATGAATTCTTGGATTTAGAGTTACGGCAACAGTCAAGCCTTGCCCCTTTGCGTTCGTCTGTAAGAACTCTTAGACGTTTGTCATGGTTGGAAATTTCAGAATTCCTAGGATATAATATAATGTAGCAATCTATTTACTTACGTATAAAATTATTCTTCTTTCATTTTCAATTTTTTTGATCTCAGAATAGGTCATAGGTAGCGTTAGCTACTATTAAGTATTCTGGTCATGGCTAAACAATATTTTATACCTTTAAGAGATAAGGGTGCCCTAGCAGAACATCTTAAAGTATTTTAAAAAATTAACCTGTCAATAGACATCGTATAACTATTATAGTAAAACTGCTATTTTGTCAAAAGAGTAAAAACGATGTTACTATTCTCCGACAATGTGCTACATTTAGATGTACTTATTGAAGTATAGAATACATTGACAAAAATACTATAAGTAGATACAAAGATTTTGTTATAGAAAATATTATGTATGTAATAGATGTTCTGCTTAATTTCATTAGTAGAGTCAAGTAAGGCAGAACTATAATTTCTTTTTTGTAGCTATTCTAAAAATATAATGGTTGCTCAAATGGAGAAAAAAACTAGAATGTTTAGAAATAACATTGAATTGGTTTATACACGTGTTTATTACAAGATCTTTAACCTTTTTATCGTCTATGTATTATTATTATAATTTGTACTACCATATTAGATATTTATATATATATATATATATACAAATAAATTAACATAATCTGTCTGTTTGGAACGATACTAACGGATTTTTACTATATGTATCTTATTATGTATATTGTCTTGTCGTCAACGTTTATATTACAGCTTGATATCTCATTCCAAAATAATACTATTATGTCTTTTCCGGCTCGTTTCGAAATCGACTAGTCACTAGACTGATTTTAACGGAACTTTTAAAATATACGTCTGAATATATAACATGAACTTTCATTTTTAGCCCTCAACCAAAAAGAAAGGCTGTTTTGAAACTTTTGCATTTATAATTTTTTTTATCGAAAGTGTTATTTTTTGAGTTCATTCTTAGTTGTGTTTGATGGTTATTGAAATAGAACTCTTAAAAATATTTATTCAAGCTAATGTAGAGATCCCAGCTGATTTTCTTTAATTTCACTAGTATTTTATTTTTTGATTTACCTACGTGTAGGAATAAGATATATTGGTCTGCTTTACAAAGTGAATGAAGGCGTGTCTGTCTCATACTAATAAACATAATAACGTTAACAAACAATCTAAGAACTAGTTTCCTCAAATTTTCATTATGTGTTTGATTTACGAACAGATTTACATCTTATTAATTAATTTGTCCTGCTGATACAGATCAAAAGAGATTCGCAAATAAATATTTAGCGTATCTATTTTTTTAGAAAAAATAATTTAGCGTGGGAATGACTTTCCATAATACCTATGACGTATTTATAGAAATTAGTATTTAAAGTATGTCTTATTTGCCCCGGCTTCACCTGGGTTAACCCGACATAAAAAATTGACTTTTAACTCGTTAAAAACGTGGCTTTCTAAAAGAAAATAAAATTTAAAATCGATGGAATAGTTTTCTGTTTTATTCTTCAAATTTAAAAATTTGCCTCTTTATGATATGAGTGTAGATACTGTGGCCGCTTTTGGATTCGCCGTGCTCTGTGACAGCTGCAGCTGTACAGTCTAATATTATATAGGTTGCCGAAGATGGAGCCGTGGATGAATTCCACAAGTACCTGACACTCAAAGCGGCTTTTTTGTTTGGCGACTCACGATGTTAGCCTGAAGGGCTACTACATCTTAAAGCGGGCGCATGGGTCTCCCCTTAACTGGGATCACGAACCATGGCTTAGGCTGTCGCTTGACTTGAAGATCTGGATGTTCGGGCGCTCACCAGTGTGGGCGCGGGAACGTGGAACAAGGGACCTCGTCTTCGCTGGCGAAGACGGTGTACTTTTCTCTTTAGGTGTTAATAGACCAGTCCAGTCATGCATTTGCTTTTGTAGTCTCATCGTCGGAGTCGACCAAGACGTGTCTACTGTCTAGGTCCACTGAAAGCCGCTCGATGGATCGCAGTATATAAATAGTCGGTAGTCAACTGCACAGTTGGAAGTGGGAGCTACATGACCTACCGCTGTTTCCTGTGGGTTCTCGGTATGCGTAAACGCATTTCCCACTAAAACATAATTAACTTATATTTAGTAAAATGAAATATATAGGTCGTGGGTGTGCATTATTTTTGTAAACTTTCCTTGAACTGAAAAATTAACATTTGCAAAGTAAATATGAATGAATTGGGATATAATAATAATCTAGAGCATTAGAAATTTAAGAAACATACTGACATTTATTCGATGAGGCAAGGTAAAATCATTGGTTACAAGTAATAATTTATCTGAAAGTTTATTATTATAGATGCGATTCTAAATTTTATTTTTTTTATTTGCACCTTCTTAAACATTCTTAGCAAATCTTTTTAACAGCTTGTTCTCACAGTGTTTTGTTGTCTGTAGGTGTTTAACGCATTTTTTGGCAATTAACATAAGAATCAAATAGATATAAAACGGATATAAAACATTTTTATTATTTCTGTTCATTCAAATTATTAGAAAAGTTGTCCAATGGCGAGTATAATATAGTCATCTTTATTCCATAATAAAAATACACAGTTAAAAATGTAGAAGCCAAATTTTCTTTACCATAATCATGGGCGTAGCCACGGTGGGGCAGGGTGGGGCACTTGCCCCACCCTGGCTCTGACCTGGAAGGTACCTAACCAAATCTAAAAAACTTAATTATCTAGGTACTGACTACAAAACTAAATCCGTTAAAAAATTCTCACTCGAATATTGTTAAAAAATTCTCACTCGAATGTTGTCAGTCGACACAAAAAAATGCGATCTAAACAAAAAGCTTGCGCTTCTATGTTACATGATTTAAACCACTTTTGGTGTCAGAAAAAGTAGTGTAGTACTGTTACCCCATTCAAAGCTGTTTTTATTTAGCCAAATTCGCACTAAATTTCCCATCCAATTTCACTTTTGTTTTAGGTTAAGTTACTGACCATAAAAGTACAAAATGATGACAGATCCAGGTGGAGCTACGCTCGCAATCTTACATAAAAGTTTTTGGCCGATATCTCGGAAACTATCCATTTTAAGGCAAAAAATATTGAGAATTTTTTGTAGATAGTAAAATTTTACATCTTTTATACCTTATAAACTTTTTTGAAAAACTTTCCGTTTACGATTTATGGCCTATTTAATGGCTAATCGTTTTTGGCAAGTAACTCTTTAAACATTGGATTAATCATTGAAATGCATAGGCATTAATATATACATATGCATTATTCATTTATAAAGATTACTTTATTTGAAACTTTTTGATTTATTAACGTTTGGCGGAAAAATAGAAAATTTCAAGGTATGTATGTTTCGGATATATTTAGTACAACTAAATAATATCTATTGAGTAGTTATTTTATATTCGGATGCAAGAATAAAATAAAAGAAAATGAAAGGAAAATATTTAAAAGATGTATTAAAAAATTTTCTCTAAGTAAAAAAATAAATCAAAAATTTTGCCGTTTCGGAAACGGTGAAAATCCACTTGCATTGGAAATTTTTTCTTCGTTTTCATTACATCCGTAAAAAAACTTTTGGCCTGCCACGTCACCAGCCGAGCGGCGGCATTTCTACATTATACGTAGAACAACTCAAAAAATATGGACACTAGAAAAAAAATTTCAAACAAAAGTTGTAGAGAATAAAGTGATCTAAAAACTATTTAGATGCATTTTATTCATTAATCAATATTTTAAGGATAAACCGGTTCATTAAATAGGCCATAAACCGTAAATAGTAAGTTTTACAAAAAAGTTTACAGAGTATAAAAGATGAAATTTTACTTTCTACAAAAAAGTCTAAGTAACTTTTGAACTAAAGTGGATAGTTTTCGAGATATCGGTCAAAAACTATAAGATTGCTAGCTAAGCTCCACCTGGATTGTTAGCATTTTGTGTTTTCATGGTATTTTTATAAGTGACCATTAACCTAAAACAAACATGAAATTGGATCGGAAGTGCAAGGTTTTGCTTTATTTACTGAGTTATATCTACCATTTGAAATGGTTTATTTTTCCATTTACATAGACATGTTTAGTACCTATATTTTATGGTAAAAAGTAAAGTATATTTTGTTTGTTTTGATTTATTCATTATTATTTCAGCTTGATACCGCCACGGGTTCTTGAAAAAAAAAGGTATTTTTAGACAGACAGACATACGGACAACAAAGTCTGCCTGTCGGTTTGTCTGTCAACACACTGAAATTTATATCGAATACTCAAGTCTACGGTCTCTTAAAGCTGTGAAAAAATCAAACTTATAAGCCAACGCAATCAAAAGATACAGAAATTTTATGCTGCAAATGATCGCAAATTTCGACATTCGCAAGGGAATCAAAACCTACATTGTACTTCCCGTGAACACAGAGTCTTGAAATTTGGTTAAAAACAATGTAATATAGGCACAGATAAAGGAAAAATTGCTAAAACATACATTTTAGAGTTACAACATAATAATAAAAATAACTGCGTTAAAAACAACCGACTTCAAAAACAGAAAAGTAAAAAATAAAAAAGATTTGATATTATTAATTACTACATATTATTTAGATGTGCTATTTACTAAAAAGGTTTGATGTCGGTGCACGGGCTTAATACTAAGTGCTTAGTGTTTGGCACCGACTTCAAACCTATTTAATAAATAGCAAATCTAAATAATATGTAGTAATTAATAATATCAAATCTTTTTTATTTTTTACTTTTCTGTTTTTGAAGTCGGTTGTTTTTAACGCAGTTATTTTTATTTAATACTTTTTAGTGTATTTTCCAACACGAATCAAACGAGCCCAATCTCGATAAAATTGAGTCAATATATTACTGAATTCCTGTGGCCACCTTCCGATTCCAACATCAAATCAGCTCTATGTCATGATAATGTTTCATCGCTATCCAATTTACATACGTATACAAAATTTCAGCTCAATCGGTTACCGGGAAGTGAATCAAAGTTACTTGCTACATTTCAATTAAGTCATCGAGTAGGTACAGACAAAAATGCTCATAAAATAAAAACTACTGGGCCTATCCGAATAAAAATTTTATGGGACCAATTCGACACCATCCCGCATCGAATAAAGAAAGAATCACGTAAATCGGTTAAGAAACCTTGGAGTAATCGGTGTACATACATAAAAAAAAAAAAATATACCGGCCGAATTGATAACCTCCTCGTTTTTTTTGAAGTCGGTTAAAAAGTAGGTTTGTTCGGAGCCCTCGGTGCGCGAGTCCGACTCGCACTTGGCCGGTTTTTTTTTGCCCCACCATGTGCCCATGGCTAGCTACGCCCATGACCATAATTTGCTATTAAATACATGGTAAATATAACAGATTTAATGCTGTAAGTATATTATGCCGTTATAAATAGTATGACGTCACATATATATCTTGTGAATGCATTGTGATGTTTGTTTACATACATGAAATTTTATTTTTATTTTTGTAACAATATTAAATGCAATCAATAATTTCGTTTTTATAATTATTCCAGTCATTTGATATTTAGTTCCATTGCGTGGTCGTAGTAGGTGATAACTTCAAGTTCTATCATGTAATACACTCATCAATCAACCTTTAATTACATTATCACGAAAACGTAACCAATAAATAATATAAAATAATATTGTTTTATAACTTCAACAAATTGATATGAGTCAATATAGCTGATAGAGCAATAAATTAACATAGCGTTTCCTATTAAAACTATGAGGATCGATATTTTCAAATTTTTAATTTATTATTTCACGCATGGCTACACTTTTTATATTCTGAATGAGCAAATTAACGTTCGTATTACCCAAGCTAATTGGAGTTACGAATAGCAATGACACGCGATTGTATTTTTCCTTTTTACCGTACAGACTGGGTAGACACTTTGACATGCAGTTTTTCATTTAATAAGCGGTCAGGTAGCTGCTTACATAAAATCCTTATAAGATTCATGAATAAATCCAATCGGGCGTGAAGTTATAAACGGGTTCTGATTTCTTTTAGCAATTATGTTTTGACCGTGGCTTTGTTCATTTAATTGTTCTTATGCGACACCTTTTAATGTTTATCAAGGTCTTTCTGAAATGGATTTTTGATGAATTTGAATATATTATGTAGATCTACACTAATATTTTAATATTATTTATTTTATATTAATATTATTTTATATTTTAATATTTATTTTAAAGAGGAAGGATTTGTTTGATTGTTTGTTTTGAATTGAATAGGCTTCGAAACTACTGGACCGATTTCAAAAATTATTTTACCATTAGATTCCTACATTATCCCTGATGAATAGGCTATATTTTATGATGTTTTTTTTTATCCCGGGCCGAGCCGGGACGATCGGCTAGTTGCGGATAAGAGATAATCTATCTATAATATAAAAATGAATCGCAAAATGTGTTGGTAAGCGCATAACTCGAGAACGGCTGAACCGATTTCGATAATTCTTTTTTTATTATATTCCTTGAAGTACGAGGATGGTTCTTATGGAGAGAAAACGTAAACATGTACCACGGGCGAAGCCGGGGCGGACCGCTAGTTTCCAATAAAATAAGTAAATAATTGTGGCCCCAATATTATTATATTATCATTTGAGCCGAGGATCTGATGTCATAAGAGAACTCATATAATATAGGTAGAGCAGATGCAATGATTATAAAATTATGATCTATACTCTATCTATAGTATTATGATGTATGGAAGAATAAGCATTATTATGATTAACCTATACTTTTGTGCTAAGCATTTAGCATGCTGCATTGCATTCTAACTTTACACAGCTTTTTTTACCATAAAATGAACATTTCAATTACTCTTACTTTCTCCTGGTAATCTACATGCATAATCAATTAACTAATATGTTATGAATAACGCCTATAGCTTCATGAATGGATGAGATAGATATCAATTAAGATTCAGATATTAACAAAGTCGATTATTTCATTCATAATTTATAATCAACGGATCTTGCTCTAGTCTTTACTATGAAGACTGTAGTATTAGGTGATTTTTCATAGAAATGTTTTTTTTTTTATTGTTTTGTATTTAAATTTGTAAGTAGCAATAGTAATAGCTCAGGAACTCCAAACAATCGAATGCTTGATGCACCGTTAAGTTCCTACATTGTAAATTGTGGATCATCGTAAATTACTATGTAATTATTCGCAATGACAGCTATTGCGTTATTTCTCTTATTTTCATAACAATTAACGCTCCTGTAAATACATAATCATCTCGTTAACCTTGTCATTATATTTGAGGATATTTGCTAAGGGCTCTTTCCGTACCTGAATCCCACGTTCGTGCACAGTTCACCAACAAGATCGCGTTTTTTTCAACGAATACGCGTAAGCAATTTTAATATTTATGAAATTGCGATAAGACCTGATTTTGACTATTTCCAATTGCGTAAAGCGCTTACGAGGGTGGTGGACCGTAGCTGTTCTTGCATACCGGTCCGCAATTGGTTTTTACATGAACAAATAATATTATTCAAATAGGGCGTTTATTAGAATTGTTAATTCGATGTTAATTCTAATTCGGTGCAGTATAAAAATGCAGGTAACTTTTCGGAAGGCATCATTACAACAACACAGCTTGTTCTAGTGTGTTCGCAGCAAACCAACAAACCAAACTTAGCCATGTCTCGACTTACGGTAAGAGGGGCATGACAATTACAGGACATTTTGATAAATTATAAATTTTGAATTGTTAAAAACTAATGGTTTCCATTGCAGATTCTCTTTGTCTTCGCAGTGGCGTATGAAGTACTAGGAGAAGGTTAGATAGTAGTCCGGGATACATCGCCCATTTTTGCAAGTGATTACTATCAAGGTAATTTTTCGTGAGTAGCTTTATTTTGATGAGATGCCCAATAATTTCATCTACGAAACTCTCGATTGTGGTAGCTTACAGAGGTAACAAGGATAAAAATTTTTGATTTGACGGTTCTCAAATATTTATTACGCAATTTGTAGGACAATATGTCTGTTGAATTATTTAAGTATTAAATAAGTGAAAATAAAAAAATCAGCTGGTTAGTAATCATTTATGATGACTTCGTTATCGATACACATTGGAAAGGGGGACTCTTTGATCAAACCATAGATTTTGTAGGACAAATATTTTTTCTAATAATTTAGATAATTATCTTGAGATTGAACAAAAAAAAACATTCAGTTAGTAATTAATATTTGAGAACCATCAAATCAAAATATTTTATCCTTGTTTCCTCTGGTAGCTACCACAATCGAGAGTTTCGTACATGAAATTATTGGGCATCTCATCAAAATAAAGCTACTCACGAAAAATTAGCTTGATAGTAATCACTTGCAAAAATGGGCGATGTATCCCGGACTATAGTAACATGATACGATATAATTGTATTGGCTATCAGAGCATCAGATGATAATCTCTTAAATGTTTCAGTTGCGACGAAAGGGAAGCCTGCTGCGGACTCACACACTGCCCAAACCGGATACCTATCTCCAGTGATCGTATCGGCTCCCATCCACGGAGGCTATGGAGCCGGTCTCGGAGGGGCTGGTCTCGGCGGTTACGGCGGAGCTGGGCTAGGAGGCGCCGGCCTTGGATTAGGTGCCGGTTCGGCCGCACCACTCAACAACGCCGGCGCAGTCAGTGCCGCACAATTAAGCGCCATTCAAAACGCCCAGGCCGTCCATGCCGCCCAGATCGGAAACGCAGCCGCCGCCGGAATCCAGAGCGCCCGTGTCACCGAAGTCGCCGCCAGAGCCGGACAAGCCAACGCCATCCAGAACGCCCAAGCATTGGACGCCGCTCGCATCGCCAACGTACAGAGAGCGCAGGCCGCCGCCTTAGAGAACGCCAGAGCCGCGGAAGCCGCGAGACGCGCCGCCGCCGCCAGCGCCTTGGAACTGTCCCGTGCCATCGAAGCCGAACGCGTCGCCAACGCCGCCCGTGTCCAGGCCGTAGCGATCGCCAACACCCGTGCTATGGAAGCCGCTCGTATCGCCAACGCTGCCAGGTCCCAAGCCGCCGCCGTCGCCGCTAGCGCTGCCCAAGCTCAGGCCGTCGCCGACTCAGTAGCCAGGAACGCTCAGGACGGTACCCTCCTCTTGGGAAGCGGCGCAGGTGGTCTTGGCGGATACGGCGGTGCTGGCGCTGTGGTGGCTGCCGCTCCCGCTGTCGCCTATGGCGGCTACGCCGGACACGGTGGCTACGTCGGCAACGGTGGCTACGGATACTACGGCTACGGTCACTAAACGAACCATACTACAGTGATTAGACACCCAATGTCATAGATAGAAAAGTTTAATTTCTACATCCATTTCGTCAACCCTTATAGAAATGGTTAGCGGCAGATTATCATAAGGACTGTGTAAATATAATCTAAATAAACTGCATCGAAATTGTTCTAAATTTTGTTTTTATTTTGTCATCTGAGTGTTACTATTAAATTTTGTATATTTTATTGGTTGTCTCATTGAAGAGAACATAAAACACCACACAATACACACATTTACTGCTCATTCATAAAAATATGTGGCATAACTTGCTATAAGATAATATAAAAATTATAATTATAACATGAAGCTGTTCAATAACAGCACTATTAACCACATAATATAAAGTTATCAGATCTCAAAGCAACTCCTTAACAAGGAATAGAAAATTATACATATTATATGGATCAATATTGATGAACATTTTTCATATTAACGTATTTAACATTTAGTTTTCCTTGTCTAAATGCATGGTGTCTTTTAAAAATTATATGAAATACATACTTATTTAACTCTATTAAAAAATATTTATAATTATAAAATACAAATAAGATATATACATAGAAAGTGAAAATAAATTTAATCAATCCAACTGAGGTAGAGAGTTGATTATTTTTTTTATTCAAGGCTTAGTTAGGGATGATTACAGCAATAAATTCTTACGAAATAGGATATTTCCAATGATTTAATAGGAAACAGCAATTAAATATTTCCTTGAGATTCCATATGCAAATATAGGTTTCCCTTGTTTTATATCCGACAAATTGTTTAGGCGTTGCCCACTTGAAATTTGAGGAAATAAATTATTTTTTTATTATTATACTAGACTTACTTAATCTGTTTATTTTTAGCTTCTTTTGTTTGCGTTTTCCTTTTGTTTATTAATTTTAAATATGATGCTTTGAGTGGTCCGTTTACATTATTACATAACATGATGTTAGAAATTACAAATAATAAAAAATATCTGGAATAACAAATATAAATAATTTTCACTATTTTTACAGTAATACATAGTACAATCGTTGTTACAGTTTTTTTTTAATTTCTCATATATTTGTTTTTGGTTCCTTTATTATTTAAAATAACAGATTATAATATACGAAAGTCAACTTATCGATGAGGAAAAACCAAAGCACGGAACTGAATTTTTTTTGAGACCAATAAAGTGCCTTATGTACTTTTGCCATTGGCTCAGGTTTCAACTACTTTTTAATCAATCAATTTTCATTGATTAAATAATAGACAACAGGTCCATGTTGAAAAATTTATGGGTCATTTGAACCACCAGGTGACCTATCTAGAACGATATAAGAGCATAAAATAATAAGATTCAGCACTATGACGTCACTTGTAAGCTGTCCAACTGAGTGTCCAACTGAATTCGAAAGTACAGGTAGAGTTTTTTCCCCTTATCTCCATGATTTTTGTACGGCGTTGCGGAATAATAGATTTAAAAGCAGTATAGAAATAGTATGACACAGATGCCGTACAAAATCAAATAATCAAATTTACCCCGGCAATTGTCGGAAAATAAAAATAAAAATTTTAGAATTTTAGAATTGCACCTTTAATTATTGTAATGTGTATAGGCAAGCAGGGGCCAGTTATAATTATTGCTCCGACCGCCGCGCCGTGCAACCGAGAGTGTTCCAATATTGCCCCTGCGGCAGGTACGTGAGTAACCGGCTTTAACAATAAATTAACATAAAGGTAGTAAATAATACTGGTTCATTTGTTTACTTATTTTGAAATCTTGAAATTGTATGTTAAAATTAATACCTTAGTGATAAACCATGTCGTATTAGTTATTTGGTGAGAATTTTTTGATAATTTATTGTAGGATCTCTAAATAAAATAAATACAGACCGTGACTTTATGTTATCAAAACGCAATGTAAATCATTTAGGAATATTCGGGATAAATCATGTAAAGATCCCTTTTACTTACACAATATATAATACGTGTATGTAAAAAGAGATATTTACTGGAGGGAATTATATGTTTAGATTTTATACTTTACATTTTATAGGTACTTATACATAGATCGATCGATCTTTAACACATTATTATCGTCGAATTTTATAAAAAACAACTTTCATATTTATAATTGAAAAGAAATATTCTGCTTCGCTACAGAAGGTAGCAGAGCACGTAATAATTTTTAAATTTATTGCCACAACTCTTCCTGAAAACTTTCATGAACTGTAACATGTACAACGTTCATTTCACATTTTGCATATTAACGCAAGTCTAAATTTAAATACTGAATGTAATTAACACATCAATACATCAATAGATACATTTCGCTTTTTGTTAGGTAGTTTTGTTTACTCCCAGCCTTAAGTGTTTGTGAACCAATATTTTTAGGGTTCCGTACCTCAAAAGGAAAAAACGGAACCCTTATAGGATCACTTTGTTGTCCGTCTGTCCGTCCGTCCGTCCGTCCGTCCGTCCGTCTGTCAAGACCCTTTTTCTCAGGAACGCGTGGAGGTATGAAGCTGAAATTTATATCAATTACTCAGGTCTACTGTCCCTTGAAGCTGTGAAAAAATCAAACTTCTAAGCCAACGCAATCAAAAGATACAGCCGTTTATGCCGCAAATTTTCGACACTTGCAAGGTAATCAAAACCTACAGGGTGCTTCCCGTGAACTCAGAATCTTGAAATTTGGTACGAAGCAACGTCTTATAGCATAGATAAAGGAAAAATTACGAAAACCATAAATTTTTAGTTATATCACATAATATTTTTTTTTTTAATAATTTTAAACTTACTACCCATTTCCTCATAAACGCGTAGAGGTATTAAATTGAAATTCATACCAAATACTCAGGTCTATAATACCTTTAAGCTGTAACAAAATCAAACTTCTATGTCAACGCAATCAAAAGAAACAGCAATGTACGGAACCCTCGGTGCGCGAGTCCGACTCGCACTTGGCCGGTTTTTTAATCTTACTAGTTACTAGGCTAGAACAGTTTCTATATTTTAGTATATCTAAGGGATGCCCTTGTATGATAGACCGCGGCTTGCGTATGTCGCAAGAAGGGAGAGGCTCATCATCAGCCTATAGTTGTCCACTGCTGGACATAGGCCTGTCCTATTGCATACCATTTGATCGTTGTCGCCAATTGTAACCAGCAACCTTATGAATGTATATTTGAAGGTAGAGGCTCTGTAAAACGATGCTTGGTCGATCCCTACATTATTAAAGCTTGTCCCATTATCATGAATTAATTCAATAAAAACACGATTATAATGTTGCAATATTTATTTGTCTACAATTAGTCAATACATAGGTATATTGTAAGCATAGCGAGTCCGTAAACAGCGTAAATGTCATCGTAGATCAAATTAATCTCAATTAAACATACATAGATACAAAACGTACATCTATATTATTCACAACTTATACCGTTAACACAAAATATTATTTATTGACTCAATTTTTTCCAGCGGTTGTTGGGGTTTCAGGTTTTTCTGGTGGCTTTGGTAAATCTTGCGTTTTTGTTGTATTATGGTTATGTTGCTTTGGTGCGTCACCAGGCGGCTTCATATTCTGGTTTACGTTGGTCGGATTCATGTGATTCATGTTTGGATTACTCGGATTCATGTGGTTCATATTTGGATTCATGTGATTCATGTTTGGATTCATGTGGTTCATGTCAGGGTTCATATTATGATTCATATTATTCGGGTTTTCAGAGTTTTCTTCTGTTAGCGCCGCTGATACCAGCATCAAGACGCATGTCAATACCTGTGGAGATTTAAACATTATGTTTATTACTAGGATCTTTTTCAATTGGATAAATTATTTAAAAGATCAAAAAAGAATCAGCACAGAATTGCGCTCTACCCTTTGATACAGCTAAAGAATAAGGACCACGTTTAAATGTTACTGAGTTTTTAATAATTTTGCGAATAACAATAGTTCTTCTTTAACTGATTAAAGGCTATCAATATTGTATAGGTGGATTGGACTGTGGAGTACTTTAATTGGTACAATAAAATAAAAAATCTTAAACAATTTTTCCGTTTTGTGAAGCGCAAGAATTATTGAAGTAAGTTCTTTAAAAAAATATGTTAAACAACCCCTTTAGCTGTTTTCCTAGCACTTTTTGGTTTACACAATTTAGTAGGTAATTTTTAATTTAAATGAATAAAAGATTTTCTTGTTCTAACACTCAAAAAGTGGGAAATGGATTTGGCTTTTGACTATGAAAAACTTGGAATAAAATATGAAGCGTTTAGAGTTAGCTCCATGGCATTTGGCCGCGCTCTACTAGATCACAATAATTTAAAAACTTTTTAATAACAACGAGGTTAATATATTGTTAATGCCCCCTTGAGAACTATAGGTCCATACTTCAGCGCGTTACATTACATATAAAATCATTTTTATTACAAAACGACGCATTAACGTAATTACAATATATATATTATTAAGAAAAATATTAGAAATAACTCTTAATTTAACAAGAGAAAAATATATTAGGTTACATTTAAATGAATTCGCTATAAGTACATTGAATGCACTCACCAGATATCTCGCCATCTTGATGTAGGATCAACTTCCTTATAATTCAATTAAAACATACACATCCTTATATACTCATTGTTACAGTTATCCTTTCATTCAAACACTATTAAATCAATAAAAATCACACGACAATTTGAGCCTCGTTCTATCAATTATTTAATTATTTCTTTGGAAATAAAGAAAATTGTTACAATTACATCTCTTTGTAGATTTCCTTCGAGATAAGAAACGGATGCAATTATATAATTTATTAATTAGAAATTAAAAGACATTATTATGTCAGTGATTTAGATATTATGTACCTATTATTAATTAGTTTTTAAACTTACATCTTGGGGGTTAGGCGGTCAGCAGGTAGAGCAGTGGTGGCTCAGTGGTGAGACCTCGGACTTCGAATCGATAAGTCTGGGGTTCGAGACCAGGCGAGCGCGCAGGAAATAAATTGATTTTTCAATTTATCTGCGCATGTTGTAACATCACCACTGCTCGAACGGTGAAAGAAAACATCGTGAGGAAACCGACATGTCGAAGAATTAAAAAAAAGTTCGACGACATGTGTCATCCGCCAACACGCACTTGGCCAGCGTGGTGGATTATGGCCTGTACCCTCATAGGAGGCCCGTGTCCCAGCAGTGGGAACGTATATGGGCTGATGATGATGATGATGATGATGATGAGGCGGTCAGCGAAAATTCAGATTTCGTAGCTATTCGCGCCTGAGGTGAGGGGTGAGGGGGTCCGCGTTGGAAAGTATGGAATCGTATGGAATCAACGTGCTCGAAACTAAAAATCGTAAGCGCCATTCACATTTTTATCAAAAAGTGAATGAAAATATTTAGAATTTTCTAAATCTAAAAGAGTCACGAAATCGAGAAGGTATAGTAGAACCTATGTATTTGTGATTTTATACGAATTAGTATCGTAAAATAAGGTTGTAATGAGCATTTATATGATATTTTAGAGGTAACTTTAGGATTTTTTTTTATCTAGCAAAATTTTTCCAATCGTGTTTTGGAAACAGTCATCCCATCA
This sequence comes from Colias behrii, assembly GCA_029959065.1. Taxonomy (NCBI): domain Eukaryota; kingdom Metazoa; phylum Arthropoda; class Insecta; order Lepidoptera; family Pieridae; genus Colias; species Colias behrii. The sequence continues at coordinate 9,520,028 of JARWMC010000019.1, read as the reverse complement.
CACATACGTTCTGTAATACATATTAGAAATTTCAGTGCGAAAAAACTTCAATATTTTCAATTTTAGCTCATAGATAACAGACCATTGTGCCGTTTTCACCTACTAAGGGCCCTTAACAATATTTCTGTACACAATAAGTCCATCTAATGTATTAGATAGATTTTCTTTACCTAGTGTATTATGTTTTATGCTTTACATACATTGTAACTTTTGGGTAGAAAGCAAAAATTTAAGATTTTAAAATAAATAAATAAAAAGGTTAGTGGCTTTTTCAAAATTCAAATGTAAAAAAATGAAGGAAATTTGTTTATATAAGTACTTATTGCCATAATTCAATTTATCTACGTATTTATGTTGTGCTCCAAAATCTACTTGTGTGCTCTCTGATGATTAATTTATTAAAATACATATTACATATTTTCTAATCTTTATGTAAGGATATATAAATATTATATTTTCATTGTTTTAAAGGGCTTAAACTCAAACTCAAACTCAAACATTTATTTATTCAATTCGACTTCTTCTAGAAGCACTTTTGAAACGTCATATAGGTACATATTTTTAACATTTACCACCGATTCGGAAAGCAGTATCTACGGAGAAGAATCGGCAAGAAACTCCATAGTTTCTCTTTTTAATCATGTCAGTTTTACAATTAAATTTTACAAATTACATATGTAACATCATAATTTATAGTAATATGCCAAAGAACTGTCCTGTGGTTTTTACGCGACAACCCTCCATGGGTTTTTATCATCCATATATTCCTTAATACAGTAATAGGCTCTCTGAACTAGTACATTTTTTATATATGTTTTAAATTTAGAACTACTAAACTCTTTAATATTATGAGGAATTCTGTTGTAAAAGCGTATACCTTGACCCATAAATGAATTTTTAACTTTAGCTAGCCGGAAAAATGGCACTTAAATTAAATAAAACAACATAGTCATAATTGTACAGTTTTATTCATTTTAAACATTTATTATTGAAGGTAGATTTTACAAAGATGTAAGATTTAAGTCACTGGTAAGAGTTATCATTATATTTTAATAACATAAGCGTATTCACGAAGAAATCTGAATATAGTTGGATGTTCTTATTGTTTAGTTTCCACCGCGAGCGTGAGGTCTGTTGTCTGAAAAAATAAAAAGAAAAATTAAAAAAACTCACACTTAAATAATTTTATATTTTTCTAAAAAAGCTATTGTTGGTGGTCGTTAATGTGGTTCTATAGGGTGTTATTGTATTTAAATTGAATAGAATAATATGTATTTTGTGAATGGAAAATATTGAATTAGTACGTGTTCTGTTTTTTTTTCATGGTAAATTAATTATATCTACTCATTGTTTAAAAATGTTTCTATTTATATTTCTTTGCAAAAAGCTATAGATGGAGTGATAATTTCATCATTTGTTTAAATAATGTTTTTTTTTTTATTTTTTATTTTTTTATTAACAACAGGCAGAGGTTTGGACTTTGGCCACAATCCCACCTGATGGGAAGCGGTGATGTGGCCTACTTGGTTGCACGTCTGCCTAGAAGGAGCCTATTCACCCTAGCTTTGTTTTTTTTTAATGTAGGTAACCTTTTTTATTTTTTTTACTAATACAAATTACATTTTTATAATTTTTTTTATAGATAGGTTTCTATTATTTTTGTAGGAATGTATTTTGTATTATATATAGTTTAAGGATTAAGAAAATAAACAAAAGGGAACATACAAGCTCCATCGACGAAAGCTGGTTGCGTGTCTGAAAAGAAGAAATATAAAAATTTAATTATTGCAATATTTTGATTTTCAATCTTTTTTTTTAATTTAAATTCTTATGGCAATAACGATCGGTAATTGATAGGCCTTGCCTATATTGATTTTTTTCTGAACTTTAACTGGTATGTATACCTCAAGTATTTTGAAAATAGTTATTTGTAATTTTATGGGATTCGTAACTATATATAAGTAATTATTTACGTATTTTTTTTAATAAATAATTATTCTTACCAATTGGCTCGTATCCACCGTTAGCTGAAAAAGGTTTTGGTATTAAATTTAAATATTATAGTATTGTTTAAATTTAGACAATGTTTTATAATAACTTTAGATAAGGTCTAATATTCTTTGGTATCTCACTATTCACATTTTGTAGTGTTTATATTATTTTCTCTTTAAATATTGATTTCCATACAAGTTTTGTTTATTTAATCAAGTACCTAGCCTATTTATTTATTTTACCATTCGGCAATTAATTAAAGAGGGCATTGTGATTGTGATTTTCAGAGTTTAACAGCATTTTAGAGTTTAACGTCTTAAAGTTGGGCAAGAAATTATTCAATTAATTTTATATTACAGATATTTAATTTATTTTTATACATTGGGTTACGGTCTCTGTTAAAGAATTCATCTACTTGATCTGAAATAGACGAAAATGAAATGAAGTGAATAAGCAAATATGTGAAAAATAATATTGGCTATTTTTTTGTATAGATTTAATACTTACATCCACCCTGGTTATTGGCTGTAAAGAATAATATGGATATTAATATGATGATAAATATATAAAAATATTTTTTTAATTTATACAGGGTGTCCCACTGTTGGTATACTAAGCTCAAAGCAGGTTATAGTTTTGCATACGCTGAGTACGTAAAAAATACTTATAAAATTCCAGACGCAGTTTTTTTTTCAAATAGATGAATTCTTAAAACTATGTGTACACCCATAACAAGCAACCCGCCCAGCTTTGCTACCAGCTCGTGACCTATCGTTTAAGATTATTGTTTTCATAGACAAAATGCTCACATTAGCGAAGCGGTATATGCCGGCTGCGCGAAGCTAGAGAAGAAAACATGGATTTTCAGGAAAAATTTAACAAATTTTTTTTGATATAATTTTGTTGTTTAAGTATTTTTTACGTGATCAGTGTATGCAAAACTACAAGTCCCTTCGCGCTTAGTATACCAATAGTGGGACACCCTGTATAACTAAACAGAATACAAAATAGTTCTCATTTGGAACGAGCAAAGACAATAGGGATGTTATTAATGTTTTAAGTAAATACAATTTTAATGATTATTATTTTTTAACTTTAGAAAAGAAGAAGGGGTTTCTGTGAAACGTATATTTTGCTATCAAAACTCTGAAAATCGCATCAAAATCCGTTCAGTTCTTTTAATGATACTAATTTAAAGGTAGATACCTAATTTAATTCCATATATACTTTAAAAGTAAGAACATAACATATTCCTCTAATTCTTTTAAATTTTACTAACGGACTGAGGGCCTGCCGAAAGCTTCATCAACAACAACTGTCAAAATAAATAAAACAATATTTCAGGACATTAAAATAATGTATGTAATTTAAATTTAATGCTGTTATTTCCTAATAATAAAGGTAGGTACCATGTATTTAATAATAAGCTATGTAAAATAATATTAAATCCTTTGTTGGAAATTCATGAATAAATAAATCCTTTACCGCTGCAAAAAAGCCTTTGTCATTCACTAGGATCTTTACTATCTCCAGAGACAAATTTTAATTAATAAAATCACACCGTTGCAGCGTGAAAGAAAGATAAACAAAACATCTTTGCATTTATAATATGTGTGTAGGTAAGGATTTACCCATACGCCTCAACAACAACACGCTAATTTTTAAATTACCTACCTGTTAAATAGATATATATAGATTTTCATAGACAGATACAAATTCCCTTTTTCGACACTCCATACACACATACTTACAAACAAAATGTATATCAAATACTTAATACTTACAACCACCCTGGTTGTTACCTGTAGAATAAAAGAGCATAGTTAATAAACAATTAATTTAACATTTTGAAGAAATGAATAAATTCTAAGAAATAAGTCACACTGAGATAATAATTGTTAAATCAATAGAATTTATTTATAAAGCAAACGAGATAACCCGTAGCTTGCATAATCTGTTTTATCTTGGACTATAAAGTTCGAAATTTACTTTAAAAGACGCAATTAGAAGATTGGATAGTATTATGATTTTTTTTATTATTGTGACTGACAAAGAGCAGTTTTTATTTAATTAAAAAAGTTTTTAATTTTTAAAGGAAGTTGAATTAAATAAAAAGAGAAACTTACCGTTCGCAGTGGGTCTGTAGAATGCCTGATCTTCGACAACTGAAATAAAAAAATAATAATTTAATGACAAAACATTTACACATTCTAAAAATATAAAAATTGTACTGATGCCTTTATTTTAATTCACTTCTCCTGTTATTAAAGTGAAACTTTTATTACATCGTCTCAAACTTTTTGGTCTGTGTAGCGCATGTCGCGTGACGGTTGGCTGCCGAGTAGGTATAAAGCAGTGTTCGGAACCGTACGATAATTATCGTACAAATACGATAATTTTGTGCCTAAGTTTCACTTTTACCGTGGTTTCATAAAACCACACAACATTTTTTTTTAAATTATTAACTTGTTTTCCGCCCGCGGTTTCGCCCGTGTAGTAAAGAAAAACCCACATAGTTCTCGTTCCCGTGGACTTTCCGGGATAAAAATTAGCTCGTGTTCTTTCTCGGGTCACAAAGTATGTATGTACCAAATTTTACTCGAATCAGTCAGTAGTGGAGGTTTGAAGAAGAGACAGACAGACAGAATAACTTTCGCATTTATAATGTAAGTACCTAGGATAGAAACCAAATGACAAGAAAATGGAAACAACCATATGGAACTCGTTTCAACAACACTTTTACAATACAAAAAAAAAACACACTTTTTTATACACACACATACGTAAGAGTACTGAATCATAAATAACTAGACTTCCGCCCGCGGCTTCGCCGGCGTTATCAAAGAAAAACCTGAATAGTTCCCGTTCCCGTGAGATTTCCGGGATAAAACCTATCCTTTGTGTTAATCCAAGTTATCCTCTATTTGTGTGCTAAATTTCTTGTAATCGGTTCAGTAGTATTTGCGTGAAGGAGTAACCAACATACATACACATACATCCATTCTCACAAACTCTCGCATTTATAATATTAGTAGGATACGATAGGATAACACTTACAACCACCTTGTCCCGGGTTGTTACCTGTAAAATAAAACAAAATATTATGCTTAGTAAACAATATTTTTTGAAAATAAATTCTAAGAAATAAGTCATACAGAGATAAATATTGTTAAATCAATAGAATTTGTTTACATAGCAAACGAGATAACCCGCAGTTTGCATAATCTGTTTTATCTTGGACAATATTGAGTTTCGCAATTTATTTTAAGAAACCCGATTTGTTGGTAATTTGTAGATGTGACATTATGGAAAAATTCTCTATAAACTTTTGTATTTTACTTTTAGCACTTAGCTTTTTATCCGACTTCAAAAAAAGGAGGAATCAATTCAGCCGGTATCTTTCTATTTCTTTTGTCTTGAGAAAAATTACTCAAATTAAAAATCAAACTTACCGTTCACTGTGGGTCTGTAAAATGCCTGATCTTCGACAACTGAAATAAAACAAATGAACCATTAATTTAAAAAAAACGAATGTAAAATTATATTTTGTTATTTAGAAATAATATTATTAAACTTATTTTAATAGGATGTGTCTTGGAAAAGTTTGCACTGGTTTTCATTGATGTCAAGTATACACAAAAGCCTTATTTTTATACCCATGCAACCCTACAAGAGAAAGTATTAATTTTAATGACTGGCAATGGCGTTAGTAGATACCTATGTTAATGCAAGCTGGCAAGCATCTATAACAGGGTGTCCCACTAAGCTAAGTATACTAAGCACTAAGTATACTAAGCGCGAAGGGACTTGTAGTTTTGCATACACTGATCACGTAAAAAATACTTAAACAACAAAATTATATCAAAAAAAAATTGTTAAATTTTTCCTGAAAATCCATGTTTTCTTCTCTAGCTTCGCGCAGCCGGCATATACCGCTTCGCTAATGTGAGCATTTTGTCTATGAAAACAATAATCTTAAACGATAGGTCACGAGCTGGTAGCAAAGCTGGGCGGGTTGCTTGTTATGGGTGTACACATAGTTTTAAGAATTCATCTATTTGAAAAAAAAACTGCGTCTGGAATTTTATAAGTATTTTTTACGTACTCAGCGTATGCAAAACTATAACCTGCTTTGAGCTTAGTATACCAACAGTGGGACACCCTGTATACCTTAGTTATTATGATGCTCATAAGGTAGACTGTCTTAAAGTAACTTTGGTTGATATAGATTATAATAATATTAAATACGCAAAGGATGTATTTATTTTTTTTTTTTTTTTTTTTTTTAATTATTTATTGCACACACAAAAGACATAGAGACACACAAAGTACAGCTAATAGGAAATAATGTGTACAAACGGTGGCCTTATCGCTAAGTAGCGATCTCTTCCAGGCCACCGTATGTAATAAGTAAGGAGAGACGTTAAAAGGAGGTGGGTGAGCAAAAAATAAGGCTTTAGGAAAAAATAAAAATATAATTATAAATATTCAATATATATTATAAATATATGTATAATATCATATACAACAACCATATAGTAATAAATAGCAAGAGAAAACATAATTATAAATATTTAATAAGTATATCATAAAGAACAAATATAATATAGTAGTAGGTATATAACAAAGAAGAAAATAAGGTAACAGTAAGGAAATAGAGGAAGAAGCTAAGCAAGAGAAAGATAGTGTGACTTAAGAAGGTGTTTAAAACTCCTTAAGGATTGCGCTTGACGTACTTCTAGTGGAAGTTCATTCCAGAGTTTAACAGCACGAACAGCAAAGGAATGACCATAAAATTTGGTGTTCGTGACAGGGACACGCAAAAGTAAAGTTTTGGAAGGGCGAGGGAAAGGAGAGGTAAAGTAATCAAATTTATCTTTGAGATAGTGAGGAGCTTTAGGATCAAACAGGACGGAGAAGAGAAGATGAAGGATGAATGATTTATAGAAATACGTAAATGTTAAATTTATAAAAAATGTTTTACATGAATAAAAAACTTGATAACCTACAGATTGCATAATCTTTAGTCTTCTGTCTTATCTTATAGACTGCAATCGTATGAAAATGCTTTAAATTATGTTTACTAATCTTTCGATTAGTTTTAAAGATAAATATATACATCGCATGAATGAAGCTATAATTACTATGCTTCTAATGATTTGTTGAGCCAATTTGTAGAGCAAAGATTTAAATAGGTAATTATACCAAAAAAACATTAATGAAATAACAAAATATTATTCTCTATGAAAATTTTTTTATGCATTTTAATAAAAATTTTGTATAGATTTAATTGTAATTTTAAAATATAATTTACTTACATTGTCCGTTACCTGTTTTAAAGAAAGAAGGTAAAAATTAATAAATTTCATTAAAAAATAAAAAGTGCCTAACGATTGGCTTGAATTTTGTGAATTTTATTTGTTTATTATCTCGTTTAGTTATTTTTTATTGGTTGAAATAAATCAGAAAGCATTGCTTAATATTTAAAGATTTTAATTATACCTTGGTGATGTCCGTAAGGGTTGTTGTCAACAACGTGTACTGAAAGGGAATGATGTTTTTATATTCATTTATTTAGATTCTATAAATATTGTATTTTATTCACATTATTTCATGTATTTTAAGTATTTTATCAAATTAAATCATACCCTGTGTTTGATCATTGTAGTTGTTGTCGACTACATGAACTGAAAATCCAAAATTAGTTAAGTATAATATGAATACAGTAAAAAAAGTAAAATATTATAAATGTTGAATGTCTTCTATTTACCCTGGCTTGGATCATTATAATTATTATCGACCACGTGAACTGAAAATAAATTATTTATATTTATTTCTGATTTATATAGATTTAAAGTTAAATAATTGTAAATTTAATAAATATTTTAAAATTCATACCCTGAGACGGATTGTTCGGATAATTATTATCGACTATGTTTACTGAAAATAAATTATTTATAATTAATTTATTATTAAAAGAAATAAATATTGTAAATCTAAAATAATGTTTTATTCATACCCTGAGACGGATTATTCGGATTATTATCGACTACGTGAACTGAAAATAAATTATTTATATTATTTTTTATTAATAAATTAAAAAAGATTTGTATTAATCTCAAAATTAATATTTAAAATGCATACCCTGAGAAGAATTATTATCAACAACGTTAACTGAAAATAAAATAATTTAAAAATTAATTCTTGCCATTTTTTATTTATTTAATTATCTAATTAATAATATTCTAATTCATACCCTGCGATGGATCATTCGGATAATTGTTGACAACATGCACTGCAAAAATATGAAATGTTGTAATTTAAATATAAATAAAAAATAATATAAATAAATAATAAAAATATGTTACCCATAGATGGATCGTAAGGTCTATAGTTTCCAAAATATACTGTAAATAAAATGCATAAAAATGGTTGTGAATATACTACATTTTGAGACAATAATAAACATTATTAAAATATTAAATAATATAAATTACCGCGGTTCGGATCGATGGGGCTATATCTATAATTATCCCATACTTGCACTGAAAATTAATAAATAAGAAAGTAAAAAAATGTGTTTAAAATAAAAATACATATATGTATTTGGTTGAATTTCAGAAGGTAGATACCACTGCACAGATATGGTTTTGGACATCAAATAATATCACAAAAAAAATTTATAAGTTCTATTTTTAACACGCTTTTTATGTTTGATATCCAAAATAATTGATATAGCATTTTAGACTTATTTGAACATTTATTTTCGTGATAATTATGTACATCATTTAATGATTTATAAAATGATAATACGAGTAGGTAATAAATATAGCATGCAAAGCAATGACACAAGCATAGTGAAAATTATTCCATGTAAATGCTGAGTGAAGAGACCGTTCCCAAACCTTCTTCAATCAGGCTTCATGCACTTTTAAAATAGCATAATATTGTGTATAAATACACGTATTTCTCAATAAGACCTTCAGATATTATAATATAAAGGGTTATCGACAATCAAAGGCTTTAAAAATAGGTTATAAAAAGAGCATGATGTAAGTTATTATACATCAGTTTGACTCATTATGAACTTCAGGAGCTAGGAAAGAAAGTCCTGCTTCTAAATAACTGTGTAAATAACACAGCATAATAATTATGGTGTGTAATTTTAAAAAATCAAAGTCTGGTTCCTTACTTTGACCTCTGAAGGGGCCGGCGAATGCTGTAACAAGAGAAAAAAGTATTTTCAATAACTAGGTAACATAGAGTATCTAAACAGGCCGAATAAATTGCAAGCTCTTACAAATTTTAAAAATAAAAATTATTATTGTTTGCGAATTTTCTATAAATCTTTACACAAATCATATTTGGAACATTAGGTATGTAAAGAAAATATATTTTTTTATCGTTTGTGACAATTATTTAAGGTCAAAAATAGAGACGTTAAACATTTGCCAAGTAACAATATAGAAAATCGTTTATTAGCACCAATGTGACATTAGAAGATTCGGACTGTTCTACATAGATCAATATTTGATGTAATTAATAATTGCCGCTCACCTTGGGCGCACACGAGTGCGACAACCGCGAGAAGAAGTACCTGTAAAAACAAAACATTTATTTTTAGATTTTAACAGCTAGAATGCATTATATTGTCCTCATTTTCCTATGCTCTCAACTAAATTTTTTAATATTATAAATGCGAAAGTAACTTTCAGTCTGTCTTTTCTTTACGCCTAAACCACTGAACCAAATTAGATGAAATATGGTACGGCCTTGGGATAGGATACAGGAGAGGTTCCATCCCGGAAATTCCAAGGAAACGGGAACTATGTGGGTTTTCTTTTGATGACAAGGGCAAGCGGCAAAACGAAGTTGCAAAGACGATTAAGCCTTTTGACAATATTAAGAAGCTGCTAGCTAGTTATAAGATAATTAATATTCATTGCAATTAATAACGATTAAAAAAATAAACTAGATTTTCGAAATCATTTTGCAAAAAATGATATCTTCTCTTTTTCGTGCACTTTGCTCTTCTTTGGTACACCAAAAGCAAGCTCTACAGAGCTTGATTACAGTTTAATTAAACCCTCGGTTTTTTATGGTTATTATCTTGATCCTCCTGTATTTTATTTTTGTGAACCGGATTTCTAAATTCGGAAAAATAGGTAGGTAACGATTTTTTTAATGCTCTTAGCCGTGAACTCTTTGCGGGAACCTATCAATGCGTTACTATGCGAGCAATTAAAAATAATAACAGCATTTGGTTGCAGTTTATGAACAATAAAATATATTATATAGGTAATGAGTCTAGACTCGTTTGGTATTGTTACGATAAGATAAAATTGAAAACGAAGATGTTCTAAGAAATATTTTTATCGATATTAAACTGTCACATTTGATACATTTTCCTGTGTAGATAAGTCTAGAAAAATTAGTCATAACTGAATATTCGTGGTCACATCCGATGATAGTTTTTAATATTAAAAAAACGGCTAAGTTCTGAATAATAAAGGACAGGTGAAGACAAATAATTTGCTCTTAAACATGCATTAACTGAGTACCAGACTCAAGATGGTTAGTGGTTACGTTAACACTAAGCCGGTCGTTTAAATATTTTAAATCGTTAGTTTCCTGTAGGCTGTAATATCCATCCAAATATTATAAGAAAAGTCAAATTTCAAAAATAAATAATATAACCATTTTATAGTTTATTTATTTTTATTACGAAACACATAACTTGTATATTTATTAGAGAGTTGTTTATCATTTTAGTAAAAGGTCATAACATTTTTTTTTATCTCATTTTCCACTATAATAAATGATGTATGTATTTCCTTTATTTACTTAGGATAACAGATAACCTTAGATTGATGGTTAATGTCAAGATTATAAAATTGTATGGTTAAACTTAAAGCTATTAACTTAACCTTGTTTCAAATTAGAGTTAACTAAAATATGTAAAACATCACGTTTACCCCGAAAAGGGTTTTAAATGTAACTTTAATGGTTAGGTAATAGTATAATAAACATAATTATTAATTAATTATTTTATTTATACTTAGCAACTTTTGATAAGGTTACAGATAAATAATAATAGATGTTCATAGCATCAAATGTCAAGTTTTAAGAATACTTCAGTCTGGCCCATCGAGATAGTATGTACTACGTACTAGAGAGGCGATCGCTACTACACTCTCTTTAACACGAGCTAGAGGCAAGAATCACAAGTCTCTTCAGTCTGTGCCGGACTGTGCCCCCCGCTTGCCGCGTCAACACGTGTTATTGCTCTGTTCAAAATGCCTTCGTGTGTGCTAAGATATTGTTTTAACAGTTCCTATAATACAAACAAAGCCCGAGGAGTGACTTTTCACCAGTAAGTTTCCTTACTATGAGTAAGTCATGCATTTTACTAATATTGTTATCATTTTGCGAAAAATCACCACGCGTTCTGCGTTTCGCGCCATTTTTCATAGACTAACAGCACAGACGTGACATTATCGATGAGTCTGTTAAAAAAATGTAACTGGATTTTTTAACTATGAATATACAATATATACTAGGAAAGATTACCGTGGTGTAGTACCTAAATATTTATACTTTTACCCGACTACGCAAAGTAAAACGGTAGGTTATATTAAGTAATATTTATTTATTTACCTATTTTTATTTATTAAAAAAAGGTTCATCAACAGTTGTTCCAATAGGATTTATAAATTATTATGCACAACAATTACAAATAAACACAACATTCACAGAAACTAATACAGTAAAAGTTCCTTAATCGCGCTTCCTTTATTCGCGTTTTCACTATTCGCGGATTAAAAAAATGCGACCCAATTTCTATATTCGCGACTAAAAATTTTTTTTATTCGCGGATTTAATAAGTACATACATAATAATAAAATTATTCCAATAGGTATCTTACCCAATATCCTTGTCAAATGGACTAATAAGAAAGTAAAATAGATCTTATTACAAGTTTGCCTAAAGTACATAATATTATGTTCTTAAATGATATCGCCGAGGCCTTTGACACAAGCCGCCTTTGTCGCAAGCCGCCTCTGCAGCGATTGATGTTTTTGAGAATGTAAATAAACAGAATGGAAGCAACCTTATAACTCAATAAATAAAGTATATTTTTAAATGTAGTTCCGTTTATAGTAAAAGCCGCTTTGCGTATTTATTGTTTCGTCTTTCACATTCGTTACAAAAATTGTGATCGAGTAAGGGGGCGTCCATAAATTACGTGAGGTGTTTTTTTAAATTTTCTGCAACTCCCTCCCCCCCTGGTGAGATGTCGTGAGATTTTATTCAACCCCCTCCCCCATCCCCGAATCTCACGTGAGATTTTTCAAAATGTGAGTTTCTTATACGTAAACGCCATCAACATTGAATCATCGTATCCATTTAATTAGGGCTATTATAAACCAATACTCCAAAATTCGATTACATCATGAAGCAAAATCTGATAAAACTATTGATTACTACACAAAACGACAAAAGTTTACTAAATTGATATTATTTAAAGGAAATTAAAATACATAGTTTAATATAAAATCCTCTTTTTATTAATTCCCTAGTATCAGTACCACCAGATAGTACCGAGTAAACAGATTGCACAATGTGTCGCATCTGCACGCATTGCTTAATCTTTGAACTTGAAGCCACGCCCCGCTCGTTCCACACGTACCCCACCACATCGGCCGCGCGCAATGTTTTTGTTTGGAATAACCCCTCTAGTAGTACAAATATCTCGATGGTCTGGCCTTGAATTCTCCTAATGCAAACAAAATATCATGACAATTTTATGTATATTTTTTGGCGCCATAACATAATTTAGCGCTAGAAAAAATTAGTCTTAATGTTGTTATTATAAACGAGGTACCTACCTAAGCATTTCTGATTTCATGTACTTACATAAAAGAGTCGATTATTATTTGAAATTTAACGGCTTTAAATTAATCCTAATTTGCTGTTTTTACATCTAGATTTATATAAATGTAAATATAAATGTCATGACAATACCGTCACGCCACAGAAGAAGGACGATTTTGGTATCTTTGAATCTTGCTAAAGAAGTTTCACTTCTGACAAGTATGTTAGGAACACATGCTCTTTTTTTAATTATTTATCTATTAATTAAGTAAATAAATAAATGTGATTATCGATTAATGACAATAATTAAAAAAAGAAGGTAAAAAATACGTACCGCTTTCATTTTTAAAAAATTAAACACAGACAGTAAAGATTAACAGTCAAAAATAGAATAACGTCGATTTATTCGGCGCAAAGACTTTTATACGTTGAGATAACCCCGCTCATAGCAAACAGACATTACCAAACATTGACGAACGTGTTAATTTTTTTCCTCGATGAGTTCCGATAATTGTTTTGTACACAAATAGATATTAATACTGGGATTTGGAGATGTTTGTTTTAAAATTTTCAGTGGAATTTATCTTGAATCTCGCGGTCGTTTGTTTGTTATTGCAGTCTGTTTATTTTGGTATGATTATTTTAACGCTAGGAGTTTTCTTATAATTTTTTGGGACTTTTCGTAGGAATATAATCACAGTAGGTATTACAATATTAGGAAATATTGTAATACTGTGATATAATCATGTTCGAGCAGACGTACCTATTATTTTTGTTTTTTTCTTGATTTAGAATTTTTAGATTTTACCTAGGTAGCTATAGATTTTAGAAAACACAGATTTTTATCGATATGAAATAAAAGAAATCACATTTAAGAGCGTGTACGCGGTCCGTGCGCTGTTTGGCTCAAATATGTGACTTTTCAAACCAGATTGTCCATCAACCACTTATCTTACAAACATATGAATTACTAATAATTTTAGGAAATGCTATTGTCTATGTTGTTAGTTAAGAGTTTTTTTTCAATTAATACAGTATTTGTGAATACCATCAAGATAACTGAGCTGATGATTACTTGATTTCACTTTTAGTGTCAATTTCGAAGCTAAAAATATCTGAAATTGCTGACAGATATAACAAACAATTTTTTTAACTAACTGCAAAAATCCTTATTAAAGTCGTTAGTTAAAAGATTTTTTTTATTTTGGACTCCTAACTTACGAAATTAAAATCCGAACAATGTGAATTTTTTTAGAAATTATAGTCGATAAAATGATTATTTTCACTAAGATATTTGACTTAATGGAATATAATTTATACATATTGCAATAAAAGAATGTCTTCTTTATAAGATAAAATTTAAAAAATCAACTAAGGTATCTCTATTATTTTTCTACAATTTTTTTTAAAAGTACTATAAAACACTGCGCGCGACCCGATTCAAATCAGTCGGCAGCGAGCCTTTCCAGAGAGAGGACACGTTGCTGGGCGCTCTAATTGACCCCTGTTGACCTTTGCTGTTCATAGTAAAAGCACAGTAAAAGGATAGCGCAAGCTACGATAGATCGAGTAGATTTTGATTTGCGTTAAATTGAACAAGCGCTCAAATTGTCGACAAGCAAACAAAAAAATCTTCCCTGTGTAGTTTATGTAGCGACTAGTGATCTGGAAAAGTTTACATTATTTTATAAATTGGCAGCCCAAAGTAAAGGTGAAAAATTACGATTTTTTGTTACGCTATGCTATGGAACGTACCTAATAAAGAATACTGAATACTACTGAATACATAAAATACATAAATGAAAAGTAATAAGGGTACGATACATACGATGTATGTATCGTACCCTTATACGATGTATGTATGTACGATACATAGGTACTTACTATTATTTTGAAGGAAAAACTAAATTAGGGAAATGTTAATACAAAAGAGTTTTAAAGGTAGTTAGGCCAGAAGAAAGTTATCCAGGTTTATAGGTATTTTTCGAGTTAGCTGGTCTACTAATATGTATTTTATTTATGCTTTATTGTACATACATAGTACATACCAGGGCAAACCAATTTTGACCATAATTTCATAACATCTAGGTACAGGTAAAGAATTCCAAAGTCAGATAGCGTTACTTTTTACAGCGTTGAAACATTTCATTACCCTGGGGCTGCCCTTCGAAGGCACGGACGGACCACGGCAAGTTAGTTTCTTTTTAATTACAAAATACACAGAATGGAGAGAGTCCACCATTAACCCTGGCTTCTGACTTCTCCCAGTTATCCTCTTGGTTTCCAATCCCTGGCTGAATTGCTCTACGTTTTTCATTATCTTCATCTGTCATTATTTCAACCGGGTTAAATTCAACCCACCAGTTATAAGGTATCGTAGTAAACCTGAATCGAAATTACTCACCTAAAGTACAATTATACTTAGGCAGTATAATATTATTATTATAACGAAATTGGAAATTAGAAATTCGGATCATGGATCATAGTGTTTCAAATTCCGATTATAGTCCAGGGGCCATAGTCTGTACAATTAGTCGGTATTTATCGATAAACTAATTTATAGTCCCGTCTTCAGCTATGAAAATGATGTCGCTTTAAACCTCTCCCTAATTTGATGGAAGTATACAATGGGTAAAATTTGCTTATAATTTTTATTCTTCACAAAACTTTCCGTAATACGTCAAAATATTTATAGAATAATAGCGTTGTAGTAATGCATTTTTATCTAAATTAATAACATCATTAAGTCAATTCCGTAGATATATGAAAAATAAATAAAATATAGATTTCATGGATTTGGAAAATCATTTCTTTGCAACACATTCGAATATTGTCAAAACAAATTGTTCTTTGACATTGTCAATCGTTATGATACCGAGGGAGTTTTATGATCTCGACAAGATCTCGATAACATACGGTTTGTGTGGGTTTGTAGATACGGTTGATAATATCGATATGAAAAATTATAGATTATTATAATTTTATAATAAAAAGATATTTCACACTTCCGATGCTACATGAGTTGTTTTAATACAATATTTTTTTTCTCTTATTCAATATTATTGCAATTAAAATAAAATAAAGAAATAATGTATTATTTTTAAGATTCATAGGTTTCACAATTTTATTGAAAACTAGCGGTCCGCCCCGGCTTCGCCCGTGGTACATGTTTACGTTTTCTCTACATA
This sequence comes from Colias behrii, assembly GCA_029959065.1. Taxonomy (NCBI): domain Eukaryota; kingdom Metazoa; phylum Arthropoda; class Insecta; order Lepidoptera; family Pieridae; genus Colias; species Colias behrii. The sequence goes on along the minus strand of JARWMC010000019.1, from coordinate 9,503,973 downwards.
AGAACCATCCTCGTACTTCAAGGAATATAATAAAAAAAGAATTATCGAAAACGGTTCAGCCGTTCTCGAGTTATGCGCTTACCAACACATTTTGCGATTCATTTTTATATACAGGGTGTCCCAGAACTCAACGTCAAGCCAAAACAGGGCGACAGGATTGATTGTAACCATCATGAGAAAAATCTGAAAAAAAATCTATCCCATGCATTTTGAAAATTATGGGCATTTAAGAAAAACCTAAAAATTTGGTCAACCTGTAACTATTTTTCGGTTATTGTGGTTAATTTTTATTATTTTTGTTCATTTAAACTTTGGAACCGTAACCCTAAATAACATTTCTAGAATCACAGTCAAAAATAATGACACAATTGCCCCAAGTTTCCTTGAATTGAAGACTATTTGCTAAACTATGAATTTAAAATTTTCAAAATTTGTTGATTTTGACGGCCCCTCCTTTAAAAAAAATGTACTAGAGTGCCTTGGCAAGTGCCATTAAAAGTTGGCGCATTTAATCAGGATTGTAAAATAGTACAATACTTGTTAGTTTCAGACTAAAAAAAATGAATGAAAAAATAAAAACCTCAAGTAACCCGATTTTTGCTAACCCATTTCATTCAGTTAAAATGTTTTTTATTCGCACAAACTCTTGGTAGGTTCTTAGTTTTACGGCAAAATGATGAGAGAGATGGATAGTGGACATATTTGCCATGAGTGAGCGAGACAGATAGTGACGCCACTTTTACCAAAGTCAACAAAAGTAAGTAAAATTAAAAAAATAATTAAAAATCTTGACCTAGTGAACTTTAGGTTTATTGAAATAAAAGTCAGGTAGGGAAATAACATTTTTTATTACAACAAATGTTCCAATTGTTTAGCATCAGCCTCAATACACGCCCTACATCTTCTTAAAAAAGATCTACTTATTAGCCGGGCATATCCTCGAGAGTTGATGTCCTCAGCAGCTTGAGAAATTCGTTCACGCAGCTCGGCTACGCTCTCAATGGGCTTTGAATAAACTTTTTCTTTGAGAACGCACCAATAAAAAAAATCCAGGGGATTTAAATCTTGGGAACGGGCTCGCCACGAGATAGTGCCAGAACGTCCAATCCACCTTCCCGGATATTCCTGGTCAAGGAATATCACTATCTGTCTCGCTCACTCATGGCAAACATAACCACTATCCATCTCTCTCATCATTTTGCCATAAAACTAAGAACCTACCAAGAGTTTGTGCGAATAAAAAACATTTTAACTGAATAATTAGGTTAGCAAAAATCGGGTTACTTGAGGTTTTTATTTTTTCATTCATTTTTTTTAGTATGAAACTAACAAGTATTGTACTATTTTACAATCCTGATTAAATACGCCAACTTTTAATGGCACTTGCCAAGGCACTCTAGAACATTTTTTTAAAGGAGGGGCCGTCAAAGTCGACAAATTTTGAAAATTTTAAATTCATAGTTTAGCAAATAGTCTTCAATTCAACGAAACTTGGGGCAATTGTGTCATTATTTTTGACTGTGATTCTAGAAATGTTATTTAGGGTTATGGTTCCAAAGTTTAAATGAACAAAAATAATAAAAATTAACCACAATAACCGAAAAATAGTTACAGGTTGACCAAATTTTTAGGTTTTTCTTAAATGCCCATAATTTTCAAAATGCATGGGATAGATTTTTTTTCAGATTTTTCTCATGATGGTTACAATCAATCCTGTCGCCCTGTTTTGGCTTGACGTTGAGTTCTGGGACACCCTGTATAAGATGTTAAGAAGCCTTTATTAAATAAATATTTAAAGTAGTGTACTGCTGTCTGTATTTATTCAGCCTAAATTATTGCATTCATATTCGATTAATTTCTTTCTGAACTTCTAGGATAATAAAATTATTATACACTAGATTTCCGCCCGCGGCTTCGCCCGCGTTTGCAAAGGAAAACCCGCATAGTTCCCGTTCCCGTGGGATTTCCTGGATAAAAACTATCCTATGTGTTAATCCAAGTTACCCTCTACATGTGTGCTAAATTTCATTGTAATCGGTTCAGTAGTTTTTACGTGAAAGAGTAACAAACATCCATACATCCATACATCCATACAAACTTTCGCCTTTATAATATATTATACAATTATACAATATACAATTATACAAATTATACAAATTATACAAATTATACAATTATACAATTATACATTATACATTATACATATGATTACATACAAATAAAATAAATACGATCCAATTACGAAAAAATTTTATAAGAAAAGTTTATTTGAACAGTCTAAAATAGCGTAGTTGAAAATTTGGCTCAAAACCATCATCTCTCTCCAACATAATCTCGTAACTTGTTCATCTGTAAAATATAAAATTTATAGATATATGTTTATATTTTATACATATAATTACTCGTGAACCGCTAAATCAATTGCATATAATCATCTTTTGCTTATTAACTGTAATAAAATATACAACGATGCACATATAATATAATACAAACTATTAACTAAGAATACAAGTGATACAAATTATCCGTTCCGTTCTTAGTTTAGGTTCCGTCCGTTTCTATGATGTCTATAAGATTTCTCGGTTTCGAAGTTTCTATGTTATGGGACAACTGAAAGGCTTCCAATTGAGCAGAATTATCTTGTAGAGCTTTTAGCTTAGCTTAGCTTTAGCTTTTCAAATAACAAAATATTACTAAACTAAAATAGTAAAATTAATCACTATAACTATATAAAAATATAGCGCAGATTGATATTTTCTTCGGATATTTGTTATCCAATAGATTTATAGGATTGGGTTGACTTTAGAAACGTGCGGCACGAATTTCGGCGCGATTTTAATTTTTATCGATCGATAATGATGCCCCGAAACATACATTAGCGGCTTTTCGTGCGGAAACGTGTAATTACAGAGAAATCTTTTTTTTTAATTTTTGAGATTATGTTCAAAATTGTTTGAGTTACATTGACAAAACTACAAGAATTGTGTTTGAAAGAGATAACAAATGTCTTAATGTACATATTAAAAACCATAGTTCATTCAAAAGCATGTTGCTGAGGGGACAAAAATTCATACGGATTATTGGCGAGCATATGATTGTTTGGGGCAATATGGGTATGTTCATAAAAAAGTTAATCACTCAGACCCAGACAACCCATTTGTTGCCCCTGACCCATCACCCATTTGAGTCCCAGTGGCATGTTGTAAAAAGATTTTTTTAAAAAGATAACTAGGTATAACCACCCAGCAAACTTCGGTGATAATATTATAGAATATGTGGAGACGCTGGGTGGAAAAAAATCAAATGGATCCATTCATTGCCATTGTAAATTGTATCAAACATGTATACAAGATTTGAATAAATAATTATTTAAAAAAATGTTTTTATTGTATGTATATTGCACACAAATTGTTAATCACAGAACCGAATCTGTCCACCCCGATTCCACGTGGTACTTGTCTATCATACACTAGAGTGTATTAAAAAAGTCGGAGGCGCGGAGGAGCGTGGCGCCCGCGTGTGCTGAGGAGCAGGCAGAGTCAAGCGAGTCGGAGTGGCTGAGGCTGGTCGCCAAAGGCGACCAAAAAGCCGAAGCTACGAAGGCGAGTGAAGAATCCTGCCTGCAACGAGGTACACGGGGGCAAGCGCCACGTTCTGCAGCGCCGGAGCAGTCAAGAAAGCCCATAATCTTCGATATAGGTATATTTCTAACTACATATAAATATAATCTCAAAAAAAAATAAAAAAAAAATAGAAGAGGGGGTTTCCGCACCCCCCCACTTTATAGGGGGTCTCCCCTTACCTCTTTCCCTCCCCTCCCCCCTTAATTCGTGCCGCAAATTTCTAAAGAAATACCATAGGATTTTTAAAAACGTAATTAAAAATTATCCTCTTGAAAACACAAAATTTATATTAATTTTGATAGAAATATTGTTTTGATTGATTGATGTTGATTGATGTCAATTGTAAAAAAAGTAAAAAAGATATTGCCATACATGGAATTTTGGATTCCATTAATCACTACATAGTATAAAACACAAAACAAAGTCGCTTTCTCTGTCCCTATGTATGCTTAAATCTTTAAAACTACGCAACGGATTTTGATGCGGTTTTTTTTAATTGATAGAGTGATTCAAGAGGAAGGTTTTAGTATATAATTTATTATGTTTTAAACAAAGCGGGCGAAGCCGCGGGCGGAAAGCTAGTATGTAATAAATAGAACATTAAATTGAGCGATTGATATAAAAAAATATCGAATTTGATTAAAATTAAATTAACTGCCATGTTTTTGTGCATAACATGTGCTTTTTCATATGCAATTGTAATTGTAATAATGCGAAAAATTTATGTAACTAATTTTAATTTACTATATATTCCATAATATCAAGGTAAATTTCTTGGAAAAACAACACTAAATTTTTTAGGTCCATACTATTAATAGCATATACAGACGCTCCGATTCGGTTGGTGCCAACCATATTGGAACCGACATAGCAACCATTCCAACATTGCGCACCTTCATTCAAATAACGAATTAACTCAAAATAACAATTTTGTGGGAAAACGCATTTAAAGTTTGACATGGTTAGATTGTTGAATTCAAATAATCATAAAAAAATTAAGAACTCGTTTAAGTGAACTTCAAAACTAGGAATAGGTAGTGTAACTAATAATGTATTTATTAATGTAGCAATATATCACAATTAATTACAGGATGTATTTTTATTTTAATTTTTTTAAAATTGTTCCTACTTATTTCACTTTTTGATAAAAAATGTGATTATTTTTTTTAAATACAGACAAAGTAATTTCAAATGTTGCAATTATAAAATAAAATAATATTGAAAATAGATGAATTATTTCGATTTTTTGCAATATTATACCAATCACCTTAAAGTGTATGAGAAATATTACGTATAATTGCTATTTATAAAATTTTATATAGGGTCAACCGGGGCAAATGCAACTAAAAAATAACAAGTTTCAAGTTTGATCGGTTGCAGTTATCTCCTTTTATATTTGGTCATTTATTTGACCCATTTAGTGATTTTTGTATTTATTCAAGATTATTTTCAACCAATCAAGCAATACAGTAGTCTTATAAATAACTGGTAGTGAGAATATTTCCTAAAATTGGTAGAAAAAGTTACATTAACCCCTAGTCGGGGGTAAATGCAACTAACTGCCATAGCTCTTCTTCTATTTCATATAAAACAACGAATATAGAATATATTTATGAGATTTCATGTTATTCATAGGATTTTGAACTGGATTACCGTGTAGCAAGGACGAGTTTTCAGGAAAAATCTTATTTTTCTGATTGTGGGGCAAATGCAACTATTTGTTAGAGAATTAGTGTGGGGAATGCAAAAAACTTATTCATCGATATATTTTTATTATTCTATATATATATACAATAACGTTATCTATACAATAACGTTGCGATCGTAGATGGCGCCGCATTATTTAGAGGAAAAACTCATGTACCTACTTTGATTTACCACTTTAAATCGCAACAAAAAAAAATAACAGTGTACTACCTACTAAGTCAATTTTAGTTTTTGGTCAGAACAAATAATATTCTTTGTGTTAAATATTGTTAAAAACGTAAACCAAACAAAAAACGTTTATTAGTTAATCAACCGTTTACTAAAAATTACTTGAACAATCACAGAACTATCCTACCTATCGTTTTTAGTTACTTATATTCTTTAACCACGCTTTATCTAATTTGAATTTTACTTATGAACCCGTCTCTGGGTATAATATCGAAGAAATAATCGATGGTTCTTCTTTAATTAATCATAAAGAAAGTATATTTTGACTACCAAGAAGGATACATAATAAAAATATCGACACTGTCACATCACTAGTGTTTTTAGTTTCATACAAAAATATAAGGGGCTATTGTAACTAACCTCACAGTTGCAATAACCCCACAGTGAAATTTTCATGAGGCAATTGTAACTGCATCAATAACACAAAATAGAGTCAACTAACGCACTAAAAATATAAATGAAATAAGCTTAACGGCTTGTGATAATCGTGTCCAATCAAAAACACCTGCAAAAAATCACTCCTAAACAATTTTTTTGTCTGCAAAACTCGACACCTGTTTTTACGCACACCAACTTCAAAATAGCGGTTTGACACAATGGCCTATCAATCAAATAGTTTTCATCGTAGGGGCACCATCTATTACTTGTAAGATTTATTAGTCGTTGAGTTATTGAATCATAGGTGGCGATTTATTACAACAACTCTAATAAATTAGTTATGATAACTAGTTGCCATAGCCCCATAGTTGCATTTGCCCCGGTTGACCCTACCTAACATTTAAGCGTTTCTATAATTAAAAAACCGTGTTATAAGTTTCTTATTAATTATCACAAATTGTTTACAATATTTTTGTATTATCTACTTAGGAACTATAGGGAATTATAATCATAAAAATTTCTCAAATTATTATTTTTTCTATAAAAAAACGACAAAACAAAAAACAATATTCTTTTACAAATTAGCGTTTCTTATAAGTTATAACAAAAAAAGTACTTTTCTTAATCAGTCTTAGATAATTTACTTATTTTGGTTTATAATCACAGTTTCCCTAAATTATGGAACATAATTAAGTAATCTATACATATAATAAAATCGTAGGAAAGTCAAAACTGTACATTGAATATTTTTTTAAAAGAATACATAATCCATGATCTATAATCGATATAGAAGCCAAAAATATAGTTTTTAGAATTTTTGTCTGTTTGTCTGTTTGTCTGTTTGTCTGTTTGTCTGTTTGTCTGTATGTTTGACCGGGCTAATCTCGAAAAGTACTGCATAGATTTACTTCAAATTTTGCATGAATATTCCTAAGAGGTCGGGTGAGGATAGTTTAAACATATTATCATGATATCACCTTCGGGGGAGGAGCTGTGAGCCTTTATTTTTCTTACATATTCCGTGTACTACGACAGCGTACAATCTAAAGACTCATGTTTAAATGTTGGTTTCGAGTAAGCCATGCTATTATCTAGCTTTACAAAATAAAAACTATGTCATTTACGTAATTTGGGCAGAGAAACAGTTAAATGAATCTTAGCAGTATAAAGACAAATTTGAAACAGCGCCATCTATGAAGTGTTAGAAAAATCAAACACACGTTAACTATTGGAAATTAATAATCAAATGACGCATATATAAATGTTGTTTGACAATATCTAGATTGACACTATAAAAATTATGCCATTTAAGTAACTTGGGAAGAGAAACATAGTTTAAAGAATGTAAGTTGTATAATGTTAATTTTGTAACAGCGCCATCTATGAGATTTCGTAAAAATCAAATCAATTTAGATGTTAACACTACTGAATACACAGTTGGAAATTAATAATTTAAATATAATTATGTTATTTATTTAACTCTTTAGCCCATATCTTCCCTTCCCTATAAGGTATATTTCGTGTAAATAATAAATATACTACATTTTTTTAAAGTGAGGGTAGATGTTTATTATTTTAAGTAAAACCACAGACTAATAATAATATACTACGTGTAAAACTAGACACCATTATCTACAGTTAATCTAATATTGATTGCGTTCATTAGTTACAATTTTAAAAATCTTCGTATTTTATAAATTTACTAGCTTACCGCCCGCGGGTTCGTCCGCTTTGTCTAAAACCTAATAAATTATATACTAAAACCTTCCTCTTGAATCAGTCTATCTATTAAAAAAACCGCATCAAAATCCGTTGCGAAGTTTTAAAGATTTAAGCATACAAAGGGACATAGGGACAGAGAAAGCGACTTTTTTTATACTATGTAGTGATATTTATAAAGCAATTGAATGCGATAAAACCAAAAATATCAAATGCAATCTTCGTGTTTTGTGAATTTTCACCATCATGCGTTCCCACAAAAAGTAAGTTGTTACTTATAGGTATTTATTTTTTATAATGATAGCAATTCATGTTTTTTGTTGGTAGGTATTATATTACACTTTTAGAATGAAATAATAAAATGATGAATTCTTTTATTATTTTGAGGTGCATTGGGAACAGTAGTTTTTGATAAAATTTTATTTGTAAGTAGCTTTTTTTATAGATTTACAGTTAACTTTTGATTTTGTTATTTACAGATTCAATGCTCATAAAATTATATCGCCTTTGGAAGACGATTTCTGCTGATATTTTTACAACACCACTTGAAAATTGATGATTTGATGGTAAAGATAGTAGCAGCGAGGATTAAGTGGAAATTAGTAATCATCCGCTTCGTCAATTTTTGACTGAAGTTAATGTCCAACGTCCAATGGTTCAATCATTGGAAGTATCTCGGGAAATTTTGGAGGATATTTTTCAGGAAGGAGAGGAGGGGCAGCCAACCACATATCAAACGACTACGTTTTAGTACCGAAAAAAATGTTATTCCAAATGAAACGTAAATTTTGCACTCACAACTGTACAAGTAATGTTTTTATTTTGACTTTGCGGTTATCTGATTATAATATTTATCGTTATGGCTATCGAGGTACCGACCGTACTGGGATCAGAGTACATGATACAGTTCATCATCCAGGATTGCTAAGAGCATTTTAACACTGAAAAAGATGTTTTCTTTGAATCGTAGTTGCTTCATTTATTTATTTTTAATCATTTTACATAATATGTTTTATATTTTATAAATATAATATCATTTTCATTATTTAAGTAGATAAAATAAATTATGTAACGGTTTTTTATGAAAACACAGTATATTTATTAGGCGACGGTGATTTCTTCCAGGCAAAAGATATTCATCAGCTCAATAAAATTGAATAGTATGTTGTTAGTTATTCTTTAGATTCACAATTGTAATGAGCATTTCCGCAAGCAAGTTGTATCGTAGTTTAGATATATCATAGTTTTGACATATTAAAGTTCCAACAAAACCCTCAAATTTTTGAGCAGGGTTGAGCAAGATAATTTGAAAAATGTGCCGTGTTAAGTATTATAGAAAAGGTTAGTTCGTTGGTAATTATTATTTCTTCTTCATTTACATGTTGTTAGTAAAAATAAACTTTGACTAACAGTCAAAGTATATTTTAACTAATACTACTTAATATCTATTATACCTACTTATGTTCAGTATTTATCTGTATTATTCATCATCATCAGCCCATATACGTTCCCACTGCTGGGACACGGGCCTCCTATGAGGGTACAGGCCATAATCCACCACGCTGGCCAAGTGCGTGTTGGCGGATGACACATGTCATCGAACTTTTTAATTCTTCGACATGTCGGTTTCCTCACGATGTTTTCCTTCACCGTTCGAGCAGTGGTGATGTTACAACATGCGCAGATAAATTGAAAAATCAATTTATTTCCTGCGCGCTCGCCTGGTCTCGAACCCCGGACTTATCGATTCGAAGTCCGAGGTCTCACCACTGAGCCACCACTGCTTATCTGTATTATTATTGCTTGGTAATTAATATATTTTCATGTCGTATACCTAATTATAAACATAAGTTTGATGTGTAATTAGCTGGATTTATTTTTACACACTCACAGACTTATATTTTATGTTAAAAGAGTGTTAATAGTGTAAATCATGATATTTTTTCACAATTAATAATAATCCTTTTTTCTAATGGTGTTGGCATTAAATTAAACCGCGCTGTCGTTTCGTTCACAAAAAGAGATGTTATGAGGAGCATATTCGGTCCTCATATCATAAAAAAAACCGGCCAAGTGCGAGTCGGACTCGCGCACCGAGGGTTCCGTAAAATTTAAGGTTTTCGGAATTTTTCCTTTATGTGTGCTATAAAACGTTGCTTCATGCCAAATTTCAAGATTCTAGGTCGACTGGAAGTACCCTTTAGGTTTTGATTCCCTTGCGAGTACTTGCGAGTTTCAAAATATGCAGCTTAAATTGCTGTTTCTTTTGATTGCGTTGACATAGAAGTTTGATTTTGTTACAGCTTAAAGGTATTATAGACCTGAGTATTTGGTATGAATTTCAATTTAATACCTCTACGCGTTTATGAAGAAATGGGTAGTAAGTTTAAAATTATTGAAAAAAAATATATTATGTGATGTAACTAAAAATTTATGGTTTTCGTAATTTTTCCTTTATCTATGCTATAAAACGTTGCTTCGTACCAAATTTCAAGATTCTGAGTTCACGGGAAGCACCCTGTAGGTTTTGATTCCCTTGCAAAGTTGCAAGTGTCGAAAATTTGCGGCATAAACGGCTGTATCTTTTGATTGCGTTGGCTTAGAAGTTTGATTTTTTCACAGCTTCAAGGGACAGTAGACCTGAGTAATTGATATAAATTTCAGCTTCATACCTCCACGCGTTCCTGAGAAAAAGGGTCTTGACAGACGGACGGACGGACAACAAAGTGATCCTATAAGGGTTCCGTTTTTTCCTTTTGAGGTACGGAACCCTAAAAATCTGTGCGAAAACAATAAACACGTGTGAGGCCCTCACGGCAGATCGGGGCGGTCTGACGCGAAGTGGGGACAGCGTTGTCACTGTATCGCTCTTGCCACGCTGTTCAACAGACTTATTCGATAGTTCAGTTTTGTGTTAAGACCGCTGTGACAACCAACCCGTGAGACAACCAAACCCGGTCTCCCCTACTATCCCGTGAGACCGAAACCTTCACTGAGAGGGTATGACGTCTCACAGCTGATCGCAAACGGCATATTGTACTATCCCGTGAGACCGAAACCCTCACTGAGAGGGAATTACGTCTCACTACTGATCACGACAGTCATATTTTATCTCGAGAATCTGAAACTTTACTCAATATGAAGACCGTTTGACAAATGATAGGGTGCATCATAATATTATTCGATCTCTTGAAGATGAACATGAGTATAAGCAATCACTAGAGTAGGGACGCGAATATTACAATTATATGAGACAAGAACGATTAATAAGTTTGTTTAATGAAAGATTAAGAATTGAAACTATTCGGTCTCTGGAAACGGACGAATAGCGAGAGGCCCGTCTTACTGCAGACAGATTTCGTCATAGTCTTAATGACTTGAGGTAAACAATCTACGAATTCGGTGGTGTGGTCTGACAAATATAAAAGTGGGTTTGCTTATAACCTCACAATTGATTACAGATCATCTTCTGTAAAGGCGTAGTATGTTCTTTTTGTAATGCTTTAAAGTGTAGTAAGGAGTCGGCTTTCATTTGAAGATACACCGGAACCTTTGAAATCACTACTTTTAGAGGAACATACTGTGCAATGTAAACTGTTATTAGACAATATTCGCTCTTATAGTAGCGCGTTTCAAATGATCCTTTGGTGCTCAATAATTATCAGAAGGTCCGTTCATGCTTACTTTTAAGATACAAGGTCAAGTTTACCATTTGATAGGATCCCTTTTGCCTGTAGGCCAACCTAAGTTTGTTTAAATAGGGTAAAAGTGGGATAGATGCCCCACTTTTTGAAATAGCCTCATAATTTTAAAAACATGAATCTTATACGAACACTTTGTATGAATATAGCTAGGTTAATTATCTGTTTTGAATTACTATATATATTTTTTATCCTATCATTTATAGATAATGTGTAATAAACATTTTTGTAGAACACCTTTTTTGAGGATAGATGCCTGCAGAGTGGGATAGATGCCTTACATACTCTATAAACGCGAAATCTAATAAAATTTATATGATAAACCAGCAAATGTCATGTTAACATAGTTGTTCTGTTGTCCAAGAATATACTTGCGCTCGCACTCCTTCTTTTCTTTTGTATTTTCGTGGCGTGGTTCTCCTACAATCAGTATAAGGGCAGATCATTAATAAGTAAGTATACATAACAAAAAAAAGCAAATTAAACGAGTATAATCGGTTAACATAGAGAAAACCTCTGGCGCAATCAGGTAAAAATATAAACGGTACCTGTGATTATCGATAATAACATATACATAATATGTATTGAGGGATAGATGCCCTTAGAGGCCCCTAAGGGTATCTATCCCTCGAAAAAAAAGGGGCAACTATACTTTTTGATAAGGATAGCTGCCCCAGTATTTTTTTTATTAAATAAAAACAAAAGAGCCACTATTTTCACTTAGATTTGTAATTAATGAACCAGTGTATAGACATAATAAGAAATATAGTGAAATTTATTAATGCTTATAAAGTTATGCAAAGGCAAATATCAACCTTTTTAAATTTTAACGTGTTCGTGAAGTTCGCCGCGGATATTACAACACGTACTAGCGAAACACGTCTTCACCAAACAACAGCTCATGCGTACCCGAGGTGCGGGGTGATAGGAGCTCCTATTTAAATCATTAATTCGTAGTCACGACTCTGGGAAGTGAGGTTTTTTGAAAATGAGGCATCTATCCCGGTAAGGGCATCTATCCCACTTTTACCCTATATTTTGTATTCGACTACAACGAATAGTGGAATACAAGAAATCAATATTTCTCAAATTTAAAACTGAACTCATTTCACAATTTTAGAACAGGTTAATTCGTATGTATGCAGTTTTAAATCGACATTAGAAGCTTTTCCTCAAGATGGTGATATCGGCACTCAGGAACTCCCTGGACGTGTTATAACGCCCAGGCCACAGTATTACAAATTTTTCCTAAAATAGAGCAACGAATGTATTTTCGCATAGCAACGGAGGGGAACTCGCGGGGGGTCAAGTGACGCGTCACGCGGGCCACTTACCACAAACATGCTTAGTTTGTGGTACCGAGCGCGAAAGAAAGTCATCGTGTTTTTAGTAAAGTTACTATGTTAACTAACGTAATTTAATACTTAAGTACATATTCTATAATGGTGTGCTCAAACTGTTAATCTACATTTAATTTAGATTATTATATTTTGATACTAAGTAATGTAGAATTTAAATCACATTCATTCATGTTTTCTTCAGATTTTAAGATTTTCTTATCAGAGTGTTCAATTTTAATGTAAGTAGTTAAATTTTATAAGAGACAATAATTAAGAACATTCAAAAATAAAGTGTCACGTATTTTTTTTAAACGACGAATGACGAAAAACGACCTAATCGCGGACGAAGTCGCGGGCAACAGCTAGTAAAAAAATAAAATTATTATTTATCTGAAAATTATTAAAATTATTATACTTAACAAATAAAAGCTAGTTTAGAACTACTCATAATCAGTCTTAGGTAATTACTTATTCTGCTTTATAATCTTACTTCTGTCTTAAACTAGCTATGAGATCTGTCAAAAACATAATAATATAAAAAAATTAAAATATTAAAAAATTAGATAATTGAATTATAAAACCCTGCATAAAACGAAGGAATCAATCCTTTATTAATTAAATCTTTCAAATCTTTCTTCTTGTTTTCGCTAATTTCTTGTTTAGTGCTATAGGCAGTTTGAAGTGTTATTTCTTTTATTGATGGCATTTTCTTCCTCTTGTTTCTCACATTAACCTCCTTGTAGTCTTGATCCTTGTAGGATGTTTTATATAAAAAATTGGTTTGATTTTCTTTGCTTACTTTTAAAATTTTTATTTCATTCCAATTGACGGATTCACCATCTACATTAGTCGAGTAGTTATATCCCCATTCCTCTTGTAATAATTTTAAATCATAAAATGAGTCAAAAGTCATCTCGTGCACAATTAAAGGTGGTTGAGATTTTTTGGCGTTCTTAATCAAGGCTATGTACTGGTCGGGTGTATAAATTGGACCAGATTTCAAATTTTTCTTAATTTCTTTTTCAATGAGACTATGCACGCTATCGGCTTCGTTCTGCGTGTGACCTCTTATTAAAAATTTGTGCGTAATAGTACTGATATTTAATGTTTGCACAGCATGTAAATAGAGAGATGTTATGTATTTATTTTTATTCTGTCCGCAACAGTTGTCGGAATAGAATATAACTTCTTTCAAATGGTCGCCATCATCACTTACACTTTTGAGATATGCCCATATACATGATCCGATTTCTATGGCACCACGTTTTGCGTCACATTCGGACCAAAAATAGCAGTTGACGTTTTTATAGGCTACTTTGGTTTCTTTGGATGTCAACTCAGTTATGGTGAAGTTATATGAATTCACATGACATGGCTACATAAGATTTACCCTTGTTACGCAAACGCTTAATTTTATTCTGCTTCCACTGAGAAGGATTACTGACACGCTTGCGCCCCCTTTTTGGTGCAGATTTTTTAGGCTTATTTGGTTCAGTTGAACTGGTGGAAGATGAGCTGGATTGATCAAAAAAGTAATTCCTCTTTCTTCTAGGTTCTATGTTTGTGAATGTCGGATCTGTATCGCTGAGGTTAGCCTCACTTTCGTCACTATAAACTGGTGAAATGTAATAATTGTGATTTGTCTTTGAAATCCTGGGATGATGCTTATGTACTTTCTGAAAAATGAAATTATAACTAAGTTGTAAAAAATATAAACTAATACGTAGATATTATACCTATTATGTTTTGTGCAGCACTTTACTAACCTGTTGTTGCGGAGGTGTATTTTCAATAACTTCATCGTCCGTTGTTTCGTTAACAGTTATGTGGGTAGTCGGCAATGGGTGAGGATTTAATTGTTGTGTAGATTGGCCACTTTCCGAGTCCGAAGAAGACGATGACGAGTTAGAAGACGACGAAGAGCTAGAAGACGATGAGGATGATGAACTGTTTGATGAAAGTTGAGAATGTTGGTGGTGTTTTTCATTTTTGTCATCAGCCGCCATAATGAAGTTCTTTGGTGGTATATCGTCATTTTCAGACAATGTGCTGTCACTGTCATAATAAGGTACAAGACTGAATACATTGGCTAGTGAGTTTTCAGTCGGAAGTTTCTGAAATTAATAATAATAGGTAAATTAATTATGACATGAAATGTATAAGTCAAATGATATTTATGAGACTTTTCTGTTGAGGCAATATTAAATAATTAATTAAATACTACATATATTATATTGCAGTATAATATATATATATTTTTTAAGATTTAGTAGAAGTAATTGTAAAATAAGCAACTAATTAAACTTATGAGTACTTTAAATTAATTTTTGCTTACCAATATAGTTACTTCATTTTCTTTATCGACATAATTCACCGATTCCGTCGTGGTTCTATCCTCTACTGTAGATTCATTTTCCATTTGAATAGAGACACACTTTTCATTTAGTAGCTAAAATAATAAGAGGTCTATTGTAATTTAAAATAATAACTAATAACATATTTTATTAACCTTACTATAACTTATTTACAAAAATACTGAACCGAACTTTAGACAGCCTTCGTTGCGTAGTGGGTGATGAGCGGACTTCGAAACGTAAGGTCGTGGGTTCGATCCCCACCCAGGATAAATATTTGTGTGATGAGCATTTTGTTCTGTGTCTGGATGTATGCTATCTGGTTACCATAGTACAAGCTCTGCTTAGTTTGGGATCAGATGGCCGTGTGTGAATTGTCCAGGTATAATATTATAACTATATATTATTTTAATAACTAACCTCATGGCTGGCGTCATTGGTGTCATTATTTTTGTGTTTATCACCACTTATGGGTACTGTGTCGAACTCATAATTCGTTGTTGTATTTTCTACAACTAATTCCAATATTTTTCGTGCTGTCGTAGCCATCTATAAGAAACATAATGAAGATTTGCCGATCAAGTTATTTTTACGTGCATTAGTATTTTATATTACTATTACTACTGCAGTAGTAGTAATAATAAAGTATAATTTTATTTATTATCATCATCAGCTCAGTCAATAATAACGTCTAAATAATTTTAACTAAGAATCCATAAAAATACTATTAAATTTATTAAAGAGTAAAATATCTCTAAATACAACAAAAAAATATACGTTTAAATAAATAATAAACAGATACAAAACATGTAATGACAACGGTTTTTATAAATTATATTGTAATACTGAATTAATACTTGATAACTCAAATTTTGCTTAAATATTTTATTATAAAACTGCATCAACTTAAAATATTATTGTAATAATATAGATTATAATTACTACAAAACAGAAATAAGTCATAATGTTACAAAAAAAAATCTATCTTATTTTCTAGTAGAGTGAAGTAAGTCTAAAAGAATGCACTCTTTGAATAAATTTAGATATAAAATATAGTTACCTTATAGCAAATGACAGATTTATTTCGATTTATTACGTTATTTTTACAATCTGCTGCGGTCTCACTTTAAAGAAAGCCGGCGCATCACTGAATTTGATCACTAATCACTATACAAGTATCAACTATCAACCTGTTCACATGATTTCGTAAAAAAGAGAACGACGTTCATCTATCTCTGTCATTTTCGTCGTAAAGTTTTGGCTGTTGGATTGAACGTATTCCTCTCGCAAAGTTAATTCGCTTGTAGAGCAGGCTCCAAGGAGATGTTCGTTTGCAAAAATAGCGGACCTAAAACTGACTTCTGATATATATTGTATAGATACCAGACATCCTATAGACAGATGTTGCCAACCAGTTTTGTGGTCCCCCTCCCCCCACCCCGATAATTAAATATGGCATAGAAAGAAAAAAATAAAAATTTCCAAAACATGCCGTGTGGGGTATCAAATGAAAGAGCTTATTGAGTAGATCACGAATATATAGCATACTATAACATTTCTTACACTTTCTCTAAGATTTTTTAGAAAATTTACGAAAATGCTCCATTTTTGAGTTAACTTTAAACCACTATAGATTGAAAACCCATGAATATATTTTTTAAATTATTATTTTAAATAATTAACAATAGTCCATTGTTTATGATTCAATAGTTCGTAATATAATATAAGTGAGCTATATGTATGTGGTGGACTTGATGACCCCACTAAATGTTTTAAATTGCAAGGCGCAACTTTCACTGAAGTTACCGATTTGAAATCTAATCACACAGAGGCTGATTCAAGAATGTTCTGCCCTCGGAGCAATTATCAAGCCTGGAGAAGTAACAATTAATTGAACAATAAAGCACTAGTTTGGCCTTTTTGGCTTATGGCAAAATGTCATGCGAAAAAAGAGGACAGATATATTATGTCAGTTCGACAGTTTGAAATGACATGTAGCCATTACAATTTGTTTTAGTGACCAGTCTGGTCACTAACGCATGGTGATTTTAATTATTGTTTTTGAAGTGAAAAACGTGTTTTCTAGTTTCTTATGTTATTTTCTGAAAAGATAATTTACTAAAGATTACATGACTTGTGTTGTTCACGGCTGTAAAAGCCGTAGTACTGGGAAATCGGATGAAGATTGGAATTTGTCTTTTCACAGGTTAGTGTTTTGATCAATTTTTTTGTTAATTGTATTATAAATAAGTTAATTTACGTTATTTTCATAATCATCTATGTTTTATCTAACCGTAATCATTGAAATGAAATCATAATCAGCTTAGTTTTTAGAAAAAATGCAAAATATAACAATAGTGTTGTGCAATTATCGATACTTGAGTAGGTACGAAGTACTTCATTGATAATGACTGCTTTAGGTTAGGAGAAAAAAAAAGGTATTTAAGTATGGATTTTATTGTTATTTGCAGGTTTCTGGCTTGAGAAAAATTAAAAGATGTTTGGGTTAAAGCTATAGCACAGGGAAAATTGGAAGCCTTCAAAACATTCTCGGCCTTGTTCAAATCATTTCGAATCAGACGGGAAGAAAAGTAAAGTGCTTTGCAGAGATGCTGTGCCACAAGTTTAAGGTGGCATCTATTTTAAATAATAAATATTGTAATTTGTTAATTAAGTATCGAAATAAAATGTTGCAAAAAAAAATTTTAAATTTTATTTGTTTTATTTGAAGCAATTTATTTTAAACTTTTACCAATTTTTTCCTGTGGGAATGAGTTATTTTCCCGCGGTAAATTGTAGCCTATATGTTATTCTGATGTTTAATCTATAATATGTATAATTGGAAAGTTCCATAAAAACTCATTCAGTAGTTTTTTCGTGAAAGAATATCAAATGTCCATTCTTATATATTTTTGCTTTTATAATATTAGTAGAATAGATATTAATATTAATAGAATGAATCTATGAAAACAGGAAAAAATACGTACCTTTTTACGAAACCATAAAAAACAACCTAAACCGAAATACCTAATAATATTTTTTTATAAATACAACTACCATACAATGCAAGGCAGTCAAATCGCATCGTAAATGAATAATTCCAAATTAAACGAATCTTAAAATTTTGAATTACCTATCCATAATTCAAAATTAAAAGAATCTTAAATTATCTTCAAGCAATTTTACAACTTAATTTTTTTATTTATCGATATTTTAGTATTCGATAAAGTGGCAAGCACTACCTTTTTAGAACAAAAAGTGGCTACATGTGGATTTGAATGCCAAGCCGATAACAGTGTGTTGTCTCTTTCTATCGCATTAATTAGGGTATTGAATAAAAGAGAGCCACTATATAAGAAACGTTCAATTAATTGTTACTTCTCCAGGCTTGTTAATTGCTCCGAGGTTCTGCCATATTGCAGAGATAATTATTCTAAACCCTGACACCGATATTTTTGTATTAGGCCTTTATTTCTGGCATAAACTTGAAAATATACTCGCCATCTTTGAATGCTCCCCCCACTCCCCCATGCAACTATTTCACTGTACGAACTATTGAATCGTAAACAATGGACTATTGTTAATTATTTAAAATAATAATTTAAAAAATATATTCATGAGTTTTCAATCTATAGTGGTTTAAAGTTAACTCAAAAATGGAGCATTTTCGTAAATTTTCTAAAAAATCTTAGAGAAAGTGTAAGAAATGTTATAGTATGCTATATATTCGTGATCTACGCAATAAGCTCTTTCATTTGATACCCCACACGGCATGTTTTGGAAATTTTTATTTTTTTCTTTCTATGCCATATTTAATTACCGGGGTGGGGAGAGGGGGACCACAAAACTGGTTGGCAACATCTGTCTATAGGATGTCTGGGATCTATACAATATATATCAGAAGCGTAGAGGGAGAATGAACTATAGAGGAGGCACTAAAATGACAAGTAATGCGTGAGAGAAATACACTTATGACTATAAAGCCAAGAGCAAGCGAGACAGAAACATTGTTTTTTGTTTCTCTCATGTTATGCGATTTCTTTTGTTGGGGACAAAGGCAGTTTGTCCCAAACAAGCGGCTACAGTCCATTGTTTTGCTAGTTTTCTGTTTTTTTCTCGCTGTTAAGTGACTTCAAAGTTTAATAAACGTTGACAGTGATCTGTTTTAATCCGACTTTAAGTGAAAATATGGTGCGTTGTAGTGTGATTGGTTGTAAAAATCAACCGGCACGAAGATTACCAAATATTACCTTTCACACGTAAGTAAACTTATTTGAAGTATATTGTTTTATAGAACTGGATATAGTTGATACATTTTCATTAACTCTAATGTGAAATTATCTACAAATATATAATATTTTCATCGAAATAGACGTAAACATTTTTTTGTGTTATCCGACTAAATTACGAAGTGTTCTTGTTGTTCAGGACGCCATTTGTTTTTACGTAGTTTCAAATTTATGGTATAATCATGTGATTAACATTAGGGATACCAGTACAGGGTACAATTTTCCCCAAAATCGTGAAATGTTTTTTAATATTAAATATGTTTTTCAGGTTTCCAAAACAAACAAGTACATTAAACAGATGGATTCGAGCTACCGGAAGGAAGAACTGGTTACCAGGAAAAAGTCACAGAATATGTTCTATACATTTTGAGTCGCGTTATTTTCGAAAAACGAAAAAAAAACCTATTTGATGCCCAATGCAATTCCAACACTTTTTACAACAGTGAGTAATTTTTGTGATGCGTTTAGTTTGGATTTAAATGTTGTAGTTTAAATATTCATAGACCGATTTTGTTGCTACGTCTACATAATAAACAAAACAAGTTATTAATTTATTTTTATAGGGGTATATTTTCTATTTCTACTTAATCAAATTTTATTTTTTTAGGATATTATTGTTGAGCGACTGAGTACTGCCCAACAATCAAAAATCCATGGACCAGGTCTTAAGGTAAATTAATAATTTCATTGCACTTTCCCACGAGCAACGACACTGCACTATTTTAGAACTGCACGAAATACCTTGGAGAGGAAGTTTATGTGGTGTTGTTGTGTGTGTACACGGCTCATATGAATGTGTGAAGCCTGGATTAGTCACCGTTTTTTTTTTACACCTTTTATTTTGTACATGGATGTTCTTAGTATTATCTGATTCAACTAACTTAATCTTTTCAGGATGTTGTTGAGCTACCTAATACAAGCGAACAGTCGAAAACTGTAGTGTATTTACTATTTAGTATCAGCATTGCACCCGTGCGAAGCCGGGGCGGGTCGCTAGTTAAGTTAATAAATAACAAAATCTTTTCAAATCTGTCTTTTTCTTCATAAACCTATCTTACAAAAAAATACCCAAACATTTATAGATATTTTGCCAGTTTTTCGGATAAAAAGTTTTTGTAATAGTTGGCAACATTGACGTAAGGATTCGCCATCTCGTTCGGGTATACGCCGATGTCGTCTCTATAGTTCATTCTCCCTCTACGATCAGAAGTCAGATTTAGGTCCGCTATTTTTGCAAACGAAACTCCACTGAGAGTCCGGTCTATTGGTTAAAACTCGTAACATGTAAATTTTGAGTTAATTCGTTATTTGAATGAAGGTGCGAATTTGCTACAGATTGTCCGACGGTTGGCCTTCCAGCTGTCAGTTGACTTACCATAATATGTAGCAACTCTCACTTTGACAATATGGCATAAGTGTCAAAAAAATTGCGTCGCTTCGAATATTTAAGTTAATATTGTTGCGTATTTCATAAATATTTTCCGAATATAAATAATGTATTGCATTGTGAAAAATTGCAGAAGTTTTTGGACACCAAATTCTGGCATAAAATTTCACAGGCAAGTGTATATTTACGCTATTTACAATATTCCTCAATACTCATGCATTTACCTGTTTAGAATCATTTTCATGGCAAAAATCGTCAATTTTATCATCATTTTAGTAATCAATCATGCTAAATATCTTCTATCTATCTTCTTTTCCTAATAATTTCATCATTTTTCAATAAACCAATTTAACAAGTAAGGTAACCATGATGACGAGTTTTTACGGATAGCGAAGAGAAAATATTGTAATAGTTAACAAAATTATGATGAACATTTAGAACACCATTTCAAAGATTTTTATACTAGTAATGAAACAACGCACGACATCGATATTGCACTCACATGTGGTTTTATGTTTGTTCTTCTTTAACATAGAAATTAATAGTTCTTTTAACTTACCAAATTTTTTTTGTTTTACTTATTTCAGCTTTCCAAAAATGAAATAAAAAGAAATAAATGGCTGTCCATAGTGCCTATCAAGGGTAAAATTTATCAACATGCCAGAATATGCAGTTTGCATTTTAAGCCTGAGGATTACGGTCCAGAAAAAAAAAATACCTTTTGAAAAGTGCTATACCTTTTTATTTACCACATTCTTGTTACTGCGTCTCAACTGTGGATAAAGTAATTTTAATTATATTATAATTAACCACCATGAAACCATTAGTAACCGTAAGTACAGCTCCTGAAAGACATACGAATTTCTGAGAACTGTAATATCGTTACCACACATCAACACTAGCGATGCAACTCTCCCTTTGGAATATTGAAAAGTTTTAGACTGAAGCTTGAGTGACCAAAACGATGTTTTAATGTATGTAGCACTCATTTTAATTAAAAAATCGTAGTATGAGATCAAAAGTTATCAAGCGTTATTTAAAACTATCATTCTCTACCAATTAAAATGGTATGTACCTATAAAGATGATAATTATTCATGTAAGTTGACCAGTAATATTATAATATAAATACTGTTAAAAATATATGTCGTTATTATTTATAGACCATGATTTTTAGTTTTTTTTTATTTCGAAAAATCCTGAATATACAAACCAGTGTGGTCACCCACAGAAAGAGACAAAAAACAACACTGACGTCATTCAAGGTTATATTTTCTTGTGACAAGTTAATGGTCATAGTGCAATCTCCAGTGTATTAGATATAAGCTTCTTGATGTCGAGACTACGCCAGCTGGTCACAGTCCTAGTATAGGCAGTATAGGTACTAGTTTAAGACTCTACTCGAAAAGTTTACAGAATAGATCTATGACAATGTTATTATTAAAATGTAGTACATCCATTTGTGTGCATATCGGATTACATATTTTGACACTTAGTTTTGACACATAATGGCTCGAAGGCACTTATTGGTAACTAGGTAAATCAAAACTAAATAAATGCCAAGTGATAAATTATTTAATGTCAAATACAAAATCAAAATGTCAAAGTCACTGAATTTGTTATTAAACGTACACGAAAGCGATGAGAATGTTTATAAAGATAATTGTTATTTAGTAAATGGAAATTATGAGTATTACCATTATTTATGTGATGGATTTGATGACAGGGTATTGTATAATTTTTACGATTTATGTTCATAGACGTTTACATATTTTATAACCTATAATTCCCATTTTATTTACAGGGTTGGGGTTGTGGCTATAGAACTTTACAAACAATATGTTCCTGGATGAAACACAACCTTAATAAGGATGTATTAGTGCCAACGATCAGACAGATACAAAAAATACTAGTTGATTTGGAAGATAAACCGAAGTCTTTTCATGGTTCAAGACAGTGGATTGGTAGTTTTGAAGTAAGTTGTAATAAATGTAGGATCTGCCAAAGCCTAAATGTAGCTGTATGGATAAAATTATTTTTAAATATTATGGTACTAATAAAATAATAATATTATACAAACTAAGGCAACATATTATTTTCATTCTGTATGTAATGGAGTAAAAATTTATCATTTGTAATCATCCTACTTATATATCTATTTATATACAGTCAATTAATTAAAAAAAAAATTAAAATTATTAATCATTTTCTATTTTTACAATCCTTTGAGAAAAAACTTATATTCAAATTTATAATGGCAGGTATGTCTCGTTATAGACAAGCTTTATGACATTCCATGTAAAATTCTACACGTGAACAAAGGAGGAGGTCTAGATAATATAGTTGATGCATTAAGTACCCATTTTTTGAACTATGGGTCTCCTGTAATGATGGGTGGTGATGTGGACTGCTCTTCTAAAGGGATCATGGGAATACATGCTGATGGAGCTAACTTAAGTTTATTGGTTGTTGTAAGTATGAATATTTCTTATAATTTGACTTGTTGAAGGATTAATATTATCTATTGGCCAAGTAAAAAAAAAGTGTGTGTACCGAGGACACATGTCAGAAGTGAAACTTCTTTGGCAAAATTCAGATTTACCAAAATCATCATCTTACTCCACGACGTGACAATATTGCCATTATGCGACCTTGACATTTTATCCTAAACATGCCTAATGAAGTTTCACTGCAAAAATATATTTAGTAAGAAAGTATAGGAATATGTAAGACGATTCATCATATTTGCATGTCAAGATGGAGATGTCATAATATGGAGATATCTTTTCATTTCCATTTTTAAACCTAGAGGGCAGGTGGGCATCCTGATGTTAAGTGTTAACAGTTAAACTATTATGAAGTAGAAGTTTTGATACATAACAATTTTTGCTATTTATATAAAAATTTCAAATTTTAATATTTCCTGTTTCAGGATCCACACTATGTGGGCTCGGAGAAAACAAAAGAATTTCTTCAAAACAAAGGCTGGGTGAAATGGCAGCCTCTCAAAGATTTTTTAAGTTCATCTTTTTATAATCTATGTTTACCGCAAGTTAAATCTAAATGTGTGCAATAAATTATTTAAATACAATTTTGTTTTCATTATTGAATCATTGTTATGCTGAATATATAAAACTTCATCCAAATTAGCACAGACAATATAATACTATGGTAGATATATAAAAATTTTTTGAAATAAGCTCAATTTGGTTAAGTTCATTTATAAGTAATGTATGTAAAGATAGGTTTACTAAAAATAAAACAGTGGTAAAGCTTAATCAGTCTTTATTGAATAAATTAAAGTTAACATTTATCTTATAAAAAACTAAAAATATTTCTGCAAAATAAACAGCTTTTGATAAGATATCATTTCCAACTAAAATTATTTCCAAGAAGGTATCGGTAAGAGAAATAAAATTATGCTTGGGTTTTTAGATAACAAAAATAAATTAACAATGATAATAATATTAATATGATATCAATAAGTTTAAGATCGATTCATTTGAACATTTTTTCCGTTTGTTTACAATTACTGTAACTATAATACTTGATGATGAAAAGTTTGGGCGTGACATCATATTATTATTAATTCGTATACCTAACAACTTAATAACGACTGAGTACTCAAAAATGCTGTGGTTTGTAAATTCGACTCTTACTCATACGAATAAGGCCTATTTTCTTACGTTCAATTATTATAATGATTTTGATACATTTTATGAATACACCTTAAAATAATGGTAATAAGCTTGTAAGGCTTTACTGATTTTTTCTTTTGACTTGAATATTTTAGTGGCATATTTGAGTTTTTTTAAGGATTGTATAACTACCTACTTAATGTAGTTATTTTTATAATTATTTAGGGCACGTAGGAATATAATAATAACAATTAATCGGTGTTCATGATAAGGCAGACTCCTTGCAACACCCAGTGGCTGTAGTGTTCCGCCGTCCACAGGTCCGCTTCGAACACGAGCCCCACGCCCATCGCGTCGCGCCGCTGAGAGGTAGTGTATACGGGCGTGCGTAGCGTGTTCTGTTGGAGTTTGAGAAAGAAAGAACCACATACAAACTCACATTTACACACACACACACACACACACACACACACACACAGACATAACATACCTAATAAAAAAAATATAAAAAGAATTTTGGTGTATGGCAATCTTAATTTAATTATGAAGGTGCTTTGGAATTGAAAAAATGGATTTCTTTAATGTTTTAAATCATTTCATTTTTTTTTTCTGTATAGATCTCGTTCATTTGCATTTAATCAATTAATTATTTCAGTCTGACAATTTGAAGGCATTTTAGTTTTTTTGTAAAAAAATTGAGCAGATTTTTAAAACAATGTCTAGTGTGAAGTAACGTTAACGTCAGATTATAACCCACCTGCAGCTTGAGCTTGTGGAACTCGATGGGTATGATGTACATGATGGGCAGCTCGGTGACCAGCACCTTGGGGTGCGAGCGGCGCAGGCAGCCGTCCGCCGCGTCCCACCGCGCGCCCTCTAGGTACAACCCGCGGACGTAGCAACCCTAATAATAATAAAATAAAATAAATAAAAAAATAACCTGTGCACATACATGTATTATAACATCAAATAAACAACACAAACACAAATGTAATTCTAATTTGAATACCAACAATACATGCGAGCTAAAGGTGGTCAAGCAGTGAGGTATTGCTAATTAATAATTATTATTCAGGCAGTGAAGTATCGCTTACGAGTTGAGCAGTACATTTAAAACAAACTATACAGTACACTAAACACAACACATAGCTTGAATGACGCCTACACAATACACAATACACAGTACAAAGGTGCCAACAAATTAAGCTGTCAGTACACGAAGCAAAATCTATCGCTTAACAGTCAAACACTGTTACTGTTAAACACATGAACACATGAGAAAATGATTCAGGCAGTACACTAACCCAAATTATAGCTACCGAGTTAAGCAGTACACAATAAATAAATGCTCACTAACAAATTAATCTAGCAGTACACTAAACACACAACTCAAACACTAAACATCAAACAGTTTACTAACAGTAACAGGCCGCTCCTCGATATCATCGGGCACCAGATACTTGGTGACTCTGGTGAACTGCGTGGAGCGGTCGAGCGGCCACGTGTAGAGCCGGCACGCGATCTGCACGTGCGCGATCAGGTACGACTCGGGGATGTGCAGGCCGGACAGCCAGATCACTATCGGCTCCTCCATTGTTGCCTGGATCATCATATACATATAAATGCATGTATCAGATTAAGGTAATGAAAAGCGAAGATTTTATTCCTTTGATGTTTGCAAAAAATGGTTGCCTGTAAAGTCGGTTTTACGGGCGAAGATTTTACGTGACAACGTCTTTTTCTCGGTAGAATATTTATGTGCTGCGCGCGCGGCAGACCGCGGGCCTCTCTCTCGTTCGGTGACTCATCGTAACGTTACCGAGCGTTACACTTTTTCATAAGTGACTCCCAGCCGCAACCTAATTTAAGACGTTGTCACGTCAAAAATAAAATTAAAATTTGGTTAAATTCAAAAAAAATGTTGTTTGGTTTTATGAAACCACGGTAAAAGTGAAAGTTTCCGAACACTGCTTTATACCTACTCAGCAGCCGACCGTTACGCGACATGCGCTACACAGACCAAAAAGTTTGAGACGATGTAATAAAAGTTTCACTTTAAAAAGGACTAAAGTAATTTTTCATTTCTTTCAGTAGTAGTAAGCTACTTACTAATTAATGTAGAGTTACGATTGTTTTTTTTTTCAGTTCATTTTAGCCGGGCCCATTACAAGCGTCCTACAAAACATACCATCTTGCTTTCAGGACAATTGTATAGGACCGATCCACCATATGTTGTAATAAATCGTTCTGAACGAATCGTTCGAACTTAAAACTTGGGAATAATTGGCGCATCAGACGTCACAAATCCCAAAATTTCCAACTACCCTACACACGTTGTGTGCACACTCACCCAGTCGGTGTACTGGTGCGCGCGCGCGGTGAAGTGCTCGATCCAGCCGCCGAGCCCCTTGCGCGTGGCGGGCGCGAGCGAGCGCCACACGAGCGGCAGCTGCCCGTTGAACAGGCTGTACGACACGTTGTCCAGCACTGCGTCCATGCCGATCTCGCCCGCTAGCGCTTTGCGGAGGAGGGATAGGGTGCTGCGCATTTTCGCTATGAGCCGGTTGAATCTGAGAGAATATCGCTTTTGAGAGTACTTTACTAAGTTTGTAAACAATTCGTTTATTTGAAGACAGAAAGCCTGAAAATATTTTGATATTGAGAGAGGGTAGTTGAAAATTCAGCAATGCGCTTTTAAGAGAGGGTAGCTCATAAATCTGAAAACATATTGCTCTTGGGAAGAGAAACTTAAGTTTGAAAGTCTAGAACGAATTTCCTTCTATGTGGGGTAGTTTACAAATCTGGCAACCGATGGCTTTTGAAAGTGTAAAGTTTGTAAATCTGACAACAATTGGAACAAGAGAAAATGGTTAAACACAAATCTGAAAACTTAACACCAAATAACTTCCACCTAGAAATCCCAATCGTCTATCTACCTACAGCCAGCCCTACCTCTCCAGCTCTTGCAGGAGTACTACAGCGGAGGGCGTCATGTTCATCTCGAACTGTTTGCGCACGCGCCAGATCTCGTACTCGGCGGGCAGCTTGTTGAGGATGTCCACCGCGATCATGTCGATGAAGTCGTCGCGGCTCATGGTGCCGCCGCTGTCGCCTAGAGGGATAAAGTATATGGGACAATATGTATTAAACATCAAAGTAGAGAATTCAAGCGCAGAGTGAACAGATATCTTCTGGGGAAGGGCGTACCATTTAAGACCCCATCTCAGCTTAACATCAGGCGAGATTATGGTCAAGCGCTTCCCTATCTACAATAAAAAAAAGTAATTAAATCTTTAACAGAAACCAATAAGCGCTAATTACATGCATCGATCAGAAATAAGAGAAAAAGAATACACAAGGCGTATCAGTCATAAAACGATAATGTAAAAAAAAACTTCAACCAACTAAGAAAATGAAAGAATTCCCGTTTGAATTTCACTCTCATTTTGTAGTCTTTTATTTGTAGGAAATAAAAAAATCCATAGCAATAAAAATTAAACCAACACACAATATGTCAAAACAAATAAGTTAGTAACTTACTTTCCGGCTCCCTGACTGGTGGCAAAAGCATAAATATAATATTTGGATTAAAAAAAACAACAGTAGAAAAAAATTATGGTCTCAATATAAAAGTAACTTACGTTCTGCTTTCCTTACTGGTTGCAATAAACATAATAACTAAAGATGTGATTAACATGGCTAAGTACCTACATATTTTTAACTTCTAATCTACACAATATATTTGACCAGAATTATATAAAAACTATTCCTGGATAATTATTGGGAAAAGTACACTGTACAGTAAATTTAAAAAAAAAAGACGGGTTGCACTCCGGGAGTGCCGTCAGAAGTGAAAACTTGATTATTAACGTTCAGCATGTTTGATATTTTGGAATGGTATCCGTCTTACGCATGGAATCAAAGGGCTAAAAAAAAAAAAAAAAAACATCCGTCTTACGCTTTTTCGATCAGGCCACGTGTCCTGACGCGAGTTTAAGATTTTATACCCAACGCCGCTAAAGAAGTTTTCACTTCAAAAGACTGAAAAATTAAGGAGATTTTATTGCTATAGTTTCATTACTTACTGGTTTGTGGTTGCAATTCAATCAAATGTCCCCACATCTCTCTGACAGCTTGACTGAAGTAGCCAATCTCGGCGTTTGGATGGAGACCGAACACTTCTGGTGTGTTCGCTAGTGGTAGGGTGTCGATGAAATCTGTAAAAAATCAATCATTTTTTGAAAGTGAAATATATTTGTTGATCAGATTCTGATAAAATTTAGCACGCATATAAATTATTATAGTCTGGACAAAGGCTTATTTTTTGATTGAGCATTGAGCTGGTAAAGGCTGTTTTAGATAATAAATATAAAATAGCTGATGCATATTATGATAAAGTAAAAATTGTGATTGTTAATCATTGCACAAAATATCGATTTCTTCTGAAATATCTTTTCTATTGAAAACCAGCAGGCTGAGTCAAATGGCAGACGGATAGAATAACGAATAACGCTCAGATGACAATTTTGTTCGTGGTCGTCGCCGTCTTTGGTAGGGTGACCAAATCCTTAGCAAAACATCATACGCATATGTCAATAAGTATCGATAGCGGATTCTATTCCTTTGTGTTTTGACGTTTGTCTCGGCATTCAGAGCAACTAAAGATACCTAAAAACAAAACCAGCCAAACTCTCACCAATATATTCTTCTCTCTCCCCATCGGGCGGTATCACATAGTCACAATGCGCATCGCGGTAGAAGTGGAACGGCTGGAACTTGTCGAAGAGGAACTCGCCCATGTACTCATCCATGTACGTGCCGACCACGCGACGGTCGAAGTCGTCGATCACGCGACCGCCGTACATCACCTACGAGATGAGAAAAAAAAAAAGACGGTTTGCACTCCGGGAGTGCCGGCAGAAGTGAAAACTTGATTATTAACGTTGATCATGTTTGATATCCATCCGTCTTACGCTTTTTCGATCAGGTCACGTGTCCTGACGCGAGTTTAAGATTTTATACCCATTACAGAAAAAGTGCTCAACGCTGCTAAAGAAGTTTTCACTTCAAAAACAATATCCTAAAATAAATAAATCCCCACCTCTCCAAAGAGATACTTGAGCGTGGCCCAGGGCGTGGGCCCGGCGGCGGCGTGGCACCGCTCGAGGTAGCACTGCAGGATCTGCATGCACACCACGAAGTCCGACTCGCTGAAGTCGTACGCGATGTTCCACCCGATCTTGTCGTACTTGCGACGCTCCTAGCCAAACATTTATATGTATAATATAACATAAAGGCAGAATATTTTACAGATAGCTCAACTCATCTGTAGACTGTACGGTGCTACGTGTTTGTGCTCTTGTAATTATACAGTTTTAATTTGGGTGAAAAAAAGAAGAATAGTATTGAAAACTTGATAAATTTGTTATAGTCCGTGGCAAATTTTCTGCAGTTGAACGTTTAACAACTCCAAAAAATTTTACAATTGTAAAATAGATCTGAAAATAGGTGCGCTCATTCATTACAAAACCAATAAAAATTGTCTATATTATTATATTGTGTACATTAATAATAACTAAAGAAAAAAGAGTTGAGAGAGAACCTGTACAACAGCGTGGAAGAAAGCTAAAACATAGACAAGTTTCTTGAACTGCGGATGTGGGCACTCATCGAGCGCATGCGCACGCATTTTGAAATATGTGTTCCGTAAGTTCAGTTTCAGACCATTCGGTGGTTCCGTTACCACTGAAATACAATAGGATAAAAGTGTCATTTCGAATAGTTTATTTAAACAGAATGAAATCACAAATATTTAGGTAGGTAGTGTATGTTTTAGTATTTTATGTCCGTTTTTTTAACAAAATTTGATGTTACCCTACAAATACTATAAATACGATAGGTTTTTTAAGAATAGATGTTTTTTATTACTCTTTTACTTGAAACGGATTTTGATCAGTGGTTTTCGAATGAAAGAGTCACACACATGCTAGTCGGTAACGTACACACACATGCTATTCAAACACTGATTCTTTCACGCGAGTGAAACTGCGCGACAAATAAGTAACCTATAAATTGATTCAAAAGGAAATAATAAATTTTTCAACCTTCTCAAAAATCTCACCTTTGAGCGATCTCTGCAGTATCCCAATGGGGAAAGTTGGCGTGGGGTCCGTGGTGAGCCAGAGTCTGTACTCCGGGTGCGGTTTCTCCATCATCTCGAGCTGCTTCTCCAGCTCACGCAGGAACGACACCAGCAGGTGGCAGTTCTGCAGGATCAGCCATTGACCGTGGGAGATTGCGCCTTCGAGCAGGGATAGGGCAGCCTGGTGGAGAATTTATAGGATCAAATTGCAATTCAGATGCAGTTTAAATATTTTATATGTAGTAAATTAGATGTAGTATAAAGAACTAAGTTACAGTGTTAGTTTTGTAAATTTACACGCAATCAAATTATGAAGAAGAGATAGTCGTAAAAAACGAAACGCCCAAGCGAGATGTGGTTGAAAGTTTTTGTATCGATATTGTAATTTGAATCTTCTCAAGATATTTTGAGAACTGAGGAGTTATCATTAAATATTTACATATCATTTGATAAAATCCTATTCAGCGGTCCATACATTGACCTATAATATTATTTCTTTTCTTATTTAAATTATCACTATAACTCAAATCTATTTATTTATCTCACCCCCTCCTGCCCCTGTCCAAGGGATAGATACTTGAACTTGCCACCGCCAAAGCCGCAGCGATCTGCGAGCTTCATCAGATCTGCCGTCGGGTCCGAGCCTGGGCTCAGGATGAACACTACCGGCGTGTAGGGCGTGGTTTGCTCGAATATCATGTCGAGGCTGTAGAGAATTAAAACTTAAAGAAACGATAGATATTCTTAAGCTCTGAAAACGTCAGATGAGAGACGGGGCTGAAAATCAGTGCTATGAAAAATATTTTTTACATACATTGACGATATAGGTCGGAAGATACTGACACAAAATTTTGGGTCATTTGTAACAGGATGGCGTTTCTACAGGGGTCTTAGTACGCAATGCCAAAAAGAAAAATGGTGGTCAGAACGCTGGTACCGGGGGACTAGTCGCGTGGGCGTTAGTCGAACTCGTCGGATAAATTACGGAAGTCAAACAATTTGTAACACAAAAATTTTAGGATTTACCGATAGGCCATAAAATAATATTAATTTTTTTCATCAATCATATTAATTATCAATGATTGTGTTCACAACCTCACCTGATGACCGGCGGCGTGATGTACTCCTCGCCCATAGTGACGGTGATGTAGTCGGTGAGCGCGCGGTAGATGCGGTCCACGCGGAAGCAGCGCAGCAGCATGAGTAGAGAGAACGGGTTCACGCGGGAACGGTAGTCGTTGGGGATCTCGGACGATTCGGGCGCGTCGCTGTCGAACCACTACGTGCGAAATAACTTTTTTTTAATGATCCGTGCCTTAACTGGCATGGTACAGGGTAAAAAGAAGGTTGTATGCTACATTAACTATTCTGTAATGCTACTATAAAATACTAGCTTTTAGTCAGCATATATGGTTAAAGGAATCAGAAAGGTATGGTAGAAGAATCGTTATAAAAATCATTTTATAACGATTCTTCTTAGAGAAATTATCAAATTTCTCTACGATAGAAGACGATAAAAGATTCAGCGTATGTGTAGCAAACCTCCTGCCATTGCTCAAGATTATTGCTAATGTTGTCCGGCAAGTCTCCGAACGTTTCTGGAAAGTCTATGCTCAGTTTCATGATGTCTTGCCAACCCTGAAACGAGAGAAGACAGTCGAAAATCGATAATAAAAAATAATTAATTTTGTGCAAAGGTGAATATTCTTAATTTGGTGGGCACACACTAGGGTATTCACGTGTAAGAATACATCGAGCATTCCCAAAAATACATGACATCGAAATTAAATAATAAACCTGCGACGGCAACCAACTGGCGGGGCACGCTCTGGCCGCCTTCTCCAGCGAAATGTTCCCTTTGATGAAGAAGTCCAGTTCCATCTGGCTCACGTTGCCTTCGCTCTGTTCCAGTTTTATGTCCATTTGGAACGAGAATAACAGCTTGTGGCGTTCGAATATACCTGAGATTAACATTATTTAGTTGCTATTATATAACTTGCTTATATAAGTTGCTTTTTTAAAAGAATCATAGTTAGAAGAAGAAAGAATTGCTTCAGAAAGAATTGCTTCAGTAAAGTTGTTGCAACTTACAAATTAGTAAATTTCTAAATTACCTCGAAACTTTTAAATTTAAAATTAAATTGGTACCATTTACCACAGATGGGTATTGACTAATATTATTATTTGGAAAATGAATCAAACAAAAAAAAAAAAAAATAGCTAACCTGTACATCCATAATCATAAACATTTTTCGTCAACATGTCAATAATGTTCTTGAGACGCTTTACTAATATGACATTTGGCATCGCTTTACGAAGCGAAAAGGAAAATACCTGTAGGAAAATATATTGTTTCGATTTCACTAAAATAAAAAAACCCAAAAGTGCAAAGTATTCGAATGAAAACACGAAATAAGTTATTGTATATCTGCAGTGATACTTACATCCAAATACGAAGACAGAGAGTATTGATACATGGTGTTGACGCCGGCCATATCAGACAGGACAAAGAAAAGTATGGAGCCGCGCTTTGCGACCGGCCTGTAGCCGTCTCTCAATTTCTCTATGTCTTTAGTTGTTGCTTCTGCGAGCTCTAGTTTCTCCATTACCTACAAACAATCGTAGATTTGTAGCATTAAGAAGAACATTGCCAGACATAAGTTCATCGACTTTGTTTGCTCATTTGCTGTGATAATGTAACATTAGACATATTTTGTTTTATTACATTCTATTATATCGAAAAGCAATCAGCACGATTACTTGAGATGAAAATATATTCCATACGAGCAGTAGCGAGTACTCGAGCCCAAAAGAATAGATGTTAATACTAATTATGTTATACTTAAAACTCTGCAAACTCTGCAAAACTTCTGCAAAATTACCTCAGCAGCTTTCGACTTGGTATTCTCTAGCGTATTGACCAGCTCCACGTTGTCCAACATGTTACCAGTGGAAGTGGCTAGCTCACGCAGCAGCGAGTCCTCGAGTCCCGAAAGCAAACTTTTGTTCGCACTCGTTTCTATGATTAGACTTTCTCGCTGCTCTTCTAGATCTGCTCTTTCGGCTCGTACGACTACACTGAGGAGCTGATCTTCTAGACCCTGGCGAAAAAATAAACGTTTGCAAACATTGGTCTTTAATATTGCGACATGAGTAAAGAACAAATATTTAAAAATTTCGAGATCGCCAGGATTATCATAATAAATTATAGTTTTTAATTGCCACCAACTTCTAAAAAGGAGGAGGAAGTTTTATTTTATGTCGACTGCATTGGATTTTAAAACAAATACGATATAACATAATAATACGATAAGATCACAAAATCCAACCCCATAATTATATTATAGAGCACATTGCGAAAAACTGTTATTAAAAAAATACATAATAAACAGAACATTTCCAAATACCTGAACGGTAACAGTATAATTGATAACAACGGCCTTCGCATAGGCCGCCGGGTTGAACTGCGGGTTGGCGAGCTTGGTGGTGAGGTACATGCGGAAGTTCGGGTCGTAGTCCACCTCCGAGCTGCCCAGCATCACGAACGTGCGACCGCTCTCCACTATACGTGGGGAGAAAATGATAAAACAAAAGAATTACGAATCTGAAATTGTTTGGGTCACCAGATAAATACAATGCTTAATAAGATGTATAGGTCTGTAAGAACTCATCATATTTTTTCATTCATCTTTTTTCCATGTTATTTTATTATAATTTGTGTCAAATTTTAGGTAAAATTGAAAGGATTGTAGATAGTTCGCATGAAGACGGGATAACACCTAGGTATAGAATCAGCATTTGTCAATACCGCTAAAATAAAATTTCATGAAAGAAAAGGTTCAAAAGTTGCTTATAAAATGATTATAAATTTCTACCTTTAATATTTTTTTCGAGCACATTATCCACAACTGGATCAATGTACTCGTTGACATCTTGGAATAGAACTGGCATTCCGTACTTTATAGCCATTTCCAAATGTCGTAGGAATTGAGGATCATTGAAAGATAAAACCTACAAAAGAAACATGCACATGAATTTTTTTTACAACCTTTATCATAATTAATTTACGATTTTATTCAGATATTAGTACACACTTTTAAATTATTTTTAGCCTCCTTCTTCTTGATCCAAGTTAACGCTTGTGTTTGAGGATCAATACAGAGCGGGAATCGAGATGCTCTGGTTGTTAAGATGCCGTTTTGTACTGATAACTCATCTGGCGGGAGACCTTCTGAATTCCATCTAAATTAAATAAAGAAAATTAATATTTATTTTAACGAAATTTTTAAAGGTGAAACATAAAGAAATAAATAAGAAGAGAAAGAAACGTGAAATATCTAAATCAGTTTTATCATCAGTTAGTCAAATAGATTACCTTATACAAAATTAGGAAAAATACAAACCCGCTAATCTCAACTTCATTCGTCAAATTCCTCTCCACCGTAAAAGGCATTGTAAGCGGTATACCCCTTTCAAGCACATCGCCCAACCAGTCCTCATAAATCATAGTTTGTCGGAACGAAAATGAAAATGGTCCAGCGTAACTCAAGAAAGAAGACGCGAGTAAACAGTTCCCGATTAGTCTAGATTGTTCCACGTATAACGCTGCCAAATCTAGAGTCCACCGTTTCTGTTCACTCGATAGACCAGACATTAGCTTATCGGCTGCTACCAATCTTCGCATCATAATATCCGTTTCTTCTTGTAGTTCTTGTCTTCTCAACATTGCAGTTTCATATTTCGTGTTTAGTCCGTTCAGAGTACGTTGCAATCTATCAATTTCTCGATTGAGTGACGCGAGGTAGTTGCACGCTTCCGTGTATTCCTTCTCTAGAGATTCCACTTTGTCCTTTTTGGGTTTCACTTCTTTGTATACGGCGCAGTAGCCAAGTACGGCGATCACGAATTTTAGTAGACCGTATCTGTGGATATTTTTATCTAAGTAGAAACATTATGAAATTAAAAGCAACAGACTATTGCTAGATACAAAACACACCACTACTAGATACAGTATTAACAGTACGCAATTAAAGGATATTCGATTCACTTAGACTAACCCCGCTTTACTAATTTGTTGCATTGTGTCTAATTTCTTGCTCTTTTTCATGTGTGCCTTTACAGCTTTCACTTGGTTCTGCGTTATCAGGTCGCAGTTCATTTCTTGAAGATTTCTCAAGAAATTCGGATCTGCCATCATCCCTTTAGCTCCTTTCCAGCTTACATCTTTGATGCCACGTATAATTACTACACATTCGCACACAACCTAGGAACATTATTATCAAGTTGTGTTTTAATGGACACATACTATACTTCATATGCAACAAAAAATAGAAAAACATGTACAAAAATATGTCACAGAGAACGGTGCTATCTTATAACATTATCTACCTAGCAATGACTATTGATTTATGGGTTACTTTACGCAAAATATTTTTTTTCACCTGCACAGCTTCTGGCGGCGTAGCAAAAGACCTAATTTCAGTAATATCATTCTTATCTAGATCAGCTAGAGCAAGTCTTGCCGCTTCTAACGCCGGTAGTGCGGCGGAAAGCGCTTCCTCTGCTTCTGACTTCTCTTCAGCTATCACTTTACTTTGCTCTGTTATTTCTGCACTCTTCACTTCGGCCACTTGCTGTTTCGCTACCGCTGCTTCGGTTGCTGCATATCAAATGTATGTTGTTGTTTTTATTATTTTTGTATGTTTGAATGTACTGGTATTATTGTGAAGGAATTTTTTTTTTTATTCACGTAGTTGAAGGTTTCAATATAGAAAAATGAACAAATTGATTGAACAAAACTAATAAAATTGATATTTTTTTAATTTCCATTATTAAAAGAAGTAAAGTACCAATTTAATTATGATTGTAGTAGGAATCGAAATAACGTACCAACTGAAATCTCTTTGAGTAAAATTTCGCATTCCTTAGTTTGCTCCGCTACAATCACCTTTTGTACTGCCAATTTGGCATTCAAGTCTTCTAATTGGACATTAGCTTCTTCTATTTTTGCTAAACCACCAATAAGACGTTCACACTGCAAGCCATTAGTTTTTAGAAGTATAGTATCACTTCCTTATGATTTAGGTATTTAACTACAACATTTATGTCTTTTGATATAGTAAAAATGTTATATAGTTTAAAATGTTACCTGAGCAACAATAAAAGCATCTTTCTCATTCAGCAGCGACAGATAGTTAGTCAGGAAGTCCATGTAATGTTTGGGCGTGACATAGTTGTTCCTGCGTAGGCGCAAGAGGAACTCCGCCGAGTATCGCGCTACCGACATGTGAACGTGGACCACGTGCTCTACTATGATTGGACGAAACTCTTCCGGGACTTTTTCCACCTGATGGAAATCGTTTATTGTAGTTGAATAACAAAAAATGAATTATTGGACATTTTAGAAATGTTTTTATTTAGCTTTTCTATATGTTGCAAGCGTAGAAATGGTTATAGCAAATCTAATAAGGGTTAGCATAAAAAAATAATATCAATGAAAAAAAAAAAAACTGTTCTTAAAATACATGTATGCAGTATGTTGTGAACTCAACATTATTTTATGATTTAATAAATAATTATCAGTGTCCATTGGTGTTACACAAGAAATTGAAATCAGCGTCAATAATAATGGAGTTAATTTGCTTACATCCGCTAGAAATACATTAGCAACAGCTAATAACGCTTGCTTTGGCCACGGGAACTGCCAGTCAATTGTGGTGTTGTTCACTAAGCCGGGAAAACTTCGGCACCTAAAATTTCAAACAGGAGTTGATAATAGAAAGTTAAAACTAAGAAACAAATGAAAGTAAACAGCGAGTTAGGGTAATAATAAAACCTATAGTTGACAGTAAAATCTGGTTATTTTGTACCTATTTCTCAATATATCTCCGCTGGGCGACATAGATAGCACCACGTGCAGATTGTTGGCGCACTTGTTGCAGAAGAAGTTCCATACTGCGTCCCTGAAAACAATTTTATGTAATCTGTCTCAGTACCACATTTCATAGAGATCTAATCATCTGCTTTGGCATGTGTGGAAGTGGAAAAAATTAATTGAATATGGAAATTTTACAATCTTTTTATGTGGAATATTTAATATGGATATTGAAAAAAGCCTATTTTCTAATAATAATTTACTTAGCAACGCCGTATCCCGCTTCACTGCTTTCGTTTCTAACAGCATTAATGATGGCGTCCTTCTCATCGTCACCGAAAAGAGCAGGA
Source organism: Colias behrii (assembly GCA_029959065.1). Taxonomy (NCBI): domain Eukaryota; kingdom Metazoa; phylum Arthropoda; class Insecta; order Lepidoptera; family Pieridae; genus Colias; species Colias behrii. The sequence continues at coordinate 9,466,244 of JARWMC010000019.1, read as the reverse complement.
ATCATTCCGATCATAAGGATGTTATTGATAAATTCCAAGAAACCCTCTTCTAATATCTAGAATTAAGGAGTAAAGTGATATTAAAATCACGTATATTATCAAATTGATAAAGAAAACGCTACTAAAAATTAAGATGACACAGAGAAAAGTATAATCAGAAAATCATAGCAATCTATATTTTCAATCTCATCTGAATCTCCAATTCTCATCTCTTTAAGCTAAGAGCAAATTTAAACCGAGACACACGGCGCTTACGCTACATTTTTTAAATAATGTGACAACAGTTTCTAAAGCATTTGAACACAAGCAGTTCTAAATTTACTAACGCATATTATCACCAGAAAACTATCCAACGCATGCAAATAACTTTGTAACATACTTGAGCCGCGGTAAAAAGGAACACAGTGGGTTTGCCATCAACGCCGAGCTGGTTGTACATCCGCTTCATATCGTCTTTGAACGTGTTCTCATTGTAATTGCGCGTCACTGTTATTTCGAACATCTCACACCCTGCATCGGGGAAAGGAACAATTACTTGATTAATTTAAATTATTATTATAAAAAAATGTGAGCGGTAATGTAGTAAATTTGTAAACATCATGGCGGCGAACCCGTTTACGGGGGTAAGTCTATGTAATTCATACAACTTTGACCTGTTCGAAGTCTATCCCTACAAATAGTACACGTCACGACATGTCACGCCATGTCACGCCACGTCATGACACGTCACGACACGACACGACACGCCACGTCACGTCATGCCATGCCACGTCACGTCACGACACGTCACGTCACGTCACATTACGACACGACATGCCACGTCGACATAATCAGTGGTAAATGTTAAAATATGTAATGACGTTTCGAAAGTGCTTCTAAAAGAAGTCTAATTGAATAAATAAATGTTTGAGTTTGAGTTTGACAACACAACACGCACCGGCGGCGAAGGCGGCGAGGCGGCAGATGGACTTCTTGCCGGAGCCGCCGACGCCGATGATCATGGCGTTGCCGCGGTCCGTGCGCAGGATGCGGTGCGCGCGCGTCAGGTGCTCGAGGCAGTCCTCGAACAGCACCACCGACATCTTGCCCACGCGCTCGTTGTACTCGTCCAGGATCTGCGATAAAGTGAGCTGTCTTAGATACTTATACGGTATACCTACAGGGTGGAAAGTTCGTACGAAGTTACTTGAAATAAAGTACAAAAAACACTCCCTATGCTAATTAACGGCGTCTCGAAATGGGAACTAATTCTGAAAAGTAATTACAGAATAGGAAATTAATTGCAATCGCTCATGACACCTAAACTACAAAATATCAAATAGGAATAGCAATTATTGCTCAACAAGCTGCAACAATCAAATACACGTTTGTATTTGATGACATACCTCTTGAAAAAGGAAATAGACCGCCTCATAATCCAAAAGATCTTCATAATAGCGCACCTCCTCTTCGTCGAGCGCGTTTCGATAATCACCAAACAGGAGCGGATCACGGAGCACATATTCTTCCAACTAAAATAAATTTGTCATAAAATCATAATTATTATAAATTCCGTAACGTTTTCTGTGATTTCTGTTGATTAAATTCTCCTGAAGTTCCTTCATTACCAAATAACTCCATAACTCAAAAATTCTATAAATTATTGAAAGTTATGGAGAAAATAACTTTCTTGTTTCATTCATTACGTTTTAACTTGTGTTATAAATTTAATTACACTTTACTTACGGTAAGCTGCTTCTCAACTTCAACTTCCTCCTCTTCCTCTATGACCGCTTCTTGTTCTTCAACCTTTTCAGCTTTTGGTTTTAGCTCAGCAGCGAATTCTTAAATTTATATCAAAACTATAAACATTACGTTTGCGATCAAATATTGTGCTGTTTTAACGATGTCATAATGATCAAAATTTTAATTTTTTTACCACGATCGTATCTGAATGTAAGCAAATTTTTTAAACTCGTTCAGTTTCAATAATTATTTTACCAGCAGAGCTTGTTGGACAAAAATTCTGAATTGATATGTTGTTCTTATAGCTTATTTCTGATTTTCATAAGCAATATTTTTTAAATTTAAGTTCGGATCCACCTGAAAGAGCCTAGAGAAAAAGCTTATTACTACTACTACTGTCTGTATATTATTACCATCTTCCTCCTCCTCTCCAGTAGGCTCCTCTTCCTCAGGGACGACGATCTCTTCGAGCACAACCGGTTCCTCTTCTGGGAAGTATTTTGCGACGTGCTCTTGTATGTGCCCGCGCATTAGTTCATTGTCCTGGTTATTTGTTATAAGTATTTTAGTGTAGATTTTTTCGAAGATACTTTTGAGCGAAAAAAAAATTGGTTGTTTGTAAAGTAGGTTTACGATCGAGATGTTTACGTGATAACGTCTTATTGGTGGCAGCGCTCGAGATGAGACGGGAGATCGGTCCGTCTCTCTCTCGTTATACCTGCGATCGCGCTCGTGAGGTTTTGGTGTGACACAAGTTTCTGAACATGTCACCCGACTAAAACGATTTTAAAAACGTTATCACGTCAAAATGGTTTGAAATGATTCTATAGGGGTGGTACAATTTATAATGTGGTAACAAATTAAATACAGTATAAAATATTTAAATAAGATGGCAGGATAACCCAGAAACTGACAATTTTCAATTCTATGTTTTGTAACAATTATAAAGTTAACACGTTCGCGGACAGTAACGACCACAGGCGTCTAGACAGCTAAAAGTGATACGACAGTACGTCTGTCGACGTATCAGTTTTTACTTGCATAAAATCAGTACGCCACACGACGAGCGATTTTTCATACTATCATAAAGAACGGCATGTTGTACTGTCATCACAGGTATAATTACGACTTTTGTACTGTCACTGCATTATTTACAAAAATTCGTCAAAGGAAGGTACTTCCACACATACATTCATATTTTTTTACCCCTCTCCCCGCGCACACTACGCCCGTGGGCGTCATGTTTGCATACGGTTAGTCGAGTACTGCGCCGCTGCGGTGATCCCGCGTGCCGCGTGTGAATTGTTGTTTAGAAAGTGAGTATTTTGTTTCCAACGTAATTTAATTGTTTTACTCATACTGGATGTACTAATTAAAGTCTAGTTGCTTATGTAAACAACATATTTATGTTGCTATTGTTTGTTGTGAACACGATTTTGTTGAACTAAATTTGTAACGAATATTTTTGCAGATGGCGTCTCGAGACTCGTTCGAAAAAGAACAAAAACGTCTTCAAGACCTGTTTGATGCAGCGTCTACCCCTGAATCGAGTCAAGACCCATTTGCTGATGATGGTGACTATGAATCTGACGCTGAGTACTTACGACGTTTACGCCTATATCCGTTCTGTCATATCATATGGTTTTTTAACCATGTGTTGTGACACTACGCCCCTGGGCAATGTATGAAAAAAAGTAGTGTCTGTACCTGTAAGATATACTGTCCGCGAACGTGTTAACGACCATGGTATGACAATTGTGTGTCAATGTAGTGGAACATAGCTAGCGAGGGCGGCAGGTGTACTTATATTTGAGTATCGAGTTGGATACGGACACCTTCAGCTATCATCTACGTACCGAGGTTGATACGGACATCTATCATCAAGTCACCTGCACACTGATAAGCCGGTCACATATAACCCGTGTGAACTCGTTCCGCCAACAGCGCACGACAGCCCGGCGCTCCCCGAAGTAGTTGGGGTGCGTGAGGCAGAGCCCCGCCGCCACGCGGGACAGGTCGCGCAGGTTGAAGATGTAGTGGAACTTGGCGGGCGTGGGCGGCAGGTCCACTATTATTATCTGGATATCGATGAAATTTATAATTTTCACCGTGCTCACGAATCACGATATGCAACATATGTCAATCCCATCGTACCCAATGGGAAATAATACTTTACAAAATCGAGACATTTTTTTGTTTCAAAATTAAAGAAAATTCAAGCTGAGTTAGAATGCGGTGCATTAAGATTTCCTAAATTTAATGTAACATAGATTGTTGTTTTATCAGACAAAAGACAGAAAAAGGTTAGCATGACAAAATTACACTTCCTGAAATTTCTAGAATATAAGATGGCAGGATGAAACGATCGAAGATTTTGTTTCACTTTATACTACCTTTTTGTTTTATCAGACAAAAGACAGAAAAAGGTAAGCATGACAAAATTACACTTCCTGAAATTTCTAGAATATAAGATGGCAGGATGAAACGATCGAAGATTTTGTTTCACTTTATACTACCTTTTTCTTTTATCACGACAAAACTTCACTTGTGTCCTTACAAGCTTCAGAAAACTTCGAGAACTGCTTTTTACAACACGAGTAGATTATTATACCTTGTATAGATCGAGCGTCATCTGCACAATCTTGTCCACGATATCTTGCACGTCCTCTGGGAAGATCGCGAAGTGTCCGCGTAAGATGGAGACGTAGATGCGCTGCAGCGTCGCCTCGGAGGGGAACTGCAGGTTATATACCGAGAACATCGATATGAACCGCGGGTCCACCTGGGAGTGCAAGTATTATTTATTATTAGACGAAATGTTATAGACATAATTTGTTATTAGATTGCTGTTGTGATTAGCTATTTGTTGATATAAAGAATCATATCATGGACTAATTATTAATTGCTGTATGTTTATTTCTTGGGTAAGATTTTAAACGCCTTTTTTAAATGTTAGAATAGGTTGTTTCAGGGCTATTCAACACCATCCACTGTAATATATTCTTGAAAATAAAAAAATAATTATAACGATTTCATGTCAATTATTATACCTAAAAGAAAATAACATCTCGTGTTTCAATCATATCAAGCTCTGTTGTCTTGTAAAAATAAAATCAAAATTTATGCAATGCCCAATGGCTTACGTGTGAAAGTTTATCAGGCGCACAGGGTTACTTTATTAGCTAGAATAAACAAATGTATATTGAACTTCAGAAACTAAGTTACAGAAATAATTTGATGTCAACATTATTATTAATAAATTTGTCATCATATAATTCATTTGTCTTATCCTTATAAAGTATATTTTTAACTCACATCATTTCTACCACCGCCAGCCTTCCCCATGGCCGCTAGGAATCCTATATCCTTCAAGTTCTTCCAATTCAAGTCTTTGCCCCTGTCATAGAAACCCTTCCGTTCAAATAATAGCTTGAGCAGCGCTATTGGTTGCTGTGTTCCGTATGTATCTACCTGTTTATGGAGAAAAATTTGTTAGAAGTGATGATTGAAATAACTATAAGTTCTTTAATTTTACGCACATTTAGAATTCTACAATCTAAAATAAAACTTTATCGTTGGTAATAATTATATTATTTAAGTATGTACATAATATTATTTCGGTTCATTGAAACAACATGAAACACGATATTTAACATCAACTGCTCGATATAAAAAAATCGCGATATAAAATTCTCCAATATTTTTATATTGGAAATCGGATCATTTGAACGAATATAATTATCAAAGTCCTTTATTGTTTTTCCTGGAAATTCGAGATTGTTTAACGAAAAAAATAAATACGGAAATTTTCAAAGGGAGTAGTTAAGTAAGAAGCTTATAACGAAAATGGTACAAGAATAATATTATTTAACAATAGGTATAGCGTACCTAAATTTATAAGCTACATAAATTATCTAAGAATTAAAAAAGCGGTCTAGAAGTCTCAGTTAACTTTCATAAAATTATGATAAAATTGGTACATAGCATAGATATAGGTATAAACTTACTATAGGCATGTTCATATCATCAATAAAGACCAGCATCTTCTTGCCGACCGGTGGACCAAAGGTGTCCTTGGTCCTCTTCTCCACGACCGACTCCAGATTGCGCTGCACGTCCATGGACGACGTCCGGGACGAGAAGTTCATTTGCTGGATTATCTATACACGTACAATTATTATAAGGTAGACTAGAGAAGATGGAATTGATAGTAATCATTTTTTTTTATTAGGTAAATACTATAAAAAAATATTTTTAATTTATTACTATAAATATAAAACTATTCTATTCCTATAAATAAAAAACTATTCAAAACATAAATATTAATAAAAATAAAAAAAATATCGTAATCTAATAATAAAAAATCTAAAAAAATAATTTCATTTGGAGGCGCCGGGTATCGATCCCGGTACCTCTCGCATGCTAAGCGAGCGCTCTACCATCTGAGCTACGCCCCCAGTGAATGATCGTGCGAAATTAACAATTATATGATAAAGATTAGCACATGTATTTTTAATTTTTATATAGCTTTATTTTGTAATAATGTCCAAAGCAAGATAAAATGCGATAAATCTTTCAAAAAAACTCGTTTTATTTATAACATTCAACGTTCACATTATAGCAACGCATGCATAAACTCATTAAAATTTTATTAGAGTGTATACTTTTTCTAGTTAGAAATAATATTTTATTATAATATTATGATTTCTATATTTTAGAAAAAATTAATGTTATGTACTATAAAATATTTTAACAGCTGTTACATTACAATTCACGGACTGATATGGAAATATATTGGATAACAATTCTTCATTGATTACATTCTTCATTGAGTACCTACCTACTTTATATTATGCGTAATAAAAAAATATAATATTTGAACTGTTTTTGATCTTATTAATATCATCTTTATTATAAGGCGATTGACCTTGAGATCGCAAATTCAAATTTAGGCGGGATAGGTATACAGATGTGAGATGTTACAGATGTTTAATATTTCGTTGACATGATGTCTACTGAACATTTACCTTGTTTTATAATAAACACTTGTAGATACACATAAAATGTATTAAGTATAGCAAAGCGTTATTATCTAACACTAGCGAGGAAAAAAGAGGAATAAATCTGGTTTAAAATCCATAAATTATAAAAATCAATAATTTATTTATCGGGTAGTTTTGTTTATGCATCACTGCGCATTGGTATCTTCATAAATAATACTTTTTATTGGTTACCTATAACTATGTACAAATGCGGACAGTATAAATAGCAATAATTATTATTGATTGTGAAAGAATAATCACAGTTACGCAAATGAAGTCATTATAAAGTAGGTACCTAACTACATAGGTATTCTATTTTTACAATTTTTTTATCCATTAGTTATCTTAGGTATAGGTGCTTTCACATCGATCATAATGTAATATTAAAAATTGTGAATAATAAAAATTTTTTATATACCTACTTAATTTGAAACCTAATTAGGTAATAAAAATATAACTTACGTATTTCTCTGGGGGTAAGCCTCGTAAATAATTCGTGATGATTGCTGTTTTAGATGTTCCTGTATCACCAACTAGAAGCACTGGCCTTTCCACCTAAGGAATGTAATTTATTAGTAAGATTCATAGTAATCTTATCCTTATATTATTGTTTTTTGAACACCATGTATTTTAAAATATGTAGGTACTTAAGTAAGTAATCATAAATATAGGTATTTAACTTCTCGATTTCGTGACTGTTTTAGATTTAGAAAATATTAAATACTAGCTGTGCCCGCGACTTCGTCCGCGTGGAATAGTGACTGCATAGTAGTTACTACTTAACTTAATTATTGAGTAAACACGTACTACCATAAATAATTAAAAGAACTGATAGTAAAATTGATTACCGAACTGAGCTAAAAAATAAAAAAAATAAATGCCTAATTAACTTCCTACGTATTTCTTTTAAATTATGTCATATTATTTTTAGGCACCAGGGGGGAGGCGAGCAAATTTCTTCCTTCCTTGTATGGATGTTATTAACAATGTATCGTGCAGCAACTGATCAGCTTAATCGATACTCAGTTTTTATCAAATCCAGCACCAAATCCAAATCAGATCTTTCCTGAATCCTGTCTCCCGCCTGTAGTAACTAAACCGTTTAGACCGTGCAATAAAAATTAAATAAAAAAAAACCCAACGCAACGAAGCAAAGTGCATAGAAAAAGGGATAAATAATTTCACAAACTTCCCGACGATCTTTAAAAATAAATACCATTTTAAATATTTATAAAAATAAAAAAAACAAAGTCGTCGGGGCTGCCATGCCAACATTATCATAATATATCATATACCTCTATAAATATTTTTTTTATAATGGTACTTAATTTTTAAGATCGTCGGGAAGTTTGTAAAATGATTTATTCCTTTATCTTCGTTGCTTTGGGATTTTTATTTTTTAATTTTAAAAATTTTAAACTTCGGTTTCTTATTTTCATGTAATATTTTCAAGTGAGCGAGACCGAGCTATCAAATGTACCTCCATATTACATTCCTACATCATATTGATATCTATAAGTTTGTTGCTCCTTGACATCTTTTACGTTGGGCCGTAACCGTGCACAAATTGTAATGGACCACAGTGGCAAAAGAAGTGGTATATTTAGGAAAAAAAAAATTCCAAGGGCCAGGCCTATGTGGCTTTGAGTAGAGTTCAAAATTTCCAGGGTGTGGCTATCCTCTCGCTCCCATAACTCCTCTTCTTTCACAGACTTTCAACCCTTCCCTTTCCACCCCTAGTAAATGGCAGAACCGATTTTGATGTAAACCATATCTAATTGTACCTATATGTACATTGTACACGTCATATCCTGTCGTTTGATGCTCCATTTGGTTTATTTATACCCACTGTCGCCCCTAAAGTGCCCTAAATGTAATAAACGGATGAACCGATTTCGATAAAATATGACTAATTGTAATTCACACGTTGCCCTTTCATATGCCACGCTTGAGTATATTATTTGACCACATTCGATTGTTGTTCATTCCCACTTTTACCGCTGTAATCTAATAAATGGATTAACCGAATTGGATAAAAATATAACTAACTGTACTTCACCCGTTATGCACTTTCATTTGATATGTCACTTGGGTATATTTGACAACATTCGTTTTTTTCATTCCCACTTTTACCCATATATGTATAGGTATAATAAATGGATGAACCGATTTTGATTAAATATGTCTAATTATACTTTACACGTCATGCCCTTTCATTTGATATGTCACTTGAGTATACATATTTGACAAAATTCATTTTTTTATTACCACTTTTATACCTATATCAAATAAATGGATGAACCGATTTTGATAAAATTTGACTTATTGTTACTGATAGGTCGTTCACTTTCATTTCACTTTTACCCCTATATACCTAGATATAATAAATGTATGAACCGATTTTGATACACTTTATCTAAGAACCAGCGTCGGAAAATATGCTGCCTAACAAAAAAACCGCATCTAATTCGGATTACCTGTTAGCGAGCTACGGTGGCACAAACAGACACACACACACACACACAGACAAACATAGCGATCAAAAACTTATCACCCATCTTTTTGCGTCGGGAGTTAAAAATATAATACGACATAATTTAAAGGACATTTTATGTATAAAATTTACCTAGAAAAAAGCATAATTCTAATTTGACCCCTTCCCCCCTACTACTTCAGCTTACCCCACTCCCCCCCCACCCTTGGGGACTTTCGATATGATCACCTGGACATTTATAGGAATAACTGTAACAGATAACTTACGTTTTATCGTACACTGTACAGTGTACAATAAATAGAATGCCTTAGCAAATGTTCGCCGTGAATACTTAAATAGTCATAACTTTTTTGTTTACGAACCGATTGACATGAAATAAACACTAAATGTTAAATGAAGATTACTCCAATATATTAGTGAAAACCGCATCTAAATCGGATAAGCCGTTTCTGAGATTAGCGTGCACGAACATACAGACAAACAGACAAACAGACAAACCGACAAAAATTTTTTTAACTACAGTTTTGGGTTTGGGATCGATTTAATAATAACACCTGCAAATTTTTTTTTTCATATTTTCATTGTACAGACACCGTTTTTCTAGAATTTTATTATATGTATTGATGATGATTGATTTTCATTCGCTTTTTGATAAAAATGTGAATGGCGCTTACGATTTTAGTTTCGAGCACGTTGATTCCTTACTAAACGCGGACCCCCTCACCCCTCACCTAAGGCGCGAATAGCTGAATTTTCGCGGACCGCCTAACCCCTCTTAATATTTGCCATTATTGCATTAAAATGCCAACGTCCATACCACGTTGATACACCGTTTCTCGTCCGATCACTGAAGTTAAGCAACGTCGGGCGCGGTCAGTTCTTGGATGGGTGACCGCCTGGGAACACCGCGTGATGTTGGCTTTTTGATTAATTTTTTATAAAATTTGTAAGTCTTTATTGGAGTCTATTATTATTATTTTTTAATAGTGTCGAAAATGACGAGTGAATATTTTTTTTGGTGAGTTAACTTCTTAGGTAGCAACATCTATCAAAATGTGAAAAGCTTTTCTTAGACTCGTTAAGACCAGAATCTATCGCAGTGGGCACAAGCATGAAAAAAAAGATATACTCAATACTCTCCATTCTTAATGACCTCCCAAGTTTTCGTATTTAGTTCGAGGCAGTAGTCAGAAACCTGCCTGCGGCACGAGCCTCTCCCACGCCTCCCACGTCTTCATGTTTAGTTCGAACGGCGAACACGAGTATAAGAAAACAAACGATCTTTAAACTCTCCATATTTTTAATAACCTGCCAAGTATTCGTGTTTAGTTCGAGGCGGTAGGTAGTCGTATAATGTTGGGAAACTCATTAGGAAGTGTTCTATATGTAGTGTACTTACAATACCAAGCTTTACGTACACTCTCCATAATCTTAATGATCCACGTAAGCCTTAGCGTGTCCACGGTAGGCACGAGGATCGCGGAGAAGCGCATGTCGCGGTCGTGCTCGTACTGCGGCACGAGCCACTCCCACGCCTCCCACGTCTTCGTGTTCAGCTCGAGGCAGTAGTCGTATAGTGTGGGGAAACCCATGGGAAAGTGTTCTGCGGTGGTAAAATTGATTTGTAAAATGATTAGGTTTCGATAAAATTATATTTTTGGCATATTGTGTTCAACCTAAGAATCCAAACAAACTATGCCGAAGTTTGCTTTGATTGCAACGACACCACAACACGAGACAATGCTGTTGTGTATTTACGTTATCTGTAGATCATATTTACTATGTGGGTAGTTATGAAATAAAATCAGTCTTGATTATATCTCGGTGTATGTTCATTCATTTCCCGTATTGAGTATAATTCCTTATTTCTATAAATATAACAAAACCAAATTCAACTTAAATAATAATTAAAATTAAAAACTTCGACAGTCTTTTAATTGAAAACTATCAATGATTAACATACTCGTGGTGGCTTTCTTCTCGGTGGTGTCTTCAACCAGCATCATGGGGCAGGCCTTCTTCACGTAGTTATCGAAGTCCATGCGGCCGTTGTCCACTATCGCCGCGCCAAGGCTGTTGTACATCGACTAAAATGGATATAAAACATAATAAGGATTACAATAATAAAACAGTAAGTTTATAGTTTGGTTGTACTTATGTCAATGTTTTCGAAAATGATATTATGAAAATATTAATTTTAAAATAATTAATGTACCTACATTAAGTATCTAACACCCATTTTTACAACAAAAAATAAATTAAAATCGTACTAAAATAAGATTTGTAATTTCACACGTCAAAATGCCAACGTCCATACCACGTTGAATACACCGGTTCTCGTCCGATCACCGAAGTTAAGCAACGTCGGGCGCGGTCAGTACTTGGATGGGTGACCGCCTGGGAACACCGCGTGATGTTGGCTTTTTATTCTTTTTTGACGTGACAACGTCTTATAATCCGATAGCGCCGGCTGCACGCACGAAAAAACATGACTCATGCGGCGTTACCTCGCTCTGAGGCGTTCCATGTAAAGCTTGAAGTGCAAGCGAGAGCGCGGAACGAGTGACAAAGAAGCACAATCGGACGTTGTCACGTTCAACTATCGTCAGTAAACCGACTTTACAGACAACCAATTTTTTTTGTTTGTAATAATTATACTCACAATCATAAATACGCATTCCACGACCGTTCTGTCTATTTCCTCGTTGCTATCCTCCCTGTTTGGTAGGAGACCGCTGATCATATAGCAGAGCTGGACAACCTGTATATTTATGTACCAGATAATATTATTAGAATACAGTACCTTATTATCCACTCAACGGTCGGGCGCTCAAAACATCCTTACCCACTTAACGGTTCCACGCCTCCTGGCGGCAACTATTTTGACCTGCTCGAATGGTTCTATGCTCCCTGGAGGCAAGCACGCAGCTGTTTTAAATATGTTCTTTTAAATACACCAAACTCTTCCTGTCCCTGTCCAACTTATACAAATTGTAATCTACACATCCCATTCTAACTATATTCGAAGAATTATGGTCAAGGTCAATACAATTTTGTCGCGTTATGTTAGTTTGAACTTTGAAGTCGCGCGCATGGTGATTTTGATACATTTTCTGTCTTCAAATAAATAATATTTTTATATGAGATGTGGTATTTTTTTTTTACTTTTATCCTAAACAACATTGTAAAGTATAATATAAAATAAATTTGAATCATATAAATGTTTGTGTAGTATTATCACATGTTTTAACAAGAAAATGGTGAAATATTTCTTTGTCTGCAACTTCAACTCATTATTTTTAATTGAATTTCAAATAAAAATACGATGTAAATAATACTGTCTTAATGGAAATTTCACTGGAATTACGAGTAATTCTTTTATTTTTTATAAGTGTTTGCCATTTTTGAGAAATCTTCATTACAAGCCGATTGCGCGCCCGCGAGCGGGAGTACGCGCGAGAGGCCAAACCAATGACGTAATAAGTATATAGTCTATGCCAATGACCACGTAAGGATGTTTTGAGCGCCCGACCGTTGAGTGTTGACCGTTGAGTGCCTACAGGAGGCGTCGAACCATTGAGTGGTTATCTAACGTTATTACTGAAATGTATGTAAGAAATTCAAGAACTATGAACATTGAACATGTCATAGCAAGAATATGGAAGCGGATAATCTACTATCTGTAGGAATATTTCCATGGATATTTACCAAGTTGAGCGGTGTCTGCGGTACAATGGTTTTCAATGGTGTCTGCTGCTGCAGACCGAATAGACCAAAAACGATGTAATTGATAGCACCCGGCACGTAGTGTTCAAAGAGACCTGCCATTTGCTCCCTTTCCTCCTCATTATTTCTACCACGGAGCCATCTAGGACATTATAATATATGTTTGTTTCAATGGCATGAATACAATGTGAATAAATATCATGTTCAAAGTATTGTATGTGTTCTAAAATTGATACTATTTTTACCACAACAACGATTTAATGTTTTAGAACACCAAAGAAGGACTAGGAGATACTTCTTTTTGTATAGGCAGTATCATATCTAGGAGAGCAAATGTGAATGTAATATCAGCGCATAAGTAGCCTCATGACGTCACAACTGACCTGTTCCAATACGGCTCATATCCCAAATTCTTCGGGTCCACAAACACCATGCCCGCCCTCGACACTGTCGCGGGTGACGCATAGTTCAGGTCACCAACTTCAAACAGCAGAGCACAATATGGCGCGAGTCGGATTCGTTCTCCATTAGCGAGTGTGAGCAGTTTGTTGTCGTCCATGACTGAGTTCATGTTCTCAATCCAGAGTGCATCTACATCGCCGTCGAAGAGGGAATAGCGGCGCTCGTCCTTTTCTGCTGGTCTGTTGGGTGAAATCAACATCAATTCATCATGAATTGGTTTCCAGTAAAGTGAGATCTATTGCTCCCGGCACGTAACATTATTATAGAATTTTTGTTGACTGTGTCTACTAGAAATTATACCTCTATTCATCTACCTGCTTTCACTAAGTTAATTATAAATCGTTATTTAAATTAATGTATTCCATTTGACGACAGGTAAGAAGTAAATTAGAAGTCATATATGTACCTTATATTCAGTAGCAAACATAATTATATGTAGTAACTATAAATAACTAAAATATGAAAACAAACCTGTTCATTTCTCGAAATATTTTCGAATAAAGACCGTCAGTCCAGTCTCTTGTTACTGGATCTAAAATTCCATACAATTCGATCACCGAACACGCCTGTAAAGTCACATAGAAAGAGCATCGAGATATAGTAGTACATATATCTCGATGAGAAAGAGTGAGTTTATTTTTTGGAAAGTTCCAATACTTATTTAAATACAGCGGATCGTATTTTTAGAGACCTTTTTTAGGCATTTATCAGTTTTAAAGGAAAGTAAGCCAACAATAAAAAAAGGAAAAATACGTAAAATTTAACCTTCGGATTAACAATCGTTAGTTTAGTTGGTAGTCCCAAATTAGTTTGTGCTTTGACTAATGTCTGTAATATCACAGTTTTCCCTCCGCCAGTCGGTCCAACCAGCATCGTGCAGTGTCTCGTCATCATTGTTTCGTACATTTGCACTATTTTATCCACCTTTCGTGAAAATGTTACATAAATATAAATTAAAAAAAAAAAACATATAAAGCAATTTTCAAGTTGTTTTGAATCGATTAAATATGTATTGATACATATTATGATAAATATTTTTAGTTAATGTGAGACGTACGTACGTATAGAAAATTGTATAATTTAAAATAGACGTTATTAACTAAGTAACTAAACAGCGTTTCTATATACCTGATGCGGTAGAACAATATATCCATCTTTTTCCAAAACTTCCACGACTGCCGTATTGAAGTCTGGATAACCAACTCGGGGACATTCCAGTCCAGGGAATAAATCTTTTATTAGACCAAGAAACAGCGGTACATCTTCGAACACAAACTTTGGATGGTTCATATCTCTAAAATATTATGAAAACGTTAGAAATTTATCAAACTATAATTTACGAAATGCATTACTGATATTGGGAAAATGGAAAAAATAAATCAAAATCATGAAGAATGAAAATTTAACAGCATTGCGGAAAACGCGAGAAATATTATGCGATGTCAAGAAGGAACCTTAATTATTTTTAAAGAACATAAAAATGTATTTCTACATCTATTGTAATACTAACCTGAGTGCTCTCATAAGCACCATAATTTCGCTAAGTCCAGGTGAATCTCGTCGAAGCTTACCCGCCATTCTCAACACTGCAGTCAGTGCTCTGAGACCCCAGTCGTAGTGGGATTGTTTTGATAGTTGCTCCCGCGCCACTTTGTATAAGACTGTCATTTTCTTTGCCAATACCTAGAATCATAGTACGTATAATATTATTCTTCACATACAATATAACTCTATTTTCAACACATAATATATTAAGAAATCTTCACAATACAATTTTGCAGATATCATCAGAAATCTGAATGAAAAAAAATTACATACAATGCATACTGGATTATTAAAAAAAAAACAAGTATTTGAATAAAATGGCTTGATTGAATTTACCTTCGCTGTCAAGAATCCATCAGAGAAGAGTGATATCTGGCAAATCATTTCCAAATCGGGTAAAATGCACACAACAGGTCTGAACAGCGCTTTCACAGATTCCGGCAGTTCAGTGCGGCCCGCATAGCCCGGGTTCATGGTGATGAAGATACCAACTTTGCTGTCCATATCGATCTCTTGTCCTTCAAACTATAATACACAAATCGATGAATAGATGATGATGACACATAAATATGTCTATTAGGAAGGACTTAACCTTGCTGCATTAACCAGCACCATGTGACTAAAGTTATGTGAAAAAAATAGAAGTTCTTTCACCAACTCCAATCTATAAAGAGATTGGCTTGTAATTTGTAAGATCCGTAACAGTAACATGATATTATAATGATAGGAAGTCAGAGTATAAAAATAAGAATGATAAGAAGCTTTTTTTGAGAATAGGGAAGCTGTAAAATATATCCCGAAAACCTTACAGTTACGTGATAAAGGTTTGTGTTTATTTATCCAGTCAATACAAAAGTCATTCTAATCACGTTTAGCCAGATTCAACAACTCACCGTGAACCGCTTGAGCTTCATCAGCAGCGCGCTCCGTATGCACTGCAGCTGCGTGGATATGACAGAGAGCACGCTGATATCAATCCGGTTGAACTCATCGAAGCAGCCCCACGCCCCACACTGGCACAGCCCCGCGAGGATCTGCCCCACCGCGCGGAAGTCCATGCCCTCGCCACAGTTGGTCACTACGCAGAGTAGACCAAGTGCCTTGGCTAGGTCCTTCGTGGTTTCTGTTTTGCCCGTGCCCGCGGGGCCTGCGGAGTGTGGAGTACAGCAAAAAATACAGGTAGGTACTTTTATTTTTGATCAAGTTTTGATTGAAATAAAATAACAAGTAACTTAAAATTTTTGATGTTGGGAACTCTAAATCACGAATTTACAGGTCGAACGGCCTTTTTATGTATTTGCGGAAGCTAGAACTTTATCAAACTAACAATATTGTTCGTGCTACAATGCTAGCATAATTTTGAAATTTTTGTATTTTCTTATTCTCCAGCCTATGCTTGGATGATAATAATTTGTGAAGGGGCTGTTATCTAGTTAACTAATGTATTTGCTTATAGTATATATCTTGATTTCTTTCTTGCATTACGTACCTTCATTATTCATTGTTTAAAATATTGTGGAAGGTGTGGTCACTAATTTAATAAATGACACCGTGAATGTATGTCTTTATAAAAGATTGTGATGTAAACTATGGGCTAAAAAATTAGCACATTATTACCAGCTGGTGCTCCTCCGAGTTGCATAGTAAGAGCCTGTGTGATGGTCAAATATATTCGGTCAGTTAGCGGAGTGATCACCAACCGTCCATTCAGTCCCATGTATTCATATCCGTATTCGAAGACACCTTGGAATTAAATAAATCGAAATCAATTTACAACATGTTAGAGTGAAATAAATAATAATATATCCGCTTTTGTGCATGTCTCTTTGCATATGTATGTCTTTTTCCTAATTATAATGGTGTACAATAAAGTATTTTCATTCATAAATTAAAACTAAAATAATACCAATATTGATTCAATAATACCAGTGCATTGTTTAATCCAGAGATTGTCGTCCTTCTTCAGCCAATAGAATCTAAGTTGGCTTTCCCATTCAAACTCGGAAGCTTCCGTGATATTGTCCCTTACGAAACCTTCAATGATATCTCTGGCGTGCACATCGATCGTTGTTATTGTGCGGAACTTGAGACGATCGTTTGATGATAGATCTGTTTGACACAAAGACAAGTAACAATTTAGTAATTGCGTTTTGTCTTATTTAAATAATTTTATTGCCAATTTTAATGAACAAGGATATTTGTAACTATTGCATTTAACAATAATGGTGAACTTCATTCATAAAAATATTTTTAAGAGTCGTTAGGTCCTTACCTTGTCTAACTTTAACAACCAATCCATCTAGCTGTTCATTTTGCTGCTCAAGATGTTCTTTCATAGCCCGTTTGTTTCCTTTTCTAATACGTATGAATGTTTCTTCAGTTTCTGCGGTCCACCATATGCCATTAGCAGCTAAACACACCATGCCAATGTACTCCATAATCCATTCCGTTCTGAAACAATATACATTTATTTACATCACCAAAATTATTGATCAGGGGAATCATAAAGAATGTGTGTACCTTGGAACTCGCCAATTCTTTCCGTAATAAAAGACTGCCTTTTTAGTGATAAACTTGTTGGTTCTTCGCATTTCTTTAAGCACTAAATTCATCCAATCCTCAACTCTGCCTTCTGTGTAGACGACATATCGGAAATCCATTATCTGTGAGAAGACAAAAATAATATAAAGTTTTTGAATTATTTGTATCGTAAAGGAGAATGGGCATTTTACTATGGAAGTTGGGCCTGAACACTTGAGTTGGACCAATACACATGAGATATTGTTTTTATAATAGATCATAACACAATACATAACGGGAAAAATATAAATAAAAAAATAACACAGCTCAACAAAAAAACAATTTTTTTTTGTTGCCCTGGATATTTCTACAGATTTATATATTTCAAGGACCCAGTTTGCGAATGTAATCATTAAAATTATTTAATTGGCTCTAGTTTTTTTTTAAATTTGGATTTTCATATATTTAATTCTCCTACGGCTCTTCAGAATACGGGTTACTAACAAGTGTTTATTTTTTTGGTGAATTACGTTTTCTGCACATTTCTTCGCTCAGACATAACCCATTTCTATAAAACTGAATGAAGAATATCAGAATAATAAATTTTTTCTGTAAAAAAAATCATTTTTATGAATAACAATGTACGGTTTGTATTGAGTTGAAGCAACCGAGTAGCACTTGGTCAGAAAAGTGGATAGGTACACCAAATTCCCTTGTGGTTTTTATTAATGGGATTAGAAAAAGCAAATTTATTGGGAATAATTAATAAATATGAGAATTTAGGCTTTAAGGGAATCTAGAAGTATAAGAAGAATATCCGATGGCCCTACAGGACGGACGAGTCGAAAATTGATAAATTATGAAAATTTAACAAAATTAATAACTGATGCTGAATGTAAATTATGGAGAGGTATAGTATTGGCAAATTTAAGGTAAATTTAAAGCACCAATTTATAAAGAAATTGCGCAAAAGTTGTTAAAAAACTTCAATATTCTATGAGCAAATACGAGCATAAAGCTACACTTTCCCCACAGTCTCCTAGATAGATTTCCAGAAAGAAAATCTGGGAAATTTCTGTGAGAAACAGGAAGAACGCATCGAAAAGGAACTAATAATTATGGAATAAAAGTATCAGGGTACATGGGATCGTAACATGATGACAGGTTACTGTTGGTCCTTAAGAAACTATTGTCCCCAAATTAACTATAGAAGAGCAGCCTATAAAATCTATTTCCTTGTACTATTTCATAAGTTTTAATGATTTTTCTCTATTTTTATATCCATTTAAATTAATTAAAAACTAAAACAAAACAATAAGTAAAACTTTGTGATAAATAAATGATATTAAACAAATATACCTTCTATTTCATGGTGCGTTTTATGGACTAATAAGAAAATTAGGATTAAAAAAAACTAGAGCCAATCTACCAAAACAATTAATAGATTTATATATTATAATATGCATTAAATTATTCGAAACCACTTTCACATCCAGGGCAACAAAATCATTGTTGACCAGTGTAATCAACCGGGTTTTTGTACAGTCACATCAAGTTTTATTTCTTTGTGTATAATATTTTTTGCAATTAATAACTGTTATAAGACAATGACAATATGTCCATATGTTACTCCAATTCACTTTCACTTACAAAGACGTAATAATCTTAAGCCTTCTAATAACCGAAATACACTAATATTATGTTTTGTAACAGGTACCTATACCGTGTTTATTATAATTCAACGTAGTTAGACGTTCTTTGTGGTGAAACTCAGTCACTCCATTGACATTTAGGTTTATATTTACTTCACTCGAATTAAAAACACCGTTATTGTGCGCAAAATAATAGCCAAGTAAATAAAACTTTTTGCCTTGACTGTACAAGAACCCGGTTGATTTATTTTTTTATTTTATTTTTTTCGTTAGGTATGTGTAACGATCTATCACAAAAACAATATTTCGTGTGTATTGGTCTTAACCCAAGTTTCAGGCCCAATTTGACGCGTCCTCCTTTTACTGTAGAAAATATCTCGTACCTCGCCTTCAGCAGAAATCATTTTGGCTGCAACTGGTCGATTCGTATGATCCACGTATAAGTCAAGAGCTCTTATATTGTCGAACATCTATAAAATTTTCACATATTTTAATTCAACTCTAACTTGAGAAGTTCGAAAATACTCTTTTATTTCATTTATTACCTTTATCATATGTTCCTGTACACAGCTACATTCACTACTACCTAGAATGGATAGAAGCTCATCCGTCGATATAAAGAAGAACCGGGGAAAAATTCTGCGTTTTGAATCCAAGTACTCGTTCAATGACTTTTGACACCTATTAATAAAGAAAGTAAGAAATTTGATATGAAATGGTTTATTTTTTGAAGAAACAAGATAATATGTTTGAATATTCTACTTACTTTTGTAATCCTAATCCCAAATTTACGAATTCCTCCAATCTGCCACCTATTGTGCAGCAGTCTACGACGTTTAGCCTCTTTGCAGTATCCAGCATAATCTATACAAACACTTATTTTTAGGAATAGAATAATAATAATATTATTGTTTATGTAGACACACATTAATGTTGAGCAACACATGATTGGGATTCGAGTCAAAATTACCTTCCTAAAATTCTTATCAATATCATCAAATTTCTTTGCTTCTTCAGGCAGTTGTGTCCTTATATCACCACCAACAAATATCCCCTCTAAATATAACCATTTTCTCTGAGTCGCCATCCACTCTTCAATTACTTCTGATATTAATGAAAGACGACGTTCCCATGTCTGAACAACTGTAAGAAATGGGCCGATGAATCTGAAAAAAAATCAAAAGTTTTAGAGCACTTCATCACTGAGTGTGTCATTTATTTATGTGTCTATGTGCGAAGTTGTGTGTAGTTATGAGGAGCTGTTTGTAGCTATATGTAGTTGT
The DNA here is from genome assembly GCA_029959065.1 of Colias behrii. Lineage (NCBI taxonomy): Eukaryota > Metazoa > Arthropoda > Insecta > Lepidoptera > Pieridae > Colias > Colias behrii. The sequence goes on along the minus strand of JARWMC010000019.1, from coordinate 9,445,795 downwards.
GTATACCGGTGTGGAGCGATGTGTAGCTGTGCTTGCCTATGTGTAGCTGTGTGTAGCAGTATATCGACGTGTGAAGCTGTGTGTAGATGTGAACAGTTGTGTAGCGGTATCTTTAGCTGTATGTATTTGTTGTAGCTGTGAGTAGCTATGGTTTGCGGTGTGCCTGTGTACTGTATGTCTATCTGTGTCAATGTCAGTATCAGTGTCAGTGCCAATACGCACTGTGAAGCTGCCATGCTCTGCAGCGACATAGCATCATCGTCCAGCTTGACCGTAATCTCGTCGCACGGGTTGAGCGTGTAGCCGCGGTCCTCGCCGCGGTTGAAGTGCCGCGTGACCGTGAACGCTATGTTAGCCCATGTCTCTTGGACGTCACGCACGCCGCGCTCTATTGCTAGCTCCTGGAGATTAATTGGAGCATGTTTTAAAGAAGAATTTCAAGGATTGAGATTGGATCGAATATATTTTAATCTTGAAGAAATTAATTTGAATCGAGAATTGAATAAAATTGAATTGGAGTTTCAAAGTTTATTTTATATATAGTTATTTTGTAGATGGTGTGGTTGTGTTATAGTGTTTAATATTATAGATGTTTTAACTTGCCTTGATAGCGTGGTTAACGATTTCTTCGGCGACATCTTGATATTTGTGTAATTCCATAGCGAACATGTTCTCCAAGGTGAATCGTTCCGGAGACATATCGAATGTCTGACCTGTAAGATATTATGTAATTCAAAACAACCGATTTTATATGAATCGTATAGTATTATTAATTTTAACACATTTAGAAGTAAATTCATTTTTTTATTTCTATCATAAACTGGCATAAATCGCTTACTGCGATAAGACCGCTCTCTGTACATGTAATTACTTGTATCGCTCTTTTTAGCATTTCTGTATTTAGCGTAATGTAAGTAATGAAGAATTTTTCATTCATCCATTTAAATAAGCTTTACCCGTTTTAGCCATAAGTTCTTTCCAATGTCGTTCTCTCATTGCCTCGTTCTTCAGCGACACCATGAGCGGGACAACACCCTTGAATTGTTTCATTTTCAGATCTAACATGAGACCTGTTGACGTTAGACGCACTGCTTTTGGTAGTTTTCTGTAATAATTATGCTTCTTAATTTTAGATGTTAAAGAAATTATTGTCTTCTAAATTATTAAGACTTCTTATAAAAGCAGTTTTGAATCGTCATAACATCTTTTAACATTTTATTCTACCGAAAATGATTTTAAATACTACACGTACTACGTTTTATGCGAAAAATAACTGGATACTAGATAAAAGTTACTTATATATTGATATATAATATTATAAAAATTACTCTTATTGTTCGTTACGCGTATTTGAAATACCTGTATTCTTTGAAGAATTGCTCAATACCATCTACCAAAGCTTGAGGGTTCAAATTGACCCATAGCGTCTTCGCCCACAACTCTCGCGCATTCTTCTGCGCTTTGTATATTTTATAAACTTGTTCCATGGCTTGAAAATCTGTTTTAGCTCGGTTAAAGTTGGAGAAATCAGCTAATGGATTGTCGAATAATTGTTCCGCCGCTTGTAGCATTTTTTTACGATTTTCAAGTTCATCAAAGTGTTTAGTATATTCCTGTAAATTGAAAAGCGATTTTATTTTGTTAATTTTAAAAATAACTTTTATAAAGACCTCTAATTTAATTTATAAATCAGGTTTGTGTTGTATGTAAAATACAACTTTACCTCCATCAATATCAATCCTCGATCCATATCATCGCCAACAGTAGCTGGTCCTTCAGAGTCGAACTTTTCAACAAAGTCGTCCAACTCTTTTAAGAAGTTAGATATTTCAACTACATTTAGTTTTGAGAATTTTTCCTTTGTCTGCTCGAGGGTATTGCCTCGGAACAGTGAAGTTTGACACAGAGACCCCCAGGAACTTTCTAGGTTCTTAGCAAACTCTATATCATCGTCTGAAACCTAAGTTGCAACATAATTTAGTTTCAGAATCTTGATGATGTTATTATACCTATCGTATTTAGTATCAACTCAATTTTATATAATAAGTGGGCTTACATCTATATTATGTTGTCTCAACATATTGAATATTTCTTGCATGCCTCTATACTTTACTTCAGCTGTAATAGTCAATTGAGCCACTTGGGCAATTGCAGCCATTACAAGTTTGAAGTCTTCTAATCCCTTGATGTTCATATTGATAGTTGTCCGAAGGTGCTACAAATATTTATAAAAATGATAGATTTAGTAGGCACTTTCAACCATAAATTGAATGATTAATCATCTGTACTCAAAGCGAGTTATGGGAATGAATAAAGTACACATTAAGACTGTTATTAACTCTTTAATTTCTAAATTTTACTTTATATCTTTAAATAGTACTTACTTCTATCTGATTTTTCAAGTCGTACATGTTCATTCTGGTTTTTGCAGCAATACAGTGTCCCAGGATATTCTTCCATTCCTGCGCATGATCCTGTACTTGTTTTATTATTGGCCGTAAATTAACTCTTATCGCTCCAACATCAACAAATTTTACATGATTGTGTAAATCAGCTATTATATCTTCAAAGAAGAAAAATTTCTCATCGTATTTGTGAATTTGTTCGTGTTTTTGTATATATTTCTCACAGGATAGATGTTTGTCGAATGCCCATAGGTGTTGATATTTGTGCCATCTGTATTATTTTTAAAAGTTTACCATTAATTTATAGTTGAAATATGAATCGTTATATACGTATAACTGAAATAAGTCCATTTTAACGTGATCAATTTTGTACTATACAACTTCTATGCCCATTTTTTTGTTCCAAATATCTAAACCATTTTTTAATAACAATTTATATTAAATGAAAAATTGTCTTCTACTCACTTCTGAATATAGGTATTAATATCTTGCGTAAGCCGATAGATTGTATCTTGAATGAGCAGCGTCATATCGTTAATAGAAACAACCCGTAGTACATCTTCAAAGTATGAGAACACGTAAAATTCATTGCCGGTCGCTTCAGCCACTCGTTGTGGTGGACATGGAAGACATGTGTTCTTCATCCAGCGAGGGAATGCTGTTAATCTACACAAAAAAAGAATAATACCACAAGAAATAAAATGGTACTATCTTCAGTAATATCTGTCTGTTCAAGTTAATAGATTACAATCTGAACGTCGTCCTTACGTCGAACCTTAAAACTCATGTCAGTGTAAACCGCGATTAATATATTATGTGAATATTTCCATGATATTAGCAGTTAGTAAATTGATAATAAATTGATGATAAAAAAGAAAAGGAAGGTATAGAAAAAATATACTTGCACTCGAATTGATATACCTATGTATAAGAACAATTTTTACGACACTTTAATTTATTAATATGCTTTGAATAAAATTCGAGCAAATGATTAATCTTGACCCTGTGTGATCCCTGTAGGAACGAAATATTATCAAACCTGTTGAGAAAGTGTTTAATATTATATCCAAGGATGTTGCAAACTTCGGCTGGAGTGGGTCGCATGGTAATATCTGGTGGAACCAGCACAGCATCCACTTGGAACAGCGGTGTCTTCTCGCTGAGGGACTGTTGGAACGCCTCTAGATTTTCTAGTGTTAGTCTGAATAATAATTAGGATTAATTTAATAGATATAGTTTGACGCAATGATGAAAGCATTTGAAGAATTGATTTTTTCTGCTCGAAGAAAACATAGTTCGAGGATAGCTTATTTTGATAGCCTTTTTTCGTAGATCTCATATTTGTGTAACGTAGAAAATTGGAAAACCTTGAGTATATAAGCTACTACATTAACCATTTTATATAAGTAGTGATAAAAAGCAACAAGAAGAGTATTTTTAAAACTTACGTCACCAAGCATTTAAATATTTTCTTCTCCCAGTAAGTGTAGTACGCCGTCATAACTGCGGACCTTCCCGTACTTGTTCCCAGGATTAAATATTCCAGTTTCATTAGGATAGGACCAATACGTTCGTATATGCGTGATAGCATAGCAATTCTTTCCAGGCGCTCGTTTTCCACTTCAACGAAGTATGTCTGAAATGATAAGCACAATTAGTTAAATCGACAAAAATGCATCAAACATGTGATAATATACATCTATTTTGACACCTGCATTCAGAACTAGTTATTAAATAATAATGTATTAAAATTAATAACTAGTATGTACTTATTCAAAGACTTAACCTTGCAAGGATAAAGCCAAGTATCATCAGGTTCTTTAGTCACTGGATCGATATAATTCGTCGGCTTCACAAATGGGAATAGATCGAATTCTTGCAACTGATCAATGAGAAATTGGATCTCCTTTTCCACCATTTTCAATTGTTGGTAGACCGCTTGTAACGAGTTCTGGCCTGAAATTTTTAATCAGAGATACGATTTTATATAGCCTGTTACCGTGACATGCCCTCTGTGACATTAATTAAAATATAAACTTCATCAATATCATGAATTCTATCTGAATATATATGAATTTAGATAAAGGTAACATATTTTTAGTCATTAAGATCCATTATTAACCTTTAGTAATATCCTTGATATAATCATTTATGCCTAACGCAGTCCAAGTGATTCTCGTCAGACCAGGCAGGATATGTCTCTCCATGTCCAATAAATGCCTCTTCATTAGATGTGTCTCTGATGGACTCAATGAAGTAGTACTGATGTTGTACTTCTCAATGATAATGCCTAACGCTTCTAGTTCGTAGTATAATCTCGCCTTTTGCATAGCAACGTCCCGAATGTTGGAGGGTAGGTCGAATCCTGGAAAATAAATTTGGACCAACTTTTTTATTGGTTCCATTACATAATTGTAAATTTATTAAAGCATTTTATTCTACAAACAGTACAGTATGTTCCGGCTATATTAACATATTTAGTATGGGAAATTATTTAGTATAGTAATTCTAATTTAGATTCTTACCTAATTTTTCCATTAGTTCAGCTTCATGGATTACCAAAAATATGTGCTTATCGAAATTGGGCTGAAATTCGAGACCATACTCCTGCATAAGTTTGTGGACGGTCAAGTCCCGCCATGTGACATCAGTCTGGAATAAAACTTGTTCATTAATGATATTTGTTACCAATAGGAATTTATTTTAATATTTTCTAAACAGAAACCTATTATGAACTCTATTAGCGACCCATTAGGTCGAAATTTATGCGGTTTTTTTTTTTACTTTTTTTTAATTCCATTAAGGTCTTACCTTTTAAAAAACATTTGAAATGAAATATAAACAATTACCAATCCTTCTTTAGCCAGTAGAGACACAGAACTTGGTGAGCGCACATTTTCATAATGCTGTCCTGGTATTCTCATCAACATTACTGAAAAGAAAATAATCGTGATTTTTTCACATTTGCATTGCCAAGGCGAATATAATGTATAAATCTATGCTAGCAATCAACCAGCATCATAAAACATAATTCCAATACTTTCAAGGCCCAACATTTTAAGTAATTAAATCCTTCATTAAATACATACACGCTTTATCCCTCCGTCGTTTATCCGCAATCTCCTTGTTAACAATATCAACAGGTCGGAGAGATAGAACTGAGGCCTTCTTTCTAGCGACGTGTGCTTTTCCCGCTGCAGTCAGTTGCATACCGCGTTGGGCAGATGGCGCTGCTTCTACATATAAGAGCAATTACTTCGATAAAAGTATGGATAGAAACTTTTAGAAGCTTAATGTACATATATTTAGGTAAAGACCGATAGAAAAGTATTATTGCTGTAAGTTTGGAAGGCCCTACAAACCATAATATTTATTTATTTTTAGAAGACAGTAACAGAATGCAAGTCAGAAAAATTAACCTGTACTTATTAGTATTAAATAAATAATAATAATCAATCGCTAATTAAAAAAAAAAAACATGACCAGAATTTAACTTTTGTCAATATTTTACTAACGGTACATACACATTTTAGATAATATTCAATACATAGAACAACGATTAATTTAACATCTTAATTAGTTGTTAAAACAGTCACTTGTTTTATTTGACCTTATTAATATTAATTATTAATATATTACCTTCTTCCTTCTTAAAAACCACATGCAGTATATTCTTCTTCATCAGATTGTCCACAAACAGCGAGGCACCATCGACCCATTCCTTGTACTTCGTCTGTTCGTATTCCTTGATTAACTTCGAGAACGCTTTATATTGAAGGAAAGCTTCTTTCTTTTGCTCGCATTCGTTAAGTTTATCTATCTGAATTTCAAATAGTACTGATTCTTTTAAAACTTCGATAATTTTAAATAAAAAAAAAAAAAAATAATATAAGAAGATTTTTTTTTTCAGAATATATAAATTTTGTTTCACTGTTTATCATAAGTTTCACACGTATCGTTAAATGTATTAAATACTGTGCCTTTACTACCAATTTAATATTAACTTAGGTAAATTACGTTATTGTAGATTATAAAAAATGTTTAAAATAATTATGTTTTGTTCAATACTCGAACAAATACCTTTTGAAACTTCATGATGGGTTGTTTCATCTTATTAAAGAGGGCTCTGGCCCAGTAGATCGCCCCAGCGACTGGTGGATGATTACGTAGCAAGGGTGGGTTTTTACGAAACCGCTGTAAATATGAATAAAGTAAGTATAAAAATGGTAAACTTCACAAAACAAAAATCTTAAAATTAGTATTAAACAAAAAAAATAAAAGTGATCAGAGCCATTAAAACAAATTGTGATCAAAAATATGAAAATCAAAATAACTAACTAATAACGTAAAAAGTGAACTCCAAAATCTTTAATGGAGAAGGAAATTATAAGTACCGTAAATTTGTCTTCAATGGCGGTCAATTCCTTGATAAACTGTCGCATAACGAGGTCGAACTTTGTCGCGAGCTGACGTTTAATCGTATCTCGCAAGTCGAACTCTATAAACTTTAATAGCACGTCTAGAGCCTCTTCCGCATTTCTGAATTCATTTAAAACAAATTTTATAAAAAGTGGTTAATAAATATTTTTGATGATAAGACATATTTTGATATGGACTGAATCAATAAACATATTCATCGTATTTCTAACTAATCATAATTAGTAATATTCATAAAAAACCAAAATAATAAAGATATCATATAAATACCTCCCCAACTCACCGTAAATTGCTGAAACACGCATTAATATAGTTCTTAGCCTCTTCCTCAAGGTAACGCACTTCGGTCCAGAAATCGCTCATGATCACGTCCCAATTTTCCTTATTGTCGAACACAAACACGCTAAAGTCGATTGTCCGTATTGGATAGACGAGATTCTTGACACGTTTCCGAACGTCGTCGATTTGAGTCGGATCGCTGATAATGGACTTGAGCTCCATACCGAATATACGCTCGAAGTCTATTAGCACCTGAACAATTGAGTGTTGTGATTGCTTTGCATTGTTGAAATAGCAAAGTTATTGAAGAAATTACTTTTAACGTCTGTTGTTGTTTGTTTTTTGTCGGGAAATAAGATTAAATATCAATAATTGGTTGGATCAAATTTAATGGTTAGTAATTAATTCGACTAATTTTACTTTATATATTTACGTAAAAATATAGAACAGATTTCCACCGATCGAGATCGAATGTTTGAATGGCCTTTTGAAAACTGCCCACTAACGATTTTACTTATTTCTTTTAACAGCTAGTACAAAAGTTTATCTTTGCAAAATTTGTAAATATCATTCATCAATATTTATATGAGTACAACATACCTGGGGATATGTTGTATAAATATTGATCCCGCTCCACGGTGCCGGCATCTCCATAATTGTTTGTCCAGCCCGGGTCGGACAGAGTACTTCTTTTGTAGTAAATTGTAATTATTTTTGCCTATTATTACCTGTATAGCGTCGCCCAAGTCGCGGCCCACGGTACCGATATAGTCGGTGCGCGTGAACAGCAGCGGCTGGTCGAACTCCCAGCGCGCGCCCTTCCCGCTCAGCTCGATGCCGCGCCGCGTCTCCTTGTACAGCGCATGCCACGTCTCCATTATCTTTTGCCCGGCGCGGGCCAGTGAGAGCACTTCTTCGTTTGGTTTACTAGCATAATCATAAGATTATGTCGTCTATATATGCTCAAGAAGTTTTTTGTCGATTGAGTTATTTATTTTTAGATGAAATTATTTATTATTAGGTAGATTTATTTCAAGGTTTTCAACAGGTTTTTATAGAAGACAATAAGAAAACAGAAGCTTGCTTTTATTTGTAAAAAAACATCAGCAAATTTAATCCAAGTGATAAGCAGAACCTGTAAATAGCGGGGCAACAAATCTAAATACAAAACTTCGATACTTAAACTTACTCAAACAACTTATGCACATTAAGAAATCGTTCGAGCTTATCGCACAAGGCCCAGGATATCCGAGCCATCAAGGGCACCATAGTTTCATCTGTCCGGTAGCCCTTGGATAGCACCCACATCATGTAGATACTCTCCACTAGTTCCGGCAATATATCTATTACTTGCTGCAGTGGGGAGTCATCTTCTATAACCTATAAAATAATGGTCAGGTTAGAATTTTTTTAATTTTAGTTAAATAATACAATTGACGAAAACTGAATATTCTAATAGTATATATTTTTTAATAATGTTGTATTTTATTTAAATTTAGTTGAGTGGTGGTTTCATTGTTGGTTTTAAAAAATTTAACTTAACGAACATGCAAAATAAACACAAAATGAAAATTGTTATACTTACAGTGAAGAACCTCATCAAAGTGGAAAGGAATTTTAAGTTGTCTCCAGCTAAATTATATTGTTCTAGCAATCTCTCCTTATAAATGTTGAAGCCCTATAATTATATTACACAACATGTAATTGAGAAGTAATTCTTAATGATGAATGAAGGTCAATACAATACAGGACATTGACGATACGAAACATGAGTAAGATAGATCAATTTTAAACAAAAAGTTCAAGTAATAATTACCTCTAAATAAGTAGAGTTGGCTTTTTCAAGCAAAGCCATAATCTTCACTACCATTGGTTGTTTCAACTGCTCAACGAGTAACGATATCTCTGCATCTCTTTCACGCCAGTACTTGTACTCAGCTACCGGTCCTTCTCCCTCTCGTGTCTGAATAGTTGAGATTTATTAATGTTTTAAAATGCCTATTGCGACTATTTTGTTAGCTATAGTTCCCACAAAGAATCAAATTATTATTTCAACTTTTTTATACTTTGACTTCTACCTAAATCCATACTAATATTATAAATGCGAAAGTAACTCTGTCTGTCTGTCTGTTACTCAATCACGCCTAAACTACTGAACCAATTTGCATGAAATTTGGTATGGAGATATTTTGATACCCGAGAAAGGACATAGGCTACCTTTTATTGCGAAATATGTACCACGGGCGAAGCCGGGGCGGACCGCTAGTCATTTCTAAATTATTTCCTATAGCTATATGACATTTAACTATAGGATATAAATTATATCCTATAGCTAAAGGTCCTGTTGATTTAGTAAATTACCTGTTTAAATAACTATTTTTATCTTTAAAACTGATAGATTTGATGACGATCCTAAAGTGCTACTAGAAGATATTTTAATGAAATAAATTGTTGGATTTGATATTAATATCTACCTTTCCCAAACAGGCAGAAATCGTAGAATCTATATGCGTCTGCCACATAATAACCGCTTCTTCCAACTGAGCTACAAAGTCTGGATCATTAACATCGATATGCGCATGCGGCTCTGTTAGTGCTGGTATATTTGGCATTGGCAGTTGTATCTCACCCTCTATGTGTTCTATTGTCCTGAAATTACCCAAATATTCTATATCGTCAATATCTTCAATAGTTTAAGCATCAGAATCTTCGCTAATATCACAGGAGTCTTTAAAAACAAGGTAAATACTAGATCTAAATATGTCGTCCCTGACTGAGGTAATTTACGTCAGATTTTCACAGAATTTCTGTATATTTTAATATTACTCTAATTACATTTTTATTTTTACTACTAACCAATCAACAATAGAAACGAGTTCGCTTATATCAGAGATAACTTCTTCCGCCGTAGTCTTTTGCTTGTCCGCTTTCTGTGAGCTTTTAGCTGTTTTCGTCAATGGTATATCCAGTGATGACGTCATCTGATCAATAATTGAAACAAATATAATATGAATATGTTTAAATTGAAAGCTATTATAATAACTAATTTCGATAAAAATTATAAAATTTGTGTTGTTGTAATAACTCAGGCCCCGGAATCACAGACACAATAGATTTTCTATTGTGTCGTGGCCCGATCGGGCCGTTCGGGGCTCAATGGGTTAAAAGATTAGTATCTTCTTTTATACATATTAGGAAATATAGTTAAATAATAGTTGACATAGATTTTCAAAATAAAAAGGTGGTAACAATTTGAATAAATAAATAATTAACTTACATGTGCTGTAATTGAAGATGTTGGCCTTGTTATACTATGTTTATGAGTATGTGTAAAGGATTCAGAACGCATGTTTTTCATTCTGAAAGATATAAGAACATAATAAACACACCGTAAATGTGTTTATAAAGTAATGTTTTTCTGTAAAACTTTATTCTTAAAATTTAAATCTTAAAAATAGGATTTTAGTTGATTTAGGAGTGAATTCTAATAACTACAGACTTATTCTTACCGCCTTTCCGCATTTTCTCCTCGAGCAATATTAGACATCCTTCTGTAATCCGAAGGCCGCAGATAATTAACCTGCGCAATAAAGAAATGTAAAATATAAAATGGATCTAGATTTTAATTTGGAATTCTATATTCATCATATCGATCAATGTGATCTTACATCAGATGCAGTTTCATCCATTTTATGGTGTTCGCCAGCAAACGATATTTGCCTGGACAGCATGGCGTGCGAGGATTGCGCATTCATTGTGCTTATTTCTCGAAATTGCCTCTCGAATAGTGGTATGTATGCCTGAAGAAGAACATTCCTTTTCAAATGAATCATAATTTTAAATTAGGATTATGAGTTTAGTGTAAACTATTTTGCAATTCTGAAGCTAGAACTATTTTTTTCATACTTAAAAGTATTTAAGATAGAAACACCACTAAACCATGTTAATATCTTTTTAAATCCTCACAGACAATCAAAATTATAATAACGACACATACCTCTTTCAACTGTAATCCCAAACTCATCAAAACCTTTCCATTAACTGAACCCAACAAAATATATTCTGACATTTTCAATTTTGTGAGTCTTTCTGTTTCGAGCAGAGGTATCTCCTCTTGAGTTTGCCGCACAAAATATATGTATCGACGATTACGATTCGCCACTTGTGGAGTGAAAGCTCCGAATATTGGAACTAGTTTTGGATATTGAATTATACGTGGAACTGATCTCTGTAAAAGTAATAAAAATCATTTAACAAAGTAATAAAAATTGTTTGTCTTGTTTTGCATACAGTATTTTTTAAGGTTCAACCGTATGGAATATTATTGTCTAGTTTGTTAAATCTTTATCAGCTATAATAGAATTATAGGGCTATCGATCAGACTTGTTACGAATCTGGCAAGATGAAGAATTCTCAAAATACTCACAATAACGGTGTAAAATTCTAACGTCCCATCGACTTCTGGATCAAGATCCTCTGGTGCTAAAAAAATACCAACAGTAGGTAATTAATATACATATTTTAACACCCATTTATTATCAAGTCGATAAAATACTAACGTGGTGGGAAAGTATAAGAATCTTCAGCTACAAGTGGCATTTCTTCTTCTTCAAGACGCAAATCTATTGATGTCTTCGTTTCTATTTCGCTCTCACTGACTTCAGTTACCGCAGCCACTGTTTCTATTTCTTCCTTTTCCAATTCTTCTGCTTCCTCTGTAAACGTTACATTATATTATAATTCATTTGAATTTTTAAAGTCAAACTTTCATATACATTACAAAATAAGTAACACTGCGTTCTTTCTTGTGTTAGTTCGTTAAATAAAAGATTATTTACCTGCAAAATGTTTCATACTCTTCATGCTTTTCATACTTTTCATGCTTTTCATACTCTTCATACTTTTCATACTTTTCATGCTCTTCGCGGTAACTTCCGGCTCCGGTTCTGGTTCAGCTTCTGGTGCTCCTTTGCCCTTTTTGCCTTTCTTCTTCTTTGGCGGTGGTGGCGGAGGTGGTGGTGGGGGTGGAACTACCCCTAGTTCATGAAATTATATTTTTTTTATAGTATTGCATTATATCAAATATGAAAAAATGAAATGTTCTTTAAAATATATTTCGAGATTTACGAAAAATAGAACAACATGCGGCAATCGCATCAAATCTGTGCCAATACAAACGTGATACTTACTCCATTCAGTAAATTCCTTATCCTCATGAATGAGCTTGTCCACAATAATTTTAGACACATAAAACGTCTTCTTGTCAAGTCCCAGTTCATTTGGCAACACTGGAGCCATAATGAATGTCATCAGTTTCTGCTTAGCATCGCCTTCGTCCAGCATATTATAGAATAGTTCCTCATCATTCATGCCAATAAATTTGAGGATGCGTTCCTTGATCCATTGCACGCGAGGGTCGGATCGTATGTCTAGATCGTAGAGAGGTTCTTCCATGGAAGAATGCTTGTCTGACTCACTGGACATTTTGGTTCCTGTGTGTTTTATACATTTCAATACAGAGCTTGATGATAGATAGACATAAGGACATCTGCTGTTTCCCTTTGCTCACGTGCATTTGCAACGAACATTGACAATAACGCTAGGCGTTAGAAACATATGATGAATATTAACTGCGATTCAATTCACGACTTAAAGTCGGCAATCTCTTATGCTTATTTATAACTTAACGGTGGTAAACGGTGTTTAGGTTGAATTGAAAAATTTTTTCGGTGTTAGATAGCCCATTTATCGGGAAAGGCTATAGGCTATAATATATCATCACGCAAAGACCAATAGGGGTTGAGCAATGCGGGTAAAACAGCAGAGCACAGCTAGTAATTAATAAAATGGAATAATCTAAAACTACGCGCCTAACATTCGAACAACTGCAGCAAATTGCATAATTCTCTTTTAGTGATTATTATCAAGCAAGGTTTCTTAAAGAAAATAAAAAAAAATCATTGATGATTTGAGTGTCTTGTTTTTATTAAAGAAAACAATACAAAACATGATTTCCGAATTAGAACAAAATAGCAATATTGAAAATATTAAAATACTAGATTCTTCATTAGGTTAGATAGAATTCTTCATTTATGTTTCAGAACGCTAAGTGCGAGTCAACTACATAATATAGTCAGCTTGACTATATCATTACACAACATATTCTATAAATAATTGTTTTAATTCCAAAGGTTTTTCCGTCTAAAGGAAATTATTATGGAGTAAGAAAAAATAAATTATAAAGAAAACTCTCTCGTATCTACATGACCATTGATTAGGAGTAGGTAGGTATAGAAGTTTATTAAAGTAGTTATAATAATAAAGTTCCCATACTTTCCTTGCTTAGTTTCACTAATAATTTGAACTACATAATATATTAGTTTATTTAGGAAACTATAAACTGTTATTGTTCTGTGGTTACATATTTTAAATTTATAACGATCAAATATTTAACTTCCCGACCAGTTGAACATTTCGTAGTTAACTTGAAGAAGACTAATTTAACAGAATTTAACTTTATGTAATGTGATTTATGTAATTTATGTAGGTAAGTTTGTAAGTTATTCATTTTAAAACATTTGATAATATTTGGTGCAACACAGTACACAAGTTAGATTAATTTGTATGTGAGCATGTTAGATTTAGGTGAACTATCTTTTACTAAAAATAAGCAACTTACATGTAATTAAAATAACTGAATCCAAATGTTTCTATTATTTAGACAACATTTTGGCCTAAAACTAATCATTTAAACATTTTTGTAAACATTAGAACTTTCGTTTCTACGCATTTATTTACAAAACAACTGAGTTTCAATAAATATACCGTTGTCATGGCAACGATGAAAACGATCCGTTCGAAATACAAGGATTCCCGCGCTTTTTTTGTGAAGAATAAAAGAGCGAGATAGGATACTTCATAATCTTGTTCATAATCTGTGTTCATAATAATCAACACAGATAATTAATATTTGTATAAAAAACATCTATGGATTTTTTTTAATAAATTTGATTTATTCACAGATTTATTCATGCCAAATGACAAAATAATTTACTCGTGTATTATATTATGGCATAAAAGATTTGTGAGTGGGCGTGTTTGATCGTCACTGGCCACTGCCTATATTTTGTTATTCGATAACTTCGTGGGTTTACATCCGATTGACGTGATTCTTTGTGTTCGATAGCAAATTGTAGTAATTTGTCCCATTTTAGAATATGGATTCAAACCTCCCACCTTGCTCCCACCTCACAAAATGTCAGTGACCTTATTTGGCAAGAAGCTTATATCTAATACACTGGAGATTTCAGTATGAACATTAACTTGTAACAAGAAAATATGACCTTGAATGACGCCTGTTACAAGTTAATGTTCATACTGAAATCTCCAGTGTATTAGATATAAGCTTCTTGTTATTTGGAAAATAATTATGACACTGTCAGCAGCCGAATATTTAATTCCTTGTTGAAAAAAAAAGGATTTCTTGGAAGAAATATTTTGTACTATGAGATCATAATATATTATGAGATAATAAATAATCATAATGTGAGATAATTATGAATTAGCGTCAATAATAATTTTTTCGTTTTTGTTTTATTTCAAAACTTTCAAACTTTCATAAATATTACAATATGATTATAAGATCATATTATTAGATTATTACTAGCGGTCCGCCCCGGCTTCGCCCGTGGTACATATGAAAAATAGATGTTGGCCGATTCTCAGACTTACCCGATATGCACAGAAAATTTCATGAGAATCGGTCCACCCGTTTCGGAGGAGTATGCAGACTAACATTGTGACACGAGAATTTTATATATAGACTAGCGGTCCGCCCCGGCTTCGCCCGTGGTACATATGAAAAATAGATGTTGGCCGATTCTCAGACTTACCCGATATGCACAGAAAATTTCATGAGAATCGGTCCACCCGTTTCGGAGGAGTATGCAGACTAACATTGTGACACGAGAATTTTATATATAAGATGTTGGCCGATTCTCAGACTTACCCGATATGCACAGAAAATTTCATGAGAATCGGTCCACCCGTTTCGGAGGAGTATGCAGACTAACATTGTGACACGAGAATTTTATATATAAGAAGAAGATATATACAATATGGGGAAAAATAAGCAACGGACAACGACTCTTCAATAATATATTTTATTACACGTTAAATTCACAGTTTTTATTAACTTACCTTATTATACATACAACTTACAACGACATACAAATTATCTTTACAATAATGTTAATATTTGAACTTACATCGTTAACATAACATAAATAATATTTCCTTATAAATACCTTAACCTTAATTGGACTTCTTAAATTTACATTACTATCTACTACGTTAAGGGGACCTTTACGTGTTAAATTTTCTTAGTGGAGACGTTTTGGGATAACCATTGGGTTCATTACTATCTAAATCTTCTATTTTGGAATTTTGATTATTATCTATTAATTGCTGTGGCCTTTCATAATTATATGAGGTTTGAGGAGCGTTGTATGAATATGGCCCATCATACAATGTATCAACTTTATTAATTCTATCGCCAAAGTTAGGGTGATTTACTGTATAGTCTATATCAGTGCTGATGTCTTGTCTTTGATTTGGATTTCTGTAACCATTAACTGATCCTTGAGGCACACCAAAATCATTTATATTAAATCTATTTAAGAAGTTCTGCTGTTCGTTTACATAATTTAGCTTAAATGCAACTGATGGAATAAATTGTAACGCTGCATTCGACTTATCATTAGATTTTTCGTTATTTATTCGATTATTTTCATGGTCGTTATTATTTAATTGTGAGAATATGTAATACGATTGGTCCTTCTTATATGTTAATAATTTATCACTTTCTATTGGATGAGGTAGAGTTCCTACAATGCTATCTTGCAACTGGGCTGTTATTCCATTTCCAGATTGAATTAAATTTTTTAATTCTTTAGTTTGTATACTGTTTTGTTCACTGGATGATTCCTGATTATTAGAATTTTGTTGGTATGAAAACGGTATCTGTTGTGATGGTATAATTTCAAAGTCATTATTTTGTTGTTTCAATTGATTGTTTGGTGAATTGTAATAATCTCGGGTGACTTCAGGAACAGGATGTTGATATAATTGACCACTGTATATGTTTTGATTTTGAGCGCTTTGTATATTGTTTCTGGAATCTTGAATTCGTGCAGCCTGTAGTTGATTTTGAATGAATGGTTGTGAAGGTGTTGTTATTTGCTGTAGTTTTGGTTGTTGGAATCCTTGTTGTTGTTGTTGTAGGTTATTGGTGAATTGTGTAGATTCTTTATTTCTAGAAATAACTTGAGATTGTGGTGAAAGTTGTTGTTTATTGTTATTTCTTATCGCATTATTATTCCTTACGAACTGTGATGATGTTAACTGTGATATTTTGTTAGGAATTCGTTGATCGTCGTTGTTTCTTAAATTGTTCGGTGGTGTATTTGTAGAAGATTGTATGTTCTGTTTTGCTATGTTGCTGTATTCTTTCGCAGCGTTTAAAGAGTCAGCCAAAAACGAAAACACCAAATCCTGTGAATTTGAAAGATTAGAATTTTTAATTAATGATAATTTTCCAATAGGAATTGGCGAAGAACCAGAATTTGACGGTAAGTTATTTGCATATACTAAATAATTACTACTTCCAGTATTAAGGATTTCTACATCGTCGGAAGTAGTTTGACTGTCATTCCTAAACAAATATTTTGCAATTCTTTCGGGTAATGTTATTTTTATTGAAACAGTCCTCTCAATGGTGTTAGTGGGCTCTTTATAGTAATATAAATTGGAAAATTTATTCGATGATACATAACTTTGAACGTTTTCTATAGGTGGTTGTAAGTCTGATGAAGGACTTGCCACTAACTTTGCACTTTTTGTTTTAACAAAAGGAAATTCCGAAGTAAGTTCCTCTTTGCTACCGGTATATCTTTGAGTTCCTAATACATTTTGGTTTATGCTATTCGATTGTCTATATTGAGATATTTGCTTTTTCGTGGACTGTGGCACATTAAAAGTATTTTTTATTATATTATTAATTGATGTGGCTACTTTTTCTTCTGTAGGCATAATTTGCGTCTGTTTTGTTACGCCTACGGTGGGCTTACGATTATTTTTATTACCAAATAATTCAAATGGTGGGGATACAGACGAAGATGCTACCGTTAATCGTGCATTTTTCTTTAATTGTAATTGCTGTGATTCAAATACTGGAGATAAATATTGTCGAGACAATTTTTCGGATTCAATAGGTGGAATATATGTGTTACTAAGTGAGGCATAAGTCGATGGTGATTCATAAAGAGATTCAGACGGCGTTGTTGCTATAGTTGCATCTGGAAATGGTGTCAAATATATTCTGCTGGATAACGTAGGACGAAATGTGGTAGGTAAATCATAGCGTGAATTGTAACTAGGAGTAGTTGCAATGAGATTAGAAGTAGTAGGCTGATTGTAAAAGTACAAGTTATTTTTATCGGTAAGATTAAGACTATTTTGTGGAACATCATAAACATAAGGTTCAACCGATGCTGACAACTTTTCTGACTTATTTTGGGGGATGGATTTATAAACGCGAGATTTGGGTGTAGTATACGAAGTATTTTCTACAATCAGCTTTGCATTTTTTGGTTTAAGGATCCATGTTTTAAATGTGATTCTAGATTTCGGGCGCCCAGGTTTTTCACCAGGTAATATTGTTTTGAAAGCTATTGTTTTTGATATAATAGTTGGTGTGGCTTCTGTACTTACCAAGTTTTGTTTTGCCTCTGTTTTTGTTGAAACACCATTGTTGTTGTTAAAGCTTGGTGGTTGACTTATTTGTTGGGTGGCAGGAGGCTTTCCTTGATTCAATTTGTTAAATGAATAATCGTTTTGTTTTGTTTGTATATTGCCATTGTAGTTGAAGTTATATTGTCCTTGTATAGTCTTTTGTGCTTGTAACTTCTGGAAATTTATCTGTGGTGTGGGTTCCTTTTGTCCCTGTAGTAAGTAGCCGTTGCGGCCGTTTTGAATAGTATTTATTTTTGCGTTTTGAGTTCTTTGATAGTCAACATACTGTTTTGTTGGTGTAATCTGAATTGAGTTAAAGTTGGAAAAGTATTGTGGTGCAGCGGTAGATGCTGCAAAGTTAATATCGTTTGTGTTTTCCATACTCGATTGAATATTTCTGTATTGTGATTTATATGGTACATATATATTATTTTTATTATTATTTTGGTTGGGTATAATTGCTCCATTGGGATAAAATTGTTCTGTGGGGGGTTTGTATTCCTGCATGACAACTAAATTATTTCGGAGGAAACCTGAGTTATATGGATTTCTCATAGGATGGGTAATCATTTTCTTAACGTCCTGTATTAACTGTGGTCCTAGTTGAATTTTTCCAAAGCGTGGATTTTTGTTAAGAAATTCTTGAGATTTTCCACAGTTGACATTCATCCACCAATCACAAACAAAAACGGCTTGATTGAATAATGTTCCATTGGGACATAAAAATGATTGGAATCCATACGTAGCTCCTGAGGTACACACTTTGAATACTTGACAGTTTGCTTCTTGATCAGCATAATAACCTAAAAAACATAATTAACATTTATTGGATTTGGTTAGAGTATAAGGAAAAATGGTCCTAAGAAAGGAAAAGAGCTGTTACAAAGCAGTCATTCAATAATATTTAATGCGATTCGTGGAGTGATGCTCAAATGAGGCCATAATACTTTTAAAAAAATTCAGCAAATAAACTTTCTTTCTTTCGCAGCAAATAAACTTTCATAGATAAAATTCATATTAAATTATCATTATAATGTGTAACCTGGTGCTTTTCCCGCGCAAGTGAAGGAGGTTCGTGGTATAGTGTTTAGGGTGGGATAGTCCCCGCCTGGCGCTCCAGGCACTGCTAATTTGATGTTCCAAGATTGGTCATGGTCACGTTGATTGAATTGTGACGTCACCCATGGGATGCAGCTTGCTGTAAAATAAAGAAAATTTATTATTTAAAATTTTTGCTAAATGTTTTCTGGATTCGTGTTGAGTAAAGAATATGGCGTGAGAAGAGAATTATACTTATACCTTTTTAAATATAGGGAAGCTGTAGTATAAAATTTGTTTTAATTGTATAATTCTTAATAATTTTCGGTTCTGTGGGCGCTTTTTTTTTTGGTTTTACCCTTAACATTCCGACGTAATTGGTACTGATAACTATTTTTTCCATTCTCATCAACATAGCATAGGAAGCAAAAAAAAATGTAGTTATAAATATTATATTTTTCTTGTATCGTTATTAGTTTCTCACAAAATCAATAAGAGTAGTGACAAATATAGTACATAACATATTAATAGCTAACGAATTAACGTGAGAGAACTTATGGTACATATAGCTCATAACTCATAACCACGCACAATAAAATCGTACATTTTCGATACTACAATGGGCAAGGATAGAAACAATGACTCGAACGACATAAATTTTCTTACAATTAAAACTATATTTTTCCTGAACAATAATATTATGTTGCAAGCTGTACCTACTAGAGGACAATTCTCACAGTTTTTGTAACGTTGACAGAAACCGGGTAGAAAAAGCGTGTCAATGCAACCGACAACTCGTAGAATTTAAAGACAATCGGAAAATTAAACTAATTGTTTGAATTATAATCCAACGATAAATGCCTAGAACCAAATTAAGTTTCCTGTTGCATGTAGTTTGCATCCTAACTATGTTTATATATGTTTCGGCCTATGTTATCTTAAAACTGATTTTAATAAAACGTAAGTCTACTTTGGTCTAAACCATTGATTTAATTAAAGTTATTGAAGCTTATTTTTCTGAGAAATAATATGAGGACAAATACCTACATAATATAATATAAATATTTGAACAATCTTGTTTATTTTTTTCTTTATTATTAATATTATTCCTCTCCTTTTTGGGGAAGCATCGTGCCAATTCTCATCTGTGCAGCAATTCATTAATTATTAAAATGTCTTCAAGATATTTAATAACTTTAATTTAATAACTTTATTTTGTACGAGCGTTTTACAGTCATTTATAAACGCAAAAAAAGAATTTCCAAATGTGGTGCTAAGCACAAACTGCTCGACCAAATCTGCAATTTTTTCCAAAGTAAATTAATAATAATATACCTAATATAATGAAAGAACAGTGTCACAAATCTTTCTAAAATTATTATACCTAAGATGTACCTATATTATTATAAGATGTTACAGTAATGTAAATTCTCACGAAAAACGAAACGAAGAAGAATAAGCAAGAATCTTGAAATTCCTTTTTAAAATTCTAACAAGAAAGGTAGAAAAGATGCGATTTTTATTATTTAAATTCTAACCAAAAGTTCTGTCTACGAACTGGCTAACTTGTTGAATTAAAATAAACGTAGGTAACAGATAAGAAATACACTTAAAGAAAAAACAATATCAGGTTCTATTATTTTTTTTTTTAAGGAAAGAGCATTCAACTTCTATCGATGTATTATATTTTTTGATTTATTACACTGAGTATACAAATATTAATAAATTAATTTGAACATAATTTATAACACTTTAAGCCATAAATTATATTTGCGGTTTAGTTTTATTAATATCTTTGTAAATAGCACGCACCTAACCTATTATAATCATTTGCATATAAACAAATATTTATGGTCTATATTATCTAATCTGTGGTCATTTCCCGCCTTCGAGTGATGCAATGTAATAGCATATACAGACGCTCCGATTCGGTTGGTGCCAACCATCCGACCACGACCAAATCGGAAAGTGAAGAGAGCGGTCGGTCCGACATAATTATTATTAATATTGGTTTGACGTGGTCGGATGCGCCGGCGATACCGACCAAACCAACTTCCTATCCGACCCAACCAAATTGGAACGTTTGGAAGCTTTGTTCCGACCAAATCGGCTCATTCCATAGAGTAATATAGGTAATTGGCTCATTCGCATTCGCAACGCCGCCGGTGTAGGACGTCAACATGAACGCCGAGGGAGTTACAGTCACCGAACGTGACATAATAATAAAATTACTGGAACTATATAAAGACTTTCCCTGTTTGTGGGACTTATGTAACAAAGATTACGCTTAATAGAGATGCCAGAAATCAAGCGTATTTGATTATGCTAGTAGTTTTGAAAAAACGACGTGTGGCACTCGGGGACTGCCGCAGTAAAGCTATTGCATGCTATGCCTTCAAGCCACACCTCCGCCCGTCGGAGTGGGGAGCGTGAGGTTTTTTCGGTACGGAATTTCTCGATTCGGTGCCCGCGCTCAAGGCCCGCGATAGAAGCTATGCAATAGCTTAAAAAAATTGACAGTGCGGCTACTTTAAAAACATTGAAAAATAAGTTGGACAATATGCGTACATCCTATAACACTATTTTAGCATTTTTCGATAATACCGGTGGCATGAGGCAAGACGTCCGTTCACAACTTCATAGCAAACACAGAGCAAGTAATATAGTAATAGCAAAGTCAACTGACAGCTGGAAGGCCAACCGTCGGACAATCTGTAGCAATGTTGGAAGGGTTGCTATGTCGGTTCCAATATGGTTGGCACCAACCGAATCGGAGCGTCTGTATATGCTTTAAACGAGCCTCCTCGAGCAACTGTCACATGAATTATTTTTATAGATATCATATTACCTTATATTACCATATTTCATAGTAAACGTATAGGCAGTGTCATTTTGAATGAAATGTTGATAAATAAGGCAAAGTAGGCTATAGAAATTAGATGTCATGAAATATATTGTATTATGCATTTTATGTCTTAGTGAACATAATTTATAACACTTTAAGCCATAAATTATATTTGCGGTTTAGTTTTATTAATATCTTTGTAAATAGCACGCACCTATTATAATCATCACTACATAGTATAAAGCAAAGTCGCTTTCTCTGTCCCTATGTCCCTATGTCCCTTTGTATGCTTAAATCTTTAAAACTACGCAACGGATTTTGATGCGTTTTTTTTTAATAGATAGAGTGATTCAAGAGGAAGGTTTTAGTATATAATTTATGGGAACTATATTTTCTATCACCAAAATTTATATTTGTCATCAAGTTGTATCACCTAATAAATAGATCTATCACCACGAAATATTTTCGTTCTCAGATATACAAAAATTGTTCCCAGGTATGAATTATCAAATTAATGTTAATATATGTGTAAAATAAGAGATCGATAACCAATAAAATTATATTGCATTACATGAATATAAACTTCGTTCTTATAATAACAGTTTTGTTACTTAAATAATAGCTCTGTGCTCAGAATGGTAGATCTGTCACCAAATAAATCAATTAACGATCCCTGACTGCGACTCCTTTTTATTTGATATTTTGTTACCAATACAGTAGTAACATTTTATTTCGTTCAGATATTAAATTAATAGTATTCGACACCAATTTAATACATCAATTTATAATTTTAATGAAAAAATGATCAAAGGGGCGGAGACAAATTGATTATTCAGTGATTATTGTTTTTTAACAATAAATATTGATTATTTTAACTTTAATTAAGTGTTTTATCTACAACTAGCTTTCCGCCCGCGGCTTCGCCCGCGTTTTCAAAGAATAACCCGTTCCCGTAGGATTTCCGGGATAAAACCTATCCTATGTCCTTTCTCGGGTATCAAAATATCTCTATACCAAATTTCATGCAAATTGGTACAGTAGTTAAGGCGTGATTGAGTAACAGACAGACAGACAGAGTTACTTTCGCATTTATAATATCTACTATTAAGTATGGATTATGCTAGCCATAGGCCAGCTATTAAACCAGAGCTGATTATTCAGTGGTTATTATTTTTAAGAATAAATATTGATTATTTTAACTTTAATCAAGTGTTTTATCTACTATTCTGCTAGCCATAAGCCAGCTATTTTAAACCAGCGCTGATTGTTCAGTGGTAATTATTTTAAACAATAAATATTGATTATTATGACTTTAATTGTTTTATTTACTACTCTGCTAAAAATTTTATTTAAATATAATTTATACTACCAGTGGAAATTTAGAACCTTGGGAGTCAAGTTAAGTAGCAGAATCTTTTGGTTGAAACGATGATGACAACCCTAATTTTTTATTTGAACTTAATGCAATTTTCTAGTAACATAATATGATTTATTGGTGATCTCTTTAAATTAGTTTGCTTAAATACTTATTAGGACACACCTATTATAATACATACAAAAACATTTATTTGGTACTAGACCTTATATCTCAGGATTTTAGGTGATTTATTGTGGAACTGATTTTGCATTGTTTGGTGACTAAATTTTGGTGACAGATCTACTATTTTGAGGACAAACCCTATTATTTAAGAAACACAAAACTAATTAAATTGGTGATAGCTTAAATGATACCCATAATTTATTAGGTTTTAGACAAAGCGGGCCGGGCGGGTGAAGCCGCGGGCGGTAAGCTAGTTTGCATATAAACCGTAGACAGAAACAAATATTTATGGTCTAAATTATCTAATCTGTGGTCATTTCCCGCCTTCGAGTGATGCAATGTAAACGAGCCTCCATATAACTGTCACATGAATTATTTTTATAGATATCTTACCTTGTATTACCATATTTCTTAGTAAACGTATAGGCAGTGTCATTTTGAATGAAATGTTGATTAATAAGGCAAAGTAGGCTATAGAAATTAGATGTGATGAAATATATTGTATTATGCATTTTATGTCTTAGTGAACATAAGTTAGGTAGCCTATGCCTATTCAATAGCTTTCACAATTTCGTGATAGATTTCATTGTCTATGGTAAGTTCGTAATTGATTACGACTTATTATTAACTAGCTGTGCTCCGCGGTTTTACCCGCAGTGCTCTTAGCGAGATGGTATATAGCCTATACTTCCTCGATAGACTTCCTCGATAAATGGGCTATCTAACACCGAAATTTTTTTTTCCAAAACGGACCTTTTTTCCTGAGATTAGCGCGTTCAAACAAAGAAACTCTTCAGCTTTATAATATTATACATAGTATTTAGTATAGATTAACTCTAAACATCAACTGCGTTTGATTATTTGATTTTATTTCTTTTGCATATTTTTTTTTGAGACTGTCTGAAGTCTAAACCATGTATGAACTGTTAATTTTGAATATTAACAAAAGAAAAAGACAACGAAACTGTGAACCTGTAGGTACTGTAGTATTAAAAAAAATTGATAATCTAAATTTGAAGAGTTTGTTTGTTTTGTTTGTGGGCGGATCGTTTGTCCGAAATAAGGATCACATTAAATCTATATATATAAAACTCAAAGGTGACTGATATAGTGATCTATCAACGCACAGCCCAAACCACTGGACGTATCGGGCTGAAATTTGGCATGCAGGTAGATGTCATAACGTAGGCGTCCCCTAAGAAAGGATTTAAGAAAATTCATCCCCTAAAGGGGTAAAATAGGGGATAGAAGTTTGCATGAAACTTTTTATTCCTTGGGTGTATTTGCATGAAATTGGGCATGTAGATAGATCATATGACGTAGACGTTCTGTTAAGAATTTTTTTTTTTAATTCATCCCCTAAAGGTGTAAAATAGGCAATAGAAATTTGTAGGAAACTTTTTATTCCTTTGATGTATTTGCATGAAATTGGGCATGTAGATAGATCTTATGACGTAGGCGTCCGGTAAGAAAAAATTTTCGAAAATTCATACCTTTAATCTTCTTAATAATATATAAAACTCAAAGATGACTGATATAGTGATCTATCAACGCACAGCCCAAACCACTGGACGGATCGGGCTGAAATTTGGCATGCAGGTAGGTATCCCCTAAGAAAGGATTTGGATCAATTCTACCCCCAAGGGGATTAAATAAGGGATAAAAGTTTGTATGAAACTATGTCAATTTTATACCGATTGGGCTTAGACTTTGTTAAGTTTTTACATACGCTAAACAAAAGTACCAAAGCCGCAAAAATATACCTAATTAATATTAATACTTCTTAACGCGAGCGAAGCCGCGGGTAAAAGCTAGTGAAAATATAAATTTAATCAAATCAACAGAAATTTTTCAGGAAGTACATGTATTTCTAATGTAAAATTAATAGCTTTTAACTAATTATTATCATGAGTCTATAAGTTTTGGCTAACCTCCGAAAAGTTGGACTGATTCTAATGAAGCTTTTATGTAGATATTATCATATAAATAATAATTTTCAAGCAGCTAATGGTAAGAGCGACTTTTATTGAAAAAAATTGCAACCAATGATTCGAATAGCAGTAAATATTCATAGCAATAATAGCAGTAGGTAATAGCAATATTAGTATTTGCATCAATATTAATTAAATAGGTACAGTTACGTATTAAAATAAAGTCGTTCTAATTCTATCGTCGAAAATAATTTAGTTTATAATTGAAGGTATAAATAATCGAATCATTGTGTTTATATTATTGTTAAATACTTAATTAGAGCAAGCTGTAAAAATTTCATTACAACAGAATTAAATTTTAAAATCGAATAAAACTGTATCCTTTAGGATACAGTTTTATTACGCTCTACATAATCTACAAGCATATCCAACCGATATAATATAACGCTTTTCATTTCGATGTTTTCGATAAAACAACAAACTTACCAAAAATAATAAACTTCCACATATTAATCACGTCTATCACAATGTCACAGTCACTCGATCAAGCGACATATCAACGTATGCGCGTAAACAAATGCTTGTCTTGTCGCCTATGGTAATACGCCCTACCATGAGAAGGTAGTGTCATTTGTTTTGCAATCATTGATTTTGATCGATTTTTAGTCTTATGTGATTAAGTTAAGGTTGAATAAGCATGTTCGATTATTATGCTTATATGTATGTATATCTATTTTAAAGCTGTAGAGTTTGTTTGTTTGGTTGAACGCGCTAATCTCAGGAACTACTGGTCCGATTTGAAAAATTCTTTCGGTGTTAGATAGCCCATTTATCGAGGAAGTTAATAATATGTAGGCTATAATATATTATCATCACGCTAGGACTAACAGGAGCGGAGCACTAGGGTAAAACCACGGGGCACAGCTAGTAAACTAATAAAGTTGTATTAACTTGCAAATTTAAAAACTACTAGTAAAGTTTAGTTACTGTCTTAAATAATTTTCTTTGTCTTTCGATTAAGGGTTCGATTAACGAACGATTCTTATTTTTGTCAGTTGAATTATATTAATCGTTATAGTGCTTGAATAACCAAAAAAATTTAAATTATTCCTTCCGTCTAGTTTTAAATATCACTGAGGTTAAGCCATTGTCTATGTGTGATGGAAATTGGCATGCCAACGAGTCGAGGTGCCGTCATTTCTTATTAGCAGTCCATTCTCAATCGTTTCCTGTCAATTGAGTTTTTCCCACAAATAAACTTTCCATTTCTTTAGCCTTTGTTCAATAACCTATGCAGTATGTTTTTTTTGCAGTCCTCATATGAAGTCAACAGTACTAGTCGATAAATTTAATAAAATTAAAACACTAAAATTTCTAAATAGATACATCTTAATATTCTTAATAGTGCTATGTGTTCACCTTTTATCAATCATTCCAAAGAACGTTGAATACGACAGCACATGTAACTGTTATAATTTGCTTTTAAACCGACTTAAAAAAGTTGGAGACTCAAATTGAATAGAGCAGTGGTGGCTTTGTGCTTAGATTTCAGACTTCAGACAAAAGTCGGAGGTTCGAGACCCGTTGACATCAACAATGCATCAATCAGTGAAGGAAAATAGCGTGAACAAAACTAGCATGTCCAAGTATTAAAAGTTCGACGACATGTGACATCTGCCAACC
Source organism: Colias behrii (assembly GCA_029959065.1). Taxonomy (NCBI): domain Eukaryota; kingdom Metazoa; phylum Arthropoda; class Insecta; order Lepidoptera; family Pieridae; genus Colias; species Colias behrii. The sequence continues at coordinate 9,418,846 of JARWMC010000019.1, read as the reverse complement.
CGAACTTGGCCAGCGTGATGGATGACCTGTGTCTTCACGAAGGTACTGTGTCCCTGTTAGAAGAAATAAAGGCTTATAAAAGCATTCCCTAATTTTCAATACATTCGGCAAGATATGTATTTCAATTGCACATAATTAAAGAGCTTTTAAGACTGGAAAAGTGACATAAAACATATACCTCTTTAGCAAACAACGCAGTTCATTACGACTAACTTATGGCATCATCGCAAGAAATAAACGAAGCAATCATTGCACAAATATAAAAATGAACAGATAATTACCGTAATCTGGTACAAGAAGTCGTGTTTACAAATTAATAAAAGCACTAATCATGAGAATTGTGACACTCATTAGAGCTATAGCAACACTATTGCAGTTCAGTAAAATTATACATGCGTAGTCTTATCGGTTTTCGTAATTGCCATGTGAATATTGTATTGTTGATCAATTATTAGCGAAGATTATCCCAGGGTGTAAGTTTATATTCATTCGCATACGCAGTGCGTAATGGTTATATTAGAATACTATTTCAAAAATAGGTACCTACCAAAGTTGAAAGTCTACTGCATACCTAATGAAAAATGCCACCACAAAAAACAAGATCATATCTTAATTGAGTATGTAAGTATGTATTAACTATTGTCCTTACAATTAATAAAACTACAGAAACTGAATATTATAATCTAATCGGTCCAGCAGTTTCTGAGATTACAGCGTTCAATCAAAAAATGGTTGCCTGTAAAGTCGGTTTTACGGGCGAAGATTTTACGTGACAACGTCTTTTTCTCGATCATAGTTGAGTGGGAGAGAGACGCAAGGCATTCGGCGGGCCTCTCTCTCGTTCGGTGACTCATCGTAACGTTACCGAGCGTTACACTTTTTCATAAGTGACTCCCAGTCGCAACCTAATTTAAGACGTTGTCACGTCAAAAAACAAATTTCATCTAGATTAATTTTTATTGGATAATAACATCGTTGAAGATCAATCCTTTATTTACATGCGTAATCCAAGTAATGCACTTTTAAGAGATTTTTTGTCTTTTTATTCCATAAATGAATCGTGAGAACTTTTCGATTGAAAACTAACAGTCACAATTTATTTAATGAACATCGTGGGACAATAAATATAGCGAAAAACTAAAATTTTGTAAAATAAACGCAATTTAAGTTTCGTTACTTCATATAAAGATCTAATCACTAATGCTTAAAATCCCCGGTTCCCGTATCTAATAATAAGCGATTTGGTATATTGATTAATTTTAACAAACGTCTATGACATAAATTTTGCTTATTAATATTATTTAATAAATTAATAAATAGACATAATGATATATGTATGTATTTATGCACTATCTACGTTTTTACTGATTGATTTTTCCTATATCCCAAAGTTGCCTGGAAGAAATCGCTTTTAAGCGATAAGACCGCTATATCGTACATTTAAGTTACATATCGTTTCTGTAAATTTTGTTTTTGTGTGCATTGTACAATAAAGTGTTTTCTATTCTATTCTATTCTAAATGGTCAATATGCAGGAGGAACTTAAAAAATATCTTCTATATTTAACTTGCTTACAGTAAAATTTAAGATAATAATTATTTTTTCTGGAGTTTAGGTATTCCCTTACTTTTATATTTTCTTCTCTCGTCTTTCTTTATAATAACTTACTGGATGGAACTTATAGGATGTTTGCGTGTAACTTAAATTTAAACCCTTAAAAAATGTACATAAGCTAAAGTTATAAAACGAGTTCTAAATAAAGATTCTCATACTATCTGTGATGCAATCAAAGAATGAGTCCATACGATAATTTGGTTATATTGTAGTAGGCTAAAAGTCCCATAAATCGACTCACCTATAAGGGATTAGTAACCTAGATTCTTATGGTAATTCTCATTTCTTAATTTGCGTCTCCGTAAGGAATAGTAGATGCGGCTTCTCTGTCTCAAGATGGTGATGGACTGAAAGTAGATTAGAGTGCAAGCCTCGGATGTTGGTGAGGTGCACTAACAAAAAGTGTTTAACATATTACGTGATGAACATTTATTAAATGATTTATTTTGATTCAATATTGATTCAAAGAAAATATGTAAATTGGCGGTTGTAGAGAAAGATCTAAGGAATTTTAGTAATTTTTCTTTAAATGAGATAATAATGTATTCGGATATTAAATGAGATAGAAGGTATGCGTAGGTACTCTGTTCATAATGTATTTAGTAAAACACAAAATATTGTTAAAACAATTTATTTCGATTTTTACAAATATGAATAGAAAAATACTAACTAGATTAAAATGGCTCAGTTTATTAAAAATAGTATTTATATTTTAACAATGAAACCTCATTTATTATCAACCCTGCTCCACAAATATGTGGTTAACCAATATAAAGTTATTTTGTAAAATCCAATTTGCACCTCAGAAGCACTTGTGTAAAAGTAAAAGAAAATAATACAAATGTAAAGAAAGAGGTCGAGTTTTAATGAATTTCTAGTATTACAAGTGTTACATACATTTCTGTTACATACTGTTAAGAATCTACTCAGAGTGAATAATTTGCAAAGGACTAACCTACTTTCAATGTTTCTATCACAATTGCTGCACAATAATAAACAATTTTCATATTTAAATAGTGCAAAATCACTCAATCGTTTGATATAGGTTTAATATTACACCAATGTACAGTTTCCGTTAGACTAAAGCCGAGTTTTACATACATATTCCTAGCACTTTGATTGCCAACAACGCAAAACGCCACGACCTGTTTGCCTTCTTCTCTCAATCTATTTGACATTAGTTTCAGTACCATTGCACCATAACCTTTTCTTCTATGTTGTTCGAGTGTATAGAGGTGTCCAAGTGCGCCCATTTCCTTGACAAAACACCAGGCTATAAGTTCGTTGTTATTGAATAGTCCATAACCAAGTTTGGCTTTTATTAGTAACTCGAAGTACCACACCGAAGATGGGTAGCGATGTGGCCAAACATCATCTACTAGTTTTACATACTCCATAGGTAACAACTTGAATGTAAACCCTGGTGGTAATCTGAAAATTGAAATAAAAAGTAATAAATATAGTTTACAGTTAAAAACACGCTTGAATAAGATAATCTCATGAAATTATTGTAAAAATTATGTCACCGATCCTTAAAAAGTTAGAATTAAATCTCTCTGTTGAAAGTGGTTTTAATCCTGTCTAAAAGAGTCAGTTACGTATACACATAATATAATAAAGCTAATAAAAGCATGTTAAAAAGCAAGTTCATCACAATTAAATTTTAATTGAAATTTGAATTAAGAGTCTCTAGAAAGAGTCTTATTATAATATAATACATATAATGTTTGTAAATAACAAATAGTATCGCTTCAAACGCTAAACGCATCAAACTTCAAATTGAATGAAGCGATTTGATTGGTTCTTTACAAACACATTCCTCACTACACATTCTCGCACATTATTGGTGGAGAAACACCCTTCTCAGGAAAAGGGAAGTTAAAAATAGTAATTGCATCCTACTAATATTATAAATTCGAAAGTTTGTGAGGATGTGTATGTGTGTGTTTGTTACTCTTTCACGAAAATACTACTGAACCGATTACAATGAAATTTAGCACACATATAGATTATAGAGGGTAACTTGGATTAACACATAGGATAGGTTTTATCCCGGAATCCCACGGGACCGGGAACTATGCGGGTTTTTCTTTGAAAACGCGGGCGAAGCCGCGGGCGGAAAGCTAGTATTATATAGTCAAGTAAAAAATATAATCTTTTTATCTACCTATGAGTAAATTGCATGCGCATACATCATAAATTCTTTGACTTTCCTTATAATTATTTTCAGATATCCTTCATAATATCACAATATAGATAAAGAATGTAATTTTAATTTTATTGCCTTAGGTATAATTATGCACTTTATTTTATGATTAAATGTTTTATACATAACAATGCAATTTATTTAGTGATAATATAATGCTAGACTTATATAATACCCTGATATGATATCAAAGTTATGTCAATAGTATTTTAAACTCTTTAAACTGTAAAGATAAACTACGATAACATGGCGCGCCCCTCCAAATTACTGTTTCAATGTGTGTAGTGACATCCTTACGAAGGAGTTTGTATGTAGTTGTACGTATTCGTCTTTAGTACTTTAGTAGCAGGCCGGCAGCGGTCTGAGACAGTCAAGTTATTAATTCTACGTCGCTCAGTAATACGAAAGTACTGATTGCAAAACAAGTTAGTAATGGAAAATTCAAGAAAAAAAATGATGCGGAGTCAGGTAATTTTGTTTGTGAAATAAGTTTATGTAATGTTTTGATTGACTTTTATGTCTATTAATTAATTATTGTAAAATCTTTTCTATATATTTTAGGCACGAGAAGTGATAGCTACAGTATACCAACATAATATGTTCTTCCTCGTACTTCATATTATGAAGTACGAGGCTGAAAATGGAGTGGAGCGCTTGACAGACGCTAGATGGAGAACTTCAAGAGCTGTGGGGGTTAGTGAAAGGACTGTAACAAGAATTCTCAAAGAAAAAGCAAAATGTGATGCAACTGGCACACAAATGAGTTCACCGCGTAAAAACAAAAATCCTCGCAAACGTTTAAAGCGTAACATTGATGAATTTGACAAGGGAGTAATAAGGTGTACTGTTAGTAACTTTCATAGAGAGTATAAACAATATCCAACATTAAAAGCTCTGAAAAGGGTGCTTACTGAAAAGATAAATTTTGATGGATGTTTGGAGACATTACGGCGTATACTTCTTGATTTAGGTTATGAGTGGAAAACTACTGAAGACAATCGTCAAGCACTACAACACACAACACTTGCAGACATGTGGAGGAGACTGAATCCAAATACTGGAAAAACTACGACGACGAGCAAGAATTTATTATTCACGTAGGAGAATCCGATTCTGAAAATGACACATCAAGCTTCTATGACAGTGATGAAGAAAATTTTAGTTCCAGTGCCAATAGAGATCAATAAGATTTAAGTTTGTTTGATTTATGTTTTATTAAATAAATAAATAAATAATAAATAATAAATAAAATATCCTTTATTGAATTATTATGTAGATTAATGGACGACTAAGATCCGTTACACGTCCGTTACGTTCTACCTTTGTAGCAAAATAATTTGTACATTGTTCCAAAATATTGCCGAAGAATGTGTCTCTACAGATAGTTTCCGTCTATCAATAAATTTTCATAAAATATCATAATACTAGATGATATGTTGGTTCCAATTAAATAGTTAATAATTCCAAATGAAATAGCGTGAAGCCATAAAATACAGCTTTCATTCACTCACACAGCTATTTGTTCTAATTTCGTAAATCGTGGTAAAACGTTACATAGGTAACATAACAGGGTCAAACTTTATCAGGTTAATTATATTAATATATTCCTACACATTATTTTTAATAGTACAAGAGTAATAGGTGATCCCGGGACCCTATGGGAAAAGGTAAATGTCACTTTGGCCTATATGCATATTTTCATAACAACACTTTTATAATGTGGTCATAACTTTATACACTAAGGCCCTATTCAGTGCGACGCGGACCGTCCGCACGCGGACTAGGTTTTGCGTCCGTCGCGGATGAATTTGTCGTTCAGTGCGATGCGGATCGTTATCGAGAGTGGTACAGTGTCATGGATAAAACTTTGAATTTGGCACCGAGCACTGAACAAATACATTAGAACCAAGCACCGTCGCCGCGCCGCAGCAAGCAAGCAAGCCGCGCCGCTCCTCCGCGCCGCGGACATCCGCGGCGCGGAGCGATTTCGACCGCGCGCGGATAGCTCTCCGCGACGCAGAGAGCACCGCGTCGCTCTGAACGCGCTGGTTTCATACATTTTACCGTCCGTCGCGGACGTCCGCGTAGGTCATCCGCGTCGCACTGAATAGGGCCTTACTAGCTTACCACCCGCGGCTTCGCCCGCTTTGTCTCAAACCTAATAAATTATACACTAAAGCCTTCCTATTGAATCACTCTCTGTATTTAAAAAAAAACCGCATCAAAATCCGTTCCGTAGTATTAAAGATTTAAGCATACAAAGGGACATAGGGACATAGGGACAGAAAAAGCGACTTTGTTTTATGTAGTGATGATGATGAAGGACCGGCGACAATACAATTATGTCACGAGTTAATATTCTTAAAAATACATTCTATACTTTTATTTGATTCCATAATTATTATAGCGTGTTTTTTAGTTTTTTAAACTTTATCATTATTATTAGTGATGTAACGATACATGATTTTGCCGATACGATACCGATACCGATATTTGTAATAAAATATCGGCGATACCGATACCGATATCGATGGCTTGGTAGAAAAATAAATAGTGAATTATGCATAAAAGTTACCAACATTTAACAGAGACTCAACTGTAAATCGTATTCTTTAAAATAACAATGCCAAATCAAAAAACAACCAATCCACCCGAAAACCATTTCTTTTAGTATTATTATTTTGCAAAGTCAGTTAAACTTTAAGTTATACACATACAATCAGTACATAATAAAAGTTTACTATTGGTAGAGTTTTTTCAGAAAACAAAGTGCGCACGCGCGGGCGGCCTCCCGCATCGTTCATTGGGCGCGGTTTTTTGAATTGTTTGATATCGGTATCGGTTGTTTTATAATCGGCGATACCGATATATCGGCTTGCCGATTATATCGGCCGATATATCGGTATCGGTATCGGTATCGTTACATCCCTAATTATTATAGTTTTAGTAATTTATTCTATACTTATATTATAAAGCTGAAGAGTTTGTTTGTTTGAACGCGTTAATCTACTATCTACGGAACTACTGGTCCGACTTGAAAAATTCTTTCGGTGTTAGATAGTCCATTCATCGAGGAAGGCTGGCTATTAATCATCACGCTAAGAGCAACAGGAGCGCACGGAGCGGAGCCACGCGGGTGAAACCGCGGGGCGCAGCTAGTAATATATTACTTACGTGATATCATAGATTGGTGCATTGTTTTCTAAATAAAAAGTTTCAGTTGATGTAATACTGGTAAATTCAAAATTTTTTTCACTCTGTATTGCGAACAAGACATTTATTATGTGTTGTGGTGCAAATGGTATTTCCAAAGATTGTTTCCAGTTTATAAGTTTTGTTTCTTTAAGAGCTTTTATGAGCTCACTCGTATCGTCTTTTGGGGATTGAATAATAACTTCATAGAATTCAGCCTGTAAAATAAATATTAAATACAAGCTTCCGCCCGCGACTCCGTCCGCGCGGAAAAATTAAGAAAAATTAATTAATATTATTTTTTTTTCTACCTATTTTTCCGGGATAAAAAGTATCCTATTTTATGCCCGGGATAGTAAGGTATAATTATACCAAGTTTCATTGAAATCGAACCGTTAGTTTTCACGTGATGCCTGAACATACAGACAGACAGACAGACAGACAGACAGACAAAAATTTTTTTAATTACATATTTGGGTTTGGTATCGATCCAGTAACACCCTCTGCTATTTATTTTTTCAATATTTTTAATGTACAGAATTGACCTTTCTACAGATTTATTATATGTATAGATAATATTATTTTTTTTTCTACCTATTTTTCCGGGATAAAAAGTATCCTATTTTATGCCCGGGATAGTAAGGTATAATTATACCAAGTTTCATTGAAATCGAACCGTTAGTTTTCACGTGATGCCTGAACATACAGACAGACAGACAGACAGACAGACAGACAGACAGACAGACAGACAAAAATTTTTTTAATTACATATTTGGGTTTGGTATCGATCCAGTAACACCCTCTGCTATTTATTTTTTCAATATTTTTAATGTACAGAATTGACCTTTCTACAGATTTATTATATGTATAGATAATATTATTTTTTTTTCTACCTATTTTTCCGGGATAAAAAGTATCCTATTTTATGCCCGGGATAGTAAGGTATAATTATACCAAGTTTCATTGAAATCGAACCGTTAGTTTTCACGTGATGCCTGAACATACAGACAGACAGACAGACAGACAGACAGACAGACAAAAATTTTTTTAATTACATATTTGGGTTTGGTATCGATCCAGTAACACCCTCTGCTATTTATTTTTTCAATATTTTTAATGTACAGAATTGACCTTTCTACAGATTTATTATATGTATAGATATCAGAATCTACAATACGTACCTATTTAACAGTTCAGCCCGTAAGTTGTAATAATAATTTAAAATATTCAATTCTCTTTATTCAGATATATTTTTAAGTCAAATTATGATAAAAAGATAAGATTGTCAAATGTCAGTGAATCTTGAAACACAAATTTAACTGCGCCTATATGTTAAATAGACAACAATACTTTGGTAAGCAATTTGGCTCTTTCGATTGATCAGGCGCAGGAGATTTAACCTTGATCTAGTTATTTGACAAGTTGCGAAGAATCTATTTCCATCAGAATCATTTTATATCTGCTAAAATTTAAAACGCTACGAAACAAGCAATAAAATCTACATAATCAGATCACAAGATAATTTTGGAATGAATTATTAGATTTATTACTCACTTTTTTGTTAATGCCTACAAAACCATTCGACAAATCACCATAAGGACAGTACACTTTAAATCCATATTCGACACCGTTTTTAAGAATGCATAATTCAATATCAAGAGTAGTATACCCTGATATTCCTCGAGGCCATAATTTTTTAAACTCGTTCATGAGATCTCTCCAACTTTCCACAGGCAAAAATATAAGCGGGTCTTCGTACATGGCAACAACCAGAACACAAGGAATTTGATTTAAAATATTATCACAGTCTGTACGCGTCCACGGCCGGTCAATACTCACTGCATTACTGTTTCCCTTCTCATGTATCAAGCTTGACAAGATAAATGAATCATCAGTTGTTTGAATTACGTGCTGAATAACTGTTGTTATCATTATAGTAGATGGATTTATAAATATAAAAAGCTATATACAACGAGACAAAGAGTATATTTTTAACTAATTTACAAAGGCTATTTCGTTATTAAAATATGTATATTGATTTATTGCAGGATTGCACTTTATTGCAATTCAATGTCATAAATCATAGATATAATATCAAACGAAGCTTAATAGTTGTGTTTAAAATAGCGATAAGATTCTTTATCCTTATCAAATCAGCCTGATGATAATCGCTGCAAGCGTGGATTGAAGGGAATAATCAGCTACGTGTTTAAATAAAGTTTGTTTTTCTTATAGTATATTTCAAAGAGGCTGGTAATAAATGAAACAAACATTTAACATTTAAAAACAATTTTATTTAGGTGTTATCAGTACCCAGCTGACATTTCCAAAGTATTGGAAGCCTAACTTCTTGAAGAGTTTTTGGGGTTTCACATTATCTACCAGAGTATAGGAAAGAATATCGTTGTTAACTTTCAACTGATCGTTAATAGCATATTTTGTCACGACTTCAGCATAACCTTTTCGCCTGTGTTGCTCAAGGCAATACAGGTGGGTGAGGGCTCCTTCAGATCCCACTGTTATCCAGGCTAATGGTTCATTGCTTGTAGAATATAGGACATAGGTGAGACCATTCTTCATCAATACCTCGAAGTATTTCCTAGACCAAGAACCCGTATATGTCCAGGTTTTGTCAATCAAGTCTATGTGCTCTGGCGTAAGTGGTCCGACATAAGTATCGGGTGGACAGCTGTAACATGGGAAAGTGTTAATTTAAATAATATAACTAGCTGCGCTCCGTGGTTTCAACCGTGAAGCTCCGCTCCTGTTGGTCTGAGCGTGATGATATATAGCCCTCCTCGACGGCTATCTAACACCGAAAAAATTTTTCAAATCGGACCAGTAGTTCCTGAGATTAGCGCGTTCACACAAACTCTTTAGCTTTATAATATTAGTATAGATTATGACTGAAAGTATGTGCTCTTGTAGGTCATCTCGTGTTCCAGTTTTATTGTCCGAGACTAATGTCAATTGTTTATTTGTTTAATTACGTTGGTTATTATTAGATATGATAATGCAATTTAGGTTATCCAGTACGAAAGGCAAAATGATGCATCAATTTACATTTAAAAGCAAGGAAAATTTACATTGTTGCAAGTATTTTTCGGTAATTCCTAATAGCCATGATGACATGAGGAAAATTAAGAAATATGTGTAACATAGAAATTACCTCAGGTTTTCGAATGGCGCGCTTTGTTTATCTAAATAATACGTGTTGGCTTTCTCATCAAATTTGAATTCCAAATTGAAATGAGCACTTATTCTTTTTGTACATTCGATAACTTCATCGGAAGCTGATTGAACTAATAGTGGTTTATTCCAATCTATCAATTTCGTCGTCAAAAAACTTTCTTCTATGATAGAAATGTCATCCAGTGGAAGGATCATAATTTGCCGAAATTCCTCCTGTAATAAAAAAAAGATATATATCTAAATAGTTTCTAATCCTTTGTGGGGAGGTAAAGCATCTTTTAAGACAATAATTTCATCGCTGTGTAACTGTTAGTTGTTAACGGCTTTGAATGTTTTGGTATGGTTCGGAGATTAATTTTTAATATGAAAGTAAAAAGATTAATTTATTAAAAACTAGCAAACCAGGCGAACTCCGTTTCGCTACCAGAGACACCTTTTCTTTGCTATAAACCTCACGGAGCCCGAGACCTTCCAAAGAATGTAAAACCGTGGAAATCGGTTCGTGCATTCTGGAGTTATTGCGTCAGGAAGGAAAACCCGACTTATTTTTACATAGTAGATTAGCATATTTGTAAATGGAGAGGGTAATCGCCTAGTTATTACTCATAAATTAAAAATTTCACTCAATCCCAGTGATAAACCGGAATAACTAAAAAAAGTTAGCCTTAATCTCCCCGAATTAATGTGGCTTTCTCTCTATAAGCTCGCTTATCCAACGAACTCGAAACTTTACTAAGTACTTATTCTTATAGCATTAGAATAGTTTGTTGAACAATACCTTATCTGAAATCGCAATAATACCATTGGCCAGTTCGCCGAATGGGCAATAGATTTTTAACTGCAGGTACGAGAGGATCCCGGGGTATTTCAGCTGAGTGTTCATTAGAGTATGGGCTATCAGATGTCGGGGCCAATTCTCTGTATATGCATCCCTCAATTGATTCCAAGCGGAATGTGGAATTTCGACAAACGGTTCCATTCTGAAAGCGTCTATTAACATTCATTTAATATTTTAATTAAAAATTAATTATTTACACTCATAATTTATACCAACCTCTCCACCCTAAATCAGGACATGGAATATTCAATATACCTTTATCACACTTTCATTAATTTATAGAAAATTATGCACTGTATTATATTTGATTTTGACATTGAAATTCACGATAAGATACAATTTGTCATTACAACATTAAAGTCACAACGTGATTGGAATACGAGTTTTATTTATAAATAGTAGTAAAAACTCCTTCAACTGATAGAAACCTTTTTTCGTTGTCTGCGAGATTGAGGTAATTGTTGAAAGAAGTTGACCGATAAACTCACGCCTGCAGATAATATTACTAATATAATTAACGTTATACAAAATAACGAAAGAGGTAATGTTTAATGGCGTGTTATCGTATAATGTACCTTGTTCTTAAGATATAGAGTATACTTTGCAAATTGTGTATCTGCTCTACATAATATGACATTTCTTTTAAATTCCCAAAATGAAAGTGCATTATGCACAAACGAAACAGTTCTTCATTTCTTCGTTAGATGGCGCTATTAAAATACCATTAAAAGTTAAAAGCTCTACACAATCTATTTTAATTTAAAGAGGTATTATTTAAATTCACCTGTGAATAAAGTATAATATATTTATTGCTCCAGTTTGTTTAATTAATGCCAAGAAGGACTAAGGAAACCATGATAATTTAATGAGATTTAATCCAATTACTTTTATATTATAAGGACAGATCGTAAACTTAAATGCTTAGTTTTCTCATGATTTCCATTTTCAGGAATGGATTTTCCCCTAATTTTTTAAAACGCCATCTAGTTCGCAACACTGGAACTACTACGAAACGAAATAATTGGTTCATATCGAAGTTTTAAGCGACAATTGACATTGGGTAACAGTTGCCTCTTGTCATGTTTGTGTTTAATGTCATTTAGTAGGGGAGCCCAGGATGCTAAATGTGGATTTACTCGAGCGTCACGGGAACCTATTAGAATTGGTAGATTAGACCATAGCGAGAAAAAAAGGTCCTATAATGTTTTCACTTTTAGCGGTGGGGAAGGGTTTTTTGATTTTTTTTAATTTAAAAAAGAAAAAAATTGGCTTGGAAATACTCAAGCGCGTTAGATATTGATATTTTGCATGCTCCAGGACGTCACTGAAAAAAAGTATACGTTAATCTGACGATTTAAGTGGCGATTTAATCGCTATGAAGAAAGGGTAAAAAATTAAAGTAATATTATTCGAGCGCGTCAGATTAATATATGGGGGGGGGTTAATTACAATAAAAGAAGTCCCCATTTCGCTAATCTGACGATTCGAGCTCAACCTTAGGGAATTATGGATTATTCAAATTTTCCAGCGGGGCCCCTGAGCGCACCCACCAACCATAACTGCTCATATTGACTAGAGGTACTAATGAATAGCTAAGGTACCGTCCCTTATAGTAATCTGACGCGCTCGAGTAAATCCCAAAATCCCCTCTTGGGCTCCCCTACTAATTGTTCACCACATTTAGAGGCACCTAGTACAAGAGGCATTGTCAATACGGTTTAATACACAATGAATACACATTTAGTTCTTGTTTTCTCTGCAATCACAACATGAGAATATTATGATTGCAATTTAACACAATATCCGATACGAAATGTGGATGTATTTTTATAATTTTACTAGCGTTCCTAAATAATAAAACCAAAAATCTAATGGAAGGAAAGTAATATACCTAAATAATTATAATATACTTATGTACATGGGTTGATCCAAAAGTAATGATAATCTATATTAAACAAGATCATTACAGCTGTTAAAATAATTATGTATTTCTCTAGATAGTCTTCTAACTAGAAAGTGTACTTCAATATTTTTTTTCCTAAACTTAAAAAAAAAGACGGGTTGCACTCCGGGAGTGCCGGCAGAAGTGAAAACTTGATTATTAATGTTCAGCATGTTTGATATTTTGGAATAGTATCCGTCTTACGCATGGAATATAAGGGCTAAAAAAAAAAAAAATCCGTCTTACGCTTTTTCGATCAGGCCACGTGTCCTGACGCGAGTTTAAGATTTTATACCCAACGCCGCTAAAGAAGTTTTCACTTCAAAAACTGACTTCATTCACAAAAACCCCTCCACGCGGCCATCACTTCGCTGTCGTCTTAAAATTTATGCTAAGAAAGTGTTTCTTGTGCCGAGGAAAGAGATAAAAGTAACTAAGAGCTAGATCTAACAAATAGGGTAGGTGTTCAAGCATTTCGAATGCCGATTTTTTAATGGCAGCTATCGCAACTGACGCTTTGTGATCTGGTGCGTTGTCTTGGTGAAACAGCGTTCAGGTCCGCAGTTTGCCATGTCTCTTTTGCTTACTAATCTACCGAATCTTTTAATTTGGTCTGTGTAGTAAGAGCCCAATAAAGTGGCTACCTCGTTAAAATATTCCACCATAATTATTCCTTCAGCGTCCCAAAAAACTACCGCTTTAATCTATCCCACTGATTTTCACTTTGAATTTCTTCATCGTCACTTTGGAAGCTCGCATTCAGGCCATTGATTGTTTTTTGGTTTCAGCATAAACATGGTGAACCCAAGTAACGTCCATGATCACAAAACGTGACAAAAAATTATCCTGATATCATTAAAAATTTAGAAATTCACCCTCTACATGTCGAATCGTTGTTTCTTCTTTTCGTCGGGAAACATTCTGGCACGCACGGTTTACATTTAAATTAATGTAAATACTTGTAAACGTGGTCTGTTGATATGATTTTTTTGTGATAACTTAGTGAGTACATCAGCAAGCAAAAAACATTTATTTTATATTTTTATGTGCACAGGAAATACCCAATTATCATTACTTTTGGATTAACCTAGTATGTTCTAATTTTACTTCATTATACGCATACGAATAGTTTCTGGGCCCTTATTCATGTTCCCGCTTAATTAACATTTTATAAAAGCGAATACTTAAGAATCTTTGGGACTACACATGTTCATACGGATTTCATTTATTTTACATACTCTACACTTATATTACAAGAAAAGATTTGGATTTTTGTATGTAAAGCATTAATCAAAAACTACATAGATTTTAAAAATTCCACGTCACAGCTACATCTTTACCACAATTCACGAATAACAGGTTAGAGAAGCATGTTGCGGAGTATATAACGGCATACTGACAAGTTCTCGTCAGAGGAGCGACAACATTTTAACAGATTTCGGCAACATTCTTGCCCATCATAAACAAGTATAATGATCAACTGTTACTTTATTAATGGACTAATTTTTATTCGGTTATGCGCATAAACCTAAAATCCTTTCAATGCCAAATTACGCTTTTAAATACATATTTTTATCACATGGTGTTTCATACAAAAAAGTGACGACTTATATAAAATCTATTATAGATAAGGTAAAGAGTGAATATGCTCAACTAAAGAAAAACATCCAACATATTTTAATGGGGTTATACATTGTGACGTGAATAAGAGCCCAAATAGGGTATCTCTACATTTGATAATAAATTATTCAACATGATAACAAAAAGCTAAAAAAATATTCGGATAAACGTAAATGTATAACGATTCCCCAGATCATTCTGTATCTACGATACACACCTGAGGGCTTGATATACATTACTGCGAAACGTGGTCCAATTAGCAAATAACGAGACTCCGTGACTATCCTTGCATTTAAATGTGCTTTTATAGAAATAATTATTATAGTCCGAGGGCCTATGTTAATTTTTAGCCTCGCTAGTTATTCAAAAAGTTGGGTTGTTAGGTGATGTATGAGTACAATTATATGACTAGATGCTCGACCCTGTTTTACTGGGGATGAAAATAAATTATAATTTATAATATACCTAACATAGTATAGACTATAGATTGTTATACTTGATATTATAAAGCTGAAGAGTTTGTTTGTTTGAGTGCGCTAATCTAAGGAATTACTGGTCTGATTTGAAAAATTCTTTCGGTGTTAGATAGCCCATTTATCGAGGAAGACTATCACGCTAAATCCAACAGGAGCGGAGCACTGCGGGTAAAAGCGAGGGGTACAGCTAGTATGTATTAAATATTAATATAACTCAGCAATAATGTAGCTTTATATTGAGATAATTTATGGATAATTTTAAAGATTGATTAGTATTTACTTCATATATGTATACCTAATCAGAAACAAAACAATAAAATCTTTGCTCTATATTTACTCTATATAATATTTAGGGTAATTCCATATACCTATTATATTGTAAAACCTGATAAACATATTTGTGTGTAAAAATGTAAAGGTTCGGTCCAGGACCGCGGAAGACGATACTTTGATTTCAATTTTAACTATATTCAAGAGATGTCCCCAATATTGTCAAAGTTCTTTGTATATTAAATTTAGATCCTTATACTTACTTTATAGTTGATTTTCCCAAGCCGTAGTAGAATATAATATTCCTCTTTGAAACTTATTTCAACCGACTTCAAAAAGGATAAGCTTTTCAATTTGTACTGTATTTTTTTTGTTTTGAGTTTGTTATATTATCAGAACTTTCGACTGAATAAGCCGATTTTGATGATTATTTTATATTAGAAAGTTGTTGCCTTCCGTGTAGTAGTAGAAATTTGTCTATCTGACAGTTTGAAGGCGGTTCAGTTTTTTGTTAAAAATAACTATTTAGTCATAAGAACTTTCCCTTTAATAAAATACATGTTTCAAAATACAATGTTGATTGATATTGATGAGATCGGGAGACTCTCCCCGTGACCACGCTCATTGCAGTGTGCAAAACGTCGGGAAAATAATAAAATGAATAAATCGCGTTTAAAATCCGTTAAAATTCGTAATTTCTACTCGCGTAAAATCAAACACTAGAAAATACTATGACTCACTTAGTACCTAGTTATAGTGATGATTGCTTAAAGAAAAAGTCCTCTATTATGAATTTATGACATCGCAAAAGCACTTGGGATCTAGTGGGGCTCAACTAAAATCATTGCTTTATCTGCCTGGACAGTTATTTTTCATAGAATTCCCTTTGATGGAATGAGGTCAACGGAGCATTTCTGTGAAGGGTCAGTTATTTTAACGTTTGTTGGTGTATTGAAGTAGTAACTGATTGACTGTATAATTTACTATTGAACAAATGGAATCAAAGTTTTTAAGCTTTGCGCATATTGTACACGGAATTTAAATGAGGAGTAAAATTATAGATTTACTTATACAAAAGCTATAAAGCCATAATTCCTATTAGTTTATAGGTGCTAAATACGACTCTACCTTGTATAAAATATAAGAATAAATACTACCTAATATAATTTATGTTGAATGTCGATGGGTCAATGGCAAAATGAAGCAAATAAAATTAGATTTTAAACATTATGGCGACAATACATCAAAATATATTTATGAATTTTTGAGTTATGTAAGTTCAATAAAGGTTTATTTTATTTTCTGTCTTTTCATTTGAACCCAGTCTGATCATAATTGCTATTCGAAATATCTTGCATCTTTTGAAATTCCATAATAAAGTCATTAACTTTAAAGTGAGATAACTACATAATCTCTGTGACATAATCCTAACATTTATCACCGTAATCACGTTTTATAGGAATTTGTCTTAGACGTGCCGTGACGTATAGTTTTCTTGAAAGGTCAGAGGATAGGGATGCGACCTCCACAACCTCTGCAAGGAAAATGGATACCGTTTAATCAAACCTATTAGGAAAGCACTTCGAAAGGGTTAAATTACGACGTGTTTACATAAGATGAACATTTTGGTTAAGGATAGATATTCGATACCTATCTGAACTTGTTTGGAAATAATATGTCACCCAAATCAATTTATTTAGGTAAATTAAAGATTTCACATACATGCTTTTGGCAAATTTATTGTGTTATAATTAAAAAGCATACACGCATAGAGCGTACAATATTATACAAAGTACCTTATTAATGTAATGGTGCAATTTCCTGCACTATCTATACAATACACATGAGCCGATTAACCATGCCCAGAGTGACGCTACAGCTATTAGTAAGTAAGATTTATTATTATTTGTAGTTTGAGAACTACTGATATTATAAGCTAAGAAAAAAGAAACGTGGACTCCCGAGCGATACCAGATGCTTAATCCATACTAATATTATAAATGCGAAAGTAACTCTGTCTGTCTGTCTGTTACTCAATCACGCCTAAAGTACTGAACCAATTTTCATGAAATTTGGTATGGAGATATTTTGATACCCGAGAAAGGACATAGGCTACTTTTTATCCCGGGAAAATGACGCAATCCCGGAAATCCCACGGGAACGGGAACTATGCGGGTTTTTCTTTGACTGCGCGGGCGAAGCCGCGGGCGGAAACCTAGTGATAAATAAATAAAACAGTAAGTATACCTATTAAAAAAAAACCTATTACTTATCTCCGATAATAGGTATAGGTATCTCCGATAACATATACCTATTTAAATAGGAAGAATATACAAGAAAACATTATTCGATACATTTTTTTATGTTATTTCTAATTTACAAGAAGATTTAAATAAACAGGGAAACGTGTGTGTAATGCGATTCTAGCGATTGCTCCCTGAGTGTGTTTTCTTTTAATTTTACTACCTCGCTTGAGTCATTTGAATTAATCAAAAGACATTTTACATATAACGGCGCATTTATATCAAACGAGCGAATGCTCATTCTAACCATATTAAATTATTTTAGTGTAAACAGGCGTAGATTATTTCGTTGTTTTTAGTGCGTTGAAATGACTCTAATGCAATGTTCTAATATACCGAACAACGCTGAATACGAGTTTTAATTATTTACACTAAAAGATCACGAAAGAATGCTCTAGCTCTATGTTCGTTTGATGTAAATGCACCGTCACACGAGTAATAAAAAAAAATTCAACATGCACTAATTCTTAAAAAAAAAATAAGTTATATTATAATATTACTAGCTTTCCGCCCGCGGCTTCGCTCGCTTTGTCTAAAACATAATAAATTATATACTAAAACCTTCCTCTTGAATCACTCTATCTATTAAAAAAACCGCATCAAAATCCGTTGCGTAGTTTTAAAGATTTAAGCATACATAGGGACATAGGGACAGAGAAAGCGACTTTGTTTTATACTATGTAGTGATGATACAGAAGGGTAAGTAGAGAACATTAAAGATAAGTTTTCGCTTTTATACAATTACCATTTTTTGCATAGTTTTGAATATTTATCATCCATGTTTTCTGCTGTGAATTCTAGCTCTGAAAGCGAGTGCCACAGCCATAATATGTATTTTTTGTTATGCTGCTATTTTCGTTATAATTAAAGAATTTTCCTTGAAAATTAGTAAAAGTTTCCCTGTTTATACGAAACTTTATAAATATTCGAAGATGTTATTGTGAGAGGAGTCTATTTTAATATAGGAAAGTTTGTGGGGATGTCAGTATGTTTGCTATTCTTCCAAGAACAAAAAATACTGGACGGATTTGGTTGAAATTTTATAGTTATTTAGGTATCAAAATAAAAAACACAACATCACATGAGATATGGAAATACTTGATTTTGCAGCAGCTACTTTTAATATAAAACAGTCTTATATATTGAAACTAGCTTTCCGCCCGCGGCTTTCGCCCGCTTTGTCTAAAACTCATAAATTATATATAGGTACTAAAACATACCTTGAGAACCACTCTATCTATTACTTAAAAAAAAAGACGTGTGGCACTCGGGGACTGCCGCCGTAAAGCTATTGCATGCTATGCCTTCAAGCCACACCTCCGCGCCCGTCGGAGTGGGGAGCGTGAGGTTTTTCGTTACTAAATTTCTGGATTCGGTCCCCGCGCTCAAGGCCCGCGATAGAAGCTATGCAATAGCTTAAAAACCGCATCATAATCCGTTGCGTAGTTTAAAAGATTTAAGCATACATAGGGACATAGGGACAGAGAAAGCGACTTTGTTTTATACTATGTAGTGATGATATAATAGAGTTTTGTCTACAGATTTAAAATAATATAATAGAATGGTTGTGGGCGGGTTAGGTATGGCGTATAGTCCATTGTTATATATAAATACAATTCGCTATTGTTTCACTGATTGAAAATACTGTGTGATAAGCACTTGAAAGACAAAAATCTTTCGAGTGTCTGATCATATTATATAGGAGTACTAGGGGTCCGACCCGGCTTCGCCCGTGGTACCTACATGTTTAAACTATCCTATCTCTCAAGTTGGATAGAACTGCACATGGTGTGCGAATTTTATTATAATCAGTTAAGTGGTTTAGGAGTCCATTGAGGACAAACATTGTGACACGAGATAATGTATCGCAAATGCAAGAATAAAAATATATAACATTTATATTTCTATTTCTTAGACAAGTTTCCATAGATTCGTTTTTGTATTTTTGTTCTAGTTGGAATATATCTTATCATCATCATCTACGCACACCTATTTAACTGATCTATTTCATTATTTAGGCGTTCTGTAAAGTAAAAGTAAAAAACCGGCCAAGTGCGAGTCGGACTCGCGCACCGAGGGTTCCGTACATTGCTGTTTCTTTTGATTGCGTTGACATAGAAGTTTGATTTTGTTACAGCTTAAAGGTATTATAGACCTGAGTATTTGGTATGAATTTCAATTTAATACTTCTACGCGTTTATGAGGAAATGGGTAGTAAGTTTAAAATTATTAAAAAAAAAATATATTATGTGATGTAACTAAAAATTTATGGTTTTCGTAATTTTTCCTTTATCTAAGCTATAAGACGTTGCTTCGTACCAAATTTCAAGATTCTGAGTTCACGGGAAGCACCCTGTAGGTTTTGATTCCCTTGCAAGTGTCGAAAATTTGCGGCATAAACGGCTGTATCTTTTGATTGCGTTGGCTTAGAAGTTTGATTTTTTCACAGCTTCAAGGGACAGTAGACCTGAGTAATTGATATAAATTTCAGCTTCATACCTCCACGCGTTCCTGAGAAAAAGGGTCTTGACAGACGGACGGACGGACGGACGGACGGACGGACGGACGGACAGACGGACAACAAAGTGATCCTATAAGGGTTCCGTTTTTTCCTTTTGAGGTACGGAACCCTAAAAAGTAAAAAATATTTATTCAAAAATCAAGCATACAATCTCGTTGAACTTATTACAATAAGGCTGTTAACACAGTAAATATGTAGTATACTCTATACATCATTTGAACCAAGATGCCCACACTAGACTCGTGGCCTGTATTGTGAGCATCAATACAAAATATAAAGAAACAAACAAAACTAGACATGGATGTAAATGAAATGTCGATTTATTAATGTTTTAGGAATAAATTGCAATTCATATATTATTCTTTATGCTTTATTTTATTAGATAAAACTTAAATGAACAAAAAATAAATAAATATCAAAATAAAAATATAAATAAATAGATACTTTTTATATGTGTGTGTGCTGAATAAGAAATGCTTGGGGGTAAAACTTGTGAGTAAGAGCGTTAGATTAAAGACCTAATCAAATTTTCCGTTTGCTGAAAAGACAAAGAGAGTAACCATTTTTTAATAATTTTCTTGAACTTTGCGACACCACTCTGCCTAATAGAATGCAATGCCTGGTTGACGCGGTTATATATAAGCGGGTGTAGGAATTGACTAAATCGTTTGGCAAAGGAGGTAGTAACCTGAGGTAAAAGAATTTTATAAATTCTATTGTTGAGTTAGCTAAGTTAGCGTGATCACTTGAAGAGAGAATATTTTTATGGGTTAGTAATGCTACATTAAGAATAAATAATTTTCTGACGCTCAACAATCCAGTCTCCTTATAAAGCAAGTCAGTTGGGTAGCGGATAGGTAGATGCAGCATAACCTTTAACACAGCTCTTTGTGCTCTTTCCAGAACCAATAATTTGGAGGATCCACAACCACCCCAAATACAGATACAATAACTAATTATAGGTTCACATAAAGCTATATATATTCTCCTGAGTAACTCGTATTTAGCGACAGAGCGTAGGTGTTTCATGGGGTATATTAGTTTACGAACTCTTGCAGTTGTTGCATGTATGTATGTGGCCTTCAAAGTTTAACTTATCATCCAATATTACGCCCAGATATTTAATGGAATGCGCGTTACTGATTGAGTTATTACAATGGCATGGAGGAACTGGATGTGACAAGGAAGAAATATTGCACGAATGAAAAGACAGATCCGGAAGTGATGAAGGTTGTGAGGCTGCAGTTTTGTGAAAACATAGATAGGTATTTTGTTTTAGCGGCATTGAGAGTAACTAAATTGTTGTTTAACCAGTAAGCAATCTTTGACATTCCCTCTTTTGTTACGTCAAAGACTTTGTCCCAAGAAGTATCTTGAAAAATAATAGCTGTGTCATCCGCGTAGCAGATAATATCAGCATTTCTCAACCCAACGTGATACTCTGTGTATGGATAGATCGATATTTTCCTCACCACCTGGAATCGAACCCAAGATCACTCAGTTCCAACATTAATCATTAAACAAGGAGGTGATTACATACCAAAAATGTACACTCATTACCTCTACCCTTATAATATCTTTTCCGTTACTGAAATAAAAGCTCGATAAAGTAACATAACAACTTCCCAACTATTCCTTACATATTCTTCTTTCACATTTAGTTATCTTGTAAAAGGGAAAGTTCTCGCCAGTATAATCTATACATATAATAAATCTGTAGAAGGGTCAATTCTGTACATTGAAAATATTGAAAAAATAAATAGCAGGATCGATACCAAACCCAAATATGTGATTAAAAAAATTTTTGTCTGTCTGTCTGTATGTGCAGGCATCACGTGAAAACTAACGGTTCGATTTCGATGAAACTTGGTATAATTATACCTTATTATCCTGGACATAAAATTGGATACTTTTTATACTGGAAAAATACGTAGAAAAAAATAAATCTTAATATTAATCGAAATATTAAATTATCTCATAGGCCTAGCCGTATTTGGGTCCAATAGATATTTATAAGATGTCATTGTCAGAGTTACTCAAAATCCAAAACCATCCACGTGAAGACCGACATTTGCGCGGACGGAGTCGCGGGCGGAAGCTAGTAATAAATAATATTAAACTCTGACGGGTGTAACATTGACTGATCTTTTTACATTGTACCATTGATTCTCTTTTGTGTTCTTTCCCCAATTTTTATGGACGTTATTTCAGCACTATGTTTGTTATCGTCTTATGTTGGTTTTTCCGATAGCATTTTCGTATTTTTACATTTCTTTGTTTAGAGTCATTAAATAAAATGTATATTATCTATCGATACGTCGAAGCCAAAGTGTAAGTAATTAGATTTATATAGAATTACTAGCTGTGCCATGCGGTTTCACCCGCATTGCTCCGCTCCTGTTGGTCTGAGGGTGATAATATATAGCCTATAACCTTCCTCGATAAAATATGGGCTATCTAACACCGAAATAATTTTTCAAATCGGACCAATCCTGAGATTAGCGCATTCAAACAAACAAACAAACTCTTCAGTTTTATAATATTAGTAAAGATATACACGTATGATACCTACCTATACTAACAGTTCGAAAGTACCAATCCATATTAGATTTATGAATTATGTAAATATCTACTACGGATAAAACAAAAAGACATACAAGTTAGTATTTTCAGGTGTTTGATTTAAGATGATTATCATAGTCTGCTCGTCACCAAGTTCGCTATCAAGTGTTCCAGCCGACAGGATTAATAATGAATGAATAAAAGTATAGAACATTTGAAACAAATGTTGAAAGAATTAAATTCTTAGTACAGGATGAAATGAAGTTTTAAACTCGTCTCTTTTCCGCCAGGGATTACAAATAGCACTTATCTTAAAGTAAAATTAAATTCTATTTCTATTTTTTAAACAAAATTCTTCTATTTGTAAACCAAATTTAAACAAATCTCAAAACTAGATCAACGAATCAGACATTTTTGGCTCTAATCCGCCATGTTGGCATCAAGCTTCCCAAATTTATGGAAACAATTGAAATCGAAAATCAAATGTTTGTTCTAAATTTCAGTTAAATTTATTCGAAGCTGATCCTTGAATAATCATTGAATGCTTTTAATTCCCTTCATTTTTGTTATTCGTATATCGCTTGTATATCGTATTCGAATGATATATTGTAGCACGTATTTAATCTTTTTATACCTATTAATATAAAAAAAAATGTGTGCGTGTACTAGTGTACACACGTAAGAAGTGAAACTTCTATATGACCTTATTTAAAAAAAAATACTATATAAAACTTTACAGAAATACGTCGAATCACGCGTGGTAGGGATAAGAAAAAGATGGCGCGTTACGGAAAAATGTCACAAAAAAGTTACACTACATTTTTTTCCAACCCCGATAAAGAAGTTTCACTTCAAAAATATCCTATCTTATCCTATCCTCCTAATATTATAAATGCGAAAATCTTTCACGCAAATACTACTGAACCGATTACAATGAAATTTAACAACCATTTAGACGGTAACTTGGATTAACACATAGGATAGGTTTTATCCCGGAAATCCCACGGGAACGGGAACTATGCGGGTTTTTCTTTGAAAACGCGGGCGATGCTGCGGGCGGAAAGCTAGTGTTATATTACATGCTTGCAACTCAAAATCGCTCAACCGACTACATTTTTTTTCGTCAAAAAGCTACTTTACTAAAGAAAAGCAAAAATTGCAATTATAGCGTATCAATGTTATTCGGTAATCAATTAAGAAACTGTCGTTCTTCATCATCACTACATAGTATAAAACAAAGTCGCTTTCTCTGTCCCTATGTCCCTATGTCCCTTTGTACGCTTAAATCTTTGAAACTACGCAACGGAAATTGATGTGGTTTTTTTTAATAGATAGAGTGATTCAAGAGGAAGGTTTATATGTATAATAACATCCATTAAATAGTGGAGAAGTACTGTTATTTTTGAGGTTTCTAATGTGATGTCGTAAAAAATTACATTTTTTCCGCTTACATTGCAAACGCAGGCTGAACCCTACGAGTTTTATCAAAATAATGTACTAAGTATTATACACATTGAAAAGGTCTACAGAAAAGTCCGCGATGGTATATGTCTATCTCTTATGGATAACCCACGATAACTTTTTTTTGTCATTTACTTTTTACGACAAATAATGGCTAATTTTCGAAGCGATTTTTACCAACACAGCATTAATCCTTAACCAATTAAATACCTTGAATACATTGTTCATTTAATATAGATCTATATGGCTCATTACACCGTATGATTTAAGTGAATATTTTCGAAGATATTACAGATTTAAAAATTGCGTGACGTAGCGTTTGCGGCGGTACCGGCCGGCCGCCCGGCTATATATTTTATACTCGTGCGAAGCCGGAGCGGGCTGCTATGTTTTTATATACAAGGCAACGTTCACAGTTTTTCTGTAGTGTATTTAGTATCAGCATTGCACCCGTGCGAAGCCGGGGCGGGTCGCTAGTATAATACAAAAGAATAAATAGTAGGTATTACGTTTTAATCATCATCACTACATCCCTTTGTATGCTTAAATCTTTAAAATTACGCAACGGATTTTTTTTTTAATAGATAGAGTGATTCAAGAGGAAGGTTTTAGTATATAATTTATTAGGTTTTAGACAAAGCGGGCGAAGCCGCGGGCGGTAAGCTAGTACTCTATAATTTATTATGTAGCTGTAAAATCAATGAGGCACTACAGGATTACAATTGATATGAATATAAACACGAGTATATTATAATAAAATCTATGATTATTAACTGAGCTTTCATAAAATGTGCTAAAATTTCCTCTGAAACGTTATATGAAGTTTCTGCTCCAAATACCCGAAGCAGAGCGAAGTATCAAGGGTCTTAAAACTTAATTAATAAGTTATCAGTGACATTTTGTTAATAATAATGTTTCTTAGTTGTATAACATTTAGGTATTTTGATGTCTCTCTTTTTATAAACGTATATGTTTATGAGAAAAGTGTGATCTTAATGAAAAGGTTTAAAGGCCGCCTGTTTTCCCTATGCCTTTATGAAAGAATATTAACATATTTTCCCAAGGTTTCACCCGCATTGCTCCGCCTCTTTTAGTCTTAGCGTGATGATATATAGCCTATAGCCTTCCGTGATAAATGGGCTATCTAAGACCGAAAGAATTTTTCAAATCGGACCAGTAGTTAATGAGATTAGCGCGTTCAAACAAACAAACAAACAAACTCTTCAGCTTTATAATATTGTAATATACTATACATAATATAGTATATATTCGGAGTAACTGTCTTAGCAATGCTTTAATAAGAAATGCATTAAAAACGCTATAAAAAGCTCTGTATTCTACAGAAAATTCCAATAAAATCAATCGATAACAGTTCCGAGATGGTGATTCAGAATATAGGCTAATTATTGATGATTATAAATCTCCAACGTATTAGTGAAACAATTCCCGTTAAAAATACTTCAAGCCGTGTGTTGCCAATTGTTCTGTTGCGTCATCATTTTACGCGTTTACCATGTTGCCATAAATATAGTTTGACATTATGTATAAATAGCTGAGCAATGACTACGCATCAGTGCTTGAAGGGTCTGTTGTCTGCTCTAACAGATTATTGCTCTATGGACATATAAAAGGAATGTTATGTATTTGTTTATGTTGTTGTGTTTTGAATGCAATATTTTTAGTTTTAAGAAATAACATGTTGTTTGAAACGAAACTGTAATGAACAGATGCCACAACGATAAATGTTATTAGATTGAAATGAATATAAAGGTTATTTCAGTGCTCGTTGTCTGTATCTCTATCAAATTAATTAAAAAAAAAATAGAATGGCTACAAAGACATAACAATTGAGTTAATTTCAATAGCTATTTACCAAAGAAAATCTCTACTATTCAACATACAAAGCAAAAACCGTCTACTTCAACAATTACCTTTCTCAAAACCTTGTATGACAATGGATAAATCCATTACATATTTATTCGCCTTAACAATTACTGAAACCGTCAAGAAAATTTCAATAGATATCGCATCGTCGCGGCGATTATCCATTAAATAAATTTTTGTCATGATAAGGCGCGGGGCGGGCGGCGCCCGGCGCCGTTGGGACGCCCAGTCTCCGCCGATCTCTCGACCAGTTGTCACGCGCCGCTCCACATTCGTAGCTTCGCTAATTTTACACGCCACTTCTCTTCTACACTCCTCATACAGTTCAATAGTGTTTTGTGCTTAATCATCCAGTGTTCCATCCTCAAGCTCCGCCAAACCCAACCCTCCGTAAGTACACTCTCCAAGACAATTTTGAATCTTATTAACCATCTGACGTTACGGCCATTTTATAGGACGTCCAACCTTGAAACGTTCGTTTGTATTTTGGTCATCGTACCTATCATATGGTGGATTCTGAGCTGTCATTGATGTTACTATGACTGATGAAAATGTTTGACTCTTGGGCGTTGAGGGCGAGAGCCGTAAACGTATTACGAGCAGTCACTAATTTATGTCAAGGTAAACGAATTTGTTATTACAATTACGAATGTTTGGAAGATACAAACCTTGGGCGGTTAGAGAAAATCGCCAGGTATAAGAATAAAGTGAAATCTTATTTATATAATATGTTTAGCATTGATAATCGCTGCTTGAAAGCGAGTCTTTTGGTATGTTATCAAGAATTTCAGTCATCTGGTATGGGAGAGAGATTAATGTCTCATTCATTAAAACGTCATTATTACATTCGGAAATGGTATTTATATACCTACCTACCTATACATACATCCACTATATTGAAATATATTGAAGGCTAACATAACAACAAATTATAACAACTCAAATAATCTATTTCCTCAGGGAACAGTATTCATTTAATAATATACACATAGATAGAAAATAGACTTTCAGCAAATGAAGCACGCCCATGCATGTAATACCTTTAAATTTGTTTGAATATAAAAAAAATAACAATCTAGTAATTAATTAATATTTAACACGTATTTTTTTATATAAATGAATGTCATCTTTGAGAAACTAGTCTTAAATATTTTCCTTTGAGAGTTCGGTTCGGTATCTCAATAGAGAAACTTAATTAATATTAAAGAAATGCTTTTTAATTTAGTCCTAATTTGAGACAGCTGTGTCGGGCCTGAAAGATTAACCGTTGAAATTGTGAAGGAAAATCAATAATGTAATTTATTACGTATAAAAACAAATAAAAAATGGTTTTTCCTTATATGTCATATTTATGCGAATATATGGTGTAGAATTCCGAAAGATCTGACGACCTTAGAACCGCTCCTAAAACGAAACTTTCTATGAATCATACGAAATATATTCCAAAAACCCATTATATAATTGTATAAATGGAGTTTGATTCTGAAATTAAACCAATTCACTGTGTTTTCCATTAAATATGCTGAATTCATATAGGTACTTTTATATAGGTTATATTACTCCGTTATAAGTCATATTAGGGTGTTATTGGTATTTTATTTAAAAATTCCATTACGTATCTTATTGAAGTCATAAAACAGAGGATAGTGACGTCATCTATATCACAGATATAGTATATTTATAAATATTTAACCCATATGATTGGTTTAGAAATAACCTCCAGTAAAAGTTGTTCAGTATTTTAAATATTATGAAATCGTTCTCTATTAAAATTATACAAATAGAAGGTGGAATTTTCCTAGTTTCATAACGGAAATTTTATATGATTGAGGAATTAAGAATACCTACACTAATTGAACTTACAAATACCAAACATATATTTACACGTATAGTTAATTATTTTAAACATATGTAGAGTATGCGACTCTACAATATATATTTTTCAATTAATTATAAGACATATTTTACAAACGCCCTTTAAATAAAAAATAATATATTTTAACACATCTTTTGGTACATAACTGTGCTTGTACAATAAAACTAAATTATAACATTCGTGAGAAATATATCGTGTGAACTATTTTACAATGCTTTCTGAGCAATTGAAGTTCTTTTTATTTATTTAAAAGCAATTAATTTACACTGACTTAATTCAAAATGAATTAATTTTGATCTGTAAATGATGCAATTTAATGCCTTGATCAATTACCCGAATCAGTTTACGTATTCAGAAGTTATGAAAGCAAAAATACAATCAACTGAACATCTGATTATGGTTGTAAATCACCACTATAAGAATTAGGAACTAAAAAATAAACCCTAGGTTTAGAATACTAGATAATCCATTTACTTATAGACAATCGACTAGCAAAACGAAATCAGGGTAGCAATTTAGCATGGCATCTTCAAGAATTAATAATAGATATATCTAGTATATGCTACTAAACTATTTATTTGAAGATAATCGACTAGCAAATCAAAGCCAAAACAGGGCAGGCACAGGGCAACTTTAATTTATTTAATAAACCATTCTACCCAGGTCTAACGTTTTTATCTTACTAGATTAAGTTCACATTTCTAGACTAGAGCGAGAACACATACCTAGTCAATGATGCGCACGGAAATTGGCTGGCTCGCGTCGGTCGCACTTCCTACCATGGAAACATGGAGAATTTTCTGGAAACTACACGTGGAATTGGACTTTATATGGTTTTTGTTTAATTAGGAGGATTGTGTGTGTATTGTGTACAGCGTGTACATTATTATATGCAACGTACACTATGTACGTTGTATATACAAATTATAAAACAATGTCTGGTTATTTGTGCCATTTTAAATTCTAAATAATTGATTGTCTTTGATTTAATCATTTTTTATATTATGCAAAAAATATATAACGAGAAAAGTCAATATATTATATGTAGCTAAATATAGGTTATTTGTCAGCTACTTTTCTAAAAAATTTTCTGCATTTTGTCTAATTTAATTTTACTATCATCTCGAACATTCATAGTAAAATAGAAATTATCATCTATTCCATAACAATAGTTAATAGCTATTATTAATCACTAATGACTTTAATTATTCACTTTAGATTCAAAACAACAATCACGTAAGTCCATTTCACGGTATTTTGGATAATCCAATAATTATTGGAAACGCATCAACATTGTTTATGCGAAAGCACTAAACCAGTAAAAGTATTTTAAAAGAGAATTTCAGATAAATTCTCTATGAATTTTAAAACTTAAGTGCATCGTTTGGTGATAAACCTGCATTCGATGCACGTAGTATTTACGTGCGTTGTTTTGAAGTTTTAAAGTGCCTAACAGATGAATAAATCCGTATTTGTCTGTTAAATTTAGGGCCGATTTTTCAATCCATAGTTAAAACTTATCCGCCCAATAAAGTATTACACGATAATATTAAAATGTCACCCGTAAACTGTCAAAGACGGGCAAAGAATACATTTTTGAAATGGTAGTTTAATACGTTATTCGACGAATAAATATTAACCAAGGATTGAAAAATCAGCCCTTATAGAGATAGCAGATTCGTATAGAAACAAGGTAGGTAATCAGTCGAAAACAAAACAAATGCGACGATCTAGTATCAAGAACAATATGACCTCAGTTTATATAGGCTCTATCAATATACTCTATTATCATAACTGTATTTCGTCCAAACGATATAATTAATTTTAAAAAGTTTAATTTTAAAATAAAATACAAAAACATGATAACGTGTTCTGGGTATTGAAAAATGACATTGATCATTCGGTTAGAAATTCTACAAATTATCATGGGAATTTCTGAAAAAGCCTTTGCTGTTTTCTATGTATATAAAGTTCAATAATTTGCGTCTGTAAGTACGTGATATGTTTTTAATATCACATTCAAGATAAAAAAGACTCTATTATAGAATAGTTTTTTTATAAAATAAAATAATATAGAATAGCTTTTCATTATAAAACATTTTGTCTCATCTTTCTCTCAAGTATATTTTCCTTTCAATGAGGTATATTATATACATATCCACAGTTCGGTTTAATTATCCAAAAAGGATGCAATTTGGCTGAATGCCCTAAATCCCGGGGTAATTACCCACAAACGCTAAGAAACCGGGGATTTCGAGAGCACTACGTACAAGATGTTGGATTAAATCGTGAACTAAGACACTTCGACGCTAGTGTTTTATAATTCAATTTTAATAGGAAAAGAAATAATATAGACTAATAAAAGATAAATTTGATCATTATTATTTTTGATGATTTTGATTTAATTGTGGTGAATTATGGCTTGTACCCTCATAGAAATCCCGTGTCCCAGCAGTAGGAACGTAGGTATATGGGCTAGTGATGATGATGAATAAAAAATAATATTGAAGAAAATGAAAGTACGATTACTTATTTTTACCACTATCTTGCATAAAAAAGTATGCACAATAAAAGTTTTGATTGATCGTCCAATAATAATAATTTTATAATAAAAATGTGTGTGTGTAGGTTTACGATTATACAGAATATTGAAAATACGATCTCTTACACTATAATACATATTATATAAAAATGAAGGAATTTCCATATTAGCCACAGTACCTATTAATAATTTAAAAATTACAGCGCTGACTTCGAATAGAGAGAATAAATTCACATCATACACTTTATAATTTCATTCCGAAGTTATTATAGTTAAATGGGTTTATAACGTCGTTGTCATGAAAAATATATTAAATTTAACATGGATAAGCTATGCGAACGTAAGCTAAAAACTGACAAAAGAATTTGCATTTCATTACGATTTACATCTCCCTTGCGGGATTTTATGATTCTGTGCGTTTCTACTGTTGATTTGTAAAAACATTTATGAACTAGATAAGGGAATGTTTAATAGAAATAGCTTTGAGTAATAGTAATTCGTTCAGATGTAGGAATATATTGTTTGGTCTATACAATCTCGATTTGAATATAAAAGATAGTCTTATTATATCACTTGTAACTGAATTCTTCAGTTATTAGTACTGAAAGTATTTTAATGGTTTTTGGTTTGGATTAAGACAGAACGTCAGTTTTACCTAATTTGAAAATCTTCCTAGACTATATTACTGTCAATCTATCTAAACTAAATAACAGCTACACGGGTTTGAACTAGGGCAAGAAGATAGTATGCTATTAATATCTGTATATGATTTGTAGCTTTTGTAGTTCTGTTTACTTCTAACAATCCATACTAATATTATAAATGCGAAAGTAACTCTGTCTGTCTGTCTGTTACTCAATCACGCCTTAACTACTGAACCAATTTGCATGAAATTTAGTATAGAGATATTTTGATACACGAGAAAGGACATAGGATATGTTTTATCCCGGAAATCCCACGGGAACGGGAACTATGCGGGTTTTGCTTTGACTGCGCGGGCGATGCCGCGGGTGGAAAGCTAGTTCGAAATAAAAGAAAATGCATTGTGCTTTTAAATACACTCAATTATATATATATAAAAGTTTTGATAGTTATTAGAAATAACGCTAATTAAAATTGCCTAATTGCAAAGTGTTAACTAGATACGTTAAAATATATCTGATGTATAAAGCAATTAAAAATATTTTACAGTAAATTGTAAATCAGAACCGCAAGCCACAATCACGTCGACTTTGCAAATCAGTGTGATAATCCCGGCCCTTTCCCATCGGATTAGGGTACGGTTTTTATATTTACTGGAATATAAATAACATATTAGAATCACTTTTAGTATAATGGATATTTTTAATTTAAAAAATTGGCCAAGAACACCTAGACTACGTAGTTACGTATACTGTATAGTATATGTAAGTGCTAAAACTTACACAACGAAAAACAAACTATGAAACATAACATAGGAAAAGATACATAAAAACACATATAAATTTTAGTAATATTTAATCAATTATTATTATACGAATAACATGCTTTCCTCCTGGCTTCTCTCACGTAGCCTAAAAATTAACAAATTAATATACCTTCCTAGATCGTTATCTAGGAACACTTTCCATTTGTGAAAATATAATGAAAATCGTAGTAGGTAGTTGATTCTGATCAGCACGAACAGACACAGAACAGACAGATGATACAGAGTCAGTATATTGACGCTATGGTATAGTATATTGTTGGATATGTATGTCTAACTAATTAATTTGTTCCTTTACATATGCTAAGACTTAGCTTCTTGCCAGACATGATTCTATTTCATCGTGAAATTGACTTCTGGCTTAATCCGTATGCAAATTTCAAAATATGCCGAATAAACGATGCTATCTTTTGATTGCGTTGATTTAGAAATTTGATTATTCTAAAGCTTGAGGGTTGTTAATCAGCATTTGATAAATATTAATTTTACTTAATATTCGATTTTATCATTTTAAAATAATAAAACATTTGGTTCGCATGATACGCAATAACTGTGCCAAATTTATTCAAAATCAATAAAACTTGAAAGTGCTTTATAATCCTAATGTTATATGCTTGAAAATTAAAATTGTATCTAGATTTATGAATATTTATTACGCCGGAAATATTGAACGAATGGTTCAATACCGGATACGCCGGAAATATTTATCACAGAGGATTAACTGAATAAACAATTTTTTTACACCATCTGACACAATAAAGGTATATTTTATTCCAAACTAGCTGTACTCTTCTTGTACCGCTCCTGTTGGTCTTAGCGTGATGATATATAGCCTATAGCCTTCCTCGATAAATGGGCTATCTAACACCGAAATAAATTTTCAAATCAGACCAGTAGTTCCTGAGATTAGCGCGTTCAAACAAACAAACAAACTTTTCAGCTTTATAATATTAGTATAGATATTAGCATAGATTACCTATGGGTAATCTATGCTAATATCTATACCAATATCCAACCGATATTCTTAATATGCATGTTAAACTATGGTAACATAAAATTGTCAAACGTCTTTTCACAAGCTCTTACAAATTTTTTTTTCATTCATAAGTTTCCATACAATTGACTACCAATACATTGTAATAAGAAAGAAATTGTGATCATTGAAATAACACGTCTGGTAACCTAAATTACGTTCGACATCTGCTTTGAATGTAACTTTCTTGCGCAGATGGGTTGTGATTGAGTGCAGCCATTACTAACCTGTAACAGAAGCCGGGAAGGAAGCCACAAATCGGGGGAAAGGTTTATCTAAATGTTCTGTAGACCCTTTTAAAACCCTTTGCAAATCAATCAAGGTTAATCATAGATTGAGTAACATTATTTATGTTTTTTTCTAGTATAATATAAAATTAAGAAGAAGGTTCTATAATTATTTCTAATTGAAAAGAACGTCTTTGTACAGTGCAACAATTTATTTATCTGTAAAACAGATGTTTAATTAAGGGAAATCTATTTTTTCAGATATTTTTATTTCAGTTCTCTTTGAAATGGGAAAATATCCGAACAAAATATGTTCTACAGAATACTGATCTCTGTCTTGTTATAAAAACCTTCAAGATACGAAGGAATTCCAAACATTGTTTCATGTTATGCTTCTCATCTTTACATATTTCTCTTACAGAATACTATTCTACTATTAATTTTACTATCTAGTTTATTATGCATCCTATATATAGGTAAAATTATCTTCTGTTTTACTATAGTTAGTTAGGAAAAGTACAGACCAGTGCAATAAACAACAGCAATGACTTAGTCTAACATTACACTACGTACAAAATTGCTTACTTTACTAGTTGACAAAAATACGATCTCCCTGGACACGGGCAATAAAGTAGGTAGCCGGAATGTTGTATGCTAGAATGCAGTATGTTTAACAATGTGTTTTGGGAATTTGGTATTTTTAACTAGGTTAGTTTGAATTTCCCTCTATTTCGTATAATTATTATAGGACATACCTGTATAAATATTAATTTACATTTTGCGACGAAATTTGGACAAAAGATCACAAGGCATCTACACATTTTTTTTTTTGGCGTTACGTAATTAGATCCCTGAAGAACCGTGATACTGGTACAAAGCACAATTTTTTGTGTTATCATCACACGGTCTATGAAGATGAGTGACGTAGCACAGAGTGTCTGCTGACGAGATCTTTTCTTGTTAATATTCTATACTAGCTGTCCCGTTGTTCTGCCTTACTCATAAGAGTATGAAAAATAGATGATATCCGATTCTTAGACTTCCCCGATACACAAAATTTTATGAGAATCGGTCAAGCCGTTTCGGAGAACTTCAAATACAAAAACCGCGACTCTACATTTTTATGTATTAAATTATTTTACTAACAACATATATCTTCTTGTAAGTTGAACGTAATTAAAATGGTACTTTGTATTATTCTTTCTTATATTATAATAAAATATAGAATACGTATAAAAGAGTTTTTCAATTTAGAAATAATTCGAATCCCTGAGCGTAACATAAAGTTACAACAAAGCTTTTTAATTTACATAACCTGTTTAAAAATAGCATTATTCTTTCATATATTATTGCAATTTTAAATACAAACCTTTGTACAAGGAGAATCCTGTTAATATAGTGTTTCAGAAAACACAAAGCTGTAACGTGGTTTTTCATATATATTATCTACTATATACAATTTTATTATTTACATTGTCTTAGGTAGACACGTCTTATTTCTATCTATACTAATATTATAAAGTTGAAGAGTTTGTTTGTTTGTTTGAACGCGCTAATCTCAGGAACTACATGGTCCTATTTGAAAAATTCTTTCGGTGTTAGATAGCCCATTTATCGAGGAAGGCTATAGGCTATATATCACGGAAAGACCAACAGGAGCGGAGCCACGCGGATGAAACCGCGGGGCGCAGCTAGTATATATTATACTCTGAAAAGCATCTCGCTTGCTACAATGATACGAGCATGTTTTTATGAGCCCATTATAAGGAAAATAGAAGATATTTCTTTGTCGCTGTGCGGAATGATATCATTTGTTTTAAATGAGGACTATTCTTTCTTTAGGGTTTGTTTTTCTGAGAGTTATATGAAATATCAAATCGAATTGTTACTGTTTTCCTGTAGCTTCATACAAGTTTTCGAGGCGTTTCGTTGGGTTAAATTCCTTCTTATTTTTCCATTACGAAAGTGAGTTATGTTCCATGTATATTCGAACCGCTATATCAATTTGTGTGATTTAGAGAAGAGAAATAGAGATAAATAGAACCTGGAACAAATTCTTTCTGATCTACTTACCGCAAAATACTGCAACCGTAAATGTTACAAAAAGTGTTGCAGGTTAAGGTAGAACAAGAAGAAGAGGGTAAAGGTAGGACTTTGAATAAAAAAAAATGCTAGGTAGTGCCAAAATATATTTGTTAAAAAAGAATAACACAATTTAAAAACTAAAAGCCTTTACTTGTCTGAAAATTTCGACAAAGAATCGAACTTAGTCGTAGTACGAACTTAACGTTTCGTTAACGTGAAACTTCCTTTAGTTTTATCGAAACTAAAGGAAGTTTCAGTTAGTACTACTTGAAACGGCTATATTATATAAAATACGTGTAAATACAATCCATACTAATATTATAAATGCGAAAGTAACTCTGTCTGTCTGTCTGTTACTCAATCACGCCTTAACTACTGAACCAATTTGCATGAAATTTGGTATAGAGATATTTTGATACCCGAGAAAGGACATAGGATAGGTTTTATCCCGGAAATCCTACGGGAACGGGTTTTTCTTTGAAAACGCGGGCGAAGCCGCGGGCGGAAAGCTAGTAATAAGATAAAGTTCTGACACATGAGGCAAAAACTCCATGGCGTTAACAGAATAAGAGTATGAATATAAGTGAGAATTATATTATGCTAGTAAACATCTTCCACAAAACTAAGACCATGAGCTTTCCATGACCATGAGCTTCCTCAAACTGATCTCATTATAATATTACTTGTGCTAGTTGCAGGAAATAATTACCATGTGCGCTGATGCGCCGCATACTCCGATCTATATCTGTACTAAGTTTCATGCAAATACATCTATTTCCTAATAATATTAATGAATAGTACAGGAAATAACGTTAACATTGTGTCTAATACACATTTATACCTCATACTAGCCTTTTACCCGCAGATCCGCCCGCGTAGTCAAAGGAAAACTCGCAAAGTTCCCGCTCCAGTGGGATTTTTGGGAAAAAAACTACCTATGTGTTAATCCAAGTTACCCTTTGTGTGTGCCAAATGAAAAGCCGTTTTTTCGTGAAGGAATAACAATCATACAAACTGTCACATTTATAATATTAGTAGGATAGAGTAAGTAATATTTTTATTAAATAAAGTAATCTATGACAGTAAATATCTATCTACAATTTGAAAACAACTCTACAACCACTCACGAAGATAAATTTAATTAACGAAGCTAGTTTTTAGCCAGACCATTCGAAATTTCCGGGAATATCCGCCGATTTTTGGTGCAAACTGGGAAGGAAGTATCATTAAATTCTCTATTTATATTAACGTCCAAAACTTGTGTACTTAAAACTTAAAATTATTCAGTTTATGCCCAAACTAATAATTAGGTTCTCAAACATAAAATGATATTATTTTAGAAAATACACGAAATTATATGAGAATTTTAAATAACGCAATGATTTTATTACTCTACATTTTATTTATTTAATAGACTAATTTTCAGTTGTTACTAATATAACATATTATTTACGTAAAATTATTAATATTAACGCATTTTTTTCCTAATACATCGACACGTTTCAGTTTGACTTTAATTAATAGTATATCAAGTTCTTATACAATTAATGACCTAATTACATCATTTAATTTTTCGGTATTTATTCCACTATTGCATACAATACAATACAATTCATTCATTCAACTGTGCTTCCTACAAAATATTTAATTACATTTAATACAAGTGAAACAAGCTAGCAACAATAAAAGTCGCTCTTCAGCTATTTCTTTCAATTTTCAAGTAAATACTGCATTGTTGTACTCTATTAAAAGTTCTCGTAATAAGCCAGAAACGGTGAGTAAAACATAAATAATATAAATATATTGCGAAGTATTAAAGTGAAGGCAGACGGTAAATTAAAAACCTAGCCTTTGGGTACTTAATGCGATGAAAACGATCATTGACCGCAAACCCTTTAAAAACCTTTTAGTTTCATAGAAGTTAGAACACTATGCTATGCATAACAATATATTTTTAATTGCTGTGGATCGCTGTTAGTATAAAAAATACTTAATTGACTAGGAAACTGTTCTGTTATCGATTTTATAAAGCCATCACTAACAATGAAAACTAATTGAATAAAGGCTTCAAATATGGATTTAGATAAAGTACGTTTTCAATAGTTTTTGTGAAATTTTATCCCAGTATTAAGATTAAGTTTCTGCAGTCAAAAAATAAACCTCAGTAGATAACTTCGTGAGGTAGTAATAACCGATTTCCGACCTTAACTTTATTACTCAATTTTTTTTTTTTTTGAAGTCCCATGTCCCCTAGTGGGGTAAGGGACAGATGCATTATAGATCTGTCTCACTGATCGATTTTCTTTAGGGACAATTAGGTGATCAGCCTTCTGTGTCCTACCAGACCGAGACTTTTTTTTTCTTCGTCTCCACCGGGAATCGAACCCAGGACCCCTCGGTGCTACGCTCACGCGTCAACCACTGTACCAAGGAGGCGGCACTATATACTACTTATTACTCAATTGACAGGCTGTATACGACTCCTTTTGGTACAATAATATCAAATCTCACCCAACAGTTCATAAAGATACTATTATTGGTATATTTTTTGAAATTTTCTTCTGTGACATTAAGCAAGGAACAATTTCAAGAAGCGTAAAACCATTTTAAAAACTTGAATTGAGACATAAACTTTTACGACTGATAGGTTCCACAATGCTAGTTTTTACGTCGTTTTTGAACCGCGTCGTTCACAATACATCGTAAAGCCAAGCCACAGAAGTCACCAAATTGACTCGGAATCGTAAAACGTAGTATATTTTAAATATAAAGTAACTCGTGTCATTCGGTAGCTATTCCGTTTTATGGTCGTTATAAACGTGAGAGACTTGTTAGCTCTGTGGACGCTAGCGATCCTTCCAGAATGTTCGCTTCTCAGTAATGTTACTTTGATGTGAATATTATGGTAAGAAATGTTTAATACATATTTACGGTATATTGTTTACATGGGGTGTGATTCTTTGTTAAAACATGTTGATAAAGTTAATCTTCTAATATATTCAGAATACATAATATTACCCATATTATTTTTTCACGCCATGCTTAAGCGTTAAAAATAAAAATAATCTTCACTATAAAAAATATTTCTCCTCGAGTAGCTCCCCTTAAGAAAAGGGCTATTCATATTCCAGTTTTTGCTATTATTGCTGTAGAATGGAGTTAGATGCATGAAAAATCTTATAATATTCGTCTACAATTCACAATAATGTCTAAGGTAACGGTATAAACGCTAGTTTCTACCTTTCAGTAAAATACAGCAAGAATACAGCCAACAACTCTGAATGGGTACATCCTGTCAATCACGGTCGAGAGAAATAAGACTGAATGATATATCTATTCTGTACATGTATTGCACTCAAAATAATATGGTTTAAGACGGACAAAAAAACTGTCATATTATTCAGTTAATACTAATGTATCATGGCTTAATACGTATTGCTCCGCTCCTATTGGTTTTAGCGTGGCGATATATTATAGCCTTTAGCCTATCTCGGTAAATGGCATATCTAATACTGAAAGAATTATTCAAATCGGACCCCATACTTCATGAAATTAGCGCGTTCAACTAAACCGACTATTCAGCTATGTGATATATTATGTATTGATATAAATAACTACGATATGTATTGATATAAATAACTATTTGTATTGCCTCTTGCTAATGAAACTTTCAAATTTCAATAGAGTCCAGAGTTAGCAACTTGGTGGTTAGAACTCTGTTTTCGGTCCTAATTCCTTTTCAATCGTGTTGGATCTTTCGTCTGTTCATACAATTCGAATGGTAGTATAGGAAATATTATATAGAGCTCACGTACCTTTACTATTAGACTATTAATATAACAGTTACTATTTTCGTTAAAGCCTTATCCTAAACACAGTTCCCAGAAATAAACGAAAGAACATGCTACCCATCAGTAAACTAAGGGATATACAATTAAAAATGGTCGACGTTTTGCTAAACACCATTTATATTAAACTAATGTTTCTACGTCACTGTGGACATTTCACACATAACAAAACGATGCATCAGTCATTGAGAGTTCTTGGAATTATAAAAATAGACTCGAATGAGATGCCCGAGCCGAGATCGAGATCTATTCCTATTATACTTTCTAAATTGATTTATGGACTGGATTTATTGTTTTTTCAATTGATATTGTGATAGAAGTCATTTAATAATTGCTTGTATGGATCTATATTTGAATTTGCAGCATTTCAGAGAAGTT
The DNA here is from genome assembly GCA_029959065.1 of Colias behrii. Classification (NCBI taxonomy): domain Eukaryota; kingdom Metazoa; phylum Arthropoda; class Insecta; order Lepidoptera; family Pieridae; genus Colias; species Colias behrii. The sequence continues at coordinate 9,379,311 of JARWMC010000019.1, read as the reverse complement.
TGTGTAGGTAATTTAGCCCTTATGGTAAACACGCACATGTCGGGTTTTCCTACTTATATAGATGAGGACAAGTGGATAATTAAAAGAATTATCACATATACAAGTAATACTTCATCAAATATACTATTTCATTATAGAATAGTATATCTACGTCTCGACGTCTTCATAGTAAGATAGAACGTAGAAGGTTCCAAACAAGAGTCATACTGGACACATCATTTTGAAGATTTTCAATTTAAGCATTCATAAATTATTGAAATAAACGCAAAAGCTCCAAAATCCAATTTCACGTTAAACATTGACTTAGAGTATTTACTGCGTATTTTGGATAGGTATGTTTTACAAAACTTCAGCCCATCTCTCACTTCGTTAGCTGTTTATCATCTCTCGAAGTATTAAGACTCAGATACCTAGAGCAACTTTGACGGCACTTTCATTAATTTATTCAACGTCGTAGAGGCATGTGACTTTGAAATTCTGATAATATACAAGGTTATTAGATGTTAGCTATCGTTTTGATCCTGCTTTTGATCTCCTTGAAGTTCAGTAGCTTGAATGGTTCATCCAATTGTATATTGATTCAAGACTATATTATATTTAATTTGAGTAATATTTTTGCTCTGCGTATAAAATGGATGGGTTCATAATCAATATATTTATTTTTTTACCAACTTTAAACTTCACTGACAGGTTGGCTTGGTTGTCAGTGGCCCTGCCTTCCAAGGCAGAGGTCGTGGGTTCGATTCCCACTCGGGGCAAATATTTGTGTGATGAACATAGGTGTTTGCTCTGTGTCTGGGTGTTAATTATCTATATAAGTATTTATTTAAAATTATATATGTATGTTTATCAGCCATCTGGTTTCCATAACACAAGCGAAAGCTTAGTATGGGATCAGATCGTGCCATGTGTGCCTGAATTATTTATTATTATTATATAAATGAAATTGTATCCTGAAATAAAATCCAAGGAAAAATTATAGCCTTTCTAGCCTTTATTAGAACTCAAACCGACGATGCTTCACAGTGGCTCAGTATGATATTAAATAATAGGAGAAATGCTTGGAATTTTCCGTTCCCGTGGGAATTTCTAAATACTAAATTCATTGTTGTCGAATAAATGATAAAATAGAAGTAGCAATATAACTAAGTTGTAATATTATTATGAATGGATCATGAAAAAGCCCAATTATTAGTGCTGTCAAACTTTGTCCAACGTAGTACTTCTAACAAGCCCTAGGGACATTTGGCCAATTTCTATTATCGATTAATTCATATTATGGCCTCCTATATATCGCATGTAATGTAATGAATACATACCTCATTTTTATGTAAAAATTACAATATGTACTTAAGTAATTGATTGAAGAATGAAGAATCATTACTTCCCTACTTAATATTATAAATGTGAAAGTAAGTGTCTGACTCTTCAATACTTCTGAATTACTGAACCAATTTGAATTTTGGTACAGATATATTTTGATACTTTAGAAAAGGCATAGGATAGATTTTATCGCGGAAATCCCACGGAAACGGGAACTATGCGGGTTTTCTTTTGACTACGCGGATGAAAACACGGGTGGAAAGCTTGTATTCAATAAAATGCAAGCAAGTAATTAGAACTTAAGACTTACAAAGTTTCTCAACGATTTCTCTTAAGTAACAAAATTATTAATTTTAACTTACAAGATTGCTATTTAAAAATTATAAGCACATTGAATTGCAAGGAAAGTAGGTTACAAAACTAGAGTTTTAAATCAATTTACAAAGTTTCATTAATTCCTTGATTTGTACCAATTTGATATTTTTAAACTGCTTCTTAATATATTTTAGTAAATAATAATTTAAAGTTTTTGTTATAATTAATCAATAACTACAGAACCAATAATAAATAGACTGCATCAAAACACAGCTAGCATATAGCACATCTCATGTGAATATAGAATGTTCGTTCTATATATTGATTTTCTCAACAATATCTATTGAACAAATATTATATCAATGAACAGATGCAGAAACTTTCAAGCTTCATCAGACTTGAAAGTTTACCTCACAAATGAAGATACATTGAACTAACTGTAGACGAAGTTCATTAACTAGGCACAGTTACTTAGTCACTTTTAGTAACTATATTAGTATAAGTTTGTTGTTCATTTACAAATCTGTTGGTACATGTCAATAAGACGTGATATTTAAAAGAGAATCCGGCTCGAAGGACCAAGTATATACTTAAAAATTAAAATATGAAATAATTTAAATTCAAATGTCTATGACATCTTAATATGTGTTATAGTTAACTTTATCACTAATATGAACTTTATTGAGTCTTGTGTTAATGTATACTTAATACTAATATGTTTATTTGCTTGATTTCGCCAACCTCAGGAACTACTGGTCCGATTTGAAAAATAACTCAGTGTTAGCGTATTATCAAGAGGGACTATAGGCTATAAAGCATCACGCTAACACAAATAGGATCGGAAAAATGCGGGTAAAACCGCGGGGCACAGCTAGTAGCAATAGACATAAGTCGTCTCACTTTTCTTCTTAGAATAGGTAAACCTTTAAAATTGTCACTCGCAATCAAAATCGTTCGCCGAGTTATAATTGTGTTTTGGAAAGGTTTACAAAGTTAAATTCACTTTCGGATTGCGAAACTCGATCATCGTTTGGAAGGTGAGATAGCGGCCTAGATAACGTTTCAACACTGGACTATCTATGCAAAGACTTCGACAGCAATGATTGTAATTACAAACGCGGTAATGCTTTGTTTTCGTATCTGTGGTATTGTGAATTGTGTGAAAGATCCTGGTCATCATTTGTAGCTAAAATATCACAAATGAAGAAATTGTTGTGTGCGACTCTACATTTGAAAATCTTTACTAATATTATAAAGCCGAAGAGTTTGTTTGTTTGAACGCGCTAATCACAGGATCTACGGGTTCGATTTGAAAAATTCTTTCGGCGTTAGATAGCCTTTTTATCGAGGATAGCTATAGGCTATATATCATCACGCTAAGACCAACAGGAGCGGAGCACTGCGAACACACTAGTTGTTAGTAAATTAACGTTGCTTGTGACTCTACATATTTTGTAAATCTGTAAAAAAAACATGAATACACACACAATTTTAATATTACATGCATTTATGTGTGGTACGTATGTTTATATATTATACCTATGTTTTTTTTTTGAGTATCGGTGCTGATGTTTTTTGTAACATATGAAATAAAATAATAAATGAAATATTTTTGAATGCTGAATAAAGTCATTTTCAAAAGAATCAAAAACTTTTACTACGATTTAACATTAAAGATTCTGTTTGCAATAACATTGATGATAAAATATAAAGACAAAAATAGCTGTATCTGTACAAGTCTGCTACTTAAATATTCACTAACCTATAAATTTATAAAGAATAGAAAAAAATCGATCACGAGGCGGGACTCGAACCCGCATCCTTCGCGCCATTCCGGGGCGGATGCCTCACCAACTCAGCCACTCGTGACCCGCCCGAGTGATCGAATTTATTCTATTCTTTCAGTTTTTATGTGTCTGAAGGGACACACCGCGCGCCATCTATTGAGATGATTAACAACCATTTCAACCAATATGAAGCACTTTTCAGTGAATACAATATTGTAACGATGGAACACGACCTTTTTTGTTGAATTTATATTTTTGTTTTTATGGCATTCAAATGCTTTATAAATATAAATTTATAAAGAATAGAAAAAAATCGATCACGAGGCGGGACTCGAACCCGCATCCTTCGCGCCATTCCGGGGCGGATGCCTCACCAACTCAGCCACTCGTGACCCGCCCGAGTGATCGAATTTATTCTATTCTTTCAGTTTTTATGTGTCTGAAGGGACACACCGCGCGCCATCTATTGAGATGATTAACAACCATTTCAACCAATATGAAGCACTTTTCAGTGAATACAATATTGTAACGATGGAACACGACCTTTTTTGTTGAATTTATATTTTTGTTTTTATGGCATTCAAATGCTTTATAAATATAACTTCAGACACATAAAAACTGAAAGAATAGAATAAATTCGATCACTCGGGCGGGTCACGAGTGGCTGAGTTGGTGAGGCATCCGCCCCGGAATGGCGCGAAGGATGCGGGTTCGAGTCCCGCCTCGTGATCGATTTTTTTCTATTCTTTATAAATTTATATTTATAAAGCATTTGAATGCCATAAAAACAAAAATATATATTCACTAACCTATCAAGAAAGTCGATTTATGAGCAGATATAGAAATAGATTTGTTCGTCTCTGTTGCTGCTAATATATTCTACCGTGTAAGAGATTGGTGTTCCAAATAGAGACAATTAAAATGCAAATTGGCTTTTGTTTTATATTTTATTAGAATAAATTATCTAGTATTTAGGTTTCCTCTAATTGATAATGTCTCTGATAGCCTATTTGACTTTGATTTTCCTAAATAACATACATACTATATCAGGAAACTTTGAAAACAGTACTAACACTTTTTTATTATGATACTTAGAAACGTCATGTTTCAAAATGTATTTATAAGGTGAAATACATATTTACAGAGGTACCTAAGCACTAATAGTTTCATAATGTATTAACATGTAAGTACAAAGTTGTGTAAAACGTGAATCACCAACATTTCGCTGAATTTCAAACCTTCCGCTATGCAAATAAATTAATTAAAATAACTCAGGATTCCATCTAAATTCTAAACTACGTGCTTTTAAACGAATACTCAATTTAAATTACACATGGATTCAAAATACAGTACACTGTAAAATAAACTGCTTTCTTGGTGTACTTCGATAAGGAATTCTTTTTTTATAAGATACTCTATAGCATAATCACCTAATACTTATAAGTACTTATAACCAATACTTAGATCTAAATTATATTTAGGTACCTAGTAAATGTGTCTATTACAATGGTTCTGCCACGAACCCAATAGAAGTCCGTTAATAAATGATTAAAAGAAATCCTTATTGCCCGAGGACACACTTTATTTTCATAAAAGGTTAGTTCAAAGAAAGGCTTTTATAGGTTTAAATAGGTATTAGATGAAAAGCTTTATCCCAAACGGTAAAAGTAAAGATAAAATTGAGTCAGGATTACGGAAACCCCTTGAGTGCAGAGTCGAATTTTACACGAAATTTTTCCTAAACAACCTGAAAAAACAGCCAAAATACATTGCGTCTATGATGATGAACTAATAAACAAAGGTTTAGAATATTTTGCATTTGTTTTTTTTTTTATTATGTGGAAGTATATTGCAATATCAAAAATCTTTCTGAAGTTGTTGTATGTTTTATTGTTGAACTAGCGACCCGCCCCGGCTTCACACGGGTATCACTACATAGTATAAAACAAAGTCCCTTTCTCTGTCCCTATGTCCCTATGTCCCTATGTCCCTTTGTACGCTTAAATCTTTGAAACTACGCAACGGATTTTGATGCGGTTTTTTTTAATAGATAGAGTGATTCAAGAGGAAGGTTTATATCTATAATAACATCCATTAAATAGTGGAGAAGTACTGTTATTTTTGAGGTTTCTAATGTGATGTCGTAAAAAATTACATTTTTTCCGCTTACATTGCAAACGCAGGCTGAACCCTACGAGTTTTATCAAAATAATGTACTAAGTATTATACACATTGAAAAGGTCTACAGAAAAGTCCGCGATGGTATATGTCTATCTCTTATGGATAACCCACAATAACTTTTTTTTGTCATTTACTTTTTACGACAAATAATGGCTAATTTTCGAAGCGATTTTAACCAATACAGCATTAATCCTTAACCAATTAAATACCTTGAATACATTGTTCATTTAATATAGATCTATATGGCCCTTTACACCGTATGATTTAAGTGAATATTTTCGAAGATATTACAGATTTAAAAATTGCGGGACGTAGCGTTTGCGGCGGTACCGGCCGGCCGCCCGGCTATATATTTTATACCCGTGCGAAGCCGGAGCGGGCCGCTATGTTTTTATATACAACGTTCACAGTTTTTCTGTAGTGTATTTAGTATCAGCATTGCACCCGTGCGAAGCCGGGGCGGGTCGCTAGTAAAATATCAAATCAACATCGAGCTATGCTGCGCTGTACTGCGCTGTGCTGTGTTTGGTCAACTCGCTCGTTTAATATTTTAATGAGGATACAAACAAACCATGCTGTGCTGCGCTGTGTGAGGCTACGCTCTGTTTAAAAACGCAGCAGTCTCGAGCGAGGCGCGCTACCCGCCGTGCTGAGCCGCGCTGTGCCGAACTGTGCTATGTTTTTATGAAGCTCTGCCATGCTGCGCTGTGTCTTAATTCAATTCTTCAATTAAATTCTCCGTATTTTTCACGCATGGTGTGAGGTAACAAGCTACCGTGACTGGACTCTTTTAACGACAAAATAACACATAAAATATCCATATCCGCTTCTTCTTCACTTTCATCTTCATCGGATTCAACTATGTCGTAATGTTTACGTTTTTTTGAAAATAGGGTCATATTTGACGAGATAAACGACTACACGAGCTGCTGATTACTTTATACTGAGCTAGATTGTTAAAAAACGTAGCTTAAGAAACACAGCACAGCACAGCGCAGTACAGCGCAGCATAGCTCGATGTTGATTTGTCACCCTTATGCATAAATAAAGTTCCAATGTTTTGTCTATATTACATCCATTGCCATAACATAATATTATTTCATATTTATTGAGATCAATACGTAAATTATGGAATACAATTCAACAATCCAATTTCACTTAAACTGAAACAATAGAGTACTTCATGAAAATAAACTACATAATTATGAAATATTCAATAACATTGGCCTAGTTCAGATTAGTTATTAGTAAGTATTATAAATTGCTTAAATTAATATTGTTAATGGTGTGTATGTTATAACAATTTATTAGTTCTAAGCACCAGAGATGTGACTCGCAATTATTTTACCTGTATCTTTATATTTTCGAAATCTCTCGATTTCCGAAACTGAAAGTTTCTCAAACCGCGTTGTACATTGATTAAAGTTTTAAATAGTTGGTCAAACAACACAAATCTACCTACAGAGAACACAATACGTTTTATTATAAAGTATTGTATGGATATATTTTAAAATATGATTTATTTAAAATCAGGGCAACGCTATATTATTATTATGAAATATTTTTCTTATATTTAAAACGAGTGCAAGTGCACTTGACGGTTGTGTAACTGAATCAAAGAGAATTTCCAATGAGGCATTTGCATTGCAACGAAACTGCATCGATAGTGGGTCAGGGGGTCAATTATTGTCATCGTGCATCAGATCAAATACGACCTCATTAATGTGAATGCTCCTAATATATTTATATTTAATTGGGTTTTTCATTAAGGAACATTTAAGTGAGCTAGTGGCAAAGATATTGCGTTTTTTTTTAATATACCAAGAACTGATTAATGGGTTTTCAAACTATGAGTACTGACATGAAAAGAACGGAACATAAATTTAAGATTTTCAGGCATATTTAAGATTGCCCGGCAATATCATCAAATTCGGATTCAAAATCATGCAAATTTTTTTCATAGAGTTGTGGCAAAGTTCTCAAAAATTATTAGATTATCAAAGAAATTTCGAAGAAAATCACCAAGCATTAAACGCTGTACATATTAAGATTTTCCCACCATAACTGTTTATTCAAACCAGCATATTACCCTTGTTGTATAGTAAACGGGGTTTCTTTGAAGCTAAGTGACCTGGTACATTCAATTACACTTATAAATGCTCTCCGTACATACAGTGAAGGGAAAATAATTTCCCTTTGATAGACGCTTGTCATAATTAATATCAATTAATCTAAGCGCGTGGAAGCCATTTTTCATTCGTGTCAGAATCACACGGTTTTCAAACTGATGTTTTTATTAATTTATCATCATTGCTGTGTTATTGTTGGAACGAAGTTCCTTATCGCTCGTTGTGAAAGGACGGGGCTAGACGGAAAAAATTCTTACGAAAAGTTGTCACGACACTTTTTGCTAGAGTTGTAAGCCGTGCGGCGTGCGCGTGGTTCTCTGTCTGTCTCTCTCTAACTTAACACTTCGTTCCATCCGGATGTCCCTTGACATCGCTCAAGATTTTTTTGTGTCTCCTGTTACTGTTAGGAATAAGATGAAAAGAAAACCCTGTAAGGTGCCATTAATGCTATTTTGTAGTGTGTCAATGTGTATTAATGTTTTGCTTAATATAATCTATCATCTTGGCAATCAAAATATTATCGAAATCAATCTTGTCGGTAGAGACATTTACAGGTATATTTGATTTGAAATATGTTTTTAAATTTTAGAAGAAAAGTTAATATTATGTAATTGACATCAATTAATTTTTTCGTCTACAAACTAATTTCAATACCTTTTTAAGAAACAATAAAACAAGATACATTATATGAATATGCTTAAAGAAAAGCAAGAAGTAATTATTAAAATAATAAAAACAAAAATTTTAATTTTTTAAGTATGGAAGTTTAATATTTGATGCGATTGTCAACAGGCGAGTAGTCTAGCGGATAAAATGAAAATGGCTCGAGTCTCTTAGGACGCGATCATACCACAGTTGACAGATATATACGTACATACAGTTAGGAAACTAAGCCCCTGCGATGAAATTATGACATAAGCACTATTATAGCTATAGGGCTGTTACCTTTTTGATATTTAACCGACTTCAAAAATAAAGGAGGAGGTTATCAATTCGGCCTGTATATTTCTGTTTGCTTTTTTTTCACAGTTGATTTTGTGGTAATTTTGAGATAAAAACCCGTTAAAATAAAAAAATGGTGTAGCCTAAATATGAATTTACAAGAAGAAACAATCCGAATTAAAACACCTTGGTAAATACGTTTTTATCAGTGCTATATTTCGAAAGTTTGTTTTGTTATGGACGCCAAAGGCTTTTTAATGTACCTAAATTATTTATAACTAGCTTTCCACCCGCAGCTTCGCCCGCGCAGTCAAAGAAAAACCCGCATAGTTCCCGTTCCCGTGGGTTTTCCGGGATAAACCCTATCCTATTTCCCGGGGTAAAAAGTAGCCTATGTCCTTTCTCGGGTATCAAAATATCTATATACCAAATTTCATGCAAATTGGTTCAGTAGTTAAGGCGTGATTGAGTAACAGACAGACAGACAAGAGTTACTTTCGCATAATATTAGTATGGATGCTTGATATTTGTATTATACATATCTATATCTATACATATAATAAATCTGTAGAAGGGTCATTTCTGTACATTGAAAATATTGAAAAAATAAATAGCAGGGGGTGTTACTGGATCGATACCAAACCCAAATATGTGATTAAAAAAATGTTTGTCTGTCTGTCTGTCTGTCTGTCTGTCTGTCTGTATGTGAAGACATCACGTGAAAACTACCGGTTCGATTTCGATGAAACTTGGTATAATTATACCTTATTATCCTGGGCGTAAAATAGGATACTTTTTATCCTGGAAAAATACGTAGAAAAAAAATTAATCTTAATTTTTCAGTTTTATCCATAGACGTTGTTCTGTAGAACCGCGAACACGTTGCGTATTATTATAGGCCTAGCCGTATTTGGGTCCAATAGATATTTATAAGATGTCATTGTCAGAGTTACTCAAAATGGAGAAATAAACCATCCACGCGAAGACCGACATCCGCGCGGACGGAGTCGCGGGCGGAAGCTAGTATTCAATAATTCTTTTAAACCAGAATTTACAATACTTGTATGTAGGTATACCTACTAAATTATTTTTAAAACGATAAATTAAATTAAATTAAAAAACACAAAATATGCAAAAATAAATTAAAATTATTATTATACGAGCATAGAACCTCCACCTCCACCTTTTTGTTTTAGGATGAAAAAGAAAATAGTTTGACAGGCTTAGTGCTTGACAAAGTGGTAAAGTCACGTATCGATAAAAATACAATAATTATAATATCTATCTTTTTCTTCCCTAATATTTACGTAATTATGCACATAAATTTAAACAAGATTTTTTTAAGGTTTCCATTTTTTTAGATTTTTGTGCTCTTCTAGATTGCGTAAAAAATGGATGCGATCTTTAAACAGACTGGACTCCTAATAGTGACTATTTGTAGCTATCATTTTGGTGGAAATATGTCAACATAATTTAAAACTCATGCTGCCATATCTATAGAAATAAAAAAATAGTCTCTTTTTAACTTGTAGTCAGATACGGTATTTACAAATATATTTATTGAAAGGGCTACAAACTGAAACAATCGATATTTATTTAATGTGAATTGACATCACTTTAAACTTTTTTCTATACTATGTATCTTTGTCATTCAAAATCTGTGGATGTGTCACCCGCTACTATCGATCCCCCTCAATACCCTCGTAAACACGCTTGATGGGGGGGGGAGCCATTTCGAACATTTTGTATGAAGTTTCCTTACTGTATGTATCTGTATATTGTGATCATACTGTATATTTGATCTACAAAATGTATGATATACCATCCAATAGGTACTTATTTGGGACAATTATCGAAGTGAATATTCGGAAAAAAATACAAACTATCAGTTCGATCTCTTGTGTTCAATGAAGGTAAAATAAATGATTATCATATTAATGTATCGGTGAAAGTATAAACATTTTGAAATAAAAAGTATAATAAGATAGTAAATAAGACTAAAGTACTCATTACATAAATTTATTATTGAACGCTCGAAAATGATTTCATAACAATATGAAGGATTACGAATATTTTTAATTTCTAGCTGGTCGTAACCAAACTCGTGAAGAGTTAACTTTCAAACACAAACTATGTATGATAGATATAACTTTTCTTAGGGTGACTCAAGGGATAATAAATTTAGCTATCCAATAATTCTATTTCGTGTCTTATGTCTATAAATTTTAAGGTATATTATCATGTCTGAATTCATTTTTTTGATCGTAACTTCCTTCACAACGTAAAACATATTTAATTAGGAGTAATTTCATACAAAATTATAAATATTTCTAACAAACTATGTAGACACTTTTGAAGCGAAACTTCTTTCGACGCGTTGAGAGTAAAATTTCAAGGTCGCGTCATAGCAATACCGTCACGTCATGGAGTATATTGATAGCGATGATTTTGGTATCTTTGAATCTTGCCAAAGAAGTTTCACTTCTGACACGTGTGCTCGGCACACTCGCTTTTTTTCACCGTTAAGGTTTATTTTGAGCTTTAAGCTCTTTAAATATATGTTTATCTAGATTCATTAGTAACTTGATTATCGTTTACACAATAACATTGCAGTAAATAAAATACACAACTAAATATTGTGCTTTAATCCAGTATGTCTATGCCCTTTTAATTTTGATTCGCCGTGTTCACCACCCTCTATCAACTGCAGACTTTTATATTGCAGTTTAAATTGATTTCACTGGACTGCGTTTTATTCATCCTACTAGTTATTACTTTCACGTGACTTTTAAACACAATTATTGTTTTTTATTTTGAACCAGAGATAAAAAAGTTAATTGTTTTTTTTGTGTTTTATAATCATTTTTCAAGGAGTTTTTAATTCTCATATATATAGGTATTCTAACCCTTATACACACATTGAAGTTTGTTATTCATAATGCTTTTTTATAGCTAAGGGTAAATAAATTAAAATATTAACATGTGAAAAACATGGGTTGGTTAAAGAGTAGTAATAAACTCTGTATTTGTTTGACAGCCATAACTGAAGTCAACTATCCAACAGATATACTTATCTACAAGTTTATCCACAAACTGAAGTGCACTCTCCATTCCATCACACTCGAACCTATGATCCGACACGGTCGAATGGACATCACACATGTGTTAGCAGTACATTTATATAGTCAGAATTTTTATATAAGAAACATATTATTTTCACTCACTTTAGCTCTATCACAGCATATATGTTATAACTGTAATTAAATATCTATACTAATATCACAGTATTACAATATTATTTCCTACAGTAAGGAAACGCCTTTGATGTCGTGCGATGCCGCCGCCAGCGTAGGTACTTACGCTGCCACACGAAAATACGCTAGGGTTGCAACAAATGGGAAATAAAACAATTGTGATTATTAATATTATGATGAAATCATTTATTCATATGTACATTCAAAATAATTGCGATTATTAAATCTGATGTAATTATTTGTTCATAAATATATAATTACAGATATTGCACTGCTAAATATTATTTACGTGGACACTTTATTTTTGGATGTTCTTAATTGTATATTATAACATTTAACTAAGTAATGCATTCGCATTGGGATGTACAATCTGATTAGAAAATAACGAGGACAACATATACATAGCTTTGATTTTAATTCAACAGATACAATTAATACAATCTTTCTGAAATATTGTTTCCTTCTGGGATTTCAATGTAGATTTACATCCGTAAACGGAACAGTTTGTGCGCGCCATAATAGAATATGTAAGTACCTATGTATAATAAAATTATTACGTCCGTCGTCCTTTCGCGCTAGGTAATGCAAACTAAGCGTGTTTGCCTTACGCGGCCCGCGTCGCCCGACCCCCCGCCAGTTCCCCTCCGTTTCTCTGCACAAGTACATTCGTTTCCGTACTGTATAGATATTGTAATACTGTGCTAATATTATAAAGCTGAAGAGTTTGTATGTTTGTTTTGATCGCGCTAATCTCAGGAACTTCAAATAAGACTAGTAAGTCTGATTTGAAAAATTCTTTCAGTATTAGATAGACCATATATTGAGGTAGGCTATGTCACGCTAAGACGCGAGAGCACTGCGGATAAAACCGCAAGGCACACACAGTCTAAGATTGCCGTATTAAAATGGAATCAAATGTATTTTACACATTTAGTTCTAAATAACTAACTACACCAACCTAAATAAAGAACTTGTTCAACTGTTTCCATGGTTACCGAATCCCACAAAAACACCCCGTACACAGTTCATATCTGCTCTCATTTGCAATCGCTTCAAAATAATCAATAGAGAAATAGCTAACAATTTCGCCCGCTTAATTACAACCTCAACAACTGAACTGATTGAGAATAATTCTCATTATATTGACACAAATCAGAACAAAAGTTTTCACCCCACAAAGACCTTCGTTACAGATCAATCCAATACAATGAATTGAGAGACAATAGGCATGACGACAGTATCCATAAATGATCGTATTAGTGTTTTTAAGGGAAAATGTTTAATAAATAAATTAAATATAGTGACTTAGAAATCTTAAAAACATTAAGATTAATGAGATTATCAATAAAATAAAACATTGAAATTCTGCAGTTGGCCATTTTGACTAAAACACGCGTGACGTCACGCTTAAGTAAACAATTCACGTCAGATGTGTTTTGTTGTTATGAATATGTTGAGAATACGCATTTTTATTTATTTTCTATTGTTTCACGTATGCTTTAGCGACTCAGAACAGAAATATAATTACGAATTCACGAATACATGGTTCGGGGTTCTCCGCGCCAACTTTATACAATCATTTCTTATTATTTTCTCGCTTGAAATAATTACTAACACATTTTTGAGCATTATTTTTATGTGGATTCACACTGCAATACTGCACACCACATATAAACTTTGAAATTCGTTTCTATAACACATTAAATAAATATTTTTTTTAATTTTCTTCGCAATGCGTACAAATAATTACGTATTTACTAAAGAGTGACGTCACGCCTACGCCATGACACCTGCGAGCTGTTTTGGCACAGTTAATAAATATTTTTTGAAAAATGGCTTTTATCTTCGTTAAATTTAAGTATATTACCGAAATATAGGGTTTTTCTTGTATAGTAAACGTATACACACATTATGGAAGAGGATTTCAAAATCTTTCGTCATGCCTATTGTATCAACGTTTGATGTTCACGAAATAATGCTATCAGATTGTAGAGAGTACATTAATAATAGCAATTTATCAATGACATTATATATAATGAAACTCTTTATGATATATGCAGATTGAAAATGCTTATACAATATACATACCTACACAGTTTATACTAGTAAGAGCAACATACGATTAAGAACATAAGTTCTTACCAAGAAGAACCAATTAGGTACGATACGTTTTTTATTTATTATAATAATATTATAATAATATGATTGCAAATCGTTAAGTAAATGAAAGGAACTCGAGCATTCAGATACAAATTAAATTTAAACATATTTATTTATTTAAATTGACTTGTTTTTCGAAAAATCATATAAAGTAAATCTTATGAAGAAAAATATAATATTATTTTTCCAATGAATAGTATACACCATCTGAACTCTTCCGTAGAAAGAAATTCAAATTCTATTGAAATAATAATGACGTACTTTCCATATAAGCTTGCTATTTGAAAAGTCGTACACGAGACAACTGTAGCTATTCACCTTTAGAATCGCGGCCTAAAGTTGTTCTGGTTTTATCTGAATGCATGCTGTATGGATTTGAATTACTTTCTGATAAAAGGTTATATTTTTAGATATAAAATCACTGCAGAAGCGTAATATATTCACCGTATTCTCAATGCACAAAAAACTCTTAAAATCTAATTTTTACACAAATAACTCGAAACGGCTATTAAGAGCACCAACCCCATTGACCAAATGTTTCTTTTCCAAACGTTTTCAAAATTTTATGTTCCCATTCTTGTATAACAAATTCAGTAAACTTGTTAACTTCCGGCAATACACATTACTCAATATTAAATCTAAATTGATAAGCATTCTAGTGTCCAAAGACTATAAGCAGACAGAACAGATCCTAAGAATACTTTAACTGTACAATTGTATAAATAAGCATATAACTTTTATTATTATTATTATGTTTCTCATTTCCATAATACTCGGGTACCACCAGAAGGACGGTACCCGGATCTTTGGAAGGCTTACGTGGGGACACGGATCCAACACGCAGAGGCCCTTTCGAGAATTTTAATGTGTTGTGGGACACCAGCCGCAGCCTGCCCATGACTGCACTATATAGAGATACAGTCCTAGGCAGTCCGCGGCCGATGTAGGACTATTGCAGGGTATGGAAATTTAATAACTGGGCTATGGATTGGGATGCTAAATGGACTGGTATTGGGGACTATGGGAAACTATGGCACCTGCCTTTCTACTAAAAGAAAGTAAAAATATGTTGGCAGGTGGTGACTCGCCCTCTCACTGTATGGGCCCCCGAAATAAGTCGCTGCAATAGTGCGACAAGGGGGCAACATATTGTGAGCAGCTAAGGGTGGAGAGGCGTCCCTGGACTTTAAACGACGATCACGCGCTCCCTGTGGGTCCAGCATCACGTGCCCACTCGCCACTTATGATTCGCATCCACCCTTCGAGCTAAAAGCTCTCGCGACTCCACTCTGGCCGGCCGGTTAAGGCAAGCCAGAGGTGGGGGTCCTGTCCTCGTCAGGCTTCACTCCGACCGGCCGGTGAAGGCGAGCCGGAGATGAAGACAGGGGCCTCCCCCGGGAGCACTCGGTTCCCGCGGGGTCGCTACTCCCCGACACCCCGCCACAAGGGATTGCACGGGTGGAATATCTGTTGTCACGTAGACAACAGATATTCCAACCGTGGGCGATGGGGTCGTCACATCCCTACGCCTTTTTATTATTATTACTATTACTTTAAGTGACCATACCGTACTGATGTTCAAAGTTGCATTGTATTATACGTGTTGGACCCTATGTGAACCTCCATTTTTATTGTATAATCGTTTTATGGCCCCGCGAGACAGGCTGTGCCTAGTGCGGGGTCCGCTGTCATAATCTGTATATATTTTAATAACCTTCTTTTGGCAAATAAATATATTTTTTTTTTTTTTTGTATTTATAAAGAAGTGATATATCTAATTTATTTGTGATTTCTAGATCTTAGTATATTCTAACAACGACGAGGCAGGGAGTGTTGGTTCACCTTTGTAGCTCAGGCCACCGCAAGATTTTGGGCATATTTCATCCATATCAGACTTTGAAAGTGATATACTATAGAGCATGTCGATATATTTTTGGGGGCAACTACCTAGTCTATTGTCTCCATGAAGATTGTACAATGAGTCCAATATTTTGTCAAGAAAATTACAATTTTTGAAAAGCTTTCTCTTCTGTAATCGTGATTTTTAGTCATCTCAACTATCTAACATTGTTCTGTCTGCAAGTTCCATCAAATCTCCTCATACTTGATACAGCGTAATAAAATATTACCCCAGTGCAAGCTTGATTCAATTATATGCAGCATTCTCACACTGATCAAATAAACCGCTATGAAACTTATGCTCTTTTTTCCTCTGTTCGTGCATTCCATCAATTCTAGGAACTAAACTGACAGAGATCTCCATTTTTGCTGACACTGGCCCAGTTCTGTGCCGCGTTCGTTTTCCAGTCCACTGGCTACGGGTACTAATACACGCTAGGGCGCCAGTCGAGTGGAACAGCGATTAACTAATTGGGTTACGATATACCATCAGTCTATTAAATATAGGTTAAGTTGACTTGGAATCTGCGTCTGCGGTTGCTGTACACGTGAAACCAGTAGAAATTAATAGGACAGTTAGTGACACAGTGTAAGCAATGATTATAGCCTTTACTTTAATTATGGTATACCGCTTCAGTTATTACAATTGTTGTCCATAAATTGTATTCAGGCACCGTTGAATTTCATGGTGACTTATTTTCTGGGCCTTTCTGAAAAAAAAAAACAAACAGAACGTTAAAGTTTTCAACATGAAGAAAAAAATATTAGTCAATACAAGTTTTATATATCTATGTAATGTAAAATGTTAATTTCAATGTCTTAATATAAGTCTGTATAATGCGTAAGTTTTTCTGAGTGCTCAAAGGCAAAGGTTTTTAAGAGCAAATGCATCCTCTTTCGTAGACATGGCATTGACTTTAAGTATTCCATAAAATACACATAATTACAGTAAGAATATCGTATTTCAAGGTAAATGAAGCAGAAAGTGTAATGCAAACTAAATGTGAACATTGCTAGAGTTTATTACAAGCATACATATACATTACATTATAATGAACCACTCTAACCGTTGTCCTTCGCTATAAACTATCTAATTAGGGATTAGCTGGATCTATATGCATTATGAATTGTTATGTTTAACTGTATTAAATGCTTACTTGTGTTATTTACGTCTTAGATATCGTCCAATGTTTTGTTAACATAACATCTTACTAATATTATAAATGCGAAAGTTTGTGAGGATGTGTGTGTGTGTGTTTGTTACTCTTTCAAGCAAATTCTACTGAACCGATTACAATCAAATATAGCACACTACTTTAACTTGGATTAACACATATGATAGGTTTTATCCCGGAAATTCCACGGGAACGGGAACTATGCGGGTTTTCCTTTAAAAACACGGGCGAAGCCGCGGGCGGAAATCTAGTTAAAGAATAATTAAAAGAAGTCATATCGTCAAAAATGGTTACTATGGGTACGTTGTTAATATCTGCAAAAACCAAAATGCAAAATTTTATAACAATAAATTGTACTTAAATCTTTGTCTTGGCTATAGAATCTTTGTCTTGTGTGTAGGAAGAACAAAAAAGTAAAATAACTTTACCAAAATAATGTATACTCTTGTCCGTGGCTTTACTCCGCTCCCAAAATAAAGTAGCATGCATATAGATATCATATTTTTATCCTTAATTACAAACTTGAATTGTATCTCCTGTTTATATAATAAATAATAACAAATGAGCATATTACTGGTTGAATGTGCACGGTAACAATGTGCAAATATATAATTAGACTAAACTTGTTTAGATAAGAGATAAGGATTCATTTGTAAGACAAAGCTTCCTAGACGTATCTGTTAAATCACCAAGAAAAAATCATAAAAACATGCTCTACTATCTGAATACATATAATTACGAGAAAAATGCGTATGCTGAAATATCAGTTATAACCAATTATAGCTTTGTCGACATTTTAGATTAAAGAAAAAACGGTCAAGTGCGAGTCAGACTCGTGACACTAATTATAGTTCTGTACAAATAAGCTATGGAACAACTGCAAAAATTGTCACTCATCAAATGAGCACCTTGCCAACCATCACTAAAAATTACATCTATCATGGTTCATGAGATACAACAAAGGTTTTTATTAACCCTTTCGCTACGGAACCCTAAGCAGCGACATTTTTATTGTCTTCCAGAATTGACTCTTCAGCTCTGTCGATTGCAGTGACCGCTCGTTAGGTAACAATGGACAATCTAATAAACTTCAAAGCGCTATTGTTACCAACGCTTGAGGTCAAATGAACCGCACAACAACTTAATAAACGGATCGGGATCTCTCGCTGATGTCCTTGAGGAAACGCGATCTCATAAAGGTTTGATAGAAAGATTATTGCATTATTTTTCTAACAAATACGATATTAATATCGAATGTTGCAAATATTATAGTATAGTTTATCTGCTTACTCCTTAATTCGACTTACTACCTAACATTGTTTTTAGAAAAGATACACGACTGAAACTATATCGAGGTCAGTCTTCGAAGCTATGAACATAGTACCTATAAAGATGAACCACCAAATTCCAGTATGTATCTAATGCATTAGGAAGAGCGTTAACTACATCCTACAGGCTATAAATTCTAGATTTCAATAAAATAAATTACGATAGATACATTAGTCAGTCCTTACCTACGGATGCTACAGATAAACACTATTGTGGAAAGTGTAATTCCAGTTTAAAACTGTACATAAACAATATTGTATTATACATTCATTGAATGATATAATTCAACCTGCAAAGTCAGGTAGGACTTCTAATACCGAATAAACTTTGTTTCATTACGAAAACCTTTGTTAAAATTTTCTTATTGCAAAATTGTTCGTGCGTCAGTAACGGATTACGTAATTATTCTCATCAAAAAATAAACAGAAAGTCACAATTTCATAATAAAAATGAATACTAAAAGCTTCGAGGGGCTCATTGTTGGTTCATAAAAAGAATTGAAGCTGTTCAAGCTTGTATAAGCTTTTGTACCTGACTACTGAAAATGTTAAAGCAATTTGTATTGTCAAGACTCAAGTTATTGTTGGATCTTCTAATACTTAAAATTGAGACCGAAATGTAGGATTATGAAAATTTTCTCGGTTGACTCATTATGAATAGATAGGAATATAGTGACTATTTTACCTATTGTTTTAATTTTTAAACATTAAAACGAGTAGTCCACGATTTTTTTTAATTATTATAATATTGTTTTTTCGTATAAAGCCGTCCGCGTCGTCGTTGGTATTGGAGTTATTCAATTTACGTTTAGAAATTAAATTTACAAAAAAATAACTAAATTTTGAGAAGAGTGGCCTTTGCCATTTTATTCCCCTTTAAATTTAATTTCGTGCTTAAGCGAAACTAGTATCTATATTCAAACAAAAATGTACTTAATAGCATTATACAGTAAAGTCAATTTCCATCGAATATCGTTCACAGTATGTGTAATTGTGTGTCAAATGCATGCTCCGATTTTGCGAGGAACATGCACATACAGAGGTAATACAGATTGAAATTCCTCTTTGTTATAATAGTATAATGAATAGATCCAAAGAACTGAGTTGCATATGTTAAAAATCAAGACTGAATTGCGATATTTCAAACTCAAAATTCTGATTTGTTGTTTATGTTTGTGCGGTTCGTTCTTATTTATTTGGAGAATTGGAAGCGACTTCCAAATTTATTTCGTAAATTCAAATCACAGAACATCAAGTATAAAGCTCTTGTTATTCTGAAGAATAAACCTATAACTATATTCAGAAGTGTCTTCATTAAAGAGTAACAAACATACATACATCTATCCTTACAAACTGTTGCATTTATATAACTTGTGGCTTTACTTACGGTTTGTCATTGTCATTAAAACATACTTCAAAGTTTTCCTCCTCATAAATATCAAAAAGTAACTGATAATTTCATAAAGCATTGCCTTTACATTATGTATTAGCATTTGTTTGCACCGCACAGCTAGTTCACCGCAATCATGGCGAAGTATAATGGTATAAGTCCAATTTTATGATAATGTCGTGTAAACTGACCCGATTGTTTAACACGTTACTGGATTATACGTTAGCATAGTGATCAATTTAACTGCAGAATAACGATGGACTTAATTAATAATTTCATGCTTTGGAAATAACACTTGTTATGATGTTTAATAGATGGTACATTGATTGACATGTCATGCAATAACATTAATTATTAATAATCGTGTTTAGGTATAATCATCCCTAGAAACCGAATGATGAAATTCTTCATCTTATAACGACAAAACGCAGCGTGGTTAATGGAAAACTGACGTCTATTTAGACATACATTTGCACAAGTTATATATAACTCCTTAGATATTATATTTTTACAATCAACAAAATTCATAGTCAGCATGACGATCACCGTTAACAGCGGAAACCTTACTGCAGCAATATAAAAAGTTTTCGAATATTGGCTACACTGTATCACATCGTTCAATATTGTCACTGTCCAGTACTAACGTGGAGGCTCGTGGTCCATCCCACACGATTTGTTTATAGTCCGAGCTTTGATTTTCGTGGGAAACTAGCAATTGGTTATGCCCATTTGGGAGCACAATCAGATTAGTCTTATGACGACCAGTTCTGATACATAGATAGATAGGAGTATATAGAGCGTCGATTTTCAAAGCTATTGGGTAGAGTTTTCAGTGAGTCGTACACTAAGTTGTATGATGTATACTGGTATAATTTGTATTTGGTTCATAATATAACATTTTCCAGGGTTTTGTCTTGAACGTCCTTACGTTTATCATGGTATATCTATATAATTTTATTAAATATATAGATAACAAGTCATCAAATATCATAGTCAAATTTTCAACACAGAGTATTAAATAGTTACTACGTAGATTACTATTTATAAACTCATAACGTAACCTCAGACCTCACTAATTGATCTTAATAAAGTTCGCGCCAAACCAAATTGTCACCTCAATAAACCAGGATCATGCTAAGATTTAACGAAATTGCCTTCATTTACAATTTTAATCACCATCAAGCGAAGAGTGAACGGGTACTTTCTAGGGAAGCGCGCTCCATCTTAGGCCACATCTCAGCTTACCATCAGGCGAGATCGTGGTCAAGCGCTTCCCTATCATATAATAAAAAAAAAACTAGATGTGCTGCGGGGTTTTACCCGCATTGCTCCGCTCCTATTGGTCTTAGCGAGATTATATATAAGGCTAGCCTTCCTCGATAAATGGACAATCAAACAGTGAAATAATTTTTCAAATCGGACCTGTGGTTCCTGAGATTAACGCGTTCAAGCAATTCTATGTCTCTCAAATGAAGTGAAATTTATTAAAGATATTCATTTTCAAGTTTTTACTAAATTTGATGATTTATTTTAATTAAAAAGCGCAATCCAGTGCCTTTAACCTTTTTACGTTATTTATGTAATTAAATTGTACGTTTAAATATGATCTCCGAGTTCATTAGCATTTTAATTACGAAGTATTTCGTCAAGATAAATATATGAATAATAAATTTGAGGATTTTAATTAGCTATTCGTAATTAAGTATTTTTATTTAAAAGAGATTTTAGAATGAGAAATAGCCGGCGACGACAAAGTTAAAACTTCGTTTTTAGATGATACATATTCAATAGTATGTTTTATGTGAACAATAAGTAAATCGTCGTATATTAATGACATTATGAAATGTTGTATTGGAATAAAACAATTATGCGTTATTGATAGTTAAATAATAAAAAAACAGATAAGATTTCATCTATTGTTTGTAACCACTACTCAACAAGTACTCGACCAATTTTAACAACCAATAAACTTCATTATTACTTAGTAACAAACCATATTTATTTATTGTATTACGGACGAAGCCGGTAAAACATCTAGTACAATACAAAACAGTGAGAGTAAATAATAAACAAAGGAGTAGGTTAAATGTAGTTAATTCTTATACAAAGTGCGATAATTTATGTGTACGTGTTAAAGTACGTACATTATACTGTAATTAAGGAGAGTACGGTGTAAACTTATGAAGTGAAATAAAGCATCGCGTTAACAAAAACATCGTATCATGTGTTTATTTACTCTATTATATTATACATATTATTTATAAGGCGTGTCATGTGCTGCCATTTTCCTCGTCAGAGCCACGACCACATTGAGCGAGCTTCAAGAGATTTGAGATCCGCATTAATATAATTAACAAAAAATGGTTGCCTGTAAAGTCGGTTTTACGGGCGAAGATTTTACGTGACAACGTCTTTTTCTCGGTAGAATATTTATGTGCTGCGCGCGCGGCAGACCGCGGGCCTCTCTCTCGTTCGGTGACTCATCGTAACGTTACCGAGCGTTACACTTTTTCATAAGTGACTCCCAGTCGCAACCTAATTTAAGACGTTGTCACGTCAAAAAATTAATAATATAAAGTACATTTAATTCTTTGTAATTGAATGTCATTTAAAACTACTTATATATAAACTACTAGTACTAGTAGTAGTAATAGTAGTATTACTACTAAGTTCTACTATAATGTTGTTTCTTATATTTGAATCTTTTGCAGCTGACTTGAAATTAATAAAAAAACTATAATAATAAAAGCTATTCGCATGTAGGGAACATAAAAGCGATAAGTTTAAAATTTAAATAACATTGGATAGAAGCATACAATGTAAGGATAAAATCAAGTTGAAATGGGTTAATACCTCGGGGAGCTACCGAAGATATGTTTAAAGGGATTCTGTACAATTATGCTAATATACTAATACAAATAAAACACCTTTTCGAATGTGTGTTTAAATTATGTTTCTTTGTGGGAAAAGACGCATATCTAGATCCCGCAGGGGAAAAGGTCTTGATATATGGGACTCATGAGTAGCTCAATGGACTACTGACCCAGGGTCCAGTGTGTTTCGTGTAGGCGCTTTCAATGGCGAGATTATGGTATGGTAAAGAAACCATACCAGTTACCAGCAGCCTCTTCAAGGCATCAGCTAACAATTTAACGACTAACTAATGCGTGTGGGTTCTCCTACTAATTCTATAAGATGTAATTAATTATTCATCTCGTAAATCTTTATACCTACCTATGTATGTGCTATATTTACTCAACATATTGTGTTGTACACCTTGAAATTTTTAATTTACCCTCTACCTGACTCTGAATTAAACACAATAAAATACCACACGTTTCAGAACGTACAAAATTCTAAGCTCGCACCCAAACCTTCGTAATACGCTTGAATTTAAGACTGTATATACGAAAAGGCAAACCAAGTTAGCAGAACTTCCCGCTAACAATTTTAATATAAACTCGGATACAAAGATACGTCGAGGCACTTATTTAAATTTCTTCTACGTAATACGAGTGTTGTGTAAGTGAAGTGTACAGCGTAGTGTACACACGGTTGTCACTTGCATACGTTGAGGTTAACAGAGTTTTTTTTTTTTTTTTTTTTTTCAAGTGGGGAAATCTTGCCTAAGATACCCACGGCTCCCGGGGAAGGAGCCGTGGGTTATGTCGGATTCCTACCGACCAAAACCCCACCGTGTACCAACGCGCTGCTTTAGACGGGATGCGGGTACACATTCGCAATCTTCCGCATGTCCCGCCCAGCAGTTGCCCGTTTCCAGGCCCTCCGCCACTTGCCCGTTTCCAGGCCCTCCACCAAATGCCCACCCCGGGGCGGCGCAAGCTGTACACGAGCTCACGCCACCCGCTCGCCGATGATGGATTTTTCCCCGTTCCATCATCGGCGTTCCCCAAACCCTCGACCCCAGCATCGACCGGCCGAAGGGCGCGCGCCGAAAGGCCCTCTGAAACGTGATTCACGCGTCGAAGGACCCTCCGGCGCACTTTTATAGAGGTTTCCCTCGCAGCCCCCACCTCACACCAGAGGTGGCGGCCCTCGGTCCGGCCCCACGGACCGGATTACGAGTTGGCAGACGGCTGTCGCAGGGCAGCCGCCGCCCTACACCCACCTACAGGAGTCACCGCGTGTCACAAAAGTGACGCGTCGGGATCCCGCCCCCTGTTTTGTTGGTAGTTAGACTACCAACAAAAAACAACGCGCGCGGCCTCTGGCCGCCATCCACCGCCGCAAAGCGCAGCCCCCTGCCAGTCGGTCGGAACGAGACCCAAACGAGCCCCGATCGACCTTCCAACCCCATGTTGCCCAGCCAAATTGCCAGGCCGCGACCACTAGCCGCCATACCTCGCCGTACCACAACGGCACCTGAGCCAATCCTGGCCCCCCGGAGGATCCTAGCCAGCTAGCCAGCCATCCAGTCAGCCAGCCAGCCAGCCGGACAACCAGCCGGTGACAGCATGCCAGCCAGCCGCCGCGGCTCAAAGCAGCCAGCCAGCCAACCGGTGGGACAGCCGGTTTCAGCCAGCCTGCCAGCCGGCCCCCTAGCCAGCCAGCGAGGCAGCCGGTGTGACCAGCCGGTTCCAGCCAGCCCGGCCAGCCGACCTTCAAGCCAGCCAGCCAGCTATATGGATCCCTGGCCGTCGAACCAATCGTGTCGTCAGACGACAGACCGGCCTTTCAGCCCCTCCGCGTCCAATTAGCTTCACTCAGAGTACACGAGTGCACTCCAAGCTACTGAGCCCCCCCGGCCACGACAAGGCTTGGAACTGATGGGGGGGAGGTTAACAGAGTTGTGCTAATGGGAGTCGATATGTTTTTATAAGCAGAGTGTAGTCTACGCTTTATAGGGTATTTTATAGGACAATGTATAAAAGGCGTAACTGTGGAAACTACGCTTTGAAAGTGCTTTTTGTAAGCCAATGTCTGTTAGACATAGACATAACAAATAATAATTTCTGTTTAGGCAATAAATAATTTGAAGCGTTTTAAAGGGAGATTTTAATCTGTTTCGTATTTTAATTCACTCTTTAAATGTGTACGATAAAAAGTATTTATCTTATCTATTATTCCTCGCGTGAACGTAAAAATACATGCCTCTCCTAATCTTAATCTAAATGTACACACAATACCAGAAGTGGTTTTTATTCTGCCTTTACCAATGTATGTAATCACTTAGTAGGAACAAATCTAATTACAGGCTTATTTCGAAAATTACCTTCGCAAAACAAACATTGGCGTAATAAAATTTTGTATGCTTCCGAAAAGTTTTGTTAGGAAGTTTTTACACGCAAAAGCTTTATGAAAGAAAAGACAGAGTAATTTTAAAAATTGTTTTAGTTTATTTCTATACCTAATATGGGGGTTTATAATAAATTATATCTTAATAGACACGAATTAAAAAAAATGATGTCGTAGATAGTGTACCTACCTATGTCGGTTGTATCATCACTACATAGTATAAAGCAAAGTCGCTTTCTCTGTCCCTATGTCCCTATGTCCCTATGTCCCTTTGTACGCTTAAATCTTTGAAACTACGCAACGGATTTTGATGCGGTTTTTTTTAATAGATAGAGTGATTCAAGAGGAAGGTTTATATGTACAATAACATCCATCAAATAGTGGAGAAGTACTGTTATTTTTGAGGTTTCTAATGTGATGTCGTAAAAAATTACATTTTTTCCGCTTACATTGCAAACGCAGGCTGAACCCTACGAGTTTTATCAAAATAATGTACTAAGTATTATACACATTGAAAAGGTCTACAGAAAAGTCCGCGGTGGTGCCGGTGGTATATGTCTATCTCTTATGGATAACCCACAATAACTTTTTTTTGTCATTTACTTTTTACGACAAATAATGGCTAATTTTCGAAGCGATTTTAACCAATACAGCATTAATCCTTAACCAATTAAATACCTTGAATACATTGTTCATTTTATATAGATCTATATGGCCCTTTACACCGTATGATTTAAGTGAATATTTTCGAAGATATTACAGATTTAAAAATTGCGGGACGTAGCGTTTGCGGCGGCACCGGCCGGCCGCCCGGCTATATAGGTATTTTATACCCGTGCGAAGCCGGGGCGGGTCGCTAGTACTCACTATAATATAAATCCTATGTCTTGTTAAGGACGTTGGCCTGATATCTCTGAGCCAGATCTTTTCCAGTTCAAGTGGCATCTTGAAAGATTTTATGATAATAAACAAAGTAAGGAATATTATTATTATCTATTACTTAATTATCCAGTCATAAAAATTATCCCAATTCCGCTTAGTTTCATACTAAATGCGTGATTAAGTTTTATTATTTATTTATAATACTTTATTGTACAAAACGATGTAAGGAAATGTAGTACAAACTAATAAGGTACAAATATTTTGCACAATAGGCGGCCTTATTACCTTACACAGCAATATCTGCCAGGCAACCTGGTATGAGAGGAAATGTAAGAAGTATAAGGAGTAAGTTTTTCATCGATAATTTAATACTAATTTCACATCACTAGACCAAAGTGAAAATTGTCGCGTTAAATTGCTTTATTTATCAGCGAACAAAAGCAGGTAAGCCGTGCTTCCGAAGCAGTGTTGGAGCGGACATTTTGTATATTTTAGCTATCTTCAACATAACAGCTATTGTTTCCCGTTGAAAGCAAGTTATGGTTGCAGATACGGCTAGTTTATGGTACGGGGAATACTCGGACATGCTTTAGTTCCTTATAGTATCTAGTATCCTGGTAGTACCTTTATCATAAAATATAATATGATATTTTATTTTTTGTTAAAAAAAATCCACTGGAAATCACAAAAATATGTATTTCAAAATAGTGTAATTGTCATTTTTTGTAACTTTAATTTAGAGAGGTTGACTGTTGGTCGGGAATTATCCTCTTCTATCTAGTTTTTATTACAGAACTTGAATTTAAAAAGAACATTTTCCGTTAATATTTTCACTATTTTAAAAATCCATTTCAATCACAATGCTACATATAAGTATTATAAAGTTTGAGAAGCAATTATAAAATTGTAGTAAATTTTACGTTATTTTTTTTGATTTGATAGCTTTCCATCAAGTTACTACATTAGCCATGTTGTAAAAGTTACTAATAGTTAACTGTTCATAACACGAGTGTAAATAATCCTTTCAACTAGATCCAAACGATATCTAGGCAATCAATTCAATCGCCAACCCATTTGCGGATGAAATCGCGTTTGTATGTTCATTTATCAATGTTACACATTTACTGTGTAGGTATAGGTATCTACTATGTATACCTATACTAGCGCTAGCTATAACTATTGAGTATTCTGTGCTTATACCATAGAATATAATATACTCTAACGCGAGCCTAAACCACTCGTCTGCCACAAATTATTAAATAGTAATCTAAAACTACGTATGGATGAAATTAGTATTGGATTAGAAATTTTCTTACCGGAAAAACATGAAAGTAATTTAAAAATTCTGTCAAAACTATCTGTGTTTACTGTCTCCAAGACTGTCTCCCTAAAAAACGACAATCCAATTTAAAAGCTCGCTCCTGTAAACTTAGGTACCTAATAGTAAGTTGTTTCAGAATCGAACATTTTCTAGACGCAGAATAGAATTTTCAAAAAAGAATGATGAAGAAATAAACACGTTTTTAAACTTGTTGAGTAGTCTTGATACTATATCTACACGAACGACATAATATTATAGCCTCCATAGATACTGTTATTCTTAATTTCCAGTCATTTCATATCTTTTTGTTTTCATTGTGTAGGTATATTATTTGTTATAAATATATAACAAATAATAATAATAATATATATCTCCTTAACATACAAAATATGCAATAACATGTTATTATCTCTAAACCGCATTAGAAAACAAACGCAACCCACGAAATATAATGAAAATTTTAAAAGTATTTTCAACATTTTCGTTATATAAAAATTCATACTACATTCCAGTTTGGCTAAAGGCTATTTTGTGAGCGTGCAGCTATAACTGTGAAAAATGCATTTGACACCGCAGGCGGCACTAAGCATTCGCATTTTAAACCCTTTTTAACCGACTTTTACAAAAGGAAATGTATTGATTCGGGTCATAATATTTTTTGGTTTCAAGTTTTAAAATGATTATACAGATTTTGTAGTTTAGATAATAAATTTATGTTTTTACCTATTTTTAAATGGACTGTTTATTATTGGTTTATGATTATTAAATATCACAGATAACAAAATAAATAAAATGTCAAAATTATCTCGCAGTATACAAAAAGAAAAGCCAAAATTAATACGAAATAACACCTAACTTATAAGATTTCCACTGGATAATAAGTCAAGTTTGCAAAAGTACAGGCAGATATTGAACAAGTTTCTGAACCGTTTCTTATATTGAGACTAGGTCAATTCTGAGAGACAGAAGTATGATTTCATATGAAATTCAAGAGCGTAAAAGTGGGCTAAAATATTATTATATTAGTTATTAATATAATTCTTCTACAAATAAAATGTACATATTTGACTATCACTACATAGTATAAAACATAGTCGCTTTATGTGTCCCAATGTCACTTTGTATGCTAAAATCTTTAAAATTACGAAACGGATTTTGATGCGGTTGTTTTAAATAAATATATTCAAAACGAAGGTTTTAGTAGATAATTTATTAGATTTTAGACAAAGCGCTAGTAATTCATAAAGTAAAACTCTATCAGTATTTGTTTGGAGATTTTACTACGATGAATAGGGAACCCTAAAATCTATAAGTATTAAATAATTAGGGCCTGTTTCACAATCGCTAAGTAAAGTTCTAAGTAAGCTACTTCGAACATAACTGCTCAGTAAACAACTTAATTGCGTTTCACAATCCCACAGTAAGGTTAATCACCACTTTATGTGATCAGTAAATTAATCATCGGATGGACTGACAAGTAGCCGTTTACTGGACAAGTAAATTCGACAAATGTTATAACCTCAAATGCGCTTCGAAATCCACATTTAATTAAAGTGGTGCCTATCAATTTATTTTCGTTTTAAAATGGATATTTTTGATATTATTGAAGACGAATTCGATGAATTTTTTGATCGGGTGACGGGACCGCGTAGGGAACCATTATTTCGAAATCGTTCAAATAATATGGAAAAATATGACGATACTGATTTCAAGATAAGATTTCGACTCTCTAAAGTAGCTGTGAATTATGTTTTTTCTCTAATACATGACAAAATAACTGCCCCTACGTCGAGGTAAGTTTTTATCTATCTATATTTATTTATACATCTAAACTTCAGTGCTTTGCCTGTGTTATGCACCTACCTTGTCTAATGTATTGTGTCCTTGTTCCAGGAATTATGCAATTACGCCTATGGATCGTCTTTTATTAACATTGAGATATTATGCAACAGGAAGTTTCCTTACCGTAGTAGGTGACTTCACTGGTGTAAGCAAGGCTTCTGCTAGTCGCATTATTAAGTTAGTTTCATATGCGATTGCGCGACTACGATTACAATTTATAAAATTTCCTACAAACACGAATCACCTGCAGCAAGAGTTTTATGATATCGCAAGATTTCCCAAAGTAATAGCCGCTATTGATTGTACACACGTACCTATTAAATCTCCAGGTAAGAATCAATTTTTGTATTTAGTTATAGTTCAAATTACTGTACCTACCTACCAAATTAAAATCTGTTCTGTATGGGTCATACCTATAACACTCAAAGTTCATATTAAATAAGTAGGTACAGATTGAAATTGATGTAATTTAATATATATATTTTTATTTTTAGGTGGAGAAAATGCAGAAAATTTTAGAAACAGAAAGTCATTTTTTTCTTTTAATGTTCAAGCTCTGGTAACTGCAAAATTGAAAATAATTGACATTGTAGCTAGATGGCCCGGAGCAACCCATGATCAAACTATATTCAATAATTCATTTATAAAGCAACAATTGATGAATAGATAATTTGGTTCTTGTGTAGTGCTCGGTGATAATGGATACGAAAATAATTCATATCTTCTAACACCCCTCTCAAATCCAAGAACACCTGCAGAGCAACTGTACAATCAATCCCACATAAGAACCAGGAATGTGGTAGAAAGAACATTCGGTGTTTGGAAAAATCGGTTCCCTGTTCTATCCAAAAAAATAATATTGCATGTATCACGAGTTCAGGCTGTGATTGTGGCATGTGCAGTATTACACAATATTGCGATTGATATGGGAGATGAACAATTTGAAGAAAACTGGCCAGAAGAGTCTGACAACGGGGAGGAATATCACAGCAGCACACAGAATACAGAAGATAGTAGTGTACGCAGCAACATAATAAATGACTATTTTGCTTCACTAATACGATGAATAGCAATGTACAAAAATTTATTTGAATTAAAATATTTACAAAATTTTATCTATTTTATTTTGTAACAATTGCCTCTCTAAATCAAATAACCACTGTTTCCGTTTGTTCTCTAATTCTTCTTCAAGAAGTTGTTTTTGGATGCCTGCAATTTCCAGTTTGCTTTCTGCCACCTTTTCAAAAGGTCTCTTGGGTTTCTGTTTACCTGGAACAAGTAGTAAATGACTCACATATAGAAACCTATTTTTGGCTAAAATATATTTGAAAAAAATACAAAAAACTCACACAAAGCAAGGATGTTTCTTTGTACGTAAAGATGATGGTTTCCATTGTGACCATTTTGTGACAGATTCAACATTGGCATCATCAGAGTTGTTTAACTTTCTTATTTTTTGCTCGTTTTCACCTGAATCCAAAAAATAAATTTTAAAATTATGTAATAATGAAACAAGGAATAATAATAGTAGGTAATAGAAATAGAAAACACTCACATAAAACATTTGACATTGGTTCTTCATGTATCTGAAGTGTTTCATCAGGCATTTCAATAGTTTCAACAACTACAGGTTCAGATTGGTGAAATTCAGTGAAATTTCTAGAATCTTCATCAATTATATTCGGGTTGGTCATCAGTTGAGGAGATTCTATAAATAAAAATAGTAATTTCCAATTTTAACACTAGTAGGTCAGGTAAACATTCAAGCTATGTCCAATGTAGCCTGGTCGCGGGACTTATCTCATTACCGTGACCCCGGAACATAAAGGGCTATTGAAGGAACACCGTGGATTTTAGTCAGTAGCAGTCTGCCCGGGGTGGGAGGACTCATTTGATGATTTTACCACGTTAAAAATGTCCAATGTAGCCTGAGAGGGTATTTTCTAACTATAATATCTATCACGAACGCTTTCAATTTGACAACCACTGCTTGTTTGCTAAAGCGATTGTGTAAGTATGCTGTAGACAACAAGCAATACCGGTCAAATTGAAAGCGATCGGGATAGATGTTGGGGTTAGAAAATCACCCCCCTGTAGGTATGAGTTTACTATATGTTTGACATGGGTAAAAAGTATTATTACCTGTTTCTGCTTTTTTGTCAGAGTCAAATACACTGTCCATTCCAACCACTGAAAGTAAAATCATGTCTGTAGTGTATCTATGAAATAGATATATACATTGTCTCACGTACACCAGTGGTGGGGATAGCTCATAGCTGTCATTAGCTGTCATTAGTCTGTAGTCAGTCGACGGCCGATGCCGGACTGGAATGGACGTGTTCCCGCACTATTGAGTGTAGTAGTGAGCCAGTGCAATTCTACATATATACGTACTGTTAGCACAGTACAAGTGGCGACGAGGTAAAAGGTCAGTGTTACAATATTATAAAGAGTACGCGTGCAATAAAAAGTTTTAAGAAATTTAATAAAAAAGGGAGAGGGTATGTAGTAACATACCAGAATTCATTTTGAAATGTTAAAGACAGAATAACCGTTACGTCTGTTGGTTCACATTAAATACAAATGCAATTTCAATCTTATCCAAAATCCTTCACAAGTTAAAATAGAACGACAAAATAAAAATAAAATCTTTCGAATTTTAATCTAGTAATTAGAATACGCAGTTATTTTGGTTTGAATAATTTATTTGAATTTAAGTAATTTATTTTCAAGACATCATGTGAGCATAATAATATAATGTAATCAGGAAAGGTTAAACTTCTTGTTATTTTGAGTTAATTATTCGGTATATCTCACATTGAGGAAACCTAGTTTAGAGGCTTCTGTGATAATAACAGTACCGTGTTTAGGTTGTTGGAAAATAATTACTCATTCACTATTTAATTGCGCTTAGGTATTTGTTCCACTCAGAAGGAGAAAAAATAAGTATAAACTTACTATGTACACACTGAATTCATAATACACTTATTAGAAATTAAACAATAAATGCTGATAAAAACAAATAGAATTCCGCATTCAAGGAATAAGAACGAACGATTTTAAATTTAAACAGAATTAAACTGTATTGAAACATTTTAGAACTACCTGCACATTAATGAATATTTTAGCCGCAGAACGCATACAACGCTTCTACCGCGACTCGTTAAATGCGAATATAATTAATATGAAAAAAAATATTTAAAATACTTGTTTGAGTAATTTACATAATATGATAAAAATGCATACACTAAAATACTGTGTGTTAGCCACACCTAGTTTATTATATTATTCAAGTGGCAAACTATTTAAATGTCTTAACGTTTTCACGACTGCTACTTATCTATAACTAATTTCGTTAAAATTAGAAATTAGAAATAAATATTTAAAATGTCGTTAGACTATAAATAGATTGGGTAAATTAATATATCCATGTTTGTTAATGCATAAAAAGCCACAATATAAATACAAGTGGTAACATGTAGTAATTACCAAGATGTGGCAAAGTATTATGAACTCGCAACCGCCATTGTTATAATTTTATATTATTATGACATTACATGTAAATTGGGCGGCTAAGCATGGGACGACCTCCCACAAGATGGACAGACGACCTGGTTAGAGTGGCTGGGAGTCACTGGATGCAGGCCGTCCAGCAGTGGACGTTCCATGGCTGAAACGACGACGACGAGTAAACTCGTTTGTATTTCATATTCTATTTGAAATGATAGATGGACTTCCATTAAATTGGATGTATTGACTTCCATTAAATTGGAAGTATGGACTTCCATTAAATTGGTAGTATGGACTTCCTTTAAATAGGAGGTAGGGACTTCCTTTGAATAGGAGGTATTGATTCCCTATATATAGGAGGTATGAAAGAAGGAAAGAAAGATGACTTCCTTTAAATAGGAGGTAGGGACTTCCTTTGAATAGGAGGTATTGATTCCCTATATATAGGAGGTATGAAAGAAAGAAAGAAAGATGACTTCCTTTAAATAGGAGGTAGGGACTTCCTTTGAATAGGAGGTATTGATTCCCTATAAATAGGAGGTATAGATTCCCTATAAATAGGAGGTGTTGATTCCCTATAAATAGGAGGTATGGACTTCCTTTAAATAGGAGGTAGTGACTTCCCTTAAATAGGAGGTATTGATGCCCTTTAAATAGGAGGTACTGACTTCCTTTAAATAGGAGGTATTGATTTCCTTTAAATAGAAGGTCTGGACTTCCTTTAAATAGGAGGTATCGATTTCCTTTTAAAAGGAGGTATGGATTTCCTTTGAATAGGAGAAATTGACATTCCTTAAATGGGAGGTGTGCCATCGGGACGAGGCTACTTTACATTCGAACGTTTTCAATGGGAAAATGTATCCAACAGTAATTCTACGTGTCACTCTTTGGTTGGTGCCAAAGGTAAGGTGTCGAGGTCGACAAGTGCCAGCAGGCCGGCAACTTCACTTTGCGCAAGCATGGATGGCGCTGCCGCTCTCACCACCGCTTCGAACGCCATGTCATCGCGTCGTGCACCGCAGGAGTCGAGCTTCGAGCGTCATGCATCGAGTATGATTCGTTGATACGCAACACGATATCCTAGGTACCGTGACATCACATCTGGGTCCGCGACACCATGCCTGGTGTCCGCTACCACGTCGAGCAACGTGTCAACACATCCAGCCGGTGCTCATCGGAATCCAGGGTGACGTGTAACTGGGTGACTGGTACCAAACTAATCTGTATTGCAATCATTCACATAAAACGGTCAGTAGATAATATAATTTCACATTGAGTGTGCAATTAGAAAATAAAGTAAGTTTTCAAACTGTAGTAACTTCACAATGATGGTAATACTGAACAGATTTTGTGTAGGTTGTAACGTACAAAACCAGTGTGTAGTTATATCTTATTACATTAAAATTAACCCAACGTTTTACGTAGTTATATAATTATTGTCTCGTGTTATATTACTAGTAGTTTGGAACCTACTGATGTTCTACATCAGTAATTCATGATATTTCAAAAAAATAAATCCTGTGGCGTAAGCACGTCTTTCATATTAATTACACGAAAAAAAGGAGGAATAAATACTCAAATTATGACCAGATATCAGAATAAACTATATTAGCAACGTGTAAAGTTTATACTGCAAAAATAGTTTAAATTCTAGAAGTATTACAATCTACCTTCATAAATACCAGACAATTTTAAACAACTACCTATAAATATATTGCAGACAGGGTTGATAAATTGGTTAATAATTAATAAACAATCCTGTGACTTTATAAATCAAAAAATATAATAATTGATAAATATAATAAATTAATTATTGACATCATATTGGACATACATTTGCAATAATAATATTATTAGAGTAATTTCATTGTGTATCGAAATAACAGTAATTAGTGTTGTGTGACCTAATATTGTTTAATGTAATTTAAAATATAAATAATTTATCGTTCAACTACGAGTGGAAGGAATAAGAATCTTATAACTTGTATATAGGTAATATCTTTGTAATTACATTCCGCAAATAATGATGATAATATGAATTTAAATATACTTTAACGGTTTTGTAGTTAGCAAGTTAACACTAGCAAAGAAAGACATTGAATTGAACGTAAACGATAAACATTCACTTGTCCATATATTATAATGAAAAACCATTTGCGAATTATTTTGAATTGATTTCTTGACTACCCACGTTAGTACTAAGTACTAGTACGTACTAGTCGACAGATCGTAAGATCCTTGACAAATCGAAATGACATGCTATGCAAAGACAGCTTTATAACTACTCGAATAAAGATGAAAAGTAATGCGTTAAGTAGTTGCATTAAGAGATTTAATAAGTTTTTCGTAACTTTTAATTAAGGCGTGATTTCCATTTGACTTTAATGTATACTTAATGAAAAAACGTGATTTACAGTGCCTGATTGACTATGAAAAAGAGGCAGGTTTAATTTAATCGAATAGAAGGTAAATCGAAACACTTAATACTCGCATATTTTAATACTTTCTTATTTACGCAGTTCATAATAAAATGTAACAGATAATTACGTGTTTAGATAAGCAGCTGACATAACGTAAATTCTATGGTTAGAATACGTATCTTGAATTGGTTTTTGAAGGTTGTTCATTAATTGTATTGTTTAAGGTAATTTAGAATTCAAACGAAAGGTAGGTACTTAGATCTCATGAATGTTTGGGTCTGTTGAGGATTAAGATATTTAGATTGTTTACACAAAGAATACAAAATAGCACGGTTATTGGCGTCTACATAATACATAATATTATCGTCAGATAAAGTCAATTGGTTTAAAGGAGAAACTGAACACGTTTTTAGTAGGTAATTGTGTAGCTTTAGAATTCAGAACGCAAATCCTAAACATTGAGACATTTGTAGTTTGAGTAATCAAAATAAACATGTAGCATTGAATTTGGTGGTGTACACTCATCAGTACGGAATTTTGGCCACTTACAAATTTACTGATATTAAAAAAAAAAAAAAGAATAAAGTTAATAAGTTTGAAGATAATATGCAGATACTTTAAACTTATGTTAGGTAGTAAAAACATGAAGTTCAATAATAAGTTTGGTCCTATTTTTTGAGCAAGCCGAAATTTGTAAATTTAGATAACAATGTCATATTTTCTATAATTGTCTAAAGGAGATTGCCCAAGTGACTATGGCACTTGGTATCGCAATCAAACTTGACACAATGAAATATAGCTCAATTTAAAGCTTGATGTTAGTACTTTTAGAAACGATTAAAGTTTTCTTTAAAAAAATACTTTATCGAGTTTAAACTAACGATGAACGTTAAGTTTTACATTTATTACATAGGTAATATTTTAATTTACAAGACAAATGTGAAAAGTAAATCGAATAAACATTGTTTCAAAATAAATAACGTCAAACAATGCGTCGAACACATTCATTCAACATTCATTTCAAATAGATACTATGACATATGACGCAGGATGCTTGCAAAAGAGATAGATAGGTATGTGTCAAAACAAAAACTTTTACTTTTATTTCTATTTATTCGGTATTATTACGACTTAATAGTGATAAATATGATCATTATGAATACAAATAGGAATTAACAATATCACGAACACGTGACACAACTAGTATTTTACCGATTCCATACGTGGTCATACATGTTTCAAAAGACAAACTTTTACTATTATTTCAATTTATCCGGTATAATTATTAAGACTTAATATTGATACATATGATCATTATAAATACAAATAGGAATTAACAATATCACGAATACGTGGCACAACTAAAATTTTACCGATACCACCCGTGGCTTTGTTGAACTGTCGAATCCTACAAAATGTCTAATCATTTTGAAGGACAGACGCTGTTTATAAAATGTTGGATAATGTTATACACTTCTATACAATATTCGTTTGAAAATAGAAAAAATTTTGGAAAAGGAAGGGCAGGGGTGGAAGCTAGTACGGAATGAGTTTATCAAGTATCAAACGAGTAGGTTTGATAAGTATGTTCTGATTTTAAGAGTTCTTCATTAACTTAGGTTTCAAAGTTCTATTGGGAATTATGGATTAATAACTTGATAACTGTATAATTCTATAATTTTTCATTATGTGATTATTTGGAGCGAAAATTAATTAATTTTGAAAAAGGAAGGGATGTAGTGTATCTATGAAATAGATATATACATTGTCTCACGTACACCAGTGGTGGGGATAGCTCATAGCTGTCATTAGCTGTCATTAGTCTGTAGTCAGTCGACGGCCGATGCCGGACTGGAATGGACGTGTTCCCGCACTATTGAGTGTAGTAGTGAGCCAGTGCAATTCTACATATATACGTACTGTTAGCACAGTACAATGTCCTTTACTTTTTCTTCGCTCGGTGTCAATATTGGAGCGGTACTTGGACCGCCTCCCGTACGATACGTTTCTGCCCGGATCGCCGCGGATTTCTTTCTCGTATCCCTCTTGATTCCGTCGTATTTGATTTTTAGTGCTTTTGCACTACGAAATCGAACACTACTTATACTGTTAAAATTTGTTTCTATTTTTTGCCAACATTGTTCTTTTTCCGCCCATGTAACGGCATCACTTTTTTTGTTTTCCAGCACGTTTTTATATTTAAGTACAAGTTGAATTAACGTGTCAGTTTCTTCACGCGTAAAATTACTACCTCTTTCCCGTTTTAAAGACATTTTAACAGAATATTTTTCAGATTTTTGGCACGAAACCAACAAAGACAAACAAAATCGTTGAGCATTTAAAACTGACACTGACAATTCGTTGCGTTCCGTTATTACAGAAACATTGATTTTAAAAACATCGTTAAAAAATAAGTCACATTACATTACAATGTACTATTTTTTACATCAATGTACCTTTACATACTTGGTAATTGAACGAAAAATATTTCTAATGATTATTCTGTGTTTATTACACTTTAAAAAAAATCACTTAAATTATGCATGCTTTGAAACGAAACGTTAAACTCTAATGTTGCCAGCAAACTCTTGAGTAAGTATTAATTAGTTACTCTTTACTTTAATTTACCGATTGGATGATTGTGAAACGCAAAAAAGTTAACGAAAGGATTTAACCTCCAAGTAGTTAACTCGTTAAGTAACTACTCAAAGCTTTACTTAATGATTGTGAAACAGGCCCTAAATATAATAAAACAGTTTTTTCCGTAATAATTATATACTTTGAACTTGTAAACATGTTGGTACTATTTTTCATTTATTTTTTTGTTTTGTTTTGGATACCTTTATCCTATACTGTATTATTTCAACTAATATTATTTTGTATCGAATACTACCAACTCATATGCTAAAATGGAAATATTCCAAAAAACACATAGAAGGAACATTTGTATTCCGAATCGCAGAACTCGTAAATTACAAAGTTTCCACACTGACGAAAACACATTTTTTATCTCGACTTGAATGGAAACGAATTCGGCCGAGCGACCCGCGAATAATATATGTATAAATCATAATATGAGTATTATCTATTTACTAAAGGTGTATATTTTCGTATAAAAAATAATCATAAACAACGATAGAGGAACAAATTAATATTCATCTAAACTCAAGCATATATTTATTCAACTAAACTTCTTATAAAAGAGCCTTTGATTCATCAAAATAGAGACTTTTAAAATAATTACATACGTATTTTCTTTAACATTTGTTCAATTCTATTTCATTTAGACATTGTATATGGAATATACATTTGCATAAATAATAAATACAATTTGTTAAATCGCTACTGATTATCCGTAACATAATACTCTATTCATATAATTTCATTCGTTTAAATAAAACATTGCAAAATTCATGAAATTCTGATCCAAATATTATAAAACCAAGTCTTTAAAGTACAAGTAATTTGCACTACAAGTCTATCCGTACAA
Source organism: Colias behrii (assembly GCA_029959065.1). Taxonomy (NCBI): domain Eukaryota; kingdom Metazoa; phylum Arthropoda; class Insecta; order Lepidoptera; family Pieridae; genus Colias; species Colias behrii. Next base: position 9,340,707 of record JARWMC010000019.1, on the reverse strand, counting down.
ACTTATGTTATTTCGCAAACCAATGTCTTTGTATTTACCGCAGATGTTCTAGAAGTTTCGCTTACGAAATTTCTTTAAAATATTTCTTACATCGATGAAACATATATTATCTGTACGAAAATCCCAACTCCAGTGACCTGGCTCGAATACATAAATCATTCAAGATAAATTATCTCACCCACACATCTATGAAGTATGTACGGATTATTTGAACATTAAGTTTCGTATATATGTAATGTTTTATAAATATTTTTGTAGGTTATGTTTCTAAGTGTAGTAGTAGCCCACAACTTGTATATTGAGCCAAATGGTGAAGATTCGAGCTAGTATAGTAGTATTATATTATCTGTGATTCGAGTCTCATTATTGAGAAGCTATAAAACATAATAAAGTATGAATAAACTGTTATTTCCTGCACTCAGTAACATATTAAAAGATAATAACGTACTTAGGGCAACAATTATAGAGAATTTAGATCGTGTATATTATGATCGGTCTGTTTGTAACTTGTAAGTAGGTACCTAAGTTTTTTTTTTATATCTATAACCATCTGTAAAAGTACTTTTAAAATCGTTATTACGTGAATGATCTTAGAATGTTGGGACAAAAGTAGAGGTAAATAATTTAGCCTTCATAAAAACTGTTACATTTTGATTTATATATAATATAATATGTAGCATGTGTTAAAATATAGATACCAACAAAATAAAATAAGTTCATAAAATATTAATGACACCTTACGCGGCACACGTTATAAAACTAATACATTCAAAAGCGAAGGAATGTAAAAGAATTTCCATTCGCACGTGTAAAAAATTCATGATTAATAAATACTTTGTAAGCAATAAATGAAAGGCTCATGCAAGGCCGCCTTTTAATCCTTTAAAGAACAGAGCTTTTACCGTCGAGTAAGTCGTGGATATTTTTCAATTATCCCATGTTTTTAGATTTATTAAGGAAACAATGCGACGGTATACAATGTGGTACACGTGCAGAATATATTTTGCTTTATGATCAACTTTTTACTTTGTATTTATTTGTTTTTATTGGAGGTGTGTAAAGGAGAAATGTATACAGTTTTTCTTGTGTATGAATTTGTTTTTTTCGCAGTGACTTATATTGATGTAGGAGCATATTTGATTTTCATTATGAGTTACCTATCATAAGACTATCATAATAGAGTATTCGTTTTAGAAACAAATTCCGTTTAAATTTCAGCCATTCTGTCGATTATTTTTCATTTATTAGGCTGGTTATTTAGCTGACTTGATTAAATTTATTGCATTTGATCTATCAAAGTAGGCTTAGTTTTTTACTTGCAAAATTATGCAAATGAAGTTAAATTGTATTTTGAAAGAGTAACCTTAAAACTAATAAGCCGGCTTGAATAAATGCGACAAATAAATTTTTGCCATTTCTTTTTGGAGCGCGTTTGTTTCAAGTAATGCGTAATTTTTTTACCAAAACTTTTTCTTTAAATGAGCTAAGGCTCAGTTGCAATAATGAAAGTACTTATATTTACTCAGTTAAAGAGAATGTTGTTGGATATTCTGTAGCACACAAAAAAAAAACAAAATTATATTTTTGCAAGAAAAGTAAAACCAACAAACACATTCTATGTTCTTACACTACACACACACACACAAAACCGGAATCGGTTTTTAAAATTACATCTCTCAATTCTTCAATTTTTGAGTTGCAGATTTAAATAACATCTTTCATTCGGAAGTATAACTTAGTTAATTTTACGAATTCCGGTTAAAACTCATATTAAATTGGATGTAATATTATGATTCGAATCATCAAAAGAAACTTTAAAATTTTCCAGTTAAATTTCTGAAAATTTCACGAAATACGCTTAAAATTATTCGTGCAGCTTTATTAAATACGACAGCCCTCAAATTCGAAAACATCTGCTTTCCTGCAATAAAATGTAGGGCTGTACAAAACATGTAATACGCTGAAACTTGCATTTCTCGAATCAGCGTCCATCGAGACTTGCTTTTTTATCCCGCTGTCAACCCTGGTTGTTAATTGGATGTGTTTTTTCATTCAGAACCGAATTTTTTGAGAATCGACTGCTTCAAAGCAATTCTGTTGACTTTTTGAATGTTTTTACGCGCTGCTACCTCCGCTTTTGGGTACTTTTTTTTTCAGTTAAAATGGACCTTTCACTACATAGTATAAAACAAAGTCGCTTTCTCTGTCCCTATGTCCCTATGTCCCTATGTCCCTATGTCCCTATGTCCCTATGTCCCTTTGTACGCTTAAATCTTTGAAACTACGCAACGGATTTTGATGCGGTTTTTTTTAATAGATAGAGTGATTCAAGAGGAAGGTTTATATGTATAATAACATCCATTAAATAGTGGAGAAGTACTGTTATTTTTGAGGTTTCTAATGTGATGTCGTAAAAAATTACATTTTTTCCGCTTACATTGCAAACGCAGGCTGAACCCTACGAGTTTTATCAAAATAATGTACTAAGTATTATACACATTGAAAAGGTCTACAGAAAAGTCCGCGATGGTATATGTCTATCTCTTATGGATAACCCACAATAACTTTTTTTTGTCATTTACTTTTTACGACAAATAATGGCTAATTTTCGAAGCGATTTCAACCAATACAGCATTAATCCTTAACCAATTAAATACCTTGAATACATTTTTCATTTAATATAGATCTATATGGCCCTTTACACCGTATGATTTAAGTGAATATTTTCGAAGATATTACAGATTTAAAAATTGCGGGACGTAGCGTTTGCGGCGGTAGGTACCGGCCGGCCGCCCGGCTATATATTTTATACCCGTGTGAAGCCGGAGCGGGCTGCTATGTTTTTATATATACAACGTTCACAGTTTTTCTGTAGTGTATTTAGTATCAGCATTGCACCCGTGCGAAGCCGGGGCGGTCGCTAGTATTTTCATATAAACACGAATTTACTTAAAAATGATTTCTCTACGGTTAAACATTTCTTTTTCCTGCAGTTCTTTGCCACTTTGGTTAAGATTTAAATTTCTTTTTAATTTCCTTGCAACGTTTTGATGACTTGAATTTTTCCAAAAAGTTCAGCAGTTTTTGGGTGATTGAATATCATACTTGTTAATATTTTTCAAGTTATTACCATAAATGTTTTTACAAGCTGCGAAATACTTCAGAAAGCTTGACTACGTTTGCTTTGAAGATAAGGAATAAAGTTACGAATGTGTTACGAATAGATACAAATCGTACTAAATATAATTTTGATTTAACTTTAATTAAAACTTAGAACTTAATTAATGATAGTTTAGATAACATTATTTTTTATTTTTCCGGGAGACTTTACAGGAAAAGTGAAAATATGTTAAAATTTAGCAACTAATATTATTGAAAAAAACATGCAATGTCGTCATTCAATCTACTAGTCATTCAATTGTAGCAGATTCAATCAAATGACGGCGACACATACGTATGAGTCATGAGTAGTATAAAGTTTAATCTTGTTAATTTTATTGTAGTCAATGGGAAATATAATACAAATACATTTCAATTAACGTAAGCCCGTGAATGAATAGAAATAAATAAATTGAAACAGGTGATTGGATATTTAACTCCTTTCCTTCGCCATTAAATCAGTTCAAACTCGAATTACATTGGAGTCGTTTTTCTTCCTTTAATATTGTCAGTTCTCGCTTCAGGGCGGTGTAGATTGTCTTTATTTTAACTACGGTAAAGTAATACCTTTTGAAAAGATGCAATTTAATTGTACGTACTATGATTCTCTATTTTAAATCCTTCAAATTTTACTTCATTTTAGTTAAATGAAGTAAATTATTAAATATGGTAAATAGGTACTTATGTTTTTCATGTGATAATAAAGTAAAAATAAAAGACATGTAGTTATGATTGAGTTTTTTTTTTTTTATTATGGTATACTTATATTTACTTTAAATATTTAAATTGTTGTAAAATCCATAAAAATTAATATATTCGTTAAACAATCCATTTTAGTTTTTAGAATCTTTGACACAACATTCCAAGGCCGAGTAAAATCGATTATGCGATATTCAGTATCGAAGCCAAGTAATAAGTTCTCGATTATTCGATATTAATTACGTTGGTCTCTGGTATTTAACACAAGCCATTAAACCGCGAGATGAAGCTTCGATAAACAGAGATGCCTTCACACAGGATTATCGGAGATTGACTTTTAAATTACAAAATGTTAATGACGTTTCAGGCTTTTACAATTGTAAATTGTGTGTGGTTTGGATATTGTTTCGTTTTATGTAGACAGTTTAATAAGAAATTGATTGCAAAAGGCTTATTAAAATTAATGTGTATTGAATAAAATCAAGTGGCAGCAGCAGTCGCATATAAAATAAAAATATTGTTTACTTAGTATTATTTACTACCAAATGGATCCAATTGAAATAAGGCTTATGAGCTTTTAAAACTGAGTCACTATTGCTAAATATATACAATTACTATTAATAGAGACTTAAATCCCTAGACGTTGCAATTATCTGCTAAATTTAAGGTACATCGCTTATCTGCAAAAACATCAAAGCACGACTATCGATGCAATTACAAAGTTTTCCTTTCTTTAGATTTCATTGTGTACTTTTCGATTCAATGAATTCCATTTAAACTTACAATACATTAAGTTTATTCGTTTAGAATAAAAAGCATGAAGGATTTCAAGCCGAAAATATAATCATCTTTTATTTTTAAAAACAACTTTTATTTAGATTATTTATTATATCGTAACTACTTAAGCAGCTCTTAGCCTAATCACATCAGTCGTCGCGGAACCGGTTTAGCGAGTGCTCGCTGTCGCGCGTTGTATTCAATGCGATAACATTATGCTGTGTGAATTGTTTGCGTATTATTCGCAATATTAATCATGACGGAACGTAAAGTTATTATAAATGAACTTTTAACATTTATTCAAAATAAAATTGATGTATTGGACGAATTGAGCGTTCTTCAAATATGTGCCTCGAACTTTACGGACCTGGAAGTTGAAACTGCAAAAATAGAATTATATTCTACTTTGAGTTGTAGTCAACATATTATACGGCGTAAGGGTGATGACAAAATGAAGAAAAATATAAAAGATATAATAAAGGTTTTAAAGGAGACTGATCCTGACGACCAGCCAATATTCGTGGCTAGGGATCTCAATCGATTACCTCCTATTACATTTGACTATGTCGATGTTACTCGACTTTTAAAAGACTTGGCATTTCTTAAAAATGAAATAAATTGTATGCGAACTGAATGTATCACAAAGTCCGAATTGACCCATTTTGAAACCTCATTACGTAGTGAATTGACTCAGTTGCGCCCTCGTGATGTGGATATGACCATGAATGATAGTAATAAATTGACGCGTACAGTTCATATGCAGAAAACAAAACGGATCAAAGACAAAACTGCAAGTAAAGCATCCCAACCAGCGCCACGAACCATTACCGAATCGACGGAGTCCGCAGCATCTTCTGCAGGACTTCGCGAACCCGACGACAACCTATCTACATCTAACCTCTCACTAGAAACGGACTCAGTTGTAATTCCTACATACAGGGATATTGTGACGACGCAATCATTACCAATGACAAAGAAATTGGACAATCAAGGTGTAAATAACGAATTTCAACTAGTAGAATATAAGAAACGTAAACACAAAACTAACATGCGTGGAACTTTGACTAATAAAGGACGAATACAAGTAATGCTTTCCCAGGCGTCTGTATATGTCTCGCGGACAAAAAAGACTGTAAATGAAGCAGACATCATAGCGCATATTCAAGATATGGGTGAGGAGTTCATATCCGTCGTACTTCTGCAACAGAATGTTGAGACGACATTTAATTCATTTAAAGTGGTAGTTTCAGCGGACCGTTTGAATAGATTTTTGGACCCTAATTTCTGGCCCACAGGATTAGTGTTTCGTCGATTTCGTGAACGTTTCGCAAAGACGCACTCCGAACGTAGTAACAACAATTAAAATATGGGTAAAAAGTTAACAATGGCATCATTTAATTGTAGATCATTAAAACGATCTCTTGATCAAGTACGGTCGTTATGCAAAACAAATGACATTATTGCATTGCAGGAGACGTGGCTTCTTCCACATGACTTAAACTTAGTAAATGAAATTGACTCTAAATTTAGTGCCTTTGCTAAATCATCGGTGGATACCTCAGTGGGCGTCCTACGCGGGCGTCCTTATGGAGGAATAGCTATCCTGTGGAGGCAGACATTATTTTCTAGCGTTGTCTCAGTAGAATGTACAAGTGATAGGCTAGCTGCGGTCCGTATCTCTATGGATGACCGCCACTTTTTGGTGATGAGCGTATATTTACCGACAGACAAGGAAGAGAATCTTATAGATTTTACGTCAACGTTGGCACAAATGTCTGCAATAATAGAGGATAGCGACGTTGAGGCGGCCTATTGTCTTGGCGATTTTAATGCTGATCCGAATGGGAGATTTGGACGCCAATTAATGAACTTTTGTAACGAACACGATCTTTTATGTGCCGACCTAGAAATTTTAGGTAAAGACTCCAATGAATACACGTACGTAAGTGATGTCTATTATACGAGATCTTGGCTGGATCATTGTGTTGTGACCAAAGCGGCTTTTCCTAGTATAACTTCGATAAATGTATTACACGATGTGTATTGGTCAGATCACCTACCGCTTATAGTACAGTGTGACATTGAAGTTGTTCAGTGTAAGGTACATTGCAGTAGCAAGGGATTAAATAGTGGTGTTATTTGGGGTAATAGAGACCTAAATCAAATTAATGTTTATAGTAAGCAATGCTGTGATAACTTAATTAAATTAAAATATTCTAGTCAATGTAAGATCTGTGATACGGTTAATTGTACAAACCATTTATTTTTAATTAATGAATACTATGACGAAATTGTTCAAACACTACAGAATGCAGCAATTGTAAGTTCTGGGTGTCATCGTAAGGTTAGGAGGATGAATATAACTGGTTGGAATTATCATGTTCGGGAATTGCACCAGAGAGCGAGATTAAATTTTAAAAATTGGGTAGCTGCAGGTAAGCCAATGACTGGGGACTTATTTATTAATATGGTTAACAGTAAAAGGACTTTTAAAAACAAACTAAAATGGTGTCAAAACAATCAGGAGAAGATAAGAATGGACATCTTAGCAATGCATAAACAGAATAAAAATTTCATAAAATTCTGGGAGTCGACAAAAAAGTTACAGGGCAAAACATCTGCACCCGCTTGTATAAATAATGTTCAGAAACCAAAAGAAATCGCTGATTTATTTGCTAAGCATTTTCAAATAGAACCAATAATAAACTCAAGCTCGGTTACTAATGCCAGTGATAAAGTTATAAATAATAGTGAAAACCCCTGTAAATATACGGCTAAGGATATCGCTAAGACGGTAAAGGGCATGTCACGTGGTAAGTCCCCAGGCATTGACGGACTTAGTTTAGAGCATATAATACACGCAGGGCCGGAAATTTTTCGCGTTTTGGCAGACTTGTATAATTTATGTCTAAACTTTTCTTATCTTCCTCCTTATCTTATGAAGACCGTTGTGGTGCCAGTTCCTAAAAATAAAACGGGTGAACTTTCGAATTTAAACAATTACAGACCTATTTCACTGGGCACAATTCTGGGAAAAATTCTTGAAAGACTTATTTACCCAGAATTGTCGAAGAATGTTGTAATACACGACGCTCAGTTTGGTTTTCGTCCCGGGCTCTCAACAGATTCTGCAATTTTTAGCGTAAAAAGTGTCATAAATTATTATAAAACTCGAGATACGTCCGTGTACGCATGTTTTTTGGACCTCAGCCGCGCTTTTGATCTTGTAAATTATAAACTACTTTGGAATAAACTGTCTAATAGTTCTGTTCCATCAAATGTTGTTGATTTGTTGAGATACTGGTACGAGAACCAAACCAATTGTGTGCGATGGGGCGACTCGCTGTCTAACGAATATAGGTTAAACTGCGGAGTGCGTCAAGGTGGGCTTACCTCACCAGATTTGTTCAACTTGTATATAAATGACCTGATTGAGGAACTGAGTAAAACGAAGGTGGGTTGTCATATTGGCAGTACTTGTGTTAACAACTTGAGCTACGCCGACGACATGGTTCTTCTCAGTCCCTCAATCAATGGTCTCAGGCGCATGCTCTCAATCTGTGAGCGTTATGCGCTTGAGCATGGTCTGAAGTATAATGTTGGGAAATCACAGGTGATGGTGTTTAAGGCAGGTCGAGGGCCGGATATGGTTCCTAACGTTTACTTGAATAGTACACCCGTTGAACGTGTGGGACGGTTTAAGTACTTGGGACACTTTCTCACAGAAAACCTAAATGATGATGAGGATATTGAACGTGAGCGACGAGCGCTTGCCGTCAGATGCAACATGCTAGCACGCAGATTTTCTAAATGTAATGAAGAGGTAAAATCGATTCTATTCAAAACATATTGTCAAAATTTGTATACTTGTCAATTATGGTCAAATTTCACTAGAAAAGCTTTTGGCACCATTAGGGTGCAGTATAATGATGCATACCGCATCCTAATGAAATTGCCTAGGTACTGCAGTGCGTCTAGCATGTTCGCAGATGGCGGCATCAATGACTTCTTCGCAATTATTAGATTGCGAATAGCATCTTTTTGGTCACGTATACGCTCCTCTAATAACAAAATCATAAACACGCTCTCCGAGTGCTTGAACAGTCCCATTCTTAGGTATTGGTTGTGTGTTCATTTAGGTAGGAACCGTAAATAGTTCAATTGTTTTTTATACTGATAAATAAGTTAAAGTTAAATGTTGTTAAGTTAAATGTCCCAAATATATGCCAAATTGTAAATGTATGTGTAATTATATTATGTATGGATATTGATATCTGAAATAAAGATTTATTTATTATTTATTATTTATTTATTATTATTATTATTAATAATAATTAATGGTATAAATTTAAGGCCATATGTTTTAAATTTAATCTATAGAATGGAACTTAAACAATACACAAAAACAAATAATATGTTGACCTATATAATAATATATAGAAAAAAAGCATTATGAAATAACCCAATTTGGTACCTTAGTGGTAACATGAGTGATGTGACGAAAACAGTCGACAGTTGTAGAATTATTAATACTCATACTTCCCGTGATAGCCCCTGAGAATAAGGACCCTTTCAAACGGTAGCTTTATTTCACCTAATATGTATTGTATAGGAAAACCAAGGATTTTAAATAAGGTATTTATTAGGAAATTGTAATTTTTGTGAATGAAGTTTGTCCGTCATAAAGGCGAAGAATGTGGATTGTGAATATATTTCTGGGTAATATTGTGAAGAAAAAGGGGTTTAGTTTTGTGAAGTGTGTCAAGTTATTAATTATCTTTAGGAATGATTTTACATACTTTATAACTAACAATGAATAGGAAGATATTGCAACAACTTAAAATAAAATCAGTAGGTAAAATGTACTAACTGATCCTATTTTTAGGTACGGAATTATGCAAATTAGATGCATAGAGCATATTTTAATTTTAATCATAGAAAGAACTTGTAAAAATAAACATCTAACACAAATCGCTAACAAAATCTTTTCCATCTATTTACGAAATAGATAATAAGAGCTACGAAATAGATAATAGATAATAAGAGCTCTGTCAAACTCACTGTGACAAGTACGTTGTTTCCTTTGTTCTTACCAAGTTTTAAATATAATTATCGCACAAACACTTGTTAAAAACATCCCATTTTAGTGATAACCACTTATTAAAAGTATCTGCTGTTGTGAATTATAACAATCGTGGCACCCTCGGGAAATATTGTATGTTCTACAAATTTGCAGGAAAATCTCATTCATATCGCAGCGTTGGAATATTATGATTTAAACAGAGCACCATTGGTCTGGCGTGTTTTAATAAATGCCCGAACAATTAAATTTAAATATAGATACCGCAAATATATACTATAATATTATAAAGCTGAAGGGTTTGTTTGTTTGATTGTTTCAACGCGCTAATCTTGGGAACTACTGGTCCGATTTGAAAAATTATTTCGGTGTTAGATAGCCCATTTATCGAGGAAGGCTATAGGCTATATATCATCACGCTGAGACCAACAGGAGCGGAGCCACGCGGTGGAGACCGCGGAGCGCAGCTAGTATAAAATACACATAAAGTTAATAAGACAAAAAAAAATTGATTTCTTTAATCTAAACTATAAAATTCAGTTCCATCAAGAGGTAACAATACAGAGTATGAATTATAAACTTTAATTAAGATATATAATAATTATTATAATTTTTATCGTACTTATAGGTATAATGTTATTAGTTTTACTTTTGAAAACAGTCGCTCTATCATTTCGCTGTATAATTCAAACACTGCTTATTTAAGACTGAATTATTTTCACTCCCACGTACAAATTATCCTACTTTCAATGCATTATTATCCTAGTATAATAACAAAATACATAACACCGTACAGGTGTCAACTCGAGTGTAAAACACAAAATTACCCTCCACGGTGACCTGCTTTTGAAAACGTTTATACTGTCAGCGACATTTTGTTTATTTTTAGTCGCAGAATAAGATGATAATACTGTTGGCGACCATTTCTAATTACTGAGTTAATGTATTCTTAAAAATACTTTAATTTTGTGTGAGGTCAATGACAGGGTTTTAAATGTTTAGCATCATGTATTGATGAATATAACGAAGTTAAGGAATAGGTCTAGCCTTTATCAAATAGATTGATAATTATTAAGGAGCGTTTCATGTAACATTTTTGGATATTTCTCGTTTTATTTTTAAAAAGTTATTATTGTAATTTTACTCATTAGGTATAGATAGTACTTTCAATATCAGTTTAAAGTTTTTTGATATCTGCAATAGTTACGGAATAATCGCCTGTGCACACTTAACGATTACATCCTGTATAAAAATGAAACCCGTTTTCCTTGGTCACGGCATCACGCTTGAACGGGTGGACCGATTTCGATAATTCTTTTTTTATTATATTCCTTGAAGTACGAGGATGGTTCTTATGTAGAGAAAACGTAAATATGTACCACGGGCGAAGCTAGGGCGGATCGATAGTGAGTTAATAAAACGATGTTAATAAAGATGTGTTTTTACTATATTTTTTTACAATTTTATGTAACTAGCGGTACTTAAATATCCATTAGCCCCACAAGCTATTTTCCAGAGACTTAATAAAAAGGTCAAGGGAATTGACCTATACCCTTGTCCCTGATTTAAAATCGACTGTTAGTGCTCCTTATCTAAATAAAAACGGTACAAAATGATAAAATTATGAAAAGTTTTCTTCATTTTTAGGTTGCATAAAATATTTAAAAGTTCTGTATTTTTTATCAAAACCATCTCTCTGTTACGAAAATTGATACAGATATGAACGTTTCGAATAAAAAATGTAAATTTTTTTCAGGTCCTACATGTATTTAATTCTAACCTATGTCTTAACAGCTAACCAAAACATGAGTAAGTAATAGTTAACATGATAGTGTATATTGACAAGTTAATTGGAAAATTATTACAATTTATAAGACTCAAAGAATTGTATAAAAACATATAATATGATGTTTCATTTTATACGACTAATTTGTATGTTGTTACTATTTATAGCCAACATATAACCAATAAGTGTACAAATGAAACTGATTACAATGCTCGAACACTGCTTCATAGCTATCAAAATTTGAACAAAACAGATAACTTTCGCACACAATTTCGTGAAGTCAAATAATAATTTCATCTCCCGGTCTCACATATCTAAATACGTAGAATGGAATTCAAAAGGCTTGCGATCAAAGCGCTGACGCGGTCACTCCAAACGACATTACAGGAGTCACTGAAAGGTCTACCGGCCGGCTCATTCATTCCGTGTTTGAATTTGGAATGCTTTCTGATAATGGCGGGAAAGCCGTACTCGAAATTTGTAAGTAGCCAGTTATTGCATTCCATTCTTTTTTTTTTAATTATTATAAGCTATCGCTTTATCGTATTTGTGGACGCTTATTCTGAGCTGTTTTCAGAATAAGCTCCCACAGATGGCGGTCTGTGTCAGTGAAAAAAAAAAAAAGAAAAGCACTAATACGTAGACAGAGAAACCAATAGACAAACTGATATCTTATGTCGCATTCACACAAGAAAAAGAGCAACTTATGCCGGTGTTGTGTAAAGAAATGAGAGAGAACGATAAAATTTTTTGTTTCACGCAGCGTGCCACTTTTTTCAAGAATAGCAACCTACTTTGATTATTGATAAACAAAGTTTGACAGCTAGCTATCGTCTTCCATAAAAATATAGTTTTTACATGCTCTAAGTTACGTAATTCATAGTATGTTTGGTTTTGAATGATTTAGACTTACTGTTAAAACCTTATAAAATAATACCATGGTGCGTTGTAGCGTTAAAGGGTGTAAAAGTGATAGTGGAACGAAAATGCCTGGATTGTCTTTTCACTCGTAAGTATACAACTCTTTATCAGTTTATAGGCCTTCATGATATTTTAGCGTGTTAATATATTGTGTATCACGTGCTGTTGACTTGAATACATTGTTTAAAAACCACAAAAATAACAATTATAAATTTTAACCTAAAAAATTTGGTGTTGCCAACTTTTCTACAAATTGTTACCCACTATTATGGGAAATAATAATATATATATTCTGCAGTGTGTATTTAATTAAATATCTGAAATATTCAATGGCTTGTTCCAGTTTTCCTGAACCGGATAATTTACGACAAATTTGGATTGTAGCTACAGGACGAACAGATTGGAAACCAAAACCGAAGGTTAGAAAGTATTACGGCAATCACCACCACCGCGACGCTGCCCCGCCGAAGACAATGGACACTCTTGGTTCCAACATTGAACCGGAGGGACGTAGTTAATTAAGTTAGAGATAATTTAAATGTAATTTTTTTATTACAATAAATTATTATTGAGTAAATTTCGTTTTTTTTTGCGCCTTCGCGGGTCGGTCAATATAATTAACGTGTGTATCTGTTAATACTTACGAAAATAAACATTATTTTATTTATTTTTTATTTTATTTTATAAAAAATAATAAACAATCGAGTTTTCATCTACATTATCATTACATACACATTTTCATATGATAATGATAATGATATATACATATTATATAATATATAAGTACCTATGTGTATATACATAATATGTATTACCCTTCTAAAAGTAATATGTTTATTATATACTAGCTGCGCTCCGCGGTTTCACCCACGTGGCTCCACTCCTGTTGGTCTAAGTGTTATGGTACAATATAGCCTACTATAGCCTTCCTCGATCAATGGGCTATCTAACACTGAAATAATTTTTCAAACCTCCTCACCTTCACCCCGTCCCGCACTACGCCTCCTCATTGTATTAAACAGTATACCTACTATTTTCTGTAAATTGACACTTTTAAAAAATCGTTATATCTTTTGAATGGAATATCGCGGACTTTCTTGTAGATATTGCTCCATTCTATAATACCGTAGAACATTTTTTTGTTCAATAGATTCCGCAGCGCACGCGATGACAGAATTTTTATTAAGGATACATTATTGCATTTTTGGTAAGGATCTCTATTTTTTTTTGGAAATGCAATATAGCCTATGTTGCTCACTGAAGATGCAGTTTTCTAATGGTGAAAGAATTTTTGAAATCTGTCCAGTAGTTTATGCGTGAAAACCATACATACATTTATTACATGATTACAAACCTTTCCTCTTTATAATATTAGTATAGACATGTAAGTATGTACCTACATAATATTGTGGATATCTCATTATTATCCACTTATGTTATGTGAATAATGATATTGAGAGATTTGTATCTTACAAATTGTGGGGTAAATTTTCCCTCACACGGTAACCCTAAATATTGTGACGTATTCTTTTTTATCTCTTTCTGCGACACGCATTGCCGGTGTCTATTGGATTCTCTGTCTACGCACTAATATGACAATCCTCGAGCTTATAGTTTACTACAAAAGATTAATGTTCCGTTAATCGCTTGTTAAAAACGCGTGAACATTACCCAAGAGACTTTATTTGCGAATGGCAGTGACAAATGTCCACAGATGTGGTTTTGGATTATTATGTTACGACAGTTACGTGTTTTATCACCGTCTTATATCAGAGCCATGACCTAGAAACCCAATTATGTTTTTGTATTAGTTCTTTGAACAGTAAAAGGGATTAACGTGATCAATCTTGCGAGATCTGGAAGCTTCGAGCAGTAGGTGTTTTTGGTAAGTGGAATAAAATAACAAAGGTCGATTCGCCCTGGGAATACAGGAAAACTGATTTAGCTTATTGAACGTATTTACCAGATATGATATAGAGCTATTTTTCATAACCCATATAAAAGTTTAAGTTAGTGGCCCTAGAGCTACTATTTAAAAGAAACAAAACATATAATGTACCAAACACAAAAATACTAATAATAATTAAAAGTTCTCGAGGTTTATTTGATGTGAGAACAATAGAAATGCCTGATTGAAGATACAACACGCTTTCCGTCGAGAAGTGGCTCTAGTTGGCTTTTATAGACCGTTTGACCTAATAATGCTGACTCTAATAAAGATTTTTGGTTATATAAGACGGAAAAACTACTGAAATAATACTGACTGATTGTTAGAATTGCTTAGTGTACACTTTCTCTTAATTGACTTGCTGAGGGCTCTAACGATGTTTTCAGCCCAAACTATTTAGTAGATAGTTTTGAATTATAATGCGTATGAAACGTTTTCGCTTTCGCTTCGCTTCGCGTAACTATTACGTATTTATTAAGGCTTTATTGTTGTATTGAAACATATTCTAATGGTTTAAATTCATATGAGCCCTAAATATAGACAATATTCATATTAGATAAAGATAGGTAGTATAATTTATATACAACTAGCTTTCCACCCGCAGCTTCGCCCGCGCAGTCAAAGAAAAACCCGCATAGTTCCCGTTCCCGTGGGATTTCCGGGATAAAACCTATCCTATTTCCCGGGGTAAAAAGTAGCCTATGTCCTTTCTCGGGTATCAAAATATCTCTATACCAAATTTCGTGCAAATTGGTTCAGTAGTTAAGGCGTGATTGAGTAACACACAGACAGACAGAGTTACATTCGCATTTATAATATTAGTATGGATTAGACAGGTGGTCAAATAACCAAAAAAAATAGTATTTTAAAGATTTAATGTAATATTAAAGAAAGTTATAACTTACATTATTTATGAAACAAATAGATTAAGGAAAGAAGATAATATGATGTCTGATTCAAATTATTACCCTTCTTACTGGTTTCCTTTACCAAAAGGTAAAAGAACATGAAATGAATAAAACAAAGGGTAAGATATAAAGCCATTTTTATTAAGCGCCCCATTCATTAAAACCAATTTTTCTTTCCATAACAGAAGTATTAGGAGAATGAGAAGGGACCTTTAGCAGGATATTGAGTAAAGGAGTCTTTGTGGCTCAAATCAACATCCATTATTTTGATTCGATCTTATCTCTTTGACAATGTATTATTTTCGGCCAAGGAAATAATGTCGGCCATATTTAATAAGGATTTAGGCTGCCTGTCAACTTTCTTACGAATTACCGAGTATCTACATATTTTATCATTATATTTTATTAATACCGTTTTTTCAAACAAGGCTTAAGAGCGTTATTCAATATTATATTATGTACTCCTTGAAAGCTGTTTTAAAGGAAAAATTATTTGATAACCTATATCAGGTACGATAGAAGTAGCATTTGCAAAAACACTCAATTGGTGAAATTTTTATTCGCTTGCTTAGGTATATTTTATATTAAAGATATTATTACGCACTTTTCTTTAATTTACGTTATAATTTACAGTGAATATTTGAATCATATTGAAGCAAATATAGCAATATCCATGTAAGGTGATTTTGGGAAAATTAAAAATAACTAATTTTGATAATCATACCTGTGTTTTTTCGAACAAAATTTTTTGTATTGCAACGGAAATGTTAAAATACACATCTGCACGCGATTATATAATAAAATAACTAAACGATCACATTAAAATATTGAAAAACATAATGGATATTGCTGTTTTTGTTTTTGACAACAGGATATTGCTGTATTTGAATCCCCTACTTTGGGATTTTGCTGGAATTGCACCGATGGACGCCATATTTAAAACTGTGTATACTAGAACGTATGAATGTGATACTTTAATGAGGTATATCTAGTATTATGAAATTTATTGGCCGGATATAAAAAAAACGCACAAATAAAATTGACAAATTATTTATTTATAATCTTTTCACTATACTAATTTAATTAATTTATAAAATCCATTACCGCCTTTTTTTGTGTGTATTCTTAAGAGAAACGTGATCGCCACCGCTTTTCTCTGTAAGCAATGCACCAGTTTTAAAATATTCTGTCATCACTGATTGCACCCTATATTTGGTAATTTGAAGAACAATCAAAAAAAAAAGACGTGTGGCACTCGGGGACTGCCGCGGTAAAGCAATTGCATAGCTAGAGTGAGATTTTTTCGTTACGGAATTTCTCGATTCGGTCCCCGCGCTCAAGGACCGCGATAGAAGCTATGCAATAGCTTAAAAATTCTGGTAAACTTAGACGTTTCTTCAAATCAGGGCTATATACAAAATAAGAAATTGGTGAACTCTTTGGCTTATGGTTACCAGTTGTTGGACGACGACGTTGAGTCTGTTTAATTGTGCAATGTTTTAATATGAAAGCATCTTGTTTGCTTTTATTTTTAAATTGGTAAAATCTATCATGGAACTATTTAATGTCTTTCATTGTGACAGACAAGCACTGAAATGATTTTTTATGCTTGCATAAAGGTCTCATTGGTAACATTTTCGGTGAATACCTGAAACAGAAAACAAAAAAAAAACTCCCGTTTTTAATAATAAAAGTAATAAATAGAAATAGTTTAAGATAATTATGAAGATACAAGAATGAAATAGAAATAAAAAAACTCGGTTAAGTACCAAAAAAGTATCAAGGTATAGGGGGTACTGTATAAAATTTGAGTACTAACCTCTGAACTTTGGTGTGATTGCGTTGCCAATTTTCGGGGTTTCGTTGAAGTTTTCTTGCAGAGTTATTATTTACCGGGACCGGAGAACAATCAATCTCAATGATGTAATAACTAGATCACTTCAAAACTCGTTAAAATCTAAGAATAATGATCAAAATCGGAGCACGTCTTTACGCCGTTCAACCGTTTTCGCCATACTGAATAACGCTCCGTGATTGGCTAGTTGGGACTTTGCTGCAATTGGTTTTGACAGGCTTGGATTTTGCTATTTTTGCACAGAACATTAAAAGTTGAACTACTTTTTATATGGGATAATGCTGTTTTAGGAGCGTTATTGCTTAAAAAAAAAACGTTTCAAATTTTACATAGATGGTGGCGCTATCATCAGGCTTATTTGAGGAAAAAGTGGATATTGCTGTTTTTGCTTCTAGACAATTCATTTGATTATATTGTCAACAAAATTATGTAGGCTCGCTGTCTTAAAAACCTAGCAAGTTAAAAATATTTTAACAGTCAGAGGGGTTTAATCATTAACATTTACAAACGATATTTATTATCCAGATAAAATATTCGTACCTACTTAATAATAAGGTACACCATTTTATTTACTAATCATACTACTTTTCGTTGATTATTTAAAGATTTTACAATAGGGGCATATACCTAAGGGGCAGATGCATTATACATCTGTTTCACTGATCGATTTTCTTTAGGGACAAGTAGGTGATCAGCCTTCTGTGTCCTACCAGACCAAGACGCTCACGCGTCAACCACTGTACCAAGGAGGCTGTCAAAAGGTGTTTTTTTGCCTGTAGAGTCTTGCAAATTCCGTTGTGTATTGCTCTTACAATTAAATATGTATATGTTATTATCTTATGTAACGTGTAACTTCTCAATGAATTTATTATACATACAAACCTTTCACAATCTATATATATTTAAAATGTATGTAATATTCATAAACTTTAAAATCCACATAGGTCGAAATTTTGGACAAGTATGTAAAAGTAATATTTATTTTTGAGTTTTATTTTACTACTTCACTTGCCCAACAACGGCTGAATTTATGTTACACTGCACCTTGTCAATATTCGAGATTGATGGCTTCGATTACGAAATTAATCAGCTTATACGAGAGTGAAATATTACAGCCTCTAAAGATATTGGGATTTGAATCAATGAAAACGCCGTTAACTTTATGATCTCCTAATGGATATTGAATCAGTTCTTCGCGTAAATTTTAGTCCTTTATCCATTTTTCGCAGTAATTTGTAAAAGTAGTAGCTTTCCACACGCGGCTTCGCCCACTTTGTTTAAAACCTAATAAATTATATACTAAAGCCTTCGTCTTGAATCGCTCTATCTACCTATTGAAAGAACCGCATCAAAATCCGTTGCGTAGTTTTAAAAATTTAAGCATACATAGGGACTTAGGGACGGAGAAAGCGACTTTGTTTTATACCATGTAGTGAGTAGTGATAATTTTTCCAAGCATTATTTTTACGGATAGAAAATACTTGTTTTTCTACAATGTGACGCCTACGTGACGAATCCTACTTCAGAAGGTTATTTATTTACAGGATATTATAATATTGTTTACGGTCATGTTTGCTTTATTTAGTAAACACTAGATAAAAATAGCTTTAGATATTGATAATTAAAAATAGATTTTGCTTACATTTTTTCAACAATTCATAACGACGCGTAATTTTAATGAATTAAATTGTAATGTTTTTTAAAAGGGTTTCACCTCTATGTCAAGATAGCTTATGTAGGTAATGAAAGAATACCTCGTCATGTATACCTCCGAAAATCAAAGGTCTTTTTAAACTTCATAGTCTATTTGAAAGTTTATAATTGATTTTCTGGTGATACTATCAACTTCTCCATCCGTCTGTCGTACCGTCATTGCCTTATCGCGTGACAACGATAAAACAATGAAAATAATTGAAGTATTAGGACCGTTGATAAGGATCCACCATTAAAAGTGATTAAAATTTGATATTTAATATTCTATTTTTAAACATTAGTAAAAGTTAAACAACTTTCTCTCAAATAAAATATTCCGCTGTTCTCAGATTATCGAAGCAAACGCTATTAATCACGATTAATAGTTGTTTAATGTGGTGCTAGCAGAATGTAATAGTTTACAATAAACAGAGGCATCTGTTAACGCTATCACAACCACGCAATGTGGTTTACAACGTCCGTGGTCATTTTATGAAGATATCGTTTTTATGAGGGTAAAAATTATAGGTGTAAGGTATTTGGGCGGATTGTAAAGCTTAGGGCGGCGAGCAATAACGTTATTTTTCTTGAGAAATATATAGAAATTGCCAGTTGTGTCAATCCGAAATCTATAGGCACTAAAGCTGAAAAGTTTGTGTTTTTTTTTTGGATGCGCTAATCAAAGCAACTACTGGTCCGATTTGAAAAATGCTTTCGGTGTTAGATAGCCCATCGAGGAAGGCTATAGGCTATAATATCACGTTAATGGAATATAATCAACAGGAGCGGAGCAATGCGGGTAAAACAGCGAGGTACAGGTAGTGCCCGATGATAAGATGTAGGTAACTTAAAACAGACTAGTGTCCTATGAAATATCTTCAAATACTTTCAAACATCACTACATAGTATAAAACAAAGTCGCTTTCTCTGTCCCTATGTCCCTATGTCCCTATGTCCCTATTTCCCTATGTCCCTTTGTACGCTTAAATCTTTGAAACTACGGAACAGATTTTGATGCGGTTTTTTTTAATAGATAGAGTGATTCAAGAGGAAGGTTTATATGTATAATAACATCCATCAAATAGTGGAGAAGTACTGTTATTTTTGAGGTTTCTAATGTGATGTCGTAAAAAATTACATTTTTTCCGCTTACATTGCAAACGCAGGCTGAACCCTACAAGTTTTATCAAAATAATGTACTAAGTATTATACACATTGAAAAGGTCTACAGAAAAGTCCGCAGTGGTATATGTCTATCTCTTATGGATAACCCACAATAACTTTTTTTGTCATTTACTTTTTAAGACAAATAATGGCTAATTTTCGAAGCGATTTTAACCAATACAGCATTAATCCTTAACCAATTAAATACCTTGAATACATTGTTCATTTAATATAGATCTATATGGCCCTTTACACCGTATGATTTAAGTGAATATTTTCGAAGATATTACAGATTTAAAAATTGCGGGACGTAGCGTTTGCGGCGGCACCGGCCGGCCGCCCGGCTATATATTTTATACCCGTGCGAAGCCGGAGCGGGTCGCTAGTACAAAATAAAATAATCTACTTAAGTTTCATTTTAATTTTGATGAAATTGTGATGACAAGTACCTACATAGTCCGAATAGGGAGCGCCATTTCTTCTGAGAAAAACACAAGCCAATTTGTCCCGGCATAATTTAACGGACTCAATTTTATTTCACAATTTCACTAAAATACTTTTTCGTCGAAAAGATTAAGAAGTACTGCATTATTATTAACAAAAGCCGTCGTGCCAAGCCGATGAAAAGATGAAAACAACTTGAGAAATTCTAGGAAACAAGATGACATAAATAAACACTTAATGAGGGTAGTTTTAATTAAGTTTCATCGACGTGTCATTTCGTTTGCAAGCTAAGTAGGTCGAACTCCCGTTAACGCCATGTTTTATGCATACTGTATATAACTTTAGAACACTTAGCAAACTAAAATATTCTCACGGTCCAAATGCAGAAGTGTTTCGCGATAAAATCTTGAATAATGCCAACAACCAACGCAAATAGAGGAAATTAATTTGAAAGGAAACTCTTACCGCTTTCCAATGCAAAGAGGTAAAATATTAAATTCCTTAATAGGAAATATTAATAAAGGTTTCTTTTGAAGTCAATATTGAGGAAATTGGATGATAAACATCCTTAGAGCTTTTAAGTTCAAGTATTTAATCCTTTATAAATGACTAGATTTCCGCCCGCGGCTTCACCCTCGTTTTCAAAGGAAAACCTGCATAGTTCTCGTTTCGCCTGGGATTTCACATACATTCTCAAACTTTACAAAATTTCATGAAAATCGACTTAGTGATTAAGTAATATGCGTAATAATAAGCAGACAGTGTTCCTCACGAATTTAAAAGATTATGTATTATTTCATAGTAATAATGATTTCTTTGTTCCAGATCCCAACCGTGCAGTGCAATGAGTATTTAATAGTGATAGTGCAGTGTTTATACCTAGTGTTTGTGTGATGTGTGTTTAAGAACTGCACTTATACTAACATGTCATCCCGAACGGGCCAGCGGGGGCCGTCCCTGGCGACCAGTCAGAGAAAGCACCGGTCGCGATCGGCGCCGCGGTATGACCTTGAGAAGAAACCAAAGAAGAAGGACAATAAGCCATCAGGGACTGCCAGCTTGGTGTCCATACCGAATAGCATTAAGCTGACCATGCTTAACAGCGGCCTTATTTCTTTTGGTGAGTTTTTTTTACCATATAAAAGTTTGGTAGATAGCTAATCTGTGTAAAGCTTATCTTTTCGGACACATACCTATTACACGATAATCACTAAAGGTACATTACATATTTATATTGTAAAATAATTAACAAGATTTGTGCTCTATTCTAAATTATGAATATTTAACTGATTAATTATTTTTCTATTTCTAGCTACAGTTAAAGGACCCGATATTATCTCTGCTCTATACCAAAAAACGATTCTGGACATCATTTTAAAACGTACACTCAAACATCAGAATCAACCACCATTTTAAAAATAGTTGGTTGGTTAAGTAGTATTTTCAGTAGGATAGTAGTAAGTAGTATTTTCGTATACCTACGGGGTATGCGATCCAGCTTATGAAATAGATACAATTAGTCTTAATTCGGCGATTTAATCAGTTTAGCTTCAAATGTAATATGTATTAAACCTATATGTATACACTACATATGCAAGCTCTTCAGGACAAGAGCACTTCTCAAGACCGACCCAAAGAAGGGTACTATTGAATTTTTGACTATAGAATAAAAATATTTATCGACTTATATTTTCACTATTTACGTTTTACCCTCTCTGCCCTAACCTTCACTTATATTAAGTAATAAGAATGTTTAATATTTATTTAGTTTATTATTATTAAATAAACATTAAATAACATAGATTTGAACATAATTTGCTGATGGATTGAACGCTCAAATCTCAAAAATCACGTTTCCTATTTGAAAAATTATTTCACTTTTGGATAGTCCATTTATCGAGGAAGACTAGACCTATTGCCCAATTATGGGCGGAGCAATGCGAGTAACACCGCGGGGCAAAGCTAGTTGAAAATATTCTGATAGTGATGAGGGGAAGATAATTTTTGCTCTAATATAAAAAATGTTGCGCACATTAATGTCACATAGATATTGTTATAAGTACAATTTGACTTGCACATTATACAGTAAATTGCTATCGTGGATTGGTGTCATCTATCACTTGCGATTCTGCTCTTAGTTATATACTAGCGACACGCCCCGGCTTCGCACGGGTGCAATGCTGATACTAAATACACTACAGAAAAACTGTGAACGTTGTATATAAAAACATAGCGGCCCGCTCCGGCTTCGCACGGGTATAAAATAGATAGCCGGGCAGCCGGCCGGTGCCGCCGCAAACGCTACGTCCCGCAATTTTTAAATCTGTAATATCTTCGAAAATATTCACTTAAATCATACGGTGTAAAGGGCCATATAGATCTATATTAAATGAACAATGTATTTAAGGTATTTAATTGGTTAAGGATTAATGCTGTATTGGTTAAAATCGCTTTAGACCGGACTCTCAGTGGAGTTTCGTTTGCAAAAATCGCGGACCTAAATCTGACTTCTGATATATATTTTATAGATCCCAGACATCCTATAGACAGATGTTGCCAACCAGTTTTGTGGTCCCCCTGCCCGCACCCCGGTAATTAAATATGGCATACAAAGAAAAAAATAAAAATTTCCAAAACATGCCGTGTGGGGTATCAAATGAAAGAGCTTATTGAGTAGATCACGAATATATAGCATACTATATACATTTCTTACACTTTCTCTAAGATTTTTTAGAAAATTTACGAAAATGGTCCATTTTTGAGTTAACTTTAAACCACTATAGATTGAAAACTCATGAATATATTTTTTAAATTATTATTTTAAATAATTAACAATAGTCCATTGTTTACGATTCAATATTTCGTACAGTGAAATAGTTGCATGGGGGAGTGGGGGGAGCATTCAAAGATGGCGAGTATATTTTCAAGTTCATTTATTTTCATCAAATCCACCACATAGCTCACTTATATTATATTACGAACTATTGAATCATAAACAATGGACTATTGTTAATTATTTAAAATAATAATTTAAAAAATATATTCATGAGTTTTCAATCTATAGTGGTTTAAAGTTAACTCAAAAATGGACCATTTTCGTAAATTTTCTAAAAAATCTTAGAGAAAGTGTAAGAAATGTATATAGTATGCTATATATTCGTGATCTACTCAATAAGCTCTTTCATTTGATACCCCACACGGCATGTTTTGGAAATTTTTATTTTTTTCTTTGTATGCCATATTTAATTACCGGGGTGCGGGCAGGGGGACCACAAAACTGGTTGGCAACATCTGTCTATAGAATGTCTGGGACCTATACAATATATATCAGAAGTCAGATTTAGGTCCGCTATTTTTGCAAACGAACATCTCCTTGGAGCCTGCTCTACTTCGAAAATTAGCCATTATTTGTCGTAAAAAGCAAATGACAAAAAAAAGTTATTGTGGGTTATCCATAAGAGATAGACATATACCATCGCGGACTTTTCTGTGGACCTTTTCAATGTGTATAATACTTAGTACATTATTTTGATAAAACTCGTAGGGTTCAGCCTGCGTTTGCAATGTAACCGGAAAAAATGTAATTTTTTACGACATCACATTAGAAACCTCAAAAATAACAGTACTTCTCCACTATTTAATGGATGTTATTATACATATAAACCTTCCTCTTGAATCACTCTATCTATTAAAAAAACCGCATCAAAATCCGTTGCGTAGTTTCAAAGATTTAAGCGTACAAAGGGACATAGGGACATAGGGACATGGGACAGGGAAAGCGACTTTGTTTTATACTATGTAGTGATTGATGATGCACTGGGAGACACATTGTGGCATACAACTTAGGTATCAGGCTAGATTTAAGCTTATAATTTATGGACTAAAGTGTAGTGTGTAATATAGCTTTTTACTGGGTAAAACAGCTGACTTTCGAAGATGATTCTTATAAATAATTGCTCGATGTTTTTGCAGTAAATGATTCTTATTTATTCTTCTAGAATGGTTATTATCGATGATCTTCCGTATATTTTTCGTAATTTTATATCCTATTGTATGTATTTTATCTGTGCGTGTTTGTTAACGACTAAAATATAATGATCGAATTTTTGCGAATGTGTATTTGATTCATCGAGAAATAACAGAATATTCTAATCCACAGACCACACGAGAAAAACCGCGTGCCGAAGCTAGTATCAACCCAAAGTCGAACAAAAGAGCATCTAGAACGTTCCTTCCTTTCCACCAGACAAACGTGAATCAATAAAACATTTAACATTACATACGTTTTAAAATAGCATTGCTCGGATGCGAATTTTCCTCCGTGATGCATCACCATTCAATCTCGATATTTACATATGGAATGCAAGAATATATTCACTTGAATATATTGTATCTTATTTATACTTCTAAGTGCTAGAGTTGAGGCGCCTCCACGCACTTCTATGGATGTGTGTCGAGGAAAAAAGATTCTGGAAAAATTTTACATTTTGAATTTAAATCCGTCGGTCTTCTACTCCTTTAATGTTACACCTTAAAGAAGCAATATTGTAAAGATTGAAGAATTTGAATTTAGTAAATAAAAGATGCATTATTTGGGTATAAGGAAAGTTATTGTTGTAAAGCAATGCCAAAGTAAATTGTCTAATTAATACATAGTAATAAAACAATCATCAAAATCAACGCATTAATAATCAGGCATAAATGTAATAGATAAAATTGAGATAAAAGATAAAACAACACAAATGACAGCAGAATCCAAACTATCTGAATAATTTATCACCGTAATATTAGTGTAGAAAATACATTAATTTACGATCATAACACTGCAATATATTACTATACAAACAGATTAACAGACAAACATTGATTGATTGGAAAGCGATGGAATGTTTTAGAGCGTTTTTGGCGCGCTGCAATGGTGATCAGTGACGTCACACATACCCATGAAATACAAGTCCAATTCAAATACCTCGCCTAGATGTTCAGTAGTAAAATATCCATAAATAGCAGCAATGTATACTGAGTATAAATTATAACATGAAAGTTCAAAAAAGAGATATAAACGTCGAAAATTATCTTATTTTTTTACCAATGGTAGTTGCGCTGGTATTTTTTTAGGATACTCGTGGTATAAATTATGCTTTTCCAATAGAATTTGAAGTAAAAACAACTGAAAAATAAAAGGATAATGCGGTCGAGCTTTCTTCATACTTATTTTTTATCCTAGTTAACTTGGTAACAGGAAAAATGCAAGCTCTAGGTATACTTACTTATTTTTTTACACCCGAAATGAGTTTTTAGACATTGAATTATTCTTTATTGAAGTACCATTATAAAAAACAATGTATCACGT
Organism: Colias behrii; assembly: GCA_029959065.1. Lineage (NCBI taxonomy): Eukaryota > Metazoa > Arthropoda > Insecta > Lepidoptera > Pieridae > Colias > Colias behrii. The sequence continues at coordinate 9,314,921 of JARWMC010000019.1, read as the reverse complement.
ATTCACATCTTAACTATTTACTCCGTTATGATGTTTACAATTAAAAAAGTTTATATTACTACAGACAGACACCGCAATATCTACATTGAAATCACTAGAACAATCCCGTCTTATATCCGACTGATCCTATAAATCCAGAAATGCATATTTTCCTAAAAGCTCTCGAAGTTTCCACCGACCGCCATTTGCCAATCGCATTTCCCAGATAACGTTAGCCTCAATATCCTTGAAGATAAGAGTGATAACGTTACTGTTCGATCGATATGTCCCTTATTTAGCACTTTATTGATTGAGCTTAATAAAGCCTAGAGTAAAGGGAATACCCTTAGGTATAAAAAAGTAATTTCGATTTTATTTTATACATATTATAATATGTATATTATTAAATCCATATAATAAAATGATAGGCAAGTGAGAGCTTCATTTAATATTTTTTAACGTGATAACGTTTTTAAAATCGTTTTAGTCGGGTGACAAGTTCAGAAACTTGTGTCACACCAAAACCTCACGAGCGCGATCGCAGGTATAACGAGAGAAAGACGGACCGATCTCCCGTCTCATCTCGAGCGCTGCCACTGCATTATGTTATCACGTAAACATCTCGATCGTAAACCTACTTTACAAACAACCAATTTTTTTTAATACTTGATACAGGGCGATACAGGGCGTGATCTTCAATCGATATGGCAGTCTATGATGCATAGATACGTCATACGCATATTTTTGTAAACATAATATAAGTAAATTCTTTGCTCTCCCTATGATATGAATAGCCTAAATCACCCTCTAAAACCCAAAATACGCATTTACAAGTCATTAAAAACAATAACGACTCTGGGTTTTCTTATTTTGTAAAAAACACTCTGTTGTATCATTTATATTATATTTATCGTATTTGTTACTCATTGGCTTGGATGTTGAACTTTGTTGAAATTCCCACTACTAAATTTAGTATTTTTAAAATAAACTCCACTTTGTATTCACGTTACGTTGTTCCTAGAATCAAATGAAAATATTTGGCAGAGGTATGATTCATATCGTGAATGAAATTATAAAGTATGTTCTTATTCGTGAGCGTGTATAGAAGACGGAGGAGGAGATTGTATTTTAATGAATGAAACGTTAAAGTAGTTTAAATGATTATTCGTTATAGTGTTGTTTAAACAATTAATAAATAAACATAATGATAATATGTTACAACTGTATCTATGCTATGTTAATATTATAAAGCTGAAGAGTTTGTCCTCAGGTCCTAAATATAATGGGTGACCAATTGTTATATAATAACCTGATTGTCGCGAGACCGACTCGCATTTGATGGTTTTTATTCAGTACTAGCTGTGCCCCGCGGTCTTACCCGCATTGCTCCGCTCCTGTTGGTCTTGGGGTGATGATATATAGCCTATAACCTTCCTCGATAAATGGGCTATCTAACACCGAATTAATTTTTCAAATCGGACCAGTAGTTCCTGAGATTAACCCGTTCAAACAAACAAACTTTTCAGCTTCATAATAAAAATAAAAAATATAAAAATGCTATAAATAAATATTGCTTTTATTGTTATAATATGTAACTGTCTCCTATCATAGAATATAATATACCCTAATGCTTCTATTGAGTCCTCATAATAATGGTCAGTAATAAATCCTAACACAAGGTAAACTAAGAAGAAAGCTCACGTATTCGGGTAAATATATTTTTTTTCCTTGTACCGTAGATTACAGTTGTGGCACCTTACTTACGATTATGAGGAAAAAGCGTGGGTTTTTTGCACTTGCAACATCGATATAATTCATCGAGGAAAATCGTAGAAAGCCTTAAATACATAAAATATCAAAGAAGTAGATACTTAAGAGGTATTATGAATAGTGAATACGATTTTTACCTCTATAAAACATAAAACAAGGACACACAAATACATTTTTGGTATATCCGATTCTCCTTAATTTTATTTTTTCATACACACCGAAATCATGTTATTTTCCTGTTAACGTACTTAAGAATAATTTATATCAAATTAATTGGCATTATGCGGATCGCAGTTTAACATAATAATGCATGGGCATAATATTATAATGTAACGCGTTGAATAGAAATCATACTGAAAGTCTAGCAAAATTTTCATCTTGTTTATTTGTATTTAATTTTTAACTTTTATAATTAACATATTGCAAGTTTTAGATAACTAATTAAATTAATAAAAATCACAGTATGTTAATAAGTAAGTTTATTAAATAAAACGTGGTGAAATAAAATTTAATTATATTTTCACTTTGTCGTAATCTTCCTTAATATTAGAATGCATTCGCGAATACAACGAATAAGCAGAAGTTATAGAGCAATCTAAAATGGTCATTAAAATGGCGGTTTTTGTATTATTTCTTCGTTTCTTTTTAAACATCTTTATATCATCACTACATAGTATAAAACAAAGTCGCTTCCTCTGTCCCTATGTCCCTTTGTATGCTTAAATCTTTAAAACTACGCAACGGATTTTGATGTGGTTTTTTTAATAGATAGAGTGATTTTGAGTTTGGTTTTAACAAGAGGAAGGTTTTGGTATATAATTTATTAGGTTTTAGACAAAGCGGGCGAAGCCGCGGGCGGTAAGCTAATAAACGTATAAAACGTATATTATGCGTTCTCTTTACGCATAAACCACGAGATTAATTTTGATGGTAATTCGCAGTAAGTACTATAACTTATATGTAAAAGAATAATACATAATCATCCAAGTATTGTACGTTTATAAATTTAAATTTAAAAATATTGTACGTTTTCTTACCTGCTGTTTCATAAGCGGCTGAAACCGTACGACACAACTAGTGTTTTTTAGTTTATTTTGTTTTAATTTATCAAAGTAAAAATGTAGGATATGTACGTCTGTCATGAACAATTCAATTTTTTTTCATACGAGGAAAATCGTAAGAACAATGGTCTAAGATCCGAATATAGGTCGACCTGCACCGGCGTGATAATAGAATGAGACCAATTTTATAATAAATGTAGTCTATTAAAAAATCTATTAAAGATGGGTTGACTGAAAAAATCCTGGACAGGACATTTTTATTAATTTTTAAAAAATATTTTTTTTTTTAATTAATTGCAGTACTTATCAAGATAATAAAAAAAATTATAATAGACTTGAAGTATGAAACCTACAGAATGTGCAGTCATCGGGTTTTCTAATATTTACCTGGACAAACTGTTAGGTTGGCAAGTATAAACAGGCATGTCCGTACCAGTTTCTTTCACTTGATGGGATGATAGAAAAAAAAATATATCAGCATGAGTGCTGTTTTATAACAAAATTGTTTATGTCTCAACACTGCATAAAAAAAATAAAAAGATTTTTTTAATAATTAACTAAAAATATCCTGTCCAGGATTTTTTCAGTCAACCCATCTTTAATAGATTTTTTAATAGACTACATTTATCATAAAATTGGTCTCATTCTATTATCACGTCGGTGCAGGTCGACCTATATTCGGATCTTAGACCACAATATTTGCAGGATAAGTAGATTAAATATGACTCGGCAAGAATTTTGTTACGAAAGACATAGCGAAAGTCTTTCCTCATACATTTAATAAAACTATTATGATAATGGTTTATTTTTGCAATTTAATAGGGGATTATCATTTCAATTTTATATGATTCGAACGAAAACTATTCCTTCTTGACACGAACTAACTTTATAATTTCCACTAAAACAAGCTCAAAGTATTTAGTTCGTAAAATTTTACATTAAGCAACTGTCTTACAAGTGTCTTACTTAATCGTTGGCTATTTTTGAAAATCCAGTAAGATATAAAAAAAATCAAATTATAAGCTATTATACAACGCGTTTCATAGCCCACGATTACTGCAAATGAAACGAACAGATAAAAACAAAATTAACTTCTTTCGCGGTGTGAAAATGAACTTATTTGTGCTAACCATTCTGAACCTTAATGCAAGGGAATAAGAACACTTTCTAGTGATTGTCCGACAGCCGGACGAAACGAAATTGCAACAAAGACGAGGAATTATTCTCTCCCATGAACAATGTTTGCGGCTGCGGCGACATAATGGAAGCTTTCAATTTGTTTTACATTTATATCAGTGTACTTTGACGTGACTTACTGTCAATTAAACAGATTATTTTTCCGACCCAAATATCGACCAATAGAATTGCACCATTCGACGTCACGTGGTACAACCTACATGGTATTATACTGATAATTTTTTGAAAATTTTCTCTGGTCGTTGACGTCAAACTGACAGGTTGAATTCAACTGTGAAATTATTGGCCGACATTTGGGACGGAAAAATAATCTCCCGAATACCACACGAGCTTCAAAATTATCTGGCATTTCCCTCAAGGTTCCCTGCAAACAAATAAAGTCGTCAAGTTTTTCAGGAAAAATCACTCGCGCTTCGCGCTCGTGATTTTTTAACCTTGACTAAAAACTTGACTCCTTCATTTGTTTGCAACGAACCTATCGGAAAATACCCGATAATTTTGAAGCTCTTGTGGATAAGTGAAAACTTCACGCAATACTTACTACTAACAATACTATTAACCAAATATTAACAATACATAATAAAACTGAACAAATATAAGTAAACTCAAACTTAAACATTTTTTTATTCAATTACACTTCTTCGAGAAGCACTTTTGAATCGTCATTACATATTTTTAACATTTAATATTAGTAATTATATTATACAAGCTAGAGGCAATGGCTTCACTCGTGTGGTCATACTACTATGACCGATGACATGTATGATTTAAAACTATGTGCTTATCCAGGGTTTGAATTTCTGTCTGTACCAAATTTCATAGACATCCGTTGGGGATATTACGTGAAAGTACCAAGCATAGATGTTTGATTGTTCATTCGTTCCATCCTCACAAACTTTGATAATATTAGTTACCAAAAATTAAAAATATACAGGTTTAACGTATTCCTGCAACGTGTCCATTTAAATAATAATTAAATGACGTTCGTTGACCGACAAAATTAAATTTCAAAGCACAGCTTTGACGAAAACTTTGGTTTTATAAATTGTAACGGGGTTGTACCTAATTAAAACTTTGTGGGTAGTCATGTGACTTTATATGACATAAATAGGTATGTCATTACGATGATAGTGGGTCAAGCTGGTTTTCAAAGGTTTTACAATAACTTAAGGTTATTACAATTCATTTCGTCGTTTTATAGTCAGTATAAAACAATAATATGTGAGAATTGTCGAATCTGTACTTTATGGTTCGTTATAGAGCACTAAAAAGGAACACAGGATTAAAAGCTAAAATATTGCATGAATAATAATCAAGTATTACCTCGAAATCAACCCTTGCAGTATTTAAGGTTGCATAAACGCGCAGCTTCGTCATTTCTATAGGAGTATTACATGATTTGAATTTCATGCTAATTGCCCAATAAACTTTTCCAATCAACAGCATATGCATGTAAAATCGTGCGTCACAAGCATAGAGATCTAGAGAGATGCCAATCGCTTGCGCTGAGTACGAAACCTAGTGTCTCATTACAAATTTACGCACACAACAGTAAACAAAATAAACACAATACTTCGCGTTGTGTGCGTGTCATCACACAAATATTTGAGAGCGACTACTCGTTCGCAAACTAGATTGTAAGTGACGTACGTATAGAGCACCACTACAGCCGCAAATATGCGTTTACGATAGGGATTGCTTGTCGATAAAATGAGAAACGTTAAAATTAAAACAATTTATAGGCAATACAGTAACTAGGTAGAAATGGACACCTTGATGGTAGCATTCATGGTGATGAAGTCCATAAAGCATTGCCTATTGACTTATTGTAAAGTAAAATAAGTATGACATAAGTGACTTCTTTTTTTAATCCATGTATAATACTATAAAATAATTACTATAAAATTATTGCTCGAGTACTTATCAAATAATAATAATACAATCAGATATTAAGCTAATAGTTATACATTATGATATAAAAATAAGGTAGTAAGGTAGTAAAATTCCGAATCTTATCGACATGGACACACTCAACCCGCATCCTTAACTTACGACCGCAAGCAGCGGCCGTACTACACGATCGAATGCTTTAGTATGTTCATTATACACTGCGGTATTCGAACTCCGCGTTTGAATAGAGTCACGTACAGAAGAAGCATTGTAAACTATTTACATCATACATTACACATTTAGATCAGAAACCAAGAAATCACTCTACGTAATATTGTTTTTGAAATTTTAGTAAGAAAATCGTATAATTTTCAGTACTTACCGATGGTATGTGATTACATTTGACTTAAAGTTGCTGGTTCCACTTCGGTTTTTACAAACTTTAACGGAACAACACGGCATTGTCAAATAATACCCGGCCGACGGTCGAACGTAAACTGAATGCAACAAACAGCATGTGTTCCTTTTTTGGACATATTGCTGCGACACCGGCCCCGCCCCCTAACCATATCTCCCTTTAGTTTCTGTGATCTGTGGTCACAAGTCAACATCGTGTGACGTCACAGCATTTTCACCAGTGACTTCCTGTCCACCTGTATATACGTGTGTGTGTGTGTGTACGTGCGAGTGTACGTGTGTAGGTTAGATATTGGATCTGAGCCAAACAGTGCTTTGTTTGCTTTGACACTTGTATCGTGAATGTTTTAGTGGCATAATACCTACGTGGAACAATCGTTTTGATTAAAGTAGGCTTGTGCTATGGTCTGCTATGGTTTAAGGAATGCACTACGCATACACTTATATCAATTGGCTTAAGACCGCTAATATGATGATCTATTAATGAAGTGCTGCCTGTTCCTTTACATCTTGCATCCAATTTAGTGAGTTTCACGGATGATGTTGTTTGACCTTGGTACCTAGGTACATTATGAGTTATAATTTATATCAAGTTTCATTAGCCAGAGAGAAAATTGAGATAATATTCATGAACAGATAACTACACGGACGTAACTACTTACATACACATACATTTAAATTTTATAATAGGTACTAAAAAAAAGTAAAAACGATACCTAAAATGTAAAGATGTATTTAGAAGAATTTCCTATGAGAACAGTAATACCAAACCATTTCGTAAATGAAACCAAGGATTGTGTTCAAAAATATTATTTTTAATTCCCAAAAAAGAAAAGAAAGAAAAGGAAACAGTTTACATCGTAATTGTTACCGGAGTTCAAAAACGATTTAACAATTTCAAATAAAAACTTTGGCAACACGGCGAAAACCAATTACCCGTTCAAAATTGAGAGTTCAAAACAAACGAAAATAAATAGACCTACGTAATTAAGCAGATTAATAGATATTCTCCAATTGCCTCTGTGTATTGATTGAATGCCAGTCGATATTGACTCTTATCTAAATACCTTTAGCTCATTGTTTGCTTTGTAGTGGATTCCTGGCATGTACCTCGGGAATGTACTATTAGTACTTATCGAATCAACTTGATTGCCTATAAATTAGTTATAATGGATGATTCTACAGCAGATACCTACAGAGGTTTATGGCCTAAGGCTCCTTAATTCTTCACCAATAACGTACATAACCTACTAAATAATGAAAGGAAAAGAATTTCTAGTGTTTTGAATGTAGAAAACTATATAAATGACAAATAAATCGTATTTACATTTATTAGGAGAGACATTTTTAACTTAAAACATATGACAGTCATTCGTTGAATTTTAGAAGGGTGAGTTTATTGAGACTGAGTTGATTGAGTTGATTTAACAATTGAGAAATGTTTTTGAAATAAATTTACACGAAAATTCTGGGAAATCTATAGGCCGTGGATTCGTATGAATGTAGTCAGTTCCTAGTAATGTATAAAGGTAGAATTTTGTAATGCCACCTGAAGAGAAAGTATTCTTAATACTGTAAATAGAAAATCGTACCCAAATTACATTATTTTTATGAATAAATAAAACTTTGTTCAAAATTTCCCGAAAATTTGAAGTCTCTTTAACTCAAACAAACACAAAACAAATAAGATAAACCAATCGTTATTATGAAAAATGTAAAATTAGTTCATTATTCATCCAATTTTCCATTACCGTATTAGAAAATATACTTTGAACCTCAAAATATCCACCTGTTTTCTTAGATGGCTAGATATTATGATTTTAACGACTTTTACATTTTTACAGTTTACAATTTTACAGTTTAAAAAATTTAAATTCAATTTTTTTTTTTTTAAACTGTAAAAATGTAAAAGTCTCACAAATGTTGTGGATGAAATAAGTGTTAATATTACAATCATCATCATAATTTAAAGTGGAAAATAATAAAATCGAAGTCGAGTGTCGCCTAATGGACTGTAAAATCTTGGAGTTGATTTTGTAGATATTTTGCTGTGGACAGAGTACGGATAAAAGGACCCGTTATTGTTAATAGCTAATATTTTATACTCTGAAGTAGTAAGATCTGGAAGTGCTTTCATTATACATTGGTTAAAAGGTAAACGTATAAACTAGTGGTCATGGGTTTCCCAGACACTAGCAAAAGAAATCGATCAATGAAATAGACGTATGCAACTGCCACATACTCCACAAGGGATGACTGCTGAATTTCACTGAGACACAGAAGTGTCATGAAAGAACTTGAATATAGTTCTATTGGGAATATATCCTTCCCCATACATCTTCTAACCCAGCTCAAAGATTTAAGACGTACTGGCTTTATAAGGTTTATTTTAAGTTAGATAATAGCTCAGACACGTCGCTTAATGTTAAGTGACAGCCGCTTATAAGCACTGATAATGACTGACCACAACAATTAAGTAAGGTCTAAAACAGTAGCAGAGAATTTGATAGAACTCTAACAGAATAAAAGTCTTGTAGATAATGTAAATTGTTAAATCATAAAGCTTATTATTTTTCCCTTTCGTAGTATATTAGTGAAAATAAATATTATAAGAGTTAAGATAGGTTTAAAAAATCCTCTAATCTCATTTAAAATCTTAGGCTAGTTACATTAGACTTGTATAAAGAAAGTAAAAGAGAAATATATACATAAGACATAATATAATTATATAAGATTACATAAACAAATTGGATATTTAGTTTTAAGGCATTCATTTCTAATCTTTAAAAATGTCCCATGTACAAATTGTTTAGCATTTAGCTCACCATATTCTTGGTTATTTCAGAATACCCACGATTCTCGTAAACACGCTTGCTTGTGTGCGTGTGTCATTTGGAACGTGTCGTATGAAGTTTCCCTACTGGATTGTTATATCCGTCAATTGTCATAATACCTTTACGATTCCCGTGAACACGCTTGCTTGTATGCGTGTGTCATTTCGAACGTGTCGTATGAAGTTTCCCTACTGGTTGTATATGTATATTGTGGTTATTTCTAAAAGCGATTAAACCATTACTTTCATCAGAAAAGTGTTGGAAGAAGATTAAACTATTATTTAATGCATCGTGGCAGCCATTTGTCAACCTCAAAGCGCAGACAGTCTTGCACCGTAAACTATAAAGTGTTTGAAACGCCACGACAAATTGTACGTAAAAGCTGTTAAATTTTGTGTTTAGGAAAATCTATTGCAATGAAAAACAGGCAATTCAGGCAAAATAATAAAAAAAAATATTTTGTGTAATTATTAGAAATGAGCGATAATTATTGCTCATTTCTAATAATCCTCTTCAACGTCCGTCCAGAATAACTGTAAGTTTTGGCTACAGGTATGAATAAAAGAAAGTAAATAAATACCAATTACTTATAGAAAATAAAGAAAAAATTTAAAGCACAATAATGGATAAAACCATCTCACAAAGTACAATTCGCGATCAGAATAACAACTTATGCTAGGCGTCCATTAGAGACGGATCGGGGCGGGTCGCATCGCAACGGGCCGTCTCTAATGGACGCGCTGTTTGCTCCTGCGTCCACCTGTACGGGGCGCGGCGGACCGCCTAGGCGGATTTTATCTAACAGACATGTTTTCGTGCTTGGACTGACATCGCGCTACCATGGACAGCTCCGACGAAGAGATGTTATGGTTTCAAATCAATTGAACAATATCTAGTACAACAAAAAAAAATATTTAAATCTTACTTATACTTTTGGAGATATGCGTGGACAAACATACAAAACACTTTTGAAATTTGGCACAGGTCTTTATTAGAAGCTGATATAGATTAACATATCCAAAAACTGGGCATTTCTGAAAATATACAATAATACATACATACGGGTCGAATTGATAACCTCCTTTTTTGAAGTCGATTAAAAACCTAGAATTTAAATGAATTATTTAATTAACTAACTTACGTGTTGAAATTGATATTTTTGGTTTTATGGCATTCAAATGCTTTTTCATTGCATTTCATTTTCGTTTATTTTTTAGCACGGCACGTGCGCTCGCCGCTCACATCCGCCTGCCTGCGTCCACTAGACGGGTCGGGGCGGGCCGCAGCGCACCGCCGGCAGAAATCCGCCTGGGAAGCAATCCGTCAATGCGTTGCGGCCCGCCGCGCCCCGTTCCGTCGCTAATGGACGATGTTTCATACAAAACATAGGCCGGCGTATTTTTGCGTTGCGATGCGGCCCGGCCCGATCCGCCTAGTGGACGCCAGCCATTAGATTCGAAAAATAATAGATGAAGGCTTATAGTAAATCAATTCACGCGTAACTGTATCAACAAACAATTTGAAATACGTTTGTTTATTATATAAAATTTATTATATTTTATATTGCTTGTATTGGAATTCAATTCATCCTGTTTTATAAAATGCTGACGCAATTACGAACATACAGATATCTATACTAATGTTATAAAGCTGAAGAATTTGTTTGTTTGCTAGAAGCATAATCTCAGGAACCATTCAGTCCGATTTGAAAATTAATTTATAACTGTTATAAAGTCCATTTATCGAGGAAGACTAGGATATATAATAATATCATCGTCGCTAAGACCAATAGGAGCAGAGAAATTCGGGTAAACCCGCAAGGCACAGCTAGTATCTTCTATACTTAATTATTAAAGCTGAAGAGTTTGTTTGTATCTTTGAACGCGCTAATCTAAGAAAATACTGGTCCAATTTGAAAAATTATTTTGGTGTTAGATAGCCCATTTATCGAGGCAGGCTGTAGCCTGCCTGTATATTATAATATATCATGACGCTAAGACCAATAGGAGCAGAGTAATGCGGGTAAACCTGCAGGGCACAAGCTAGAATCTCATATATTATAGCATATACATTCAAACCACGCATTCAATATTAACAAAGCTATCATAATGAATTATTCATAGAAATGAAGTACAATAATATCACTATAGATAAAACTATTGAGTGTCATCTGTTTCACAATTAAATATAGCATTGTTAATAATAAATCGTAAACAATTTTATAAAATACATTTTAATTGGATGAGTAAAATACGTAGGAGAAAATAGGCCAGTTTAAGGTGGATGTTCCGCCCGTCCCTCCATACATTTTTGATGACGACTAAACACTTAACACAGACACTATTTCTTTAAAACTAATCATTTTATCACTTCTCTACAATGAAATGTGTCCGCGTTCGACCTTTTTAATCAATAACTTACATTATTTACTTAGAAAAACAACAGTGAAATACCGGCAAAATTTGACACTTCTACAGTAGTGTGCGTGACTTTTGCCAAGCGAAACACGACATCTAGCGCGTCAATGTCTAAACGAAAGGCGATGTTTAGACATTGACGCGCTAGATGTCGTGCATTCGCGTTCGTTATCTTATACATAATTCTAATAAATCAAAGTTCTATGTGTAATAATTGAGTAATTTCATTTCCAATCGTTCAAAGAAAATAACAATAAAATAAAATAAAACTAATGACCTTAGAAACTATGTTTTTTTTGTAAACAATTTATTACTTATTATTGTTGTTTGGTCGTCCGTCGTAGGTCTGTAAACTGTATTGTACACTGAAGGTAAATGGTACTGTAGGTACTTTAGTTCGGCGTCGTCGTCGGCTTGATATAAAATTACATTCTTGATTTCATTGACACGCGCTATGATTTGCGCGCGGAATTTCTTGTGTTGTGAATTTATTTTTGTATGCTATGCATTTTAATTGATTCAAATTGCAATACATATTTCTCTAGTATGCATTTGAGACTATATTGTAAATTGTAATAATTGATCGTGGGTATAGTAATTAATTATTCTAATAACGCAATTAGTAATATATGTATTTTCGGTGGGATTCAAAACAAAAAATTGGCCCGTGATTTTTATGAAATTTCACCACATTGCAAATCACATCAATCATACACATGTATGACGAAAGTGATTAGTATTGTGGCTAACATTGACTCATCAGTTCATCACTGAAACCAGTGATAAATCAGTACCTATATCATATTGTGTTTGAATATTTTTAAACAATGATATAAGTATGTACAATTATTATAAATCGGTAAACTATCAAAGTAATCACAAACTTGCAAACATTGGTAAAATATGCTTTAGCGAATTTTCAGACAGACACACAATTTTATTACTTAGTTTGTTTTAGCAAAGTAGGTACCTACTCCGTTTGTACACTGAAGGTCCAATGGTATTGTAGGTACTTTTGTTCGGCGTCGTCGTCGGCTTGATATACAATTACATTTCTTGATAAATCATTGACACGCGCTATGATTTGCGCGCGGAATTTCTTGTGTTGTGAATTTATTTTTGTATGCTATGCATTTTAATTGAATCAAATTGCAATATTTCTCTAGTATGCATTTGAGACTATATTGTGATAATTGATCGTGGGTATAGTAATTAATTATTCTAATAACGCAATTATATTTTCGGTGGGATTCAAAACAAAAAATTGGCCCGTGATTTTTATGAAATTTCACCACATTGCAAATGATATATACAATTACAATTACAATTATTATAAATTGGTAAACTATCAAAGTAATCACAAACTTGCAAACATTGGCAAAATATGCTTTTCCGAATTTTCAGACAGACACACAATTTTATTAGTTTGTTTTAGCAAAGTAGGTACCTATCTGTGGTACCTATACTCTACTCCGTTTACGCCGCGCGTCGCGTCGTCGAAAACGGTGCGCCCAGAAACAAACATACCTAATTACCTAATTCAGTTACAAACCTTTTTTTGTTCCGTAATTTATTGTTTAAATTTATTCTAATACGATTTTTTTTATTCGTCTGCCAGTTCTACCAGATATAAAAAGATAAAATTGAAATATAATTACTGTAGCGACAACTCGCTCTGAATCACGCAAGCGAAATTTTTTTGTTACATAACACATATACAACTTTTCGACATCTCTCATAAGGGGTTCAACGGCCGGCCAGTCGAGTAGACTTGTTTATCGATGGAGGAATCCTACCTTCCTTCCTCAGCAGTGGGTAACCCCGACGTGATTTGAAGTTTGAACACGCATTCTCCTGATACTATCTAAAAGCAAAACCGTATGTTACTATGTTTTCGTAAAAATGTTTTTCACCTTCCTGGTTATTTTCACATAATAAAATAATAAATAATAAAATAATAAATAATAAAATAATAAATAGTGTTTTAGATTTGTTATTGTATCCTGTATACGAATTATTCTTACTTGTTGGTTATGAAATGTTCAAATACCTATTGAAATAATATACTGTTACAAATCATTAGTGTTATTACTTATTACTTTTGAGTGAATAGGCATGGATCAGAATATTATAATATGCTACAATCTACTCAAATACATCTTTTGATAAAAAAAACAATGGTGTAATGTAATAAAATAAAACTGCGTTTTATTGTAATCAATTTTGACATTATTTATTTTCCAAAATTAATCTATCTATACATATAATAAATCTGTAGAAGGGTCAATTCTGTACATTGAAAATATTGAAAAAATAAATAGCAGGGGGTGTTACTGGATCGATACCAAACCCAAATATGTGATTAAAAAAATTTTTGTCTGTCTGTCTGTCTGTCTGTCTGTCTGTCTGTATGTGAAGACATCACGTGAAAACTAACGGTTCGATTTCGATGAAACTTGGTAGATATAATTATACCTTATTATCCTGGGCGTAAAATAGGATACTTTTTATCCTGAAAAAATACGAAGAAAAAAAAATCTTAATTTTTCAGTTTTATCCATAGACGTTGTTCTGTAGAACAGCGAACACACGTTGGGTATTATTATAGGCTTAGCCGTATTTGAGTCCAATAGATATTTATAAGATGTTATTGTCAGAGTTACTCAAAATGGAGAAATAAACCATCCATGCGAAGACCGACATCCGCGCGGACGGAGTCGCGGGCGGAAGCTAGTGATGAATAAAATAGTTTACGCCAACAAATATGTATAACTTTTATTTTTATAACAATCGTTCATACCGTAGCAGGTAGCGTTTTGAGTCTCACGCAACTTTGCCGCATCGCATGACAGCAGCAATTGCGCGCGACGTTGCCAGTTTGCCACTCCTTTAGTAGTTTAGTATAACAAACACTATGGATACCTACGCGTAGGTACGCTCGCGAATGCAAATTCGGTGAATTACTAATAATTGATAATCATTGAATTCGTTTTGAAATAGCCTGTACTTTGTAATTTTTAGTGTTATAGACATTTATAAAATGTGGTGCTCATTTTTTTTGTAATATATCCCGCTAACGCGGGTATTTTCGTTGTTTTATTTCAAGTGAACACCCATACAATTTTATCACGAGCCGCCTCTGGCCTCTGGGTGAAATCAACCAGTCAAATGATTTTGACGTGACAACGTCTTAAATTAGGTTGCGACTGGGAGTCACTTATGAAAAAGTGTAACGCTCGGTAACGTTACGATGAGTCACCGAACGAGAGAGAGGCCCGCGGTCTGCCGCGCGCGCAGCACATAAATATTCTACCGAGAAAAAGACGTTGTCACGTAAAATCTTCGCCCGTAAAACCGACTTTACAGGCAACCATTTTTTGTTCTAATTGTATTTTGGTAGTAGTTTGTTTAGAATTTACATTACCATTGTTTAATTTTTATTTTGTATTTGCAGTAAAATAAAAAGATGAAAAACTTCATTAGGTATATTGTACGACACCTCACTCTGAATCGCGCTAGCGAAATTTTTTCGTTACAGAGCACATATACAACTTTCCGACAATCTTCATTGAGGCCAGCCGGCCAATCGAGTATGTCGAGAAACTTCACTTATTCGATGGAGGTATTTATACCTTCCTTCCTCCACAGTTGTGTGACCCCGACGTGCATTGAACACGCAGCTTTCTGATACTAGTAGCTAAAATCAAAACCACAGATATGTCTGTGATCAAAACCATAATAATATTTTTACCTATTATTTTACTAAAAGTCGAGTGCATCGAAATCGTAAAATATGTTTTTCACCTTCCTGGTTTTTTTTCCATAGTAAATAGTGTTTTTGATTTGTTGTTGTATGAATAATTATTCTTACTTGTTGGTTATGAAATGTACTTATATTGAAATAATTTACTTTTACAAATCATTAGTGATATGTATTAGTTTTGAGTGAAAATGCTTGGATCAGCATAATATTATATCATATATGCTACTTGAAATACATGTTTTGATAAAAAAAAATAATAGTGTAATGTAGGTAATAAAATAAAACTGCGTTTTATTGTAGGTAATCCATTTTGACATTATTTATTTCCCAAAATTACAATAAAATAGTTTACGCCAACAAATATAACTTTTATTTTTATAACAATCCTACTTCCTACTAATGCGAAAGTTTGTGAGGATGTGTATGTGTGTGTTTCACGCAAATACTACTGAACCGATTACAATGAAATTTATCACACATATAGAACGTAACTTGGACACATTGAATAGGTTTTATCCCGGAAATCCCACGGGAACGGGAACTATACGGGTTTTTTTTTGAAAATGCGGGCGGAAAGCTAATCGTTCATAATATAAACCGTAGCAGGTGGCGTTTTGAAGCTTTGTCTACCCATACAGAAAAATGAAAACCACAACCCGAAAATTTGTGGGTCATTTGTAACAGGATGGCGGTTCTACAGGGGTCTTAGTACGCAATGACAAAAAGAAAAATGATGGTCAGAACGCTGATACCGGATACCTTAAGATACTGTAATATAAAATATTACAGTATCGATAAAATATTATAGGTATGTAGTATCTTCACCGTGTGTGACGCGCTTTACATTCACGCCATCTAGAGTTAAATCTTTATCATTTTTGTATACGTCTGTGTGTGTAAACGACCCTGTATGCAATGACAGATGTTAAAACCCGGTATTTTACCGAATTGGGTGGATTTTAAGGCAATGATATAACATATTTCAATAAAATATAATATTCAGTAACCGCCAAGACTATTCCTAGGTTTTCCAATTACGCAAAAACTCAAATAAACTAGAAATGTAGAATTCAGCGCCATCTAGCGGGACATTGGCTGGGAACAGACCGTAGCAATCACCTTAAATAGCTGGTGCATGTAATTATCAAAATTAATGTTCTTTCTCGTGGACAAATGTATGACAATACTACTAAAAATTATATTAAATGTCGCTTTTTAACGATTCGATTATGTAAGTTACACAAAATTAAACAAATGTACTGTATATTGTGTAGTATGTCTACTGAAGCGTGTTGTTTCAAAGTGATTTATTATTATGGTTGTTTTACGCCCTTTTGTAGTCTTTTGAAATTAGTTCTATACCGTATTTTGTAGAGAATTATGATATTGCATTCCAAATACTGAATACTGACCACCTCCTTGGTATAGTGGTTGACGAATGACGCGTGAGCGTAGCACCGAGGGGTCCTGGGTTCGATTCCCGTTGGAGACGAAGAAAAAAAAATGTCTCGGTCTGGCAGGACACAGAAGGCTGATCACCTACTTGTCCCTAAAGAAAATCGATCAGTGAAACAGATGTATAATGTATAATGCATCTGAGGTCTGCCCCTTACTCCAATGGGGGACATGGGACTTCACATTCCAAATACTATCTAGAATCTAGAATTAAACTTAGATAGGTATTAAATAACTTCTTATTCTGAACCTGAAGCTGTTGTTATATGTGACTAGAAAGACAAGCAAACTTACTAGAAAAGTATATGAAAAATTTTCTTTCAAATCGAAAAATTGTGAAATTGTCAATCTCGTGAAAAATCTCCGTATCCTCTTGTGGTATGGGTCAGATACAATTTACATCTGATTTACTGTTCTATCTAGTTTTACTTGCTTTTAGAATTTTGTATTTCTATACTTCAGGAACGAGACATTTTTATACGTGACCCAGGATCACTAAGGTAAACGAAGCTATCAACGACCCATCGAAAATCTGAAGGTATTACCGACCTATAAAAGTAATTCGAAATTTAATCGTTTCCAGAACTATTCTAGCTATAGGTAGGCAAAGTTATACATGAATGTATTACTTGAGCATCGTATACTTTTACGTTAGTGTGAATAACTGTGCAAAAAAGAGTTAAAATACGTAAGTTGCTGCGGGGTAGCGTGGACGCAGGACGTGTCGTACTGTTCCGTTGTTCCTTCGGGTAAGTACTGTGATTTATCTTTTTAAGACATTTACAAACAAATGATATCTATACTTTAATTTATATTACTAAATGTCAATGCATTTAAGTGTCAACTTTTCATTTCTTACAACATTCTGTTAATAAAAAGTAATTTGAAACGATAAAACTATAAATTAAAATGGGACGGTGTTAGCTTCACCAGTTTAAGTCGTGGCAGGTATCAACGACCCATAAGTCGGCAATGGCAGCAACGTAACTTTTTGTTTTAATTTTCTTTTATGTTATTGTATCACACTAACACAAGTGGTTTTATGGAACAGTTTAAATCTAAGCTATGAGTCTTCATAAAAATCTATTAGCGACTAAAATTTTTTGTCTAGTGTTTACATTTTAGCGTTGTCAATTTATACAAAGTTATGATATTTTTCGAGGATCGATATCGAATAGTTACAGTAGTAAATCATTGTTTTTTTGTTTAAACAATATGCATTTGTTCATATTTTAGTATGACATTAATCAATTATAATCTATTTTATAGTCTGATGGTCAAATGAATTAAAATAACCATTTTTTTATGGGTCGGTAATACAATTTAGGTTTATACTTACATACTTTATTACCGACCCATGTGGGTCGGCAATAGCAACTATAGGAAGCTATTACCGATCGAATTAGTTAAAAAATTTATTGTTTAGTTTCTCATCTACTTTTATGACATAATAGGTATCTATTAAAAATTCTTATTCATGGTTAAATTAACATAAAACATATAATTATATTTTTTTCCAGAAATATGGAGCCACAAAAGCGGCGAAAAGTATACAGTAAAACACAACTCGCCGAAGCAATCAATCAAATAGCATAGGGAAATATCCTAGAGTTTGAAATCCTTTAATTTAATATATGTACATTTTATATTAATAGTATTATGTTCATTAATTTAAAAGTTTATAATTATTTAGTTCATTACTAAGAAGTATTCATTTGTTTTATTAAAAATAACTATAATAAAAAAATACGAATATATTTGCATTTTTATTTCATTTTATTAAGATCGGTAATCATCATCATCACTAGCTTCTATACATTCCATTGCTGGAAAAAGGCCTCCTCTCACATACGATCGGGAATAGCTGCATAAAAATCGTTAATAGCTTCACAGCCGTTTTTATGGGTCGGTAATTGCAACAATCGACTAAGTCACATTGTAAATTATTTTTTACAAGATAATCCTTTATTTGAATGTATTTGATTCAATAAAAACATTTTTTATACATAACACTAGCATATAAAATGAAACTATAAATCTTTAGAAGAACCAGTATACTTAAAAAATATGGTTGATTTTAAAATTGCCTTAGAGGGGTCGTTAATACCTGCGTTTACCTTATTCAAACTTTTATTTACAGAAGAGATCTAATTTTAAGTGCGAATCACTATCACTACATAGTATAAAACAAAGTCGCTTTCTCTGTCCCTATGTCCCTATTTCCCTATGTCCCTTTGTACGCTTAAATCTTTGAAACTACGGAACGGATTTTGATGCGGTTTTTTTTAATAGATAGAGTGATTCAAGAGGAAGGTTTATATGTATAATAACATCTATGAAATAGTGGAGAAGTACTGTAATTTTTGAGGTTTCTAATGTGATGTCGTAAAAAATTACATTTTTTCCGCTTACATTGCAAACGCAGGCTGAACCCTACAAGTTTTATCAAAATAATGTACTAAGTATTATACACATTGAAAAGGTCTACAGAAAAGTCCGCGGTGGTATATGTCTATCTCTTATGGATAACCCACAATAACTTTTTTTTGTCATTTACTTTTTACGACAAATAATGGCTAATTTTCGAAGCGATTTTAACCAATACAGGGAAATAAAGGATTTTAATCCTTAACCGATTTTAAATACCTTGAATACATTGTTCATTTAATATAGATCTATATGGCCCTTTACACCGTATGATTTAAGTGAATATTTTCGAAGATATTACAGATTTAAAAATTGCGGGACGTAGCGTTAGCGGCGGCACCGGCGGCCGCCCGGCTATATATTTTATACCCGTGCGAAGCCGAAGCGGGCCGCTATGTTTTTATCTTTTTTTATATACAACGTTCACAGTTTTTCTGTAGTGTATTTAGTATCAGCATTGCACCCGTGCGAAGCCGGGGCGGGTCGCTAGTATACTCTATATCCTTATTTGCTATTTGTAATATATAGAAGTTTGTGAGAATGTATGGATGTATGCAATGTGTGTATTTGTTTATCTTTTACGCGAAAAAGGATGTTATGTTTCTTGGAAGTGCTACCACTTACGGTTGCCATAATATAACAAAGGTTACAAAAATGCTTGTTTTTTGAAACCGCCCCGGGAAACAGAGTATATAAATAAAATCTACGTGACACAGTGTTTCATAAACAACACCGAAACATGTAGGTATTTTGTAAATATACAGATCTAGATCGAGATATCTTGAGGCAGGATTGATTTTTTTATTCTTTAAAATTTATATTTATAAAGCATTTCTATGTCATAAAATCAAAATATCAAATTCAGCTATTTTTTATATTTTTTGTGTATTTCCTATAGACCAAAAAATATAACGTAATCTATGTTTTATTCCCAAACAATAAAGGTTTCCATAGAACGTTTACTAGGTTAGCTAGTAAACACAAATTTAATACATAACTTGTTATCAACAAACACATACTTGATAATTTCACGAAACGTGCCCACAGTTGGCTAAGCTGGCAAGGCTAGCTAAGCCGGCTTATAATATAATAGCTATCGTGAGTCATAATCGTCGCGCGTACGTGGCGGAAATCTCGTTTCCGTCCGCTCTCTGATCTTCCGGTAAACAAGGTCTTTTTTCTGAATATAACTAAGGTTGAGTTTTTTATTCTAGCCAAATACTTCATGTGTTTCTGTTTTCGTGTAAGGATGTGTTTGATAAGATTCATATTTACAATAGAAAGAAATATAGCTATATAGTATAGTATATAGTAGCTAGTAGGTAAATTTAGCTTTAGCTAAGTTTTAATGATTGGTATATTTTATATATTTACTAGCGACCCGCCCCGGCTTCGCACGGGTGCAATGGCGGCCGGCCGGTACCGCCGCAAACGCTACGTCCCGCAATTTTTAAAACTGTAATATCTTCGAAAATATTCACTTAAATCATACGGTGTAAAGGGCCATATAGATCTATATTAAATGAACAATGTATTAAAGGTATTTAATTGGTTAAGGATTAATGCTGTATTGGTTAAAATCGCTTCGAAATTTAACCATTATTTGTCGTAAAAAGTAAATGACAAAAAAAAGTTATTGTGGGTTATCCATAAGAGATAGACATATACCATCGCGGACTTTTCTGTAGACCTTTTCAATGTGTACAATACTTAGTACATTATTTTGATAAAACTCGTAGGGTTCAGCCTGCGTTTGCAATGTAAGCGGAAAAAATGTAATTATTTACGACATCACATTAGAAACCTCAAAAATAACAGTACTTCTCCACTATTTAATGGATGTTATTATACATATAAACCTTCCTCTTGAATCACTCTATCTATTGAAAAAAACCGCATAAAAATCCGTTGCGTAGTTTCAAAGATTTAAGCATACAAAGGGACATAGGGAAATAGGGAAATAGGGACATAGGGACAGAAAAAGCGACTTTGTTTTATACTATGTAGTGATTAAAAATTTTAATTTGTTTTTTTAAGTTCATTTATCGACCTAAAGATTATTTCGTAATTTATTCATATTATAGATAAATTCATTATAGCTCCAATGAAAATTAACGACTTATTCTCAAAATAATTTGTACTACACAAAGGCCCAGGAATCTAGAACTTAGGAATTTTATAAATTATTCTAAGATTATTTAACTATCAGTCCCTTGCGTAATCTAAATTACAGAAAACGTAACCTTTCCATCCCTTGAGCTCAAATTTTGTTTGAAAACTTTCTGACCTTCGAGAATGTTCTATTCGGTACTTTAACCTAAAAAGTTTAATATAATAAAATTTATACTACATAAATAAAATTGTTTTTACCAAATTCAATTTACTATTTCATCATATGTACTACTAGCTGTGCTCCGCGGTTTTACGCGCATTTCTCCGCTCCTGTTGGTCTTAGCAAGATGATATATAGCCTATAGCCTTCCTCGATAAATGGGCTATTTAACACCGAAAGAATTTTTCAAATCGGACCAGTAGTTCCCGAGATTAGCGCGTTCAAACAAACAAACAAACAAACTCTTCAGCTTTATAATATTACTAGCTGTTCCCCGCGGTTTCACCCGCATTGCTCCGCTCCTGTTGGTTTTATTATAGCCTATAGCCTTCCTCGATAAATGGGCTATCTAACACCGAAAGAATTTTTCAAATCGGACCAGTAGTTCCCGAGATTAGCGCGTTTAAACAAGCAAACAAACAATCAAACAAACAAACAAACTCTTCAGCTTTATAATATTAGTATAGATATATTTATTTATTTATTTATTTATTTATTTATTACTTTATTGCTCTTAAAAATTACAAATTGAGACTTAATCTAGGATACATTGTAACAAACGGCGGCCTTATCGCTAAATAGCGATTTCTTCCAGACAACCGGTTGTACAGAGAGAAATTAAGTAAAGGATAGGAGTAGGGCAGAGCATAAATAAATATATGTACAAAAATAAAAAGAAGAAGAGTTATAAAAAAATGAAATAAAATAAAAACAGCATAATATACAAGCCACAAAATTAAGAGATTAAATAAAATATAATATATAATTACACACAAATAGATTACATGCATATGAGAAGAGATAAAAATAATATAATATACTAATAAAATATATAAATATATAATATATTACACATAATATATATATACTAGGGTAACTGAGAAAAATAATGATCACGAACCATATTTTTAAAAATATTCAAAGATTGCGCCTTCTTGATTGGTTCCGGCAATGCGTTCCATAATTTAATCGCACGAACAGTGAAGGAGTTACCCAGAAAGCCTGTATGATGAGCTGGCATTCTTAAACCGGAGCATTTCCGATGAGCGGACAGAGTCTCCGTTTTCTCCTCTGAACACAAAATTTTCCTTGAGATATTTTGGTGTTTTGGGGTTAAACAAAACTTGATATAGTAGTTGCAGCACATGAACATCCCGGCGAAAACGAATGGGTAGCCACTTGAGCTGAGAACGAAACTCAGACACGTGGTCATATTTCCGCAGACCAAATATGAAGCGGATACAAAGATTTTGGAGACGTTCGAGCTTGTTTAATTGGTCTACGGAAATATCAACATAACTTACATCGGCGTAGTCAAGTATGGGTAAAAGGAGGGATTGTGCTAGCAGAATTTTGGTTGGGATGGGAAGAAAATTTTGAAGACGACGGAGTGAACCAGCAGTTGCGTAGACTTTCTTACATACCTCCTTAATATGACAGCCCCACGAGAGAGTGCTGTCTAAGTAGACTCCAAGGTTCCTTACAGCTTCACTATAAGGAATAGGTGTGCCGTCGACTAAAATAGGAGGGAGATTCACCCAGTTAACCCTTGCAATCAAGGAAGGGCTGCCAACAATGATAACTTGAGTTTTTAAGGGATTCACATGAAGACCGTAATCCGAACTCCAAGTTACAATGCTGCTCAAGTCCTTGTTGACCGAAACGATTGCCTGGGGTAAATCATCAAGGGCAGATTGTGTATAGATTTGGAGATCGTCGGCATACATGTGGTAGTCGCACGTTAACCTGTTTGAGATAGTGTTAATAAATATTGAAAATAACAACGGAGACAGGACTCCGCCTTGCGGGACACCAGCACCAACATCACACCATGACGACTCAACCTCGTCTATACGTATACGCTGACGACGCCCATGTAAGTAACTGTAGAACCAGTCATTTACTGAAGCCGACACATTTAAAGAACTTAATATGCTCAGCAGTATATCAAAGTCGACAGTGTTAAATGCATTGCTGAAGTCCAATAATGTTAGAACCGTGAGCTTTTTATTATCCATTCCATGACGAATATCGTCGGTTATTTTAACAAGTGCAGTGGCCGCACTATGACCGGATCGGAAACCGGACTGGAAGGGATTAAGGAGATCGTGTAGGTTTAAGAATCTATGCAGTTGTTCATATACTAACTTTTCAAGGATTTTAGATAGGAAAGGCAGGATAGAAATAGGACGATAATCGGAAAAGGAAGATGGATTTATTTTCTTAGGTAAAGGGATAAGATGGGAGTCTTTCCAGGACTTAGGAAAAGTACTAGTGGATAGGGAATGGTTAAGGATGTGAGTTATAACCGGGATTATGAGATCTAGGATGGGTAGAATCATTTTACGGCCAATACAATCGCTGCCAACAGCATTCGATGCAATGGATAATACACCCCGCCTAACATCATTCTCGCTAAAACATTTAAACACAAAAGGAGGATAGTTTGGTGCAGGTGTTTCTGAAACCGATTTTAATGTAAGTTGCTTATTTAAGTTATTAAGAACGGATGGGGAATTCGAAAAATGCTGATTCAGTAGTTCAAGATTTAAAGAAGCATTGTTGGATATATTACGCTGTTTACCAATCCCCAACGTTTTCAGAAATTTCCATATTATGGGAGGATCACCACTCTCTACAGAAGCATGGAAGTATCGTCTTTGTGCGTCTCTACAACATGTATTACAACGATTCCTTATCTTGTGGTACCTTTCACGACTCTCGTCAGACTTTGTCCGCTTAAACTTGCTCTTGGCTCTAGCCTTAGCTTTGAGAAGACATTTTAAATCTTCAGAAAGCCATGGAGCAGGTAAATGTTTTACTTTAATCCGCCGAAGTGGAGCGTGTACATCGTAGAGATTCGACAAACAGTTAGATATAGTATAGATTTCATCGAAATTAGATACAAATTATATTATTTTGAAATTAAGAAGTTCAGTTGCAGTTGAGAACAGTTATATTATCTTAAAATGTCAGTCTTTTGTAAGCAATTCAATACCAAATAAATAAATAATAAATAGATCGATACGAATCTGTTCCAATACCGTTTCCAATATTTTATTAATTATCTAGGCCCCAATATAACTTCAATCCTAGTCACTTATTTATTTAAAACTAGCTTTCTGCCCGCGGCACTTCACCCGCTTTGGCTAAAACGTAATAAATTATATACTAAAACCTTTCTCTTGAATCACTCCATCTATTAAAAAAACCACATCAAAAATATCTATTGCGTTGTTTTAAAGATATAAGCATACATAGGGACACAGGGATAGCGAAAGCTACTGTTTTATACTATGTAGTGATAACAAAACTTAATAATTAAAATTACATTTATAATTCTTTACAAAGCTGAGTTTCATACTTACAAATACTTCATAAAATTTGGAACTGGGGCAAATGTTTTGAAACCATTTCAAGTCCTATAGTTGACTGTGGACGTCGTCCAACATTTTAACTTGAAAATTGTGACCCGAATGTAATATGCATTAAAATTTAAATTTCAAAATATTCTTATATACGAAGAAGTAAAAATATTTGAGAAGTAAATGAACGTGATTCTAACGAAATTCTCACATAACGATTAAAATTCTATCATTTTTCTATAGACAAATTAATATTACAATGATATTATATTGCACATCTTGATAACGTAAGTAATTTTAAATCCAGTATTAATAAAACGAATCAAAGAGCAAAGTTATATTATACAAATATGCTTTCCTAATTCAGTCACACAATTTATTTTACGAACAGGTGATCTCTACTACTGGAATTTTAATACAAACAACATAAAACCATTTAATCTATGTGTTGTATTATTTTGTAAATTATAGGGATTTGTAATTCTGATGATTTGGGAGATCAAAACAAACAAACGATCGATGATTCTTTTTAACTATAATTTGGTTCAATTTAAACATTATACAAAAAATAGGAATCGACAAGAAATTGTAAACACTCTAGGCTCAATAACTCAACCATTATATTATATATCAGTAAAACCAAAGTTAAACAGATGTAAAATGTATCTACTTTTACTTTACCTATAAATGTTACCGAAAATGTATTAAAATCGTCATTGTATTAAGTATAAAATTCTTATGAAATATATTATGTGATTCGTAAAACCACTCGGGTGTATGTGAAATAAATTATATTAAACACATTTCCTAGGAAATCTGTAGATTTCCTAAATAGCAAACAAAAATGTTCATAGCTTTAGTGTAATAATAACTCAAACCATGTTTCATAACGCTCTTTCATGCCATTGAACAAATTCACATTTATAGTACAAAATAATATAAAATATGAATTAAAAAGGTAAAATATACTGACCCACATACAGTCGGATTCACCGCTACACGATTTATGCATTTGGACTTACAAGTTTGTACTTAGTAGGTACAAGTGGTGCAAAGTTTGGGTACTGCTTGAAACACATCGACTGTGGTCCATTAACGGGCAGTGGCTTTTATTTATACTGTATGTATTTATTTATACTGGGTATGATTTATTTATGAACAGCATAGAATATTTATAATATTCTAGTGAAATAGGTTTATCATAATAACTGGGGAGAGTTGTGATACGTTTTATTTATATTGTATGTATATCGAGTGATATGATGTATTTATTAATAATAGTTGATGTATAACATGAGCCTTTGGCTATACTAGTACGTAGTACTAGAGTTAAAAGTATTTACAAACTCAGTTTCAATGTCAGTTGTTTTTGTGTGTTTTTGTGTACACACAGCCTTCTGTCCTCATCAATTTTCACGTTTGTACTGTAAGGACTTGTAAAATTCTTGTTAAATATATGTGTCTTTTAATATAATCACTATATCAAGTCTATTCTATTCACATTTCATCACATATAATAATCAATATCTATCAATAAGACCCCCACAGTTTAACAAACGCACTGCGTAAAACGAAACTGCCCAGCAAGTCTTCAAACCTGCGGGGTATTTAATTAAAGCAGCCATTTGCAACCCTCTTTGTTCCTTGTTAATTGTTACTTTTCCTCATCATTTGTCTCGACGTCCGACACCTTTGAAAAGATCGTGGACTAAGAACATTTGCATCTTTTGATGATCTGTACGCGGTGTTTTAATGAACTGCTGTTATTTCAGATTCTATTTATATATTGAGCTCTATTGCAATTCATAGAATGAAAAGCTTAATAAAGCATGTGTGTTAACTATTAATAATATTTGTAGAATTAAATGCGCAACAACTTTGGTTTTTGTTTCAATAAACAACTTATTACATATTTTACACACTAAAAAGCGTTATATTTGCTAAAACAAACCTTGCTTATGTCAAGATTAAAATAATTAAATTATAATTATAATTTAAATATTAATATGTAATTGAACTTTACTTAAAATTTTATTTTTGAT
Organism: Colias behrii; assembly: GCA_029959065.1. NCBI lineage: Eukaryota > Metazoa > Arthropoda > Insecta > Lepidoptera > Pieridae > Colias > Colias behrii. Next base: position 9,287,972 of record JARWMC010000019.1, on the reverse strand, counting down.
TAAGCAATTCTGTGACCCACATATTATAAACATGAGCACAATCCGTCCGTTCATGAAAGATCCGGTATGATCTTAGAAATAAATCACATTCAAATAAAGTATTAAAGGTCACTTATTTTTTAGGACAGCGCTAGTCTTCCGCTAAACGGATGAATAAAATAAATTAGTCGTCCGATTACCGGATGAATAAAATAATTTAATCGTCCGATAACATCTATTTATCTATATAGTTAGGTTAACGGGGTTTCTTTAGAGAACTGCCGCACGTATTATAGGTTTTTTGTGGGGGGAGGAGAGGGGGGAGGAAGGCACACGTAGGTATTTGATTTTTTTTTGCGCGTCGACGGAGCCCCGCTTCGCGGGGCTCCTATTTCTGTGTAGTTTTTTTTTTAAGAAACCTAACCTAACCTAACCTAACGGCTAACCTAACCTAAACTTAATTTTTTTTGCGCGTCGACGGAGGCCCGCTTCGCGGGGCTCCTATTTCTGTGTAGTTTTTTTTTTAAGAAACCTAACCTAACCTAACCTAACGGCTAACCTAACCTAAACTTGATTTTTTTTGCGCGTCGACGGAGCCCCGCTTTGCGGGGCTCCTATTTCTGTGTAGTTTTTTTTTTAAGAAACCTAACCTAACCTAACCTAACGGCTAACCTAACCTAAACTTGATTTTTTTTTGCGCGTCGACGGAGCCCCGCTTTGCGGGGCTCCTATTTCTGTGTAGTTTTTTTTTAAGAAACCTAACCTAACCTAACCTAACGGCTAACCTAACCTAAACTTGATTTTTTTTTTGCGCGTCGACGGAGCCCCGCTTCGCGGGGCTCCTATTTCTGTGTAGTTTTTTTTTTAAGAAACCTAACCTAACCTAACCTAAAGGCTAACCTAACCTAAACCTAACCTAACGAATTGAGGGCGAATATCTCGGCCATTTTTGATTTTAGAGAAAAGTTGTTCCTATAAAACATGCTTATATTAGCGTAATCTTTACGATAAAACAATAATAAATAGGTGTTATAATGACACGTCCTGCGCCCCCTTTGCTTTAGTCCAACCCAACTAGCTTTAGTGTTAAAAGGTTATCTAGTAATCCGAATAATCGGACGATTAAATTATTTTATTCATCCGGTAATCGGACGATTAAATTATTTTATTCATCCGGTAATCGGACGACTAATTTATTTTATTCATCCGTTTAGCGGACGACTAGACACATCGTATTTTTTATTACCATTATGAAATAAAAAACGACGCTCTTTTCAGCCCGTTAAAGCCTTATAAATTATTATATCATCTCTTAAAAATAAGTATTATCGCTTCTACAATTACCATCATCTTAAGTCGAAATTCATTTTACAATCTAATTAAATGGAGTATAATATTGTGCTTCTCGTAGCGCCTACCTGTTGCTACGCAACTTGCTACGGTGCTACGACGCATGCGTAGTATCAGGAGTGATATATCAATTCTTATAAAGCCTCTGCCTGGAATGTGTTTAAATTTGATTGCTATGAATAAATGATGTATTGACCGAGGCGTTGTGGATTTATGTGTTGCTTTTTATCGGCTACGGCTAAGATATAAGGGAATTTTAGTTCGTATATTCATATAATGAACCTTATAAATATTATAATAATTAATGAATGAAGGTCATGTAATCTCATATAATTTATTGACCATATATGATGAAAATATATTAGTAACTAGCTGCTCCGCGTGGTTTCACCCCCGTGGCTCCAATCCTGTTGGTCGTAGCGTGATGATATATAGCCTATAGCCTTCCTCGATAAATGAGCTATCTAACACCGAAATAATTTTTCAAATCGGACCAGTAGTTCCCGAGATTAGCGCGTTCAAACAAACAAACAAACTCTTCAGCTTTATAATATTAGTATAGATACTGGAGTGAATAACTAACCGAGCTTTTCACTATATATACAGAAATTCGGCAATTTACTAAGTTTCAAAGCCCTATTGATATTGGGATCTGGATTAAATCTTAATTAATCTGGAAAGGTTAGGTCAGGGATATGGAGCTTCGGTTTCCTTAACCTTAAATGTTATTAGTTGTTCATATCCTCACACATGATCTAATGAAAATTGTATAATATACTAGCTTCCTCCCACGACTTACGTACGTGCATCCCCGTTTTTCCCCGTTCTTGCAAGAATTTCTGGAAATCCTTTCTTAGCGGATGTCTACGTTCTAACATCTACCTGCATGCCAAATTTCAGCCCGATACGTCCAGTGGTTTGGGCTGTGCGTTGATAGATCACTATATCAGTCACCTTTGAGTTTTATATATGTATATAGATAACCAGTAGAACATGTTATCCTAATGCTTGAAGTCCGCAGAAAAATCATGTATTCATTATTGTAATATTAATTAAACTGAACATAAATGAAAATGGAAATAAACGTAATCCTAAACATAACTGTAAACCTTTTATTCAATTCAATTTCTTCGGGTGGCAATTTTGTTTAAGTACAATTCTGCCAATAACCCTTTTATTTTACATGTAAGCATATGAGCTGTTCACAACAATTATCAACGACCAGCGTTTATTTTTAGATAGTCTCTACAGTTACAATTCGATTCGATCATCCAATACCGAAAGCAGTATATTAAATGAAATAAAAGCAAATATTGAGGCAGGTCAATTAAACATTCGAAATCCCTATTTCTGTTTACACCTACGTACATTCTTAGTTTCTATAAAAAATTAGCACTTTGTTTATACTCAGCGAATGAATTTACGACTTATCGGCATCCGTTTCGATGTCCGCCTTGAAAAAATGCCAAAAACTTATAGTGGATTGAATGTTCATGAATTATTCGAGCAACAACCTTTTGATAGAGGATCTTACTAATATTATAAACTAGCTTTCCGCCCGTGGCTTCACCCGCTTTCTCTAAAATATACATAAGTTATATGCTACCTTCCTCTTAAATCGCTCTATCTATTAAAAAATCACATCAAAATCCGTTGCGTAGTTTTAAAGATTTAAGCATACACAACATACAGGGACATAGGGATAGAGAAAGCGACTTTGTTTAATACTATGTAGGGATGATGCGAAAGTTTGTATGTTTGTTTGTTCATTACGCCTTCACGAAAAAACTACTGAGCCGATTTACATAAAATTCGGCACACACGTAGAGGGTAACATGGATAGTTTTTATCCCGAAAATCACACGGGAACGAAAACTATGTGGGTGTTCCATTGATTTAGCGGGCGAAGCTGCGGGCGAAAAGCTAGTATTATAATATATAAGGGGGTCACGTACTTGATTGGTTGCTCCACCTTCATATCAAATGATACTGACCCAGCATACGAAATTAATTATTTACATTTGTTTTATAGTAACGATTGTGTATGTGGTCATATTAAATAACTCTGAGATCTTTAATTTGTTTTAGGGCTGATTTTTCAATCCTTGGTTAAAACTTATTCGTCGAATAATGTATAAAACTACCATTTTGAAAACGTATTCTAATTGCCCGTATTTGACAGTTTACGTGACATTTTAATATTATCGTGTAATACTTTATTGGACGGATAAATTTTAACCAACTTTTGAAAAATCGGCCCTTAGGTGTAATTTTATCTAATCTTATATAATTCATAATCATTATAGGGACATTCATTACAAATAACATTTTATAAAAATATCGTTCAAACTTTTAAATGGGAATTAACTAGATGATGTTTTATAATATAATAACATACCTATTATGTAAAAAGAAATAATGATTATAAATGGAAATATTTAATTTTAGACAAAAAAGCCACGAATCGTACAAAATATGATCGTCAGGAAACAATTTTGACTAATTTAATTATTTCAATCCTCCACTTAACCTACGTAAGTGCACACCATTAATAACATTACCAACACAAAAGCACTAAACATGTGTACTCCACTAAAATAAGGCTCGGCTACACGGCACTCAAGGCATGCATCCTGCTACTTGACCGACTTTCCATCAAGCCGCCCTAAGGACCTTGTGTTAGGACTTCTTTTGTTTCGAGAGAACACTCGCTACACGATTATAAATTAACGTATTGTTGCTTTAATTTAGGAAGCATAGCAAGAAGGATTATGTGTATTTTTACGTTACTTATAGAGATATCAGAATAAAAAAACTTATATTCGGTAAAATGGATTAAGTTTATATATATTACATATTAATGCAAACTAGTTATGGTAATAGTGTGTACCTTTAAGAAAAAAAATAAACTTATGCAAGAGCCTTCATAACAAAAAAACTCTATAATATGATGAATTTGCACAAATGTATTCAGCTATAACTAGTCCAAAAATTATTCCTTCTATTGTGATATTCTGATCTGATGACATCTATTGTAATATGATAAAGTCCCCTTTTAACAAGTTTGTCGAGTCCCGAACCTTCTGTGCAGTCTTACGATATTACTACAGTTACTTTAGATCGGTGTCCACAGGCTATTATACAGTACTAGCTTAGATACATCTTAGCTATAATTACTAGGTTTAAAAAAATGAGATATTTAACCGCGATAAAAAGTAGTTACAGTATAGCCTTCTAATATCAAAATTATATCATAAAATCGATCCGTTACGTCGTAATTACGATGTAAGAATGACAAACAAACACTTTTGAATTTATTGTATTAGAATGAACTGTACATAACCATATAATATTATACTAGATAATCGAATTGAGTTGAAAGCATACTCCGAGTAGCCGGTCTTCAGACGATTAATTACGAAGTGAGCACTTAGGCATTAATATATCTCACCACAAACTCTAACCTGTCACTTATATATGTAGTGCGAACTTGAGTGCGAACTCATCCATGTGACGTCATGATGATTCGAAGTGCTTCTAGAAGAAGTCTCTATAGTGAAAATGAATCGCCTAATGTGTTGCTAAGCGTAAAACTCGAGAATGATTCGACCAATGTAGCTTTTTTTAGCAATGTAACGTTTTTGTTACAAGGAAGGTTCTTATGGAGAGAAAACTCGAAAAATGGGCAATAAGGCAGAACAACGCCTACGGGGACAGCTAGTTGAATAAATAAATGAGTTTGAATTTATGTCTAATTAGACGACCAGAGTAAAACCCATTAGGACTGAAAGCGGGTTTCTTACAAATTACAATAAATTCCTAACTTGTTTGCAATGTCCAATCGTTTTAGTATTTCTACGAACGTTTTAGGGCAAATCATGATATGCCTAATGTATGTATATAATAATAGTGACTTTCCAGATTTTTTTATTTGCTTTTTTTAAGATTCAGGTGTCAGATGAAGGAGGTAGATCTATTTCACAGCTAATCGACGTTAATATTTGCTCTAGTAATCTACTAAATTTACTATCTATTCAATAGTTCCAGGAACGTTTAAAATTCTAAGTAATCTTAAATTGTTTAGCTTGTAAACTTATCCCTATACTAAACGGTGATTAAATATTTATGATTTTCCAGTCTCAAATTGGCATATATACATGTTATTATGATTGATGTTTAGTGAAATTTTTCAACTGTCCTATATAAGGAAAAAACAAGGCAAAATTCACGAAAAACGTGTAAAAAGAAACAGAAATTGTCCTATTCATATCATTTATTTACGCAACAATAAATACAGTATGAAAAACAACTCAATATATTTTTATATATTCTATAAGAATATGCTTTTTTTGCACCAAAAATATATGCACTGCTTGAAAAATACAATGAAAAACCACTCAACTTTTCCAGTAACGTTATACCTAGTAAATATTATCTAAAACCCTAAAATTGTGCTAAAATGAAGGTCTAGTAACTTAATTGTAAAAGTATTGCAAATACAAAATTTCGACAACAACACCACGAGAAAATAATTATAAATTTATACCAGTCCTGAACTATGGAACGCAAAAAGTTGTACGACTTAAAATTTTAAGCCTCAACAGCCCAGGTTAATAATTACCCAGTCCACTTACCGCTTGAAGTATTTAAAATTCAGACTTAAGTATTAAATGCGACGAAATTTGTATAATGCTGACGAATTTTATAACTCTAGTTATGAACATTTTATCCAACCAATGAGGACAAGAGATCATTAATTCAGTTTATTTTTCAGTTGCTACAAGGATAATAAATAATTAAGTTGGTAACATCTATTCTGAAGTTTTTTTTTTTTTTAAATAGATATACCTTCCTGAAAAGCTTTCACTTTAATGAAATTAGGGATGTAAAAAACACAAACACATCCAAACAATTATGTGCTTCTAATCTCTAATCTACATAACTTCTTCTATCTCTTGAAGACACATAATGTTACGTTTTATTCAAGATATGGAACATTACATGATTATAAACAAAAAAGCTTAACCGTTTTTTTTTTACTTTTTAATCTCATTATTTAGCAATTTATCTTTTTTACACGCAAGTGTTGAACAGCTATCTATACATAAGAGACAAATGCACTTAAATATCAATAAGCTATACAAATAAAAAGTGGAAAGGAGGGTAAATAGAGTAAAGACCGGCGTCAGATTGGTAAATACAATACTCAGGGCTATTGAAGGAACGTGTAGACTTTTAAATATCTCTATCTCTATACGTGACTATACTCTATATAAAGCATACTTTAATACAAGGTACATATGCCGTTAGATATTTACTCTAGTTTTATAGTTAAGAAGTGTTATTGCCTAAAAATAGCTTTATATTTTTAATTCTAGGTTTAGATATTGTTTGGTAATTCACCTTGAATGGGAAACGGATTGTAAATAAAATTATAAGTGTTATAACATGGTTAAAATAAATATGATTGCGTAAAAACAAACGCTCTATATAATAAAAATTGTTACCAAAATCCTGAATAACAAAAATTAACCAATTTACACACACATGAGTACATAGACTACTTCTTATTCGCGTACCACATGATTAAACAACGGAATCAAACAACTTTATTACCCATACATATAAACTTATAGCGCGGCAACCTTCTTTATTTTGACCCAATAATACACTTCATACCACACGTGTACACACACACCCACACAACACACACGCGCACTCCAAACATTTCTACACTATTTCAAGCAGTCAACGTGTTTCGAAAGGCCGTTGTACGATACTTGCAGACGTGTGGACGTAGCATCTTGTACACCCTTGACTCCATCGGCTCTGGAGACACCCTTCAACTAACAACCACTCAACTATGATGTCAATTTTCATCAGCTTATGAATGAACTATATTTATGCTGGGGAGTGATCTGAAATTTTCGATGTGTAAAAGGTTTTGTTTTGTATGGAGGATTAGTATCGATATAGAAATGTGGTGCTTTTATTCGTTTCCTATTCTATTATATTTCTTTCACTTTAATTTTCAATTAATATTATAACGCATTATTTTTCCTTCTCTCTTACATAATAAAAAAATAGAAATGTGTAAAGTAAAAATATGTGAATGTTTGTTACCTACTCTTTCACGGGAAAATCACTGAACGGATTTTGATGATACTTTGCTCGCGAGTACCTCCGCACGCACAAGAGTAAAATTATACTTTCAGTTGCATAGGTATAGTAAATTTAACAATTTATTAGTATTTCAAACAGACACTTAGATATGAATTATTCATTTACATAGAAAACACTCTACTAAGGGTAATTCTACCACGTAATCGCTATACATCCATGATTTTTATCCCAAAATGCATGCTTATTCAAACAACTAACTGGTCACCAAGACCCATTTATCACTTCAATTTGCTATAGAATTTATGATACAATTTACGTTCCAATATAATTATGCATATAAGTTTATTACTCGGGGGAGGCAGGCGCCGCCGTGGCGCCTTGTTGGTCGCTCGATGATCAAATTTCAACTATGTGAGAATACGGGTAGATTGTATGTGTAAGTTTATATAGAAGGGAGTGTTTCGAATAGTTTTCCTTGGTTTTCGTAATGTGTACATCCTGGTTTGCTAATCTTTAGGAACCTTCATTTTCCGAGCATTATAACTTGGTATATAAATACTGCTTATAACACTGCTTTGCTTTCATGACAATAATTCAATGTTAATGTTGTATGAAGTATTTCATTTTCAAAATGAGTACGAAAGTAGATATGTAACGCTTCACGCTGAGAAATTATATTACAAAAATTGTACCAGTTGTGCCAGTTTTCATTGAAATAAATTTTCAGTATATTAATCCATAAAAATATGTTATAAAAATTGTCTGAATATTCATTTATACTAATCGTATACTTTTTTTGTTTCATGTACATCTTCCGTGGCTGCTCATTAAATAGGTAAGAATTTCATCGAAATAAAGATATTTTCAAAGACAGCAAAAGAGCATCTACGAATCATATTTTGTATCCTTTTTATTCTTTGTAATTTTTAAATTATCTCAAATACTTAACATACACATACAATGGTATGTATAGTATTTTCTTCAAATAAAAAAAAATACTTTAAATTTATTTACTGCTAACATACGGAAAAATCGAGATATTATCTCAATGCAATCGAATCTCCAGCATTATTTAATTTTTTGTGCTAAATATTATGATAGCACAATTAATGGCTTCTTTCAAATTTCTTTTTCACATTTGAAAGAAGTCATTGGCTATTAAAGTCATGAAGTCATTGACATCTATACTAATAACAATCAATAACAATACATTATATAGTGTAGTCTTGTTAATGTAAAGAAAATTCAGTATGTTTGATACTTAATTAAATATTTTCGTCAAAATAAAGTTATATTAAACGTGTTAGGTGTTGAAGCAAAGAGCGATAACTCAAGAAGTTTTCTGAAACTAGTTGTTTATTACGCTTTGGGTATGCAGTGCAACTTTAGCTGTGTAAATTGTCAGAAAATGTAAACACTTTTTATTCAATAGACGCTAATTGTAAACTGATGTATGTATCGCTTTGGAGTAGCTAAAGGTAAAATTTTATTTTTTATACAAATGATTGATTTTGCATGGAATCGGTTTTATTTCTTTGTTTGATTTTAAAGAGACAACTTTCATATATTTTCTGTATTTATATAGTTCATAGACCTAACTAGGTTTAGATTAAGGATATAACCTCTAATAGGAAAATGGGGAACATATTTTATCAGCGCACTTAACGATATGTATTTTATCCGTCTTTCACTAACTACTTTATTTCTTTTTTTTCTAAAATACGTATGTAAATCTTATTTCATACTTATATTGACTTCAATAAGCTAAATGCATATTTGCGAATCTCAAGTAGGTATGTGAAAGTGGGACGTGGGTCTATTGGAAAAATTTTACGGACAATTTTATGTGTCCTACTTAACCGCGCCTTTTTCCCAGCAGGGATTAAACTGAATTTAAAAATATCCGATACGATATATTCTACTCGTATTTTGGAATTTTTAAATTTTTTCGTTAAAATAATGTTTTAAGGAGAAAATGCGCAAGTCAATTCTAAGAAGGATACGTTATAGTGAAATTCAGAGGGTAATTTACGCCCATCAAATGTGATGTAAAGTTAATATTTGAAATTCCTAAATGTTATACACATATTCATCAAATATAAGGTCAACGTTTAGTTCAGAGCCTTTTTATATACGCACCAGTACTTTAACATAAATAATGTACCAGTGTACAAAATGTATGATATAAACTAATTCATACTTCACTTAGCATATTTTCCCTAGAACCTATACATTTATCACTGTCAATAAATCTAAATGAAAATACATAAAAAATGCTCTATATGTAAATTAAATTCATCACTAGGTTATTATTCTAAACAGTTCCCGATTTTAGTTTCTGCTTTACAGTAGAATTTAATAAATACTGTTATAGTTAATCATGTAAGCTTATATTCTTTAAATCTAATATACCTACATACGTGTGCATTTTCGTGCTAATCTATTTGGAACGATTTGTTTACTTCTTCACAATTGAAAAATACTCTATGTTGTAAAAAGTTTTAATTTAAATTGGGTCTGAATAAAAAAATCTGCTTTGAATCCTTTATGCGAAAAAATGCCATTTGTAAGTAAAAGAACAAAATATAATGCATACAGTATATATAAAACTTTTGATACATGATGTCATTACCCGCTTTTGAGAATAAACGCACTTTGGAATAAACATTTTTGATTTAACTATACGTTCAAGAATTGTTTTTAAAACGTTTTTTAATGTTTGTATATTTTTACTGTCAATTCGACAAAGCACTCATATTCTGCTCATATATATATTATATATGGAGAATTACTTACTTTATCAACATATAATAACTTATTTTTATTTAAGTATAAAGCCGGATTTTCGTAACGATTCGCCATTTTTGCAACTTCTAAGGTATCTTTTGAGACTTTCTTATTCATTATATTGAATACAATTATGATAAACGTGTATCCAACTACCCACTTGTTTAATTAATATAAAAGCGGAGAAAATTGATCGCGACTCGTCTTTCAAACAATTTCAAAGGTTTCTCTATGATAATTTTCTTATGTACTATTAAGAATTCAATCATTAAAGATTACGTAGGAAAAAAGATTACAAAGTACATAATATGTGGGTATGATAATATGAATATAGCACAGGGAACATTGAGTTTGTATTCACATAAAGCATTGTATAGAAAAGAGGGAAGAGGAGACGTTAAATACAAAAGAATTAATGTAAAATTTTATGATTTCAGACCGGGTGACCTTTAGACCAGAGAGTAAGTTTGGTTTGAAACTTATGTGTTAGATCGGCGCTTTAATCTTAAGCTATTAGAACTAATGCTTCGTAATTAGAATAATATCGATTTCGAGAACATTCGAGAATGTTCTATTACAACGTTATAAGCGGGAAAATGTTTTATTGGCATATATTGGCTGATCAATCTTCTATATCCAATTACCTCTATATAGAATGTTTCTAAAAGTAATGGTTAATTACTTTATTGATTACGGTGCAACTATTGCACTTTATAAATAGAAAAAAAAATATTATGAGAAAAACGACGAAAGTAGATAAATTTCAATATATTTATGAAAATAATGAATAGTACTACACTTGTTTAATAAAAAAAAGAATTACCATAATATTATGGTGTTGATTGTACTTATTTGATTACGCAATATTTTTGTTTGTGTAACGTTGATGATATGCAAAATTCGTAACTGAAAAATAATGAAAACACGCCATACAAATTCAATGTCAAAACGAGAATAATCCAGTAGTTAATAAATAACCAGCTAATGACGACTTGTTTTAGAATTAACAAAGCTTCGCTTCTAACGAGAAAGTAGTTAGAAATAATATATCCGTATCGAATGTAGTTTGTAAGTAGATAACATCGCTTAAGGCAATGCCTTCTTTAACAGCAGTCAGCAAATGCAAACGAACATCTGCTATTTCTTCATTGTTTTGGTAAGTTCCTGAATATTAAAGATACATGTGTAATATACTAAATAATGCAATGATTAAATAATTTGGAAGACTGTTCAGAAATGAAATCTCGCGAAGCAATTGCTGCGCGAAGCAACTCGTACAGTGTGATCGTCAAATTATTGTGAATTCTAGGATAAGTATCTAAGTTCATAAAATTTAAAACTTTGAACTAATATATTGTCTCATATTATGTAGATTCAACAATATAGGAAATTTAAGATTCCCGGACCACACTTATCACTCATACATCTTATCACTCATACACAGAAACTGTTATTTCTGCAGAAATTGTATGAATAAATAACTAATATATATTACACATTCAATTGGTAGCAAAGAGTTATCTATCCTGGCTATTGTTTAAAGAACTTACATAAAACAATTTATTAGTGTTTACTCTTATATAGGGGAGAGAACTTATTTAAAAGTCAAAAGTTTATGAAACATCACACAATATAACTACAAAATGAAGTAAAATTGTGACAAAGTTAAATATCTTTTGAACTGAACCTTTTGTATTGGCTGATTCCGGTTTCGATATCCTAAAACTTTTCCTTATCAAGAAAATAATTTACTTTGAATAAATTGAGAGAAGTTCAGAAATTATTTATCAATAAAGGTTTTGTGTTACTTTTTATATTAAGTAAATTATTATTTCACTTACAAAAATAATAATTATTTTATTAATTATTTTTATATCTGTTGATATTAGATACGTATATTATTTTAAGACAAAACACACAAACGAAACTTAGATTGTCTTTCTACTTTTATTGTATAAACTCTGAACCAATTTAACTTGAGCTCTTTCGGCTGTCTTCATTAATTCCTAGGTACCTACTTAAATAATATTATCAAGATGAAACATATCACTGAATCTGAATTAAATTAAAAAAAAAATAACTATAATGTCCTAGTCTCTGGCTGGGATCTAAGATAAAAATGTAAAGTGAACTGTATCTTAAAGATGATCCTTTTCAATTTTTGTTAAAACTCACAACCGTTTAAAAGTTATTAATGAAAATCGCTCAAGATCTTGGTTTTTTCTTCTTAAAGTCGTCATTGTATTTAATCTTTTAACTCGTCACTCCATTTATTCTATTGTATTGAAATAATATTATTGAAAGCCTTTTGATTCACTCAATCATTGAATTGTTTTATTATAACATACAGATAAAGAAACGAAGATTTATTATTTATATATTTTTTTGTTATTTCGAAATTATAATATGCATTACAGGTTATTTACCCAATGCGACAGGGACTTAAAAATAAATTAAAATTAGGTGAAACATCTATTTAAGAATAGCATCATAACGTGCAACATATAACAGAGATACGGCCGTAATATTTTTTCCATTTTATTTGTTTGTTAAGGTGAGCAATTCAATGTAACACATGTTTACAATGGCGCGGCGGCCGGCGATCGGTACTCACCAATTGTCAAGAAAACACGCAGGTTTTTGTGACATCTTTACTTGCAATCGTATACAATCATTATTTTATTTCATACACGACTTCAGCCGTAATAGAAAGAAGTCCATTGGAGAACCAGTTATACATATAACATTTAAGAAGTAGACTTTCCAACTCAAAAAATAACTTTCGTGATCCGCCCAGCTAGATTGTACCACGTGGAAAGTCATGTCACTTGCAGAATCTCAAAGTTTCTTTATCAGTTTAATGCCACAGTATATTAAGTGTCAGAACTTTTTAACAAAAGGCAGTATAATATTAAGGACACATAATCATTTATTAAATTATTCGCCACTAGCTTATTTGAACTATTAAGTATATACTAAGGTCAATTATACTACACTAACGTTTATATGATTAAAGATAGCAGCAAGAATTTTGTTATGAAGCAAGTTGTGTTTTCGTAACTGTCGCGTACGTCTATGTCATATAATAAAATACACTCTCAACTATATAAGTATAGGAATGTGGTTGTACTACGTGTTACAAAGAATTATAGGGCTTCCTATAGAAGCTAATTTCCTAGCTGACCCTTGTGTAAAGCTGCACAATGCAAAACATATTTGCTCCTCGTTAACGTACCGCTCTTGTTAACGTTACTGGTGCAATCTATCAATCAGATTGTCGAATGGGTATTTACACGATGTATCTACATGTTGTACTAGTGAAAAATCTATTAATTTAGTGGATTTTTATGTTTATTTTGGTTATTGCGATTGAATAAAAAAAAAATTCCCTTTAGTTATAGATTGTTTTTTATTCTTATTGTAACTAAATCCCGTTATTTCATGAATCATAAATAATTAGGAATAAAATTACAAACCTTGTAAGGTAAGATATTTAGGTAGCTATATAAATTATAAAAAAAAAATCCACATGAAAGTCATTATTCTTATAGCTACAATACAACTTTTTATTTCATTTGGATAGCCATTTTACGAAACATTCATAATATTTGTTATAATTAAGTTACGAAATTACTTGCTCGAACTTAAATTCCATACAAGCAAGGTAATTGCTTATACAAAACAAAGTTTGTCTTGCTCTTAAGCGTTATAAAATAATTCGCTTCGAGACAACTAATTACGTACTCTATCCCATAGAGTTAAAGTTCATTATCCTTTAGCAGTTTTGTAAGAGTACCTATAAGGCTGCGTTTTCACCAGAGATGTGCGATCATCCGTAACGAGGGATTTATTTGTAAAGAACCAATAGTATTGCTTCATTTATCTCGCCTCGCTCAGCACAGCTTTGGTGGAAACGGCTCAGCAGTGCTAGGTTTTTTGAGCAAACAAAACAAGCGAGTGACACGTGCGAGGGATGCGTGCGAGATATTTTTATTAGTTCTATAACTTTGAGCAATAGAAGACATTTCAGACCTTCGCAACATGTTTGCAACACATCCTCGCATCACACATTGTCCTCACACAGCTTTGGTAGAAACCCAATACATTTCACAGAAAAGCTCGACATCCTCGCGCGACACATTTCCTTGGTGAAAAAGCACCTTAAGGGTAGTTGTATTTCCTCCGCTGACTTGCCAAGTACGTTGATTTGGCGTCACTCCAGTACTCGGTTGTCCAAGCCAATAAAATGAATGCTCTTGTACTATTTACTTTTTGTCTCTCTATAGTGTTGCCCCAAGGAACAGCTGAACGATAATTTTCTTTGGCTACGTTCCCTAAAGACATTGACCTTTTTGGATATGGCATAAAACTCGTGCCGAACTGGACTAGCGAATATGTTTATTTATTGGAAGCAATTTGAAGAGGTTTTTCTGTAATTTGTATCAAACTAAGAGTATTCATTCCTTATTATGTAAATAAATGTCTATATAGATTTTATTATTTAAAAACAAGCGAACTCTATGTAGGAATTACAAAATATTACTCATGCTAACAATTTTTTTTTTCGTTTCATTATATCCTTGATCGGAATAATCTAGTGAATAAACTCTTATCCAAATGTTAAGATCTACAGGTTGAAAAACAGAGTATTACATTTATTGCTGCGTTTATACTAACATTATAATATATTGGCTCATTCAAATATAAATGCTCGTGCAAACATAAAAATAAATTAAACAGTATATTTTATTTATTCCTGAACAATATATCTATAACAAACATACATACATATGTACAATATTCCCAGTAAACTGTGTTTCTCATCCCACATCTGAGATCCCTGTAATACCCGTTGCAAATAACGTGTCCTGGAGATTAATAGCTCAAGCCTTGTTATGACAGTCCTGTAAATGTACACCTTTGTAGTGCACCTACCTGCCCTAGTTATGCCACATCCATTGCTAATAATTTCTTCGTAAACTTGGGTAGATAAAGGTAAACTTTAAACTAAATAAGCAGCTTGTTTTGGTCTTGTATATTTGGCGTAGTATAAAATTGCGATAATAAATGATCATTACAACATATTATATTGTCGATACTGACCTAATTGATTTATATTTCAAATACTTACTTAATAAAGTATATGATATCAAACTTTGTAGCAAAGCAGTTATTCGCACTCCGTAATAAAATAAATCCATACATATAGAAAATTGTAAAAGCTTAATTGTATAATTTACTTATTATTCTAAGCATCACCATCTAAAGCCCAGTTGTATATTATTGCCGCCCTGAGACACATACAAACGAGGACTTAGGTTCTGATACGATGTTATCTTAAGGGCATTGACCTACATGATTCTGCCTACACAGGTGGAAAAATTATTGTCGAGTTGCTACCATACAATAATAGTTTTATTTTTACTAAGTATCGTAATACCTACGATCTACATTCATAGTCGTGAGTTTAACCACGTTTAACTCTCCAGTTTTTCATATAATCTGTAATATACTCACGTCATAATATAGGTACTTAATTAAACGACGAATTTAAAATGCGATTTATTAAAATTTAATACAGTAAAAAACGATTGTGTACCTAATCAACTAGTCGCTTTCCCCAGCTTTACCCGTATATGAAAATGCAAATATTTTCCCTAAAATAATATTATTGTAGACAAATAGAGCATAATTATAATGAATGAAGAATTTCTTTAGAACTCTACAAATACGTTTCTCTTACAAGTTACTTCTCTTCAACAATATAAACCATAGATAGACATAAATCAAGTATGCTAAGACAATTGTCCCAGTTGCACACTATCCACACTGACATGTCATGTCAAAACGTGGACTTTATAAAGCGGATACAGTGATCCCTGATGAGACGTGTGTACTGGCTTTATCTCTTCCCTTTCAATATGCAGTTTAGATTTTATTATCACACGTTTTTAATCTGAACATTTCTTTAGATCTATGAATAATTCTTTATCAGCGTTAAACAGTTTTTGGTAGAGAAAATGTTATGGGCTCGAGCCATCGACATGCTATACTATGAAATTTTAGATTTTAATACATTTACATTATATTAAGTTATAGTATTTAAATTCTATCGACAATCAAAAATAAGTTTAACATATTTTTACAATATAAATTGATTACTATTTTATACGGTTATACACACTAGAATGTTTAGCTTTAGAAACAAATTTAGTATCCAATAAAAGTTTTTATTGTTATTTTTAACTAAAAGTAAGAAATAAGCTGAGTTACGTGGAAACGACACCGACGACAGCAACTTGTAAAATATTGACGAACTTCCAACGGCTTCTTTGCAGTTCTAGAAAGTTCTAAGTCGTACTAAATAACGTACTATCGTTGTTATTTAATAAAATATTTCAGTTTAACTACGTGTCAGCTATACGGCGTTTAAAAGTTTGAGTTACATTAGGGTTAAACTTTGGATTGTAAACGTCTCTTTAGTTTAATTGTTTATTGTGTTTCGTACGAGCAATTATACACCAATTGGTCTGTTTAAATAAATAGATGATCTAACTAACATACTTACTTTGAGTTTCCTTTAAAGGAGACTGAAAACTTATCAGTGTCACATCAACTAGGATCGTTGGTGCAGTAAGCGTTTTGCAAATCTTAATTAGTTTTATGAATAAGACTTTTTACATGATCTCAAAACCACGATACTTTTTTCTATAACCCAATAGGTAGGTACTCAAAAGCCAAAGATGTTTTAACGATCTATCGCACTCAACCTCAACAAAACTAGTTCCATAAAAGAGCTTTTCATTAAAAACGAAACTCACACCGTGTAAATGAAACGCTTTTTATCCGGTCACCAGCACATTTTTCCTAACAAAATGTACCTAGGAATAACATATCGTTTTTGAATGGCGACATTAAAACCGCATCACAATATAGGCACAGTAAAATACGTTTATACGTGGTTATGTTACGGGCAATTTGATAAGTCCGGGCACTATTAACAATGGCCGGTCGGTATTCATATTGCCCTATGCAATTGAGCTAGGTATGAGATTAAAATAGTATGATTAATCACTTTTCCCGGTTATTATGAATAAAGCCCACCCTAATTTGGGCAATGTAATAAAATAGGTTAAGGGTTTCCATAGCATAGTCGTTGGTTTGGATAAGTTTGTTGGGGTGGGTTAGGTTCCTGTTTTTTTTAACTACCCAGAAACAGGACTTCGTCGGCTTAGCCGCCATCCAATTTATCACATTGAACGGCTACAAGTAGGGAATTATTCATACTGCCTGGTCCAAGTGATAAGTTCAAGCTATCTCAAACACTTGCTTATTACATGGGCCTCGGTCTGAAGGGAATTATTAATAATGGCCGGTCAAAGTGATAAATTAATCACTTTGTCCTTCGCTCTTGGACCTTATTAATAATGGCTGGTCTTTATTAATAAAGCCTAGTTAATCACGTTGCCCGTAACAGTTATACGTAGCTACAAAGCGCGTGGTTCGCTTGCAAAAGTTTTTTAATGAAATCCCATTTGGCTTTTTGAATGGCCTGTCGCGTCCGCGTATCGGCTTACATCTGTTTGCATATAAACATTCGATTCAATATTCCGTAGTGCATTTTATGAATTTCATAAATGTAGGACGCGTGATGTTTGTTGATGTAATTTTGTTTACAGCCACAAGCTCACAGAAACATAACACCAGAAATGGGATTACTTGACTCTAGATTTTCAAAATAAGTTGCACTCCCTGAACTTTTATTTAATTATTAATATCCTTAACTTTCACTTACTTTAACGTAATTTTTTAAATTAATCATACAAATTATGCAAAATACAACGAATTAATCATCTATTATAACGAGAATTTAAGGAGGTGGTAAACAAATAACAACCCCTCGTATTTGAGTCCACGTAAAAAACACGGAAGATTATCTTTAAGCCGATAAAAACACCCAAAAAATAATCTGCTCAAGACTCCTTTAATCCATCAGGCCCCGGAATCACAGACACAATAGAAAATCTATTGTGTCGCGGTCGGATCTGGCCGCTCGGTGGTTGAGAGGTTAAAAAGGCAATTAAAACAGATGATATTCAACAAAACTTGCTTCGATAACAAAAGCAGCTCTCCAATTAGGAAGCATTTGATAAAGCCTGCTCCAAAATAATCTCTCTCAATGAGCACTTTAATATTCTCGATCAGTTCATTATGGGAAATATTAATTAGACGGGCAATATTTGTTAAGGAACAGCCCTTAGGTCAGAATACATTCCGTCAATTTTAAGGAACAGTAGCAGTCTTATAGAAGAACTAGCTGTGCTCCGCGGTTTCACCCGCATTGCTCCGCTCTTGTTAGTCCTAACGTGATGATATATAGCCTATAATCTTCCTCGATAAATGGGCTATCTAACACCGAAAGAATTATTCAAATCGGACCAGTAGTTCCTGATATTAGCGCGTTCAAACTAGCAAACAAACAAACTCTTCAGCTATATAATATTAAGTATAGATTAGTATAGACTATAGACTATATCCAGTGTGGGAACGTGATGGCGCTAGACGACCTATATAGCGCTGTCCTTTTTCCAGACTGGAATAATACTGCTTGAAAACATCATGGTACAGGGGCCTGGATATCAATGATTGCGAATGTTTGAAGAGGTTTGTAATTTGATTTTGTATCGAATGTAAATGTCGAAGGTACGGGGGGTAATGATGCGTGTAAGTTGATAGATAACGATTTCTATTGATGGCAAGGATTGATATTTGAATAAAAAATTGCTCGTTGATGCGGTCGTGTCCCATTTTTATGTGAACGAATTGTGAATCTTTTGAATGAGATTTTGACGAGAGATAGAGGTTTTTTCTGTCACATAATAGAAACATTTTATTGCTTAACCATAAAATATACGAGTAGATCCACAACCGTTACTACAATTTTCCAGAATTAATTGCATCAAAAGTTATTACAAAAGCATATTTATTGGCTATAATCAAAATAATTAATAAATTTTAACATCATATTATAACCACAAAATAATTAATAAGCTTTAACAACTACACCGAGCTTTAAATGACAAAATTGTATTTTACGGAAAGAGGCGTTAAAACCTGTAGACTTGTAAAGGTTTCGTGCATCGGATGACGCTCACAATACCGGCATGTACTGCCGTATCAAATTTAACTTTTCCATCTCGTTAATATCAAATGAAAGTTGTGTTAAAGTCGTAGAAATTAATATTGTAATTTAGTGAAATATATTTTATTCTGTCATTTTTAGAGTGTTTGAGTATTGAGTTGGTTTTTAAGTGATAGATATAGATAGAGTTACATTAAGATATCCGTTGGATATATCCCCGGGTTTTAGAATATGAGTATTATACATTGAGAAATTAAAGATTTTTAACGGATTTTAAACGCGATTTATTCATTATATTATTTTCCCGACGTTTCGAACACTTTACAGCGAACGTGGTCACGGGGAGACTGATACGGATAATATAATAAATAAATCGGCTTTAAAATCAGTTAAAAATCTTTAATTTCTAAGGGTGAATTTTGTACTACCACCGTAGAATACCTTGCTTAAATAAAATATTCCCTTCAAAACAAACACTCTAAATCCTTGAAAGATCTATTGAATCATTATTTTCATAAATCGAATATTGTAAACTACAAAACGAAATTATTATTTGCAATACTAAACTTCGATAATAAATTGAAAAGCGCCTTTGATACCCAATTAAGAATAACTCCCAAGTAAATACATATTCTTAATGGTAACTCCGACCTTCACAATCTAAAATAGTTATAATTTAATCTCAGTAACATGGCAACCCACCCCTTGTTTTGTTCCAAGAGATCAATAAGTAATTTCTTATAGACAAGGTCGTTATACACACAATTTAATGAAATGTGTCTTTCAATATTTTACATAAAATATACTTACTACCCAAAATTACACTAAATTATTAGGACAGAAGTCAGAATACCCAAAATTAGACTAAATTATTAGAACAGAAACAAAGAGTAGAAAATACTCCTTATTTTAAGAGATAATTTGAAATCTGAATGTTGCAGTGTCCAACCACTTGCCCCGAAAATTATGAAGAAGTGCATAACATATAACTGCAAAGAATTGCAAAATTGTTTAGCTAACAATTGCGAACTATACAATTTCACAAAATTTCAGGAGGTCTGACTTTCAAGAGTATTTACCAAATCCTAGTAGTAATAACTTCAATATACAATTATACCTACCCATCTTATTTTTGTCTAGAAATGGTTAAAATAGTTTTAATTTCATTTAATCAGACTAAAATATACCATAATAAAGATCTGCTATTAATTTTTAAAACGTAATAAGTACGGTTATTGCTTCATAAAAATTTGCAATTCAGATTGGTTTTGTTTATTACACAATAAAACGAAGCGCTTTTCAATATTTTCGCAAGTGTACTAAATCAGTAATAAAACAATATATTTCGAGAAATCGTTTTAATTTTCAAATTCGAAACAAATCTCTAATTGAAAAGCTATTTTATACATAAAATCCATTTTTATTA
Organism: Colias behrii; assembly: GCA_029959065.1. NCBI lineage: Eukaryota > Metazoa > Arthropoda > Insecta > Lepidoptera > Pieridae > Colias > Colias behrii. Next base: position 9,267,165 of record JARWMC010000019.1, on the reverse strand, counting down.
CGTTACCATGTTTCAATAGTAGAAAACATATTTTTTGTGTATAATATCTAATTTAATATAGTCGTAGCTAAACTAAATTATAATTTAAACCGGTATATAATAAAACTTTATAAATGCACTAGACAAAATAATATTAACTAATTTCAATAATAACTAGCTGCTTGCCCCGGCATCGACCAGGTTGACCTGGAAAAAAAATATATTATGTTACTCGGTAAATATGTAACTCTATTATTTGAAAATAGTTTTTAAAATCGATCGATTAATTTTTGCGTTGAACCTTTAAAAAGGGGACATTATTATACTGACAGGGTATTACTTCAAGTGAATGACTCGAACAGTTTTTGACGAATAAACTTCGAGTTAATAGAACGAAAATAACGTTTTTCCTTGAACTCACCATTTCAAGTTAAAACGTATTTGAGAAAATTTATAAGTAGGTAAAGAAATAGAAACTCGTATGTAGCTCTGGAAAATAGCTCTTATTTTTGACTGAAAATGTTAATGTTGTTGATAGAGTTTTTTATCAAACATTTACCAAGAATATCAAAGCTTACTTTTTTTACTAGCCTTAGCGCTGAAGATCAGTACTAAATAAGGGCGTCTTATAAATACTGAGTTTCTGTAAAAATCCTATTCGCTTACTTTTTTTAAATAAATTGATTAATACAATTTAACATTTACTTTGATAAGGTATAAAAATAAAACTGACTGAAATTTTAGTATCTCTCTCTTTATTTACAATATATTTGATTGCACATTCAAATGTTCAAAGTGTAATAATTTTATTACAAATTCACTGTATGACCGTTATTTTTATTTTATTTTCGACGGACGTGGGACCGACTGCTGTCAAATTAGAATAATTTTATGGAAAGCAAATTTTCTGCCGACCATGCTCGCGTTCCCTTTTCAATTCATTATTCAATATGAGAGTGCCTTTCAATTGTTTTTTGGAATACGAAACTGACCTAATTGTTTCGCTGAAGTCCTTGAAACTAGATGGAACTTAATTTTATTAGGGAATATTATATTTTCTTATATTTTTATTTATTTGTTCAGATATTATAATAATAATATCTTGTGCCAGCGGTATTTTCCTGTAAAGTGGAAATTTGTTTCTGAAAATGATATACCTACTGCCTACTAGTAATATATTATTTTATAATTATTTTTAAATGAAAACACTTTGAAGACTCACACATACACAAATCTTATTTTATACTAGATCTGAAAGCTAGATAGTTAATTGCTAGAAAATAATCACATAACATATCTTATTACATGCATAAACTTCGATAACACTTTCCAATACTTCCAACATACCGCTAAAAGAGTTTCCTGACCCAAAAACAACATGTAATTTCATCCTTCAAAGCGGAGATAAGCGGTAAAAGGAAAAATCAAACACTGTGACGTATAAAAATGGCGTTTCGATACCCTGATTGGTTCGGGTATCTAAACGATGTGTGACGTCATTCGAGTGACGTAATCTCATTAGTAATGTTTGAACGTGTGAAAATTCATACGTTTATGTGAGAACTTATATTTATTTAGGACCGTGTAATACGAGGTTAAGTGAGTTAACTAATTTTCGCAGAATGGCGGTACGGTTAATAGAAATCATAAGCACGTTTCATGGTTCATGTCAATGAAATGTAGAAAATTGTGGATAATTGAAACGTTATGGAGGAGCATTTTAAACATGATAATGTATAAGCAGTGTTAAATCCCTACATTTTTAAATTCATTTCAATTCTCTGGACGATGTATTGATTTCGAGAATCATACACGGACTTAAATGTGATCAACCTTTCGTGGTCTGCCACGCCAAGGCATTGTTAGACTCCAATGGGAATTGAAACTAAGACGTCGCAGTTCTACACATACTTCAATCACAATATCAAGTGGATGATCTAAACACAAAAGTTCACAGTGGACACTTAAATATTAAATCGTACACTATTAATTTAAATTGTTTTTTTTTTAATGAATTTTGTAATGAAAATATAGCATCTTTTAACCAGGTAGGTAATAATAATACATGTGTGAATTTTATATACTCTTTTACCACCTCATTCATTATTGATCAAATCGTTTGAAGTTTGGCGTCAAAGGAATACAATTTCCCAATAATCTATTTTAGGAAATTACTCAAAAAACACTTTTCGTTAAGCAGATAAGTAAGTAATTAGGTTCTGTCAAAGTGAAGAATATAGCATGATTATTTAACTGCGTTACGTTGTTCTTCTGTCCTCTATAATATTATTTTTTTATGCCTAGTCAATGCAGGCTACGTGTGGCGAGCAGGTAGTAAATTATACATAAATCACACTTAATATTTATTAATATAACGATCTATTCATTCTTCTACATACTTACTTAAAGAAAAAACATTTGAAAATGTCTTATAGATAAGTAAAACGTATCATGAACCGTATTTATGGTTTTAGAACTCTTGTACGAGTTCTAACTACAAGAGCATTAAGAGCATATAAATGGCATTAGTTTTTTATTATGACAGAGTAAGCAAAGGTCCAACCACCTAATGTCAAATCAGCCACCGCCACAAACACTAGCAAAATTTTAGTCCCGCGGATTCTTTGACGGCTTTTTAGAGACATAATATTATAGACTCATTATTACCAGATGCTCTATTACTTTCCCATAATATAACACTCATAAAAATCTCCATTTACAGCTGACGAGAACGGATCCGTGTCAGAGACGATACCCGACAAGCCGGTCGAGTTGAAGAGCTTTCCGAAACTTTGCGAGCAGCGGCGAAAGTTCCCAGTGCTGTACAAACTTGAGTTTCAGGTGAGTTCAATAATTACCCTTTCAACGGTGTTTAGTTCTGGTCTCTGCATGATTTATTCAAAGACGTCGCGAACTATGGTTATGCATGGTTAGCGTTTAGCTACTATTATTTGTATTCTGTGGCATGCTAGTGTTAAGTGTTTGACTTCTGAGAGCTTTCTATTGAATTAATCGGCATTTTAATGAAAATCACAGTTATATGAAGTACTTATATTTAAGATATATAGATATAATAATATGTATAGAATAATATGTTAAATAATGTGTAGAAATATGATGAATACGTAGAATCTGCTTATCGAAATCGTAAAGGCTCCAGGCAAAACAAATTTTTTGATCGTAGAGCACTCTCTAATGCTTCGCATTTTGAGTCGTACATATGTATTTATACTTATATTACTACACATATACTAAGTGTACTTAAAGTTTCAAAATCCTTTACCTACATTACAGAAAGTCTAGCATATATGGTTCCTCTAGCTCTAGCTATAATTTTTCTGCTATCAAAAATTATGACGTTAGCAGTTATCTTCCTTTATCGTCGCTTTAGTACAGTTCCGTTTAATGATGTCCCCCATTATCGAGATTATACACTTGGTGTTCAGCCAAGAAACTGTCCCCTGCTGCAATTAAGAATTATTCATTGCGACTTCTAAACTATCTACTGCTTGAGCTCTGAAAGTTCTGTTAAAGGACTCTGAAAATACGTTTAAAATAAGGGCTAAAAAGTTAAAAAAATAGGTGCAGAATTTTTGTAAAGTAAATAGATTTGTACTATAATTTATTTATATGTTAAAAAGTTATGACCATGGACCGAGCTGCTTCGCGCAGTAATTGCTTCGCAAGGCTGGTCGCTCTGTTTGAAACCCGCCTTTTTATATTATGCTAATCCAATTTTCGTAATAACCTCCCTGTTTCTCATAAACAGAAAATGCAGTTATATAATAAAAACCATAAAGTACACTAATAAAACTAATCATAGTGCGGAGTTATTAACCATTTATTACTAACCTTATTCAATATAACATCCCTAGGTCATACACAAACAGCATACAAATTACACACTAGTGCGAAGTTAATCCTAGGAATTTCATATACCCTAGCTATTTAGCATGCATATACAATCTAGATAGTACTTCTTTCTATATAATAAAAATGAATCGCTAAATGTGTTGGTAAGCGCAAAACTCGAGAACGGCTGAACCGATTTCGTTAATTCTTTTTTTATAATATTCCTTGAAGTACGAGGATGGTTGTTATGGAGAGAAAACGTAAACATGTACCACGGGCGAAGCCGGGACGGACCGCTAGTTAACTATATTTTTCCAGATGACAGGATAATTAATTCTGTAGGATTAGGAGCTTTAAATCCTTTAAAAGACTTTAATTGCTAGAAGCATTATCTTTGTAGACTTAAAAACAAAATGAATTAGTTCAAGGTTGAATCTTAATGTTCTAGAACATTTCTCTTTGTTCGACTGTCACGTAGTAACAAAGGGACGCCTTTGATCTAATGATTTGAATAATAATATGCTTAATTTTATGTTCATCTAAATACTTACTTTTCAGTTGTGATAATTATAGAGTACGAAATTAACGTCGATAAAAATAAAACTATAATTAACCATTATGACAAGTATATGTTTAAAAAATATCACGACGTTGTTGTTGTTGGTTATTGAAAAATGGCACTGAAACTGTACATACGTTTTGGAGCTACCATGACACAAACAAACACATTATAGCTACAGATAGTAAATAGCTCTACGTCCGGGTAAAAAGCAACATAAGCATTTAATGGTATAGATTTCTTACCGCAACATGCGCCTTATTGTTTTATTTATTCTGGTTTTATAGCAGATATAAAAATGCACTTAAATTTAACAGTCAAATCAGTATAACATGGCAGCACGAAGGTAATAGATACTAAACTGTAACTCGGTTTACGGGTAGAATATTGCTGAAACATGCACAATTTGTTCAGTTAAAACGTCCTCGCTTCTGAATACTGAAAATGTTATCAACTGTAGTCCACATTCGACCTTCTTACGTCTCTCACCTGTACGTATCGTGATGAAACATAATCACTACATAGTATAAAACAAAGTCGCTTTTTCTATCCCTATCCCCATGTATGCTTAAATCTTAAAAACTACGCAACGGATTTTGATGCGTTTTTTTTTAATAGACAGAGTGATTCTCGAGGAAGGTTTTAGTATATAATTTATTAGGTTTTAGACAAAGCGGGCGAAACCGTGGGCGGACCGCTAGTATAAATGTAATTTATACAATTGGATATTAACATGCATGTGGATAATATCTCCACTACTAGAAACGGTGAAGGAAAACATCGTGAGGAAACCAGCATGTCCAAGAATCAAAAGATCAATGACTTGTGATATTATCTCCTAACCCGCACTTGGCCAGCATGGTGGATCTCATTATGATATTATGATCATTAGCCTGTATCCTCATAGGAAGCCTGTATCCCTCCACTGGGAATATAATTTAAACGTAATAGATGGATCATCTAATAAGAGAGAATATTTTGTTTATGTCTATTTTGTGTATTTTGTTAATATTTTGGTATCTATATAATTATATAAAAATGAATTATTATGAAACCCGTTTCGTGTTGTCACGGCATCACGTGTGAACGGGTGGACCGATTTCGATAATTCTTTTTTTATTATATTCCTTGAAGTACGAGGATGGTTCTTATGTAGAGAAAACGTAAATATGTATGTACCACGGGTGAAGCTGGGGCGGACCGCTAGTAGGTAATATAAATCTACATTCTATATAGTTTTATGTACACGTAACAAAACTTTTATGTACACGTTAAAAGCCACTCAAAATTCTTCTTGAAATATTTTCGCCAGACAGTAAAACATTTTATTTTTAGGTGGAAAAGATGAGGCTCCCGATTCGTCGGAAGCTTTTATGTATGTTCCCTAATTATTCTAAATGATGCCTAGACCCATTTAGAAAAATATTCCTTTTTTGAAAGAGTTCATAATATTATAACCTCCTAGGTACTTTTGGGAGAAAAAACCTTGTCAGTTTCATCATTTTAGCAAACAGTAGAATATAGGTATGTAAATAATAAATATAGTACACATATTTACCTGTATGGTGGCTCTTATTTCCATTATAGTCGGTCAAGATTAAAGAAGCTGTAAATACTTACTCATAAAGTTATATTATGAGTCTCTTAATGGAAATGCTGGAACGCTTATGGTATAGTTTATTAAATTATATATTACGATATTATGATAGTAAAAATAATAATGATATTATATTATATCCTGTGAGAGTTTTAATATTATAATTTTACTGCCTCTTTATAATTATGATAATATATGAATATTTCATATTTACATAGCATACATAGATGTAGGCTTCATATACATATTATGTAATATTATTATACCAATATTTGTTCAATTAAAGCTAATTTTGGGTAACTTTATTGGTAAAAACATTTTAATTTACTAACATCTATTTACTTTACTCTTCCTATATTATATGACATAAGCATCAAAATATAATTTCTTTGTATTAAGTCATCAAAAATTGTTTGTTATATTGTGCTTGTATTTCGACGTTTTCATTACGTTAGATCTCTACAATGTACATGATATAGTATCTAGTATTAGTCCATTGAAAAGTTACAGTTGGGGTTGCGTTTTTTAGAGGACGCAATTTTATTTTTTTGGTGTGTAGGGGGGGTCAGTGTGAAGCTATCATCAAGTTTGTGGGGTCGCCACCCTTGTCCCACGGCCGCCATCTTGAAAATAGCGGTTGAAATGATTTTTACGATATATCTCTTAAACTATTTATCTGATAATAAAACAATGTTAACATTATTTGTTGCAAACTAAATTCTCTACAACTTAGGTTCAGTAACTTTTTGTCGTACAACTATAAACAAAAAAGTTATAAGCGAAAATGTTCAGAAATTAGAGATGTTTATATTTTTCAATAAAACTTTTTTTTATAAGTTTACGAAGAAATTATAATTTCTACAAAAATGGTCTGATATATCAGACCATTTTTGTAGATTGTTTTTCGAAGAACAACTTTTATTTACAACATTTTTTCATTAAGTAAATAGCTAAGGTTTTACAGCCCTCCGAAGTGAGTACTATTTTAAGTACTCTTTACTATACAGAATACGATATATTATGTGTGTACTAATAATAATTTGTCACCAATAATTTTTTTTTTTTTGTTATTATAATATTTTTAATAATTAATTTTACAATATTATTAATAATTAATTATTGAATCTTTTCCCCACCACCCCAGGAGGTAGAGTCTGGAAGTGCGTTTTTTTTTTACGTCGAAAAGCAGGGCTGAATTGTTCTGCAGTGTGCTTCCATTGTTGTGGAGTCTGGGAAAAGAGCCAATAGCCAATATATTATGTATAGTTACTACTGAAAAATAGTACTCACTTCTGAGCGCTGTAAAACCTTAGCTATTGACGTAATGAAAAAATGTTGTATATAAAAGTTGTTCCTCGAAAAACAATTTAAAAAAATAGTCTTATATCATTTCTTCGTAAAATGATAAAAAAAAGTTTTATCGAAAAATATAAATAGCTCTAATTTCTGAACATTTTCGCTTATAACTTTTTTATTTATAGTTCTACGACAAAAAGTTACTGAATCAAAGTTGTAGAGAATTTAATTTGCAACAAATAATGTTAACATTGTTTTATTATCAGATAAATAGTTTAAGAGATATATCGTTAAAACCATTTCAACCGCTATTTTCAAGATGGCGGCCATGGGACAAGGGTGGCGACCCCACAAACTTGGTTTTAACTTCACACTGACCCCCCCTACACATCGAAAAAATAAAATTGCGTCCTCTAAAAAACGCAAGGTCAGGCCTAAAAAATGTAACATTTCAATGGACTATATCTATTGACCAGTGGCCGGATTAAAGACATAGTTGTTGTCAAAAATTCGCAAACAATTTCCCTTTTTCAACACCGCTCTGTCACAAAAACATATTTTAATCCTTCCCCATTGAAAAGTTGGATTTCAAAACTTCGTGTTCAACAAATGTTTTGACATTCTTTGCAAGTTTTCCTTTGCGGTTTGAATATTTTACTTCCTACTGGGTCCACACACAATTTGTCTTTTAGATGTATGTGCCTCGTGTTTCATAAACTGTGTCTCGACCAAATGTTACATTCTAACGAACGCTATAATGATATTTTATGAATTACACGCAGCTTTCAATACTTGGACTTCACGTTTTAAGATATTTTTATTAGATTGAAATAAATACAAATTTTTAGCCAAAGTCCCCTATAATAATGTTGATACTCAATCTTATATAACAAGTGAAGCATTCTATATAAGATTTATATAACAATTCAAGGAATGAAATGTATTGAGCATTATCGAGGTATTTTGTTAAATTAATAATTTAAAAAATAAGGCCGTGTTTTTAATCGGTGGTCGTATTGTTCTCTTTAATGAAATTCCATTTAAACTTTGTATAAAATATAAAATGCTTCTACAATAGTACCATATGTGTATTTGTAAATTTTAATAATATTTCGTCTTTCCATGAATATTTTGTAGGTTTCCAATATCCCGCTCTTTGAAAATTTCTAGTTCAGGAAATTTTAAAATACCTATAGTAAAACTTTAAATGTAAAGCAATTTTAAAATCATAAATATTTTTCGTTTTATAGCAACGAAAGATGCACATGATGATGATGATGATGATTATGATCTTGGACTTTATTATTTTTTCGAAATATTTTTTTTTTTTGTAGCCATTAAACTTTTGTATTTATTAAAATAAAACTGTCTTAGTTTGAACCATAGCATAGGTTTGAACATTGTCATGACTTCCGCCTGCAATTAATAAACTGAAAACATTGTCTCAAGAAAATACTATTTCTACCCATTTCTTATCTGCAATTATAAATCAACTTTTACTCTATAATTCACTCGTTTCATCAAGATGAATTCACCATTTTGATCCGCCATAATGTTCATTGAACTAAAAAGCCGCCGTAAATTCCACAATGCGATGGCAACTTTAGCGAAGTTTCATAATTGTTAGAGTTATGCAACTCCACGGATGCTCTGTTCTGTTTGTTGTAAATACTAATTGTTTGGTGTGTGGCAAGTGTAATGGAGCGTTATTAGTTCATCAAAATATTCATCGTTTAGATTTCAGTACAATTTAATATAAAAATATGTATGATGGGTGTTTGATAAACAAAATGAGGAATTAAAAGCAAACAACTTTCAATGCAAAACGTTTTACAGAATTTAACTTTTATACCTTAAGTCGTATTTCTATGGGGTTCAAATAAAACTAATAAATTTTCTTGTTCGCAACCAAAAATTTTAATTTACTTATAACTTTTGCACCAACTGTAAACTAAGTAGGTAGGTATTCTAAATCGTTATCATTAAGAATTATTTATCACTATTAATTATCATTAACAATGATCCAATAACATGTCAAAATATAGATATTAAGTCTTAACTGTAATAATTAACCAAACACTACAAGCTTTTATCACAAAAGTTAAAACTAACACGGAAATAATTTCACTCACTACTGTACAATACAGTAACTTCGCAATCATACAAGTACTAACAAATTAAATAACCTAAGAGACATTTATAGAACTTCCTTTAAACATGTCTCAACAGAATCGTATTTATTTGAAGTCGTTAGCCCGGAAAAGAAACTTAATACGTATTACATAATGTCGGGTGAACTGGGAACTAATGGAACGGCATCGGATGGCGGGACAGGACAGTTCCTATATTTATATAGGTACGAGACAAGACAGATATTTAACGTAGACTAGGTATTATAATAATAGTATTTGCTAATTTGCATTTATTTAACACAATATGTTCTAATCAATTCATATACCTAATCCAAAAGTTGCAACCATAGAATAGTAATCTATTTTCTGAAAAAATCTTGTAACCAGTAGAAGGGTTTGTAGAGCATGCTATGCATTAAAATAAAATGTGCAATACTTTAATTTACTTAATGTTGTATCCTTATGTTCCTTAAGGTAAATAAATTTAAGTGTCGGTACTTATTTTTGAAACTTGAATCTGAAAGAACTTATTTATGATTAATATTCACAAAATTTTAGGCATTGGCCGGCTATTTCAGTTATTAATAGCCGTGAAATTATATTGACACAAACATTGAATTGTTTTAATTAACAATATTATGGACTTGTGCGAAAATCAAACATCATTATCAGAATAATATGAACTACGCTATTCGATTTGCAAACCATAATTCAGATTCAAATTATGTATATTTAATATTTATCTATACTAATATTATAAAGCTGAAGACTTTGTTTGTTTGTTTGTTCGTTTGAACGCGCTAATCTCGGGAACTACTGGTCCGATTTGAAAAATTCTTTCAGTATTAGATAGCTCATTTATCGAGGAAGGCTATAGGCTATAGATCATCACGCTACGACCAACAGGAGTGGAGTCACGGGGGTGAAACCGCGCGGAGCAGCTAGTCTATACTAATATTATAAAGAGGAAAGGTTTGTATGTATGTATGTATGTATGTATGTATGGTTTTCACGCATAAACTACCGGACCGATTTTGATGAAATTTGGCACAGACAATCTTTAGACCCTGAGAAAGAACATGGGCTACCTTTTTTGCGAAATATGTACCACGGGCGAAGCCGGGGCGGGCCGCTAGTTTGGGATAAATGTATTGACAATTGGAGCAAATGTATCAACTTGTAGCCGTTATTATTACTTTAATCATTAATGTAATACATATATAATTCAATTAACAGAATAATATTATGATGTATTGTTTTCTTTGTGGTCCATACTTATTTCTTTGTATTATTAATAAATAAATACTTTTTTTAATTACATACTTTTAAATATTATTTATCATAAAATTTCAACTCCATCACATAATATAGGTACTCGCTATTATCACCGTTGTTCATAACACATTTTCACGTAATTTTCATACCTTATTATCTGTCCTTTTAACCGTCAGAAACACTAAAAAGAAAATATTCAGAAGCTGGCCACCAATGTTTCTTTTATATACAGGTAAATTCCTCTGTAAAAATATTCTCAAATAAATTCCCCGGTTAGGGTTAGCGATAGCTTTTTAAATAATTCATAATATTACTGTCTACAATTCCCTGGATTCTTTTTCAAAATTAAAATGATATTCATCCCTTATTAGACTCAATATTGAAAATTTCCAAGGAAGAAAATTATTGTTCGATGAACGTTTATTTTCAAAGGGATCAGAGGCAACGGGGCGAAATTTTCCCGCGCTTTTCCGACCCGATATCATGTTGAATACGCGATACTCAATATAAATTTATGATAAAATTTTCATTTTGTTAACTCTCAAATCTGATATATTGTTAAAATGTATGTTATTGATATAAATGTTTTGTATAAACACAATGGAGAGGTTTATTGTATCTTTATTTTTAAGCTATTGCATAGCTTCTATCGCGGGCCTTGAGCGCGGGGACCGAATCCAGAAATTGCGTAACGAAAATCTCACGCTCCCCACTCCGACGGGCACGGAGGTGTGGCTTAAAGGCATAGCATGCAATCGCTATACCGCGGCAGTTCCCGAGTGCCACACGTCTTTTTTATTTTCATATATTTAAACTATATACAATCATCGTCATCATACACATTATAATATAGAGATATTCAGTATAACGCATTCGTAATTATAATTAGTTATAAGTTTTTATTATTCAAGGCAAAAGAGAACGATTAAGAATAAACTCAACAAAATTTTAGTCGTACTGCAAATAGATTTTAATGAAAATTGAACTTATTTCACACAACCTACCTACGTAACCTACTTTACGATAGCAAAATATAGTTAAATATATATCAAACGAAGCCATCGTGAATGTAATACTTATACAAATCTTCCTTAGAAATATGTAAAAATGATTTACTCAATAAATGATATATTATTTCATCTTGTTTCAGACTGCTACGAAGGTAGAGACGCACGCGTGTAGACACGCAACAAAGAAGACTAATTTACACAAAAACCAGAACCAAAAAGTCATTCCTTGTGAGTATTATTTTATTTATTGAAGCGAAACTTCTTTATCGGGGTTGGAAAAAAATTTAGTGAAACATTTTTTCGTTACGCGTGACATTTTTCCGTTACGCGCCATCTTTTTCTTATCCCTACCACGCGTGATTCGACGTATTTCTATAAAGTTGCATATAGTAAATTATTTTTTGAAAAATAAGGTCATAAAAAAGTTTCACTTCTTACGTGTGTACACTAGTACACGCACACATTTTTTTTATTAATAATAGAATATGTAGGTATTGTGTAATGTGTAAACTCATAATTAATTCAAATTATTGTTTTTGACAATAGTGACGGACGAAAAGTGAGAAAATAGAAAGAGGATGGATATAATTTATCACTTTAATTTTATTGGATTATGATTACCTGTTTTTATGACATTGAATTAAACATAGAAATCTAAATAACAAGACACTAGAAGTCGTAAGCGCGCGTGACCTTGTCGCCACTCAGGTGACTTTCACACCACCAGTGTGTTCGTCACTGTTCAGTTGCTCTGGAGACGTATGTGTGTAAACATGGTGTGTTTCAGCATTTCCCATTGCGGAAATTCTTCCACAAGTTGTAATTATACTAATAGAGGAATAATATTTCATCGGTAAATATTTTTTTTTAGAAATAATGCCGTTTTTCCTTAAAATTATAGAATATTAACAAGTATTACGAGTGTCACCATAGTAATCGAAATAACAATGAATGACACAGTCAAGCATTCTTACTATCACGTTTAACACAAATTTCAACCTTATTTCTATGAGTTTATGTTCAAAGTTATATCTATTGAAAATTAACAACCTCTGTTGTAGATTAGCCGAATTTTTTCGTATTGGAGCAAAAAGGAACAAAACGTCTCATATACTTATGGATGTTATTCTAAAATAAACCGTAAATTCGTGCGTTAGGATACATATTAAAAAGCTTAATTTAATATTTAAGTTAGTTTTTACTAAAATCAAGCTGTCCTATAAAAGGCATAGTTTACTTGTGTGTACTGTTTAGCTATCGGTTTAAATGTGTTGATTTTGGCGACAGCGGTTTTCATACGAATTATGACATTATGGCACTTCTATGTGTCTTGTTATTTAGATTTCTATGGAATTAAATCTTAATCGGAACTATTTTCCTTGGTTATTACCAACTTTAAAGAGTTCATTGCAAACGTTTAAAACCTAATTAAATCGGAAGCCGAAAATTCCATAGCATAATAATTGCAAAACTTAATTATAGCGAATGCTGAATCATTTTTACTTATTTATATCAACAACGTGTACTTATTAATTATTATAGCCAAAATTGTATTTATACAAACTTTACGAACGTTAATGAAAATGAAAATGGTTTAAAGAATATTAATAAAATAGTATAAATAGAAGAACAACTTGGCCATTAATCTTAGAATTATTCAATAAACATAGATTTAACAACAGATTTTTGACAAATCTGCTCATAAAATTAACCTTAAAATTTAGTTTTAAACTTCATAAATATTTATATGTGTGATAATATTATGTAAGTACCAGAATTATTAATAACTGCGTAATTTATAAATGATTGTATTATTTTATTTCAAATTTAACAATTATTACAAGCGAAATTTATTGCCTCCATCAAAGTTTGCGAATTATAAAATAGTCCATTGAAAAGTTACATTTGGGGTTGCGTTTTTTAGAGGACGCAATTTTATTTTTTTGATGTGTAGGAGGGGTCAGTGTGAAGCTATCAGCAAGTTTGTGGGGTCGCCAACCTTGTCCCACGGCCGCCATCTTGAAAATAGCGGTTGATATGGTTTTTACGATATATCTCTTAAACTATTTATCTGATAAAAATAAATTGGTAGCATTATTTGTTGCAAATTAAATTTTCTACAACTTTAGTCCAGTAACTTTTTGTCGTAGAACTATAAATAAAAAAGTTATAAGCGAAAATGTTCAGAAATTAGAGATATTTATATTTTTCAATAAACCTTTTTTTTATCATTTTACGTAGAAATGATATCAAACCATTTTTGTAGATTATTTTTCGAGGAACAACTTTTATATAACAAGTTTTATTGAAAAATATAAATATCGCTAATTTATGAACATTTTCGCTTATAACTTTTTTATTTATAGTTCTACGACAAAAAGTTACTGGACCAAAGTTGTAGAGAATTTAATTGGCAACAAATAATGCTAACAATTTTTTTATCAGATACATAGTTTAAGAGTTATATTATAAAAACCATTTCAACCACTATTTTCAAGACGGCGGCCGTGGGACAAGGGTGGCGACCCCACAAACTTGGTTTTAGCTTCACACTGAACCCCCCTACACATAGTAAAATAAAATTGCGTCCTCTAAAAAACGCAAGGTTAGGCCTAAAAAATGTAACATTTCAATGGACTAAAAAAAAACGTAAAACGAAATACGAGTCGTCGCGCACCGCCGCGTTCTAAATTGAAATAAGCGCGCGAATGGAAAACATTTACTTTTTTTCTTGTAATCAGCAAAGAGTTTATGTTATTTGCCAGTGTCAAGTGATAAAAGAAATTGTCTCTTTGTTGCCCTATGAAATATTTTAATCTTATTTAATGTTTCTTTTTATTACAAAATGACAATTTTTAATAATTATTTTTGTTTACAGACGACTACAACAGAGTGGTGCTACAGACAGTTGATCGAGAGCCAGACTCCGATTATATTAATGCTTCCTATATAGATGTATGTACCTAATTAATTAATATTTAGGAGGTAGAGTTATAAAATAATAATAATGCGTTTTATTTTACGTTAATTCGCAAATTATGCTTTAACTCCAAAAAATGTGATTATGGTAGATTAAATAACAGTCAGATCATATAATAAATTCAAAGAGGCTCCTAGCTCATAAGTTCATAATTTGCCAGCATTTTTATACATTCTCAAGAACCTGACACTCTATTAACTCTTTGCTTGTCGGCGCCACAAATAATCGTATCTCCATTAACCCTTAACACGGCAAGCTCTGAAATAATGTACCCAGATATGACCTGAATTGGTTTTAGTGATAGTTATCGATTAAAAAATACTATAATAGAGAAAAAAATAAAACAAATTTTCTGTAAGTAGGTTTTTCAGGATGTCCGTTAAAACGGCCTTTGCTAAGAACCCCGTCTTCATTGCTGTCTCAAAAAACGGACACCGCTGTCATACAGCTCATAAAATAAGAATGAAAAAATAAAATATTCACTTAATATAACACAATTGAAAACAATTTCAAATAGCATTTTATTGTTTTATTGTATCACAGTATTTTCACTTTCTATTATAACAAAAAATTCTTCAATATTAACTAAATACCTAACAAATAATAATTGAGCCCTCTCGAGCTCAATCACACTATTTGGTTGTGTGGAATGTTAAATAACATTTATTATTTCGTGTCAAGCAACTTTTGGTTTCATTTAATACAAATAATAATGGTTTTTCTAAATGTGAAGTGATATTTGGCCGATGATTAGGACATTTAGACGAAATGCATGTGGAGGTCGTGGAACTCCCGGTTCTATTGTAGACCCAAAATATTTAACTGATCTTAGATTATATTCGTCATTTTGAACTTAATTAAAAATAATTCTACATATAATTAAAGACTCTAAAGCAAGAAAATCCCATATAAGTAATATTTTATTAAAGTACGAATTATGGCAACGTCCGTTTCTTGGGACATGTCAAATGTTTCTTAGTTACCTGTATCTACGGCACTGTCCCAAAAAACGGACCAGCTATATTTCGAATATTTTGTCATAGAATTATTTGAATATTTCATAATCTTTAGAGCAAAAACAACAGTTTATCTCACCTGAAAGTTAAATCAATAGAAATCAAACACGGAAACTATTTCATTAAAGCTATTATTGACCAGAAACACAAACCATCACTAATTCCGGGAATCCCTAAATTCAACAGTCACCTAGCACACGAATCAAATGTTCTCTATAATTGGCATGTAGGAGAAAAATAAAGGATTGTTATCGTACTTTCTCCAACGTAGTCAATTTTCTAGATTTTTTTGGAACGTTCAAAATCTGCACGGCAATAAGTACATGTACTAAAAAAGTGACAGAAAAGCTTTAAGGGTTAATTTGAGCGCCACAGAACCGGAGCAAAGATCCAAAGTATATAACATGACTTAATATTACTCTCTCGTACTGTCTTCATCAGTGAGTAGGGACAAAATCTCATAGTACGTGACACGAATGGAAAAAGGCGGGTTCACACAGAGCGAGCAGCCTCGCGAAGCAATTGCTGCGAACAGTGGACTTGGCCGAGGAAAATGACAGCTCACGCGTTTTCTTTGGCCAAAGCACTTTTTAAAGTGAAATTGAAAATTTTACTTTTACTTCACGACTAAAGAGGCGCGCTGAGAGTAATAGTAAAATTTCTGTATAGACGTACTAGCTGACTAGCTGATTCGCGTAGCAATTGCTTCGCGAGGCTGCTCGCTCTGTGTAGACGCGGCTTATGAGATATTTAACTGGTCCTTGGCAATCTTGATATCACGGAAACCACTCCGTAGATGTTACAAAAGTATTGGTGCGTTCCGTTTTATTCGGGTCTTGTGGAAGGTCCGTAATGAGTCATGTGGGCGAACTTATAAGGTACTTGGGATTAATCGACTTGGAACCGCTTCGTTTAAGTGTGTTGGACGTGATTTCTTTTTTTCGTCTTTTTCAAAGGACTAAGGATTAAAGAAGGTTTTGTAGAATTGTATACGAAATTGAAGACTTAACCAGTTTTTAATGCAGTCTAATCATATTTTTATGCGAATTATTATGAGAAAGAATCGATTGCAATAGGCAGGTTCTTTTTATTATTTTGAGAGTACAATAAAATTATTTTAATTTGTTGTCATTTAAAAGAAAAATATGAATACTTTGTCAGTAAAAGCGCAATCACTCTAAAATATTCACAAAAATAAGAATACTTTTTCAACAGGAACTCTTTGGTTAGTCACCCTGGCTGGAAACAGATTTAATAAAAACGTTGGCGCCAGAAAATGGCTCGATTAAAATACAGAACGACTGTCTTTTGTTCAATTTATTAAAATGAAAGTTTTCTTCGATGCATATTAATATTGGATGGCTTTTTGTCAATGTTTTTAGCGAGTTACTCGATTGTTAAGCGTTTTACAGTTTCAAAGATATACGAAATGGTTTTTCATGAATTTGCTGTAAGTTTTTTGAAAATTTTAACGTTCATTGTTGTTGATAAAGTTGAACACATGAGCGAATAAAAAATATAGATTAATTTAATTTTTAATTTATTCTAATATATTGAATAATTGTTTTTGTTCACAGAGTATATTAAAACCAAACGCATACATAGTGACTCAGGGGCCAACAGAGGAGACCGTAGTATCATTTTGGCGGATGATATGGCAGGAGCGAGCCGCGGCTATTGTTATGCTGACCAAGACATTCGATTTTATAAAGGTACTATTGTGTAGTATATTTTTCTACCAAAAAATATTTTTAATGGATATCTACGTCGAAACTTAAAAGCAGAAAAAACAGAGCAGGTTCATACATTTCTACGAGTAGGTACTTATACCAAGAAAAAGTAATACATGCTATTACATGTATAACAATATAAACCACTTATAAGTTTGGTATAATTTATAGCTCTACATTATTGGAAACCCCTATCAAATAATATATCCGGATACCGGGACATGGTCCCTAATTCAAAATCTATAATTGGTTATCCAGAACCCAAAACGAACAGTAACAGATGTCTACTAATTGTTAGCCATGTAATTAAATCGTGATTGGTTATCAGTCGCCACCCTCTATTCGATACCCGGGGGAAATAACTTCTAACCTAGAAAACACCACAAAGACCTCGGGACTTAGTATTCAATAAACAGATATAATGAAGCGGAAACTCATAAGGTTATATATAAATTATATATAAATACAAAACGAATCGATAGGTAATCAGGCTTCGGTTGTCTTTTTTTTCGCTCACGATAGTTGAATCATACCATAAGATGGTATCTTTGACATCTAATCGTGTGTGCCCCTTTTAAAGATCGAATGTTGCTTTGGTAACCTATCCCTTTTTCTTATACGCCTACACCTTTTCACTTATAATACCATTGGCGGAAATCATGAAAACGCGAGATTCTACGTTGCCCAGTGAACTTATGAATTTAGCAAGAGCATTTACGTAAACCGTGCGTACATGAAAACGGTCGAAGTAGCTCATTATACGAACGATACAGTACACACCGCTCGCGAACACCTACCTACTACCGCGTAAATAAATTTACATACATTTAAGCGTCAAAACGACGTGAGAATTTTGACGCAAATTGTAATAACGGTGTTCCATTTGCAGCAATCCCCTTTCATCACAATTACGTTACAATTTGGGTGAACCCTTCGCAGGCTTTGGAGGCATTAGGGCACGATTTGTTCGTAAAAACACGACGTACTTTGAAGTTTAATGGCCCTTTTTTATCTGTAACTCAGATATGTTACTTAAAAATATGAATATGCAGTATTATTATAATTTATAGGTAAGTAGTAAGTGGACGAATATTAATGATTACAATGTGGTATAGTTCATATTATGAATATTGGGAACGATGATAAAATTTTTATTATTTTGCAGATTCATTCCAAATGGTATTTTGATCCACGGTATTACATCTACAAAACGAAATTAAGCTCTCTCTTTAAAATATACCTAACATAAATAAATAAACATTGGATTAAAATTCACACAACACTATTTTCTTTAATATAACCAAACAAACAAACTTTTTCACGCATATCTTTGTATACATTACACATGTACATGTATAAACAGAACGTAGATATTATTATGTATGACATCGTAATATCATGGAGTATACAAACAATTTAAATAGAAAATTCGCTGTAATTATAATAATTCGATTTGCTAACAATGCGTAACAAGCCTGTAATATAAACTTAATCTTATACGCAAATAACACGGCTCTTGAGTAATTTTAATTAACGTACATCAATTTAAATGTCTGAAATGTCTTCTAGGAAGTATATCGATTTTCATAACGCCTCATAGACCAGGGTCGATAATTTTTGAAACAAAAAAAAATAGTAGTAGGATGAAACCCATTAGAAAAGGAGGGGAATGTGATAAAAATTAAAGGAAAAATAAATTACAGACAATCCGAGTTCGGGAAGTGGGAGGGGGGGAGCTTTTAAGGCTAAAAAATGGTTTCTCTTAAATTCCGACAAAACTACAAGTCCTATGGAAAAAAGTTCAATCGCAAAGTTGTAGATAATAAGAAGATCTACAACTTTTGTATTCGCAATTTTTTCACATAACCTCAAAATTTAGGTGAAAAATTCAAAAAACCAAGTTTTTGGTTTTTTATTTTTATCTACTTCAAAATTTATTTTTTTTCTACGAAATTTGGTGAAAACTTACTTTATTATGTCCCAAATACACTGTAATTTATTTGATTGAAAATATTTATTTTTTCGCCTTATTTTAACTTAATACCAAAAAAACAACCTAATTTTCAATCGAAAAATCTGACGTCAAAATATCAGCTTTTTTCAAAAAATTTGGGGGCTTTTTGTTTGTTGAAATATCTAGTTTCTGATAGTGTAAAATATAATATACATTACCATAGTAAATTTACTCAGAAAATGCATACAAACAGTGTGATAATGAGCTTTCACTAAGTCAGGCAAATTTCTCGAACGACCTGAAATGTTTTTATCGACATTATTTTGCTTATGAACATGCTGTCAAATGTTAGCTGTGGTATCGTTACTTTGATCAGATGAATTTTTTTCTTTTGAAATGTTACCGAAAAGCCGATACAAGAGAAAATATAGAGTTCGAGAAATTTGCCTGACTTAGTGAAAGCTCATTATCACACTGTTTGTATGCATTTTCTGAGTAAATTTACTATGGTAATGTATATTATATTTTACACTATCAGAAACTAGATATTTCAACAAACAAAAAGCCCCCAAATTTTTTGAAAAAAGCTGATATTTTGACGTCAGATTTTTCGATTGAAAATTAGGTTGTTTTTTTGGTATTAAGTTAAAATAAGGCGAAAAAATAAATATTTTCAATCAAATAAATTACAGTGTATTTGGGACATAATAAAGTAAGTTTTCACCAAATTTCGTAGAAAAAAAATAAATTTTGAAGTAGTTAAAAATAAAAAACCAAAAACTTGGTTTTTTGAATTTTTCACCTAAATTTTGAGGTTATGTGAAAAAATTGTTAATAAAAAAGTTGTAGATCTTTTTATTACCTACAACTTTGCCATTGAACTTTTTCCATAGGACTTGTAGTTTTGTCGGAATTTAAGAGAAACCATTTTTTAGCCTTAAAAGCTCCCCCCTCCCACTTCCCGAACTCGGATTGTCTGTAATTTATTTTTCCTTTAATTTTTATCACATTCCCCTCCTTTTCTAATGGGTTTCATCCTACTACTATTTTTTTAGGTTTTTATCATTTTGGAAGGGATTGGCCCTGGTGTATCAAGCAAACATGTTGATTTTAGTCATTAAAATGTTCTTTGTGGTTTTGATGTATCTTTACTTAACGTGTATTTGAGTAAAAAACAACACAGTAATAATATGTTAGATAATACCTACCTACACATGAAATTCGCAACCCTTTCTTAATGAAAAAGTATTTACGTTACATAGATAACATAAAAATAAACAATATTTTTAACGCTAATGTCACATAAAATAACAGTAGGTACAGATATTATTTTAAGGCTAAATAGTTCTCTTCAATTGTTATGAAGCTTCTATATAGGTATTACTTACTGTTGGAGTCACGAATTTACATGAA
Source organism: Colias behrii (assembly GCA_029959065.1). Classification (NCBI taxonomy): domain Eukaryota; kingdom Metazoa; phylum Arthropoda; class Insecta; order Lepidoptera; family Pieridae; genus Colias; species Colias behrii. The sequence goes on along the minus strand of JARWMC010000019.1, from coordinate 9,246,372 downwards.
ATTGAAACATCAACTTTGTATGTAGGTAGTTCTTATAACTACATTTACGTGAAATTAAAACATCGTAGTAGCAATATATAAACAGTAAACACCTTTAATATATAGCATATTGCTTAGAAAATATTATAAGCTTTTCAACTCGAAATAATAGTTAGGAATATACCTTAAAATTAATTACCTTAGAATTAAAATTAATTCGAAGTCTCTCCAGCAGGAGTATTGTTATTTCAATCCAATGATTTTTACACGTTTTCTCTCCTTCTCTATTATAAGGATAAAACAATTATTTCGATTGAGTTATGTTTCTTTCCAACCTTACAGTCATTTCTACTAACTTTCCTATGTTTTGTTTAGGGCCGATTTTTCAATCCTTGGTTAAAACTTATTCATCGAATATCGTATTATACAACCATTTCAAAAATGTGTCACTTGTCCGTTTTTTGGCATTTTACAGGTAACATCTGTGTTTTATTGTGTAATGTTTTATTGGACGGATAAGATTTAACTATGGATTGAAAAATCAGCCCTTAATGTAATAAACTGAATTTATAATTTTATATTTGACAGGTGATGTGCGTCCAATACTGGCCGGCGAGTAAAGACAAGGACGAAACATATGGCGATATAAGTGTAGGAATAGTGCAAGAGGAGGAACTAGCCAACTTTCACATACGGACGTTTCGGCTTTACAAAACGGAGAAAGACGTAAGTGTCCTTTTATTATTGTATTGTATTATCTGTAGTGCTGTAAACTATCTTATCAATTAGATATGTGGTGAGGAAAATGATAATATTTATTTCGTCTACTTTAGGATTCAGTTTCCTATTTATATTTGATTAAAACTTCTATAGATCTATAAAAAATTGTAGATTAATAATAAATAAATAAATATTTAAGGGCTGTATAGACATATTATGTAGATAGTTATTAGATATGATATACCTAATGTATTATTATGTCAATGAAATTAGCATGTCTACTTTTCTGATTTCAATTCCTTTTCATAACAAAAACACAGTTTAAATCCAAAAACTAAAACATAAAGCTAACCCACAGTCTAAAAGCGAATAGAACCTCTTATCTCCGTTCCAATCGGGTTATTTCCAGGATCTTTTACAGCCCAATTACTTACAATCTCCAGGACTGAGGCATTTTCACAACAATGCACGGTACCTAATGTTTCTATAGAATTCTCAAGAGCCCATTGTTAACTCGTTTGCTAAGGCCAATCTTTACCATAATAGCAGCGAATTGCATGGATCTCGACCTCTCGTGCTTTCAATAAGTTAAATATTCTAATAAATTTTATGTTTGATATTGTTTTCGCAGAAAAAAATACTACACCTCTTTATTTAAACTTTTTTTTAAATGAAAAAAGCTGCCTTAATATCGAGATAGACTGTGTACACGGAATTTAGTGAATAAAAGTTATTTTTATAATATACTTATTAACGGTGGTAGTATATCATGAAAATCGATAGCTTAAAATTATAATATTAATGAAATAATTTATGTCTAAAGCCTTATTTTTCTCAATGTTTTCTATAAAAGTACAAATGTTTAGAAACAGTTACAACGTTAATAAACTTTTATTTGTTCCGTATGTTTTCAATTCTATAGAATTAATTAAAGAACTAGCGGTTGCATTTTAATCTAGATCAAGACTCCAACATTCAGTTTGTAGCTTCAGTTGAAACGTAATGAAATATTTTGCAAACTTAAATAAATTGCTTTGTGAGCGCTCTATTTATTTATTGTACAAAGTAAGTTAATTAAATTTTATGTTGTAACGAAATATACTGGCGAACTTTTAACTGTTTGAATTTTTTCACTAAATATTATAATATTGCATTAGAGATAATTAAGGTTAAGGATACAAAAGAGTTTTAAGCTTTTGATTATTATTATGTTCTTTTGACTATTTTTAGTGCTATATTTTCTTATATAAAGAAATTTGAAATTATTTTATCTCCTAAATATAATTATAGAGTGATAAGTACATTTAAAATGAAGAAATTCAACATATTTTCAGAATATTAATATATCAGATCCAAAGTTACATTACATTATCTTTAAACACATACTTATATTAAAAAGAGGTAATTTTTACAACTTTATATATTTGTACGGAGTAATCTTCTAAGTGAGTACTTCGGGGCTACCATGGATGGTGTCATAAAGCAATATTATTTCCGGTGTGAAAAAGTGATGTCACTAGACGACCTATATAGCGCTAATACTACTTTAAGACCTCTTGGTACACGGGCTAATCGGATCATGAACCACACAACCAGAAAGCTTCTCTATTCAGCAGTGTTATAGGCTATTTTTCTTTACCCGCCACTTGCCGCTTGTCCATGGCAAGCGGGTAGCTCTTCTTCTTCTTTTTTGTCTAAAGTGGCTAATAAAATCCTCTATTCTATAGGTGGTGGTAGAAGAACGGTTCCTTCTACAGTTCCACTACACACAATGGCATTCACATACATGTCCCTTTGGCAATGCCCTACTGGAGTTCAGGAGACGAGTCCGGGCTGTGGTGGGGAGACGATTGGTATCCAGCTCTGCGACTGGACCTATGGTAGTGCACTGCAAGTAAGTATTTACGTTTTTATTACAGTTAAAGGGTGTTTTACTCTGATTTTTTTACATAGCCTTATTTTAAGAGTCACTTAGGTAATAGGAATAAATTACAATGATTGTTATTTTGTTATCATTAAATTCAATTTAATATTATTCCATTCTAATCCTGAAAAACTACTTGTGAAAATTATAAAATAAAAAAAAAAACAAAAATAAATATTTCAGGACAATTTTCACACACGGCACGATCTGATCCCATACTAAGCTTTCGCTTGTGTTATGGAAACCAGATGGCTGATAAACATACATATATAATTTTTAAATAAATACTTATATAGATAATTAACACCCAGACACAGAGCAAACATCTATGTTCATCACACAAATATTTGCCTCGGGTGGGAATCGAACCCACGACCTCTGGCTTGGAAGACAGGGCCACTACCAACCAAGCCAACCGGTCAGTCAATTGATTTTAATAATTTAATTTTATTTATAAAACGTATATAAAAACGGCAATATTTTATTTTTTAGCAAAATATTGCCGTTTTACCTATGCCTGTGTCTCAATATTTCATTTACAAGTTATAGTGAAATAAAAAAACCCCAAAATCAAAAAATGATTAATTATGAATATATACTCAAGGCTTGAACCGTAAGATTCCCCTTTGTAAATATTAATATACGTAGGTAATACGTTGGCCTATTTTTAATACATATTCGCGAACCGATTTCATTTTGATATCAATAAAATAAGAAAATATAGTGCTGAAACAATGAAACATAATATGCCCGAGATTGATTGTTATTACTCTTGGTAATATATTCAATATCTTTTATATTCAGAGTTGTACATTTTTATAACATTTCTTATAATATGAGAGAATAGTTCTTTCTTTGACTTACCTTATTGGAATATTGGTACTTATCTGAAATTTTGATAGGTCAAAAGTGAAATTAAAAAATGCTAATTGAGAGCTTTTGCATGTTGTGATGTCTCTATATCCCTGTGTATGCTTCAATCTTTAAAACTACGCAACGGATTTTGATGCGGTTTCTTTTAATAGATACAGTGATTCTCGAAGGTTTTAGTATATAATTTATTAGGTTTTAGACAAAGCGGGCGAAGCCGCGAGCGGAAAGCTAGTAGTAAAGTATAAAATGAACAAAGAAAGTTACATTTAAATAAATATTATAAGCCAAGATTCAGATCCTATCTATCAAAACGAAACTTTACGAATAAATTGCTGATGTTCAAGGTCTACTTAAATATTTATATTGTTAATGAACTTGTGGTAAATTAAAACGATAATAGATTGAAGATAATCGGATAGCTGAGGGTCGGTCGGTGCCCGGTTGGCATAACATCTCAATTTAACCCGCCTTTATGTAAGCTTTTGGCATTCAAGCAAATTTCAAATATGCAAATTTCTATACGTTAAAATGAAATATTTGAAACTTAATCGTTAAGGTATTAGATATACTATATAAAAAAAACTCGTGAATGTAAAGATACACATGTATCTCATTTTGAATTACACATTCTCTTATTCAAAGGTATAGAATTTTCTAATAAAAAAAATATATTTTTACATAATATTACCTTTCTGATATGTCTTATAGCTGAACTAAGTTTAACCAAGTCTACAAAAAGAGAACAAGTAATTATCTTAACTGTATAAGATAATTCTTAAAATGTACTTATAGGCAATAAGTATAAAGTGCTATCGTAATGTTTTCTTTTATAGTGACGGTGGAGGTAGATCCGGAGTATATCTGGCAATTGACGCAAATTTAGAATTGGCTGAAGAAGAAGATTGCTTTGACGTTTTTGGTTACTTGAAAAAACTGCGCCAATCACGGAAAGGACTTATTGAAAATGAGGTAATTCTAATATTTAAGTAGCTTTTATGCCTTATAAATGTAAAGAGATCAATTATATAATTTTAGATAGGCATAGAAGATAATTTATGAAGCAATGATCCAATAATCTAGAAAATTATATAAGAAAATATTAATTTTCTAAGAAAAACGATGTTCTTCACTTATATCTTTTAATATTACTCAAAAGATATATTAAGTAATGGACTTTTATTAAATATAGAAGACGTGTAATGAAACTAAAATGGAGAAGGAATTAGTTCCGTGAATGATGTCATGAACAGTATTCCATGAAACATCTGAAACTATTTCTTAATATAGAAATTAAAATAACCTGAAGATATGAATCGTCGACCATGAAACCATATCGATGAAACTTAATTTCAATATAATTTATTTCTCAGAGAGTAGGTACTTGATTAAAATTGTAGAGAATAAATAATAATTAATTAGGTAGGTAATATATTTTTACGATTACCTGGAATTTTATCGATATACATGCAACCGCGTCAAAGCAACCAGAGAAATATAGGATGAATATATTTTTAAACACGTGTGTAAAGTAATTAATTATTATTATAGTCCAGGATCCTTCGCCCATTTTTGCACGTGATAACTATCAAGCTAATTTTCCGTGAGTAGCTTTATTTTGATGAGACGCCCAATAATTTCCTGTACGAAACTCTCGATTGTGGTAGCTAACAGAGGTAACAAGGATAAAATGTGTTGATTTGATGGTTCTCAAATATTTATTACGCAATTTGTAGGACAATATGTCTGTTGAATTATATAAATATTAACTAAGTGAAAACAAAAAAATCAGCTGGTCAGTGGCGTAGCGTAGTGGGGGCGCGGGGGGCGGCCCGCCCCGGGCGGCACTTTTTAGAGGGCGGCAAAATTTCACAGTAAATAATAAAATATATTTTGTAAATATTTGAACCATTTCATATTTTTAACGCAACTTTAAATTCGGACCGATTGAAAAGAGCACGGAATTTTTCATTATTTATTCTGTGACGAATTCGGGGAATCCCCTTTCTTTGAATGATATTTTGTAGCGAATGGCAACACCGTCTATACTGATTTGCGGCGATTTCCCGTGTTTTATTTTATGCTTGGATTGTTTATGACACAGGTTTATGACTTAAAATCAGCGAGAATGACTTCTATTCCATAATATACAGGATGTCCCACTGTTGGTATACTAAGCTCAAAGGAGGTTATAGTTTTGCATACGCTGAGTTTATAAAAAATACTTATAAAAATCCAGACGCATTTTTTTCAAATAGATGAATTCTTAAAACTATGTGTACACCCATAACAAGCAACCCGCGCAACTTTGCCACCAGCACGTGAGCTATCGTTTAAGATTATGTTTTCATAGACAAAATGCTCACATTAGTGAAGCGGTATATGCTGGCTGCGCGAAGCTAGAGAAGAAAGCATGGATTTTCAGGAAAAATTTAGCAAAAAATTTTTGACGTAATTTTGTTGTTTAAGTAAGTATTTTTTACGTGTTCAGTGTATGCAAAACTACAAGTCCCTCCGCGCTTAGTATACCAATAGTGGGACACCCTGTATATTAAGTTCAATATTGTTTACGTCCCTTTAAGAAAGTGATGCTTTGAAAGTTATATAATACCTATGTACCTGTTATATATAAATGGTTGAAGTAAGAATTTTTGTATTAATAAACGTGATTGTAAAACAAATAAACTTTTTTATTTAAAATCTAACCTGTATAATGCAAAATAATGATGACTATTCTTGCCGAAAAGTTCTCTAGAATTAATGTATAGAATGTATAGTATAGGTACATTAAATTGAAATACCTAATTAAGAGGGCGGCAAAATTGTCTTCCGCCCCGGGCAGCCGATACCCACGCTACGCCACTGCAGCTGGTTAGTAATCATTTATGATGACCTCGTTATCGATACACATTGGAAAGAGGGGACTCTTTGATCAAACCATAGATTTTGTAGGACAAATATTTTTTCGAATAATTTAGATAATTATCTTGAGATTGAACAAAAAAAATTTCAGTTAGTAATAAATATTTGAGAACCATCAAATCAAAACATTTTGTCCTTGTTACCTCTGTAAGCTACCACAATCGAGAGTTTCGTACAGGAAATTATTGGGCGTCTCATCAAAATAAAGCTACTCACGGTAAATTAGCTTGATAGTAATCAAGTGCAAAAATGGGCGATGGATCCTGAACTATTAATGTTGTTTTTAAATAAACGAACGCAAGAGTAATAGGAAATTTAATTAATAATCAATAGTCAATACCTTAGTTTTCAAAGGATGAATACATAAGTATCTATGTAGAAATATCTAGAATAGACTAGATTGTTGCAAACATACCATACTACTTATAATGATAACCATTCAATGGAATGCAATTTCCACCCTTCTGAATTATAATAAATATTATGATAAATTTTGTTTATTAATTTGCAAGTTATCCCAATTCTCCTTGCTCAAGTCTAATCGTCATAATATCAAAAGCTGAGGAACGTCTTACCGCGCCTCAGTTCGCTAATCCTCAATCGTTTCTCAGCGCCGCAATTATTCATGAATTAATTAATTCCATCCATATTAATCTCTTAGATAATCCGTTGAATACTATTTTCATAAATTCTATAAAAGTTTGATTATCCGTACTAAATATTTTATGGTTGTTTTTTCAAAGTCTTGTAATGTATACATAAAATAAAATTGTTTTCTTTGTAAGCTCTCAAAAATAAAAATCTCTTCGCAAAAATACTAGCGAATAAGTTTCACTATGAAAATAAGTCTCTACTAAAAACTCTAGTATAACTGTAAATAACTTCATGACATTGCATTGGTTTATTTTATATAATAGAAAACCTATGCGAGCTTTTGAGTGTACATTTTGATGTACACTTACTAACTTACTTTACCTTTGCCTTTCTCCCAACAAAACTTACTTAAACATTAAAAAAAATACTAACTTATCCATTACCAGTACCTTCCCTATTCCACTACTAACAGTAATACGTGTTTATTTCTTGGTGAAATAAATAATACTCAAAGCTTCTTTACCCCTACACCGTAGGAACACACAAGTTCGTTTACGACACGCTAGAGGAGCACGTAGTGTGCAGGGTATCCTGGTTCCCAGTTTCAGATCTCTCCTAACATCAACATTCTATTTTCTAAATCATTTCACAGTTACGTATGTATATTTTAGGCAACGTACATACTTTAACTTCTACCCTATCGTCAACAAAACTAAACACATAAAAAAACAATTCTAATAACTTCCATACAAATTTTCTCTCTAGGAACAATACAAATTCGTATACGACACGCTAGAGGAACACGTAGTGTGTGGGGTCTCCTGGTTCCCAGTATCAGATCTCTCTCAACGTCTCAAACAGAAGTCCCAAAGAGACCCGGTGACCAAACTCAACGAGTACCAGAAGGAATATCAGCAGATTTGCAAGCAAACCCCCAGATTTACGATTGGAGATTGCGCGGGAGGCCATAGAGGGGATAATAGAGAGAAGAATCGGGATGTTCTTGTTGTTCCACGTAAGTTTTTTTTTAAGTTGGTTATTTATTAAATTAGCATTGCACCGGAACTCTATCCATCAATTAATCTGAGTTAGATAAGAACACTTTCCTATATATTTTTAACTTGCTGCGCTCCGTTGTTTCACCCGCGTGGCTCCGCCCCTTGTTGGTCTTAGCGTGATGATATATATATATATGTAGGCCTATAGCCTTCCTCAATAAATGGGCCATCTAACACCGAAATAATTTTTCAAATCGGACCAGTAGTTCCTGAGATTAGCGCGTTCAAACAAACAAACAAACAAACAAACAAACTCTTCAGCTTTTGTAGTAGGTACCTAAATCTGAAAAATGCTAACGATACCTATTTCTGCTCAAAATAAATTCAAAAACCATCTACAGTGAAACTTGTTTTCATAAATACCCGATCATGCTATGATCCAAATAAATGATAGTTTGTTTTCTCCCCTGACTTTGATACTATTTACTTCACATGCACGTCAGCGTTGTGTATTTTATTTTTAATTTCAATTAAAATGATCATTTAGCATGTTTCGGATAAAATTTATTCGATGTGAGAATGAAATTACTTTATAAACTTGCTACATGAAGTTTGTGATTTTTAATTAAACTAAAAGCACATTATGCGTTCATCAAAGAGATCCCATTTAATTATTAAAGTTAAAAGAGAAAGTACAGATAATTTATACATGGATACACTTTTAATAGTTGTATTTAATTTCAGCTGATAATTTTCGTCCATACTTAACATCATTTCAAGGGAATAGTTTTACGGATTATATCAACGCAGTATTTGTCGATGTAAGTATTTTAAACATTGTTTTCTGTTATTTTATTTTGTTCGAATGATGTAAGTTATTCAATTTTAAGTATAAACTGAAAAATAGTCTGATTTTTTACTTATAAGATAAGAGGGCGTCCATAAATTACGTGAGGTTTTTTTTATTTTTTGCCGAGACCCCTAACTAGGTTAGATGAGATTTGCCCAGCGTCTGAGCGTCAGAATCTGAGCGTTACGCGGTACACCACCACTGTTGTCTCAAAGCCAATGTTACGTTTGGTTACATAATTGGATATTAATTATACATTTATATTTAGATATAATAAATAATAATATTTGTAAAAGGATATAATATTATTATGTCAGGATAAATTACATTACCATTACCAGACCATACTTATGTATGGTCTTGCCATACATAAGTATGGTCTTGGAACTCGAATGTAATTTTTGTATCATGGTGGAATTTTATAATGCTACCTGGGGGATAAGTACTCTTAATTTTGTGGATAAAAAATTACAAGATCCAGATAAAACTGCATTCGAAGATTTCCCTTTTTTACCCGACTGCCAAAGAAGGAGGGTAATGTTTTTCGAGTGTATGTAAGTATGTATGTATGTCTTTTCCTTTGTGACCACCTGTAGCCTAAACGGCTTGATGGGTTTTGATGTATGAGGTATCGTTAGATTTGTCTTGATTACGGGAGTGTCATAGGATACATTTTATCCTAAAAGTCCCACGGGATAAAGACATAATAATATTTTTTCTAAATTTCCCTTTAAAAAAATATGTTTGTTTTACTCTTTTTTTAGTGTGCAGTCGGGTATTTTGTTTTTTTAATAATAATTACTTGTTGTATATTTAAATTTTTATTTCTTCCGCAAAATAAAAAAAATAGATAAGGATTAAGGAATATTCCATTTTTACTCTTATAAATATGATAAAGAACTCCAGCAAAACAGTCAACAGAAAGCAACTAATGTACTTGTTATACTCTTAATAATTTTGCATATTTGTTGTATAATTCCTTAAAAGATTGTATTATCATTTAAACATAATTATTTCTTTTTTTTACCCTATAATCCTTAACCAAATGAAACTCCAGGGTTACACAAAACCTCGAGAATACATAGTGACAGAGTGGCCGTTAATTCGGACTCAAGGCGAGTTCTGGTCCCTCGTGTACGACTACGAGTGCGCGGCGGTAGTCGTGCTCTGTGTTCCACCTAAAAACTCGGTAAGTATTGTAGCTTTTTTTGCACTATTTTTAAAATAATGTCTTAACTTTTTTCAGGTTGATTTGGATGTTTTTTCTGGTATATTTTTGTATGATGATTCTACATTAATGACAATATAGGCATATCGTTATTTATGAAACATTTTATCTCTATTTTCCTTAATTTAAAAGTCACTAAAGCCAACTGCTAAAGGTATTACAGTACTACATCCAGACAATGAACTCTCTGTCCTGATGACCTTCACATTTTATTAAGACGAAAATTGATGAGGTCAATAACTTGCGCCATCATTTATCAAGTAACTTCGGCTCACGGATTGTTTTCGTTTCAGCAACAATTCCCGCCTTTCTGGCCAGAAGGGCGCCACTCCAAGAAATACGGGCCCGTGTTCACAATAGATCACGTTTCTCACAACCATTATACGAACATTAAAACGTGGATTTTCAGGATTAATAAGAAGGTAAGTTAAAGTTGTTTGTGTTTATTTTCTTAATGTGTATGAATTTATATGATTTAAAAGGGAAAGGAACCTACAGAGTACCTTTTCAGCTTTTCTCTTTGGAAATTGCTATCCGATGTTAGAGTAAATAATTATTCCATACATAGTAAAAACAAGACCAATTTGATACAGTCTTGAACAGTTATCACACTCGATTATTTCTTATTATTCGAGTTAAACTAAAGCCTAACATTTTTTTCTTGGCTCTAACATTATCTAAATTACATGATATTTTTTTTAAATCAAATTAAATTCCATTTACTCAATAATTGCTTTAAAAATATTTCATTGATAAAATGAGTGGAAAAAGTGATGAAAATTGATGCTACACACGTCTCTGAATTTGATAGATGGTCGAAATATGCCTTAGAATTATTAGTATTGTACTCCGTTGAAAAGTTTCCACCATTTATTTCTTCGGCTTTGTACAATACTTCTGCTTGTTTTTCTTCATCTAAATCCGAATCCATCATTTATTTTCATTAAATATAAAGAATCTATAACAGTACATGACAAGGCCTACGCGATGGTCAAAATTTACATCTTCTCGTTACTTCTTGTCTCGTTCCAATCTTGTCAATTATCTTCATATTTTATCTAATAACAGCAGAAAAGGCATCACCAAAGACTTTCTAAAGCACTTAGAACCGACACAGACAACCCACCACTTTTATATTTCGTTTATGAAAGCCTCAAAGATAAAGGCATAATAATTTATAGACAAACCTCAAAAAATTATTGTTGCATAATAATAAAACTCCCCAAAACAGATCGTATCCCTAACGGAGCTAATGGCGGGAGTGAAAGCACCACCAAAGACAGTGCAACTGTTCCAACTGACGTGCTGGCCGATGGGCCACAAGGTGCCATCGTCCACCAACTCGCTGGTCGAGCTCATGAACATGGTGGAGCGCTGGCGGCAGCGGACTGACTACGGGCCCGTGTGTGTGGTGTCGCCGTAAGTATAACTTCAGAATTGTTAATAGTACAACTGTTCCAACTGACGTGCTGGCCGATGGGCCACAAGATGGCATCGTCCACCAACTCACTGGTCGAATATTTCTTTACAGCATCCTAGAGCCTAAACGACTTGTCGTATTTTTATATGAAGTGATGTCAATAGATTATTTTTAGTCGTAAAAGTAAATGAAAATGTTAAAATTTTGTTTTTTAATTTTTAATTTTGTTTTTTATTAAACACATACATCGTGATTATTAAAACTATCTTAAATTTCAAATTCCAAGAAGAACATTATAACAAGCATTGTTTTCACAGGGACGGTCGCAGCCGTGCCGGCGTGTACTGCGCAGCGAACGCGTGCATCGAGCAGGTGATACAGCATGGTGAGGTCGACGTGTTCCAAGCTGTTAAGACGGTGCGCAGGCACCGGCCGCAGCTCGTCGAGAACATGGTAATGTTGTGTGGGAGACAAGGACGTATCTGAAAATATGACGTGTTGTGGCTAGAATAAACAGTTTAGTCAAGGCTCAAGATATTATTTGAAACTTCTTTTTATTTTGGATGTATGAATTAATTTTTATTTTGAGGTTAGGCTTTGAAAGGAACAGTTTTCAAATGTATATTATCTGTTTCCGTAGAATAAAAACATTTATCTTCTACAGACGGAATACAAATACTGCTACGACCTCGTGCTGCACTACGTGCTGCACTATTTAAACAAAGACATGAACGAGAAGAAGTGAGAGTGCGAGCTGAAGGACGAGCTCTGGTTCATAGAGTTCGGGCGCGGGCCGGCGCTGCCCGCCACGCCGGAGGAGCGCAGCCCGCCGCGCGCGCGCCCCCGCCGCGGCCTCTCGCTGGAGCGGCTGCGCGCCCCGCCCCCCGCGCCGCCGCCCCGCGCGCGCCCGCCGCTGCGCCGCTCGCTGCGCCTCGAGCCCGACGACAGCGCGGACGAGCGCCGCCGCGTGTTCGGCCGCGGCCCGCGCGCGCCCTCCTTCGACGAGGGCGACGCCAGCGACCCCGAGTGCGAGTGCGCCGCGCCCGCGCCCCGCGAGTACGAACCGGAGCTCGCCTCTCCGCCCGACCCCGCGCGCCCCCGCGGCGCCTCCGCCGACCGCGTGCTCGAGCGCGACGCGCCCGCCCCGCGCGGCCCCGCGCGCGCCCACTCGCAGGGCGTGTTCGAGCGCCGCCTGCCCAAGATATACAAGCTGGGGCTCATCGACAGATCGAAACGCGCCAGCTCCAGCGCGCTGTACGAGCGAGTCGACAGGTCGCCCACTGAAGCGTTCTACAATGCGACTGGCTCGACGCGCCTTAGTTCTCAGGAGCTATTCGAGAAGTTCTGTTCGGAAGATTTCACTTCACTTTACGGTAGAGAAGAATACAGACCGCGGCGCCCGCCGCATTCAAAATCTACGGGTAGCAGTGGTTCTGATGTAAGACATGAAAGGACTTGCTGTCGACGTATTCCGTGCGGTTCCCAGCCGGCTCTAGTTAGACGGCACAATTACCAAACTCCGCGTTCCGATCGCTCGACAGATTCAGATGACACTTCGCCGGGCAGGACAAATATGCGTATTCCGTTAGAAGTGCACTCTCAACGTTCTGAAGATTGTTCGCGATCAGCTCCGTTGCTGAGTCCAGATAAATTTGAGGCGCGTTTTACTTTCGATATTTCTGAACGCAGTGAAGTTACATCTAATCGTGACGAAACTCCTTCGGACGCTACTGAAACGCGTAATCTTACGTTATATGAAGAGCCGCATTCGGATCGGACTAGTATATGTGAATTGTACGATGCGGCTTTTTCATCACACAGACCGTCGTTCAAACGGGACGGTTCACGTAAGCGCGGTGGACCGTTCGATTTGAGTAATCTAGACTTTCGCGCGATAGATGATGAGAGTCCTCGCGCCAGTCGCCGCACCTCCCAGCGCAGCATGGACGACACGATGCGTCAGACGTCCGAGTCTCGTAGCTGGGCGTCTGACTCGGTGTTTGCGACCCCGGAGCGACGGGCGGTCACCACCACCACGTCGCCATCGTCGACCGACACTCGCAAATACCTCACGGCGCAAGGGGACTCAGAGCGGGCCGAGTCCGCCGCCGCAGATTCTACGCTCGCTGAAACTACAGCCGCTGATGAGGTGCCGAGCGTGATAGAGCGCTCCGAATACGCGTTAGCTCTTACACTAGGTAGGATAGATTTAGATGGTTCAGAGCGGCCGGCGTCGACGCCGTCCCTGGTGCGCATAGCGAGCCGCCCCTCGATGTTGAAGCTGGCGCCGATCGAGGCGGAGAGCGCGGGGGAGGGGGCGGCGGGGACGAGTCCCTTGGGTGCGGGCGGGGGGGCGCGCGGGCGGCGCGGGGCGAGCGAGCCGCGGCGCAGGGCGCGCTGCTTCCCGCTCTGATGCCGCGCGGCGGCGCCCGCCCCGCGCCGCAGCCCCAACGCCGTGCCTTCTCGCCTTCGCTCCGGCGCGGTTCTCACGCTGGCCCGGCCCGTACCGCGCTCTAATACAGAGTCTCTAGGTCTAGCGTGACGACACCCCGCGCCTGTACAATATGTGCAGAGCGCGAGGACCGAGCGGCGCCCGGCGAGCCCCTTCGCCTATCACCAACGGTAACTGCCAAACTTTTAGCGTAATTTCTTCGACTACTTATTGTAAGGTATCGTGACGCAGTAGGCTGTGCCTCGACACGTGCGTAGAGCGTAGATTCTAAATTTGTTAGATAGCGATCCCGAGGCTGTGGCGAACGCCTCGCAGTCCACGACTGACACAGGGTCCTCATGTAGCTGAATACATTAATTATCCTTAGCCAGTGATGGATTTAGAGATTGAATATTATTGTCATTAAAATTTTTCATTAACTTAATAAATTACCATCAAATTCATAATAAAATAAAAACATACCGTCAGTGACTGAGCAAAACTTTCGTACATATTACAAACACATTGTACTAGCTTTTAGGTCATCGAGTAGATAGAATATACATAATAATAAACAAATGTGTCAATGAACAATAACGTTAATTCAAAATCTCTAAATCTGGCACTAGTTTTCAATCATTAGCTTAGTTTTCACTCGATTCACATCATAATTCAAGTATTTGCATATGTATTATATAATTTTAAGAGCTTCATCCATCGTCGCATCCCCTAGTTGATCATTTATAAAAGTTTTGACCAAAGAGATTATTTAAATATAAAAACTACCGGTTCAGCACATTTTAGATCGATATAATTAATGAGGAGCCGAGATAGATAACATTGAATTGAATTTTTATTCGAATTCTTTAAATTACCAACAAATGAAAATAACATAGATAGGTACTACAAATAAAAAGATATGAAACAAAATGAATTATTAGTCTGCCCGTAACCATGCTTGCTTTATAATTCGACCTTAGAGTTAAAAATAATTAATTAATCCTGATTTATATTAGTTTAGCCATAAAGTTTAGGACTAGATAGCATTTTAAACACGTGTACTACATATATTACACAAACTATTCAACATAAAAACAAGTTTTATATTTTTCTAAGAAATCAAAGGGCAACTTCTTGATCTTGATCAAAAGTAAATATTAAAAATGTAGAGACTAAAAATACTAAGTAGGTACATTTTCTTTGCACTTAACACTCATTTGTTGGTAACTCAAACAGAAAAGTAGCCAATACGTAACGATCTAGCATCTAATGACTGCTTTATAAAGACAAATTGGTTAGTCTATGAAACTATGGATTTAAATTCATAGATAATAAACACACTCTATCGAATCATTTATTTGTGTAGTCTATATATTTTAAGAATCAGTATAGTTCGAAAAATCTAGTTCTTTTTAGATATTATTTTATAATCTTACAAAGCGATGTTTTTCGTAAACGTTTTGTTGCATTTGGAAAATTCAATATAATATTGTTTTCCTGGACAGTTTATTGTTGTTGAACAAAATATTTCATTATATCTTTGTACTTAATTAATATCAAACAAAATATATTAGATTATCGCAATTACATCGTGACGTAATACTATATTTAATAAAAATATTACATAGGCATAGTTAACTGCTTATATTACCAACTATCAAGCGAAAGAACGAAGAGTAGCGTTTGATTTTATTAGCAACATAGTTTTTAATTTTTTTTTTGTTATAATATGTACCAGAATATGAGAAGAAATTGTCAAAACTTAAAAATATTTATACATTTTTATTATATGTTTATTAATTGAGTAAACTGTATCCAGAGCCTTAGCACAAATTAAAAATATATAGATACTTAGAACTCTGAGTCAAACGTTATACCTAGCTTTGAAACGTATAATTTAGATGTAAATATTACGTGTCTAGTTTATTATTAGCATGTAATTACGTTATATACGTGAACAATCTACATAATTATTAATTTGTATTATTATTAACTCTTTCCTTAGCGGAATGGTAAAAATATACTAGAGAAAAAAATGAGGATTTTGGGATAGCCATACGATTTTTTAGCTTTTGCGTTGTTTTGAAGACTTAAAGCATATAATGCTACAAGCCAAAATAGCAGATTAAACGTTATACTATAACCAAATATTATGGTTTTAATTTAATGTAAATTGCAGTAGGGACTAGAATGCAGGAAAGAAACGTTTATTCCACGATAAACACATAGGTACAAAGCTTAGGATATATTATAAATAAAAAATATTATTTACTAATTGTGCCATTATTTTCTATTCCGTAATCCATACGTATTAGCTTATATTAAAAAATAAGCTACGTATTCATTTATAATAATTAAGAAGTGCCAATTAAATTCCTATAAATTTTAATATTTAAAATTAGCGATGCGTTCCGCGTGCTATTTGTATGTTTAAAATTAAAATATTGCTTAATTTCGGGCAGCTTGCAAGCCTTTTATGATACAATATAAAGATATGTTTAAATATGAAAATAGGTCGGAATTAAACTTTTATATTATCTTGTATTATGAGTCGACGCAATGCGCAATTACTTTACTTCATAACGGCTGTTGTTAAATTTTTAGAGAATTTAATATTCAATGACCTTCATAGCTGTGAATAAGTTAAAAAGCTGGCCATTTGGTAAAAGCACAGATATTATAATAAAAGAAAGCGCAAATAAACATGTCTGTCTAAGCAGCTCTCGTCATCAATAAAAATATTTTATTTTTATTTGTATGTATATGTAATCTTAGTAAACACATTATGCATGTTATACATCGCAATTATATCCTTTGAAAGGTGTATATTATAAAGTATTATATTTATTAAAAGGTTTACATTATAAAATATTATTTTGCAAACTATAATAATATAGTTAATTTGAATATTATAACGATTTCCACTTGCTATACGCCAAGGAATTATATAAAATGTTTATGGAAATTTATTAAACATATAAGCTGTGTAAAATGATATGTAACTTAGTTATATTATCTTATTTTACTTAATATTTCAATGTTTATAAGATTTATGTAAGTATACACTTGAAAATAGAGAACGTGTTTCTTTATATTTTTGTTAATTTTATGGGAATGTTCCACTATTACAAACGTCCTCAACTAATTTACACGCAAACCAAAGCGCACAACCTTTATAAAATTGTAACCACGTTTTTATATTTGAAGTTTACTAGAATGTTAGCCCCTAAAAATGTCAAGCCTGTACTTTTTTTTAGCGAACGGCTAAAGATAGAAAGTTTTGTAATTAAATAGCGGGAAGTTTTATACCTGTAAGTGTTCCTCCACCACACTTTAGATTTACACTTTGTTATGTTTTACATTAAATAAAATATTTGGCTACTAAAATAAATTTATTTATTTAGCTAATTAGCTAATGAATGACTTATTTATGACATGGAAATAGAATTGGAATGTTACGGTAGTGAATGAAGTAGGATATTTGAATGTTTATTTGTAATAAAAAATATACTAGGTGTTCTGGTTTGCCTAGGGATGACAAGACTTTTCTATAAGAATATTTAGTATTCAAAATCATATGTATTAGTTTATAAAATACTTCACATTAATTAATCTTCATCTAGCTATAGCGCTATGTCTTTTAATTATGTACTATTTATATTTTTTGTGCTCTTTTTGTAAATTGTCATGTGGACCATTGTCGATGTTTTAGTATAAGTTTAAGTATATTATTATCCATTTTAAATGTTTCTTTTCTTTTAGATTTTAAGCGATTAATTGTATGAAACTCGCCACACCGACCATCTTTTTTGTAAATAATTATTAATAATTGTGAATAACAATTCTTAAATTTATAATAAGGGTTTTTATCTGCAATTATAACTGAGCGAATAATATAGTCGAAGTACCTATGTACTCAAATTATTATTAAAATATAAATATTGTATACCGTATACACATATTAATGAATTTGATTATATAGAACGTATAAATACTTCCCATTGTATTATTAATTATATATGATTAATAATAATAATAAAGGAACATTGTGATTTCAATTTTTCAACTTCCACAAAATATTGCGTAATAACTTATTGAGATATTGTTGTCATGAATGTTATTTAAAAGTAATTTTAAAAATTTATACATGGACTTAATGGAAAATATATTTATTTGTTGTATAAAACGTGTTTTCTTTCTTTCCCAACACACCTTTAGTAGTAATTGACATATTAGGTATATAAGTGCTATACTTTACTGCCTTACTGGCTTCAAATATCTAATACAGTTCGTGTTCTGTAATAAAACTGATTTTATTTGCTGGATTATAGTTTATATAGATGGTTATTTTTACGAATGAAGGCATTACATTGAACTTTACTTTGATTATTATTTAAAAACCTTATCTATGCACTTCACTTATATTTCACGGATCGATGGATGTTTTATAGTAGTATCCGTAGTAAATAATGAAAGATATACTTATTCTATGGTGCAAGGATACCATGCCAGCCTTATATTGTATACTATATAATAATAAAAAATATATATTTTTTTTTATGGTGCAAGGATACCATGCCAGCCTTATATTGTATACTATATAATTATATATTATATTGTATGTATCAGTTAATTAGTTCAAATAAAATGAACAAACATTAAAATATTTACAAAAAATCTCATCTAATCTTGTATTGTTAGCATCACACACAATTTCATATAAATTCTAACCAAAATTAATTTACATTTCATAAAATCGTGCGGAATGTGTGAGGCGTCAGGTTATTTCATTACCACGATGTA
Source organism: Colias behrii (assembly GCA_029959065.1). NCBI lineage: Eukaryota > Metazoa > Arthropoda > Insecta > Lepidoptera > Pieridae > Colias > Colias behrii. Next base: position 9,227,633 of record JARWMC010000019.1, on the reverse strand, counting down.
TACAATATATACGCGTTTTCCCTTAATTCTGTGCAAAATCATTATCTTCGATAAAAGCTGAGCTTTTTGTATCAAAGCGTTCGTTAAAAGTTAATTAGGGAGTGTGAGCCTTTGATAAATTGTTTTGAATTACGCTTCCAGCAGATAACATTGTTAAAGGCTTTTTCACATACGAGCCATTTAATTATAAAATACTATAAAAATAATAGTTTTTGTTTTACATAAAATGGTAGAAAAATATGCGGTAGATTTAAAAAGGTCAATAATTTTTTGTTTACCTTTAACTTTTAATTTATATTTGCTCAAATTCATCCATCTTTTTAAGAAGTATCAATCATACATGTAAATAGGTTTGACCTTTAAAAATGTGATTCGTATCAATTTATAAAGGTCGGTTTATTTACATATCTATAATTATAAAACGAAGTCATCCGTTGCGTCTGTATGTCTGTACGCGATAAAATCAAACGACTGCATTGATTTTAATTCTCTTTTCACTGATGGATAGCGTGGTTCACGAGGAAGGTTTTAGTTCATAATTAATTTGTTTAGTTTAAGATCACGCGGACGAAGCTGCCGACGGAAATCCAGTTCCTACTATTCATAATTCACCTTATATTTAAATTATAAATACTAAGGAAATAAAAAGAAACAGAAATACCTCAACTTAATTGTGAGCTTTAATTATGTGGTACTGTGGTAGCCTTACTGAGTAATAACCCGGAGACGTGAAACAAATTCTAATGCAACTGCAATGTAGTTTGTACAAACATGGTAGCAATTATATATCTTCAACCACCACGACAATAGATAGTAATTATATTATACTTAAGTACCTTATATACCACCTTATATGCTTGATTTTAGGTAGTAACAGTTTTGGTAGACAAATTTTAGTAAAATCTGTTTAGCAGTTTTTTCAAAGGCGTTTTAAAATCTTTAATTTTAAGTTATTTATGTAGGAAAAGTTTATTTATAAACAAAAGTGGCTTAATAGAAATGAATCGAAACTACAAAGCTACTACTACTTTCCTTTTTTATTGAATTGTTTTTTTTTTTTTTATTAATTTGAGTAAGGGCACATTAAGGGCGTGGCTTTCTCTCTGTTTGAATTGAACAAGAATACTTACTTACCTTAAACCACATTGCTTTTATACATTCCATCCTACTAAAAAGATAGGTAAAAGAAAGAAAGATACAAATCAAAATATCGAATTTAATCACAACAATTATAATTTAAAATTCTGTTTCTTGTTTAAAAATATGTTGAAACATGCATTACAGATTACAAAGAAGATATTTAAAACTTCTCATATAAATACATAAAAGCCTAATTTTTCATTTCAACTCACAATTTCGTGTAAAATCTGCCGAATGATAAAGTTTCCCCAAAAAATTACGCATTATCATTAATATAATTGCACACGCTACATCAAATTCAGAGATTCCAGTATGTCGGGTTTCAGTTAATTGCCGCGTGATCCACTAGAATATTATAATAATATTTTTTAATGATAACTATTTTAAAAAATACATTTACAATTACAGTAGCTATTTACTTCCTTTACAAAAAGTTAGATATGCTAGGAGAAATAGATACGTACCTACATGATACACATAGATGTATGTCATCTAGGTATGTATGTCACGATAGTAATAATGTGATGTAAACAAATCTATCCAACCGATATCAAACAATACCTGTATACATTGCATTGGAAGTACTTTATTAAGTTCACATGACAGTGTAATTAAAAACGCAATATATTTTTACTGCATATATTGCTTCACTCTAGTTCACTAGTAAAATGATATTAATGGAATATTGCAAAAGGCCAGCTTGCAGAAAATTGTATCTTGAAGAGATAAATCGAGATTATCCGTGCTTTCTAAAAGCTCAACGGATTTTTATGTTTTCTGAAACAAGCCGCTGTATATTTCATTTTCATTAAGTCGTGGTAAAGGCTTATGAGTTATATCATGCTTATAGTAGTACACCTATTCGTATAGAACATGTAAACAATGGTTTTAACAAGGCTTACTCAACTGTTTTTTGTTATACATATTGAGTGGTTTAGAGAAATATTGAACCTAAAAGAAGAAAAGTTACACGTAAATGATAGCATCAGAACAAAGAAAAACTCTTAATTTTAGCCATCTTTGTTATCCTCGTGACAAGAAATTATTATTACTAGTTCAACTACTACCGATTCTTATTACTTACTAGTAATCGATACTACTGTACCTATCGACACATATCAACTGAAACTTTGAAATTTTCACCAGAAGCTTTAAATCGTCTAACTACGACCTTGTCTCATATTCGCTATGAAGTTTCAGAACTTTGATAACCAACGATGATTATACATCGAGGTCAGTGACCGCAAATCGGATTGGCATCGAACCCACGCTAGGCTAAGCCGATTAGCCTTCCAATGCGGCTAAGACTGTAATCACCATCTCCCACAGCATTTGATGAGGGTAAATATTAGGTCATGTTTGTTACCAACTGTATGACTATTGCTCTTACTTAAACCATACAGGATCGTATCAAAGTTAGAAAATCTCCGTCCCAACCTTAGTACTTAGTAGATTATGCACTGACTGGCCAATTCAGCTATACATTATTGTGAAATACATAGTGTGTTGGAAAGTAGTGGTAGAAAGTAAGTGAATTCTCATATTGGTCGCGTCCTTGTCGCGTCCCGCTACTTAAAGCTCGATGGAACACGTTGAAGTTTTGTGGATAGTCGACTGCGCATTGGGAGTCTAACATAACCCAAGGACTTGTCGCTATGTTCCCTGGTTATGTGTAAACATATTCTCTTCTTTAAACGGGTGAAAAGAGCGTTATTTTAATGAGAATAAATACAATACAATAACCACGAATGAACACCTCCATGATCATTCTTCGTCAGTTAAACTAGTCAAAACTCAACAATATTATAGATTAAAACCGGATTAATACCTAGAGCTCTTTATAATATTATAGGTATAGATATGCTAATAGTTTATTAATCCTATACATAGCGTTACATAATGTACTGTGTGCGGAGTTAAGCTTCGAATCCCGAATGTATTTGTCATGGATATTATGATTTATTTGATAATTCATATAACACAAAGCATACAGATTTATTTACTAATGAGATGTTTGATATTCACACTGTGAAATGAAAAGTAAACATAATAATCATATAAATTGCTCTACAAAGTGTTGCTCATCATTTTACCTAACCAAGGACCTCTGCAGCTTTATTTTCCTCCGTGATTATTGCAAACCATTCAAAAGAAACAAACATTCAAGTTTTAAATTACATTACATTTTTTTTAATTTCATCAACGATATAAAATCCAGAGTCCAAATGTAATATTATGTACAAATACGCCTTTAACTTTACAACTAAAATCACTGCTCACACCATTTTCCCGCAGATCCCTAAAAACAACCATAAAATTATTACAACTTCGCATATAAAGAACACGTGCTGAAATACGAGCACTTAAAAGTATATTCATCTTCATAAAATTCGTTCATTCAAATAAATATAAAAAATTCATTATACCTACATCCTGTAAAACAGCAGAGGCTCCTGTACCTATGTATGAGATAAGGCAATAACGAACCTCGTAAAACGCACATTACTTTGTAAAAACAGGCGAAACTTAAAAAAATATTTACAATTATTTTATTTGTTCTTTAGTTTTAAACGATGTTTAGAAGTCGCCAACGTCTGAAGGATTTACTTACCTATTCTTGAATACATACCTACCTAAAATTGTAAACTTAGTTTTAAGATTAATTTATTTAGTGTAACAATTACTGGTAAACCTTTGAATAAATAAATAAATAAATACATACTGAAATATTGAATTCAAAACGTGTTTTAAGCCTATTTTTAATATAGTATATTAACATATGTTTTACTCCAAGTCAATATATAAGAAGCAATAATCTCTGTAATAAAGACGGCGCCACGTTATGAGCTATATCGTTGGCTCTAATGGCTAATGACGTCATAGCACGTATTGGTGATATTGTGGTCAAGTGTGCGTTGTTGTGAGGCGCCGTTTCTTTATTAGACGGGATTCTAGAATTTTCTGGCGCTCGAGTGATAAAAGTTCTAACTTTGTGATAGTTTTTAGAGCTATTTCAGTGAAATTTATTTAAGACCATTATATTTTTATTCTTCTGTTCTGCATGTCTAAATTTAATAACATAATAATTTTTAGTAACTATTATATATAACCATTTGAGATAGTAGGTAGTAAGTTCAACTGTTCAAAGTATTTAATGCTATTACAGAAAGCAAACTTTGCAAAAACATTCATGTATGTTTACAATGCGAGATGTATATTGTAAAATCATCACTATATAACATAGTTACCACATACTATAGGTACCTACATTAGTCGCTAAAGCTACAGTTCAACTTTTAAAAGTTCGTAGAACATCACATTCCTTCAATTCAGTAATCACCGTACAAGTCAAGTACCCATTAAGCGATCATTAAGAGCCCACCAAAATGCAAGACAAAATGCGGTTGAGTTCAATTTGTTCCTTTATCCTGACTCCAGTCACTCCCGACGCTCCGCGATATTGCCAGAAAAATCTTCCGCCATTTCTCAGTGTCTGCGGAGCGGTTGCTTTTGACATTTCACTGCTAAACTTATCTGTCTGACCTCTATTATACAGGGTGTTCTGATAAAAGTGGAACACTTATTTTTGTATTTAGGTTTTGAAATCTTCGAGTGTATGATGGAACCGTCTAGGAATTTATATTTTACACCGAGCTTAGTCACGAGGTTGTTTAGAATTACAAAATGTATTAGTTACCAAATAATAACAACAATTCAATAACAACAAAGATGTAATAAATGTAATTCTAATACATAGCGGTATAATATCAGATTTTTGTATGTACATGTTTTAAACAACCGTCCCAATTTTGATGAAACTGTCACTGTTCCCAAAATTAAAGCAAATTTAGAATAATTTCTTAAAAGTAATTTAAAAAAATTCGTGTCTATATCAGTTACAATAATCTTAAAAACATACATCGTATTTCTTTGTCGAAATCGGTTAAAATACATACCGGAGCTTTCATTATAAGGCAAATGGCTAGAAGCAGGTGGGACATAATACCTCTTAGTCCAATGATACACAGACCTTCTGTGCTAGGTTTAATGTATTTGTGAGATTTACTCTAGATACAACTGTTATAACTGGATATGCACGTTGAAAATGTTTAGAAAATGGTCTTTTTGAATTTTCTTTTGTTTAATTGTGGTATATTTGCACAGAGTTTATGGATGGACTGATTGTAGTTATTATGTTTTTAGATGCTCTAGAAGTTTAAGAAAGTCTAAGTGAACTTATAACACCTGATAACTTGCTTAAATATCAAACATTTTAAAACAGAAAATAATCTTTCTATTACAGAACAACAATATTTTCCTATTATTTTACGATTTTCTGTTAACTTAAAATTTAATATAGTTCTATTATCTATACCCATACTTACACTTAGCCTTGATTTCCCCATACAATAACTTTGGCCTTAAAGGCTAAAAAATAATGATAGTTCTTTGAAAGCATCCATTAAACATACTTTGTAAGTCTCGTAAAAGTTTACATTCCCCACACTGTTGTGTTCCACATGCGAGGGAAATTCGTGACGTAATAAAACTTCTGTTAGCGACACATTTGCAAAATGGAAAAATTTACATTTGAGCTCAAAACTTCTCTAACTCTTAGGCTATTTGAAAGGATAATTTTTTTTTCTGCAAAAAAATAATGTTAAAAATATTTTTATACAATGAATAATATTTTTATAAAATATTATCTATAACCACCAATAAGCATTGATTTTCCTTCAGAATAGCTCAGGATTGATGAAAATGGGATCTACATATAAAGCTAAGTAATACAGAAAAGGTTCAACTGATACTAACTACTGCATTACAAAACAAAAAGTACATAACTTTAGGTATAATAAAATCTGTAGTAAACTGAAACTTATTTTGTACCACTAACTGTATTTCATCAATTACACAAACTTTTTAAAAGTCTGTTTTCTCTGTCGTGCTATTGAACTGATATTAATTGTATCTTTTGCAGATTAAGAAGATAAAATATCAACATACAGGCTACTTTTTCTCGAGATGTACCGAAAAAATGTATTTTATGAATTCCCTCATAAACAAAATCCCGTCTAGTTAAATATAGAAAAATAAACTATTTCAAATCATTGTTTAAATACGTTTCTCACACAAAACGCGAATAGATAAAGTTCAAGTGACAGTTATATCATACTATTTAGAAGATAGATGGTCGGGAGCGGTTCGAAGGGCTTAACTTGTCACCCGGGATTCCAACTTTATTGCATAGAACGCTTCAGCCAAAGGGTTTTGATTGATGACGTCACTGAGCTCGTATTGCGAATCTAGTTTGAAAAATCGCCTGTATTTAACAACTTTGGAGAAATGTTATTGCATAAAGTATTATATTCATTAAGACTGTATAGTGTTGAATCTCTGTTCATATTGCACTATAAAAAGTCTCAGTCGTCTTGTAATTTCTACGTCTAAAATTATCATTAATTCCAAACAAATAACAAATCTTAATATAATAATATGAATAACTATTCAATAGTTTTTGTCTTATTTAAAACATTAAGAATAGATGATCTTGAAATTATAAAAGTAGTATTACACTAATTTGCATTCCAAAGTTGAACACAAAAATCTCAAAGCTCTTTTAACTATATTGTATTACGTCTAGACAACATAACGCATTTTATAAAATTATACTAAATGAAAATGCTGTTAAGCCCTGTGACTGAAATTGGATGGATATTTTATAGAATCCGTATACATAATGATTTAAATTTAAATGTTCTTTGGCAGCAGTGAAGCAACGAATTTACAGAATTATCGCAGAAATAATATTCCGATTTATTCTGCAACTAGCCACTGAAAGGTTTATAATGATCGGTTTCGTACGGATTTAAGATATTCTTATACCATTCCGATTACATATATTAGTTTAAATTACAACTACTACACTCTTTTGTATGTTAAAACCGTTGGTTAAATCTTTACAAAGTACCATATGACACGTTAGTAGTCTATTGTGAAATATAGTTATCAGTATAACCTTCCTATATCGCAATTGTCTAGCAAATATACTCTACATTAAAGCAAAAAATAACTCTCAGTGAATCGTCTTTCCACCTCCCACTCAATAGCAAGCAATAGCAAGTCTGTAGTGACGTCACGCACGAGGAAGAAAGCCGACATCGATCTGATAATCCTTGATAGATTGCGATAGTTCCTACGTAAACTGGCGTGAGTTAGCTAACTTTATACCAAATATAAATGTTTATTCAAGGATGGAGGAATAATACTATTTCCTCTTGGACAAATAAAAGTTATACTAGATACTTATGTATAGAAAAAGTTGACATCACCATGATCATCAATATTAATTAGACTATTGTTTTGTTTCCACTGCTACGACCGTTGGCTACGCCAACACACAGGGCTCCTATTATTAAACAAAATAAATAACTTTTAGACCATAAACCTAAGCTAGAAGCTTAGTCCATCGAAAAGTTACATTTGGGGTCGCGTTTTTTAGAGGACGCAATTTTATTTTTTTGATGTGTAGGGGGGAAGTGTGAAGCTATCACCAAGTTTGTGGGGTCGCCACCCTTGTCCCACGGCCGCCATCTTGAAAAAAGCGGTTGATATGGTTTTTACGATATATCTCTTAAACTATTTATCTGATAAAAAAACATTGTTAGCATTATTTATTGCAAATTAAATTCTCTACAACTTTAGTCCAGTAACTTTTTGTCGTAGAACTATAAATAAAAAAATTATAAGCGAAAATGTTCAGAAATTAGAGATATTTATATTTTTCAATAAAACTTTTTTTATCATTTTACGAAGAAATGATATCCGAGCATTTTTGTAGATTGTTTTTCGAGGAACAACTTTTATAAATAACATTTTTTCATTACGTCAATAGCTAAGGTTTTAAAGCGCTCCGAAGTGAGTACTATTTTTCAGTGCTATTAGCTATACATTATACATATATTATGTGTGTACTAATAATAATTTGTCATCAGTAATTTTTTTTTCTGTTATTATAATATTTTTAATAATTAATTTTGCAATATTATTAATAATTAATTATTGACTCTTTTCCCCACCACCCAGGAGGTAGAGTCTGGAAGCACTTTTTTTTTTACGTCGAAAAGCAGGGCTGAAATGTTTTGCAGTATGCTTCCATTGTTCTGGAGTCTGGGAAAAGAGCCAATAGCCAATTTATGTTTAGTTAAGAGTACTGAAAAATAGTACTCACTTCAGAGCGCTGTAAAACCTTAGCTATTGACGTAATTAAAAAATGTTGTATATAAAAGTTGTTCCTCAAAAAACAATCTACAAAAATGGTCTGATATAATTTCTTCGTAAAATGATAAAAAAAAATATCGAAAAATATAAATAGCTCTAATTTCGGAACATTTTCGCTTATAACTTTTTTATTTATAGTTCTACGACAAAAAGTTACTGAACTAAAGTTGTAGAGAATTTAATTTGCAACAAATAATGCTAACAATGTTTTTTTATCAGATAAATAGTTTAAGTGATATATCGTAAAAACCATTTCAACCACTATTTTCAAGATGGCGGCCGTGGGACAAGGGTGGCGACCCCACAAACTTGGTTTTAGCTTCACACTGACCCCCCCTACACATCCAAAAAATAAAATTGCGTCCTCTAAAAAACGCAAGATTAGGCCTAAAAAATGTAACATTTCAATGGACTAGCTGGGTAACTCTTGTGTCAAACCTTTTGTTTCACGTCTTTCCATTCTAATTTACGATCTTCACACGTAGCGTGGAATCACTCTGGTGCAAATATATTTAAAAAACGATCTAATATGTGAACCAGTAGCTCCATGCAGTATTACCTTTGATGGATTATTCCAGTGTTGTGAACATTCTCGAATCTCGTATCTTAAGGGACTGCAAAGCTGTAAATCTTGGGCGTTTCCAAAGATTATGTAAATCAGCGTAAATAATAATCGGCATAGATGTATACGATTTGAAATGATTTCAAGTTAAATAGGTTTAAGGTTTAATTATAATTCGTTAATCACCTTATATTCTCATCTTTAGCTATTAAATTTACATAAAAGCTTTACTTTTCCAATTGTGAAGTCGTTTGTGAGCAAAGATGGCCGCTAATTCTCAAATAAATTAGTTTGTAGTGGTTGGTTTAAAAAATTCTAATTGAATGTGAATATGGCACATACTTTTATAAGTTTACATGAATAGAAGAGTTTGAATTTGAGTTTGATTGTGAAGGAAGTTTGTGTTCGGACACATCATTGATTCTACAGTAATATTTCCTACATCTTCTTTAAAATTGGTTTGTTGCATCTCTATAAAACTTTCTGTAAATTGCACTCTTCACTTATATTCCATTAGATCATAGATCTTCCAGTTCCTATAATATACTAGTGGTCCGCCCCGGCTTCGCCCGTGGTACCTACATGTTTAAACTATCCTATCTCTCAAGTTGGATCGAACATGTGCACATGGTGTGCGAATTTTATTATAATCGGTTAAGTGGTTTAGGAGTCCATTGAGGACAAACATTGTGACACGAGATTTATATAATATTACTAGCGGCCCGCCCCGGCTTCGCCCGTGGTACATATGAAAAATAGATGTTGGCCGATTCTCAGACTTACCCGATATGCACAGAAAATTTCATGAGAATCGGTCCACCCGTTTCGGAGGAGTATGCAGACTAACATTGTGACACGAGAATTTTATATATATAAAGATATTAAGATTAAATTTTAAGTTATTGAGTGCGTTGAGTTATTAAGAAATAACTCAACTCTATCGTACTTCATATAAAACTCTGGAATCAAATAAAATACGATAGCATGATACGATGAGTGCTCATTGCTGTCATATTGTTTCCAGTCATTTTTTTTTTCAAAATATCTAACAGTATTTTGTATTCCACAGATATGAAACTCGAGGATTCTACTCTATTTTCTAAATATAACTTCTATTAGAGTTTTGAATATATTTTAAATAATAAGACTTATTCAATATATTGTTTAAGTTCAAAATAAACACTGTATGTACTTTTTAATGTTTTTTATTTATTGTCCTTTAAATTGTTTTATGTAGGCACCTATGTGAACACAGCGTACTTACTTTTTCCACACTCAAACACCAATCTAGGGTCTCACTGAGATAACTGTTTATTTACCAACGCTAGCATGTAAGGCCTCCATTTTATTCAATTCCAACAAATTACATTTGCACAGCGCAAACGCTAAGTAAATAAAGTCGCTACGCAATTACTTCTAACACTTGATTAAATTCACACACGGGTTAAATAAAATAACCTGGAGATAAACATCTTCAAGATAGAAAAATGTAAGTACATACAAAATCTAAGAAACTTTTTTGCGAATAAAATTGGAAACATTTTTATATTGGAATAATACTTGAACCTACCTACTAACTTCTTTATTAATAATTTATATTGGTATAATGTCAGCTATATTTGCAAAGTATCAAAAATAAATAAATACATTTCAATACAAATTCAAAACATTTTAATGTAGAGAAGAAACAACTTGACGCCTTGCGTGCATTTACTTGCAAGGCGTAAACCCAGACGTGACTTGTCAAGCCCAAGCTTTTTGCAACGGATAACATTCGAATTGAATTAAATACCTATATACACTCTTTTGCAGTGCAATTTGTAGGAAAGCACACAGATTTGGATGCATGCATGGATATTGATGAAAAATAAAACAACAGGTGTCGCTTATGAAAATGTAATTTAACATATAACTTTATATACATTACTTTCCTCATAACTACTTTCGTTGTCCGGTATGTCTGTCCGGAAACTGTATCATCTAACAAATCTGTCTGATCTAACAAAACGTTTAAACTGTCTCTGTGCCAAATAAGTATGTAGGTAACATCCATCCATCTGTCCAAAAAAATATTTCACGTGGTTTAGGAAGTAGGGTTGACAGATCACAATGTATCGGGTCACTTCCATAATGTGCGTAGGTATCAGATAGTCTCTAATCACCATTGTGCAGACTATCAACACTAACCTAATAGCCATGACGCCTTACAGTGATTCAATATCAATCGTCTGCCTAAATCGGTCGGTTGTATAGAATTACAGCACAATTCTATCACGTTCAATCTGTTTACTAAATTTCTCTAACAGTTTGCACAAAGCTCAAATAACATACTCATAAGGAAAATAGATTTGAATTCTGTGTCCTTGAGACACCATACTCTAGTAAATAATAGCATTATGTCAAGGACACACATTGAGACGTAAGGACAAGCCTCTATCTATCTATAAACGTATAACAATTGAGTATATGTGGTAAAATATATATTAAATGCCAGCTTATTTCCATGAAAATTTACCCCTGGTAAGGCTGTATACATAATTCCATCAGCATATTTTCATACGACGCTCTAACGATATCCACATTTCATGCATTCCTTTCACATAAAAATAGAAAATAATCATCTTGAACTTAAGTAAATGCGAGAAGAATTTTTAATGCGTAACCCGCTTTATTAAAACAAAGTGAAAGTCGAGCCGTTTTACACAAAGCGCTGTAAAGCGCTCTCATTTTACTTTGATAAGAAAAGGTTTGTATTTCAAACGTAAGCTCCAAATAAATTAATACCGGTGTTTTCATAGAATTACTTAAATCGCTCGTTCCAGCCCTTTCGAGGCACAATAAATTGTCGGATTATGTGTGTGCTGAACTTTTTGTCCGCACAAGTGTTGTTTTACTATTCGACAGCTTAATGTATGTAAAATGAAAAACTTTAGTTTCAATACGAATCAATTGTTATCAAAGCTTATTAACAAAAAAGTCTTGCACATACACTACGTATCCGTTTCTAAAATAAAAAAACCCAGAGGATTTTCATATCACCAGTGTTGTCAAGTCGTTTTAAGCTCCCTTAATCCAGTCTCTCTGTCAGAAAATCCATTCTTAAATGTCATCTCCTACCCATCGGATATTTCTCTGAGAAATTTCATTTCCCTACGTTATTTCAGAGATATCGTGATCTTTCAATTATCACATATATAATTTAGGCACTAGTTATTTCTCACTCATAATGAAGCCAGTAAGAAACTCCTGTCACTTAACTTTTACTTTTTTAACTCTAAAATATATAGTCACAGCTTATAATCTACGAAAACTGTATACTAGAAACCAATAAAATCAGCGTATCCTGCTTATTTATTTCATTAATAAAACCTCTAACCAAAAACATCAAGTCTCCAATAATATTAGCTCAGTAATACAGGTAAATTAGCTTGGAGAAATTTTTGCGTTTGTAGTAGTGTATGGTCAGCAAATAAAATAAAACAACATTTTATTTTTAGTTTTTATTTTATATATAATATGTCGTGGCCATATCGTAGATTTGCTCATTTCATGATATGATTGATCATTTCACGAAATGGTCGCATTTCAGGAAATGGCCAACATAGTTTGATCAGATCGTTAAATCGTCAACGTTTCACGATTTGATCATCCACATTTGGCCAGATCGTATAAAATATAGAGAGTCCATAAAATATTAAAAAAATTCAGAATATTCTAAGAACTTGTTTAGTGTCATTTAAGTTAGTGCCGCGGCAGCGGCCGGCGAATGCCAGAAGCGAATGGTTTTTGCAATAGAAAACAGTTAGGTTAGGTTAGGTTAGACTTTGATAAACAACGCACGAGCCGAGCGAGCAAAGCGAGCGTGCCGCGGTAGCGGCCGGCGAGTGCCAGAAGCGGATCGCTTTTTAAAAAACAAACAATCATAATAATATAGTAGGATATATAAATATATATCCTAAAAGAAAAAATGCGTCTTAAATCCTTTTATTTAAGACGCATTTTTTCTTCAATACATATAAGATATCCACATTTTCCATAGTACTCGAACCTCTTCGTCGTAAATTCTTTGCTATGACTTTCTTCATATTGTTATTAAACGAATTATGAAGTTTTTAACTGCGAATAATTAAATTTTCGCCAGCGGCCGCCATATTATCAGTTATCACATAAACACAGAGCTTGCAGCGCCTCTACCAATAATTAATGTAACTATTTTACGATATGATCAAATAATTTTGATCATTTCATGAAAAAACCGCGCGTTTAGTTGGCCATATCGAGAAACGATTTCTTATCATTGATCTGCCTAAACCACATCATGATGTGGCCAATAGACATTCGATCATTTCATGCAATGCGATCATTTCACGAAATGATCGATCATATCATGAAATGAGCAAATCTACGATATGGCCACGACATATATAAGGGATTAAATTAAATTAAATTAAATTTAATTAAACTATATGTGTTTCTCCTCTGAAAAAGATGAGACTTTATTTTAATATTTGCACATTTAACATACGTATAACTTTTACATTAACAATGTTACTAAAATGAAAAATTTACTAACCTGAAAAAGAAACGACATGTAAAGTTTAATTCTTTAGTTTGAGAAGTCAAAGGCTTGCCTCGACCATGTTTTAACACTGGAGCCATTTTGAATTAACAATATAAAGTTACAACACTTACACACAAATTAAACACTTCAACAAATATTATAACAATAATAACAAATAATAACAACAATCAACAAATACAAAATTTAACAATTAAACTACGTAATAATTATAATTTTTGAATTAAATGTGTGCTTTATGTTCTAACGGTACCAAACGACTGCACGTGGCACCTGCGGACAGCGTAAACTGGTTTATTCTGGTTTTGTGCGTGTTTCCACTTTCCACTATCAAGTGACGATTTATTTATTTGTTTTGTTTCGTAATTATTATGGTCAAATATTAATTATGAAACAAATTATTATGGACACGATATTTTATTGTTTCACGGTAGTCGCCTTGTCGTTTGCTCAAGGACGTGAAATTGAATGATATATTTTTTTTTTATAAAGTCAAAACCATTTTCTTTCAAATAAAAACTTGTTTTTATTGAAAACAAAAGTGTTGCTAGGAATAAGTATAAAATTAAATAGTAATGTTAGGATATCGAAACATTTTTGTATAGGCCAGAACGATATAGTGGAAACGCGCTCTAAGATCTGAGTAATATACACACCACTACATATGCAAAAATTTCTCCAAGCTAATTTACCTGTAGTAGCTTTTTCCAATAAGACGACATGCACGTCACCTGCGAGCTCTAATTTAAAACTGTCTATTTTACCCGTCGTCTTAGTGTATTTAAGAAACCGTATTTTCTGGTATTATGTACTAGTTTATTAACACATAAACGTTTTTTTTTTCTACCCAAAAATCCTGTTTTTCAACTGTTGAATTGAATACTTTTCATAGATAGTCATGCAATGGAATTTTGACGTTAGACAAAAATAATAATGTAAGTTATTTTTCAATTCTTGAACTGAAAATATTTTTTTATGTATGTAGTTGCGGGTTTTCTTGTCTCTGAAACCGATGAAATAGTTATCCTACTAATATTATAAATGCGAAAGTTTGTGAGGATGTGTGTGTTTGTTACTCTTTCATGCAAATACTACTGAACCGATTACAATGAAATTTAGCACACGTATAGATGGTAACTCGGATTAACACATAGGATAGGTTTTATCCCGGAAATCCCACGAGAACGGGAGCTATGCGGTTTTTCCTTTGAAAGCGGGGGCGAAGCCGCGGGCGGAAATCTAGTATCTTATAATTTTAGACTTTCCTATACTGACCATTCTTAATTTACTTATATTTATATTCCTAACTCTATCAAAATAATCGTAGATAATATAAAATTCGATTTCGATAGTCATCTCCTAGCACATAATAATGTTGACATATCAACTCTGAGCCTGTTCACAGGTTTCATAACAATTCGTTGAAGAAAAATATTCCATTGGGGATTGTCGTGAGATTTATTGGACATTTATATGCAAAAGGCTCTTCTGATTCTGTATATTAATCATTTACATTAAAAGATACATATTATATGTATGCCTATGTCCTGATAATATGAATAAATTGTAATGAAAACAATCTTCTGTAAAATCGCAAGTAAATACAACTAAGAATAGAGAGAAAACATTTAACTTGACTGACCGGTTGGCTTAGTTGGTAGTGACCATGCCTTCCAAGCCATAGGTCGGATTCCCACCCAAGGCAAATATTTGTGTGATGAACATAGACACAGATGTCTGGGTGTTAATTATTATCTATATAAGTATTTATTTAAAATTATATATGTATGTTTATCAGCCATCTGGTTTCACAATAACACAAGCGAAAGCTTAGTATGGGATCAGATCGTGCCGTGTGTGAAAAATTGTCCTGAATATTTATTTATTACTAGTGGTCCGCCCCGGCTTCGCCCGTGGTACATATTTAGTATCCTATGTCCTTCTCCTGGCTCTAAACTACCTCCCTGACAATTTTCAGCTAAATCGGTTCAGCTGTTCTTGAGTTATAAGTGGAGTAACTAACACGACTTTCTTTTATATATATAGACTAGCGGTCCGCCCCGGCTTCGCCCGTGGTACCTACATGTTTAAACTACTCTCAAGTTGGATCGAACTGCACATGGTGTGCGATTTTTATTATAATCGGTTAAGTGGTTTAGGAGTCCATTGAGGACAAACATTGTGACACGAGATTTATATATATTAAGATTTAACTTAGTAATCGTTAAAAAACAAATATTGTATGACCTTTCACAAATAACACAACTGTTACGAATTGTGACAACAATAAGTGAAACATGTGTGTCTTATAATTACTTGCACACTATTTGGATAACGTTTTAATTGCCCTGTCCACGGTATCTATTAAAAGTAATTTATTTATTTATTATTAGCTACGACTTTTACTGTGAATTGTAATTTACGAGTAAAGTTCATGTTTAAAATTGTCATTCTGATTACGAAAACCTTTACGTTGGTTGCATAATTAATTTTGACAATATCGATTTATTATGCACCCACATAGAATCGACAGGACCCTTCTTCTCTTCGATAAGGGCTTTACCCGATAAAAGCAACTTTCTAATCAAGATGGAGTTTGAGTTTGATGAACGCCTTTTTTGTTGACTATTTTCAACGTTACCTTACTTGTAAATCATGAAAAATAAAGATGATTATATACTACTGATATACTGAACTCAGTTATAGTTGGTAAACTGATTGCTACCTGAAATATTAGTTGCGTGTCTCTATATTTCCCTGTGGAATAAATGCACCTCGAATATTGTTAAACCTATGCTAGAGACGCTTTTAAGCTTTCCTTACTAAGTAATCAAACCTTTATTTAGTACGTTCTGTATTCTCTCAGTGTTCTTTCTCAACTCCATTTTTTTTCTTATCGGACTCATTACTGAAGTAATTTGAATTCTAGCTGACAAGCCCAACGTAGCGTATTTAACCGTCTAATCTGTAATCGCCTACCTGCGAGAGACATGACCCTTCTAGGGCCAAATTCCTTTTGAACCGTCGACCGTCGCGACCTCTGACAGTCAAGTAATTTGTTTCAATTAGACGTGTTTTCAAGCGAATTGTGGTGTGCACAAAATGGAATGTATGTATGCTTATGTTAGAAAATAGTAATGAAGTAGTGATTAGAAAGCTATTTAGATATTGTGGCATTTGCCACTCGAGGTCTGAATGGATAAGGAATGTCTATAATATTTGTTTGCTTTTTTACAAGTTCCTTGTTTTGTTCAGCGAGGTTTAACAAAATGTTGAATATCCTTTTTTTTTTTTATGTCAAATCCAGCAAAAGAGCAGGCGACTCACCTTCTGCGAGGTTGTCGCCGCCCATGAGCGTTCGCAGTGTCAGGGACTCTACAAGCTTTTTGCTGGTTTTTAAGAAAGGAATAGGCTTTCTTCTTGAAGGTGCTCATGTCATAATAATTAGGAAACACTGAGGCTGGTAATTTGTTCCACAACTGCGTAGTTCTTGGCAGGAAATGTCTACAGAAACGCACAGTAGACGAACGCCATGCATCCAGGTGGTGTGGATGGTATTTTAATTTGTGTCGTGCAGTGCGGTTGTGGAATTGCGCGGCGGGTATTAATTTAAATAGTTCATCAGAACACTCCCCATTGTAAATACGGTAAAATACGCACAGCGATGCAACGTCACGTCGCAGCGCGAGCGGATCCAGCCGATCGGTGAGCTCGGGTCGGTCGACGATTCGAGTGGCTCGACGTTGAAGGCGGTCAAAAGGAAGTAGCTGGTATTGGGGTGCTCCAGCCCAGAGGTGAGAACAGTACTCCATATGTGGCCTCACTTGGGCCTTGTAAAGTTGAAGGCGATGTGCTGGCGTGAAGTACTGTTTCGCTCTTGCGAGCACCCCTAGCTTCTTTGAGGCTAATTTAGCCTTATCTTCCAAATGACCCCTGAACTGAACGTCGCTCGCAATGTCGACCCCGAGGATTCCGATACTAGGCGTGGCCTTGAGGAGAGTGTTCTGGAATTTAGGCGTGATGACAAAAGGCTTCTTTTTAGCTGTAAAAGCGCAAACTTGTGTTTTGGAGGGGTTGAACTCAACTAAATTATTATGCCCCCATGTTGAGATTTCGTCGAGAGATTTCTCAATTTTGAACACAAGTTCTTTCCGGTGTTGGTCCACTTGCTCCTGAGAGATATTTGCAACGCCGGTATAAGCGGCATCGCCCGTGCTATCGTCCGCATAACAATGTATATCACGTATTTGCAACATATCATTGATGTGCAAGAGGAATAGCGTCGGCGACAACACGCAGCCCTGTGGAACACCAGCATTCACAGGCATGGGTACTGAGCATGATCCGTCGACAACGACCTTGATGCTTCGCGCTGTGAGGAAACTGGCGATCCAGTTGCAAAGTCTCTCAGGAAGGCCGTACGAAGGCAACTTGGAGAGTAGCCCCTTGTGCCACACCCTGTCAAACGCTTTCGCTACATCTAAACTAACTGCCATGGCTTCCCCCTTACTCTCAATTGCTGACGCCCATCGATGTGTTAGGTAAACTAAAAGATCACCAGCTGAGCGGCTGTGACGAAATCCGTATTGATGGTCACTTAACAGCTGATGATCTTCTAGGTACCGCAACATCTGGCAGTTGATGATAGACTCCATCACTTTTGAGAATAAGGAGGTAACAGCAATCGGCCTGTAGTTCTTTGGGTCAGAGCGTAAGCCTTTCTTAGGTATTGGGTGTATTAAGGCAGTCTTCCAAGAGCCTGGGACTTTGCTTGAGGTATAAGAACACCGGGACAAGCGCGTTAAAACTGGAGCCAACTCAGGAGCACAAGTTTTAAGAACAACAGCAGGGATCCCATCGGGCCCATTCGACTTGTTTACGTCATGGTTAGGGAGCCAGGTGCAAATTTGGTTAACTATTTCCTCTCAAGAGATAATTCGTCAGACGCATGAGAGTATAGTATTATAAAGCCTCGTGAACGTCAGCTGGCGCTCGGTTGGGGGGGTGAGCGGTTGTAGCCTCCCACGCACATAGGAAAAAAAATACATTCATTCATTCATTTCCTCTCAGCTAAAAATTTGTCAAATTGTAGCTAACCCAATATCTCAACGAAAAAAAATAGTCAGCTGGTTACAACATGGTGTATTATACGTCAGCTGGTGTCTCGAACATGAAAGTTAAATTTAAAGAAAAATTTATTTTCCGTTATTTCCTCTCAAACAAAAATTTACCTGATGATAGCTTATATGTAACTGTGGATAAATATATATGTCAGCTGGCTGTATCTTGGTGGAAAAACCGTCAGCTGATACGGGAGGCTACAACCGCTCTTCCCCCCAACCGAGCTCCAGCTGACGTTCACGAGGCTTCATAATACTATACTTTGATGCATTTTACTAATTACCGCTTGAGAGGAACTTGGTCATAAAATCTGCTGCTGGCTCCCGGACCATCAAGGGAAGAAAGGGTTTTACGCACGGCACGTTGGGTAAATTTCACATCCGGCATGGTGTTCTTGCAGCGTGGGATAGTAGGTGGTGCCCTTCCTTCATCGTCCAAAGTCGAATTCGACGCAAAGAGGGAAGCCAGTGTATCGGCTTTCTCTTTAGCGGTGTGAGCCAAAGTATCGTTATCTCTGCTTAGTGGTGGAAAGGACGATTTACAAAAATTCCCCTGGATGGCTTTGGCAAGCGACCAAAAAGCTCGTGTACCAGAGGGGTACTGAGCCAGCCTCTTGCCAATCTTCACAATGAACTCAGATTTTGCCTTATGGATCCTTTTCTTATACTGTCTGGAGGCAGCATTATACTTTTTTTTTAGGTATTTAGCTCTGGGATTTTTTTCTGCTGTGGCTTCTACCCAGGCCCGGAAACAATCTTGTTTTTGACGAGACGCTGCTTTACATGATTGTCCGAACCAGGGTTGAGACTTGCCGCCAATAGGTACCACAGAGTTAGGAATATAAAGTTCCATACCCTGTGTGACCACATCGGCAACAGAGTCAGCGCAAGCATCAGGATCCTCAGATGCAAAGCAAATTTGCCTCCATGGGTAGGATGCAAAAAAAGTACGCATCCCATCCCAATCGGCTGATCTGTAGTGCCAGACACGTCGATGGTTTGCTGGTCGCGGCCGAGACTGGTGTATTATTGGGACAGTACTACGAACAAGGCAGTGGTCGGATGATCCAAGCGGAGCTTCAACTAATATCTGATAGTTGTCCGGATGAGAGGACAGGAAGAGATCTAATAAAGATGGCGCGTGATCTTCTACGTCAGGGATCCTTGTAGGTGCAGATACCAGTTGTGTTAAGCCGTAAGACAAAATAAAGTCATGGAAAGAACGCCCTGCGTAATCTGTGGTTCTAGATTTTAACCATTCGGCGTGGTGAGCGTTGAAGTCGCCGAGAACCACTATTTCAGCGGATGGATTCTTTTGAAGTAGTAAATCGATTGTATTTCCACTGTGTCTCCTGTAAAGGCACGCGTAGATGCGGGGATGGTCGTCGCAATCTACGCGAAGCCATAATATAGATAAGTTGTTATTACCTTCAAGGACACCAAGGCGGCGACAGCAGATGTCATCTCTAGCGTAAACGCACACGCCGGCGCGGGGTACAAATAGATGTTCCAACGCGTAACCCGGGTACTTAAGGTAGGAAGTTTCAGCTGGAGAAGAAATCTGCGTTTCCGTCAAAAAAAGCAAAGCTGGTTTGGAGGTCTCAAGATATTGGTGGACGGCAGTAAGGTTCGAATGGAGTCCCCTGATATTGCAAAAGTCAACATGTAGTGGCATGGTAGGGGACACCGACGAGGGTTTACTTTTTTTACGCCTAGCAGTGTAAGAAAGCGGAATTTTGCCCCCCCCAGAATACGTGGGGCAGCCCAAGCGAGAGCGCTCAGGGAGGGATTCTCCAGCGTCATTGACGCTGGTACCCTCCTGGGGTAGTACTTTTTTAAATGCCGCTGCCATGTTTTGTTTTTTTTTTTTTTTTTTTTTGAGGGGGTTAGGGAATGGGCCTCCGGTGGTCTCACAGACTCATGCGAAACGCAAAACGATGCTTCACGCTGGTATTCAGTGAGACAGTGGTAACTTCCCCGGACGAGCTACAGCCCGATCGTGCTACATACAAAGATGAAATGTATGCAGCTGTAGCTCTACCACTGTTAAGAAAAACGCCAGAGCCTCGTTCGTTGATCAGCAGGGTGCACCACGGGCAGGTGAGGTTGGCTTTGGCCGAAAGATGTTAGACAGCCATGACACCCCAAAAAGAGTCCTGGAGAGAACTGCTTGCATTTTTATCATCGAAAAACCATCTTCACTTATCACCAACCTACGTCCTACTTGCTTCATAGCAGCGATACTATACAACTTACAAGCACACACCTAATACCCATACAAACATTTAATTTACACCTACATTCTCTTTCGGGTCTTAAAATCGCCCGCCCAAAAAGGTTCATGTTCACAACATTTTATTAACCACCTACACTTATTTATTCTTAAATAAACTGATAAACGGGCACATAAAATGTTTTATTTTACGTTCCTTATAAAGCCACAAAGATTTCAGGGCAGATACAACGAAATAAACCCAGCACGTGGGATCTAATTGCACGGAGCTTGTATAATTTATAGTCACCCTTTTAGCTCTTTATTTGGTCCAGGAAAAATCGCTAGAGCTATAAAAAATGTGATGAACTCCAGGCTAGCGTGATTAATGCCGTTATAAAAGCGACGGATTCATCTAGAACTTTATTTCACCTCAGCTATGGCGGAATTAAGGTGGTTAAAAGCACAGTAAAAGCGTCTCTTGTATCAGATTTGACACGAACGAGTTTACGTCCGACACAATTACTGCATTAATTATTATTTTATGTCTCTTAACGGTTGTGGTGTTAAATTCTAAATGTCATGGATATAAGTCTTCAATTTTAAATAGTTAAACCACCTTAACGACTTATTACACGTTGTTTTTCAAAATTTGTCTGCCTTGTTTTGGTATGTTTCTTTTTCTTCGAACTTGTTGGTCATTGTAAAAGCTACACAATATAAAATAGAGTCCAATTTAATTTTCAGTATCCATAAATCAATGTCAAACCATGGCACTAACCAAGAACCTTGTTAAACACAAAGATACACCTCCAATATAGATAGGCTTCCGCAACAAGCTGATACCCTAGCTCGCTGGTATCTATTGAAATTACGGTTTAGGTACAGTAAAGAAACAATTTCACAATATATCCATGCACAAACTGAGCGAGAGTATAAGTTCGCACACACAACACAGTCACGTATCCGTTTCAATTTTGCCGACAAAGAGGAATGTCGGCTGAAATTACCTACAATCTACAGATGTTGTACAAAACTAAATAAGCTTTCTCAAACTTGAAGGGTTTGTGAGTTATAGCTCACACAGAAATAGGCAGTTGCTTTCTGGAATCGTTAAAGGCTCTACCCACTACAATGTATCATACTATGACCGTAATAGGAACGTGTCAGGACAGGAAACAACTACTATGCTCACTATAGCGTATCAATTACGTATTAAAGCCGTATGTATGTGTGCTTTGTGGGCAGTTTCATATTTTTCAATACAGGGATATATTTTTATGCCTGAAAAATTCTTATTATATCTAGTCATACTTTAACACGCTGTAGTCGGTAAAATCCTTAAGAGTTATCCTTGAATTTAAATTGATTGAAAGTAACAACCAAAATTGGCATAACATCCATTGATAGTTGTGTTATCACCTACTGAGAAATATGAATAAAGTTCGTCTTATCAAGATACTAATTACTATAAATCGCTAAATAATAAACACAACGAGACAATATTGTTAATCAATTTCAAAGAATTAACATTAACGCTCGATTAATTTTAATACAAGTCCTAGCATTTAGGTATTTTATAGGCAATATATTAACATTTAGGTATTTTAGAGCGTAAGCACAGAATACTTAATACTAGTAGTAGCTAACGCTAGCGTAAGTCTGAAACACTAAATGAAAATCAACAATAAAACCTAATTTTATCGTACAAACCAATATTGATAATATAAAACATAGCTTCATAATAAAACTAGTACATCAAACTTAATGCATAAATTATAATAATTTAAAACAATCTGATGTAACATTCACAAAGCATACTGAAATACGTAGAACTAAAGTCATGCAATTCAAAACATATTCATGGCTAAATTTGTTTGATATACATTTGTCACAAAGATTTATAATTGCTCGCTATGAATGGTTGAGTTATGTTCGTTTTAAGGTTTATGCGAAGTATTATAATAATTATTTGTGCTGAATTTTATAGAAGTGGTAGTGTTGTGCTAAAATGTAATGAAAGTATGATAATAGGAAAGCGGTTTCACACTGTTTTTGAAGGTAAACCTTACGCAGCTTTTTACGATATACCTTACGCGGATGCGCCTATCAACGAATTGAGGTTTAAGGTAGGATCGTTCATCGTAATTGTTATAGAAAATATTGTTATGAATCTTTTATATATTATTTTTTATATATTATTTATTATCTCGTGTAAAATTAACTCGATGTTTTTAATTACTGTAACAATTCCAACATAGATCTCGTAATTAAAAAAAAAGTAGGCCTAGGTACTATGTTAGCGCCACTATTAGTTATGAAACGTTTTCTAGAATAACCTTACATATAAAATCTTAGATTACATTTATAGGTACTCAATATGTTATGTTATTACCCTTTTATTTTGAAGCTGATCATACAAGTAACTCTAGCTAATTCTCTATAGTTTCAGTAAACACGGTATGTTTTTTTATTAAACGTAATCAAAATAGATACGCGTCTCATAATGTTTCTTATCCCTATAATAATATGATGGTTTAGTTTCTAACGAATCCAATTTAATACTGGATAAAAATTATATTTTCTTAGAAATGTTATTTAATTTATTATCTGTGAACTTGTTTACTTTTTAACAAGATATGAACAAATCGACTAATAAAGAGCGCAAAGCGAACATTTTAATTACTAACAAACAGCAAAAATAAATATATTTTCTATTAGATAAATCCTGAATGCTCCATTCGTATTTGTTATGCCCCGGATGTTTTCCTTCCTCCATCGCTAAGAGTTGAGACAAATCAACAAAAACAATAAGCAAAATAAAGCCTTTAACGTCCTCTTTCTTGTAGAATGGCTCTTAATTCCAGCCCTCTTCATTAATACTAATAATAAATGTTATTTTATTAATGTATTCATACATATAACATACCTAGTAAATTGTTTTTGACACAATTAATAACATTATTAATAAGTATTAGCAATTTCGGGGAACATATGCTGCAAATCAATCGTATCTAATCATGTAAATTAATTATCTATTTATCTTGATATTTCAGCCACCAATATTACGAAGTAAATGGTTGTGTAACAAAATATATGAGTTCAATCATGAAAAAATCCAAAAGACATTTACAAAAGACTGTTTATATTTATCAGTTTTTATGCCACTTTATACTGAAGCAAAATTACCGGTTCTCGTTTGGTTACACGAAAACTCTCCATGGCATGGCCCCGATTTTTTCATAGATGACGACGTATTAATAGTAACTGTATCGTTTAGGACATCGATTTTCGGCTTTCTCAACACAGAAGATGAATTCGCCGAAGGAAATATGGGAGCTAAGGACATATTAACCGCTTTAAAATGGCTCCACGACAATATTAGTTTATTTAATGGGGATCGAAAACGAATAACTGTTGCAGGAGCGGGAATAGCTAGTACACCGGTTGCGTCAATGTTAATATCACCTGCTGTTAAAGACTTAATAGCGGGAGCCATCATTTTTGATGGAAGCGCGTTATCACCGTCTGATTACAAAAATGTCAACTTTGAAATAGCAAGTAAATTATTCACGAAACTAAAAGGTCCATTTAAAAAATTTAATAGAAAAGAATTGTATCAATCTCTTAATAACAGTCCGACGGAGAAATTGCTATCGGCATCTCGAGAACTTTTCGATAGCACTGAAGTCAGAGATAATCAAAGATTGATTAATTCTTTCGGATGTTCCCTCGAGATTGCTTCCAGAAATAATTCATTTATGAAATGGACTCCTATAGAAATGTACAGAAAAAAATCTGTAAACAATGTACCCGTTATAATAGGATATACGACGCTGAAGACATTATATAAATTAAAAGGACTGCTCGATAACAGAAATCTATTAATATACTTAAATTATAACTTCCAATATTTACTACCATTTGAAGGGAAAGCCGATGAATATGAATCGGAAAGATATAAGAAGATAAAGCGTCGAATAATAGATTTTTATTTCCTCAACGGCACAATAGGAGAGCGTAGCTTGAGACGGTATGCAAAATATCTATCAGACGTGGATTTATACCCGTTGCTTCGTCAATCGGTTTTACAAAGCCAAACCTCGCAGTGCCCAGTTTATTTGTGGAGATTCGCTTTGAAAGGCTCCCTTAATATTGGCTGGAGGAATTTCGTACCAAATTTAAATTGGTCGGGAGCAACTTTAGATGACGAAATATGTTACCTATTCAAATGTAAATCTCTAAATCACGTCTATAGCGGTTGGAGCCGAATGAAAGAGACTTCATTAAGACATTACAAAAATTCCCCTGGATGGCTATGGCAAGCGACCAAAAAGCTCGTGTACCAGAGGGGTACTGAGCCAGCCTCTTGCCAATCTTCACAATGAACTCAGATTTTGCCTTATGGATCCTTTTCTTATACTGTCTGGAGGCAGCATTATACTTTTTTTTTAGGTATTTAGCTCTGGGATTTTTTTCTGCTGTGGCTTCTACCCAGGCCCGGAAACAATCTTGTTTTTGACGAGACGCTGCTTTACATGATTGTCCGAACCAGGGTTGAGACTTGCCGCCAATAGGTACCACAGAGTTAGGAATATAAAGTTCCATACCCTGTGTGACCACATCGGCAACAGAGTCAGCGCAAGCATCAGGATCCTCAGATGCAAAGCAAATTTGCCTCCATGGGTAGGATGCAAAAAAAGTACGCATCCCATCCCAATCGGCTGATCTGTAGTGCCAGACACGTCGATGGTTTGCTGGTCGCGGCCGAGACTGGTGTATTATTGGGACAGTACTACGAACAAGGCAGTGGTCGGATGATCCAAGCGGAGCTTCAACTAATATCTGATAGTTGTCCGGATGAGAGGACAGGAAGAGATCTAATAAAGATGGCGCGTGATCTTCTACGTCAGGGATCCTTGTAGGTGCAGATACCAGTTGTGTTAAGCCGTAAGACAAAATAAAGTCATGGAAAGAACGCCCTGCGTAATCTGTGGTTCTAGATTTTAACCATTCGGCGTGGTGAGCGTTGAAGTCGCCGAGAACCACTATTTCAGCGGATGGATTCTTTTGAAGTAGTAAATCGATTGTATTTCCACTGTGTCTCCTGTAAAGGCACGCGTAGATGCGGGGATGGTCGTCGCAATCTACGCGAAGCCATAATATAGATAAGTTGTTATTACCTTCAAGGACACCAAGGCGGCGACAGCAGATGTCATCTCTAGCGTAAACGCACACGCCGGCGCGGGGTACAAATAGATGTTCCAACGCGTAACCCGGGTACTTAAGGTAGGAAGTTTCAGCTGGAGAAGAAATCTGCGTTTCCGTCAAAAAAAGCAAAGCTGGTTTGGAGGTCTCAAGATATTGGTGGACGGCAGTAAGGTTCGAATGGAGTCCCCTGATATTGCAAAAGTCAACATGTAGTGGCATGGTAGGGGACACCGACGAGGGTTTACTTTTTTTACGCCTAGCAGTGTAAGAAAGCGGAATTTTGCCCCCCCCAGAATACGTGGGGCAGCCCAAGCGAGAGCGCTCAGGGAGGGATTCTCCAGCGTCATTGACGCTGGTACCCTCCTGGGGTAGTACTTTTTTAAATGCCGCTGCCATGTTTTGTTTTTTTTTTTTTTTTTTTTTTGAGGGGGTTAGGGAATGGGCCTCCGGTGGTCTCACAGACTCATGCGAAACGCAAAACGATGCTTCACGCTGGTATTCAGTGAGACAGTGGTAACTTCCCCGGACGAGCTACAGCCCGATCGTGCTACATACAAAGATGAAATGTATGCAGCTGTAGCTCTACCACTGTTAAGAAAAACGCCAGAGCCTCGTTCGTTGATCAGCAGGGTGCACCACGGGCAGGTGAGGTTGGCTTTGGCCGAAAGATGTTAGACAGCCATGACACCCCAAAAAGAGTCCTGGAGAGAACTGCTTGCATTTTTATCATCGAAAAACCATCTTCACTTATCACCAACCTACGTCCTACTTGCTTCATAGCAGCGATACTATACAACTTACAAGCACACACCTAATACCCATACAAACATTTAATTTACACCTACATTCTCTTTCGGGTCTTAAAATCGCCCGCCCAAAAAGGTTCATGTTCACAACATTTTATTAACCACCTACACTTATTTATTCTTAAATAAACTGATAAACGGGCACATAAAATGTTTTATTTTACGTTCCTTATAAAGCCACAAAGATTTCAGGGCAGATACAACGAAATAAACCCAGCACGTGGGATCTAATTGCACGGAGCTTGTATAATTTATAGTCACCCTTTTAGCTCTTTATTTGGTCCAGGAAAAATCGCTAGAGCTATAAAAAATGTGATGAACTCCAGGCTAGCGTGATTAATGCCGTTATAAAAGCGACGGATTCATCTAGAACTTTATTTCACCTCAGCTATGGCGGAATTAAGGTGGTTAAAAGCACAGTAAAAGCGTCTCTTGTATCAGATTTGACACGAACGAGTTTACGTCCGACACAATTACTGCATTAATTATTATTTTATGTCTCTTAACGGTTGTGGTGTTAAATTCTAAATGTCATGGATATAAGTCTTCAATTTTAAATAGTTAAACCACCTTAACGACTTATTACACGTTGTTTTTCAAAATTTGTCTGCCTTGTTTTGGTATGTTTCTTTTTCTTCGAACTTGTTGGTCATTGTAAAAGCTACACAATATAAAATAGAGTCCAATTTAATTTTCAGTATCCATAAATCAATGTCAAACCATGGCACTAACCAAGAACCTTGTTAAACACAAAGATACACCTCCAATATAGATAGGCTTCCGCAACAAGCTGATACCCTAGCTCGCTGGTATCTATTGAAATTACGGTTTAGGTACAGTAAAGAAACAATTTCACAATATATCCATGCACAAACTGAGCGAGAGTATAAGTTCGCACACACAACACAGTCACGTATCCGTTTCAATTTTGCCGACAAAGAGGAATGTCGGCTGAAATTACCTACAATCTACAGATGTTGTACAAAACTAAATAAGCTTTCTCAAACTTGAAGGGTTTGTGAGTTATAGCTCACACAGAAATAGGCAGTTGCTTTCTGGAATCGTTAAAGGCTCTACCCACTACAATGTATCATACTATGACCGTAATAGGAACGTGTCAGGACAGGAAACAACTACTATGCTCACTATAGCGTATCAATTACGTATTAAAGCCGTATGTATGTGTGCTTTGTGGGCAGTTTCATATTTTTCAATACAGGGATATATTTTTATGCCTGAAAAATTCTTATTATATCTAGTCATACTTTAACACGCTGTAGTCGGTAAAATCCTTAAGAGTTATCCTTGAATTTAAATTGATTGAAAGTAACAACCAAAATTGGCATAACATCCATTGATAGTTGTGTTATCACCTACTGAGAAATATGAATAAAGTTCGTCTTATCAAGATACTAATTACTATAAATCGCTAAATAATAAACACAACGAGACAATATTGTTAATCAATTTCAAAGAATTAACATTAACGCTCGATTAATTTTAATACAAGTCCTAGCATTTAGGTATTTTATAGGCAATATATTAACATTTAGGTATTTTAGAGCGTAAGCACAGAATACTTAATACTAGTAGTAGCTAACGCTAGCGTAAGTCTGAAACACTAAATGAAAATCAACAATAAAACCTAATTTTATCGTACAAACCAATATTGATAATATAAAACATAGCTTCATAATAAAACTAGTACATCAAACTTAATGCATAAATTATAATAATTTAAAACAATCTGATGTAACATTCACAAAGCATACTGAAATACGTAGAACTAAAGTCATGCAATTCAAAACATATTCATGGCTAAATTTGTTTGATATACATTTGTCACAAAGATTTATAATTGCTCGCTATGAATGGTTGAGTTATGTTCGTTTTAAGGTTTATGCGAAGTATTATAATAATTATTTGTGCTGAATTTTATAGAAGTGGTAGTGTTGTGCTAAAATGTAATGAAAGTATGATAATAGGAAAGCGGTTTCACACTGTTTTTGAAGGTAAACCTTACGCAGCTTTTTACGATATACCTTACGCGGATGCGCCTATCAACGAATTGAGGTTTAAGGTAGGATCGTTCATCGTAATTGTTATAGAAAATATTGTTATGAATCTTTTATATATTATTTTTTATATATTATTTATTATCTCGTGTAAAATTAACTCGATGTTTTTAATTACTGTAACAATTCCAACATAGATCTCGTAATTAAAAAAAAAGTAGGCCTAGGTACTATGTTAGCGCCACTATTAGTTATGAAACGTTTTCTAGAATAACCTTACATATAAAATCTTAGATTACATTTATAGGTACTCAATATGTTATGTTATTACCCTTTTATTTTGAAGCTGATCATACAAGTAACTCTAGCTAATTCTCTATAGTTTCAGTAAACACGGTATGTTTTTTTATTAAACGTAATCAAAATAGATACGCGTCTCATAATGTTTCTTATCCCTATAATAATATGATGGTTTAGTTTCTAACGAATCCAATTTAATACTGGATAAAAATTATATTTTCTTAGAAATGTTATTTAATTTATTATCTGTGAACTTGTTTACTTTTTAACAAGATATGAACAAATCGACTAATAAAGAGCGCAAAGCGAACATTTTAATTACTAACAAACAGCAAAAATAAATATATTTTCTATTAGATAAATCCTGAATGCTCCATTCGTATTTGTTATGCCCCGGATGTTTTCCTTCCTCCATCGCTAAGAGTTGAGACAAATCAACAAAAACAATAAGCAAAATAAAGCCTTTAACGTCCTCTTTCTTGTAGAATGGCTCTTAATTCCAGCCCTCTTCATTAATACTAATAATAAATGTTATTTTATTAATGTATTCATACATATAACATACCTAGTAAATTGTTTTTGACACAATTAATAACATTATTAATAAGTATTAGCAATTTCGGGGAACATATGCTGCAAATCAATCGTATCTAATCATGTAAATTAATTATCTATTTATCTTGATATTTCAGCCACCAATATTACGAAGTAAATGGTTGTGTAACAAAATATATGAGTTCAATCATGAAAAAATCCAAAAGACATTTACAAAAGACTGTTTATATTTATCAGTTTTTATGCCACTTTATACTGAAGCAAAATTACCGGTTCTCGTTTGGTTACACGAAAACTCTCCATGGCATGGCCCCGATTTTTTCATAGATGACGACGTATTAATAGTAACTGTATCGTTTAGGACATCGATTTTCGGCTTTCTCAACACAGAAGATGAATTCGCCGAAGGAAATATGGGAGCTAAGGACATATTAACCGCTTTAAAATGGCTCCACGACAATATTAGTTTATTTAATGGGGATCGAAAACGAATAACTGTTGCAGGAGCGGGAA
Source organism: Colias behrii (assembly GCA_029959065.1). Lineage (NCBI taxonomy): Eukaryota > Metazoa > Arthropoda > Insecta > Lepidoptera > Pieridae > Colias > Colias behrii. Next base: position 9,197,339 of record JARWMC010000019.1, on the reverse strand, counting down.
TAGCTAGTACACCGGTTGCGTCAATGTTAATATCACCTGCTGTTAAAGACTTAATAGCGGGAGCCATCATTTTTGATGGAAGCGCGTTATCACCGTCTGATTACAAAAATGTCAACTTTGAAATAGCAAGTAAATTATTCACGAAACTAAAAGGTCCATTTAAAAAATTTAATAGAAAAGAATTGTATCAATCTCTTAATAACAGTCCGACGGAGAAATTGCTATCGGCATCTCGAGAACTTTTCGATAGCACTGAAGTCAGAGATAATCAAAGATTGATTAATTCTTTCGGATGTTCCCTCGAGATTGCTTCCAGAAATAATTCATTTATGAAATGGACTCCTATAGAAATGTACAGAAAAAAATCTGTAAACAATGTACCCGTTATAATAGGATATACGACGCTGAAGACATTATATAAATTAAAAGGACTGCTCGATAACAGAAATCTATTAATATACTTAAATTATAACTTCCAATATTTACTACCATTTGAAGGGAAAGCCGATGAATATGAATCGGAAAGATATAAGAAGATAAAGCGTCGAATAATAGATTTTTATTTCCTCAACGGCACAATAGGAGAGCGTAGCTTGAGACGGTATGCAAAATATCTATCAGACGTGGATTTATACCCGTTGCTTCGTCAATCGGTTTTACAAAGCCAAACCTCGCAGTGCCCAGTTTATTTGTGGAGATTCGCTTTGAAAGGCTCCCTTAATATTGGCTGGAGGAATTTCGTACCAAATTTAAATTGGTCGGGAGCAACTTTAGATGACGAAATATGTTACCTATTCAAATGTAAATCTCTAAATCACGTCTATAGCGGTTGGAGCCGAATGAAAGAGACTTCATTAAGAAAATTGTAAGATTATTGGCAAATTTTATTAAACATGGGTAAGAACGAAAATGATTGGGCTATTTAGAATATTTGTGGACTTTCTGAGTGCTTATAAACAAATTTTCTAAGAAATTATTTTGTATTTGTACGAATACAATTTGTTTTGATTGGTAAAATGTATTTATATAAATTATTTTAAAGAATACGTATATTGAGTATTTAATTTTTTTGTGGAGATATTTTACTAAATAATACTGTATCTCTACTATAACTAACAAGTAGTGTACGTATATTTAAATATGCTTGTTGCATAATATTATACATATTTTCTTTTATCACATTTCACATGGGACTTTATCCCGTATTCCCGGAATTTCAACCCGACAAAGTTAAGCCAGCAATTACTGTTGGATCTCAGATGTCGGTACTTTCTACAAAGTGTAAAACATAAAGTCCTTTTAATTTTGATTGATCCAAAATTAATAGACATGATTCTAGATTACATGTAGGTACCTAAAATACATAACATATATTTTGCGTTTTTAATGAATAAACTGAACTGATTTTGAACATTTTCCACCAAAAATAAACATTATTTTTTATATCCGATTGACACAGAATATTTTTCATGTTTTACTCGAGCAGAGGCCATATAGATTGCTTATAATTTCTCTTATTTTCAGGAATCCTACACCATATTCGAGAAATGATGTTTTGGATAACTTGCAATGGCTACCCTTGGGTGGTAGTGGCCAATTACAAGCATTGAATTGTGGCCGAAAAACACTTAAAATGGTGAAAATTCCGGAGCAAAATCGATTTGATTTTTGGAATGAATTAAAAAATGATTTCTTTTGAAAACATTATGTATAAGTAGACTATCCTACTAAATAAACGATTATTTCACGATCATTGTATTTTTTATCCTAATCCTTCTGAACACATATTTTATTAAAAGACACATAAAAAAGACTTTCATAAATAATCTGCACACCAGTAGCTTCAAAAATGACCTACATCCTAAGTTAAAAACTTTATATTACAAGCTTAAATACTTTTACGCTTTATTGATGATGCAAGTTTAATGAAGTCGCCAACCTTTTTAATATTACAATTTATTTATAAAAGCTACAGTTTATTTGGTGCAGTATAATAATGAAGAAAAAGCCTAAGTTTACATACGAAAATATTTCAGAAATGGACACTATAATTTTAACTACAAATTCACTAGTAGAAGCTCTTTAGCCCAATAGGTAACTATATAATTTTATCATAGGTACTGTTACGTCACATTAAAATATAAATTAGCGAATCACAAACGCATATTTCAAACTAGCTACTAGTGTTCACATTTTACTAATTTGTAGCCAGTTTTACAACATCTAGATAATATGTTGTATTTAGTTTTAAGACGACGCTGAACTTTTACATATTATTACATTAGGGTCAAAAGCATCAACACATTCAATATTAATAGGGAAAACGAACGAAAGGAAAAACGTCTAAAAAAATTTGATATTTTAACGTGTCTCCAAAGAAACAGTAGTGAAAAATTCTTGATCACAATGTATTCATTCACATAGGCTAAAACCAAAAATATATTGGTATCTTTAGAAGTTGAAGCAGTTTAAAAAAAGTAGTCTTAAAGGTACCCCTGATTAATCTAGTCAACATTTTTGCCGGATTACTTGATAGGCCAGTTGCAAATATTCTATACATAACGTAGTATTTATTCATGTAATGATCTAATTCTCATCTTATCGAATGATCCCCTACAACCATCAAAGTTTATAAAACACAGTTCCATACTCAAAACACCATGATATGATTTCACAGTTAAGTTCAAGAACCACAAATGTTAAAGTTTGCAAAAAATAGTTCTTCGTCATACTCATTCCACCATAATATGATTTCACAGAGTCCTATATCCGATCGAGTAAGAACATTTCAATGAATGTGCCCAACGTAGCCCATAACATCGGCTTATTCAAACGGAATTGGATCGAGTTTGCGGTCTGGTCCATGATTCTGTGATGTGTGTTAATATTTAAATCTCTAAGACGTTGGGAATCGGTAACGGTTTTTGTAAACTACTTTTATCAAGTACTACCTACTTAGTTACAAGTACGACTTATAAGTATGAATTATTTTTAAAGCACAAAGTGGCTTTGAGTTGATGGTTTAAGGTCTTATCTAATTTTAAGAATAAAGCATATAAACAGGCTTTTAAACAAATTTGTATGTGTAAGCTTAAAGAATAATGATTACATAATAGATAAGTAGTGTGAAGCAAACAAGGATTGTTTTATTAGTTCACCGTAAAAAAGTAATGAATTTGAAAAATCATTCACACGAAGTTTATAACTCATACACACGATGGAATTTTTATTAAGGCGCATACATTTTAATGTTTTCATAACCTTAACTATAGCTTCATTAATTAGCAAGGTAACGATGCGGCTAATGGAAGTTTTATAGTTGCCTTTAAAAGCCTTTAATGGACAACAGAACTATATTGGAAAGTAATTAGAACAGAGTGCTTGTGCCGTATTTCGTAATGTGTATTATTATAGTGATTGGAGCTCGTCTTCAAGGATATTAACTGGTGGATCAAGTTTCTTATTATATACTTTAATTTTCTTATGTTTTTTTAACAAGTTAATTTTAAAATAATTCCTGAAACTCATACATATTATTAGACTCTGTCCTAATTTAGTTTCAATATTTAATGTAAAGAAAATGGATGTTTCCTTAGTTCAATAATTATGTTTTCATAGTTTAATAATGCTGACAGCATTCATTTATGTATTTTTATTCTTTAGCTGCCTATAAATAATCTGTATTTCATAATTAAAATTAGATAAATAAAAATGTTGGTCGCACCTGCAGTCACATCCAATTCTTTGTAACAAAACTATATTAGATAAGATATCAATGCTTCGGTTATTAATCGATTAAAAATACTATAGAGTACATGTAACATGTTTCGAATAATTATATTGTTTTTAAATGTCTTTATTGTTTTTGGGGATGACCCAATAGTGGAAACTAGTCATGGTATAGTGCAAGGTAAAGTTCTGAAGACTTTACATGAAGAAAAGGAATATTATGGCTTTATGGGAATACCATTTGCAGAACCGCCTGTTAAGGAACTACGATTTAAGGTATTATTTTGCAATAAATAAAATATATCACCGTGAAAACCGTTTTAAACAAAAAATAAAATATACCAATGGATAATTTAAATCTTTTAAACCTCAAGATTAATTGTGTTATTGGTTTGATCTTAAGTTGGATTAGTTATAAATGAATTAATAATATTAAAGTTATTATTCAAGAAATATGTTTTATTTCGCATTATCCAAGATAAGTCACAATTTGGACACAACAGTTAATGGCCATGTGATTGATTCGATTTCAGGCCCCACGAGAAATCGATCCTTGGGATGGAACATTACTCGCAACAAAAGAAAAGCCGGCCTGTATACAATTCAACAATGATGTAAAAAAAGGTCAACCTCTCGGACAATACGGAGTCGAAGACTGCCTCTATCTTGACATTTTCACTCCAAACATCGATGAAAATAGACGAGCCGTAATAGTGTTCATTTACAATGACCGACTACAAAATTCATACAACAAATCCTTGGACTACGCGCCAGATTTTTTCATTGAAGAAGATATTGTCATTGTAACGCCGAGTCATAGACTGAGCACTTTCGGTTTCCTGTCTTTTGACGACGAACATTTACCTGGTAACGCGGGCTTGCTCGATCTGTGTTTAAGTCTAAAGTGGATAGCCAAGAATATACAACGTTTTGGTGGGGACCCGTACAGGATCACCTTGATGGGTTCTCAAGGAGGTGCTGCTGCTATTGACTTGCTTCTACATTCGAAAGCAAATGAACTTTTCCATTCTGCCATCCTTCAGAGTGGCACGTCACTCACAACTATGTATTTACAAGACAATGTTCGAGAAAGAGCCTTAAAACTTAGAGAACTTTTGAATATTCCTTCTACCAATACTGAAAAAATTCTTAAAGATTTGCAAGACACTCTCCCTTCAATTATTTTTAGACATGAACTTCAAGCCATGCCTGATAATTATAATACAGACAAACAGAGAAGTTTACTACCATTTGGGCCCATTGTTGAAAAGAGACCAGATGGATTTATCACTGAGTATCCAGAAAATATAGTTGGTAGTATGAAGAAGCCAGTCATGGTTGGTATGAATTCGAGAGAGGGTTTAGCGCTATCAATACATTATCTCTCTCAACCAAATTTTTTTGGTAGTATTAACAAACACTTTCCTTTGATAATGCCTAAACGATTGAAATACAAATTAAACCCAATCCTTGATAATTATATCGAAGCCATAGAAGAAGTAAAGAAATTCTACTTTGGCAAAAATAAAATAACGATTAAAAATATACCAGAGTTCATAAATTATATTGGCGATGTAATAACTGCATATAGTATAAACATGATGGTGGAAAACTTTGCCAATAAGAGTTCAGTATATTATTACTATTTTGACTATTACAGTACTTTAAATCAAAATAAAAACAATTTATTGAAATTATCCGAAGTGTCTGATGGCACGTGGGGAACAGCGACTGGGGATGAACTATGCTATTTATTTAAGTGTCCAGAGCTACGAGGAACGTATCTAAAATATAAACGAACATTGTCACAAGAATTTCAAATTCAAAGGAAAATGATTAAAATGTGGGCGAACTTTGCAAAACACAGGTATACATTTTTTTTTTAGATCTCTGATGTTACACTAACAATTTGTGCATTGGACATGCAAGACAAGAAATTACAGCCATAATTTACGTTTATCTTACTATGCCTGTACAATTTATATCTTCTGTAATATTATATAATTATAATATTGTTTTATACTTAACTATATTATTATTTTTCACAGCAATCCAACGCCTGATGAGAACAATCCATTAAATATAAAGTGGCCTACATACGTAAGTGAATCAAAACAATATCTCCATATAAAAGAAAATATTGAAATTGGGGAGAAGCTTCTGGAAGAGCGTTTTAAATTCTGGGATGATTTCATGAAGAAATGGGAAGAGAGAGCTATAAATGAGATGGCAAGAGGGAATATTAAGGATGAATTATAATTGTTGTTTTATTTTTTTTTGCGTTAAATCGTTAAGGCGTTGTTATGTTTTATGTATAAAATAAATGAATCGTCAATGTTGCTGATTGAAATAATGTTATTGAATTATTGTAAAAAAGTGTCAAATAAAACTCCAATAAAAATTAACTTAATATGAATAAGTGATTCTTAGTTAGTTGCTAAGCACAATCTACGATTAAAACAGCAGGATTACACAAATCCCACGCATCGATACGCAATTCGATTATAATATAGTGGCTAACGATATCCTTATCTGTAAAGATAGAACGAATTAAACACTTACTACTTATCATTTAATAGATAATGTTATTGGAAAGCCCACGTAAATATCACACCTTATAACACGTCAGTTTAAATATAACAAATATTATGTAGTGAATTAAAATTATCAAATTATTTCAAAATTATCACAATCAAAAATCATTTTAAAATGTTCGGTCACTTTATAACACTAATAATCTTGGTGAGCCTCGTGAATATAATCAAGGGAAATGTGATCGTGGAAACTAAAAGCGGCAAAGTAGCCGGCAAAGAAGTAAAATCAATCCTACTCGGCGAGAAATATGTCTCATTTTTGGGTATACCATTTGCGGAACCACCAGTTGGTGCGCTGAGATTCCAGGTAAATTAGATACTATTTATTATAGATACATAACGTTTTTGAATAGATATTAATATGATACAATAGTTTATGTTTCTAGCCTCCCGTACCGCATGCTAGTTGGAGCCATGTGTTAGAAACTAAGAAAGAAAGAAAGCCATGCGCGCAGTTCTTCTTACCATCGCGCCCCACAAAGGATTATGGCTTTTGTGGAGATGAAGACTGTCTGTACTTGAGCATTCACACGCCAAAACTTCCAATTGATGAAAAGTTAAATCTTCCTGTAATCGTTTTCTTTCAAAATGAAAACTATAAAATGTCATTTAATGGCTCAAAAGATTATGGTCCTGATTTCTTCATGAAGGAAAATGTAATTATAGTAATGTTAAATCATCGACTCGGAGCGTTTGGTTTCTTAGCATTCAACGATACAACCTTACCTGGAAACAACGGTATTAGAGACGTCATTTTAGCTTTAAAGTGGTTACAAGAAAACATCGAATATTTTGGAGGAGATCCAAAAAAAGTTACATTAATGGGTAATCTGGGTGGAGCTAATATCGCAGACATTTTACTTCGATCGCCCAAAGCTAAGGGATTATTTAATGCTGTTATTATGCAAAGTAGTACGTCCTGGAGCCCTCTATCATTTGGAAAAGATCCTCATGAAAAAGCAATTTCTTTAACAGAAAACCTGGAAGACAAAGCCACCAATAGTAAGGCCATAATTGAAAGACTGTCTGATGTACCAGCAGAGAAAATTGCTTCATCTGAATTATATTGCATGCATCCGGATGAGGCAAGAGAACACCAAAGAGGTGTACTTCCGTTTGCACCGGTCATTGAACCTGACCATCCCGATGCAATAATCACCAAGTTTCCTGAAGAAAATAACGAAGCCATCGATATCCCTATTATGATCGGTTTCAATTCTCGAGAATCAATAGAAACTTCGGGACGTTTTCTGGAAAAACCACACCTGCTAACCTATGCAGATAAAGATTTTATTTTTCTCTTTCCTACTCGATCTGGGTATCGCTTTCAAATTCACGATAAAATATATTATGATGCATTAGAAGAAATAAAAAAGAAGTACTTTGATGGAGGACATGTGAAAATAGGCAAACCTAGAGAATATTTAACCTATGTAAATGACCTATTTACGTTTTACCCTATAGATTACACAGTACGTTCTTACGTTAACATATCCAATGCTCCAATATATTACTACATGTTCGATTTTAGCGGAGAATTGAATTATAGAAAGAAATTAATATTAAGTGGATCAGTGACTCTTGATGGTACTTGGGGAGCTACTGTAGGCGATGAATTATGTCATTTATTTGTTTGTAATCAAATCAGAAAGACTTATAAAAAGTTACTGGTTGATGACGACTCGGAGGAGATAAAAGTATTGCAACGAATGGTCAATTTATATGCCAACTTTGCTAGGAGTGGGTAAGAAACTTTTAAATCTTGTTGAAATAATCTGTGCTTAAATTTCACCTACTTTTAAACTTTTACTTATAGCGTTCGCAGGGTACAAAAAGAAGATTTAATATTATATATTTTTATTTTTAATACATAATTCATAACACATATTTTTAATAATCATTCATATATCATACTTCAATAATTCTAATTCTATAGATAATATAATTCTGAGCAAATTTTAATTATGTAATTTTTAATAATACACAAAATATGCAGTATCTATTAAATAATTAATAAATATTGGTAGCTACATATTATTTACAAGATTTTTTTTTTCAGAAATCCAACACCAGACGGCGATTTTAAATGGAAACCAGTAACGAAAGATAGTAAAGATATTTTAGTAATAAGCGATGAATTGAAGATGATCAGCAACCTCTACCAAGACAGAGTTAATTTTTGGGATAACTTCATTGCAAAATACAAAGCAATGGCTGTAGACGGTGTTGTTAAAGATACTGTTAATGATGAATTATAAATTTAGTTTTGTATATATTGGTTTTATTTTACACCTATTCTCTCCACCGACTTTTATATCAATACCGTTAATAATGATGACTACAGTACAATGATTCTTCTTTTATTAAATGGAAGTTCAGTAGCCACCTGAAACAATAAACAGATGATTAATTTTAAGAAAAAATAGAGTAGCCTTTAGGGCGAGGCCACAACACTACGTTGCGGCGTCGCGTCGCAAAAATAACATCGCACAGCAATGCGATGCGATGTCGCAACGCAAAAATTTCATCGGATACGACATCGAACGGAAAGACGCTAACCAACGTTTCAGTTTCTAGTGAGACATGGATTTACATAGATTATATATTTACGATAGATTACGATAGATTTTTACGACGCGACGCCGCAACGCAGTGTTGTGGCCTCGCCCTTACTACAAAGAAGTAATTTCTTTTGAACATCAAAAATATCGGCCTGCATATTATACGAGATAAAAATATTCGATGTCAGAACAAAAGCCAAAAATGAAACAAATAAGAACGAAATATTAATAAAAGTAGGTACTATGATTTCCAGTAGGTAGATATTGAAAAATCATTCAATTCCCACTATAGGATATTATTAAATGACTCTGAACGTTCTTGCAATGTTTTTTTATGTACTTAGTCATATTTTAATTCCTATTTCGATGAAATTAGTATTTGTACATAAAAAAGTATGACCTTTTGACACAGATCCCTATATTCAAAAGGAATACGTAATTTTTAGGTCTTATTAAAAGGTAAGATTCCTATAGCTTTTAAATTGGTATCAATAGCAACATGTCATTATCTGTTAAAGATAATAGTAGCTTAGTTAATTCTTATCATAAGCCTATTTCATATGAACGATATGTGTCAGTTATTCAATAAAATGTATCATACACACCGTCTCAAATTTTTTATAGTGTTAGTTTTTATAAAATTATGTGAATGCAATGAAACAATTGATGTCAAAATAAAACAAGGTACTTTATCGGGGTTAGTAGAAAGGTCATTTTTGAAGGAAAATAATTATTATGCATTCAGAGGTATACCGTTTGCAGAACCTCCTCTCGGAACGCTAAGATTTAGGGTAAGTTTCTGTATGAATTATTATTTTTTCAGTGAATCAAAATTTAAATAAATTATTATTTTTTTTTTTATTTGATACCCGTAAAGACAAAGGGAATCTTTATTTTAATCGAATTGAAAGAAAAACCAATCCTATTCTATCAGTCAAAATTTAATCTAAATTTGCCATCTTAAGTGTGAATGTCCTTATCTTCACAAATTGATTTGTTGTGAGTAGGTCACAAAAGAACAATGTAATTACCTAGTTTATATTCATGGATATTGGTTATGTTTTAGCCTCCTGTACCACATAAACATTGGGATGGAACATACGAAGCTCACAAAAACAAGCCTACCTGCTTCCAGTTCAGCTATAGAAGGAGAAATAACGAACCTTATGGCTTCTCCGGGTCCGAAGACTGTCTATATTTAAGTGTTTATACTCCAAGTCTAGAAGGATCCGCTCCAGTAGTGGTGTTTGACTATAACGACAATTTTATAACTGGCTTTAATGGATCCGACACATATTCACCTGACTTTTTTGTCGAAGAAGGCGTCGTAGTTGTAACTATAAGCCATCGACTCGGTATTATAGGGTACTTTACGACGGAAGACGACGTCATACCTCCTAACGCTGGCTTAAAAGACTTTATTTTAGGCTTAAATTGGATTAAAGATAATATTAAAGCGTTTGGCGGCGATTCAAACCGCGTTACGATCATGGGAAACCGCGGCGGAGCGGCATTGGCCAATATGATGCTTTATTCAGAGGCAGCAAAAAATCTCTTCTCAGCTGTAATAATGCAAAGTGGTAGCGCGACCGAGCCTATATATTTCTTCGAGAACTCGCGTGAAAAAGCTTTTCAACTTGGCGAAGTATTCAATACAACGACCGATGATACTCAAGTCTTACTAGAAAAATTACAAAATGTAGATGTTGATGCTCTTTTGACCGAAGAAGGTAAAGTGAAAGATTATAATGATGTAGACGATTTACAATCGAGTGTCCAAATATTTTCTCCGGTTATTGAAAAACCGAGGCCAGATGCTGTTCTTACACGTTCTCCACTAACAGATAATATAATCAATGATGTTCCAGTTCTAATGGGCTTCAATTCTAGAGAAGGTCTTGACTTAGTATCTCATTTTATTATAGAACCACGATTATTAGATGCAAACACTGACTTTTTGTTCGTCTTCCCAATTAAAGTGAACTATCGATTTAACGCCAATAGTACTACATTTAAAAATGTTATAGAAAAAGTGAAGAACTTTTACATGGAAGATGGAATTCTACGATATTCGACTATTCTGGATTACGCTGTTTATGTTGGAGACATGTTGCAAAATTACGCTCTGCATGTCACTGCGAGAAAATTGTCAAGCGAACTTGAATCTAATCTGTATTACTATATGTTTGATTATAGAGGATTATTGAATGAAAATAGTGAACAAATCACGAAATATTTAAGGTTCAGTATGCAACATTGGGGTGCCACTATTACTGACGAACTCTGCTACCTACATTTATGTTCGCGAATAAAGAGTACGTATGATGAATTTAAGAATTTACCAAGTGAACAGCCTGAATTCAAAGTTCTGAAGAAGATGGTGAAGATGTGGACGAACTTTGTGAAAACGAGGTAATAGATAACTTTAGTTTTTTTCTTTTCATTTTATGTAACTTGGGAGAAAGTACTTTCTTAATTAAAAAAAGTTCCTAAAGAAAGTCTTGTACGAGTTGGGATTATAATTCCACATGCGCTCATAAATTATTATTAAAAAAGTGGAAAGTTTTGATTGATTTTCATCAGATAATAGTAATATAGTATGAGTACTTTATTTTTAAGCAATTCCCTACGTTTGCACAGATACACAAACTAAAAAAATCTGAATACACATTTTTATAATGCAAATATGAATCAATTTTTTTATCAGTTACTTATTTTTCGTTTGTACTACTTTCAGGGATCCCACACCAGGAGAAGACAAAGATTTAAAAAATCTCAAATGGTTACCAATGGACAATGCTAAAAATAACTACTTACACATTACAAAGAAATTCAAAATGGAAGAAAATCCAATGGGCGAGCGGGCTAAATTCTGGGAAGACTTTTTGAAGGAGTATGAAGATATGGCCCAAGATGGTGTCGTTGTTAATGAAGAACTTGAACACGATGAACTGTGATAAGAAATTAAAACATTAACAGTACATTGCAGTTTCATTGGAATCATGAATTGTTATTCATGATTTTTATAACCCATCCTGAACATAGTATGATATGATATAGATAAAACATATAATCTCACATGTGTATAAATAAGCTAAGATTATTGTTTTTAATTATAATAACTACATATTATATTATCGTTTATTATTTTACGTTTATTAGATTCATTTGAAAAAGTGAGAAAAACACTGTAAGTAGGTACCTACAACATATTTCTGCCATTCTTGTAATTGTAAAAATATATTTTGTTAGAAATAACCTAAGGAAATAATTCATTTTGAATTATAAACTATAATAAGTAAAGTATTCAAGGCTCTTCTGAAGTGGAAATTACAATTTTCCAAAGTGCTCTGGGTTTGAAATTATCCAAATGTGAAATTACCTACATTAGGATAATTACACTACGAACTTACAAGATAGAAGTGCTATAATAATACTAAATGGCGAAAGCTTGGAAATAATATACTTATAATTAATAAATGTAAAGAATACTTATATCTATAACTAATGCCACCTTACCCACTTTTCACCTAGGTATAACGGTGGTGGTGGTTCAGTAATTACGTATTCAAAATATGCAATTTTACAGTAATTTGCTGAGATTTTTAGAACCTGTTCCATATTATTTTTTAATAAGCTATCTGAAATATTAAGATTTTGGTACAGTTATCGAAAAGACTATTCACAAACTCTAATATATACCATTTTTTGGAAAACAAAGTCAAAATTTTTCTTTTTGATTACACTGCCATCTATAAAACGACTAATGAACTGATAATACAAACGATTAACGAGTTAACATTGAGGAAAACGTTTTAGGGAAACACTTGGGTTTATCTTTCATGAATAGATGGCGCTGCGTGATAAAATATGATTTTATTTTCAACGAATTCATATTAGTACTTTTTATTATAACTAGTTTATGAGTGAAGTAGGATTCTGATGTTTCATAAAAACGTGTACAGTACTCCAAAATTAATAATGCGCATGCAGATCTTCGCTAATTGTCGTATTTCCGTATACACCCGAATCATTGAATCGTAAGAGCCCTAAACAATGCACTTGCAGTTTACACCTTGTTCAAAAGAAATAGAAGTCAATTCGCGGCTCGGAGCAATTATCAAGCCTGGAGAAGTAACAATTAATTGAACAATAAAGCACTAGTTTGGCCTTTTTGGCTTATGGCAAAATGTCATGCGAAAAAAGAGGACAGATATATGTCAGTTCGACAGTTTGAAATGACATGTAGCCATTACAATTTGTTTTAGTGACCAGTCTGGTCACTAACGCATGGTGATTTTAATTATTGTTTTTGAAGTGAAAAACGTGTTTTCTAGTTTCTTATGTTATTTTCTGAAAAGATAATTTACTAAAGATTACATGGCTTGTGTTGTTCACGGCTGTAAAAGCCGTAGTACTGGGAAATCGGATGAAGATTGGAATTTGTCTTTTCACAGGTTAGTGTTTTGATCAATTTTTTTGTTAATTGTATTATAAATAAGTTAATTTACGTTATTTTCATAATCATCTATGTTTTATCTAACCGTAATCATTGAAATGAAATCATAATCAGCTTAGTTTTTAGAAAAAATGCAAAATATAACTTCCATAGTGTTGTGCAATTATCGATACTTGAGTAGGTACGAAGTACTTCATTGATAATGACTGCTTTAGGTTAGGAGAAAAAAAAAGGTATTTAAGTATGGATTTTATTGTTATTTGCAGGTTTCTGGCTTGAGAAAAATTAAAAGATGTTTGGGTTAAAGCTATAGCACAGGGAAAATTGGAAGCCTTCAAAACATTCTCGGCCTTGTTCAAATCATTTCGAATCAGACGGGAAGAAAAGTAAAGTGCTTTGCAGAGATGCTGTGCCACAAGTTTACGGTGGCATCTATTTTAAATAATAAATATTGTAATTTGTTAATTAAGTATCGAAATAAAATGTTGCAAAAAAAAAATTTAAATTTTATTTGTTTTATTTGAAGCAATTTATTTTAAACTTTTACCAATTTTTTCCTGTGGGAATGAGTTATTTTCCCGCGGTAAATTGTAGCCTATATGTTATTCTGATGTTTAATCTATAATATGTATAATTGGAAAGTTCCATAAAAACTCATTCAGTAGTTTTTTCGTGAAAGAATATCAAATGTCCATTCTTATATATTTTTGCTTTTATAATATTAGTAGAATAGATATTAATATTAATAGAAGAATCTATGAAAACAGGAAAAAATACGTACCTTTTTACGAAACCATAAAAAACAACCTAAACCGAAATACCTTATAATATTTTTTTATAAATACAACTACCATACAATGCAAGGCAGTCAATACGCATCGTAAATGAATAATTCCAAATTAAACGAATCTTAAAATTTGGAATTACCTATCCATAATTCAAAATTAAAAGAATCTTAAATTATCTTCAAGCAATTTTATAACTTAATTTTTTTATTTATCGATATTTTAGTATTCGATAAAGTGGCAAGCACTACCTTTTTAGAACAAAAAGTGGCTACATGTGGATTTGAATGCCAAGCCGATAACAGTGTGTTGTCTCTTTCTATCGCATTAATTAGGGTATTGAATAAAAGAGAGCCACTATATAAGAAACGTTCAATTAATTGTTACTTCTCCAGGCTTGTTAATTGCTCCGAGATTCGCGGTCATATACAATCGAAAACAATTCGGGCGGTAGGTGACGGTAGCCTGTCAGTCAAAAATCCGTCAGTCGTCTCGTCTTTATATAGTGGTGTTTCTTTATCCCTTTCACACCCACTTGCCAAGTTAGGTGTGAAAGGGATAAAAAACATACAGGCGTCATTCAAGGTCATATTTTCTTGTTACAAGTTAATGTTCATACTGAAATCTCCAGTGTATTAGATATAAGCTTCTTGGTGGTGACTGCACGTGTTCTCTCTCTGTTGAATTATATAGAGCTGCTATTACATACCTTTCTTGGTTTTGTTTTTAAAGGTGAATTTTTTGATGAAATTATTATTTACACAGGTAATAGCAATAGGGAAATTGAAAATGAAGAAGAGCATAATGAAAGTTCCGATGTATCTACAATGTCAGAAATAAAGATAATCCCTTATTCTGATTGTTTTATTTTATTTATTTTTTGTAATTGTCATAATATTGTGGAATGAACTGTACTTACGTACGTACTGTAAATACTTTTGAACTGAGATTTTAATGATTAGATTTCTACGATTTAAATATAAACCTGTGTTTGAAATCCATATTTTATACAATATAAACCTTGTGTTATTTTAACCGTGTTTTCTTCCATTACACCAGCTTCAGTAAGATACTTTAAAAGTACTACAAAATTTTTCAATTAAATCAATCCAAGAAAGATATATTCGCAATCGTGGGTATATCCTCGCTATTTACATACAAGATACCTATTATCGAAACAAAATCGTTACTTACAAATCAATATTAATCTTTTTTAGCACAAAACACATAATTTTACTAAATTATGCACGAAGAAAATGCATACAACCACTCTATATACATATCGTCTTCGGAAGCTCCGGGAATATGACAGTTGCCGAACAGTGACGAAGATTTCTATGCGCATTATTACTTTTGGAGTACTGTAGCTATTTTGCTATTTGCTGACCTTGAGTGTGCCTTGAGCTTTTGAGCATGCCTTGACAGTTGACAGTCGAAAATCGATGTCCTGTTTTCACGCGAACCTGTGGCCATGACAGTTGACAGATATATACGTACATACAGTTAGGAAACTAAGCCCCTGCGATGAAATTATGACGTTAGCACTGTTATAGTTATAGGGCTGTTACCTTTTTGATATTTAACCGACTTCAAAAATAAAGGAGGAGGTTATCAATTCGGCCTGTATATTTGCTCTCTGTCTGTCTGTTTGCTTTTTTTTCACAGTCGATTTTGTGGTAATTTTGAGTTCAAAATCGTTAAAATACAAAAATGGTGTATCCTAAATATGAATTTACAAGAAAAAACAATCCGAATTAATACACCTTGTAAAAGTAAATACGTTTTTATCAGTGCTATATTTCGAAATCTTGTTTTGTTATGGACGCCGAAGGTTATTTAATGTACCTAAATTATTTATAATGCTTGATATTTGTATTATACATATATTCAATAATTATTTTAAACCAGAATTTACAATACTTGTATGTAGGTATACCAAGAAGCTTATATCTAATACACTGGAGATTGCACTATGACCATTAACTTGTCACAAGAAAATATAACCTTGAATGACGTCAGTGTTGTTTTTTGTCTCTTTCTGTGGGTGACCACACTGGTTTGTATATTCAGGATTTTTCGAAATAGAAAAAACTAAAAATCATGGTCTATAAATAATAACGACATATATTTTTAACAGTATTTATATTATAATATTACTGGTCAACTTACATGAATAATTATCATCTTTATAGGTACATACCATTTTAATTGGTAGAGAATGATAGTTTTAAATAACGCTTGATAACTTTTGATCTCATACTACGATTTTTTAATTAAAATGAGTGCTACATACATTAAAACATCGTTTTGGTTACTCAAGCTTCAGTCTAAAACTTTTCAATATTCCAAAGGGAGAGTTGCATCGCTAGTGTTGATGTGTGGTAACGATATTACAGTTCTCAGAAATTCGTATGTCTTTCAGGAGCTGTACTTACGTACGCACGTTCGCTAGTTCATCACTGTAATATAGGTGATCAGATGCGAAATAATACATTCAATATTTAATATCCACATTATTTATTATACTAATGTACTGTAATATAATTTACTCGCTTATCTTTAAATAAATCAACAAGAACAAAGTATACAATATTATAAATCTACAATCTTTCTTTTTTACAGTATTTACAAAGAATTACTGGTAGAGGCATCTTTATACAGACTATTACATACATAATTATCATCATTGTACATACAATTTATTTTGAAATGGTGTTCTAAATGTTCATCATAATTTTGTTAACTATTACAATATTTTCTCTTCGCTATCCGTAAAAACTCGTCATCATGGTTACCTTACTTGTTAAATTGGTTTATTGAAAAATGATGAAATTATTAGGAAAAGAAGATAGATAGAAGATATTTAGCATGATTGATTACTAAAATGATGATAAAATTGACGATTTTTGCCATGAAAATGATTCTAAACAGGTAAATGCATGAGTATTGAGGAATATTGTAAATAGCGTAAATATACGGTTACCTATCTTAATCTCGAATTTTAATATTCCGAATATCATAATCCAGAAAACGTTTGGACATTTTTTCATAACCCCGAATTTTAAAATTTCGAAGTTTTGTTTGCCATATAATCGCAACTCCGAATTTCATTTGCCCATTTCTTTATTTGTACGACGTTTTACAATCCAGGCGAATGAGTTCCAGACATACGAAATCTAAATGCACAAAATCCAGATGACCGTAATCCATATGCACGAAAGCCAGATTTTTAAAACACAAATTTTTGAAAGACAGTTAATTGATATCCAGACAAACAATGTCCAGATTTTTGAAATTCAAATAAATGATATCCAGCAAAACGTAATCCTTCCAGGGGGACGCAGCACGTACCTAACCTAACCTTCTGATTTCTGAATAGATTTTAACACTTTAACCTTTCTGTAATGGGCAAGAAAAACAATAGCGAGTCGGTTCTGGCACTCGCCGGCCGCTGCCGCGGCACGCTCGCTTCGCTCGCTCGGCTCGTGCATGGGGGGTCACAGTTCAAACCTAACCTAACCTACTGAGTCGAATTTCACACTTAAACCTTTCTGTAATGGGCAAGTAAAACAATAGCGAGTCGGTTCTGGCACTCGCCGGCCGCTGCCGCGGCACGCTCGCTTCGCTCGCTCGGCTCGTGCATGGGGGGTCACAGTTCGAACCTAACCTAACCTACTGAGTCGAATTTAATACTTAAACCTTTCTGTAATAGGCAAGTAAAACAATAGCGAGTCAGTTCTAGCGTGTGGGGTCGTAGTTCAAACCTAACCTACTGAGTCGATTTTGACACTAAAACCGGTCTGTAATGGACAAGTAAAACAATAAATTTACTTACTGACAATGATAAACATTGTCAGTAAGTAAATTTATTGTTTTTCAGTCGATAGTAAAGGTATAATCACGATTGTATGGAAATCAAATAAAAAGATTATGAAAATCTGGCAATAGTTTATCTGTTATACGATTATATGGGAATCAAATAAAAAGATTATGAAAATTTGGCAATAGTTTATTTGGAAAATGGTACGATGGGAAACAAAAAAAAGTATTCTGAGAATCTGGTAAAATGAGATCTGTATTATGAGAATACGGGAAACAAAAAAATACTTTTTTAAAATCTGGTTTTGATGCATCTGGAAATTGATTCATCTGGGAAATTAAAAAAGGAATTTTAAAAATTTGTCATTCATTACATCTGTCTTTTAAAAGTTCTAACAACCGTTTTCGGGGTTTTAAGATTCGGGTAATAGAAATTCGAGTTTTTAATAGGTTACCTAAATATACACTTGCCTGTGAAATTTTATGCCAGAATTTGGTGTCCAAAAACTTCTGCAATTTTTCACAATGCAATAATACTTTATTTATATTCGGAAAATATTTATTAAATACGCAACAATATTAACTTAAATATTCGAAGCGACGCAATTTTTTTGACACTTATGCCATATTGTCAAAGTGAGAGTTGCTACAATTTTATTATGGTAACTACCCATAATCAGGGAGTATCGCTTTTTAATAATTGGTTCAGATACTTATTTTATTTAGCATAAATAATAATTGTCTCATCCAACAATGCTTCTGAATGACGTTGTTGGCAATTTATCAACAAACTCATGTACAAAAACTAACCTTTTGCACAGAATATTACAGCATACATAGTAGCCTTGGGAAAACTTCGTATTAACAGTGGCAATACCAAGTTAGGTGTGAAAGTGATAAAACACAGCAACTGGGCAATATTTTCTTTTTACACGTCAAATGTTCATACCGAAATCTCCAGTGTATAAGATATAAGCTTCTTGAGGTATACCTACTAAATTATTTTTAAAACGATAAATTTGATTAAATTAAAAAACACAAAATATGCAGAAATAAATTAAAATTATTATTATTATACGAGCATAGAACCTCCACCTTTTTGTTTTAGGTAGAAAAAGAAAATAGTTTGACAGGCTTAGTGCTTGACAAAGTGGTGACGTCACGTATCGATAAAAATACAATAATTATAATATCTATCTTTTATGTATTTATGTTTTAACATTTTGGTGAAATATATTATTTCAGTTTAATTTGAACACGTGCTTGTAGATAAGTTGATTTCGGCGATCATTTTAAAAATGCCACGTACTAATTGCGAGGTATTCGGCTGCTTGAATTCAACTATACCAATTATACCACCAGATGATTTTGTTCAATATGTCGAGAAAATGGATAACATTTTCGTTGCTGCTTTAAGAGAGAACACATAAAATGTAAAGTGGCTGAATTAATTTACAAAGAATTAAACATAATCAGTTACTTAAAAAAACTGTTCATAAGATTGAGAATATTTTACACTATAAAATTTAATAATAAATTCCGAATTAGTCGTAGTATACGAAAGTATTTTTCAGTAAATAATTTGTAATTTTTTTTACGACTAAAGGCATATTTATGTGATGGTTATTTTAATATCTATACATATAATAAAATCGTAGGAAAGTCAAAACTGTAGATTGAATATTTTTTTTAAAGAATAGTTGGGACAATAGATACCGAAGCCAAAAATATAGTTAGGCTACAAACTGAAACAATCGATATTTATTTATCGTGAAGTCATTGACATCACTTTTCTATACTATGTATCTTTGTCATTCAAAATCTGTGGATGTGTCACCCGCTACTATCGATCCCCCTGAATACCCTCATGATTCTCGTAAACACGCTTGCTTGTGTGCGTGTGCCATTTCGAACGTTTTGTTACCTTACGTATGTATCTGTATATTGTGCTGTGGCGCGAACTCCCAAACGCGCGAAATTCAAACGGTTGCTCTTATTTTATTTTTATTAATTATGGAGTGTATTTGTCGTGCGAAATTATTTCATTCAATAAAAACACACAACAAAAATGTATCGAAATCATAATGTTAATGCGTGATGTTTAAACCTTCGGTCAAAGCGTTGACGAGCTATAAATAGCACAGGTAATATAATACTGATAATACTATATTTAATGGATTATCAATAAGAGATAATAAAATACAACATAAATCTTCACATTTATTTTTAAAAAAATGCCATATTACGTCATATCAACTGTTCAAGTTTCAACAAATAGATCTTATAACTAAAACATTCCTTTCCTAACAGATAAGTAAACAAAAGGATTTCTAGTTATGAAAAAAGAAATATAAGATACACGCATGCGATAGCTGATAACATGTTCTGTTTATAATAATTAAAACAGGTAATAACATATATGGCCATTTCCCTTAACACAGGTATTATATAAGTTCCTGCTTTCCTTGCGATCAAATGTAACGCTTCGACGAACTAATAAGACTTGTTTGTTATAATTGATAACCTAAACTGTCAATGGTGATAGTTGGTGTTTCCTGAATGGTTACTTTTATATTGCAAGGGATTCGGATGCAATTATCAAACAATTTGAAGGAGTATTAGTTTGCTGATAGGTAATAGTCTACATAGCAATTTTTCTAGCATTTCCTAATATAATATAAGAAAATAATAATTTCGATAAAGCAGGCACAGATCGATATTGACATATTTTTTAAAACTATTAATTATATAATAAAAAATAATGTGTGATTCCCAAAATTTACAGATTCGTAATCTGTAAATTAGTGGATTAATAATTAATTAAACAGAAAGTACCTAGTCATTAAATCTAACAAAATTGTAGAAAAATCAGATCATTAAGAAAAATAACTTACGAATTTAAAAAAAACTTCGATTAAAAATAATGCCATCGAGCTTTTTCATAAATATGCGAATCTGCATAATTTGTAGGTACTTTAATTGCTCGAAATCACTTTAAGAAATATGAAGAAAAAGTTACTTTTTAAAATCGACCATCAAAAGGCAATGAAAAATATAAAGGTTATTTTTAATTGATTCGTATATTCACGTGTTCTTGCGAATAAATTTCGTTTTTTTACATTCCCTACATTAATCAGCCGAGAATTTCAATGAGAAATAATTATAAATATGTTCTGATTAAGGTTTATCTAAAATGATTATGATCAATTTAATCATCGGATCTTGAAAACATAATAAATATTAATAAAATATCTCACGAACACAAAAGATTTCTATTTAATATTTTAGTTGTTGGTAGTAATTTTTATAAGAGGGAGATGATTATAAATTTGTATTATATTATTTTTTTTTAATTTAAACACACGTTATTGACGTTTTTATAAAAAAAAATTAAATGTCGATGAATTTAATGATCGCTATGAAAAACATTTTACACGAATCTATAATAACCTTAGATAATAACCAATCCAGGCTAATTAATAATATTTTTTAACAAAACTATACAATCCAACTAATTGAAGTTAAACGTCGTATAATATTAGTCCAAATCCGTCGCTATCGCATAACATTGAACACTACTGTTTTTAATCTTTAGTGTTGTGGTCAGTGGTAGTTGAGATGCCAGCGCGGTCCGAGCAAGACGCAAGTGCTAGTGACGTGCATGTTATCGATATCGAGGATATCGAATCTGTCGATAAAGCTGCTGTGATCGATGTTCAGATAGTGGAAGGTGGCACGATGACAACCAACGGTTAGTTTTATTCTTAATTTTTAATATGGCATAATTTAATCCCTTAAATTTAAAAAAAACTTCGATTAAAAATAACAACTACTGCCAATGATCCCTCATTGGCAGTAGTTATAATATTTAAAAATTATTTTTTACATTAAAAAATTGCGATTAAATTCATTATTTTATTTATTATGAAACAAAATCTAAAGGACTCTGTCTTATTTATTTTTTGACCTTTGCATGTTAGTCGAA
Organism: Colias behrii; assembly: GCA_029959065.1. Taxonomy (NCBI): domain Eukaryota; kingdom Metazoa; phylum Arthropoda; class Insecta; order Lepidoptera; family Pieridae; genus Colias; species Colias behrii. The sequence continues at coordinate 9,175,407 of JARWMC010000019.1, read as the reverse complement.
AATTAAATTACTTATTGTAATTTCAAACAGGTCATTGTATTAATTTGCTCCAAGCAATTATTTTTATTGTGAAGTGTACCTACCTAATAAATATGCTTTAATATAATTTTAATAAACTTAACTAATATAAGTAACTAAAAAGTAATATTTGCTCAAGAATCAGGTAGAAATTTTCGTTTCGATCTATTATTATTTTCCGTTCTAAAATAAAAGTTATAAGATGCGTTTGCTTAAAAATCTTAATAACATATTACTATGATACACAAATAAAACTTTGTTTGAATGACCAGCACACGAAATAAAAATTCAAATTTTATGAATGCAAAATAATATGTTGATACATTCTCTAAGAACTCTACAGACTGGAGAATCATAAAAAACAACTATTTACGATTCATAATAACAGTAATAACTGCGTCCAATCTTGATTTATAAATATTTTAGATATTATATCAGTATCACGATTGGCACGTGAGACGGAATTTTTTGTTTACAAAATTCAATCGACTCTTCTTTCCTTGTTCAAGTATTCTCCTTTTGTTTTGAAAATGCGCGAAAACATTAGTTTTTTAATTGTTGCATTGTGAACATTAAACAATGATATAAAGTACTTTCAATTGTCACGAACAATAAAGAAAGAGATTAACCGCTTTATATAACCTTCGTGAAAGTTAAGCGTAGCGATATTTTTGTTTACTTTTTGGTTACCTTTTTAAATTTCAACTTCAAAGTTTTTATTTCTTAGTGGCCAGGTTTTATAGTATTATTTGTATACGTAGTATATTATTATTAGTCTGTGGTATTATATTATCTGTGCTATAACTAATCTTAACAATCGATTATTAGTTTTCACCTTTTTTTTATTGAGGTAACTTCATAGCATAGTATGGTATAGGCCATTACATGAAAGATGGTGAGTTAAGTAATAGATTTGTTTTGGGAATATACTTTCTAATTAAAATGTTAAATGGTTGAGGAATGTTTCGGGTTATGTCATTGACCTCCTGATACTCCGTGCAACTGCAATTTACTATACCACTTACCTAACACTTATCTTTTGAGATTGGTGGCTTCCGGCTAGCTAGGTTCAACTTAATCGAATCTGTATGAAATATTAATAAAAATGTTTACTTGTTTGTACTCCTATCACTTGAGAACGACTTAGTACCTATATTACTTGCTCTGTGGACTTAGCAATTTATTAAAGTCTCGGTACAACTATTATATTATTTTTTTTGAAACATCGATAATTAGTTACACAACGCTAACTAGCCAAATTAAATAATATTCACACATAAAAATATATGTATCATAAAAATTAAATGAAACCTTGACTTGACCATACTACATGGAACAAAAAGCATTGATTATACTAAGAAAAAACGGTGTTTCCGAGTAAAACTTAATAGATAGACAGCATATTTTGCCAATTTTGTTTTTTTACACGTTGAAGTTATGAATTCGCTTTTTATCTGTTTTTACATGGCTATCTAAAAAATATAAACTTCTTAGAAATACTATGTAGGATTATTTATTGTATGTATGTATTTAAATGTGTAATTAATGATTTTTTTAATTACAAAAGAAAATAAAACAAAACCGTCGAAGGATTCCAAACGAACAGCCGAAGCATAAAAATATATGAATAAGTATAGCTATATTATAAAAATCTACTTATTTCATCTTTCTCTTTTAAAGTTAGTTACCTATATTTTAATTTTTTTACTAAAACACATAGGTATAACGTTACTGAACTTTATTTGTGTATTTTCAATGCATACATAAGTTACAATTACGTATTTTCTGCACCAGCATAAACCATAAACACATATCCTAGTATGTATTCTCATAGCAATTTTGTAAATTAATTGTTTAAACATAGAAACATAACATAGTAAGAAACAAAGTGCATCATATCAATGTAAACAAATCTCTGTCCGCCAAATAAAACCAAATTCAAGACCATTCAGAAAACAGGTTTATTTTATTATTATAGCATCTAACTCGACTAGTTTATTTCCTGATTGTAAACACCAGTGATACTTGATCCGATTCGGAAGGTTAACACAATTATAGATTATTGCATTTTAATTAAATATAAGACATTTTTAAACTAATTAGTAATTACGTTGAATATTTTTTTTACATTTTAGTCAAATATAGGTAATTCGTTTTACGTAGATATATGTAAGTACATTCACAACAAATTACAAAAGTAATCACGTGGACGGTGGAGCGTCGACTTTTTGATGATATTTTAAATTTAAACACAATAGCGGCAAACAATAATGTTTAAATAAAAATAATAATAATTAATAACATATTTCGACGCTAATATTATTAACTAGCGGTCCGCCCCGGCTTCGCCCGTGGTACATATTTACGTTTTCTCTACATAAAAACCATCCTCGTACTTCAAGGAATATAATAAAAAAAGAATTATCGAAATCGGTTCAGCCGTTCTCGAGTTATGCGCTTACCAACACATTTTGCGATTCATTTTTATATATAAGAGATAATACAGTGATCATTCATTCATTCTGTTTATGTTTTCTTCAGATAGCTTTTCTCTTTTAATAAATTAAGATAAATTGAAACAACTGCCTAGATAATGAACAACGTAAACAAGTAAATAAAAATTATAACACGTGCTGCATACTAAAAACGAAGTGCATTGTACCTACCTGTTTGGTACCTGGCAACATTAGGTACATATTTTGGCTACACATGGACCGACCTTGGTCCCTTCTGTCATTGACCCCTTTACCATAATATTATTATATGTAAGAACTAGCGACCCGGCCCGCGGCTTCGCCCGCTTTGTCTAAAACCTTATAAATAATATACTAAACCTTCCTCTTGAATCACTCTATCTATTAAAAATAAAAATAACTGCGTTAAAAACAACCGACTTCAAAAACGGAAAAGTAATAAATAAAAAAGATTTGATATTATTAATTACTACATATTATTTAGATTTGCTTTTTACTAAAAAGGTTTGATGTCGGTGCACGGGCTTAATACTAAGTGCTTAGTGTTTGGCACCGACTTCAAACCTATTTAATAAATAGCACATCTAAATAATATGTAGTAATTAATAATATCAAATCTTTTTTATTTATTACTTTTCCGTTTTTGATGTCGGTTGTTTTTAACGCAGTTATTTTTATTTAATAGTTTTTAGTGTATTTTTCAACACGAATCAAACGAGCCCAATCTCGATAAAGTTGAGTCAATATATTACTGAGTTCCTATGGCCACCTTCCGATTCCATCATTAAATCAGCTCTATGTCATGATAATGTTTCATCGCTATCCAATTTACATACGTATACAAAAATTTCAGCTCAATCGGTTACCGCGAAGTGAATCAAAGTTACTTGCTACATTAATTAAATTAAGTCATCGAGTACAGACAAAAATGCTCATAAAATAAAAACTACTGGGCCTTTCCGAATAAAATTTTTATGGGACCAATTCGACACCATCCCGCATCGAACAAAAAAAGAATCAGGAGTAATCGGTGTACATACATACAAAAAAAAAATTATACCGGCCGAATTGATAACCTCCTCCTTTTTTTTGAAGTCGGTTAAAAAAAACGGATACATTGGGACATAGGGACAGAGAAAGCGTCTTTGATTTATACTATGTAGTAAAGTAACAAGATTTTTATTTAGTTTATTTAATCTAGAATAAAATTAAAGATTCTATTTGGGACATAAAATGAAAATATAATAGAGAATACGTACATTATAATATAGAGGAACTGCAGCAAATTTGGAATACTGCATGTAAGTTGGAATACCTTGGATACTCAATTATTATAAGCGCCATCTGTGTTTTCTTCTTTCAAGATTATCGTCACACCCCATACGAAGCTAATAAGTACAAAAAATAGACTGCCATCTTGACATTCCGGCTGCCAGCCTCGTAGAAGCGAAACGTCAATGTTCAAATTTTTTTCGGTACGAAAGCAATCAGTGATAATCATTTACTATGATGTGTAAAATCTTTATTGTAATTATTTAAACTAATAAGCGACTTTTAAGTTTATGGTTTTACTTTTATTTTGTTAATATTTCTGAAATAAAAAATGTGATATGAAATTTTAGGTTAGGATGTCATGTTGTTAATTTGGAATACCGAAAGTGAATATAATTTGGGATATTCCAAATTTTATGCACATTTTTGTAAGAAGATATCCAATCTTGTTTTTTTTTTTAGAAATGTCTGTATCCCATAAGTAAAGCAAGAGAAAGAAGTGAGACAAGGAGGATATGTCCGCGGCGATTATCGCTGTTCGAGAAAAGAGAATGGGATACTTGAAGGCAGCTAAACACTTTAACGTTCCCAGGTCAACTCTTTCGATGTGTTAATAATAAGGACTCCTCGATTGAATCTATAACGAATAAAGCCGTTGGTCGAAGGCCTGTTTTGGGTACAGATATTGAAAACATGCTGGTTGAGTACATAATATTAACTATGGAGAATAAGTTTTATGGGCTGACCAGAGTGGACTTGCGTCGGTTGGCATATCAATAAGCTATAAAAAATAATATTCAAAACGCTTTTAAGGACGGATTTGCTGGAAGATACTGGCTAAAGGGATTTTTAAAACGAAATAAGGAAATTTTGTCCTTAAGACGGAACTTCTCAAGCAAGGGTCAATGGATGATTTAAGTTCCTCATTTAACACTGATCTGTGATAATTGTGGCTGATTATTACTTAATAATTGTATTAGTGTAAGCTATTTTGTTATAAAAATAAGATTTTTTTAAGATATTAAGGAAAAGTGTAAGCAATATCAAAGAAGAAAAGGTGATCATAATTTGGAATACTATATTCCAAATTATATGCACCATAAGTCAAATGAAGCTTTTGGAGTTTATTAGTTTAATTAAAATTTTGATATTGTTCTTAGTTTTCGTTTTGCTTTATTCTTTCTATTATTAAAGTTTATTAATTTTCTAACCATTTGATGTATTTTTTATTGGGCTAAGCCATTTTATTTTCTACTTATTCCCAAAAAACAAACCGGTATTCCAAATTTGCTGCAGTTCCTCTAACTAGTACTAACTAGTTACCATCCTATAAGGGTCATTGTCAAATTTTGCGCAGGTAAACGTAACTGCAGATTTCAAAAATGTGAAAAAGAAAATATTTTAAAATTGAACTTTTCTTTATGCCTGTGCCTGTTAAAACAACTGAATTAGGGTTAATTTAAGTTGGCCGCGATGTTTAGCTAATAATTTAAGATTTATTTCAGATTTAGTGCGTCAGGGTGGTGAAAAAATACAACTCTGTTATCATTATACTTTACCTTTTATCATAAAATTAAATAAGCCAGTCGCACATATTTTGGCTTTTATATTAATTACAGTCTTATAGCTTATAATCACCATTAGAAGTACAAGCTTTTTTTAAGTTTTACAGTAATTCATTTAAAGTTTTAGTCAACTCTGTTACTTTATGAATAATAACAAACCTTAAATTCTACACAACTCCATGAAATATCTATAAATTAACAGCTAATTACAACATATAACCGCTTCATTAACTGGCAAATTAACCTATTGTAATATAGCAGTATTATATTGAATAGCTTTTCCTAAATTTCGTAAATATGTTCTTTAATCTTCGGGACACGAAAGTAACAGAGTTGTAACACAGTAACTTAGTTGTTCTTTTTGTACTATAAGTGAATAAATTGCATACTCTTGATATGTTTTCACGTTCGAAAAGATTGATTTTGGTTTTTAAAACATTTTCCTTACATGTGGGCTGATTTTTTTCATATGAAACTTTGATCCACAGCAAGACATTCTTTTATAATTAGTATTTCCTGCCTAGAGAATTTAACGGCCTTCTTGTCAAATATTTTATCAATAGTTACCATGAGCTTTTCCTTCCGATTCTTAACTTTTTCATGGCGTTTTTTAATAGCATTTACTGGATTTACTGGATTGCCGTCCTTATTTTTAGACTTTTTTCGTTTTTCTCTGTTGCATTGTTTTTAATACGTCTCGTATCTCTTGTTAACTGTTTGTAATTGTTACTTCAATTTTATATAATCTGTAAATAACTGCGATATGTTTCTCTTAACTTGCTTGCTGCTCAGCTAGCGTGAGAAGCATTTTAAGGGCGTTAATAACGGCAGAATATCCTGTAACAATATCTTCAAGGTTACATTTAATTATATATGATTTATTTACATAAAACAACTCAAAATTACTTTAGGAAACCGATTATTAAGAAAAAAACATATAACAAATATAAAATTTCAAACAAAAGTTAAAGAATACATGCTTACTCAACTCTGTTACCATGAGCTAAGTAACAGAATGATGATAACAGAGTTGTAAATTTTACATTCTAAAAGACATAAATCATAGAATAATGCATTTAGTTATTTTTTTTATTTCAAATTGAGCATAATTACCCCTTAAACAACAAATTGAACGTAAAATAATAGAAAAAAACGGTTTTACTTACGTTAATAGGGAGGTAACAATGTTGATGCGGAATAAAAACACGCGGCACGTTCAACGCCATGCGGTCGACTGAAATTCAATGTACCCCTCCCCCCGACCTAACGAACGACCACAATGGCTGCAGAAACCTTGCTCAAGCTAATAGAAAGTCGAAAACAGCGCCACCTCTATTTTGAGTAATTATTTATTTAGTAACACAGTAGAGCACACGATTCTAAACACTACGTGGGACAAAGTTAAAAAATTTTTTATAAAATAAATTTTAGCACTGATCGGTTTTAAAATCTACTCTTAGAAATATTTACAATATTCTGTTTATAGTAATATTTTAATTGATGTGGGTTGGTATATTGGAAATTGTAGTTATTTTATATTTTCTGTAACGAAGTGCTACTTGGGACAGGTCAAATTTGTATGGAAAACCCTTCTGTTACCAGAAAAAACCACAATGTTACTTTAAAAAATAAAATAAAAAATGAAAAATAGGCCTTTATTTTATTAATATATTATTAGTAATGCGATTAAGTTTGTATTTGCTGTAAGTTTTGAGTGACAGTTAACTTTTTAATGGTATAGAAGTAAAAAAGTTTTGAGGGACAAGTTTACCTGCGCAAAATTTGACAATGACCCATAAACGTTTGCATGTGTCTTGTGTTTTTTATGATAATAGAAAGATCACCAGATGGTTACAGTTTACCACAAATGTCATAATGCAAAGTAAAAATAAACAAACATACATCCGATTGAAAATTAGTGCGTTTAACCGCTGCAAAAATATTTACTAAAATTTTATATAAGTATACTGAAAATGTTTAAATGTCTAATATTGCTAAGAAAATTGTGTGAATTTTAAGTACCTACACACAATAGAATAATTATCATTTATGTGTACGATTTTTATTATTATTCACATTATATTGCTTTATATAGGTAAAGTACATGTAAGTAGGTACTCGCACTTGTTATTTAGACGTCCTCTAAAATATTAAAAACGATTGAAGTACACACGACGAATTCTGTTTCTCTTTTATTTTGATAATTAATTATCTTCATAATTAAGGATTGCTTTGAAATATCAATGGTGACATTCGTAAGTAACTTACCTACTTAAAAAAATAATGTCACATCTCAAAAGGTTTTGTAATATTACGTAGAGTTATTAATCATTGAGTTTTATAGTCATTTATATTCCGGATTTAACTACACTGAAAATTTTTCGAACATTAACCTTGTAAAATTGCGTAACTGATTTTTATCGTTAAAATATTAATATTACAATTAAGTATTGTATTGGAGGTAATTATTTCAAGTTGTTTGCATTCGCCCTCCGATAATTTTATAATCTGTTGTTTGTATATGTTGGTTTTTTTTTTATTAAAAAATCAATCTAAAAAAATTAAGTTAGTTATTTGTAACCCGTATAAATTTTAAATAAAGCTATCCCTAAATAAGATACAAAGTACCAAAAAATTACGAATCAATTTTATTAAGAAAATATTGTTTGGAAGGCCTGTTTAAACGCCTGCTCACACATAGGCCTTCCAAAAATAAAATAATAAAAGAATTAATTTTATTATCATAGCATATTAGTGTCCGACCGAAACTGGTTTCCAGGCCGAAACCGAAACCGAAACCGAATGTTCGGCCGTGGCTTCAGTTTCGGCCGAAACCGAAACCGAAACCGAAACTCACGTGGTCAAGTATGAAATTTCTAAAAATACTGAATTTTGGTGCATTTTACCTATTATTTTGCCTTAATTAGGGCATGAAATGAAAACACAGTATATTAAATTTGTTGTAATCATTTATTTAATATAAAATAAAAAAAATATTTTTAAAATATTAATAATACATAACAATTTTATTATTTTTTCAAATTAAGTTCTCAGTAAAATCAGTCATCTAAATCAAATCAGTAATTGTTACTGTTACTTTAAGTTTAAATACTAAGTATTGGTATTTTGAGATCTTTCTCTTTAAGGGGTGTTAGGCGGTCAGCGAAAATTCAGCTATTCGGGCCTCAGGTAAGGGGGGTCCGCGTTTAGTATGGAATCAACGTGCTCGAAACTAAAAATCGTAAGCGCCATTCACATTTTTATCAAAAAGTGAGTGACAATATTTAGTATTTTCTAAATCTAAAACAGTCACGAAAACGAGAAGGTAATTACCTATGTATATGTGATTTTATACGAATTAGTATCGTAATAATACGGTTGTAATGAGCATTTATATGATATTTTAGAGGTAACTTTTATGATTTTTTTTATCGAGCAAAATTTTTCCCATCGTGTTTTGGAAACAGTCATCCTATCACACATACGTTCTGTAATACATATTAGAAATTTCAGTGCGAAAAAACTTCAATATTTTCAGTTATAGCTCATAGAAAACAGTCCATTTTTCCGTTTTCACCTACTAAGGGCCCTTAATACTTACCGAAACCGAACTTTCGGTCGGACACTATAGCATATATATATGTTACCTATTTGTCTGTAAAAAAAACGTAAAATATCAAAAAGCGGCTCAAGATATTTTGAATTTTCAAAAGCTTCATCAATGTTACAGAGAAGTTATTATTTCAATGTACAAACAAATTACTTTGCAATTACTGTTGAAACCGTGTGGAAACAGATTGCCATAGAAGAAAATAAATCAGCTTTGACATTTCATCTTACGGTGTGGCACTAATATACTGACGAGACGCAAATAAACGTATTATCTGTACATTATAATTTATATAGTTGAAATTCCATGCAATGCAATAGTCGGTGTGTAGGCAGATGTTATCAAAATAATAATAAAATGTCTATTATTCACAAAAACCCTTCAGAGCACTGAATACTTAATATTAGGTAGGTAACGCTAATGTTAGTGTGTAGCCGACTCCTTTAGGTTCGATTTTGACTCACTTTAAACGGATAGATTAATTTCAACCTTTGTATACTTCTACAATCAAGGATCGGTCACAGTACAATAAGTTCGTGAGTTTATCATACTAGCGTGTTTTTATTTTATTTTTACCTTTATTTATAATAATATATAATAATTCTTTTCATATTTAAATACTTTATCCAATTCACACTTGACTCGTAATCGAATTATTTTCAAGGCTTTAATTTTAAAATGACAGAGTAGCTTTTCATTGGAAAAATTGTGAAAATTCATAGTTTATATACGCCTCAGGCGCTATTCAACGAACGTGGTCTGGGTCACATCATTATAAAATAATATGAAATAAGTACCTAGGTATATAATTTAAATAATTTTCAAGGCTTTAATTTTAAAATGACAGAGTAGTTTTTCATTGGAAAAATTGTGAAAATTGATAGTTTATACGCCTCAGCCGCTATTCAACGAACGTGGTCTTGGTCACATCATTATAAAATAATATGAAATAAGTACCTAGGTATATAATTTATTTTATACTAGCTTTCCACCCGCACCTTCGCCCGCGCAGTCAAAGAAAAACCCGCATAGTTCCCGTTCCCGTGGGATTTCCGGGATAAAATCTATCCTATTTCCCGGGGTAAAAAGTAGCCTATGTCCTTTCTCGGGTATCAAAATATCTCTATACCAAATTTCATGCAAATTGGTTCAGTAGTTAAGGCGTGATTGAGTAACAGACAGACAGACAGAGTTACTTTCGCATTTATAATATTAAGTATGGATAAGTAATATTCTTTTTAGTAAATTGGGGCTCGATATTTGATGACGAACTTTGTAATGATTGCTTTATACTACATATATTTTAATCTAAAGAAAACCTTCGACGCTTCGTTTTCGTGGAGAGCACCACGCAAAAAAAAGTGCAAAAGAAACAACCATTAACTATTCAAATGTTTTAGAAATGCTTTCGAATTTGTTTCGAATCGTCATCCCTATATAAAATAAAAAATACCATCGTAATGTCGATACCAATTACCAAAACATAGACAGACTAATCTAATTCCTAAATTACCTGGGTAGGTTCTCCTATTATAATAATTGGTGCTACCGTCATATATTATAATGTCCTATAAAAAAACAGAGCACATACCTACATAATTTTTGTACACAATTATGGAAAATACCATGTATAATTAAATCTCTTTGTCGATTCCAATAAGTATGCCCAACGGCCGCGGCGTAATAGAAAATTACAGCATAGAATGTAATATAGCTAGATATATTATGTATTACAAAGCATAATTTTGAGACAAGGTCGTTGCTTATAACACGCAAGATCATGGCTAATTTCGTGGGAAATAATGTTGCACTTAAATATTAGTTTATTCTACAATAGCCTTCCGCATATTTTGTTGAAGGCTTGGGGAAGTCAAATTTTGTGTATAAAAACGGAAATTGTTTGACCTTTTACAGCATTAAATGCTTTATCATATCTTTAAATGTATGCTAATACAATTTAGTATTTTAAATTTCTTATTAACTACAACTAACTATAATTTTTAAGATTAAGAATATCATGAAACAACTAGCGGTCCGCCCCGGCTTCGCCCGTGGTAGGTACATGTTTATGTTTTTTTTTTTTCATAAGAACCATCCTCGTACTTCAAGAATTATATTAAAAAATTAATTATCGAAATCGGTCCACCTGTTCACGCGTGATGCCGTGACCGGACAAGGAAAACCGGTTTCATTTTTATATACATATTATATACCTAATAGATGCAAGGGCTTCAAGACAATATTAATGTTCCAAAAAAACGTTGATCATTCTAAAAGGAATCCAAAACAATCTTTATATCAATTTGTATCTTGATAAGCCGATATAAAAGAACTAAAAACAACAACAAACAGTACTGAACATTGTCCTTCTGGTCTTCATTTGGAAGCACGAACCTTTCTGCATACCAATGCAACATAATAATCAATCAAAATTGTGCAAGTACAACCTTCGATCGACATATTATCGACACACTACTCACTTTATTTGATCCACAACAATATTTATTTTAAGAAACATTATGAAATGATTTAAATAAAGCCACGTCATTATTTTTTACATTTCCATTATCCTTCCGACTAAAATTATGGATGGAGGATGGATGTATGTGTATGTATATTTGTTACTCTTTCACGCAAATACTACTGAACCGATTACAATGAAATTTAGCACACATATAGAGGGTAACTTGGATTAACACATACGATAGGTTTTATCCCGGGATTCCCACGGGAACGGGAACTATGCAGGTTTTTCTTTGAAAACGCGGGCGAAGCCGCGGGCAGAACTCTAGTTATTAATAACGCGATAAATCTAAACAAAAATGTTCTACAATATAAACTTGCTTATTGTACGTAGTAGGTAGGTACCTATTTAGCAATTTATGGTAACACCAAGAATGTTTTTGGATAAATTATAACGTATCTAAGTACTTACTTAGAAATATATTATATTCTATTTCATTACAGAGAGTGATTTTTTTTTCATCAGTAATAATTGAAAAGATAGATATAATATATCTATCTTATCACATATATATTATATATATTATATAGACTCATTTATGTTGCAAAAACATTTGTACACAACAATTATTATTTAATTTGCCACGTGAGTATGCTATTAATATGGAAATACATAATATTTTATGGACTCAATTATTATTTATTCATTCTATAACCAGAACAACTCACTGCAATGGTCTGTGGGTATAAGTATATATTATGTACAACTTTTATTACCATAAGACTAGAAGCATACCTAGATATAATATTATCAACACTACATAGTATAAAACAAAGTCGGTTTTTCTGTCCCTATGTATGCTTAAACCTTTAAAACTACGCAACGCTTTTGATGCAGTTTTTTTTAATAGATAGAGTGATTCAAGAGGAAGGTTTTAGTATATAATTTGTAGGGTTTTAGACAAGGCGGGCGAAGCCGCGAAAGCTAGTAATTTATAATACTAAGTAGGTAGGTACCTCCTCATCCACGTATTTTCTGTGACCACAGGAAGTATGTGACAACCTGTGACAAAGCGTTTATCCAGAGATACCCACAAATACCACTATACTTTTATTAAAATTGGGATTGGTTCTGAAATAAAAAGAAACATATCAATAAAATTGTGATCAAAATAAGACAGCTAATACGTAAGTAATGCACGTAATATCACTTCTTTTGATGTACTTACGCTAAATTGTAAGTGTTAATAAAAATATTCAAATCAGATTTACCTTCGTCAAAATAAACATGCGTACATGTTGTACAAATATTTTCGGACAATTAAAAATTACGACAACAACGTTCAATAGTCGTTCATCTTCGAATACAGACAGACATTTTAATCATATTTTCCTCGTATTGTTTTATATTTCAGTATTGAATTCCGATAAAAACAATGAACACGTCAAAGCAAGAGGCGCGAAGTGTAGTGTATAGGCCCATTAAGAAGAGCTGGAACGTCAACACATTTACACATTGCACATGTTAGGCCGGGAGATACTGACACAAAATTTCGGGTCATTTGTAACAGGATGGCGGTCTAGAGGGGTCTTAGTACGCAATGACAAAAAGAAAAATGATGGTCAGAACGCTGGTACCGGCGGACTAGTCGCGTGGGCGTTAGTCACACTCGTCGGATAAATAGCGAAAGTCCAACGATTTGTAACACAAAAATTTTAGAATTTACCGATAGCCCTTAAAAAAGATGTAGGCGGTAGTGTCATGCCATACTTTTACGATGTGACTTACAGTCCGCCATACCGACGTGAATGCGTTGATTTAAAAAAAACAATTCAACCATTTGTACCGGGCTAACTTTTGCACAGGTAACCATCGTCGTGCAGCCATTTACTAAAATCGCCATGCCATACTTTTCGGACGATTCCAAACCGCTTCCAAATTCCAATTCCGATTCCGATTCCAAACCGCACTACCGCCTACATCTTTTTTATGGGCTATCGGTAAATTCTAAAATTTTTGTGTTACAAATCGTTTGACTTTCGCTATTTATCCGACGAGTTCGACTAACGCCCACGCGACTAGTCCGCCGGTACCAGCGTTCTGACCATCATTTTTCTTTTAGTCATTGCGTAATAAGACCTCTGTAGAACCGCCATTCTGTTACAAATGACCCGCAATTTTGTGTCAGTATCTCCCGGCCTATGTATGTGTCATATTTTGCAATTATTTATAAATACAGGGTGATGTAATTGGTGTAGTACGAATATCTAAAAATCTATGAAGAATTTTGTGATACAGTAAATGGAAGAATTATAGACTATTTTACAGTATTTAATAAAATCATTTAATTTTTTGTTCATTTTCATTAGAAATGTCAATTTTTCTCACCAAGGTGGAAATTTGGATGATAAGGATCTTGTTATAAAAATATAAATTTTGACTAAAATCGGCATTTTTTTTTTCAAAAATCAAATTACTAATTAATAATCAGAGTTATCACATTATTAAAAAAAATAAGCCAAACTATACACAATTTTTACTTGATGCAATCCTCAAAGATCATGGACATAGTGTATTGCGCCTTCCACCATACCATCCAGAACTCAACCCAATAGAGTTACTATGGGGCATAATTAAAGGGAAAGTAGCATCACAAAATGTGAACTTTAACTTGAAAACTGTGGAAGAATTATTTAGAAAGGAAGCAAATGCTATTAGTCTGGATATGTTTAGTGACGTTTGGAGAAAGACGCGAGAACATGAGGAAAAATATTTTCAATTAGAACAAAAAGTAGATAATTACACTGACTCATTTATAATAACATTAAGAAATTCCGACGGCGAGTTCTTCGAGCGATGAAAGTTTCAGTGAAGTAGAAGATTACGATTATGATTAAATAGATTCTTCTTCTTCTCTATAGATACTGCTTTCTGAATTGGTGGTAAATGTTAAAACTGTTAAACTGTTATGACGATTCAAAAGTGCTTCTAGAAGAAGTCTAATTGTATAAATGTTTGAGTTTGAGTTTAAAACCAATAATGTGAAAATTATACAATAAACATGTAACACATATTTGTTAGCGCGTATTGGTAGGTATTACGTACTTACTACAAATATAATATTTCTTAGATATCTTTACTCGACCAAAGTCAGGACAAGACTGCTCCGCAACTGCAGAAGACGTCCGTTATTTAAATCATTATCAAAACAACCATCCGTGTGTTGGGAGTGAGCGCACGTGTTATTTGTATTGTTTTATGACCTGAAATTTAATTATTATTTGATAATTGAATGATTATTAATACTTTTATCCAATTGATTATTATTAGAATAAACTAAAACTTCATCAATTGATTTACTTTTAAATTATAATTTTACAGGTAAATTATGAGAGCTTTCATAATTATATTTGCATCTACAACGCACCCATTTTACAATTCAAGTCTAAAATGAAACTAGAGTCGCATTTATTTTTGAACATACTGTAAGTAAAATTGCATAAGTGTGAGTACTGTGAACATGCCAGCTTTCCTTAATTGAACGATACATTCCAGTGAATATTAGTGAAGTTGTGATTGATATCGATAACGAAAATGGTAATGTATTTAATTTAAAAACTTACCTACTGATTGAACATATCCACAAATTACTAAGTATTCCTTCAATGTTGTCTACATTGATTTTTACAGGCAAGTTACAGGTTATGTTTCACCATAATGATAAGAAAAATCGTGAAGTCGTTAATTTTTTGTAAAAATAATGAGTAGGTAATGTATTCGTTTTACTATTCCCGGCAAAAATTATCATTTAATTTAGAATACAGATTTATTTGTAATGTGTATTAATTCGTTACGTTTCGTTCTTCTTAATTAGGTATTAAATATTAATTAATGTTAAAAACAACTTTAAATCTAACCTGACAAAGTTTACTATGCTGTGGCGCTGTAGCCTGTAGCTGACAGCCAGTTCGAAATTCGAAATTTAAAATAACAATTTTTTTTAAAAACAACGTCACACACCTCGGAGCAAATAACTAGCCTGGAGAAGTAACAATTAATTGAACATTATAACACTAGTTTGGCCTTTTTAACTTATGGCAAAATGTCATGCGAAAAAAGAGGACCGATATATGTCAGCTCGACAGTTTGAAATGACATGTAGCCATTTCGTTTTGTTTTGGTCACCAGTCTGGTGACCAACGCATGGTGATTTTAATTATTGTTTTTGAAGTGAAAAACGTGTTTTCTAGTTTCTTATGTTATTTTCTGAAAAGATAATTTACTAAAGATTACATGGCTTGTGTTGTTCACGGCTGTAAAAGCCGTAGTACTGGGAAATCGGATGAAGATTGAAATTTGTCATTTCACAGGTTAGTGTTTTGATCAATTTTTTTGTTAATTGTTAACAAAAAAATTAAATAAGTTAATTTACGTTATTTTCTTAATCATCTATGTTTTATCTAACCGTAATCATTGAAATGAAATCATAATCAGCTTAGTTTTTAGAAAAAATGCAAAATATAACTTCCATAGTGTTGTGCAATTATCGATACTTGAGTAGGAACGAATTACGAAGTACTTCATTGATAATGACTGCTTTAGGTTAGGAGAAAAAAAAAGGTATTTAAGTATGGATTTTATTGTTATTTGCAGGTTTCTGGCTTGAGAAAAATTAAAAGATGTTTGGGTTAAAGCTATAGCACAGGGAAAATTGGAAGCCTTCAAAACATTCTCGGCCTTGTTCAAATCATTTCGAATCAGACGGGAAGAAAAGTAAAGTGCTTTGCAGAGATGCTGTGCCACAAGTTTAAGGTGGCATCTATTTTAAATAATAAATATTGTAATTTGGTAATTAAGTATCGAAATAAAATGTTGTAAAAAAAATAAATGTTTATTTGTTTTATTTGAAGCAATTTATTTTAAACTTTTACCAATTTTTTCCTGTGGGAATGAGTTATTTTCCCGCGGTAAATTGTAGCCTATATGTTATTCTGATGTTTAAACTATATAATTGTAAAGTTCCATAAAAACTCATTCAGTAGTTTTTACGTGAAAGAGTATCAAATGTCCATTCTTATATATTTTTGCCTTTATAATATTGGTAGGATACGATTATTGATTTGTAAAAAGATCAACCAGGTGGAAGTCAGATTCGCGCACGAAGGGTTCCGTATAATTCTATGAATGAATCTATGAAAACAGGAAAAAATACGTACCTTTTTACGAAACCATAAAAACAACCTAAACCGAAATACCTAATAATATTATTTTATAAATACCACTACCATACAATGCAAGGCAGTCAATACGCATCGTAAATGAATAATTCCAAATTAAACGAATCTTAAAATTTGGAATTACCTATTCATAATTCAAAATTAAACGAATCTTAAATTATCTTCAAGCAATTTTATAACTTAATTTTTTTATTTATCCTTTACGATGTCGATGACATTTTTCCGATTTTCCCTATCCGTCATACCGGGAGCCGGTATGGTCGACAGACAGCGAAATTTTGAGATAGACTTTTACATTAACTCGATTTTCTCCGTATCTAGTACGAATCAAGTTAATTCAAGTTATAAATCTTATTGTAAATTGAATAATCTTTATTCACTTTCAACCATTTCTATATAAATACTCAATTAAAGCTATCACAGAACTTTCAACAGAGGGTAGTGTGATATTTAGATAAGTTTCGGTTATAATTTGAATTAAAACAACATTTGGAAGTAATTAAAACATTTTATTTACAACTTATCACATTAGGTTTAAAATACAACACAAAATTCAAGTGCCACCATACAAATTTTTTACACAACACACGATCTTAATATCGTCACAAAAAACCGCCACTTAATGATGTCATCAAAAGTGGGTATCGTATTTCAACCTAATTTTAAATGACGCATGCCGATTTGGACACGATGTTTTGTTTATTAGAAACTTAAGCTTATAAACTATGTATTACGAAAGTATCGCAGCACTATATTATAAATATCTTGAGTAGGAGCTAAACAAAAATAACTCAAAAATTTGGGTCAAAAATTATATACATTTAAAAACATAGTTTTTGGAAAAAATATTGCAACTAACGGAACTTTTAGACATTTTCTAAGATTTAGATAGATTAAAGCATCAAAACAAATCAACAGAACAGTACAGTTCTAAGAAATATTTCAAGATATAAGTTGTTAAAAGTAGCAAAAAATTGTTCATTTTGGTACCTGGAGGCTATAAAAGTATGGATACGACTTTTCGTAAAACATAATATTTTCAAGGTATGACTCTTATTAGATGTGTTTGTTTTTTACTATCATACATTCAAAACATCTATTCTGGTCATATTTCGGTAATGTAGCAGTCAGCAATAAATTAAAATTTTAATGCATACAAAAATATTCCTGAGGCATATCCATACTTAGGTAGCATCCTAAAAATACGCAATCTGTCGACGTACCGGCTCCCGGTATGATACTACGTAGTATCATATTTAACTACGTATTTTCATGTTTTTGAAACAAATATAATGCTACCCTATGAAATATATCAAAACTAAGTAGTTTTACGTTTTAGATCTAATATCAACTTACCTTTTTATCCATTTCTGGCTGAAATATAACGACAATAAAATCGTCATCACGCGTTCGACCTTGCACATGCTGATAGTTACAGACCGAATTTTAGTGAAAATTAACAGAACTATTATATAATTAGTATATATAATCAATATTTAATAACCCATCCATCGTTGCTTTTAATATTCAGCGAATCACTTTAAGATTAGAACAAGTTTTCACCAAAACAAAAATACGTAGTCACCACGTGCGATGACGGAGTTTTGAATGACGCGTGTTTAAATTTTTTTCACTAGCGCTGCTCGTGTTTTGGCGTCACTAGCCGGCCTGTTTCTTCTATAAGCATTTGTAATGTGTCAGAAAGGATAGGGTGATATACAATGAGGTTGTTTATACTAAAAAACAAAACACTCGAACCCACACCGGCCCCCGGTATATCGACATACACGGCGCAAATTTGTTTACACCGGGAGCCGGTATTTCGACATGCAAGAGGGTATCGATATTTTAGTATTCGATAAAGTGGCAAGCACTACCTTTTTAGAACAATACATGTGGATTTGAATGCCAAGCCGATAACAGTGTGTTGTCTCTTTCTATCGCATTAATTAGGGTATTGAATAAAAGAGAGCCACTATATAAGAAACGTTCAATTAATTGTTACTTCTCCAGGCTTGTTAATTGCTCCGAGTCACACACACGCAAGCAAACTGCATTAAACCAGAACTTGTTTTGAGTAAACTTATTAGAAATACGAACATAATGTGATAGGTATACAGTTCAATGTTGATTGTTGACCCTTGTACCACTATTATACAATTATAGCGTGTAAGAATACTTGAAATTACATTCAATAAGAATTCATTATTCATGCTATGAGATAATAATGATAATGCATATTATGGTCTGACTAAAATCTGTTTTATTTAATTACGTTACTGAAAATCTAATTTCTTAAAGGCCGAACTGTGAATAAACACGTAAACAAGCAAAGTATAAATATATTATGTATTAAGGTATAACAGAAAATGAAAGCTTTTCTTTTCTTACCTATTTCAGTTCTATATTGATTTCAGGTGTAAGGTGACGTACCTACCTACAATCTACATACCTATAACTAGGTACTAACTTACTAAGTGCCCATTGTCATTTTTATAAAAGGTCTTCAGGCGCGTTGAGAGTAAAATTTCACGTCATGGCAATACCGTCACATCATGGAGTAAGGCGACGATTTTGGTATCTTTTTATCTTGCCAAAGAAGTTTCACTTCTGACACGTGTGCACGCCCTTTTTCTTAATTTTCTGTTTATTTTTTATTCCATTAGAATGTGAATTTTTGAAGTAGGTAATAGACATGAATATATGCGATTGTCTCGAATTTCCGTAACTACTGTTTTCATAAAGATTTCAGTTATACAGGGTGTCCCGTAAGTAGTGGACCAACGGGTTATGGGGAGTAGAGGGACTTATTATCTAACAAAAATACTAAAATTTATTGTCCTAAACCATAAAGTTTTTGATTTATGCTTTATTTTCAAAATTTGATAAAAATATCATCCACGTAAGCTTAATATGAACTTTTACCATTTCTGTTTTTATTTTATTCTTATTTTTTTGTTCAAGGTTGTTAAGAATACATAAGTCTTCCTAATTAAAATGATACTCATGCATAATTAACAACAACAACAAAATTAGACCAAAAAATAGGTAAAATTTTACGTTTTAAAAATTTACGGACTGAAGTTTGAACAAAGCTGGTGTAAAAAAAATGTATGGTGACCCTGTGAAACTTTATTTTAAAAACTTCTACATCTCATACAAATTACAAAAAGGTATAATTGTGTGGTATAAAGTATTTAAAAAAATGTTAAATTGGCGTACAACATTCAAATTAGAAATTATCAGGTAGTCAACTCATTAAGTTATTCCGAGAATTATTGCCTTTATGGGCACGCGCTGGAATTCTTTTGTATTGTTTCTGGCCAATCATAAACGATACTTGAACCCACTATTATTTTCTTTGACTTTCAACTATTTCAGTGACTTGCTTATAGCTCGGAACTACACGCGTGTTTAGCTTGAATCCGTCATTACGATATTATTCTTTGTTGAAGTGCGCTTGAATTGGACACTGATTTTGCTTGTGATTTGGATGTTGTTCGACTTTGGTTTTTTGAAGGAAATTGCCTAATACATACACTCCACGTGAATATGCAGAAAAATGTTTTTTATTTATGGACTCAGTGATGGAAATGCTCGACAAGCAGCACGTGTTTATCGTGAGCGTTATCCCAATCGGGATTGCTATCCTGATCACCGATTTTTTCTCAGAGTAAATAACGCATACCATGAAGGTCGTATTCCTGGAATTGGAAATCGAATAGGAAGACCTAGATCAGTCGATGATCGTCTAATATTGACAGAAGTAGAAGAAGATCCTTCAACTAGTACTCGCCGTATTGCTAGACGCACTGGTGTACCAAGAAGTACAGTGCATCGCATATTGAAGAGAAGTGATTTGCACCCGTATCATGTACGAGTGAGCAAGCATTAATACCAGGTGATTATCAACGACGAATTAATTTTTGTCGAGAGATGCTTGATGCTTGGATCAAAATTTTTTTAACTCAATAATTTTTTTAACATTTCTGCATATTCACGTGGAGTGTATGTATTAGGCAATTTCCTTCAAAAAACCAAAGTCGAACAACATCCAAATCACAAGCAAAATCAGTGTCCAATTCAAGCGCACTTCAACAAAGAATAATATCGTAATGACGGATTCAAGCTAAACACGCGTGTAGTTCCGAGCTATAAGCAAGTCACTGAAATAGTTGAAAGTCAAAGAAAATAATAGTGGGTTCAAGTATCGTTTATGATTGGCCAGAAACAATACAAAAGAATTCCAGCGCGCGCCCATAAAGGCAATAATTCTCGGAATAACTTAATGAGTTGACTACTGATAATTTCTAATTTGAATGTTGTACGCCAATTTAACATTTTTTTAAATACTTTATACCACACAATTATACCTTTTTGTAATTTGTATGAGATGTAGAAGTTTTTAAAATAAAGTTTCACAGGGTCACCATACATTTTTTTTACACCAGTATGTTCAAACTTCAGTCCGTAAATTTTTAAAACGTAAAATTTTACCTATTTTTTGGTCTAATTTTGTTGTTGTTGTTAATTATGCATGAGTATCATTTTAATTAGGAAGACTTATGTATTACTAACAACCTTGAACAAAAAAATAAGAATAAAATAAAAACAGAAATGGTAAAAGTTCATATTAAGCTTACGTGGATGATATTTTTATCAAATTTTGAAAATAAAGCATAAATCAAAAACTTTATGGTTTAGGACAATAAATTTTAGTATTTTTGTTAGATAATAAGTCCCTCTACTCCCCATAACCCGTTGGTCCACTACTTACGGGACACCCTGTATAATATTGAAGGACCATTTAGAACATAGGGCTGTCAAATTTCGATTCGATAATAACTTGAATAAGTCTTAACTTTTTATACGGCGCTTTCAGCGAGAGGAGAAGAAGGATTCGTAATAGAACATAGTTCCCATTACTTTTTTACTACTATTGCCTATTATTCGTACGAATCCAAGAGAACTTTAATTAAACGACGACAGGATGTCAAAACAAAAGCATTTTAGGTACTATGGACCAAGGTTAGAAACGGCAGTTTCTTATCTAGGTACTCATATAAGGAAAACGGATTTATGATTTATTTTATATGGTACAGTTTGAATATAAACAGACCTCATTAACTTCGAGATTCTTTTAAAATTTAAATGATAATATAAAAAAACTTAAACATTTATCTTATTACTAGCTGCTCCGCGCGGTTTCACCTCCGTGGCTCCACTCCTGGTCATAGCGTGATAATATAGCCTTCCTCGAAAAATGAGCTATCTAACACCGAAAGAATTTTTCAAATTGGACCTGTAGTTCCCGTGATTAGCGCGTTCAAACAAACAAACAAACAAACTCTTCAGCTTTATAATATTAAGTATAGATGTTTGAGTTCAAAATGAGTCTTTATAGTTTATATGTATTAAAAAAACCACTAGAATATTTTCATAGCTAAATTATACAAAAATCTGATATACATATTAAGTATGCATGTTAATATTCTTTTAATTTTTTTGCTTTGTTTAACTACTTCTTGTTTGTGTGAAGAATCACACATTAATAAAATCAGAAATCTCATATAAACAACAACGAAACCTTATTCAGTTTTATGCGGATTATAAGTTTTTGTATTTATTATTGGTCCATGTTAATAGTTATATAGTACCTTGAGCATGTAATATATTATACGCATCTAATTTTATAAAATGTAGGCAATATAATGGGTTCATCTCTAAAAAGCCAAAAAGACATAATAATTCATCCTCCCTCACAACTCATTTGACATGGTGTGAATTTCATCCACCACAAGGAAAATATTTATGGAATAATAAAAATACATATTAATACGTATCATACAAACCATTAAAAATCTAAAATAAACCTTAAATTAAATTAAAAAAAAATAAAATTCAAACCTTACTTTTTTAATTAATTTGGATTCAGGTACAGGTAAATTAGCTTGGAGAAATTTTTGCGTTTGTAGTAGTGTATGGTCAGCAAATAAAATAAAACAACATTTTATTTTTAGTTTTTATTTTATATATAATATGTCGTGGCCATATCGTAGATTTGCTCATTTCATGATATGATTGATCATTTCACGAAATGGTCGCATTTCAGGAAATGGCCAACATAGTTTGATCAGATCGTTAAATCGTCAACGTTTCACGATTTGATCATCCACATTTGGCCAGATCGTATAAAATATAGAGAGTCCATAAAATATTAAAAAAATTCAGAATATTCTAAGAACTTGTTTAGTGTCATTTAAGTTAGTGCCGCGGCAGCGGCCGGCGAATGCCAGAAGCGAATGGTTTTTGCAATAGAAAACAGTTAGGTTAGGTTAGGTTAGACTTTGATAAACAACGCACGAGCCGAGCGAGCAAAGCGAGCGTGCCGCGGTAGCGGCCGGCGAGTGCCAGAAGCGGATCGCTTTTTAAAAAACAAACAATCATAATAATATAGTAGGATATATAAATATATATCCTAAAAGAAAAAATGCGTCTTAAATCCTTTTATTTAAGACGCATTTTTTCTTCAATACATATAAGATATCCACATTTTCCATAGTACTCGAACCTCTTCGTCGTAAATTCTTTGCTATGACTTTCTTCATATTGTTATTAAACGAATTATGAAGTTTTTAACTGCGAATAATTAAATTTTCGCCAGCGGCCGCCATATTATCAGTTATCACATAAACACAGAGCTTGCAGCGCCTCTACCAATAATTAATGTAACTATTTTACGATATGATCAAATAATTTTGATCATTTCATGAAAAAACCGCGCGTTTAGTTGGCCATATCGAGAAACGATTTCTTATCATTGATCTGCCTAAACCACATCATGATGTGGCCAATAGACATTCGATCATTTCATGCAATGCGATCATTTCACGAAATGATCGATCATATCATGAAATGAGCAAATCTACGATATGGCCACGACATATATAAGGGATTAAATTAAATTAAATTTAATTTAATTAAACTATATGTGTGTTCTCCTCTGAAAAAGATGAGACTTTATTTTAATATTTGCACATTTAACATACGTATAACTTTTACATTAACAATGTTACTAAAATGAAAAATTTACTAACCTGAAAAAGAAACGACATGTAAAGTTTAATTCTTTAGTTTGAGAAGTCAAAGGCTTGCCTCGACCATGTTTTAACACTGGAGCCATTTTGAATTAATAATATAAAGTTACAACACTTACACACAAATTAAACACTTCAACAAATATTATAACAATAATAACAAATAATAACAACAATCAACAAATACAAAATTTAACAATTAAACTACGTAATAATTATATTTTTTGAATTAAATGTGTGCTTTATGTTCTAACGGTACCAAACGACTGCACGTGGCACCTGCGGACAGCGTAAACTGGTTTATTCTGGTTTTGTGCGTGTTTCCACTTTCCACTATCAAGTGACGATTTATTTATTTGTTTTGTTTCGTAATTATTATGGTCAAATATTAATTATGAAACAAATTATTATGGACACGATATTTTATTGTTTCACGGTAGTCGCCTTGTCGTTTGCTCAAGGACGTGAAATTGAATGATATATTTTTTTTTTATAAAGTCAAAACCATTTTCTTTCAAATAAAAACTTGTTTTTATTGAAAACAAAAGTGTTGCTAGGAATAAGTATAAAATTAAATAGTAATGTTAGGATATCGAAACATTTTTGTATAGGCCAGAACGATATAGTGGAAACGCGCTCTAAGATCTGAGTAATATACACACCACTACATATGCAAAAATTTCTCCAAGCTAATTTACCTGTAACAGTGGTTCAAAATTGAAATCATGACAGCCACCTGTCACAGTTCACTAAAAAGTTAAAACCATTTAAGGCCTCGTTAAATAAATGTAAAATAATAAATATCATTGTCACTGAATTATCCATTTAAGGTGTAAAATAGCTGCATTAACCCTGACATTATTTGAGCTGGCAATCCTTGATCTCCTTGATATACTTTAGTGCTGCTAAGCTTGGACTAAAATTCAATTATTATGGACAATTTGCATTCATGTACCGTAGTACATGAGTTCGGTAAAGGATGCGGTTAACTTTAATGTTATTGATATTTGAACATAACTCTGATTGTTATAGATAATATGTAGTAGATAATAAAATGATTTACAAACTGGAATTTGTGAGGATGCTGCCAACATGAAAAAAAACTCTTAGGTAATCAGCTGTTTACTGAAATTTAATAGCTGAACCACTTATAATATTATAAACTAGATTTCCGCCCGCGGCTTCGCCCGCGTTTGCAAAGGAAAACCCGCATAGTTCCCGTTCCCGTGGGATTTCCTGGATAAAAACTATCCTATGTGTTAATCCAAGTTACCCTCTATATGTGTGCTAAATTTCATTGTAATCGGTTCAGTAGTTTTTACGTGAAAGAGTAACAAACATCCATACATCCATACATCCATACAAACTTTCGCCTTTATAATATATATTAGATATTAGATTCTAATACTACTAGTAGATATAGTATTATATTACCTGTGATAATACTATGCGGCAGAACTATTTTGATGATTTGATGCATTTAAACACCTACTTTAATGTGGGTTGACCTCTTCCAACGAAAGATCGTGTAATTTAACTGTAGCAAACAAAATGTGTCCTAAGCTTCTGTTAGTTAAAACTCAACAGTCATTACTCAGTGGCTTTGTTATGTGCACATTGCATTGTAAAAATTCATAATCGGACATAACACATAAAAAAATAAAAATGTTTACCTTAGTAGTTATAAACGTGATGTGTTTTGTGCGGTTTTTCTTTTTGCGGTCGGCGGAAATTTTAAAAACAACAATCCTAGAATATATAAAAAATAAAAACAAGATAATAATTAACTTTATATAAATTTATTATTTAATACCATAATAATTGTACCTACTTTCACATTGTACCTACTGTTTATTTAAATAATATACCGACTTTAAACTAGAATTTTATCGTTAATCCTTAATTATATTAAGATAAACATAATAGAACGTCTTAATTAAAGTTACACAGATAACATATCCGTTGGCCAATTGATTATAAAATATGTTAAAAATATGATTATGAAATTTTTATCATTACTGAAATCAAAATAATGAAATGTTAACTGCAATTTCGACCATTGCATCGAGTTGTAGAAGGTAAGCGACAATAATAAGGTTGCGTGTTCTTGAAGTAATACGATCTTGTGTAGTAAGTATTAAAATAACGAATGTGGAATTTGTATTTTTAATAAGTAAAAAAACGTCTTTGAATTACAATACAATATATAATTTCGTATTTAAGTATACAGTATGCAAAACATGTTAAAAGGTCTATTTGTTCCATAAACATGGTAATATATTATGTGATCACACTAACTTGCTGATCTTATGAACAGATAGTGGAATCGTAGGGTAAACTTGCTTAATTCGTACCTGCGCCTAAATCGTACCTCGTCTACCTATATCTCGGCTTGGGTAATAGTTACCAGCGCCTCTGATGGCATAAAATATCAATAATAGTCGGCCATATCAAGGCCATATTGCCATGTGACAAATAAACACCTGTTACGTTGCTCCCGACTAAAATATTGAACAGGTAAGTTTTTTCTTACTTTTTGAGTAATTTTTTCGCATACTTCACAAGAACTGTCTTCCAAGTATACCGTTCATAAGTTGTTTAACTGTTTATTATATATTTATGCGTATATTTGGGAATATATTTCACATAGTAAAGCCGGTTTGATCGTTGACAGTTTTTTTTGCGGCAAATTTGAAATTCATTTGATACTTGTGCCTATTTCGTACTCGCAGCAACTTCTTAAAACGTACCGGTACGGACGAACGAAAACACCTCAAAAATGAAACAAAAAAAAAAGAAACAAGAACAAGATGAAAATGACAGTTGGTATCGCAAAATGTGTCAAGAAGACGTAAAAGAAGACATGATGCAGTAATTGTGAAGTATGGGTACATGAGCTATGTGCATTGTGAAGTATGGGTACATGAGCTATGTGCATTGTGAAGTATGGGTACATGAGCTATGTGCACAACTAAAAAAACAAAATGTTATTACTGCGACGACTGTCAGGATTTGGCAAAGACCATCCGCTGTATTAATAAGAATTAATCTAGGTACATTAAGATTAAGAAAAAGAGGAGAAGATTATGATTTTTAAGACTGTAAACCAATTATAGGATCTGAAAGTACGATTTAAGAATATACTAGTACGATAAGGCGAAATGAGACCCAAAACAGACGTTTCGAGCGCACGGAGAATTAATTTTTTTCTTCAAAAACTTTGAATTAGATTTTTTTTATTTATCGATTTATTTAATTGAAGAGTTTGTTTAGTGACGTTTGGGAACCGAAACACGATTGACAAAATTTGCCTCGATAGAAAAACGTTGTGAAGTTGCCCAAAAATTAAACGGTGAATCAATTTCATTTGGACAATAGTAAAGTAATATCAATGAAACTTTATCCACATCCATTTCCATTCAATTCTTGAGGGACGTACGGGATTAGATTTTTCAATTAATACATCAGTAATTTTAAAAAAATATATTTATAAACTATGATCAAAAAATTGCGCGCAGGCCGGTCGCTTCCGCCGTTCCGCCTCCTGTTAGTCGACGCCAACGCGTCTTAGAGAGCAGTCCTGTACAACTTTTTCGCGCGGTGCCGTTGTCTACTCGCATACGTGATTTAGTGTTAGTGTTACTAAAGTTTTTCATAAACATGGTGAATTTTGGTGGCCAAAACATTGATGGTGAGAACATTAGGAATAAAATGTTGCGAAGGCAGATGAAGAAACTACAGTTATTGAATCTAAATAGGTAAGTTTAATGTTTATCATGCTTATTTATATTTATTATGTCTTTAGGTCGCTACAAGTCTAAAGATTTCAACTTCAAATATTTTGATTACTAGGTATATGTTTACAAGTCTAAATTGAGAAACGCATAAATGAAAATCTGATAGTTATTTTTATTTGTAATAAGTAATATTATTTTAGTCATATTTTGAGATTTCATTACCTATTTATGATTTTTGTATTAGTACATATATGTTTACAAAGTCTGAATTTAGCAACGCACAAATCAAGATTTTATAATTTTATGCACTCTGTCTTTATTTTTATTTATAATTTTATTATTGGTATAAATAGGTATATGTGGTATAAATAGGTATATGGTATATGTTTTAGTTGTTTTTTGAGATTTCATTTTCCAATAAATATACTACTGATTTGTGTATGTATGTTTATTTCTAATAGCGAAGCGCGACCACGAAAAATCCCATGTGCAGCTTGCAAGCCAGGACGCAATAAAGACACGTTGGTCTTTTAGACCAACCATGATTACCAAAAAGTGATATGGATCTTCAGACAGTTTCACATAGTACTTTTTTTGTGTAAGTTTATTCTTATGTCATTTATTTATAAGTCATAAGATTGAAGATAGTGGAATATTTCAGACTAGTGTAAGTTATCACTGACGGGTAGGTAATTACCAGTGAGATCAGAAACAATTTTTATTTCAACCCTATTGCGTGTAACTTTTTTGTTTTTTTTTTATTGTATTATAACTATTGTCTGAGGTCTTTCACTGCACCGGTAATTGTAATTTTTTTACTTATTAGATATCATGCTATTTTAGGCTTATTGCTGATCTACTAACAATTCTATACACATGTGAGCAATCCCAAGACAAGGATTAGATCTAGACAGGATTAGATAAAGGATATTTATATATACATATATCAATTCGAATGAATGTATGTATGAGTAATTTTTTTATTTGTTTTTATGAATACTATTTGCATATTATGCATAAGCATAATTACTTATAAATTTTATATAAAAAATATTTGAAAAATTTGTAGTTATGTAACTATGAAGTATGTAGGTAACTAAGCCGACAAACGACTTTTTTACGAGCTAGGACAATAGAGCGATAAACGAACAGACACAGCTGCGAAATTTTTTACTAATTTTTATAAAAGCACTTGTTATAATAATTGCGGTCAACCGTAAAATTTTGCAAACAAAAGAACGATTTTCTCAGAAAGTTTGCTATGTATGACGCCGACAATCGAGTTTATTACGGGCTAGGATAATAAAGCGACAAAGGAACGTACACAGCTGTGCAATTTTTTCTAGTTTTGATGACAGTATCTTTATAATAATCGTGGTATTATAAGAGGTATTATCAATTAATTTTTCTCCTATTATAACTTATTATGGTTGTTTCAGCACCTCAATGTACAAGGATAGCTCAAAGTAACGGGCAAGAGACATATTTATTTACGGAACAAGGAGAAGAAGTCGTATCAAGAAGATAAACATTGGAACAATAAAATGGTAACAAAACCAGCATTCGAAAATATCTGATGTTAAGTATATCAAAATGTCGGATATATTTATTCAAAAATAATCAAAATTGTAAATAATATTTTTTTGTCTATTATTGTTTTTTTTTTTTTTTTTCAATAAATATGATATAAAAACAAAAACCCGTTTTTTTTTAATCTTTTAAAACCGATAATAATGTAAAAAAAAAACAAACGTAAATAGCATTATTCTTTTATGTATTTTTATTATCATATTGTACGTAAAGTCCCCATGTCGAAAAACTATAAAATTTGTTTACAAAGATTTGAAAATAAGCTAGTAACGTAGGTAGCGACAATTCTAACAATAACAAATATGTAATTACATCATAAAATAATTTAGTCACAAGCTCACTTTTTGTAATCAGATTTGTACCAATTAAAAATCGACCTTCGTGCAAAGGAACAAAGGTCGATTTTTCTAGTTCGATGGACCCGGCAACGAAAAGACGTTGCCGGATCGCTTTACTCAGCTTTAACCGCGCGAATATAAGAATATAAGTAAAGTTCATTGAACCTCCGTTAGTTCCGTATGTTTCCGTCATCTATTCAGTTGTGTGGCGTGGCGAGGGGATTTTTGTGAAGCGTCCCGCGCGCTCTTATGCTCCACCCAGGGGGCGTAACCCAAAAGGTGCACAAGCATGATTGTATTTCGCCTGTACTTTTTTTAAGTTTTTGAAAATTGTTTATTTCTCAGAAGTTTATAAGATTTATGTCATTTTTTGTTGAAATACTAATAGAACATTAGTGAAATTATAATTACTTAATATAAATAACTGTGTATCATTGTTCATTTCCAAAATTTTTGAGGTTCTCCTTAAGTGGTATGAATTAGGCAAGTTTACCCTACCTATATATATATACATACTATACTACCATACTTTAATACCCATAAGCACCTTATTTAAAAATGTCGCATGCTTTACAGAAAAATTTTAATTGCGTACCTAATCCACCCTAATCTGAATATTTTTTTATAACCACACAGCATACTTTTCAGATTTATTTAACGTTCTACATAATAGAAGCGCCTTTAAAATAAATCATGCAAATGTTGATTTTCCACAGTTTTGATATAAGAAGTCTTAGAATAAGTATTACAAAAGTTTGTATAATACATTGAGTTACTATGTACTAGTAATAATACCACAATGGTATAATACTACAATGTTAGTTGCATACACGTTGTTATTATTAATATTAATATGTTTTCGGTATAATATTATAGTAGGTACCTACTACTTATATTATACATACCGAATTATATAGTCAGTACTTATATGACGTCATACATACTCTTACCACAGTATTACCATATTTCCTACAGTATGGCGACGAATGTACTTGTGCAGAGAAACGGAGGGGAACTGGCGGGGGGTCGGGCGACGCGGGCCGCTTAATGCAATCACGCTGAGTTTGCATTAACTATCGCGAAAGGACGTCGCAGTCGTATTTTTTGTGTAATAATTTTATTATACATAGGTACTTACATATTCTAATAAGGCGCGCAAAAACTGTTCCGTTTACGGATGTAAATCTACATTGAAATCCCAGAAGGAAACAATATTTCAGAAAGATTGTATTAATTGTATCTGTTCAATTAAAATCAAAGCTATGTATATGTTGTCCTCATTATTTTCTAATCAGATTGTACATCCCAATGCGAATGCATTACTTAGTTAAATGGTATAATATACAAATAAGAACATCCAAAAATAAAGTGTCCACGTAAATAATATTTAGCAGTGCAATATCTGTAATTATATATTTATGAACAAATAATTACATCAGATTTAATAATCGCAATTATTTTGAATGTACATATGAATAAATGATTTCATCATAATATTAATAATCACAATTGTTTTATTTCCCATTTGTTGCAACCCTAGCGTATTTTCGTGTGGCAGCGTAAGTACCTACGCTGGCGGCGGCATCGCGCGACATCAAAGGCGTTTCCTTACTGTAGGAAATAATATTGTAATACTGTGCTCTTACATAGTACTTGATCAATTTTTATTTCTTCGGACATTGAACTTATATAAATTATAAAACATTGTTATCACTGTTACATATCTTATTGATGTGAATAGCTTGCATTTTTATGTTCAAAAAGTTCGGGAAAATAAGTATCTTCCGCTATTAAATTCGAAAATTGATTAAGGCCGCCTGTCCATCTGCAAGAAAACTTCCGTGAGAAATGTCCGACAGTCTGTCTGACAGCAGCTTGCAAGACGTCTAATTCCGCGTTTCCACCTGCAAGTAGACTTGCAAGCTGCTGTCAGACAGACTGTCGGACATTTCTCGCGGAAGTTTTCTTGCAGATGGAAACGCGGCCTTATACTAAGTTTGGACACAGGAGTAAAAGAAAGTCACTTCCATACTTATTTTATAATTTTATATTCCTAAAATATTCAGCTTTAATTATTTATCACATTAAAATATAATAATTTTATTTGATAATAAATTAATTTTTAAAATACTACTCGTAAGGAACCGTGTAGAACACGGTTAATTTTTATTATTATGTTGTCAGTGTCGTGGTCTAATTAAAATTACGTATTCTGTGGTTAGTGTCAGTGTCAGAGTAAAAGTAAAAAAATTGAAATCTTTCACACAATTTCTGATAGATTTGGTAACATTCATTACAATTTACATTGTAAAACTTGTTATCAAATGGCTGCTTTGATAATTTAATTAGTATTACGTTATTTCAATCTTTGATATACGTAACTAAATAGTCGTTGTTCTCCCTCAGTGCGGCACGTATCGCATTCGTTCTTGTGAGATTTTCATTTGAAAACAAGAAAATAAAAATAATAAACCGGTCTTTCTAGTGTTGTTTCTTGTGATTTTAAGGAAAATTTATACCATTTAAAGTGATTGCTACATTAAAATGACTTTAGGTAAGCATTAAATTTCTATTTCATGGGAAATTTATATTTAAAAGATTGTTATTTTGTATCTATTCGGAAAATACGTAGACTAGGTACCTATCAGTTTTTTCCTGTTGCAGAGTTATTTAAAAGTAATATTGTTATTAAAGTGAAAGCAGATAATAAAATTTTAAATTAAGCAAAAAAGTATTCGTTTTTGTAATGTTATATATTTTTCATTGACTGTAAATGTATACTACTATTCGACGAAGAGTAATAAAATGTAGGGAATTAACGTAGAATACTCAAATCTTTCTCGCTTTTCCATACATTACGAGCAAATTTCAGTTCCATTTTATATTAGAAAATTATTATACCCCGAAAACACATGAAGTCAGATTGAGAATAATTTATTATCAATCCAATTAGACTTTTTTTCTACTCCTATTTAAAACTTTATATGGATATATGTAATATCTTAAAAATATTTTATCCTGTAAAAAGACACTCAAATGAATTATAATGATTATCACAATAGATATTATATAATATTGTAATAATTACAAATAATTATATTACCTATGTAAGTACATTGGAACTTTGTTTATCTGTTGATTAAAATGGCTATTGTCAGCTTTTACTAAACTTGCAATACAATCCATGAAAAATGATAATAATGAAAAAAACACTTAAAATTACAATATCTTCACATATGGAGTACAATTCCATTTCAAAATTACAAATCGTTAAATATTGATAGGATATTTAATAAAAAAAAATGTGTAGGTATATAATATGCAGTTACAATTACAAAAATAACTGAAATACCTATGTTTCAATCAACTATTATCATATTATGCTCTTTCATTTCTTCTACTTATCAAAGTGTTATTAAGTTAACCTTTAAACATACTTTCACAATCATATTATTGTGTAAACATAATATCATAATTTATAAATATTATTTTACAATAAAAAAAAGTGTGCTGAGCACACGTATCAGAAGTGAAACTTCTTTGGCAAGATTCAAAGATACCAAAATCGTTGCCTTACTCTATGATGGTATTGCCATGACGTGACCTTGAAATTTTACTCCCAACGCGCCTAAAGAAGTTTCACTTCAAAAACAATTCTTTACAATTTACCTACATTATAATTTATAATATGCGAATGAGTATTTCTCAGTAGTTTTCCTTTATGCCAACAATTGAATGAATGGTGTTGACAAAATGACATAATAGCAAATATAAATTACAATGTTGCTTCTTACTTATAGAAAATAATCCTTATAAGAGTTGATAATACAGATTATGTTGTTATTTGTGAGGATGGATGTATGTGTAATGTGTATGTATTTTTGTTACTCTTTCATGCTAATACTACTGAACCGATTACAATGAAATCTAGCACACATATAGAGGATAAATTGGATTAACACATAGGAT
Organism: Colias behrii; assembly: GCA_029959065.1. NCBI lineage: Eukaryota > Metazoa > Arthropoda > Insecta > Lepidoptera > Pieridae > Colias > Colias behrii. Next base: position 9,142,036 of record JARWMC010000019.1, on the reverse strand, counting down.
AGGTTTTGTCCCGGAAATCCAACGAGAATGGGATCTATGCGGGTTTTTCGTTGAAAACGCGGGCGAAGCCGCGGGCAGAAAGCTAGTAAGTTATCAGGAAGAGCTACAGAGCTAAGCGCTTAGCAATAAGAAAATTATAATATGTAATAATAAATATTGAATTTAACCCTGTAAAGTAACTATTACATAACTCATTGTTACTGTATTATGAAGAAATAATAGATCAAAAAAAACAAGTAATACCTTTTCTTGATGATTATGAAACAGAATACTTATGTTAAAAATATTCAAGTTTTATGTTTACAAAAGTGGTAGAATTAATGGATATCCCAAAATAATGATGATTAATGACAACTCAATGTATAAAAAGTAACTTATTATAACTTATTTACCTTGATAAATTAAAATTATTTGTATATGAACATATGTCCTTACTTATAACTCTAGTCTATTCTTAGTCTCAAGTCACAATATACTTAATAAAGATGTATTATTTGAGCATGTTATTTTAAATAAATTGCAGTTATACTTCATGTGAATAAATGACACTGAATATACCGGAAGGAAGTTGGCGTGGAAAGTTTTTTTTTTTTAATTATTAATATCTCAAAAAATTGCTCCTTAAATGCTCCATCAGAATCTGTAATTGCTCCACTTCTATAATTATTAGTTTATTTATAATAAATTTTTAAAAAAATCCAAATACTGAAAACTTGATTTCCCTATAGAATGAAAAATATTCACTTTTCATAAAAAAATTTTTTACAAAAAAATTGCTCCCGATTTGCTCTATCAATTACAAAAAAAAAATTATTTAATTTTGATAATTTTTACAATAATTAACTGAAAAACTATGTTTGCATAGTTAACTACCTACTGCGCTGTGACGTCATCAATTGTCGTTGCGATGCATAAGGGCCATATTTACATGTATCAGCACTGCAGCGATATCTATAGACCTTAATGTTTATGTTTTCTTATTTATATTATTTACTAGATTTCCGCCCGCAGCTTCGCCCGCGTTTTCAAAGGAAAACCCGCATAGTTCCCGCTAACGCAAACGATAGCAACTTGACACCGAAACATGAAACAAGCGACTGAAACACAAATTAATTAAAAATTACTTGAAGTTTTAATAATACGAATAAACGTAGGTAATATGCGAGTTTAGGGATGGGTAGGGAAATGTTTATAAACATACCTATAATAAGAATGATTTTAAATACATAATAATATCTGTTCCTTTCAACATTTGCTAGATGAAACTAAATAATTAAAATATGTCGCATGGATATAGAGTATAAATAGCAACATAAGGTAAATTTTAAATAATAATATTATTCCCAGCATTAAATGATAAAACTTATTAATGTCATTCCATGGTACTTTTATATTAAATTGTAATATGATTGTGTTTTATTTAATTATTTATTTTTATAGAATATTAAATAAACAACGGAACCGTATTTTTAAAAGGCTAATAATATCTATGCGACATTATATTTTAATTATTTAGTTTCATCTAGCAAATGTTGAAAGGAACAGATATTATTATGTATGTATTTAAAATCATTCTTATTATAGGTATGTTTATAAACATTTCCCTACCCATCCCTAAACTCGCATATCACGTTTATTCGTAATATTAAAACTTCAAGTAATTTTTTTTAATTACTTTGACTGACCGGTTGGCGTTGGTAGTGGCCCTGCCTTCCAAGCCAGAGGTTGTGGGTTCGATTCCCACCCGGGGCAAATATTTGTGTGATGAACATAGATGTTTGCTCTGTGTCTGGGTGTTAATTATCTAAATAAGTATTTATTTAAAATTATATATGTATGTTTATCAGCCATCTGGTTTCCATAACACAAGCGAAAGCTAAGTATGGGATCAGATTGTGCCGTGTGTGAAAACTGTCCTGAAATATTTATATTTAATTAATTTGTGTATCAGTCGCTTGTTTCATGTTTCGGTGTCAAGTTGCTATCGTTTGCGTTAGCGGGAACTATGCGGGTTTTCCTTTGAAAACGCGGCCGAAGCCGCGGGCGGAAATCTAGTAAATAATATAAATAAGAAAACATAAACATTAAGGTCTATAGATATCGCTGCAGTGCTGATACATGTAAATATGGCCTTTATGCATCGCAACGACAATTGATGACGTCACAGCGCAGTAGGTAGTTAACTATGCAAACATAGTTTTTCAGTTAATTATTGTAAAAATTATCAAAATTAAATAATTTTTTTTTGTAATTGATAGAGCAAATCGGGAGCAATTTTTTTGTAAAAAAATTTTTTATGAAAAGTGAATATTTTTCATTCTATAGGGAAATCAAGTTTTCAGTATTTGGATTTTTTAAAAAATTAATTATAAATAAACTAATAATTATAGAAGTGGAGCAATTACAGTTTCTGATGGAGCATTTAAGGAGCAATTTTTTGAGATATTAATAATTAAAAAAAAAAAACTTTCCGCGCTAACTTCCTTCCGGTACTGAATATGTATGTAAGAATACACTTTAGTTATAAATAGAGAGAGACACTATTATGATATTTAGACACAATTTCAAACTTTTTAGAAAATAGACTGTGATGAAAAATGTTTTTGTTTATTATTGTTTTTAATTATAAACACTTACATACAAACAATTACATACAAAATATCTGTAGGTACTTTGAATAATTATGTCTTTAAATCATACAAAAACTATGTCCATATGTTAATAATTATGAAGAAATATCTTAAGTTTTTAGTTGCCATTTAGCAATTTATAAAGATTACATATTATATACAATTAATTGATTTCTTTCTTGTTAATTAATTTACTGTTTTATCTGTTACAGGTACAATAACCAACTCCAAGCCAAAACCAGTGAATATTAGTGAGGTAAAAAAATATTTAAATTGATTTTTTACTTAAATATTATCTATTATCTCTTCTTCTTCTTCTATCTCTTTCATTCTTTCTACTACAAATCTTTAAAAAAAAATCTCTAAACTTATACTTAACATCATAGTTTTTGTAAAGGATAAAAAAATGTGTGTCCGGTATATTAAATGAGCTGATTGCATGCTATCTTAGCATACAATCAGCTCATTTAATATGTTAATCGCTTAGAACATTAGGCACAATAACAACCTTTTAATGTAGAATGAACATTTTGCATGCACTCTAGAGATCTTAAAATATAATGGAAAAAATTGCCTTGAAATTTTTGCGTTTAGCCTTTATTTAAGTATTTATTTATTTATTTATTTATTTAGCCTTTATTATTCCATGACATTTCAACACAAATTACAGCAAAGTACACTTAAGTATACAGATAATTAAAAAAATTATATTATAGTTCTAACTAAGTATGTACGCATTGTGCAAATCCTGCAATCCTTTGAATGTTGTAAAAATATGAATTATTTAATGTATTTATTTTTAATAACAATGTTATTTTTCTTACATTTAAGGCGGTAGAAAAAGCGCGGGACGCTTTCAACCGTGGAGTTACGAAACCGATAGAATGGAGGAGGAAACAATTGAAGGCTTTAGCAAGGATGTACAAAGAGAACTACAACGCGATGGTGGATGCGTTACAGAAGGACCTTAGGAGGAGCAAAACAGAGGCCGTACTCTTGGAAGTCGAATACCTCATCAATGATTTGAACAACACGCTGCACTACCTGGATGAGTGGGCGAAACCGGAAAGAGTAAGTTTTTTAATGTATTTATTTCCAAATATACATATAACCATATAACCAAAATCACTATTTTTACCAAAAAAAAATAATTGGTAAAACTGTACATTATAGGGCGTGGAATTTGGGGGTAGTGGGGGGTGGAGAGAGGGGGGGTGGGTACTAGGAACTTCCCCTGTAAAGGGGGGGGCGCGGAAATTAATAGTTTTCGAGATATTTACAAATGAAGTTTTTAAGGTTATGTTGGATTGTTACCACTTTTTGGCAGGCAAGGATGCAAATTAACATCAATTTATAACTAGCATGGGTCCGCCTAAAGCAAAGGGGGCGCAAAGTAAGGACTTAAAAAATTTTTGATCTAAAGTGAAAATTGTATAGGAATCATAAAATACTTAGAAAATTTTTATTCAAAACGCTTAAATAAGCATGTTTTATAGAAATAACTTTTTCTCTAAAATCAAAAATGGCCGAGATATTCGCCCTCAAAGATTGATGATAAAACCTAACCTAACCCTTTCCCTATCTCCTCATGTCTTTTTTATATTGTGTCAGACACTGCCTTAGCTCCGGCGCTACGGGAAGTGCAGCTCTCCCTCCGCGCCTCCGGCTTTTTACATACACTCTAGGGGTAGGGCAGACAAGACCACGTGGAATTCGGGGTTGACAGCTTCGGTTCTGTGGCAAGTCTTATGATAATGCAATGCTTATTTTAGCGTAACGTTTTTTAGCTAGATTCGGACTTTCGCAGCTTAATATTGAATACATAATATTCCATCATTGAAAAAAATTACATTTTACAATCCGTCATGTATCTTGGTAATTATCAAGTTTAGAGAAAAGTTGCCCCAACAAAACATGCTTTTATTAGCGTAATCTTTACGATAAAACAATAATAAATAGGTGTTATAATAATACCAACTCCATCAAAAATTTTCTAAGTCCTGCGCCCCCTTTGCTTTAGTCCAACCCTAGCATGTATTTTTTTCCAGTTCCACATTGATCTGAAGCAATTAATATTAATTATTACTTTACAATAATAGTTTTCAATACTAGTAATATTGCATTAGCTCTTTGATTTGAAATATGACAGATTTTATGTAATAGACATTATGGTTAAATTTTTGAAACATGCTCCCTGAACTTCATTATTTTGAGGTGTCTAATCGATAAAGGGACTTTTCATAGTAAACTGCTTTTCTTTTAAGTTTCTTGACCTGTAGTTTTTTTTTTTTGTTTGAGTGGGAATCGCCCTAAAGTCGCTTCTGGCACTCGCCGGCCGCTGCCGCGGCACGCTCGCTTCGCTCGCTCGGCTCGTGCGGCAGTTCAAATGTTGACCTAACACGCTCGTCGCTTCGCTCCTCGCTACCTATTTTTATACTAAAAGTAAAAGTTTAATAGTTTTGTACAGTTTTAGGGCTTAACAGGAGTACGCACGAAACGATCTCGACTGAAAGGCGGCAAACGAACGGTAACTGAAAATGACGTCGTTATTGTTTTGTTCCACGGTACAAAGCGTACAATTAATATTGTTGTTAAATTATAAATTGCGAATATTAATAATTTTATTTTATTTAATCTATTTTACAAAAAATATACTTAATAATAATTATTTTTAATTTTGTTGTTAAAAAATATACAAATTTCATAAATAAAATTTAAATTATAATATTTTTTTTTGTTAGATAGAAATGTTTTACCTGAAATGAAACGCGTTTGACAATCGCTGTATGTCAATTTGACACTGTCATAACAGTAAGTTCGTGTTTCAAAGATAAAATGGAGTAAAATTTTCCGATTTTCAAAAATTCGTGACTCAAAAAATAAAAGTTTTCGCGGTGTGAAATTTCAGATTTAGGTTCCATAGGACAATAGCTAACCACAAAAAAATTTACGACTCTCAACTCCACGCCCTATAATGTACAGTTTAGCCAAATAATTCTTAAATCTGTTGACAATTGAAAATATTGATGAAGATACACAAACATAGATACAGACGAATATAGTCCCGCTAAACCTGCTTATTTTTTAGTCGGTTAACTAAGATTCTATGTTTGAGATTTGACCTTCTCGCTCTAACGATTCTCACCGCTTACACTGACTGTAATCGCGATAATACGTATATTTATGTACATATGTGTGTGTGTGTGTGTAAGTGTGTAACTGCATAATGCATTATTATTACATATAGTGAAACGAAATGTTCGATAAGACGAACCACTATCAACATAGGTACCTATATACATGTCATTTTATTCATGAACTCTACGAAGGGTCATACAGCACACTGGCATTGCGCTTATAAAAGCGATAAATATTTCAAAACACGTCTCAAACTTTGATAATTTTTGTGTATTCAGAGATAGGTTCTGTAACTGAGCGAGCTACAGTTAGGTCAGACTATACCATACTATCTCTTGTTATTGAAAACAAAAGAAAGGGACAGTGGTACTATTTACTAATCAAATAAAATTACTGGACGATTCCATGATTGCGCATCGTATGAGTGCTTCTGCACGTACATTCACATTTTAAAATGACATTTTAGTGCTCTTGAAACTGTAGAATTAAAAACTAAAGCAATAGAACGTTTGGTCTTAGCACTGATGCATTTCACATCTGTTTTAGTATTTTCTTGAGTCGTTTTTTGACCGAAATTCCCAAAAACGATTTGTGTCAGGTTTATAAGACGTGTCTAATATCTATTATTAAGCGAAGCACAAACTTTGTACCCTTTTTTACGTAAATTGCGCGGACGGAAGATTATGTAATTACACAAATAGCATAAACTATAGAGCTATAAAACAAAAACACATTATATACACATTACCATGCACTTTACACAAATACATACCTACTGCATAATGCATATACATATATATATATTATTTTGTTTTTGGTTATGGTCGATTTTAGACCACAGGGTACTTTTTGACACTTTAGTACTTTTCAATCAACAACAATATCAAGGTATACAAGTATAAGGAACTACCATTAATTGTTTTACAGTCATTTCCGCTTTTCCTAATTGACTTGTGACGAAGTTATATTGTTGTAATTATTAACAAGAAACTGGCCTTATGAAATATTACGACGCAAAAACGCACACACGCCATCTCACGTTTTTAGTGAAGTAAATTATATAAAAAATGTTCTTTAGGCAGAAATAGCGAATAAGATATAAAAAAATTGGTCGATGTTCATATTGTTACGTAATCACTAATCACTATCATTAATGTATTTTTAGTTTTTAAGTACATACATACTATCAATGACTGTGTATTGTTTTTTTAATGTGCAATAAAAATAAATTGTATTTTTTTACATGATGTGATGCAGCCACAGAACATTAAAAACAAATAGAAGTGCTATAATGTCATAATTACTATGAAAACCAGTGTCGCCAAACCCACACATTTAAACCGATAGTTATACACGTAGACAGAGAATCCAATAGACACCGGCAATGCGTGTCGCAGAAAGAGATAAAAAAGAATACGTCACAATATTTAGGGTTACCGTGTGAGGGAAAATTTACCCCGCAATTTGTAAGATACAAATCTCTCAATATCATTATTCACATAACATAAGTGGATAATAATGAGATATCCACATCACATACTTACATGTTTATACTAATATACTAATATACTAATAATACTAATAATAATATTATAAAGAGGAAATGTTTGTAATTATGTATGTATGTATGTATGGTTTTCACGCATAAACTACTGGACCGATTTCAAAAATTCTTTCACCATTAGAAAGCTGCATCTTCACTGAGCAACATAGGCTATATTGCATTTTCAAAAAAATTAGAGATCCTTACCAAAAATGCAATAATGTATCCTTAATAAAAATTCTGTCATCGCGTGCGCTGCGGAATCTATTGAAAATAGAACAAATAAAATGTTCTACGGTATTATAGAATGGACCAATATCTACAAGAAAGTCCGCGATATTCCATTCAAAAGATATAACGAATTTTTAAAAGTGTCAATTTACAGAAAATAGTAGGTTTACTAATACAATGAGGAGGCGTAGTGCGGGACGGGGTGAAGGTGAGGAGGGAAGGGATATTCGCAGGAACTACTTTGATTGCGATTTGAAAAATTCTTTCAGTGTTAGATAGCCCATTGATCGAGGAAGGCTATAGTAGGCTATATTGTACCATAACACTTAGACCAACAGGAGTGGAGCCACGCGGGTGAAACCGCGGAGCGCAGCTGGTATATAATAAACATATTACTTTTAGATGGGTAATACATATTATATATATACACATACCTATATATTATATAAGTAATATGAATATATATCATTATCATAATCCCATATGAAAATGTGTATGTAATGATAATGTAGATGAAAACTCGATTGTTTATTATTTTTTATAAAATAAAATAAAAAAAATAAAAGAATGTTTATTTTCGTAAGTATTAACAGATACACACGTTAATTATATTGACCGACCCGCGAAGGCGCAAAAAAAAAACGAAATTTACTTAATAATAATTTATTGTAATAAAAAAATTACATTTAAATTATCTCTAACTTAATTAACTACGTCCCTCCGGTTCAATGTTGGAACCAAGAGTGTCCATTGTCTTCGGCGGGGCAGCGTCGCGGTGGTGGTGATTGCCGTAATACTTTCTAACCTTCGGTTTTGGTTTCCAGTCTGTTCATCCTGTAGCTACAATCCAAATTTGTCGTAAATTATCCGGTTCAGGAAAACTGGAACAAGCCATTGAATATTTCAGATATTTAATTTAATTAAATACACACTGCAGAATATATATTATTATTTCCCATAATAGTGGGTAACAATTTGTAGAAAAGTTGGCAACACAAAATTTTTTAGGTTAAAATTTATAATTGTTATTTTTGTGGTTTTTAAACAATGTATTCAAGTCAACAGCACGTGATACACAGTATATTAACACGCTGAAATATCATGAAGGCCTATAAACTGATAAAGAGTTGTATACTTACGAGTGAAAAGACAATCCAGGCATTTTCGTTCCACTATCACTTTTACACCCTTTAACGCTACACCGCACCATGGTATTATTCTATAAGGTATTAACAGTAAGTCTAAATCATTCAAAACCAAACATACCATGAATTACGTAACTTAGAACATGTAAAAACTATATTTTTATGGAAGACGATAGCTAGCTGTCAAACTTTGTTTATCAAAGTAGGTTGCTATTCTTGAAAAAAGTGGCACGCTGCGTGAAACAAAAAATTTTATCGTTCTCTCTCATTTCTTTACACAACACCGGCATAAGTTGCTCTTTTTCTTGTGTGAATGCGACATAAGATATCAATTTGTCTATTGGTTTCTCTGTCTACGGTTATACAGTACACTACAAGTAATCTATGCCTTTGATTGGACAGCTTAATTTGAGTAAAAACTGACTTAGGTTATAAATCCAGCATTTCAATATGTACACTAACGCACCATGTTACGGTTTATTTTAGTATAACATCCCTAGGTATATTAGCTGTTTTGTTTCTCATTGCACAGAAATTCCAAATTCGAAAACATTCAGCTACTCCACAACAGAGGGCGTTAGTTTACGATAGATATAACTTTGAACCTCAACACATAGAGATAAGGTTGAAATTTGTGTCACTCAACATTAATGACATTAACTTGATATTCATCTGATGCTATGCCCTGAGGGATGTCAGCCTTGTTATTGATAATTCACAAATAAATATTTTTTGTGTATTTTTTTTCTTTCTATTATATGAGTATAGTATAATGTGTCACATTTTGGAGTATGTTTATTACTACTAAGTACGTCTTTTTATATTATTATTATTAAATAAAAAACGGAATAGAATAGTATTAATCTATATTTACAAAATACAAACAGAAAATATGCATTATTTTAAATCTTGGAACTGCCGTAGGTTTGCTGTATCGGTGGCCTTTGTTAGACCGCTTAGTGCTGTTCGGCATCCAGTTAACTCGTCACGTTGCATTTATCCATTTCTCTTTTAAATTAGCCTCTTTGGGAAATCTATAAATAAATTGGACAAATGAAAGCTAAAGAAAAATAAAATAAAATTTAATATTTATAATGTTTGTCTTTTCTAAAGTATCGATACTGTCGATATGCGCCACAAGCATCACTAAACCGACATTCGTTTGTTTATTGCAATAATATTCCAGAAAGTCTTGTTTGCTGTTCAATCTATAATAGTACTAATTTCTTACGGATTAAGGTTCATTTTGTCTAGATATTTGTATACAATTTTGACAAATTACAAGCGAAGTTATAACATAAGATATTATATGTAAAATAAATAAAAATAAGACTTACCGATGGTATGAAATGCCTCCATTGCTGATATTATTTCGTCTGCTATCATTTTTGCACTCTAATACCTAACAACACGTCCTAATTAATGAATAAATATGGAAAAAAGGTTTGACAGCTGAAAACCGACCCGAATATTTTTCTGCGCACAACTGAGAGCAAGTTAGGTGATCTTACCTTACAAGAGACACGTGGGCCACGCCCACATCACACTTCTATCTACTTTACTGTTCTGTGGATGCAGCTAATGACACTACCTAGTAGAAAACAATGTCGCTTCCCGCTGTCTATTCTATGTATGCTTAGATCTTTAAAACTACGGAATTTGATGCAGTTTTCTTTAGATAGACATAATGATTAAAGGTTTATATCACAGATTATTTAATAGTTACTACGTAAGTTTATGCAAGCGTAGTATATTTACTATCAGCGTTGCACCCATGCGAAGCGCAGGTGATAAATAAAACGGAAACAGCCTATTCTCATAAATCATAATGTCCTTACTAATTCCGCTACTATTTTAATATCTTGTTACGCGTTAACTCGTTTACCTTGGTGTAAAATATTATAAATACAATATCTTCATAGGTAATATTAGATGTCGGAATTCAATGCTGAGATTACGTGATTCTACAAAAAATTGTACGTTAAAATTTACTTATATTACATTCATATAAGATTTAAGGCGTCTTCTACGACTTCATGTTTAACACTTAAATATTTTTAACAATCATTTTAAACCTGATGATTCCAATTCCAAAGACAATGATACGTTTGGAGTTTAGACATACTTTTCTATAAGTAGTTGTATCTTTTTGGCCTATTTTTTTAGATTGTACTTGCTATCAGCTATAGTCTATAGTCCATACTCTATGCAATGCACTGTTATCGGTAAATCATTTTCTTTCTTTCTTCAATAAAAATAGTGTTGAACACGGATTTTTTAATAACCTATCATTTATTAATAATTAATAGTTACGTGATTAATACAGACAGACTAATATTATGTTATGCTGTTTTATATTGTTGTATTTTAAGGAAACTTTTGCTTCATTAAATGTACTTTGATCGTGTTATCAGTATAATTATTAATTAACGTATGTGTAGATAAAACAATTTAAATCAAAATACCTAATTGTTTGTTAGAAACACGTCATAATAATGGTTTAATTGTTTAATTAATTTGTTCCTTTTCATTTTGGATAAATACAGTTCAATGTTAATGCATTTTAATTAGCTTGGATCTATCTATGAAATTGAATATTTTAAAGTAAATCAATAACCAAGTGACATTACCCTCCTCTAGCGCTGTTGGTTACTTCACAAAATTATTCAAGTAATATCCTTCAGTCACGTAAACGAAATATTAAGTACCTACTTGTTTCAACTGAGTACCTTAATCGGTCACTTGTATCAAAAAATTGCCATTTAAATATTAAACACAATATTGTGTAATAGGTACGTTATTAATTCTACGAAAGTAGTCATAATTTTTTTTTTTTTCAAGTTTTATTGATTAATGTTTCATATACCCATTTTTTGTTTAACTTAAAGCCAACCCAACGAACTATAAACTTCCTTTGATATTATGATAATATTCTTCTTTTCGTTTTTTCTTAAACAAATTTATTAATCGCATAAAATCATCCTGGGCCTTTAGCCAAACGTCAAATCGCAAAGGAATGGAATCCGCTAGCGATACTAATTGTCATAAGCGTACGATATTTCGCTAAGGATTTGTTCACCCTAACAACGACGAAGGCGACCACAAACAAAATTTTCATCCAGTCGCAATTTAACAAAATTGTGAAAAACACACTTAAAAATAAAATATTAAAATTTCCTGTCCTTCTGGTGATTGGAATTTTTTTTTTTTTGAGATCAACGAATGAAAAAATAGATTTTTCGTAGAAACGGTGGCTCCTAGATAAAAATGTATTTGAAATTTTTTATAGATAATTTTATGATCTACAATTTTGGTAAAAGGTAATTATATGATTAACTTACCGTTTCGGCGAATATCGCAAAAAAACCTATTTTTATATTAACTGTACTCGAAAATTTTTTTCTTTCCGAGTACCAGTATGACGGGAAATTTTAATATTTTATTTTGAAACAATTTTGTCAGGATGAAAATTTTGGTCGTGGTCGTCGTCGTCGGTAGTGTGACCGAACCATAACTAAAATATCAGTTTCTATTCCTTAGCGTTTATTCTATTCTCTGCCGTTAAAGGCTTATTAGACCACCCAATTTTTAGGGACCCTAACCCTAACTAAGAGTGGTGTAATAAGACTTAGGGAGTTAGTGTCCCGATTTAGGGCGATCGGGTCTGCCCGATCTGCCTAGCTCCCTAAGCGCCCTGCAGATTGGGTAATGTAATAACGTTTAGGGCGGTTAGGGAGCTCAGTTGCCGCGCGACTAGTACGTGGAGTGGCTGCTTTTGTATGTAAGGTGTCACCAAACTCAACAAGTGTTCAAATTGTTCTGCACCTACTCTAATTAATTCATTAAAAGTTAAAACTCCCGGTTCAAGCACGCTTAGTATTTGCATATTTGAAAGCTTTTCACGTAACCGCAAATACTCTTTCACCCAGATCTTTCTCTTCTTTCTTTTTTTAATACCTATTTGTTATTGCGACAACGGTTGCCACTGCTACAGCAACTTTTTGAAGTTTCGATACTGACGACGGCATAATGTTAAATGCAACAATACGTTTATCTCTCTAGACATTCGCGTATAAACTGAGTTAGGGCCCAATTCGCAGAGAAGTGTAATAAGCGCCACACTAACTAGGGTACACGCCCACCCTGGATGCAGGGCCCTTAATATCGGGTAGTGTAATAAGCCTTTTAGTCTCACCCCCCTGATTGATTTATACCAAAATGCAAAATTTTATAAACATCGGTTGAGTAGTAACCAAGTTTCTCAAACTTTCATAGCACGCGATGTTATTCAAATATATCCATATCTTATTTAATCATTCATACATTATATTAATTTAACTCAAAAATATACATAAAATCATTTATTAATAATGTAATAGAGAATTTGCATTGAACAAAGGTTGAGTGACCTGTATATGATTTAAGGTGATATAAAATGTAAACATGTACCTATAAACCCAATCTCCCTACCATTTACCGTATTATCTGCATATTGATTAACCTTGACACGGGTGCTTTATCAAAAATGAATAAACATAACAAAAAAAGATATTATGTAAATATTATTAACTTAATTAATCACTAGACTGAGAAAAATAAAAAAATACAGCATAGTACAAATTTGCTACAGTGGTGAAATAATTTAAATTTATTTTTTTTATTTTTTCAATCAAAATAGAAATTTTTCAAAAAGTTATGGCCCATGGCCTTGTATCCAATGAAAATTTGACAAGGAAGGAGCATTTCATTATTAGGTACCTCAAATTGCATTGAATTTGTGTCATGAATTAATTAGGCTCCTCAAATATAGAAAGTATATTGGAGAAAATAATATTATGTTGGACCTGTCTTAATCTGAACAAATTATTTTCTAAAAAACCTCGCTATCCATTTGTGAAAACAGAATGAAAATTAATAAAGTAATTTTTGAGATTATCTCGAACAGACAGACAGACGCGATAGACGACTATGTTATAGCCATTACTTGATAATATTATGTTGGCAAACAAATAACAAAATTAAAAATAAATTAAATAATGAACTAATAATTATAACTACTAATTATTTTAAATACTAAATGGTATATGTAATGCGCAAGAGTGAACCGTGCGATGACCTCTGTTGGTGGAATGTCAACCCCAATTTGAATACTTGTTATAAATAAATATTTGTATTTGGAAAATAATTAAATATCGTACTGCAATGTAACTATCGTTTCATAGAGTGACAGTAATCAGTGCATTATTGAGAAACGAAAGTCTTAGGTACAGGACACGGAAGGCTAATTACTATTACTGTAATTAAAAGGAAATCTAAAATAAAAGATATCAAACTATTAAACTTATGTTAAATGTCCTTACGTTTTACCGACACAATTTATAAACCGCACTACTACTACTACAAACTATTTTTAAAGCGCACTTCTTCTAATGACGTATCTACTTGTAATTGTCCAAACACCAAAAAATTGATCAAAAGACCAATGATAAGATGTGGTGATACACAACGATACCTAAGATCTGATTCTCATCATTGCATTTGAGCCATTCAGCCATATAAGCAACATATACATTTATTTACTATTTACCGTACCTTCGACTTCTAAAAAACCTTTAGGCCATCATTTCGTAAAGAGCTCTGCTCATATGTGTTTTAACTTCCCCAATAGCCACCGAAGACGTTCGTCAACGTACTCGACGATGTGGTCATATACAACGACCCGTACGGTCTGGTGCTCATCATCGGAGCGTGGAACTATCCCCTGCAACTGCTGCTGCTCCCCATGGCTGGGGCTATAGCCGCTGGTAATGCTGTGATCGTGAAGCCGAGTGAACTTGCTGTGGCCTCAGCTAAATTCGTGGCAGAGACGTTGCCCAAGTATTTGGACAGCGTAAGTGCTTTGCTACTTCTTGAGTGTTTATTGGCAGTTCTAGTAGAATAAATAAATAACTTTTGAAAAAAAATTGAACTGTTATTAATATTTTTCGTAATTTAAATATTTTTTCCATAGTTCAAAATATAGTCATACTGTACTTTTTACATTACGCATAGTGTGGCGGGTGAAAAGAAGAATGAGTTGATTCAGAATGTTTTATATTATCTCGTTAAGGCATATTGACTGCTATATTAAATTCCTTTCCAACAAACATGTTGGTAAGATTATTTCTCCCTCCTCGTTAACGTTATATGCACTAGGTATAATATGAATTCCTCGTCAAGACCCTGTTTTTTTATAATATGCCCTGTTCTTCTTACAAAAGAACCTTACAATTTTTATGATGCACTAACAAACACCCAATCTCATCTAGGACGCAATAATAACAATAGAGGGAGGGCCAGAAGAAACAACGGAACTGCTAAAGCACAGGTTCGACTACATCTTCTACACGGGAGGCACGAATGTTGGCAGGATTGTCTACAGCGCAGCTACTAAGAACCTCACACCCGTCACGTTGGAGCTGGGAGGCAAGAGGTCAGTTAAATACACACACACAGAGACAAACACAGAGCGTACACACAACACACAATTTTTTATATTATTTTTGCACTTTGGTACTTTATCTATACTAATATTATAAAGCTGAAGAGTTTGTTTGTTTGTTTGTTTGAACGCGCTAATCTCAGGAACTACTGGTCCGGTTTGAAAAATTCTTTCGGTTTTTGATAGCCCATTCATTGAGGAAGGCTATTAAGGCTATTATATCATTACGCTAAGACCAACAGGAGCGGAGCCACGCGGGTGAAACCGCGAAGCGCAGCTAGTGGCTTAATAAAATTCATAAAGAAGCAAACGGGGATGGGATGCGTAATCTTTTCCCTCTTTCTAACAATGGAACGAAAGGTCTTGTGTCGGAATGATGAAATTTCCTTGGTCTTAAGTTTAAAACGTATCTTGTTACATAGTACAAATTTTTATTTATTTACATTTTTTGTGTAGTATTAACAATGAACACTACCACTTAATTGTGTGTGTGTATGTGTGTGCTTACCATAGATTTGTACGCATCTTAAGGTGAACGTACGTTTATATTATTGAAAGTGAAACCAATAGAATTCTAAAGAAGGAATACAATGAATTGTCGTTGTATTGTCTTGTCCAGTGCATTATATACGTAAATGGAAAATTATAATGTGCATGCAAGTCATTCTTTACCAACAATGCAGAGTGTTAACGGTTAGGTTTGAAGGTCGAATGTGGACAATTTTAGACTTTACTTATAAGTGATCTAGGATAATACTATATCGACTCTTTGTAATGGCTTTAACATGTTTCTTTTCAATCGATTAATTACAATATTACATTCTTAGATAATATTTTTATATGAAATGTAAAAAAATATTATTATCCTGTACCCACCATTAAATAATCGATATAGTTTAATAACCAAAAAATAGTAACTGCAAAAAGTTTTATTTTACTAAAAGTTAAAGAGAACAAACAAGTGAGGCTGACCTCCATAATCTTTGAATTCAATCATAATTATGATTTATTATGTAAATGCTGTTAAGTCTAGATGAAATACTCGCCTATAATAATAGATTTTATTCAACAATTATTTTGAATGATTTAGTAAAATATTTCATAAAAAATATTCTCTCTGCTATACTACCAATGGAATATACCCTATGTCACTACATTCTGATGATTACAACGACGTTTGGGCTGTAGGGCGTGCCAAAAAATATACATAAATACATACATACACTCGAAAAATATTACCCTCCTTTCGCAGTCGTGTAAAAATAAAAATTACTTTTTAATTCCAGCCCCACATACATAGACAACACAGTGGACATGGAGGTAACAACTAAACGGATACTCTGGGGCAAATTCATCAACGTAGGCCAGACGTGCATCGCACCGGATTATATACTCTGTTCCAAGGAGGTACAGGACAAATTCGTGGAGCAAGCTAAGAAGATACTGAAGGAATGGTACGGGGAGGACCCGCAGAAGTCGCCCGATCTATGCCGTATTATTAATGATAGGCATTTTAGGTGAGATTTTTATTGACATTTTTCTTATATTTAGGCAAGAATTCCCTACTAAAAAAGAGCGTGTGTGCCGAGATCGTGAGCTCGTGTGTCAGAAGTGAAACTTCTTTGGTATTGCCATGACGCGACCTTCAAATTTTACTCTGAAGGCGCCTAAAGAAGTTTCATTTCAATAAAAAGCACAAAAGCGAAAGGATATTACTGAGAATTCGCTGTCTGCTTGTCTGTCTGTTTTATATTTTCCAGTGTTAGATGAGTTCATAAGAAATAGGACTGGTTTGTGTTCTTATTGTTATTTATGTTTTGCCTTTTTAAACTAACATTATATTATGCAATCAAAATAGTTTTTCAACGAAGCACTTAGCGAAACTTCCATTTAATACACTTTATCTATCATAAAATTATCAAATAATAGTATAATGATATTTCTAATAGCATTAAAACGGTGCTATAATATATCTGAATGGTAGGAGTAATTGTGTAATTGTCTGCACTCTGTTTAATGGAATAGTGTTGTTACTAAAGGCTATAAGTGTTTTAGGACGATTTTCTATAGGTACCTACATCGTATCCATAAATTAATATGTATTGGTTTGCCTTTTTTAGCTTTTAATTTTTTTTGTGTAACTATGCATTATCCAAATTCCCGGATTCTCTTGCGTGTCTAAAAACCAGAACGAGTATTTGTCTAACGAGCTATATTTTCGGCAGTGTTTAGTAAACTATTTTTTTTAAACTGTCTGTTTAGATTTTGATACAATAATAGATATCTAATGATTTCCTTAAATGTTATGAAAAATTGTATCGTAATGATCCTGCTATTGTCAAGTCGGTTGAAAATAATGCATAATCACTGTACTTTGTACCGTAGGTAGTGACTGCTGTGCTGTGGTAATGTCGTTGTAAGAGCAATTATAGAAAAAAAACCGTAATTATTACTATGGTGACGTTTTATACCTACTGAGTTTGCGCTAATCGGTCTCTCCTGTATAATAATTAATATTGCTGTTTAATATTTATACTCCTGGTTAAAAGTTAATTAATATAATTGTGTTATTTCTACTTGGTTTTCAGAAATGTCATTTGTTTGACTCTCATTGTCTTGACACTCACGTGTCTAAAATGTAATGCCGCAAAAAACTTAACTATTGTTTTTTTTTCTTGTTTGTTTCTCATTTTATAATTAATCATTAATCATTACTTACACTTATTAACATTTTAAGTACCTATGTACTTAAAATGTTAATACTAATGGGTATTTACGGAATGAAAACAGCGCAAAAATATCGGAAAATTAAAGAAAAACATCAACTATTAATTAAACTTGCGCGTTTCGTATCATGACATTCCTGTGTTTTGGGTTAGATACCTACCTTATAAATAATCAGTAATATGAGATATGTACAAAAATGTACAATCCATACTAATATTATAAATGCGAAAGTAACTCTGTCTGTCTGTCTGTTACTCAATCACGCCTTAACTACTGAACCAATTTGCATGAAATTTGTTATAGAGATATTTTGATACTCGAGAAAGGACATAGGATAGGTTTTATCCCGGAAATCCTACGGGAACGGGTTTTTCTTTAAAAACGCGGGCGATGCCGCGGGCGGAAAGCTAGTAACCAAATAAGATATTATTCTAAATTAAATATCTCTATCGCACCATTCATTAGCTAAAATAAGTTGACGTAATTTACATTTTACACTCATACTTTCTCTTTAATTACTATAGTTATCTCATGCCTCATAGAATTATTATAAGTTCAGATAAACAAATTAGCAAAATTATATAACACGTTTTAAATTGTATCAAATACCTGTTTGCATGACCTCGGTTTTGGTAAAAATGTTTGTTTTTATTTCTTGAACTTGAATTTATACTAATATAATATAACTAGCGGTCCGCCCCGGCTTCGCCCGTGGTACATATTTACGTTTTCTCTACATAAGAACCATCCTCGTACTTCAATGAATATAATAGAAAAGAATTATCGAAATCGATTCAGCCGTTCACACGTGATGCCGTGACAACGCGAAACGGGTGCAGACCCGCCGCCTTTTTATAGCTCCCGCCGCGAAGCGCGTCGAACGCGGCAACTGATACACAAAAATTATGGCATGATTCTGTATTCACGCGCGATGACTTATAGCGTATTTCATGTATAACTTTGGTGTTTCTACACCGATTTACATGATTCTTTTACTATAACCTGCCCAGGAGTATGAAGAATAATTGTGCCAAATTTGGTTAAAATCCGTCGTGTAGTTTTTGTTTCTATAACGAATATACAGACAGACAGACAGACAGACAGACAGACAGACAGACAAAAATTTTACTGATTGCATTTTTGGCATCAGTAGCGATCCCTTATCACCCCTTCATAGTTTTTTTTTTAATATATTTCATGTACAGAATTGGCCTCTCTACAGATTTATTATAAGTATAGATAGATATTGGTGTTTATAATATTACTAGCTTTCCGCCCGCGGCTTCGCCCGCTTTGTCTAAAACATAATAAATTATATACTAAAACCTTCCTCTTGAATCACTCTATCTATTAAAAAACCGCATCAAAATCCGTTGCGTAGTTTTAAAGATTTAAGCATACATAGGGACATAGGGACAGAGAAAGCGACTTTGTTTTATACTATGTAGTGATGTTCCATATATTCATTGTTAATGATTATAAAATGTCTGTTGATATACCTTTGATAGCAATTATAGTGATGCTATTTTCACTCTTGTTACCGTGAAAAAATATTGATAGAAATTGTTATATTTTATAGTAAATAATTTAAAATATAAGACATATACTGAGGTCAAAGTAGGTTACTAAATATTAAACTTAAAATATAGGAAATACCTTGTTAATGTCCTTAACATTCAAGTTCATGGTTTTATTTTTTATTCACGTTCGCATATAATTAAAATATCAAAGTATATCTACATTATATTATGATGAAATATTATTTAAAATATCTTGCCATATCTTGCCATCAATTTTCCATAAAAATCAGTTAACGAAAAGTAATTCCAGATAACCAGAAAACCCTTATAACCCTAAATGACCAGACTCCATAATTCTTAAATTACAGACAGATTCCAGCCTTTTTCATCATAAAATGTTAAGATAATCCAAAAACCTTGTCTATTCCAGTCGCATCCAATCATTACTGGATGCCAGCAAAGACAAAGTGGCTATCGGTGGTAAAAGTGACCCACAGGAAAGATACGTATCACCCACAATACTCACTAATGTCTCCGCTAACGATAAAATCATGGAGGACGAAATATTTGGCCCTATCCTGCCTATAGTGCCAATAGAGAACGCCTACGAAGCAATCAAATTCATAAACGCTAGGTAAGTCTATCTATAGCACATCTACAGAATTATTTATAGACTAGTCTTATTCCTAATCTATAAATGATATATAAATCGTATTATTGATTTCATTATCTGATTAAATAAATAAATCTGTAGATATTAAGGGCAAATTTCAATGTCATTCAAAGTCATACATTGGCCTAAAATATTGGCGCTTAACGGCTTCAGCATTGGGATTCATAACATTCGATAAACATTTTGAATTTGCTGGGGTCATTAGGATATATTAATATAACACTATTATTCATAATCTAATTTTTAATTTTAATAAGTAGATTATTTGGTATCAGTGTCCGTTTTGACGACATCTCACTTTTGATACAATCTTGTTAGTTGTTACGGCACAAAATGTAAAGAATCACTGCTTTTAATTTTGTGCTTTTGTTTTAATGGTATTAAAGGTGTAGATTTTATTAATTTATAGAATAATTCCCTCGTGGGTGGAAAATTAATAATATTTTTTTTTTTCGACTTTGTGTTGTTCGTTTAAGGTGAAATTTGTTCAATTAAAAGATTTTATGAATATATTTTATGGATATAAAATATTTTAATAAAACACTAGAAGATAAAAACAATTTTCGGAGCAATTTCCTTTTCATTTCATTATGATTCATAAAATCTTTTCTCCAGAACTAGATGGGAGAAATGATGTTTTTAGGGGAAAGATTTGTGTGATTTTAATCCAATAAGTTTGTTATTTTATTGTTCAAAGTCGTGTGTTTTGTGTTAAGTTGAGGTAGCACCAATCATAATCGGTTAAACCTGTTTGGACTTCTAAAGTGTTCTATTTCTTGATTTAAATTGCGTTTTAAAATCTTTTACAATGAAGCTTCAAAGTCGTAGTATTTTCCAAGAAAAATATTGTTTAATACATATAAATTACCGTATACCTATCTCTACGCTTACGCCATCGCGTCTTTCCAAACTATACAAGGCCAGTACGCAACGGTGTGAAACTAATCACGTATAGTTTGGAAATAACTTTTTTACAAAGTTCTTCCGATCTATACAACAGCAGTACGCAAATACTCGCGTATACTTTGTAGTGAAGTAAGTAAGGATAGCGCTCCAAAATATACAGCGCCAGTACGCATGCGGACTAATCGTGTATGTTTCGGAGTAAGCGCGGCGTCTTTCCATTGCTCGCGCTTATATTATTGTATTGCTGTTTTGAAATCTATTATTAAAATGCATGTGTATTGTGTATGTAATGTTACGTACTGATCGTATATTTTTTGTATCGAGGATGCTTGTGTCTTCGTTCCCGACTATACTGCACGACTTACAATTGACAATAGTGCTAAAATGTAAGAATCTAATAAGTCCAGAAGAAGACGGTTGCGAGGCGACGGAGCCCCGCTTCGCGGGGCTCCTATTTTTGTGTAGTTCAAAAAAACACGAACCTAACCTAACCCAACCTAACCCTTATATCTGTTACCTATTTATTTTTCTAAGCTCACCTAATAATATTTTTATTCCATATTTTACTGAATCAATCAAGAACAATAAAAGTAGATAGATATAGCTGTACAAGTCTTTGATTGCCTATATACATATTTATTATTTCGCTCAAGCATAAGTGGTGTAGTAGGTATATTTAGTTATATTTTGCGTACTGATCGTGTATACTTTGGAACGAAGAAGCAAGCATCCGCGTTACAAAGTATACACGATCAGTACGCATAATTCGTGTATATTTTGTAATAACAAACTTAAAAACAGCATTACAAAGTATACACGAGCAGTTTCCTATGGTTGCGTTCTGGCTATGTATAGTTTGGAAATACGCTACGCCATCGTACATTTACACAGTAGGTACTTAAATGTTATAAGTACCTAATGTTATTGTAATAGTAGATACTTACGTAATAAGCCTTTAGGAGTCCAAAACTACCATCGCAAACATTCGTATCAAAACATGAACGGTGGATCATTTCAGGGAGCATCCATTAGTTTTATACCTGTTCAGCAAGCAAAAGAACATCCATAAACTGTTTACGGAGCAGACCCGTTCGGGCAGTCTCTGTGTGAACGATACGATCATGTTCTATGGCGGTAAGGACGGGGCGAGATTTGACGCGTGACGTCATAGAATTGGCGCCAAAGCTATCTGTACTTTTTATGTCTTGTTTTTTTTTTTTTTTTTCACGTTCGAATTTCAAATTATGGAAAGCCTATTCAGCCTGTGTTTTGTTTTTGTTCGAATTCAATTGTTTATGTAGACGTGATAACTATATAGGTAAATTTCACACCTATTGTCGAATTTGTCTTAAAAATATATGAGAATAAACAGGACATTAAAGTACAGACGGATTTTATGATGTTGCGCAGCAATGGCTCGCTCGAAGGTGACAGGTTTCGGTGGAGGAATATGTAATGTGTATGTGTTAGTCATAATCACACTTATTAGCAACACAAATCACGTTTTAGAGGTCAAAGCCAGTCAAGATCATGTGCTTGTTTGTATCCATATTATGTTTTGATTGCATTGTGATTTGTGATATGCTTGAAAGTAGGTTAATAGTTTTAATATTTGTTGATACTAAAGATGTAAAACCATTGAGATAAGCAGTATGCATGCACTGGTTTATAACGGCTTTAAAATAAAATTTGAAAATTCGATATTTCAGAGTATGGAGGACTATAAATTAAATTTATTTAATCTCGCGGTTAAACATTATTTAATAGGCCTCGATAAAAATTAATGTATACAATTAATTGTGGGTATTATGTTTAATGGTTTTGACTCCAAATCGTGATTGGCTGTTGAAATGTTGAGGTAAAAATTGGTTCTGGTGGCTTTTTCTTAATACGGTCATGGATGCTTTGGAAGGGAATTTTTTTCTATATATATTGGTTGTATATGTGTTTCTATTTCAAATTTGTAAATACTTATTTTCCATGCAAAATTTATAAACCTCTCTACCCTTTTCCAAATTTCAATTTCGAATTCTTCTTTAAAAATCGAATGCCCCTCTCTCTAGTCTATGATTATTAACGGTGGTGGTCTATGTTTGTTTATGGCTGTAGAGAAAAGCCGTTGGTGCTGTACCTATTCACGACGAATGACAACGTGCGAACGAGTTTTGTCGATAACACAACTAGCGGCGGAATGTGCATAAATGATACTATGATGCAAATGGGAGGTACGCACCTAATTGGTACCATAGACTAGTGTTTCCCAACCATAGAGTAAATTTTTCAATTTAAAAATAAAGGCGTATATTTGAATTCCAAATTTGAATGGTAATTTTATTTGAAATGCTTATTGTTTGTAGACTAAGAATAATAAACAAGAAAGGTTAATTATAAAATCAAATCACTGGTTCGACAATGAAATTACTTTGCGCTGATTAAAGTTATTGTAGTTATGTCTAAAATTGTAAATTTTCCACGTTTATCTTGAACCTTGAACTTGGTTAGAAGGTGTAAATTAATGCGTCTAAAATTCAGTTCAATGTATTGAATCTTTTTTTTTTTTTCTCATAAACAACCAGTTACCAGAACAAGGAAAATAAATGGGAAACGGTTATAACGTAATAAAAACCTTTTTCTTTAATAAACCTGATGATCAAATCTAAATTGATCGTTATAATTTGATTTATTTATTTATTAAAAAAAAAACTAAGTAATAACGTAGTAATTTAAATACATGCCTTTATAAATGGTATTTTATATAAAACTTTGATGGTTGGGAAATAACCGAAATTTTACGTTGTGAAAAATAATTGGCTTATAAAGATTTCAATAGATGTGCGCATGAAAAAAGCACAAAGCTCCCTTCTATATCACTATTAAAATAATGTTTTTAAACAAGCGATCTACAGTAAATAAATTAAAGTAATTACTTCTACTGTTTTAAAAGCAACCGCAAAGAAATAATATAATGAATGAAGTAAGTTTTAAATTCGTTGTACATATAATACTCAGGTAAAGTTAATACACGAGTAAGAATTAAATTATTACTATCACTGCAATGTGTAATCTTCAAACAACTCTATTAGTAACATGTATATAACGCTTGTACACTCTATCTGTTGATAATCTTCTTCGGAATGCCTGTAGTACTACAAGTATTTAGTATATAGAATAGTTATAATTTTATTTTCCTACATATTTCAGGAGATGTTTCAATTTACTTATACATTTGCTAAAATGCAGAAAATTAATTTTAATCTAAATTTCATTATTAACAATGAACTGTCAATGTGACATTTCACGCATATAAGTCATAAGTGTGAAATGTCACTTTTAAATAATTATACAGGGTGTCCCACTGTTGGTATACTAAGCTCTAAGGAGGTTATAGTTTTGCATACGCTGAGTACGTAAAAAATACTTATAAAATTCCAAACGCATTTTTTTTTTCAAATATGAATTCTTAAAACTCTATGTGTACACCCATAACAAGCAACCCGCACAAATTGGCCACCAGCACGTGACCTATCGTTTAAGATTATGTTTTCATAGACAAAATGCTCATATTAGAGAAGCGGTATAAGCCTTCTGCGCGAAGTTAGAGAAGAAAACATGGATTTTCAGGAAAAATTTAGCAAAAAAATTGTTGACGTAATTTTGTTGTTTAAGAATTTGTTCCCTGATCAGTGTATGCAAAACTACAAGTCCCTTCGTGCTTAGTATACCAATAGTGGGACACCCTGTATTTACATTTACCATTTTTCTACAAGCAAATAAAAAGATGAAGTTAATGTCTAATAATGTATATTTTAATTCTGCCCGTGATTTATACTTACTATACTGAAGCATCTCCTCAAATATAGCTATTGGTAGTTGCTATACACTTCAAAGTTTCTTATGCATGTGTACAAACTATTGATAAGGTTCCTATATATTAGATAATACTGATTGTCAAGTGATATTGTTTTATTATGTTCTGGGTTCAATCCCCAGTCAAAACAATAATCTAATCTGGTAAGGCCTCCAAGATGCCTCCCAAATCCAAATATTATAAGTTTTACCAATGAATAATTAAGCATGAACACAATCAAATTTTATGACTATTTTCTATGAAAATTGCAAGCTATTTTGCACACGTATGCTAGCTTTACCCAATTAACGAAAAACGTCCCATTTTTAATCCCAACACAATTTGAGCCATTAAACATTACTTTTATACATACGTACGTACGTATGTACGTCCACGAAATATTTCTAACTTCTGAGTCCACATACAATCCTTGACTACTAAAACTCACACTTCTTACTCACAAATATAACCAAAACTCACAAACACAGTTGACACGCTACCGTTTGGCGGTGTGGGTAACAGCGGCATGGGCGCATACCATGGCAAGGCGTCGTTCGATACGTTCACACACAAGAAAAGTTGCCTGGTTAAGGACTTTGCGGCGATCGGGGAGAAACTGGCTTCGTGAGTATTTTGGTTAAGTGGGTTGGGTTTGTAAGTGGCAAAAGTTATAGTGCCGATAACTTGGAGTTATGGTTAAAAGTTAGGTTAGAATTCTAGATATTGATAAAGTTTATTCTTTCATATTTCATAGAGGATGCTATATCTATACATGAGCAAAATCATGTCTGGATATAAAAATTGATGCTTTATCGGAGCAGTTTTAATTAGAAAACAATTCTATATACGATTGAGTATTACACAGATAGCAGGGTCTGATAAAAAGATATGACAGCTGTACGCCATATCCAGTCATAATATCCAAAATAAAGGATATTTCTATACTTTCCTCAGCATTGTCTTATTTTTTTCAAAATTCATCGTGTATCTCCGAAAGTCTGGTCGGATCTTTAATCAGACTTAACAATACAATGAATTTTTCTACCATTTTTTTTTTTGTATTTCTAATATAATATTAAAATTCTAGCGGTCGCTACCCACCCTACACAGACGGGAAGCTAAACTTCATATCCACACTAATGCGCAAACGACACGGGCCATCGCTCAAGTTCCTACCGTACTTGGTCATGTTTGCGCTCGGAGCGGGAGTCGCGTACGGCATCACCGCGTGGCAGAAGGTAAAGAAATGAATGAATTTGTGTATTGTGAAGTGGGAGGTATTTTTATTTTCGAGATTATAAACATAATAGGTACATACATACATATTTAAAAAAATGGTCTTAAAAGTATAAGAGAAACCTCCAACCTTAAAAAAAAAACAGAAAATTTGCTAAAAATGTGTTATAAAAGTATAATACTTATGTTTAGAAAATTAGAAAGCGGTTGAATAGATTGAGAATATGACCAGAAAGATATAATAAAGAACGTAGAATGTATTTTAAAATTCAGCCTATTATAATTATTTCATGTTACAACAGATAGTATTGAAAATCAATCTTTATATACATTTTATCGGGAAATGGTTTGGTTAGATTTTATTTCACAGTATTTATTTAAGACCACCGTTTAGGAAATATAAGAATTAAACATAGATTAATGACTCAGCAGTTTTCTGTATTTTCTGTTATAAACTATGTAACCTTAGTTTTTATAAATGAAACAAAAAATATGTTATAAGGTTAATCGTAACTCTATCCTTCTAACACTAAAAAAGCATTTAATTTCACCAGTATATTCAATGTATAATGAGTACAATATTATATGTTCATAGTGGTTGATTCTAGGTTGAAAAGCACAAATATATGTCCAAGACAGAAAAAAACATAATTCATCTTCTTCTATATTGTATAAAAATAAGAACTATTATTTTTTCTGTAGGTATTCATTGTTTAATATTATAGATATGAGCAGATACAATGTTTAGTTAGTTACATAAAAATATGTAAAAACCGCTGTTAGAAGTACAAAAATGGAAATTGTCATTGCTTTATACTCATTTATCTTACGTATTAAACATATTTATATTCTTCTAAATTGGTTTTATTACCTACTAACAACTCTTTAGTTCAATAATTTTAACAGGTTCAAAAGAAAATTTATTTATTTTACAACTTGTCTGATCAATATAATATCTAATGGGCAATATTATTTATTACCTATATACAGTGTGGAAATTTTCGATGGGCCCTGGAGGGAAAGTACAGTTTACAATACTGAAGATAGCGAATTTTGCTGAAAGGAAACATCGAAAATTTCCACACTGTATACATATTATGTTTTGATCACTTTGAAATATTCAAAGGGTGTGGTTTATTCATACATTACAAGTACTTTTTCGAATGTAGGTATTTGCATTATTTCAGTAAATAAGAGGGCTTATTGGTTGTTGGAATCACCCTATATTTATACCTATAATAGGTAATTTTTTATCATTATTGAGATTAAAATATATACTCCTTTCTGGCTTAAGTACTGGTCCTTGAAATTTAAAATATGTATATAACATTTGGAAAGGGAATAAATGGAATCATCGTAATTACCAAATACATATATTATATGCAGTATAATATATAAAATATTCTTTTCGTATCCATAGTGTGTACTCATAAAGATACCAAAATCATGAGAATCCTACATAAACACAACTTGATATAATACTCATAATATTGAATATAATATTAAGATAATGTAATTAATCACCTGACCGTTTTTTATTAATTCTTATAGCGCCTACCACTCTTATAAAACTATTTTTACTATAATATTAATTGCTATTTCCTTTTTTCAGGCCGCAGCAGAAGATATGTGAATTAATTTGGCGATTTCTTCTTTAATTAAATAATGTGATATAAAATATTTCAAACTTTACCATTAAGCACAAAATTTGACTAATGTATACAGCCGTCCAAAAATATTGTGGGCAAGGCTGACCTCACATAGCTTGCATTTATATTTTCATTTTTTATTTACACTTTTTCATATTAAGTAATACCAAGAAGCTTATATCTAATACACTGGAGATTGCACTATGAACGTTTACTTGTCACGGGAAGGTATGACCTTGAATGACGCCTGGTTGTTTTTTGTCCCTTTCACACCTAACTTGGCAAGTTGGTGTGAAAGGGATGAAGGAACAACCAGGCGTCATTCAAGGTCATACCTTCCCGTGACAAGTAAACGTTCATAGTGCAATCTCCAGTGTATTAGATATAAGCTTCTTGAGTAATACACGTTATTTTTAAATTATGTAGGTGGTTTGGGGGCGATTGAATTATTTTAATATAGACTTGCCATTTCACTATGCTAAAATGTGATAAAATTTAAACAATTTTCAACAAAAATTTTGTGTAGGTACTTGTATTTAATTTTACGGTTGGTAACTTTATAATGGCTGCTCTTAATAAAAGAATAAGTAAGATTATCAATTAAAAAATATAATATCAATGAGAAATTATTAGAACATATTGTATAAAACTAAATATGGAAGAAGTAATAATAAGGAAAATGCAATAATTAGTCTTTTATCGTCTTTAACAAGGCGATAACATTATTTTATAATTTAATTATATTCTGTAAGTAAATTATGCAACTATAAAATTTTATATTTTGATCAATGTTATAATCTATATTTTTATTAAATAAATGTGGGAACAATTTATTGTTTTTTGTTGTTTTATTTTTTCTTTCTACTTTTTTATGTTTACTGCTCGCAAAAATAATGTATGTCGTATTTGGTTTTCAATGAATTCTCAGAAAAAGAAATACGATGACGGATTATGAGTATGATCAACTTGCCTGCTTCGTGTAATCGTGTTACTCATTACACTGATGCATGTCATGCATATACACACATCAACACCGTCTAGGGATATTACGAAGTTGAATTTATATTTTTGGTTTTATGGCATTCAAATGCTTTATAAATATAAAGGACAGCGCTAGTCGTCCGCTAAACGGATGAATAAAATAAATTAGTCGTCGGATTACCGGATGAATAAAATAATTTAATCGTCCGATAACATCTATTTATCTATATAGTTAGGTTATCGGGGTTTCTTTAGAGAACTGCCGCACGTATTATAGGTTTTTTGTGGGGGGAGGAGAGGGGGGAGGAGGGCACACGTAGGTATTTGATTTTTTTTTTTGCGCGTCGACGGTCCTCCTTCTGTGTAGTTTTTTTATCCTCTTTTAGGCTCCTATTTCTGTGTAGTTTTTTTTTAAGAAACCTAACCTAACCTAACCTAACGGCTAACCTAACCTAAACTTGATTTTTTTTTTTGCGCGTCGACGGAGCCCCGCTTCGCGGGGCTCCTATTTCTGTGTAGTTTTTTTTTTAAGAAACCTAACCTAACCTAACCTAACGGCTAACCTAACCTAAACTTGATTTTTTTTTGCGCGTCGACGGAGCCCCGCTTTGCGGGGCTCCTATTTCTGTGTAGTTTTTTTTTAAGAAACCTAACCTAACCTAACCTAACGGCTAACCTAACCTAAACTTGATTTTTTTTTGCGCGTCGACGGAGCCCCGCTTCGCGGGGCTCCTATTTCTGTGTAGTTTTTTTTTTAAGAAACCTAACCTAACCTAACCTAACGGCTAACCTAACCTAAACTTGATTTTTTTTTGCGCGTCGACGGAGCCCCGCTTTGCGGGGCTCCTATTTCTGTGTAGTTTTTTTTTAAGAAACCTAACCTAACCTAACCTAAAGGCTAACCTAACCTAAACCTAACCTAACGAATTGAGGGCGAATATCTCGGCCATTTTTGATTTTAGAGAAAAGTTGTTCCTATAAAACATGCTTATATTAGCGTAATCTTTACGATAAAACAATAATAAATAGGTGTTATAATGACACCAACTCCATCAAAAGTCCTGCGCCCCCTTTGCTTTAGTCCAACCCAACTAGCTTTAGTGTTAAAAGGTTATCTAGTCATCCGAATAATCGGACGATTAAATTATTTTATTCATCCGGTAATCGGACGATTAAATTATTTTATTCATCCGGTAATCGGACGACTAATTTATTTTATTCATCCGTTTAGCGGACGACTAGACACTTCGAAATATAAATTTATAAAGAATAGAAAAAATTCGATCACGAGGCGGGACTCGAACCCGCATCCTTTCGCGCCATTCCGGGGTGGATGCCTGACCAACTCAGCCACTCGTGACCCGCCAGAGCAATCGAATTTATTCTATTCTTTCAGTTTTATGTGTCTGAAGGGACACACCGCGCGCCATCTATTGAGATGATTAACAACCATTTCAACCAATATGAAGCACTTTTCAGTGAATACAATATTGTAACGATGGAACACGACCTTTTGTTTCATCAATATTTATATATTACGAAGTTTTTCAATTAACTAAAAATTTGTTATAAATAGAGCGCAACATATATGTATTTTTATAAAGCCTATTTATTAGGCTATAGCTTAGAATAAAACAAAAATAGTTTTTTTGCGAAAATAAAATTTTATTTATAAAAAGACAAAAGGTAAATAATGGCAAAACTAACGACGTATGTGTTTTTTGAGAAAAAAGTTAAAAGTAAAGAAAATTATGCCAGTTTTTGCAATAATTCAGAAAATCAATAATCAGTAAAACCACCCATGACGTTAACAACCGTCCTGCAACGGTTTTTCATGCTTTGAATCAAGTTGTCAAAGTCATGCTGTGGGATATTGTCCCAGGTCCTGCTAAGATGTAAAAAAAGTTGCTCCTCAGTCACAATGTTTTCAGGAAAATTCCTCAAAGCCCTTCTTTGGAGCATGTCCCACGCGTGCTCTATGGGGTTTAGGTCAGGTGATTGCGCGGGCCAGTCTAAGACGGATATGTCGTGCTCCTGCAGCCACCTGGTAACCACTCGCGCTGTGTGCGAACGGGCGTTGTCGTGCATGAGCGTAAATTCTTGGCCCATTTGTATTTGATGGGGGTAGACTATTGGTCCTAGCACCTGGTCACGGTATTTTTCAGCTGTCATGGTGTTTCTGATCCAAACGAGGTCTGTTCGTCCACCAACACGAATTCCGGCCCAAACCAGAATTGTTCCACCGTGGTAAGGGTGGACTTCCTGAGGGTGTAGCAGTCGGCTCTCACGACCAGGAACTCGCCATACGCGTACTCTTCGTGAATCGGGATGGAAACCGAATCGAGACTAATCAGTAAACAGCACTACAGACCACTGGTTATCTTCCCAGAGCAAATGTTCACGAGCCCACTGCAATCTTCGTCCACGATTTCCTCGGCGTAGTGCTGGAGTACTAAGCGGTCTGCGAGCATGAAGATTAGCTTCATGCAGTCTCCTCCTCACAGTTTGGTCACTCACAAGCAACTGGTGCTCTGACTGGAGCCTTTGAACCAACTGCATGGCCGTAACATTTGGTTGCCTTCTTGCAGCAACTTGCAAAAATCTGTCTTGTCGTCGGGTGGTTATGCGCTTCCCACCTGGGTGTCTTTCAGCGACTTCACCAGTAGCACGATAACGTGACCATATTCTCGAGATAACGTTCTGCTTTGTTCCAATCTCCTCAGCAACACTCCGTTGAGTAGCACCAGCTTGGAGCATGCCTACTGCCCTTAACATTTTCTCTCTTGTTAAATGGCGCCGCTGCATGATGCGTACAGTGTCAAAAGTTCGAAATTAATCGCTAACTTGTTGTGAAACACCAATAAATGACAAAAAACATCCGAAAACTAATGGTAGGTAAAGTGAACCTTCGACCTTCTCTCTAGTTATGCCGCGCAAATCTTTTGTTTTTCCTTTATTTTCTTAAATTCAAATTTAGAATTATTTAAAAAGATCCATAAAATAAGCTTTCTTAAAATATTTTAAAACTAGCCAGTATTTTTTGAAATTAAAAACTTTACACAAAATATCCCTAGACGGTGTTGATGTGTATACACAGAACAGTAAAGTAGATAGAATTAGTGTGATGTGGGCGTGGCCCACGTGTCACTTGTAAGGTAAGATCACCTAACTTGCTCTCAGTTGTGCGCAGAAAAATATTCGAGTCGGTTGTCAGCTGTCAAACCTTTTTTCCATATTTATTCATTAATTAGGACGTGTTGTTCGGTATTAGAGTGCAAAAATGATAGCAGACGAAATAATATCAGCAATGGAGGCATTTCATACCATCGGTAAGTCTTATTTTTATTTATCTTACATAATATAATATTTTATGTTATAACTTCGCTTGTAATTTGTCAAAATTGTATACAAATATCTAGTCAAAATTAACCTTAATCCGTAAGAAATTAGTACTATTATAGATTGAACAGCAAACAAGACTTTCTGGAATATTATTGCAATAAACAAACGAATGTCGCTTTAGTGATGCTTGTGGCGCATATCGACAGTATCGATACTTTAGAAAAGACAAACATTATAAATATTAAATTTTATTTTATTTTTCCTTAGCTTTCATTTGTCCAATTTATTTATAGATTTCCCAAAGAGGCTAATTTAAAAGAGAAATGGATAAATGCAACGTGACGAGTTAACTGGATGCCGAACAGCACTAAGCGGTCTAACAAAGGCCACCGATACAGCAAACCTACGGCAGTTCCAAGATTTAAAATAATGCATATTTTCTGTTTGTATTTTGTAAATATAGATTAATACTATTCTATTCCGTTTTTTATTTAATAATAATAATATACAAAGACGTACTTAGTAGTAATAAACATACTCCAAAATGTGACACATTATACTATACTAGAGGTCCGCGCCACGCCGGCGTGCCGCCGCCGAGAGAACCCGGCGCGCCGCCGCCGCCGCCGGGTCACAGAAAAATTGGCGCCGAGTTCAAATTTTGCGCGCGAACCATGTGTCACGCACGCGTTGTTGTCTACAACACGGCAACGTCGCATCGATATAGTAGACAATGTCTACTATATCGATGCCAGATGTTTTACTCCAAAAGCTAGCCAAAAAACACTCCAATAGATTTATTGATGAGGATGACGACGTCGCTCAAGAGTGTTGGAGATATTTGGCTACGGCTAACCCTTCAGATTTAGGAGATGTAGAGGACAACATTCTTAAGTTCTGGGAACAAAAAAAAGTTGTTTTTCCTTGGCTTGCCGGATTAGCGCGATCGCTTCTATCTATCTCAGCTACAAGCACGCCAAATGAAAGGGTTTTTTCTGTAGCTGGGCTAGTCTTAACTGCGAAGAGATCGCGTCTAAATCCTGCAAAAGTTAACAAAATTATTTTTATCCATGATAATTATAAACATGATTTGTTACAAATCAGTAACATTCATTGCTATGCAGACGACAGTACGGGGGATGCTCTTTATCCCGGCCGTGCAAACACCTCAAAGGGAAGCCTCAATGAGAGTCGAAACAAACTTGTGTCTGAAGTAGAGTCTTCTCTCCAAGAAGTCTCGGATTGGGGCGAACTTAATCTTGTCGAGTTCAATCCCCTAAAGACACAGTTTTGCGCGTTCACCGCTAAAAAGACCCCATTTGTCGTAGAACATCGGTTTAAGAGTACTCCCCTTAGTATATCGCTGAAAATCGGAATCCTCGGAGTTGAAATCTCGAGTGACGTTCAATTCCGCAGTCATTTGGAAGCGAAGGCTAAATTAGCCTCGAAAAAACTTGGTGTGCTCAGTAGATCGAGACAGTACTTCAAGCCGGCCCACCGACTTCAGCTGTACAAGGCTCAGGTGCGACCGCATATGGAGTACTGTTCTCATCTCTGGGCCGGAGCCCCACAGTATCAACTCCTTCCTCTTGACCGCATCCAACGTCGAGCAGCTCGAATTGTCGATGACCGTAGGCTTTCCGATAGGCTCGATCCACTGTCAATGCGAAGAGACGTTGCGTCTCTCTGTATACTGTACAGAATCTACTATGGGGAGTGCTCTGAGGAATTGTTCCACCTTTTACCAGCCGCACAGTTCCACCACCGGACCACACGCCGTAAAAACCAGTTCCATCCGCACCATCTGGATGGTTGGCGCTCCACCACTGTCCGCTTCACCCGCAACTTCCTTCCGCGTACGGTGAAACTATGGAACGATTTGCCACCTGCGGTGTTCCCGAACAACTACGACATTGGGGCCTTCAAGAAAAGAGCTTATTTGTCCATAAAAGGCCGGCAAAGCACCTGTAACACTTCTAGTGTTACAAGTGTTTATGGGCGGTGGTGACCACTTAACATCAGGTGGCCCACCCTGCTCCTTTGCTTGCTCTGACATAACATTGCCAATAAAATTATTGGCAATGTTTATAATTATCATGTTCATCACTAAATAGTTAAGCTACTTGATTTTAATAAAAATATTTTTTTTATTAAACTTAAAGAGAGATTTTTCTACTGCCCGCCCACCCCCTAATAACTTTAAAATTAACTAGCCCACGCCGGCGACGCCGCGCCGCGCCGGGTGCCGCACCCGGCGCGCCGCCGCTGGGCTTTTGGACTGCGGCGCGGACCTCTATACTATACTCATATAATAGAAAGAAAAAAAAATACACAAAAAATATTTATTTGTGAATTATCGATAACAAGGCTGACTGACTGAATCCCTCAGGGCATAGCATCAGATAAATATCAAGTTAATGTCATTAATGTTGAGTGACACAAATTTCAACCTTATCTCTATGTGTTGAGGTTCAAAGTTATATCTATCGAAAACTAACGCCCTCTGTTGTGGAGTAGCTGGATGTTTTCGAATTTGGAATTTCTGTGCAATGAGAAACAAAACAGCTAATATACCTAGGGATGTTATACTAAAATAAACCGTAACATGGTGCGTTAGGGTACATATTGAAATGCTGAATTTATAACCTAAGTCAGTTTTTACTCAAATTAAGCTGTTCAATCAAAGGCATAGATTACTTGTAGTGTACTGTATAACTATCGGTTTAAACTCGGAGCAATTAACTAGCCTGGAGAAGTAACAATTAATTGAACATTATAACACTAGTTTGGCCTTTTTAACTTATGGCAAAATGTCATGCGAAAAAAGAGGACCGATATATGTCAGCTCGACAGTTTGAAATGACATGTAGCCATTTCGTTTTGTTTTGATCACCAGTCTGGTGACCATCGCATGGTGATTTTAATTATTGTTTTTGAAGTGAAAAACGTGTTTTTTAGTTTCTTATGTTATTTTATGAAAAGATAATTTACTAAAGATTACATGGCTTGTGTTGTTCACGGCTGTAAAAGCCGTAGTACTGGGAAATCGGATGAAGATTGGAATTTGTTATTTCACAGGTTAGTGTTTTGATCAATTTTTTTGTTAATTGTATTATAAATAAGTTAATTTACGTTATTTTCTTAATCATCTATGGTTTATCTAACCGTAATCATTGAAATGAAATCATAATCAGCTTAGTTTTTAGAAAAAATGCAAAATATAACTTCCATAGTGTTGTGCAATTATCGATACTTGAGTAGGAACGAAGTACTTCATTGATAATGACTGCTTTAGGTTAGGAGAAAAAAAAAGGTATTTAAGTATGGATTTTATTGTTATTTGCAGGTTTCTGGCTTGAGAAAAATTAAAAGATGTTTGGGTTAAAGCTATAGCACAGGGAAAATTGGAAGCCTTCAAAACATTCTCGGCTTTGTTCAAATCATTTCGAATCAGACGGGAAGAAAAGTAAAACTAGTGCTTTGCAGAGATGCTGTGCCACAAGTTTAAGGTGGCATCTATTTTAAATAATAAATATTGTAATTTAATTATTGTATCGAATTAAAATGTTGTAAAAAAAATTAAATGTTTTTTGTTTTATTTGAAGCAATTTATTTTAAACTTTTACCAATTTTTTCCTGTGGGAATGAGTTATTTTCCCGCGGTAAATTGTAGCCTATATATTATTCTGATGTTTAAACTATATAATTGTAAAGTTTCATAAAAACTCATTCAGTAGTTTTTACGTGAAAGAGTATCAAATGTCCATTCTTATATATTTTTGCTTTAAATAATATTAGTAGGATACGATTATTGATTTGTAAAAAGATCAACCAGGTGGAAGTCAGATTCGCGCACGAAGGGTTCCGTATAATTCTATGAATGAATCTATGAAAACAGGAAAAAATACGTACCTTTTTACGAAACCAAAAAACAACCTATACCGAAATACCTAATAATATTTTTTTATAAATACCACTACCATACAATGCAAGGCAGTCAATACGCATCGTAAATGAATAATTCCAAATTAAACGAACCTTAAAATTTGGAATTATTCATAATTCAAAATTAAACGAATCTTAAATTATCTTCAAGCAATTTTATAACTCAATTTTTTTATTTATCGATATTTTAGTATTCGATAAAGTGGCAAGCACTACCTTTTTAGAACAAAAAGTGGCTACATGAGGATTTGAATGCCAAGCCGATAACAGTGTGTTGTCTCTTTCTATCGCACTAATTAGGGTATTGAATAAAAGAGAGCCACTATATAAGAAACGTTCAATTAATTGTTACTTCTCCAGGCTTGTTAATTGCTCCGAGGGTTTAAATGTGTGGGTTTGGCGACACTGGTTTTCATAGTAATTATGACATTATAGCACTTCTATTTGCTTTTAATGTTCTGTGTGTGTATATTTATGTTCAATTAGTCCATTGAAATGTTACATTTTTTAGGCCTAACCTTGTGTTTTTAGAGGACGCAATTTTATTTTTGTGATGTGTAGGGGGGGTCAGTGTGAAGCTAAAACCAAGTTTGTGGGGTCGCCACCCTTGTCCCACGGCCGCCATCTTGAAAATAGCGGCTGAAGTGGTTTTTACGATATAACTCTTAAACTATTTATCTGATAAAAAAATATTGTTAACAATATTTGTTGCAAATTAAATTTTCTACAACTTTGGTCTAGTAACTTTTTGTCGTAGAACTAGAAATAAAAAAGTTATAAGCGAAAATGTTCAGAAATTAGAGATATTTATATTTTTCAATAAAACTTTTTTTTATCATTTTACGAAAATATGACATAAGACCATTTTTGTAGATTGTTTTTCGAGGAACAACTTTTATATACAACATTTTTTCATTACGACAATAGCTAAGGTTTTACAGCGCTCTGAAGTGAGTACTATTTTTCTTTCCTCTTAACTATACCGCCCGATTTGTTTTTGATTGTGTATGACCGTGAATTGACTTCTATTTCTTTTGAACAAGGTGTAAAATGCAAGTGCATTGTTTAGGGCTCTTACGATTCAATGATTCGAGTGTTTTCGGAAATACGACAATTAGCGAAGATTTGCATGCGCATTTTTAATTTTGGAGTACCTACTGTAACTAATCGTTCTTTTTATTAACGACTTTTGCGCATGAACAACTATTTCCAAAACAAAAGTTTTATAAATTGTCAGGAATTAAGCATTCAAAGATACCTAATGAGAACTTAGGCCATGGTCTACCATTTTATCAATTAAAATAGTCCGACGTCTAATAAAGTTGGAACCCATTGCTTAGGATACAACTTATTTAAAAGTACAAAATGACAGAACATCAAGATTCAAGAAGTGTGACATTGAAAATGCCCTACCACTACTGGTTGGTTAGCCAATACACAAGTTTCTCTGATATTAAGCGATCACCAACGGGCAACGCCTTCCTTCGCAAGCCTTATCCTTATTTTATATATTACTAGCTGTCCCGGCAAACGTTGTTCTGCCTTACTCTTATCACTTAGGGTTTTGAAAAATAGATGTTGGCCGTTTCTCAGAGCTACCCAATATACACAGAAAATTTCATGAGAATCGGTCCAGCCGTTTTGGAGGAGTACGGTAACTAACATTGTGAAACGGGAATTTTATATATTAGAAGAAGAAGATATCCTTATTTTCCATGGTATTCAACAGAAAATAGTGGAATTTGTGCAAGGGTGTCAACAATGTAGAGAACTATTATAAATTATTACTTGTTATTTATAAAAGTTTTATACATATAATTCACCCAGACTTGGTAGTGATGGTGTATTAAGTGTACAAACATTTGTTTAAGTATTTTAATGCACTCTCACGTTTTATGCATAATCAAGATTCAGGAGGTTGTAGTTAACATGGTTGAAATTTATGTGTTGTAGAACCAGCGCGGCGGGTGCAGAGATAATCTATGAATGAATTCGAGATTCTTTTACATAATTTTAAAATATTGTGTCCTCGTTAATTCAAAATCAAGATAGGTACTTATAGGATATAGATACCTATCCTTCGAGCAAGTATTAGTTTTCAAGGAAACAGGGTGAATGATAAAAGAAAATTCGTATTAGAATGTATAATTCAATTATTTGTTATCCAACTCCTACTAAAAAAGTATGTATTGGTTAATTAATATAAAAGTATACTAAAATTAAATAAATTAAGTTGTTAGTAACTAAATGCGAAATTACACAAGCCTCAATGTGTT
The DNA here is from genome assembly GCA_029959065.1 of Colias behrii. NCBI lineage: Eukaryota > Metazoa > Arthropoda > Insecta > Lepidoptera > Pieridae > Colias > Colias behrii. The sequence goes on along the minus strand of JARWMC010000019.1, from coordinate 9,103,766 downwards.
TCGAATTATGTATTAGACTGTGATTAGACTTCATATGAGCCAACCACAGGAGCCAACAAAACGAGTGACAGAATTCAAAATTAGGTTTTCCTATCATCTATTGCTGTCGCGCTATGCCTCAAGCCTCCCCCGTAGAGCGCGACAGGGACAACTGCAGCTCGGGCCGATAATACCTAGGAAAATTACGCAAATTCGACGTTCCGTAGTCCCCTGTTTCCTCCCCAAATACTGGACCGATTTAATTACTTAATACTTTCCCTTTCTGGGCTAAGTATTTCTGCGATTCACCATTCAAATTACTATGAGACAATCATTAAATCATACTATGAATAAAATTTTAATTACAAAAACAATAGTTATTATATTTTGTTAACAGCTAGAGAATAATTAAAGAAATGTGTACTGAAAATAATAACTCATGTATTATAAAAATCAAGTTGGCTCAACACGGGAACACAAAAGCTGGTTTCTCTGACTACGACAAAATCCTTGTATCTAGATTGTTATTTACGTTTAAATGTCAGTCATAAAAAAAATTGTATTTGTCTATGAGTGATGACATATTTTTTTAACTTGCAATAAATTTTTGATAACAAATGAATATATTTTGATATCAATGTACTGATTCTTATTTTTAATGATAAATTTTTGCTTACTTTTACCATTAATAATGTAATTTTAAATTTATTTTTAATATAACACACAAAACTGTTATGTAATATTTAATTTTAAACTTCCACGACATCGGTCTCTAACTCAGTTTTTTTCTATAGTAACACTGACTTACGAATGAAACGAAAGTGCTTGTGATGAGCAAAGACGATTAAAAAAGTGTCGATAGGTCAATATTCTGCAGAAATTAGCCAGAATCTTCAGGTATCTACAAAATATACTAAATAATAACCCTCGTATGTGAGGGTACTATGTGGTGGTGCTGTTCTTCTTCCGCTAGTTCAGGTGCTTATTCACATTTGAGGGCTTGTCTGACTACTCCCTTCCCATATTCCTATACGGCGGCCATATTTATAAGTCATGAAAGGCGTTGACGCTCATAGTAATTATTTGCGTTTCATTCTTTTTCAGGACCGATGGCTGCGATACGTAAAAAATTAGTGATTGTTGGTGATGGTGCGTGCGGTAAAACATGCCTGTTGATCGTGTTTAGCAAAGATCAGTTCCCGGAAGTGTATGTGCCGACAGTATTTGAGAATTACGTTGCCGACATAGAGGTTGATGGAAAACAAGTGGAGCTCGCGCTATGGGATACGGCCGGTCAGGAGGATTACGACCGGCTGCGGCCCCTATCATATCCGGACACCGACGTGATCCTCATGTGCTTCTCGGTGGACTCGCCAGATTCGCTCGAGAACATACCAGAGAAGTGGACACCGGAGGTGAAGCACTTTTGCCCCAATGTGCCCATCATTCTCGTCGGAAACAAAAAGGATTTGCGCAACGATCCGGCCACGATTAACGAGCTCCGCAAGATGAAGCAGGAGCCGGTGAAGCCCCAGGAAGGCCGCGCCATGGCGGAGAAGATAAACGCGTTCGCGTACCTGGAGTGCTCCGCGAAGAGCAAGGAGGGCGTGCGCGAGGTGTTCGAGACGGCGACCCGCGCCGCGTTACAAGTTAAGAAGAAGAAGAAGACAAAGTGTTCTCTGCTGTAAATGTGCTGTTGTCGCAAGAACTCTGATTATGAATTGTTCGCATACTGCCTGAAAACTTAAGTTTGAAACGACTCGAACTCTGCAGCAGTCGCGACGTCGGCCACACAGTGCTTCCTTCTGATACTGAAAGCTGACGCGATGTCGCGGCCCGCGTAGCACGCACACCCACTCAGTATTTGTGTGGCTATCCTTTCACAATCGGTACTTGTATATTTTATAGATTATCTATAAATAATAAGCGTAATTGCCTTAACAGAGTAGTCGGGGGCGAGGATGGGCCCTCGTTCGTTGGGCTCACAAGAATTTCGTGCTATACTATCATGTTATATAATCAAGTAGCATTTCTTCAATTTATAGATTTATTCCTCGACCGGTGTCGTCTCAGCGAGACTTATTGTTTAGTTTGGTATTTTGTATTTTAATTTTTCAATAAAATAGTGTATAAATTATGTAGGATGTTTATTTGACATGGAGTGCAAGCCCCTCTGACTCAGCCGAGTGCCTGTCAGCTAGACGCATCTCTGAGATGTTCCATTCGATTCTGATCATTTAGGGCAGTCATTTTGTAATCTATTTTTTGTGTGAAATTTTAACTTCAGTATGGTATTGCATGCTAATATAATTTATTAATAATTATGTGAACCCTATGTTTTAACTATTCTTTCTAGACTTTTTGACTTTTATAAAATTTAATACAGCATTTATAAATCAAAGGTTTAGGATGGGGGAGAATATTTAAGTTAAAATTCAATCGTCTATGTTATGTTTTATTAGTATTGTAAGTACAAAATTATCTTTCAAATATACATGAATTAACATAATTAGACTTCCTTTTATAATTTAAGAATGTCTTGGATTTATTCCAATTACAAATTTATTAACTAAACAACCGAGCTTTCAATTTAATTGGTTTATGAATTCCTTGTCATTTTTAATAGTTGTAAAGGATTGAACCTCCTTCTGGGAGGAGTCATAAATTCCATCTGTTGCTGCTGTGCATTCATTCTGTAAGGGACCTCTGTGCCCTTGGGAAGGTGTGCTTCTTGGCCCTTCAGGTCGGGAACCCAGTCTGCATACAGTAACGTGTTGATATCGCACAGCTTGCTAGCAGGCAAGGGAGTGATAACATACAGAACCTCCTTTTCCCAATCAATTCCTCGTATGAGACCTGCAATACGACATATATTTGTATTGCAAACATTTGCACTATCAGATAATCAAGTTGTATATTATAGTACTTATATTGATAACACAAATATGACATTAATGATGTACTTTGTTCGAGTTACATCATCATTGAGTCATTTAGGTATTACTTGAAGGATGAATTAACTAAAAATTATTATAGTTTATGTAAATGTTTCTATTGTCTTAAGCATTTTATATGTATTAGAGCAGCAGTAAAGTTTACTAACTTTAAGGTTAAAATTTTTCTTGATATATTAAAATAAAATTATATTCTTAAAAATCTTAATTATTTGAATGTTTTGTTGACATTTTTATTTGGTTATTGACATTAAAACATGGAAACCTATGTAATATATTATCAGTATATACAAGAACCATATTCTTGTTGATAGCAAAGGCTTATAGTTAGTAAATGGTTATTACCATGTCCATGGCACAGCAGTGGTTGGTCGGCCAATGTAAACACTCTTTCTTTGCATTGTGTTCTCGGGTTGTGTTGACACAGCCCCACTACTTTGCCATTGATGACTTTTGTAATACTATCTTTGAATGGTATATTCACAGCTACGCACAAATCCTTCAAACATACCCTGTAACAAGCAATTATTGTTATGTGTTATGGTACATTTAGGTAATACATTTATTATGTTTATGTACTGTAAACTGACCTAATTTCAATTAAAAATAACATGCACATATGTTTTCATATAAAAATTTTGAAGTACATATTATAATGTAAAGTTTTGCGTGTAATAAAAATGTTCTTAAGAGAAAAACAAAAAGCTAAGCAAACAAAACGTTATCAGCTGATGCTGTGTGCGGTCGCGAGGTATGTGTCATCGTTCCAGGAGCTGAATTATTATCTATTACTCATTTTCTATTACATTGATAGCAATTGTTATTTCTGAATGAATAATTTTAAATAATTTGTCAGTCACATTCAAGATCTAGACATGCAACTGGAGTTTGTTAATTTATCTACCTATTCAAAATTTTACTTATCGGCTAAACCGATTTTGAACAATCAGCGGTGAAATGACCGTTAAAAAACAGTCAGTATAACAAGCAAAAGATTATGGGTTCGATTCCCGATGTATTTATTTTAATGAAAATATTTTAAAGTTGAATCATTGAGTGTTTCATAGTACATAGATCGTGTATAGTTTTACCCATGCCCTACTTGGATAAGTACCTACGCGTAAGTTTGCGCCTTATTTATTACAGACTAGCTGTTCCCCGCGGTTTCACCCGCATTGCTCTGCTCCTGTTGGTCTTAGCGTGATGATATATAGCCTATAGCCTTCCTCGATAAATGAGCTATCTAACACCGAAATAATTTTTCAAATCGGACCAGTAGTTCCCGAGATTAGCGCGAACAAACAAACAAACTCTTCAACTTTATAATATTAGTATAGATTAAAATAGATTCATATTGCATCAAAGGTGTAGCTGTTGCTTGCTAGTTGCTAGATTAGTTGAATAAATCTTCAGTGGCATTATTCCTATTAGTAACTTCCTAAGAAACCTTTGGCTTCAAATTGTTTGCGTGACATCATTGGGTGACGCTGGCGATGCGTCATGAATTATAAAAGACATGACGAGGTGCAAGCTTGGCCCGAACTGGTTTTAGCAAAACCACAATGCGCTGGGGGAATCGTTAAGGGTAAAAGCACATAGTTATGGTTAGAAGCTTTTGGCAAATGTGCCAATAAGTTTTAGCTTCGATACTATATGGTTGAAATTTCGTTGAATATAAATTTAATACCTATGATACATAATGTACAGCTATGCCTTGTTTGCAATTAGACAGATACATTTAAATTTTTAACAAGCACTTGAAGGACTTACGTTCTTAATTATTCAAGGAATAGCATTACCTAGTCCTTAGAGCCTAGACAAACTAACATCTACCAAAACGGCTGTACCGATTTTGATAACATTTACGTTTCCTTTTATTAGTTGAATCTTGATAAAGAAAATTTATTTTTAAATATGTATCCTGGCAAATGTGACTTCACCCTAACATCTAACAGCATAACATTAGCCTTCGCCCTAGAGGCACATCCGAAAATGACGTCATCACTTCTTAGGTACCATCATAAATTATCAAGTTTAAGTTTCCTTTTTGAATGTAAGTTGAATTAATGCTATAATTTAATCATAGTAATACACAGTGCCCAGTGCCCACACAATACAAACAGATAAAAGTTAACCGCCTGAATGAGATTTACAGATAAATACCTACCAGAAAGCTAAAGGGAAATACTGTTCGACATAAAAAAATAAAACTTTAAATGACTGACTGTTCTCTATTGAATTAACTGGGTATTATGAAAAGGTTCCCGCCTACTGAAATAACAATTACATATATCGTTCATTAGAAACATCAAACATAACACGAATAGAAAAAGATAAAATAGACCTCCCGTGTTTAGAACTTTAAAAAATACTATATCATTAAGTAGGTAGGTAAGTATTTCAAAACCTTTTACCGACCATGTCTGACCAAGTAGGTCAGCAACACAAACCCTACCCATTACTCTATGTTAGAATTATAGGGACTTTTTAATAAATAGTTACAGCAAACAGACATGCTTCCATCTACGTAATTGGTTTTAATTCCCACTAGATCATTGAATCCAAACATTCCCATGTTAACCGTGGCTCTAATAATTAATTAAGCTGTAACGTCGTCAACCGCTTATCTTTGGTACATCATATTTTTAGATGCTATAAAGTTAGTTACGATGATAAAAACTATGCTGATAAAATTTTTAATTATGATTAGAATTCATAGTGTAGGTATAAGAAGTTGTTATTAGGTGCTTAGTAGTTAATATCATATATTTAATTCTAGCTTACAAATTGAAGCGAGTTTTTTGTTTCTGAACGTTTCTTTTTTCAGTTTTATCATACACATCATATACCTAGGCACCTAATAAATAAATTTACACGTAAAATAAAACTTGAAATAGGTTGATTAGTTTTTTAACCCATTGAGCCCCGAACGGCCCGATCGGTCCACGACACAATAGATTTTCTATTGTGTCTGTGATTCCGGGGCCTGAGTTATTACATTAAATCGTAATAAGCTCAGGATACTGCGAATAAAAAAAAAACTAACATTGAGCTACTGTTAGTTAGTAATTAGCTCAATGCTTACTTATTCTATTTTCAAATAATTCACATTCTATCGATTCAAATTTCGAACGATAGATTCGTTCGATAGAAAACACGATAAAAAAATGGGGACAAATCAAAGAAAACTATAAAAAATTATAGTTCTAAAGAGACTAGTTTAGGATTTTTTAAAACTTATAACATACGTTGTACATGCTTCAGAATGGCAATATGAAAGTCAGGTAAATACCTACCAGTCTGTATAATTGTAAGTAGAAGTTTGGCGCGACTAGTAAATGGCTGTTGCCGTTTTAAATTACCTTATACAGTTATACTTATGGCAATTCATATAGGTATAGAATTCTTGCAAAAAAAAATTAGATACTTACTCATAAGGTACAATATCTAGCAACCATCCATCGGGTTTTATATTCGCTGCTAATTGTCCAAAATACGCCAAGAAACTTAAATATCTTTCATCTCTTGGAGCCAAAGATCGACTCGTCGTAATGATCTCCGCAACGGGCGCCAGAATGAAGGAATACTCCAAATCGGGACTCAATATACCCCTAAATAATTTATTGTATCTAAACTGTCTATATAAATCTAATACATTTTGTGGGCTGAGATGAGAAGTAAATCTTTTCTTTGGGTTATTTGAATCATACTGCAGTACGAAATTAGGTTGAGTTAACATTATTATCAATGTAATTACTTCGAGACCTAGAGCGTTTGTCATTCCCATGGTATTTATTATCCAGGGCAGATGGCTATAGTTCTCTGTGCTGTACGCAATTATAAATTTAACTGCGTTTATGTAACGAGTTATGTTATCCATAGTGCTTATTATACCAATGTTGAGTGCTCTGTAACAGAAACAAATTTTATTATAAAATCGTTGAATACAAAGAAAAGCACCAACAGGTCACTGGCAATACAATTTATATATTACATTACTATCATTATGTAGCTTTATAAGTTAGAATAATAATTACTAGCTTACCGCCCGCTTTGTCTAAAACCTAATAAATTATATACTAAAACCTTCCTCTTGAATCACTTCATCTATTAAAAAAAACCGCATCAAAATCCGTTGCGTAGTTTTAAAGATTTAAGCATACAAAGGGACATAAGGAAATAGGGACAGAGAAAGCGACTTTGTTTTATACTATGTAGTGATAATATGAACATTGATAGACTATGTGGTCTGTATTTCTTGCACAAAATTTTATGCTGCAGTGTATCTTTAAACATTACATTAAACATATCTGTTTTATAATATTCTATAGACAAAAAGAATGCTTAAAAAACCAACTTACCTTTTAGGTGCCCTCAAATGTGTAAAACTTGGACCAAAGATCGGGGAATCAACAACAGTAGCAGATACATGGCCTGCCACAGTGAATTCACTCTGTCCTGGATCCAAATCTATGACCAGCACTGAGGTCTTCTGTAAAAGTTTGTTTACATAGTATCTAAGAAATGTTGATTTGCCACTACCCTTCCCTCCACATGCCAGCCCTTTGAAAGGTACCCCTGAAATTAAAAAAAAAATAAAATTAGAAAACAAATAATTATCAATATTTAAAAATAAGTAGAAGACTAAAACATATTTGCAGAGAAATTTATGTCCTAAAGGCATAGTGTATAAACATACTCTATAATATAATATAATAAAGAGAGATTCTATGGTATTGACTCTCAAAATGTAATAGGAATTAGGTGGCGAATCAGACAATCACAGAGAAGTCTTATAATCAATTCAGTATCTGATAGATCTGTTGCAAACACATAATGTGTAATCATTTGATCAAGATTGATTATTGTTTTAGGGCCGATTTTTCAATGCTTGGATAGAACTTATCCGTCCAATAAAGTATTACACAATAATATTAAAATGTCACGCAAACTGTCAAATACGGGCAATTAGAATATGTTTTTAAAATGGTAGTTTTATACATTATTCGACGAATAAGTTTTATCCAAGCATTGAAAAATCGGCCCTTAATTACATATTATATAAAATACTTTTTTTTAAATACTCACTTGGAACAATCTCCATAACGGATTTCCATCCAGGATTCTCCTCCAAACATTTTGGTGGTTTCTTAGAATATAAACTACAGCCTAAGACATTTGATGCCTGTTCTAAACTCAGATCTTTGTTTGCATATCGAAACAAATGTACATTTGTGAAGTTGTTAGCAACAAATTCCATGGTTGGACTTTCAAATGGCTTTAAAAGCAATACTGCATCATATCCACTTATATTTGCAGTAACTTCTCTAGCTTCTGCTACAGACAGTCCCACTGTTTTCAACTTATTAAGTAAGTTACTATGGTCATTGGTATTTTCAACTGTCCTAAAGCACTGTGCATATGAATGTACAGGCGCAATAATAGGACATTCTTCATCTTTTAATGTATAACCACCAACTTCAATTTGACCTTCGACAGCTTGAGCAAGGAGTTTACCATGAAAATATAATTCAGCAGGGTGCTTTAACACAATAATACAATTGTTCCTGACATAATATATAGTAAAATTAGTAGTTTCATCAGTTTCTGACATTACTTCTTCATGTACATCCACAGAACTGCTTGGTGATATGTCTCGCTTATGAAGCACTCTCTTTTTACTTGGTCCAGTTCTTTTTTGTTCATTTGTATCACTTACATCATTAAAACTAATATCCTCTATGATTGTGCTGGACTCATTTTCCATAGTTATATTAGCTCTTGTACATACTTCTGTAAAGAAACTGGTATCATCTGTAGATAATGTTGGAGTATCATGTACAGAGGGTAATATTCTTACAGTAGAATGTTTGTAATCACCCAATATCTCGTCAAACCTTTGTGGTTGTACATCAGTTGCCGTAATAGATACATACGGTGGTGATGGACAAGCCTGCATATTTATTTTACTTTTATTCCCAATATCGTCCCTCTTAGTCTTTGCTTTGCACTTCTTTTTTTCTTTTGTAGGTGATTCCAAATTACTTTCATTATCAACAACAGGCAGTTTCCTTTTATCTTTACTTAAACTTTTGCTTTGTAATTTTTCAAGTATTTGCAAAGCTAATTTACCATCTGGGTCAAATTTAGATGGACTGGAATCAGACGAAGAACCAGTGGAAGAAAGTGAATCCATATCATGCAGTGTGTTTTTTAAATCGTCCAATGATTGCATATTTTCATTATAAGAATATGAACTAGTACCATTAGATTCTGAAGGAGAGTCAGATGCATCACTTAAATAATATTTTTCGTCAGCTGAAGAATTACTTGATAAATCGATAGAATCATTTGGAGACTCCGATTTCTCAATAATATTTTTTGAGTATGAATCCATTGTATGGCTACTTTCATGTACATTGGATTTTTTCTCATTACCGCTACTATCGCTAATTATTTCAATTGGTTCTCTCACATTTGTATCTTCTTCGTTGGTAGATCCTGTCAAGTTAAGATCAGAGAAACCACTTACAGAAGTAGAATCATCCAAGTCTATTTTTACATTTTCAGCCTCTTTAATTATTCCTGTATTGCTTGTTTTATATCCTTGTAACATTAATTTTAACTGCTTTTTCATAGTTTGTTCCTCTTTACTGTGTTTATCATCACGATTTCTAACAACATGTGCTTTTTCAAAAAAATCCATCCTGTATATAGAAAACAATTAAAATGTTATGAACAGTTTTTGCAGGTTGTAGGAGATATCATTTACGACAAGTCTTAAAAAAATGTATAGTTAATAATTGGACTGTTTCGTAAATAATAAATTTATAAGATTCGTAGCATGAAGCTGAAACAACGTTATCAGACCACCACCAATAGGTAACAGCTTGTTATCATTTTTCATTTGTCAACTCCAATTGTCAAAATGACCCAAATATGACCATCGACCACAGATAAGTACAATAATAATTTGACATTTTATCATTTCAAAATTCTACATTTTGCACAACATTTTGTGACCGCAGAATAGCCGTAATCTCCAATTAAATTAATTTTTAATAGGAAAATCTGTTAATATATGAAATCTTTAATACGTTTCTTGTGTCTCTAATTATTACTCCTACTAGAACAGTTTTTGTTTTGTTTGGTTTAACTAGGTACCGATTTCAATCATGTGTCTTTTAGAATGATAAGCGGGCAAAATTGTTTTGAAGGTTTTAATTGATATTTGATACGCTACTGCCACGCTACTGCTGTTATTATCATTTAATCTAAGCATTTAACATTTTGTATTTTTCGATAAAAATATATCTCATTGTACAGTCACGAGCAATAATATATGCCTAGGGGGCGATGTGCAAAAATATCTGTCACTAGAACAAATGCAATAATATCTGTCTGTGGTCTGCCCGTATACAGCAAAAATATCTGACATTAGTAGGCAGCATAATAAAGTGGCATCAAAATTATGTGACGAACATGTACAGCAAATAATTGTGATAACCTCTCACAGCATAAATATGTGACGTCACCTAGGAGGCAATAATATCTGACACAATTTTATATATATCTATATTTACACACACAACATTCGCTAAGCGCATGAACCCATATATTGGCATCTTTATATATAATATAATAAATTTAAAATGTAACATTAAGAGTTTTTCTATTTTTAAAGCTAAAAAAGTTATTACATGCTATTTAAAATCATTAAATTACACACAAACAGAAAAGCTTCTTGTCTCAATACATTAAATTAATATAAATTATTGTTTATTTACATTATATTGTATGTATCATATAATTTTATTTATTTTAACTTTAATTTATTTATTTATTTAACTTATTTTATTTATTGATATAGTTAGGTATCTATTTATTTACTTATTTATTTTAAATTTAGTTCATTAGTTGTACTCTATTCATATCTTATATTTAAATTTGTTATTTTAAATCTTTTTAATCAACAATTACGGTACCACGAGCAAATCCATTTTTTATAATCGTACCAGCTCCCACGACACAAGTTCTCTTAGTGTGGGAGCTACAGTTAATAATTATATTGTATAATAAGTGACAGCAAAATATGATATTGTTAAATTTTGTTTTGTTACATACTGTGTTTTTGCTGAAATAAATAATTTTTCATTTTCATTTTTCATTTCGATGTGATTTCTCATATAAAGCATAAATATGTGACATCAACTATATGGGGTCACGGACGAATTCTACCTATACCCGTGGCCCTGTCGTTGATGCGGCTTGACGGAACACAGTGGGATTTTGGTCGGTAGAAATCCGACATAACTTCCCCGGAGGCCGTGGGTATCTATGTAAGATTTCCCCACTTACAAAAAAAAAAGGTGGCAATAATATCAATATTATCAATAATATCTGACACAATTTTATATTTTTGCATTTTGCATTGATACCTCACAAAAAGCATAAATATTTGACATCAACTAGGAAGCAATAATATCTGACATCAACTAGGAGGCAATAATATCTGACACAATTTCATATTTAAGTATTTTGCATTGATTCCTCACAAAAAGCATAAATATTTGACATCAACTAGGAGGCAATAATATCTGGCACAATTTCATATTTCTGTATTTTGCATTGATTCCTCACAAAAAGCCTAAATATTTGACATCAACTAGGAAGCAATAATATCTGACATCAACTAGGAGGCAATAATATCTGACACAATTGCATATTTCTTTATTTTGCATTGATTCCTCACAAAAAGCATAAAATATATTTGACATCAACTAGGAAGCAATAATATCTGACATCAACTAGGAGGCAATAATATCTGACACAATTTCATATTTCTGTATTTTGCCTTGATTCCTCACAAAGAGCATAAATATGTGACATCAACTAGGTGGCAATAATATCTGGCGTCCATGACATGTTTGATATATTATAACATAGAGCGCCGGTATATGTCTAACGCGATCATTGAATGACGACATTCAATTGAATGACTAGGCCGAACGTTGATTTTACAACCGTCACTCAACGTCCAACTAGTTAGCGGATTATAACATAGCCCTTAACGGATATAAGGCTCGGCATATTGTTGAATGACTAGTGCGTTCATTGAATAACAAAAGTTGCTGAGAATTTACACTATCCACAAGAAGACGGTTGCGAGCAGCGCTGGCGCGTATTTCTGTGTAGTTAAAAATTATAACACAGACCAACGACTACTGTGCTAAATGATGTTTAGAAATTGACGAGTTGTCCTTTAGTCATTAAATAAATGTCGCCATTCAATGAACGCACTAGTCATTCAATCAAATAGCACATTCAACCAGATGACTGCGACATAGGTATATATTTATTATGTCAAACGCCGCTAACGTCAAACACAACAAAAGAAATTCTAAATGTGACATGTTAGCCGCGGATAAAAAATATCTACCCACTTAGTGAATATTTCAATTTGATCGTGATATAATATGATATATCTAGACATAAATGTAGTATGCATACAATAAATAACGTAAAATAATATTTATTTGTTTTGTATTAATTTTAAATTAAACTGAAAATATAATCGTGTCAGATATTATTGCCTCCTAGGTGACGTCACATATTTATGCTGTGAGAGGTTATCACAATTATTTGCTGTACATTTTCGTCACATAATTTTGATGTCACTTTATTATGCTGCCTACTAATGTCAGATATTTTTGCTGTATACGGGCAGACAGATATTATTGAACTCGTTATTGTGACAGATATTTTTGCTAATCTGCAAATAGTAATATATTTATGCTTCTGACTGTACAGTTATATTAAACTAGCTGACCCGGCAAATGTTGTTCTGCTAATTACTTAGCACACACGGCTATACTTAAAATTTTTACAACCCTTTCTTAAATATATAGAACTAGCGGTCCGCCCCGGCTTCGCCCGTGGTACATATTTACGTTTTCTCTAGGTACATAAGAACCATCCTCGTACTTCAAGGAATAGGTATAATAAAAAAAGAATTATCGAAATCGGTTCAGCCGTTCACACGTGATGCCGTGACGACGCGAAACGGGTTTCATTTTTATATATATACAGGGTGTAATCGTTAAGTGTGCACAGGCGATTATTCCGTAACTATTACAGATATCAAAAAACTTTAAACTGATATCGAAAGTACTTAAGTAACCTACTGAGTAAAATGGCCATAATACATTTTTTTAAAAATAACGAGAAAATATATATAAAAAATTAACTTTAAACCCTCCCATACATTTAGTATGAGATATGAATATCCCATGTACATTTAATATGAAAGATATGAAAGATTTGAAAGCTTTTTCTTTCTTTTTTGGTTTTCTGCTTTAATTACTTGGAAAATTTGAAGGGAAGTTCATTTAGAAACTGTAAATAGAGCTCCTCATTGTATTGCACAATGATGTCACTTCGAAAATCTGCTAATAATACAAAATGTATGGGAAATAAATTGTATGGGAGCGTTTAATGTAACATTTTTGGATATTTCTCGTTTTATTTTTAAAAAAAATTTACGGCCATTTTACTCATTGGGTTAAGTACTTTCGATATCAGTTTAAAGTTTTTTGATATCTGTAATAGTTACGGAATAATCGCCTGTGCACACTTAACGATTACACCCTGTATAGATAAACAAGAGATTTCATAAAAATAGGTCGGCGATTTCCGACTATGGTAACTAAAACTGTGAAACGAGAGTTTTTTGTAACAAATAGGAAAGATAAGGATATAGGATTTTATTTCCTTCGTAATGTGCAAAGCATGTAGTTTTATTATTGCATTACTGTAAAATTGCAAAAAGTAGATTAGGAAAGGATCATATTTTAAGATATCACGTGAAACATAGTACAGTACTGTTACATAATCTCTGATTTTTGGCGTAAAATAAAACAACAAATAAATTTTTCGATTTTATTTATACATAACCACTGTTGATTGATACCGAGATAAATATACATTCCATGATTGTATTCACTTTCAATACAGTCCGTGCGAATGAGAACTACTAATCACTGGCAAAGATGGCAGTGACCGACTTAACAAGTCTAAAATTGTACCAGAGACTTCACAACACTAAATGCCTGGTACAATTTTAGGGTAAACTAGTAACTGCTTTACTGCGCTTGGAAGGTAGCGAGGAAGTCAGTGACGATCTTCTTGAGGGCAGCGTCAGACTCGGGTGTGATCTGACCGTCTTTGGCAATGGTGGCGAGCAGACCCTGGTGGCTGGTCTTGATGTGCTGGGTGAATTCCTTCTCGAAAGCTGTGATTTTGGTGGGGTCCAGTTTGTCGAGGTGGCCGCGGACACCGCAGTAGATGATAGCAACCTGATGAATGAGTAATAATTATTATAGGCTTTTGTGTACTTACACAAGACAATTATTACAAAGTTACAAGAAATATTTTTTGAACAATAATTTGTAATACATACTTTTTTCTTTCTTTGATGAATGAATTAATGCTCATGAATTAAAATATATAGAACACAATGTGTTTTGCTTTGTATTTTTTAAATATTTGATTCCATTTAAAATGTCAGAGAAAGCTAACCATTATTACAGTTACACAATAGCTAAAAATCAATTGGAAAGTGCCTACATAAAAAAAATATACTTTTATTTTACCTGTTCCTCAATAGCCATGGGCACATACTGTCCCTGCTTCAACAGCTCTGTGAGACGCATGCCCCTGTTGAGCAGCTGCTGTGTGGCGGCGTCCAAGTCAGAACCGAACTGGGCGAAAGCAGCCACCTCACGGTACTGGGCGAGCTCCAGCTTCATGGAACCGGCCACCTGTGCGTACATAATATATTGTTAAATGTCATAAGATTAAAAAAGAGCGTGTGTGCCAAGCACACGTGTCAGAAGTGAAACTTCTTTGGAAAGATTCAAAGATACCAAAATCGTCGCCTTACTCCATGACGTGACGGTATGGACATGACAACACGCCTGAAGAAGTTTCACTTCAAAAATTTTGATAATATATTGAAATGGTACCATAAAAAACAGTTAAGAATAGACTCGATAGGCGTCTAAAAATGACTTTTTTTTTTGTCGTATTACATATAGTTTATTTTGACAAATTTCCTCAAAATACATTGTAACTTATTAAAAAATTTAAAATTTGTTTTTTGTTAAGGCTAATGAAAAAAATTATATGTTATAAATATCTTGAAAACACAATTTTGATCGAAAAAAAAACAAGTGATGGATTCTGTTTTTTTTTATCTGTGTTATAACAATAGATCCATTATTCAACACACCTGCTTCATAGCCTTAGTCTGGGCAGCGGAACCGACACGGGACACAGACAGACCGACGTTAATCGCCGGCCGGATACCCTTGTAGAACAGCTCAGTCTCCAAGAAGATCTGCCCGTCGGTGATGGAGATCACGTTGGTCGGAATGTAGGCTGACACGTCACCGGCTTGGGTTTCGATGACGGGGAGAGCAGTCAGGGAACCGCCGCCCATTTTGTCGGACCTGTGTATAAATTATTAATCTACTAGATTTCCGCCCGCGGCTTCGCCCGCGTTTTCAAAGGAAAACCCGCATATTTCCCGTTCCCGTGGGATTTCCGGGATAAAAACTATCCTATGTGTTAATCCAAGTTACCCTCTATATGTGTGCTAAATTTCATTGTAATCGGTTCAGTAGTTTTTACGTGAAAGAGTAACAAACATCCATACATCCTTACAAACTTTCGCCTTTATAATAGTATTAAGATTGAATTACCAATGACAGATCTTTAAAATGTTCATAACGCTTGAGACTATTTGGCAACAATAAAAAAGTGAGCATGTGCCCACTTTTTTTACTAAAACTTTTTAGTTTTAGTAAAAAAAGTGCAGAAAAACATTAAATACATATTTTATGTTTTTCTACAGTCAAGTTGAAAAATAAAAAAAATTAAGGTTTCGATTAGAATAGATTTCAATACAAATAGAAAAAAAAAGAAATAAAAAATTCGAGAAATTTCTCATTAATAAATGTTGTATCAAAATTCCACCAAGACTATACGCAATCCAAAGTTCCATAGCCATTTTTTTTTTAGTTAAAATGAATTATATCATATCACAAAGAGAAAATTTCTTACATCTTAGCCGCACGTTCGAGAAGACGCGAGTGGAGGTAGAACACGTCACCGGGGTAGGCCTCACGACCGGGAGGACGACGCAGCAGCAGGGACATCTGGAATCATTTACTTGTTAAGTATTTCTTATTTTGTAGATTAAATAAAAGTTGTTTTTTTGGTAAAGTTTCTGTACATTTGCCATCTAAAATTCGAATAATGAAATTGGGTTTCAAACAAACTATATCATGGTTGTACACTTTTTATTACGGCTTAAATTATTTGTGTACATTTTATTAAAAATTTTAAGAGTACAATATTATCAAGCATTTTGTGTAGTTATTTATGTATTCATATAATAGAGAATGACTTATCGTTATTATCTTATCACATGATATTTGATGATATTAGATTCTAGCTTAGTTATAAAGTTATTAATTGTACTATTACTGCAAAGTAATATTGTATTATTTATTGAAAACTTATATTGTATTTTCTATACAACATAAGACACTTTTAATACATTTTTTTTTGTATATATAAGCTCCACATTCACAGAGTTTTAAACATTATATTTACCTATGAAACACAATATTTTAATTGTGAACTTATGCATTTTTGCAGTACACAATATTTTACACAGACAGTGGTAAATAGTAAAACTATGTCATGAGTCATGACAGACAGTCAGAAGCGCTTGTGATCGTCATGACTCATGACGATCACAAGCGCTTCTAAATAAAATATAATTGATTGAAATGTTTGAGTTTCAGAATCAGCGCACAATATTATCCTCACCTGACGGTAAGCCACAGCCTGCTTGGACAGATCGTCGTAAATGATAAGAGCGTGCTTGCCGTTGTCACGGTAGAACTCTCCCATAGCGCAGCCAGAGTAAGGCGCGAGGTACTGCAGGGGAGCCGCGTCAGAGGCCGTAGCTGCCACGATGATTGTGTAGTTGATGGCACCTGGTTGAATTATAATTTAAGTTATATTTATATTTGGTATTTATTAGGGTTAAAGTAAATATAGTATATATGATACAATATTGGATATACACTATAGCTGATTGAACATTGAATATTTGATAATTCTAGTGTCTAAAACATGTACATTGGATCATTAAATTGTCAGTTTAAATATAATTAATTAATTTGTTACTAAATAAAAGAAATCCAAATCAATTTTTTTTCCTAATACCTAATTTTAAGATAGCAAGCTTAAACATAGTTTGTATTTTTAATAAAAAAAAAATATTTATATTTTTAACACCGCTATAGTTACAAAACATACCAGCATCGGTCAAACGCTTGACAATCTGGGCGACAGTGGACCTCTTCTGTCCGATGGCCACGTAGATGCAGTACAGCTTCTTCTTCTCGTCCTCTCCCTTGTTGAAGCGCTGCTGGTTGATGATTGTGTCGATGGCAAGGGCCGTCTTGCCAGTCTGACGGTCACCAATGATCAACTCACGCTGGCCACGGCCGATTGGCACCAGGGAGTCCACGGCTTTGATACCTGGTTGAGGCAAGTTATCATTAGAATGAGTTGAACACTAAATTTATGTAATTAGATGATTTAGAAAAAATAATAAGTTTTGACGCGAAATTGATAACTTTCGTATGCATTTTTGTAACAACCAACATTAAGGTAATGCTGTTGTTTTGGGTGCTCATTTGAATTCCAGTAAGAAAAAAAATTAGATTATATTTGAATAAAGGATTATTGATTCCTAGATACTTTAATAAGCATTTAGGGTGTTAAGAAACGTAAGGACTTTGTAGAGTTTACTGAAGTAAAAAAGGGCAAAATTAGTATAACGATTATAAAAAATCAAACATTACTTGACCTATATTATGAGCTATGTAACCACAAACAAAAAAAAATTACTTATCCTATCTTAATGCACATGTGTTTTACATATATACGTAACATGTTTATTATATTGAACTCACCAGTCTGCATAGGCTCGCGCACAGACATACGCGGGATGATACCGGGCGCCTTGACACCGACACGCATGCGTCCCTTGGTATTGATGGGTCCCTTGCCATCGATGGGGTTTCCGAGGGCGTCCACAACACGTCCGAGCAGCTCCTCGCCGACGGGCACGTCCACGATAGCACCGGTACGCTTGACGATGTCTCCCTCCTTGATCAGCTTGTCGTTACCGAACACGACCACACCGACGTTGTCGGGCTCCAAGTTGAGGGCCATACCCTGGTGAATGTAATAACTTTATATGTAGACATTTATTTTAGCAGCTCACTGATGTAATAAACATAATAGACCTTATAATGGTAAATGATTTTTTTAATCGATAGTTTGAGTTGTAGTTAAGTATAGATTCATATATTTTTTTAGACATAGCCGTATAATGGTCAGGAATTTTTAATTATTTAGTAAAAATATATTTATTATAATTTTTTGGTTGTCTTTTTTTTATGTAATCAATATATTATGCAACTTATAGTTCCACTGATAGGACACCATCACCCTGTATGTGCCTATTTATAAAACAATTCTTGACTTTTCAGTAAGGTTTCATTGATAGACAAGTTATGTAGGTCATGCAAATATTGCATAATCATGGAAGTAAAAATATATATTTACCTATATTGCCAACATATGTGAATAAAAACAAGTAGTTGATAAGGACATTTTTAACCAGTAATAAACATAATATTAAGTATATTTTTTTTCAATAATGACATGATAAAGCTAAGGGAAATTATCATCATCATTCATATCATGTATATATATATTCATGATGATTGTATTGATCAAAAATTTCATGTAAACACTTTAAAAATACAAATAATAATAATAAGATGATTCTCTAATTAGTAGGTAGTGATTATATAATATTGGTATTAAAACTACTTTTGATAAGGGTTAGGTTTAATTTTCAAAAGAAAACTTTAAGAACAATTCTCCCTTTAACTATTTAGGTCATATTATAAAATCTGTATCTCAATTTAATAAAAAAAGGTGATACCAACAAAATTTATCTTAACAATTTTACACAAATTTCAGTTCCAATAAGTATAATGAAAAGTATTATTTCAAGATTTATGAAATAGTGTTAGTGATTTTATGGCTTTTTTAATATAATTTAATTGTTTATATAGACTAAGTTATTTCAACCTATTAAGACACTTGTGATTTAGGGTATATAGCACATTTATGTAATGATGAATGAAAAATTTGGTTTATAGGGAGAAAAAGGCATGGATACACTTATCCAGATATTTTCTCGTATTACTTATATGGGTAGTTTACAGAAATTTATAGACAATTTTCTTTTTTCAACACACGTTAAAAGTCACACTGGATAAAATTTCATTTATATCAATACTTTAGATTTTAGATGATTGAATTTTAATAAGGATATATGCATTATTTTATGCTGTAAGAAAATGTATTTTTAAATTCAATTTTAAAACACACTTTATACTTTTTCCTCAGCATAGTATTCCATCCACTATCTTATAAGAAAACATTATTATTATAACAAATAAACCCACCTTAAGACCGGAGGAGAATTCCACCATCTCCTCAGCCTGGATGTTCTTGAGTCCATACACACGGGCGATACCGTCACCGATGCTCAACACACGGCCAGTCTCTTCCAAATCGGCCTGTAACATTCATTACATACTTCTTACCAATACGAAATTGTTAATCTTTAGTTATATTTTGTTTGTATTTATGTAATATGAGGTATGAGGTATTGTAACAATTGATTATAATTTTATTGAAATTAAATTTATATTCATTAATTGTAATGATAAGGGTAAATTTTTATTATTTTACATATTTTACTATGTACTTGATATCATCTTCATAAATAAAGATAGATATAACCTCCAAATTGACTATTGATCTTAACAGCTGACAGATCCAGTTGACATGTATGTTTATGTAACAGCACGAACCTTGGGTGCGGCACCGAGGATTCTCTCCTCCAAGATTGTGGAGATTTCGGCAGCCCGTTGTGAAGACGAGACATGGAGCTTGCGTGCAGCCACTGTAACCGCCGGGATGGCGACTTTCGAAACCTAACGAATGCATTATCCAATTATAAAATACACCCTCAAATATCATTTTGTCCAATAAAACGCGTAAATTTTAACATTATTACAACAAAAATCGTCTATCTAAGCACTATGGACATGCTATCTGACAAGCAGTCGATCGCCCTCTATTACATAACATCACTTTTGGAAACCGATAATATATTTCTATTTTGAAATAAAATTAGTCCAATAGGTTACTTTAGTGCATAAGTACTACTTATAAAGCCGTCCTAAGATCATTTGGCATGATTTATGATAATATTATATGGAATGGACGACATTGCGGTGGGTTTGGTTAGTGGTTACCCAAGTACATAATCATGGAATCAAATTATAAAAATTTCAACAATAATTACCTGTGTAGCGGCATTGGGCAAGCGCCTGGCCACCGAGGAGGCCAAACGAGCGGAGATGAGCGACATTTTCACACTATTTCTTAGAAATTATATGGTAGAATACAGGACCGTGATGTTCTCCGCTCGCAACTCGTAGCGATATTACCGGAAATGACAGAATTGATAATTGTCTGTGGTTACTGGTTAGACTACACTCATTTAACGTTCGGAAACTTTGATGTTTCCTGTTTTAAGAAATGAACATATTTATTAACTGGTTCTTAAAAATATTAAATGTAAAGTGAAAAAGTAACTATACAACAATGAGCGGGATAATTTTAAAAATATTAAAGCATACTACAAATTACGAATTTACAAAATCTCTGTATTGTGTGAACGTTGCCTTTGACTGCCTTTGACTTTGTGATAACAGAAAATGTCAAGTTTTGAAACGTCAATTGTCATTTGTCAATCTAATTGTCTTTGAATTTGTCATTCTTGTAGTAAAACAAAAATGTTTTGCAATTTAATAAATCGAAATTAATGTTTATACATTTTATTAAGTGTAATGGCTATATTTGAAAAATCATTTCAGACCAGACCTATTATAGATGATACGGATAAGCTTGTTTGTACATTAGAAAATGCGCAAAATATCAATAAACACACAGTCAGTATCATTTATAACTTGGTGCTCCGTATACTTGAAGAATATTTTAATTTTATTTATAATTGTGCTTTAGGAGTATGTTTTGCGTGTGCAACGAGGGCCTTGTAAGGAAAATAAGTGGACAGTGTCCCGGCGTTACAGGGATTTTGCTGCTCTACAAATGAGTCTTCAACAGGCTAATATTGACCTTCCTTTGCCTCCTAAGAAACTTATAGGTAACATGCAACCTTCTTTTGTGGCTGAAAGACAAATAGCATTGCAGGTGAGTAATAGCTTGTAATAAAAATATTCTCATGCTGCTAAAGCTGACAAAGAACAAGTATAAATGAGCAGTTGTGATGGTAGCTAGATGTGATACTTTGTCATTCAAACTTTGGTTCCTTAGTTAGTATTCTAACTATTTTCTTTGTAATTATTATAATAAAATAAATATCTTAATAAAATATAGTGTCTATGTTAATATATTAATTGTTCTGTATTATCATGTGCTTAACTCTTATCATGACTTATCTATAAATCATACTTCATCTATTACTATTCTTAAATATGGTAATACTCAGTAATATGAATCAATCTCAATATTATAATAATACATATATAATTTACTAGCTTACCGCACGTGGATTTGGCTGCTTTGTCTAAAACCTAGTAAATTATATACTAAAACCTTCCTCTTGAATACCTCTATCTAGTAAAAAACCGCATCAAAATCCGTTGCATAGTTTTAAAGATTTAAGCATATAAAGGGACATAAGGACAGACAAAGTAACTTTGTTTTATACTATGTAGTTATGTTTACCTTATATGATTTGTTTTTTTTTAGAATTACATATCTGAAGTACTGAAACATCAGATCTTAGCATTATCATTACCAGTGAGAAGCTTTTTGGACCCCACCAATTATTCTATGACAATAGCAGGTAAGCTGATTTTACATAATATAACAAACATTTAAAAGTTAATTTAAATTCGAAGTAAATAAAGCTTTTGCTTGTGTTCATAAATACAAAGTTATGGGAGAAATTTCTACCAATATGAGGATGACAGTTTTTAATGGATTTATCTGTTAAAGACTCCTTTTCATTACATAGAATAAACAAATTATTTAAACACTGAATTTAACTTAAAAAATTGAGATCTATATCCAAAGTATCCTTTAACCAAGTTTCATGCAAATCGATCCATAAACGTAGAAGATATTGTGTTGTGACAGACTAGGATGGATGGACTGAACGATCTTATCCTTGTCGGACTACGGAACCCTAAAAATAAATTTAATACAATTTTTTGCTTCATTTATCTATTAACTTATTTCTGGTATCAACATTAACTTTTACTAAAAGTCTTTATTTATGAAATACATTTTTTTACAGAGCAGGCTCTTCAAACAGTATCAATAGCATTGAGAGGTGATGGCCATTATGAATTAAAAGGACCTTTGACTAATATAAATTGGAGGATACGGAAACATTATTTTTCTGTATGTTATTATTTTAAAAATTTAAATGAATAGAGCATGGGTTATATTGTTAATAATAATTTTATTTTAAACTAGCTGTGCCTGAAGTTTTACTGGCAGTGCTCCGCTCCTGTTGGTCTTAGCGTGACGTATTTTGTGGTCGTGGTATCTAGCCTTTCTCGATAAATGGGCTGTCTAACACCAACAGAATTTTTCAAATCAGACCAGTAATTCCTGAGATTAGCGCATTCAAACAAACTCTTTATCATAGATTATCTCATATTAGTATAGATTGAGCAGCCTTATTTATTGTTATGTTTTGTTTATCCAAGGGAAGGTAATATAATATAAATATCTTTCATTATAAGAAGATCAATATATCATACACACTTTGCAATTTAACTGACGTCAAAATTGCAATATATTAAAAATATTATAAAAAAATAACACTATTTATAAAGGCAAAAAATTGCAACAAGATAATTTTATCTTGAA
Source organism: Colias behrii (assembly GCA_029959065.1). Classification (NCBI taxonomy): domain Eukaryota; kingdom Metazoa; phylum Arthropoda; class Insecta; order Lepidoptera; family Pieridae; genus Colias; species Colias behrii. The sequence goes on along the minus strand of JARWMC010000019.1, from coordinate 9,080,697 downwards.
TGTGCCTCTTATCATTGTTATTTTGCATTATTTCAGGTTATTGACTCAGACAAAACAAATTGTGTACTCGCGTGGCAGAGCTATGGACCAGATAAGCATTTACAGAGTAAGGATTTACAAAGCGCATTTAAAAGTTTGCAAAGTATATCTGTGAGTATTTTAAATAAAAATAAAAAATATTTTTTTCTTAAAGTATATTTTATCATATGTTTTTTGTTAATGTACATTTTGTCCACCCTCTGTCATGATAAAATTGTTTGCCGCCCGGCACATTAGCAGCAGGAAGTATATTATAGGTGTGATAATTTTATTATTATATTTTCATGTTATCGGGTAACACCCATTTATTTCACATACTAGCCTTCCGCCCGCGGCTTCTCCCACTTTGTCTAAAACCTAATAAATTATAATATACTAAAACCTTTCTCTTGAATCACTCTATCTATTAAAAAAAACCGCATCAAAATCCGTTGCGTATGTTTAAAGATTTAAGCATACATATGGACATAGGGACAGAAAAAGCGACTTTGATTTATACTATGTAGTGATTTGCCGCATGTTGAATATAAGAATATTTTTTTTGCATTAAAAAAAATATTTATCATATTAATTCTGTTGGTGTTTGGCTTTTTTTAATATATTTGTTTCTCCATTCCAGCATCCATATATAGACGAAGTATTAACGATACACACACTCGAAACAGGCGCATATGTAGTGCGGCGGTTACACGAAAATGGAACAGTTAGAGATCTGCTTTATGGCACAGACTATAGCAAGAGTTACCTGGCGAAGTATGGCAGCCCGAAAACAAGGAAGCCATTCACGACGGGTCAAATTGCGCACTATGGATATCAAATATTACAAGCTTTAAAATTTTTACATGATAAGGGTTTGCCGCATGGTATGTATTACATATTTGAAAGAAAAATACACTTTTAATGATAAAGAATCTATACTATACGACAACTTTATTCACCTAATCACCTTTTCTTTTTACAAAATAAATAACTAATCGACGTATTGAGAAATTTTCTAAAGAATAGAAAAAATTCGATCACGAGGCTGTGTTCCAACCCGTGTCTTTCGTCTTGCCGATGCATTATTCGCTTATGCTTTTTTAAATTTTATTTTACATGATAAATTGAACTAAAACCTCATTTTCATACACAGCTAATTGAATATAGAGCATATTACATAGAAAATTACATTCCAGGCCACCTCCACCCAGGGAACATAGCAATATTAAACCAAAGAGCCGTTCTATTGGACGTCGAGAACATTCTAATGGGTGTGCCCAGTTTGTACCGACCATATTTGGTGCAAATGAAGCACATGACATCAGAAGCCATAGATGTGTATAGTTTCGGGAGGACGTTATATGAAATGGCGTTCGCGGAGATGTTGGATAGCTGTTACTGTGATAAATATGGGGAGATTTACGATGATTTGGGTAAGTTTCAAATAACTTTGTAATTAGTATTTTCTTATAAAAAAATATTCAACTAAGAAAGACACATTTTAATATTACATATTTTTTATAAATAACTTAATAACTTATAAGCCTATTTATCACTTTTCTAGAACAAAACACCCAAAGACAAGTGATACATTACAAAAAATAACACCACTTGTATCTATTATGACACGTAGCTGATGTATTTTGCATATCCTTTTTGGGCTTCTAGTCGAGTTCCAATTTTTGAATTCAAACTTCTTTAAGATATAGTAAAAATTCAAGGTCGCGTCATGACAATACCGTCACCTTATGAAGTACGGCGATAATTTTGGTATCTTTGAATCTTGCCAAAGAAGTTTCACTTCTGACACGTGTGCTATGCACACATGCTCTCTTTTTGTTAACTGTGTGTCTGTATATGCCGAAAAACTATTATGACAATCAACCTCAACTTCCAGAATCACTACTCCACCTAGCTCTCTCCACTGCCTCCTGGAAGCAAGGTGGAGTAACCCTGGAGGAACTACAGCATCACAGCCTCTTTCGCCACGCCAATGGTCTAGCGAGCGTGAATGTGAGAGGACATCTCAAGTTCCCGCTACAATTGAAGGAGGAGATCAGAGCGGCGGTGGATGCTGTGCAGGCAAGGTTGGAAGGCGATCAGAAAATGGTGATTATTAATTAATAACTCAGGCCCCGGAACCACAGACACAATAGAAAATCTATTGTGTCGTGGACCGATCGGGCCACTTGGGGCTCAATGGGTTAAGTAAACTAGCTTTAGGCATGCGGGTTCGTTTGCAAAGGGAAATTGACGGTAATTGTCATATGGGACATTTTTTACAGCGCCATCTATCGGAATTTATAAATTTTGGAGTTATTCAAATATAGTAAGAATACATTTTTTTTAGTGTGGTAAAAAATAGTCTATGTCGCTCGCTAGATTCTTAACTATCCCTATAGCCGAAATTCGAAAATCCTAAAATAAATCTGTTGATTTTAACCTGAGAGATTTCCTTCTACAACAGATGACAAATAAACGCACTTTCGCAAATTTATAATGTATAGAAAGCATAGTTAGTTAGGCTATTAGTCCTTGATTCAATTATAATTAGAAAAAAAATCGCTTATGAATAAAATTTGTAAAACAAAAAAAATTCTCTACATTTTTGATTGAAACTTCTTTCAAAGCTATTTTTATATTTCTAACAATATTCAGGTAAGGAGAGCTCGAAGAGAAGTTAGGATACAGGAAATACTCGGTTCAGAAGAGGAAATGAGGAAGCAAAGGAGAAGAGCGGTAAGTCAATTTCTATGATGTCATTATTTATTTTTTTCATAGTGTATTTACTACTACGAAATCTACTATATAAAAATAAGTCGGGTTTTCCTTCCTGACGCTATAACTCCAGAACGCACGAACCGATTTCCACGGTTTTGCATTCGTTGGAAAGGTCTCGGGCTCCGTGAGGTTTATAGCAAAGAAAAGGTGTCTCTGGTGGCGAAACGGAGTTCGCCCGGTTTGCTAGTAAAGTATAAAATGGAATGTATATTAATGTAAATGCAACTCCATACCCATTCGGACATTTTAACAGGTGATTTTGACGTGTGTCTAGTTTGATTTTTAGTATTATAAGCATTCCAATGGTAAAAATTCCTCATAATATATCTAGTTGTGTAGAATATCAATGATAAATACATATCGTGTGCAGAGGAAACGCGACAGTATAATATGGAAGTCGACATCGTCGCTAGCGGACACAGTTCACTCCCACTCTCCACACTCGCCCAGCACCGTGTCGTCGCCGACACCGCCACACACTTGTAAGTGTTCATAAAATAATTAAAATGTCTTAACAAAATAATTAGAAAAAAAAAAGAAATTGGATGCAAAAATTTTAATAATCAACTAAACGTTACAACGCTGCATTTTAATTGTATTTGTAACAGGCAGTATTTGATACCTAATCAATAGAATTCATTTAAAATTCAGAAATATACCACTTTTTACGAATTTGTATTATTCATTATTACACTCGCCAAAAAGTATTTGGTGGCAAAAAAAAATACTTTACAAGAACAATACAGGGTTCATGTATTTGATTTAAAAACATCGATTTTTATTTAAAAAACAAAATTGTATACAATTAAATACTTTTTTATTTTTTTAGCGGCCGGCGAAACAAGCATATCATCGCATTCAGCGAGCGACGGACGCGGTGCGTTACTTCAAGCGATCTGTGCTTTCGACAAGAAATCTCTTGCGCGAGTTAACTCTCAGTAGATTGAATCTTGTACTAAAAAAAAAATAATTTACTTGGCAAAGCGTATTAATATCGCATATTTATTGTAATAGTGAAAAAAACTTATAGTGTACAAATAGGAGTTTAAATCATGTGTTATATAACAAAAAATTGAGCGGTATTTACTTGGAAAACATTATTTTCTCATGTGAATTTTATGAATCAATAATTATTAATATTCGTACGCTTTGTCAAATAAAGTATTAATAACCCATAAACCTGCTGTGTAGGAAGGTATGTGGCCTCTCGAATATGGCAATACAGTATTTAAAAGATATTATAGCAGTCGTAAGCCATATTAAAATAATAGAAAATTCACATTCCTACAGCTAGTTTAATTTATACAAAAAAATACATTAAAATGGCGGAATTGATTCTACTTAAAGATATGAATATTATGTTTACTTCAATTATAAACTTGATTCTGACTATAGTCGCTTGAAAGTCATGTTAAAAAATACGATATTTTAGTTTGTTAATTTTTAAACTTACAAATTCAAAATGAGAAACTGCTCATGTGATTTATATTTGTAATATTATAATGTAACATATTACATAACCCAGTTATAAGATATATATTTAAAAAATGTATTCCATATTATACAACATTTAACTAGACATTTTATTTCCATGAATTTAACGAATAATTAATGTTTTTTTTAATGTCATAATACAAAAATACGTAATTAAATTGTATTGTCCATCTTTACATTCTACTGACTCGCTTTCATAAACATGTAAAATGTTTATTGTATCATAATCATGTTTTGTGACTTAACTGCGCCAAAAAAGAGAATTCTACAATTTTCTCTGCGGAAATATGGAATAGTAATAACTTGAGAAGTGACTTAAGAATAAGAAAAAAACATGGCGGCCTTTTGGCGCCAAATTGTTTATCATAATAGCTTATTCTTTCAATAGTTATTTGTTATCTTTTGTATAATATGTATATTCATGAGTACAAGACAAATATATTTTGTTGAATAATAAAATCGAACAAACAGTTCTTCGATACGTATTACGATCGTTAGTTTTAAGTCAAAATGTGAATTTTGCATTTGTGTGCTATAGGAAATTGACAGTATTATAAAATATTCTGGATTGTATTGGTTGAACAAATTGATAAATTTGTATTTATTGTTAAAAATATATATCCGTCCGAATGTACACCTATTTTTTTTATAATAGCTGATATTTCTTGAATTTATATTGTATGGTCTTCTGTTTCCGTTTTATTTTAGTGAACTGTCTTCTGCACTAACTTTGTCTTCTGCATTTCTATAAATAGTGTATAATGTATGACACGTCATCATAATGTCAAAATGCACACAAATGCAATCTTATAGATCCATCATCCGTAGAATTAGTATATAAAATGCTATTTAATGATCTTATTACATACGAAATTAACGGTTAAGTATAAAACTTTGTAAAGTGATATTATGACTGGTCACTTAATTTTACTATTTTTATTACCTATGAATTTATTTTTTGTTAGTAAGATTCATAATTATAGGTTTAAGGAACATAAATTATTTTTCATATACTTATTATAATTTTGTTGTAAATTGTAAGAGAATATAATATAATAGTTGCAGAAAGATTTGTTTTATTTTATCCATTACAAACATAATTTATATAGGTAGTTCAAAAAAATTAAAAGCTCGCTAAATCTCATGAAATTATTGTATTGTCACCGATCCTTGATTCACAGTATTACAATATTATTTTCTACAGTAAGGAAACGCCTTTGATGTCGCGCGATGCCGCCGCCAGCGTAGGTACTTACACTGCCACACGAAAATATGCTAGGGTTGCAACAAATGGGAAATAAAACAATTGTGATTATTAATATTATGATGAAATTATTTATTCATATGTACATTCAAAATAATTGCGATTATTAAATCTGATGTAATTATTTGTTTTCATAAATATATAATTACATATATTGCACTGCTAAATATTTGCGTGGACACTATTTTTGATGTTCTTAATTGTATATTATAACATTTAACTAAGTAATGCATTCGCATTGGGATGTACAATCTGATAAGACAAGAATGAGAACAACATATATACAGCTTTGATTAAAATTCTATAGATACAAATACAAATATCTAAATAACTTCTGTGATTTCGATGTAGATTTACATCAATACACAGAACAGTTTGTGCGCGCCATTAGAGAATATGTAAGTATACTAAAATTATTACACAAAAAATACGAATGCGTCGTCCTTTCGCGCTAGGTAATGCAAACTAAGCGTGATTGCATTACGCGGCCCGCGTCGCCCGACCCCCCGCCACTTCCCCTCCGTTTCTCTGTGCAAGTACATTCGTCGCCATACTGTAGGAAATATTGTAATACTGTGCTTGATTAGTGTACAAAGGTGACAGTATGATTTTAATCTATTAAATCTATCCGTTTAGTGGGTCAAAATCGAATCAAAGAAATTCGGTTACATACTAACAGATGAATCTACTAAAAGCGTGTTAAAATATAGACTTCTTAATTTCGTCAAAGACGATTAAGAATTTTTTGGGTGAATGGACTATCTCTACATTATTTTTGTCATATAATATGTAGACGCTTGGATCAATAATAACAACTAGAAATACCATCAGCGACACAAAATGTCCTTTGTACATCCGACCTGAGTAAGGTCGATCTGTTATTTACCTACCAGCACAGGGCCCGGCCGGCCGTACTCGAATCCTATTAATACATTATACTCTTTGCTCGAATCAATCGGTCGCGCTCGTCGAGACCACAGTCGAGACGCTCGCGTGCAAATATTTTTTAACCCCTTGACCACCGAGCGGCCCGATCGGGCCACGACACAATAGATTTTCTATTGTGTCTGTGATTCCGGGGGCTGAGGCATGAATATGGATGAAAAAAATGTTAACAGTAAAAGGTATTGTGTGGCATTCGGGTGCTTGAATTCAAATAGAAAGCAGAAAGATTTTTAGTTTTGTATTTGCTTTTTATTTGTGTATGTGATATCATAACGGTCGCGCGCGAGTCGCATAATTTTATTAGGTTTGAAACATTTTTTTTTTGGTTTACCTACAATTTCAATAAGACTAATTATAGCGAAATAGGTACATACTATTACTAGGTATCAAGCCTAACAGCGTAAGAAAATATAAGGGCCAAGCGATAGGAGACAAAACTTGTAGGTAAATAAAATTATAGGGATATAATTTTGTGCAAACTAAATACCACTGTATCGCGTAGTAGTAAGGCTCGCATTTATATAAATCTCTTGCCGAGTAATTCTTTTGTAACTGTACTATTAACTATTCTGTGGTTTTGGTTCGTTTTGTTATATGGTTTTGTTCATACACCTTTGATTAGTGATGGCGATAAAAGAATAATAACACCTTAATAACACAATAAGCTTGATTTTTTTCTTTAGACTTTTCGACCAGAATTTTCGCAAAAATATTTTGAGAATGTGTTTTATGTTTGTTTTTGTATATCTAGTTGTTTTTAATGATCGAAGTATAGAAAATAAACCAAAATTTACTGAAACAATTCAGCCCTTCCTGATTAAGTGGTATAATCTAAGGGTTCAATTAACAGTTTCTTTTATAATCACTAGCTTTCCGCCGCAACTATATTTATTACAAATCGCTTCAGTTGTTTAGGCGTGAATAAGAGACAGACAAGAGTTTTCCATTTATAATATTAAGTAGGGATAAATGATAATAGATATGTAAATTGAGAATATTCATCTCAATTTTGAACTACATAAGAGCATACTTTCATCTTTATTTTGTTTGAGTATGGATAAATATTTTATGAATTATACTGCCAGTTTATGTACAGATTGTGGTATAAAAAATAGTTTACACCAATTCAAGCCCACCATTTTGATTATAAATAAAAAACAAAATTATATCGTTATACATTTATTAAACCACGAATATTTCCATGCATTACAATAGTATTGTAGTCAAAAGAATGAAATATTTTTCGTTCGACAGTAATTGTAAATCTCTTTTTTTATATATAAAATAAACCAGGATTCTTTTCGACAAACATAAACATAAATCTTATTGTAAGAGTTATTATAACACTTAAAAACTATGACATCAATACCATTCCTTAATTACTTTACACTTAACTGGCGCGAATGCCGCCTGTCTTTAAACTATTAACATATTTTTATCACAAATAAGGAAACATAAACTGTACTGAAAAAAAAAGTAAAGAAATATCTTATTGATAGAAGTTACACTAAAATAATAATCATAATATTCTTGACATCTATTCTAATTCCGTTATATCATCGATATCATCTAAACTGAAGTCCGCCAGCGTCAGAAGTTCTGGAAAAAGAAACAACATTTATTAAAATATATGTTTAAGTAGTATGTAAGTATGCACAAATATTCGTACACATATCAAATTGATTTAAATCATGTGACTCCCCCTTGCATTCATTTTAATATTAGTTTTATTTGTCCAATCGATTAATCATACAATATTTTTCTTTATTTTTGTCAAAAAGCATTGAAATCGAAATTATACAATCATATTTGAAAGAGGGATATTAACATAATTTTAAGTTAATTGAAATTTACTTACTTTTCTGTTTCTTCGCCGATTTGTCAACGTATGGCGCGGGTCGTTTTTCCACTTTGGGCTTTCTCTCTGGGATATCTCTGTAAATGAAAATTAAAATACATTTAAAAGGGGTAAATACATGAAGTGTATTTGTTAGATGTAAAAATAAACTCACGTGAGATCAATAAAAGAGCTGGCCGTCAACTTCTTCGCCGCCGCTCTTTCCACGTTAATCACTTTTGGACTTGAACTAGATTTATTAATATTGTCATATTTTGTATTTTCAATTTTTTTTAAGATCACCAATTTATTACGGGCAGGCGAACTTGTGGATGATGGTTTGGATATCATCACGGGGCGATCTCTGCTCGTATTTGCGACACTTTTGGGCTTGGGCAAGTCATCATTCAATATTTTTATAACGTTCGCGTTGGGTTTAGCTTTAGTTTTCGTAATTTGCACCTTCGGTAATTCTTTATACGATTCCGCCTGAATCTGGACGACGTCTTTGAAGAGCTGCATGTGGTCAGTCGGTGGACTTGGAGATCTTTTTCTATGACTAGCTTGTGGAACCACGTTTGGCTTACTTGAATTTCTACTATATATATTCGAAGTACTAGGTTGGCTCATTATTTGATTTTTGGCATTCGCTACAATTTTATTAGTTGCAGTCTGTGTTGGTAGACTCTTTAAATCATTTGCAGGGAATACTTGAGTGGCTGTCACTTCGATTTTTCCTGATTTTTTGGAATTGTCTTTTTTAGTATACTGGTCGTGGGACACGCTGTCTTTAGTCGGGGTGGAAGGAGAAATGATGACATGAGGGGTTACTTCGCTATTGCTCTGGCATTGTGGAACCCCGTTTACTCGAATTTGACCGCGACTCGTTATCACTATCGATGGTTTCGAAGTATTATTCACTCTGTTTTGACCGTCTAAGGATATAGACGAATTCGACCCAGGATTCGAGCCTTCTTTAGCCACTAAAGACGAAGCTGGTATGCAATAATACTTTTTATTAGGATCTAACATCTTTTTGACATTATCTGAAAGAACGAATGGTGTGCCGCCTTTAAAGCTAGCAGACTGTACAATTATAGGTGCACCCTTTGTTGGGTTTTTCGGAGGAGATTGAGTTACAGTGACAGGTTCTAAACTTCTAGATGGATTGTTAACTCCAACTGGATAAGGCACTATTTCATCGTCGCTATCAGAGAGACATATTGGTTCATTTCTAGCTGTCACTTGTGATGTTATATTTGCCGCTAGTGCCGTCGATTGTGGAATGATCGGTGTACCTTTGTCGATCGTTAGAACTCGGACACTGGTGGGTGTAGACTGTGCAAGATTTGGAGTAATTTGTATATGAGGTGGTTTTGACGGCGTTGCAACATTTTGCGTAATCTGTTTAGGTGGTGTTTTTGTCTGCTTTTTAGTAACTGACTTGATCTGTTTATGAGGTGCTTTTGACTGCGTTGGAAGATTTGAGGTAATTTGTTTGGGTATTGTATCAGTTGAGAGAGTTTGGCTGGGTAATGTATTGTCGATAAAGTAACTATTATTTCGAGATAGTGACTGCGTTGGAATATTTGGGGTAATTTGTTTGGGTATTGTATCAGTTGAGAGAGTTTGGCTGGGTAATGTATTGTCGATAAAGTAACTATTAATTCGAGATAGTGCTCGAGATTCTGTCTCGTTGTTTGCTGGCGGAGTTAGGATCCTGGCTGGTCTGTGAACTACAGAGCTGATGACGACGTCCTCTTCATCGTCGTCTGGTAGAATACATTCGTCCACGACCTGTGGTGGCTGAGGTTTGGCGACTTCTACGGGGCCTTTGAACCTGTTACATAAAGTTTTAGAATATTAATATTTTGGTCGATAAGCAGAATTTAATTTAACATTATTTGACAGAAAAATTATTAATTAACGAATAAGGAGCTGATGCGTCAATTTAATCACTTAAAATTAAAAACATAACTGGAATGTAGGTCCAGGTGAAATGTAATTTACATGTTAACTAAGACAGTTATAGTCAATATTAAATATAACTCACATTCCCACAGGAAACACGTTTTGTGGTAGTGGTTCGGGGACGATCGCTTGATTTATTTCGAGTGGTGGAGGGGATGGCGAGGGCTCAACCAATCTCTTCCTAGACTTTGGTCCAACAAATGTTTTCTTTTTCTCTTTCTTCTCGACAACCGCCTCAACCACGTGTACGTCATCATTATTTTTGGTCGGCTTTGGTGGCTTGTCAAACTGCATTTTAATGGATTCGTGCATTCGCTTGAGTTGTTCCAATCCTAAGCTCTGAAAATAATGAAAAATAAATTACTTATAGTATAGTCGGTTTGGATATTTTTTAAAGATTTTTTATAACAGAGAGAATAACAATAAAATCATTTACATTAAAAATTATCAAATTTACTAGTAACATTATTAAGTTGAACACATAAATACAATAAAAATGTATGGAGATATCCTACCTCAATAGCAATTTCATATAACGGTCCGCTAACAATGGGGACGCCGGTTGCTTCGTATTCACTGCGCGCTTTGTTAGTGCTGTACTGTGCCGCCATCTTGGCTGCGTCATCAGACAGCATCGAGTTACCTCTCTGATACATGTGCGCTACAATCTTAATGAAATTATCGTTCGACAGAATCAAAGGGTGCAATGGAACTCTTTCCTCCTCAACTTTCTTCTCTTCCTTCTTGTCTGGAACGTTTTGTTTCTCTGTCACTTTTTCTTTTATTTTTTGCTTTTTAGTAATCGGAACGAGTGGGGGAGGTTCCGTAATCGGTTCATCGTCATCATCATCACTTATGAGGATACTGTCTGATTGTCTGAAACTTTTTGAGGTGGCTACTTGAACATCTTCCTTTTTGACATTTTGGAGCTGCATGCGTTTAACATTTTCGAATTTATTGTCTTGGACTTTTTCTTCCTGTTCTTTCTTTACTTTACTTTTTCTTTCATATGATTTAATGGTTTTCGTTCTCATGTCACAAATCTTACTCTTTTTTTCGAGCGCTTTAATAGTTTTAGTGCCAATGTCAGAAATCTTACTCTTTTTTTCGAGCGCTTTAATAGTTTTCGTGCCAATGTCACACGTCCATTCGACATCATCATCGCTGTCATCGTAAATATTTTCGGCGTCATCTGTGTGTTCACTAGAGTCGCTTTCAACGTTTACTATCATTTTCTTCGAACGTTTTCTTCTCTCTAATAGCTGAGGTTCTTCAACTGGAATAGGCGCAGTATTTTCAACTGGAATAGGCGCAGTTTCTTCAACTATCTGTTCATCGCGAGCAGTATATCCTGAGTCCGCATCGTCTTGCAACAGTACAGATGCGATACCAGCTGCAATAGGATCTTTGAGGAGCCCATCGTCACCCATACGAGAACTGACAAGCCGTCTTACATTAACAATGAGATTTGTCAGTTCTTCAGCTTGAATAGTTTCATGGAAATTATTCTCGATTAATATTTGCATTATTTTTTTGACTAGTATTTCTTCTTTATCAGTTCCCTCTTCTGTTGGCATAGATGCTTTTTCTTTTGTCGTCTGACTATTTTTTCCTTTTTTAACCTTGCTACTAGTTGTCGAGGTACTAGCAAAATCACTGCTCGTGGAAGCTTTATCTTCGACGGCAGATTTTTCTTTATTAGTAGTTATCGCTGAAGGATCTGTAACGGAGAAGAAATATTTTTGGTTTTTGTTTTCAATCGTGTTAAGCTATTCTTAATGTTCTCGGGGTTAAAATATAGAGATAAGAATTTGATTTTTTTACTTGGATGGAATATTAATGCTTGGGTCGTTTGACATTTTTTCATAATTGGTTTTTGTATTTGAAGCAATAATATCTGCAATCGAGTACACTCCGTTAGGGAGTGTGACGTTTGGAGCAGCGGCGCGGCGCGCACACACATACTGGTCTCGTGTCGCACACACATACTGGCGGGGTGCACGTGCTCCAGCTGGAACTGCTGCCAGGCGGCGGCGCGCTCGTGCTCCGGCAGCGCCGGCTCGGAGCCGCGCAGCAGCGAGTCGTGCTCGCGCACCGCGTGCAGCGCGCCGCGCGCCGCCACGCGCAGCAGCGCCGCGTCGCGCACGCCGGCCGCCACGCCCTCCGCCACGCCCCACCCCTCCTCGTCCCAGCTGACAAACAGACGCATCATATTACACGCCAGAGAACACAAAAAAGAGCGTTCGAGCCCAGCCCCCCTAGACAAGTGGCTTTCTATTAGCGTAAAGTTTAATAGAATAGATTATGAATGTAAGAGATTGACGTAAGCTGGAGTTATCTCCAGCTTACGTAAATCTAGGGGGCAGCTCACGGGTCAGAAATGAAACCTCTTTGACAAGATTCAAAGATACCAAAATCGTCGCTTTACTCCATGACGTGACCGTATTGCCATGATGCTCCCTTGAAAATTTACTCTCCAGGCACCTAAAGAATGCACTTCAAAACAAGTGCACCGCAACGACCGTCCTCCTCCCAGCTGGCATACACATTACCCCGATTCAAGTGCCCCCCTCCCCTTTACATCCCACAGACATCAAATCACACATTCGAACAGAAGCATTGAGTTACTATGTACTACGTACTAGAGAGGACATCGCTACTACACTATTTGTAACACGAGTTAGAGCCAATCGTCTCACACCAATTTTTTTTTGTTACATTGATTGGTTTTAATTGATAAGTTTATTCATATTTTTTTAATAAGATAAACAATATTGTTTTAAAGTGAAACTTTTATTACATCGTCTCAAACTTTTTGGTCTGTGTAGCGCATGTCGCGTGACGGTCGGCTGCCGAGTAGGTATAAAGCAGTGTTCGGAACCGTACGATAAAGTTTCACTTTTACCGTGGTTTCATAAAACCACACAACATTTTTTTTTTGTTTTAATTTATAAGTGTACGGTTTACGTATTACATCGAATGTGGACTGTATTTAGGTCGCTAATAATGCTATGATATTATGGGACAACTGGGAACACTTTAATTACTGCTAATAATTATATATAATTTACGCGGATTCGAGCGGATAGATTAGCACTCGGGCGCTGCTATGGAAGAACTGCGCTTTCCGGCCGGCTCGGCCGTCGCACGATAATACTGCTGAGGCAGCTTGACCTCATTTACGTTATTGCTCAATTATTGTAATATGTAATGTAGCTATAGATAATAAGTAATAAATGTTTAAAATAAAATGTTTGTTCGCTGCTCGAACATGCTCCCGAGGCCCACAGAAGAAATATATAAAAAAATTTATAAGAGTCTTGAAATGCTTCTAATGTTTAAAGATTATAGTTCCACCACTGATTCACTTATTATAGCAGAGCGTTTGTTAGCTATTGGAGACGTCGATCTATCGCTCCTTTTAAATCGCGCACTTGCCCATCGTCTGAGCCTGTTTTGTTCACATGATACTTCACTACACTCTCCCCGCTCGGGTAAGGGAGACGCACGAACACTAGTAACACCTTTTTGATGCACACACACACTAGAATCGACACACTCTTGGGGTATTGTCCGAGACTGAATAGTTTGTTGCGCTGCTGGGACGCTCTGCTGTTGGACTGCTGGGACGCTCTGCTGTTGGGCTGCTGGGACGCTCTGCTGTGGAGTCGCTCGACTCCTTCGCCACCACACGAAGAAAAAGATACTTGCTAATATTGCTAGTGTTAGTGTTCCATATGACACTGCGTATTGGTGTAGGTCGTGTTTTGAAATACCTAAGGTATCCGTATTCTCGACAGCGTTTTTCATTATTTTTATTTTCTCCCCAAGAGTTTTTAATGATGTGTTGATATCTTCGCTGTCGGAGTAGTTTGTGATAGGCAGAGCAGAGTTAATCAGATTGTGAATGGGATTTAATTTGGTTTCTAATATGTCCGGTTTCAGATATAGCTTGTTTTCAAGTTGCTTAAATGAGTACAGTGTGATATCATGTCCCTTTATTATGCATTGTTTGCTTAGTGATATAAGTCCGGCCTTGCTGACTTGGCGCGACTGTATGTCATCGTCACATATAATTGCACACATTTTTGAATTTATAGCTCTCTCGTTGCACACATTTTCGAATTTATAGCTCTCTTTGTATTAATATATATTTTTTCATGCTTAGTAAAATTAGTTTCGTACGCTTCATCTTCCTCTCCAAGTTCACCAACTATCTCCCAATGTAGATTTTCCACCGCTGTCCATCGATTGTGGAGAATACGAAGGGAGTCTTCATATTCCCACTTCTCCTCCAAATTATTCACATCAATATTTCTTACTGCTCTGATAAATGCTTTAAAATTGACTTCCTGCTTTCGGGATAAATCATCTAATTTGCTGTTGGTCCCCCGTGATTGAAATGTTGTAGACCTAGGCGTCGCTTGCGATTCTAAACCGGATCCTCCCGCCTTCGGCTCTAGATGGGCTTGCTTTTGTAATAAAAAATTATCATATGCTTCACTGATCGCTTCTTTTGTTCGAATATAAATGTCTTGAATGTTAATAAATTCTTCCCGCATAAAATATTGATGCTGTGTCGATTCATATTTTAAAAGCTTTTCATGATATAAATTTATAAAGAATAGAAAAAATTTGATCACGAGGCGGGACTCGAACCCGCATCCTTCGCGCCATTCCGGGGCGGATGCCTCACCAACTCAGCCACTCGTGACCCGCCCGAGTGATCGAATTTATTCTATTCTTTCAGTTTTTTATGTGTCTGAAGGGACACACCGCGCGCCATCTATTGAGATGATTAACAACCATTTCAATAGATGGCGCGCGGTGTGTCCCTTCAGACACATAAAAAACTGAAAGAATAGAATAAATTCGATCACTCGGGCGGGTCACGAGTGGCTGAGTTGGTGAGGCATCCGCCCCGGAATGGCGCGAAGGATGCGGGTTCGAGTCCCGCCTCGTGATCGAATTTTTTCTATTCTTTATAAATTTATATTTATAAAGCATTTGAATGCCATAAAACCAAAAATATAAATTCAGCTTTTCATGATTTTTCTGGCATTCATCCCATAGAGATTCTAATATATCTAAACGCTGTCTGCAATATTCAATACTCTTACGCTCTGCACTATCTTTTTTAAAATTCGCTAATAACCTCTTTATTTTCTCCTTGATCTCTAGTTGAACCGTATATAAAGCTTCCATTTTAATATAAAATAATCAAACGGTAGAAATAAAAAATAAAATGGAAAATTCTTACTTGGCTGTCTCGGATACGGTCGACGTGGCTACGTCCCCGGATACCTTAGGTTGCTTGCTGTTGCTGGCTGACGTGGCGGTTGACGCGTGGCGGCACGTGCTGGTGACGTAGGCGGCTGGCTTACGTCTTGCTGGTTGCTGGTTGTTGATTCCTTGTTGCTAATTGCTGGTGGCTATTTGCTGCTTGCTGATTGCTAGATGCTAATTTTTGGTCACTGATCGTCTGATGCTAATTGATAGTTGCTGATTGCTAGATGCTGATTGCTGAATGCTAGATGCCAATTGCTGGTCGCTTAATGCTGATTGCTAGATGCTGATTGCTGGATGCTAGATGCCTGATGCTAAATGCTAGTTGCTGGTCGCTTAATGCTGATTGCTAGATGCTGATTGCTGGATGCTAGATGCCTGATGCTAAATGCTAGTTGCTGGTCGCTTAATGCTGATTGCTAGATGCTGATTGCTGGATGCTAGATGCCTGATGCTAAATGCTAGTTGCTGGTCGCTTAATGCTGATTGCTAGATGCTGATTGCTGGATGCTAGATGCCTGATGCTAAATGCTAGTTGCTGGTCGCTTAATGCTGATTGCTAGATGCTGATTGCTGGATGCTAGATGCCTGATGCTAAATGCTAGTTGCTGGTCGCTTATTGTTGATTGCTAGATGCTAGATGCTGGATGCTAGATGCTAATTGCTGGTTGCTAGATGCTAGTTGCTAGATGCCTTTTGCAGTTCACGGATTGCTGATTGCTACTTGCTATATGCTGGTCGCTGAATGATGATTTCTGATTGCTACTTGCTATATGCTGGTCGCTGATAGATAATTGCTGATTCTGCTAATTCTGCTGTTCTGTTAATTTCTATTCCGCTCGAATGCTGCTGCTAGATATTCTGGTAGAGGGTTTTGCTGCTGGCTGGCTGTACTTTGCTCGGGGCGATGTGCATGGCGACACGTGGAGCTGACGCAAGCTCTTTTATGGCTTGAAAATGCTGGATTTTGTATCTCGTTAAAATGCTAATTTTGGCTGCTGTTGAATGATATGCTGCTTGCTTGTAGTTATAAGATAATACGCTGAATAACTATCACGGGGGAAGAAGGGACACGTGGATTTCCGGTTCCACGTCACACTTTACACTCGCGACGCGGCACACTTTTTTACGGTAATCCGGCTCGAAAATGTACGGTTTACGTATTACATCGAATGTGGACTGTATTTAGGTCGCTAATAATGCTATGATATTATGGGACAACTGGGAACACTTTAATTACTGCTAATAATTATATATAATTTACGCGGATTCGAGCGGATAGATTAGCACTCGGGCGCTGCTATGGAAGAACTGCGCTTTCCGGCCGGCTCGGCCGTCGCACGATAATACTGCTGAGGCAGCTTGACCTCATTTACGTTATTGCTCAATTATTGTAATATGTAATGTAGCTATAGATAATAAGTAATAAATGTTTAAAATAAAATGTTTGTTCGCTGCTCGAACAATAAGTAATAAGAGGCAGAATATCTACAAAGTGTATGGCTCACTAGCCGTCCCGCGCCGCCGCGCTTGTCGTACAGAATTTGTTCCTGGTGTCCTCTCCATACATAGTAATAATACCTCAATGAACAGAAGACAAATCCCACGCTGCTAAATAATTGGTCACCCATCCAATCTATGACAACAGTTACTTAACCTCGATTTTTTTTATATTTTGTTGTTAAAGCGGGGACAAGAATACGTAATCTCTTAAAATTTCACTAGATAAATTTTCTCTGCGTTACTATCACATATCACCGAGATACAGCCAAATGTATTGAATGTACAAAACATGCAATAAAAATTCCTCAACACAAAAATACATCATTTTAACCATTGGGCACAAAAAGATTTTACAAATATAAAATTAAAGTAAATACCTATAAAGCTCAGTCAGATCGGCCGAGTTGAAATGTCTGTCTATCTGCTGCTCGTCGACCACGCGACACGCCACAGCCTGTTTCGTGACCGAGCGCTCGTAGATCTTTTGTTCCATTGTGCCCTATATTATAAAAAAAAAATATACACAGTATTATTAAAAAGAAGCACAAAACGGCTCAGTTGGTCCATTTAGTAAGAAACGTAAGGATTTTGAATTTGGCAAAGAAACGGAAGATAAACCATAGAAAAATAAAGATTTTTTTTTACCTTACTTAAATTTGCAAATATGTATAAGCATAATGCATTTCAAACTTTACCAAAACTGCATTCAACCACCGTTATGTTCAAGTACCCTCAATTTTCATAAAAAAAACTTTTTATTTGATTTTTTTTTCACTTCCACATTATACGTACCATAGCAACAAGTCGATATATAAAGCAGTCTTTCTTCTGTCCGAAGCGATATACTCTGAATATGCTCTGTATATCGTGCGCGGGGTTCCACGAGGTGTCGAGTATGATGACGCGGTTCGCTGCCGTCATATTTAGGCCTAGACAGCCTGCGCGGGTCGATACTAGGAATAACCTGGTTTTGGGGAGAAAATTATATTAAGTACGTCGTATTTGTAGACAGGATGAAAAAATGTCGTATGACTATTTTTTTCTGGAAATGGAAGATAAAAAACACTACACTTTAATTCATATATATTGGAAAAAATGCAAATAATATAACTTATTCAAGATCTTAACGAGAAAGATAAAAGAGAAAGATTTATTTTAATATTTGTGAATGCATTTATTAAACTAGGGAAGTGGGATGATTTGGTTTGGTGCATTTAGGCGACTTAAATTTTTCAAGCTTTATCAAAAGACTCAAATTCAACCGTATATCACAAAGAATTAAATTACTCACTTGGTCTTAACATTATTCTCGGCATTGAACTCGCGACACCACTTCTGCCGCACATCCGCCGGCACTGAGCCGTCGAGCCGATAGTACTCCTGGCCGAGACTCCAGTTGTTGATGTTTCGCAGGAAATGTTCCAACGCGTCCATCGTATAGAGCGATGTGGAGAAAATTAATCTGAAATAAAGGTTTAATAAATGCAAAAAACCTCATTATTTTTAAGTAACGATATTGAAAACAATAAAATTTTTAGAGCATAAAAAAATTCGATCTTGAGTCGGAATTCAAACTCGCACTGCCTTTGCTCGGGCAGATCTCACGGCCTCCCGTGATCCCGCCAGAGCAATCAAATTTATTCAACTCTTTCGGTTTTATGTGTCTAAGACTCTAAGGGACACCCAAACAATAAAATAATATGATTTGACAAACATGATTTTCATATATTTTTGAACGTGCTTATCACCTAGTTGTCGTCTAGAAAAACAGCTCCAAAACATTGAGCTAAACTTTTACGTCATAAATATTAATAATAATGAAAATTATGATAAAGAATGATTATTTAGCTATGTCTCACTATGTAATTTAATGTAAGGAAAGACCTTCTGGCTAGATCCATAATTTCAACTTACACCTTATCCCCAAGCGCCACACACTCATCCAGCAGCTGGAACACAACGTGGAACTTATTTGAACTCTCTAGAGCGTGTAACATGTTCCCGCCTTCGAGGTAAGGTAACCACCATACATCGGATGGTGTTGGCTTCACATCCTCTGATGCAGCTATATCCTCTTGCGCTAAATCGTCTTCTATTTTTTCTGTTGTGAATATATATATTTTTGTTAAAATGTTAGTGTACTAGTATTTGTAGTGTATCGTTTCATTGTGGCACGTGATGGTTGCAAAAGTAAAAATTGAGAGAAATAGATAAATATTTTTTTTTTATTCGGGTTGGTTATTGTATCACAATATAAGTTCTATAGATAAGTGTACACAGAAAAATTTACATTTTTATATACAAAGATAAAATTTAAAGTATTTAAAAGTAAATTGTTAAATAAATTGTTTTATACCTTTGATTTTCTTATTTTCAGCATCTCGCGCTCTTGTCTGAAAATTATGTAGGACTAGTGGGTGTGTCCATATCTTTTGCAATATATGGAAATCCTTTAGGACCAATTGCTTGCCTTTTTTTGTCGCAGAGCCACTCAGATAATGTGTGTACAGATCTTTTTGGCATTGTGTTAATGGAATGAACACGGTGTATTCGTACTTCTTTGGCAAATAAGGATATAGGACGGATGCCTCTTGACGTTGTAAACAACCTTCTAGAACTTTATGGAGAATGTGTGTGCGCGTCTTCATGAGAATTATATCGTCTTCTCTTGAATCTCTGTGCTGCCCGTTCATGATGGGGTTTTCAAATCTATGGATTTAAAGAATGTAAATGTATCAAAATTGAAAATAAAATAATATGTTATTGAATATTATTTAAGAATTACATACTCCATAAGTTTCTATTCATGGATTTGAATTTGATTAGTAGAACATTTTCGAGCCATTTAATTCATTTAACAGTTCATTAAATTATTGATCTTACCTGTTAGAATATTCCGCGTAAGTCCCCAATAAGCTGGGCTTAACAAAGTTCACCATACAATAGTATTCCCTTAAATTATTCTGCATCGGAGTTCCCGTCAGTACAATTCTTCTCTTTGTGCTGACTCTACTCATAGCTACCGCTAGCACAGAGCAATCGTTCTTTAGCAAATGTCCTTCATCACATACAATTATATCTGGTCCAGGATCGAGTAAAGCAGTGCGTATCTTCTTTATATAGGTTGGCCTCACATGATCTATTTCAGAGTCGAGGGTTGTAAGACTCCGGAATAATTCGTAACCAATGATGAATATCCCACCATTGTTATACCAGTCTTCTAGCTGGTATGCGCGCTCGTATGTACGCTTCAGTTTTGATAGCTCGAATGTCTGGTAAAAATTATAGATTTAAGTCTACTATTTAAGTACAAGGTTAGTCCGTGAAAAAGTATACTGAATCCATCAATAAAATAATTATTATTTTTTATAGTTGATGACGGAAAAAATTGTTTTAAAGCATTTAATCTTAATTCTATCAAGTACAATAAATGCCTATTCTAATTAAGCAGCTAACTACCTCATAACCAAAAAAAAAAACAAAAATGTGAGAAACATTTTTAGACAATTATACCTGTAATTTTCGTCTCAATTTTTTAGGCTTGAAAAGTACAATGATAATCGTTAATAAAAGGAAGATTAAATAAATCTTCCAGGTTTATATATTTTAAACAAAATGTACAATAATTGGCTTAAATGTAATAAAACAATAGTAATATACAATACCTTAATTTTATCTGTAACTGGATCAATCCATTTATGGATCTCGTCGACCCAATTCAATACAGTGGAAAGAGGACAGCATACGAGCACACGCTTCATATTTAACATGGGATGAGTTAAAACCTGTTGAATAATAAAAGCATTTAAAGAAAGCATTTAGATTTTTATTAATTAATCGAGAAAATTCTATCACGAGATGGGATTCGAATCCGCGTCTTTTTGCCAAACCGGGGCAATGCCTATTATCACGGCTACCCTTGATTCCTGTCTAATGCATGGCACTTATTGAGATGATTAAACAGCCATCTCAACCAATGTGTATAATATTTTGTCTATTCTCGTCGCCTCGTGGGACACGCTCTCACAGCACGCGTCACACGTGCTGCACGAACTGTGCACTCCGCACTGTACGTGTACCGGCGCACGCTATACCGTACCGTGTGCAGCAGAGCCAGCACTTGCAGCGTCTTGCCCAGCCCCATGCAGTGCGCCAGTATGCAGCCGCCGCCCGGGTCGCCGCTGGCCACGCGGGACACGCTCTCGAAGCACGCGTGCCGCACGTACTGTACACTCCGTACTGTACGTGTACCGGCGGCACGCTATACCGTACCGTGTGCAGCAGAGCCAGCACTTGCAGCGTCTTGCCCAGCCCCATGCAGTGCGCCAGTATGCAGCCGCCGCCCGGGTCGCCGCTGGCCACGCGGGACACGCTCTCGAAGCACGCGTGCCGCACGTACTGTACACTCCGTACTGTACGTGTACCGGCGGCACGCTATACCGTACCGTGTGCAGCAGAGCCAGCACTTGCAGCGTCTTGCCCAGCCCCATGCAGTGCGCCAGTATGCAGCCGCCGCCCGGGTCGCCGCTGGCCACGCGGGACACGCTCTCGAAGCACGCGTGCCGCACGTACTGTACACTCCGTACTGTACGTGTACCGGCGGCACGCTATACCGTACCGTGTGCAGCAGAGCCAGCACTTGCAGCGTCTTGCCCAGCCCCATGCAGTGCGCCAGTATGCAGCCGCCGCCCGGGTCGCCGCTGGCCACGCGGGACACGCTCTCGAAGCACGCGTGCCGCACGTACTGTACACTCCGTACTGTACGTGTACCGGCGGCACGCTATACCGTACCGTGTGCAGCAGAGCCAGCACTTGCAGCGTCTTGCCCAGCCCCATGCAGTGCGCCAGTATGCAGCCGCCGCCCGGGTCGCCGCTGGCCACGCGGGACACGCTCTCGAAGCACGCGTGCCGCACGTACTGTACACTCCGTACTGTACGTGTACCGGCGGCACGCTATACCGTACCGTGTGCAGCAGAGCCAGCACTTGCAGCGTCTTGCCCAGCCCCATGCAGTGCGCCAGTATGCAGCCGCCGCCCGGGTCGCCGCTGGCCACGCGGGACACGCTCTCGAAGCACGCGTGCCGCACGTACTGTACACTCCGTACTGTACGTGTACCGGCGGCACGCTATACCGTACCGTGTGCAGCAGAGCCAGCACTTGCAGCGTCTTGCCCAGCCCCATGCAGTGCGCCAGTATGCAGCCGCCGCCCGGGTCGCCGCTGGCCACGCGGGACACGCTCTCGAAGCACGCGTGCCGCACGTACTGTACACTCCGTACTGTACGTGTACCGGCGGCACGCTATACCGTACCGTGTGCAGCAGAGCCAGCACTTGCAGCGTCTTGCCCAGCCCCATGCAGTGCGCCAGTATGCAGCCGCCGCCCGGGTCGCCGCTGGCCACGCGGGACACGCTCTCGAAGCACGCGTGCCGCACGTACTGTACACTCCGTACTGTACGTGTACCGGCGGCACGCTATACCGTACCGTGTGCAGCAGAGCCAGCACTTGCAGCGTCTTGCCCAGCCCCATGCAGTGCGCCAGTATGCAGCCGCCGCCCGGGTCGCCGCTGGCCACGCGGGACACGCTCTCGAAGCACGCGTGCCGCACGTACTGTACACTCCGTACTGTACGTGTACCGGCGCACGCTATACCGTACCGTGTGCAGCAGAGCCAGCACTTGCAGCGTCTTGCCCAGCCCCATGCAGTGCGCCAGTATGCAGCCGCCGCCCGGGTCGCCGCTGGCCACGCGGGACACGCTCTCGAAGCACGCGTGCCGCACGTACTGTACACTCCGTACTGTACGTGTACCGGCGGCACGCTATACCGTACCGTGTGCAGCAGAGCCAGCACTTGCAGCGTCTTGCCCAGCCCCATGCAGTGCGCCAGTATGCAGCCGCCGCCCGGGTCGCCGCTGGCCACGCGGGACACGCTCTCGAAGCACGCGTGCCGCACGTACTGTACACTCCGTACTGTACGTGTACCGGCGGCACGCTATACCGTACCGTGTGCAGCAGAGCCAGCACTTGCAGCGTCTTGCCCAGCCCCATGCAGTGCGCCAGTATGCAGCCGCCGCCCGGGTCGCCGCTGGCCACGCGGGACACGCTCTCGAAGCACGCGTGCCGCACGTACTGTACACTCCGTACTGTACGTGTACCGGCGGCACGCTATACCGTACCGTGTGCAGCAGAGCCAGCACTTGCAGCGTCTTGCCCAGCCCCATGCAGTGCGCCAGTATGCAGCCGCCGCCCGGGTCGCCGCTGGCCACGCGGGACACGCTCTCGAAGCACGCGTGCCGCACGTACTGTACACTCCGTACTGTACGTGTACCGGCGGCACGCTATACCGTACCGTGTGCAGCAGAGCCAGCACTTGCAGCGTCTTGCCCAGCCCCATGCAGTGCGCCAGTATGCAGCCGCCGCCCGGGTCGCCGCTGGCCACGCGGGACACGCTCTCGAAGCACGCGTGCCGCACGTACTGTACACTCCGTACTGTACGTGTACCGGCGGCACGCTATACCGTACCGTGTGCAGCAGAGCCAGCACTTGCAGCGTCTTGCCCAGCCCCATGCAGTGCGCCAGTATGCAGCCGCCGCCCGGGTCGCCGCTGGCCACGCGGGACACGCTCTCGAAGCACGCGTCCCACATGAACTTGACTCCTTCGTACTGCGTACAATGTGTTGAATTGAGTACTATTTATTATCAAAATGAATAAAAAAAACTACGATATCATCAAAATAAATGCAAAACAGTACACCTTTTATAAAAGTCAAGCGTAAGTCACAACTAAATGTAACAAAAATGTTTTGAGTATAATCATAAACAATTAACGAATAAATGAACAAAATAAAGAATTCAAATAGTACACATTTAAAAAAATCCTCACCTGATGCGCTTTCATAACTTGCGTGAAGAACTTGTGAACACCAGCAACGGGAAGATTGTTCTCAAAATCATATTCCAAACACAGTTCGTCGTTTATCACCACAACGTTAACACCTTCTTCGCATCCGAGATGTTCCCTCTAAAAGAAAACAATGCAAAAATACACATTGTCTACATGTACAAAAAATAAAAAATCGGTCAAGTGCGAGTCGGACTCACGACATTAGGGTCCCATACATATAAACTGTAGAGTAATTGCAAAATAATTGGTCACCCATCCCATTTATGACCGTGGTAACCGTTGCTTAACCTCGATTTTTTTTAATAAAACATAATATATATTTTACAACTAAAAATAAATATTCATATTTACCAATTGGGACTGTCTGTTGTTCAGTCTTCGTTTTCTGTCAAATTCTTCCTTATTTGCAATTATGGTTGAATGGTTAAGATTTTGTTTATTAAGAACCTAAAAGCAAGTAACATGTTAAAATGGCACTTTATTATCATACTATGTTGTGTTTTTATTTTATTTATATTAACCTTTCTGATATTTCGACGTCCCTTGCTATAATTTTGGGAACACTTTCTTGAAGTCAGTTGTTCGCCGAAGAGTTCTCTAGCTAGAATACTAAAAACAAATGTGAAAATTAAATTCCAATTAATTTTTAAATGCTAAAGAAGCTATTTATCAAATAGTATTTATTATTGTTTTTAAAAACGGGTATATTATATCGTTTAGAAAAAGCGTATAATAAAAAGCAAAAATTATTTTTAACTTTTTGATCGTTATGAGATATGTGAAAAGGTAACTTATCTATATTTTAAAACATTATTTTTCAAAAAATCACTAAATTGATTCTTCGTACATACCTACATTCAATAATTTAATAAAATATTCATAAATTTCAAAAGACAGACATTTCGGTAAATAAAAGAACAACCGATCTATACTCACTTCATTTGCTTTCGTCGTTCTAGCGCTTTCATTTTCGATCGCTTTCCTCTGCTTGATCTAGACTTCGACGATTGATGTTCTGATGCCTCTCCTCGCTTTTCAATAAACTCACTAACTCTTTTAGCACCTTTCGCTTCGTCATCGCTGAAAAACATAAGAACGTAACGTATAATTAGTAATTCAAAAAAAAAAATATTTGTCAAAAATGTTAAAATTAGTAAAGTATAAAGTATGTACATAGCAGTGTCATGTTTCTTTTCGATTCGTTTGAGTAATTTCTCTTTAGTAAAAACCCATTGCTTCTCTTCTTCTGACGAGGATTCATCTTCTTTCGACAACTCTGTTTTATGTCTCAGTTTTTGTTTTTTAGCACCTCTCTGTAAATATTTGGAAAATTAGTGAATAGATTTTTTTTATTAATTTACTCAATAACATAATGTTATACACACTTACAGTAGTCATCTTTATAGATTTCAGCAGATCTTTAGTTTCAGTACATTTAGTTTCAGGGGAAGGTTCTTCTTTCATAACAACTGGCGTGTTAAGTAGTTTCAGTTCTGAATTCATCATTATATCAGCAGTTAACATTACAGAATCTCCACTTGTTAGTTTAACGTCTTTAGTCTTTGATTTAGGACCAGATTTCACTTTTAAAGGCGAAGCTTCTTCAGTACCAGGTTCTTGTTTAATTTTAATATTCTCATCGAATTTTTCAGTTTGTTCTGAATCACTTTCATTATCGTTCATTAGCAAATTCTTTGCCATAGAATTTTCAGGATCTCGGGGGGCTTCCTGTAAAAAATCGTATCTGTATCACAAGGAACGGATCGGCGGCCGTACACTTTCCAAAATAACAATAATTAAATATTACCACAGTTGACAGATACATACAGTTAGGAAACCAAGCCCCTGTGATGAAATTATGACGAAAGCACTGTTAACGCTATAGGGCTGTTACCTTTTTGATATTTAAGCGACTTCAAAAATAAAGGAGGCGGTTGTCAATTCAGCCGGTAAATTTTAAGCTATTGCATAGCTTCTATCGCGGGCCTTGAGCGCGGGGACCGAATCCAGAAATTGCGTAACGAATAACCTCACGCTCCCCACTCCGACAGGCACGGAGGTGTGGCTTGAAGGCATGCTATGCAATAGCTTTACCGCGGCAGTCCCCGAGTGCCACACGTATTTTTGTTTTTTTTTGATGTTTTTTCCACAGTTGCATTTTGTGGTAATTTTGAGATTGAAATCCGTAAAGATATAATAATTGGTACGGGAGCTACCAACGTTTTAAAAAAAGTAATTTTAGTATAGTTGGGTTTTTGATATGCTGTTTCTCTTGCTATTTCGGTTAGAGTCCGGGCTGTCTGGCTGGCGGTAGTGGTTGCGTTTATTAGTGCGCATCTTATCTACACAGGAAGATATACTTAACTTTAGTCATTTTTTAACGCGTAATTTTTAATCTTTTGCCTTTAGATAGATCCATCAGACATAATTTTTTTATTGCAAGACGTTTTATTCGTTGTTAAATGGGTGCCATACGCAATTTTTTATTTAAAATAATTAAAATGTCATCGAAATAAGTGAAATTACATCAACATGAGTCCGCTTAAAAGATAAGTAACTATAGTCCTTTCCACCTAAGATGATTTCTGTGACACATCGATTTTTGACACGTGTAGAGATGTCTTTACTGAAATCATATCAATTTTTTCCGATAATCGATAATATTTTATATAGAAATGAAATCGATTTGAATAAAGTACCAAAATTAGTTTTTTCGGCATTTCGCCAACAATTAACTAAGGAAACTTAGCAAACAACAGCAACGAAAAGTCAACATTAACAATTAGTAACAATAACAGAATACCACGTAAAGTATCAATATAAAAATGCAACTTGTATACAAGGCTGACGCACTCGTACAGACGATTGACTCGATTGACAAACGATCACAAGATAGGCGCCGATTATATGATTTTCCAACTCTATGATTTTTCAACGATCCATTTCATGTACACGAATTGCGTAGGTATTATATTTTGGTGTTATTTTATTTTATTTTTCATTATATTAAACTAAACAATACTGTTTTTGATTTATAAGCTTAAGATGTTTCATTTTTATATTTTTGGTAAGAATGCCGCCATAAAATATGATAAAATTTTTTTGGCGTTTTAAACATAAAATACGTAATTCGGAACACGATGAAGTGTCATAGGAATCATCCTAGTTGAAAAGGACTATAATAACTTTATTACTTATATTATATTATCCTTTTTTAATTTTTTTAAATAATTAGTAAACTAATATTTTTAATA
The DNA here is from genome assembly GCA_029959065.1 of Colias behrii. Lineage (NCBI taxonomy): Eukaryota > Metazoa > Arthropoda > Insecta > Lepidoptera > Pieridae > Colias > Colias behrii. Next base: position 9,053,442 of record JARWMC010000019.1, on the reverse strand, counting down.
GATGCTTTCATATTTATTACACTTTTGGGTATTAATATGAATTTGATGATATGTATTTGGTTTTTATCAAGTTAACATTTTACGTCCTATTTGAGGTTCGTTGGGAATAGGAGGCACCATGGTAGATTGTTGCAAAAAAATTGTAAATAGTAAAATGAATATTATATATGGTATAAGTAACACAGTGATTACTTATCCTTCACGGGGACTCATGTTGATGGAATTTCACTTATTTCGATGATATTTTAATTATTTTGAAAAAAAAAATTGCGTCTGGCACCTATTTAACAACGAAAAAAACGTCTTGCAATAAAAAAAATGTATGTCTGATGGATCTATCTAAAGGAGAAAGATTAAAAATTACGCGTTAAAAAATGACTTTAAATTAAGGATATTTTCCTGTGCAGATAAGATGCGCACTAATAAACGCAACCACTGCGGCCAGCCAGACAGCCCGGACTATAACCGAAATAGCAAGAGGAACAGCATATCAAAGAACCAACTATACTAAAATTCTCTCTTGTTAACGTCGCTACCTCCTATACGAAATGGTGTCCTTTTCAGTGCCTAAGATATTATTAAGAAGATATAATCTGAATGTATACACCATTTACTTCCATATCTACAGAAATTAAAAATTAGCCTTGTTTAAATTTCTTGTCACATCAGGGATTTATATGTATATTTACTGAAAGGCCTACAAACAATCGATATTTACTTAATTTGAAGTGTATCGTGCACTTCACTTTTACTCACACATCGAAAATATTACCAACAAATACAAATTTTTTTCTATAATATGTATCTTTATCTTTCAAAACCTGTGGATGTGTCACCCGCTACTATCGATCCCCCTCAATACCCTTGCGATTCTCGTAAACACGCTTGCTTGTGTGCGTGAGCCATTTCGAACGTTTTGTATGAAGTTTCCTTACTGTATGTATCTGTATATTGTGATATTACGGAGATCAAAACCTGGGTACATAAATTACAGTACTCCAAAATAAATAATGCGCATGCAGATTTTCGCTAATCGTCGTATTTCGTCTTAATCGTAAGAGCCCAAAACAATGCACTTGCAATTTACACCTTGTACAAAATAAATAGAAGTCAATTCACGGTCATACACACAGAATATTAAAAACATATAGAAGTGCTATAATGTCATAATTAGTATGAAAACCAGTGTCGCCAAACCCACACATTTAAACCGATAGTTATACAGTACACTACAAGTAATCTATGCCTTTGATTGGACAGCTTAATTTGAGTAAAAACTGACTTAGGTTATAAATTCAGCATTTCAATATGTACCCTAACGCACCATGTTACGGTTTATTTTAGTATAACATCCCTAGGTATATTAGCTGTTTTGTTTCTCATTGCACAGAAATTCCAAATTCGAAAACATCCAGCTACTCCACAACAGAGGGCGTTAGTTTTCGATAGATATAACTTTGAACCTCAACACATTGAGATAAGGTTGAAATTTGTGTCACTCAACATTAATGACATTAACTTGATTTTTATCTGATGCTATGCCCTGAGGGATGTCAGCCTTGTTATCGATAATTCACAAATAAATATTTTTTGTGTATTTTTTTTTTCTTTCTATTATATGAGTATAGTATAATGTGTCACATTTTGGAGTATGTTTATTACTACTAAGTACGTCTTTTTATATTATTATTATTAAATAAAAAACGGAATAGAATAGTATTAATCTATATTTACAAAATACAAACAGAAAATATGCATTATTTTAAATCTTGGAACTGCCGTAGGTTTGCTGTATCGGTGGCCTTTGTTAGACCGCTTAGTGCTGTTCGGCATCCAGTTAACTCGTCACGTTGAATTTATCCATTTCTCTTTTAAATTAGCCTCTTTGGGAAATCTATAAATAAATTGGACAAATGAAAGCTAAGGAAAAATAAAATAAAATTTAATATTTATAATGTTTGTCTTTTCTTAAGTATCGATACTGTCGATATGCGCCACAAGCATCACTAAAGCGACATTCGTTTGTTTATTGCAATAATATTCCAGAAATTCTTGTTTGCTGTTCAATCTATAATAGTACTAATTTCTTACGGATTAAGGTTCATTTTAACTAGATATTTGTATACAATTTTGACAAATTACAAGCGAAGTTATAACATAAAATATTATATGTAAAATAAATAAAAATAAGACTTACCGATGGTATGAAATGCCTCCATTGCTGATATTATTTCGTCTGCTATCATTTTTGCACTCTAATACCGAACAACACGTCCTAATTAATGAATAAATATGGAAAAAAGGTTTGACAGCTGACAACCGACTCGAATATTTTTCTGCGCACAACTGAGAGCAAGTAAGGTGATCTTACCTTACAAGTGACACGTGGGCCACGCCCACATCACACTTCTATCTACTTTACTGTTCTGTGGTCATACACAATCGAAAACAATTCGGGCGGTAGGTGACGGTAGCCTGTCAGTCAAAAATCCGTCAGTCGTCTTTAACATATATTGATGGGTACTGAAAATTCACCTTTAAAAACAAAAACAAGACCTTTCTTGGTTTTGTTTTTAAAGGTGAATTTTTCGATGATCCTGATAATCCCTGATTCTGATTGTTTTTATTTTTATTTTTTTGTAATTGTAATAATATTGTGGAATATCAGTACTGTAAATACTTTTGAACTGAGATTTTAATGATTAGATTTCTACAATTGAAATGTAAACCTGTGTTTGAAAACCATATTTTTTACATTATAAACCTTGTGTTATTTTAACCTTCTTTTCTTCCATTATTACACCAGCTTCAGTAAGACACTTTAAAAGTACTACAAAAATTTTCAAGTAAATCAATCCAACAAAGATAATATATTCGCAATCGTGGGGTTATCCTCGCTATTTACTTACAAGGAATTATCGAAACAAAATCGTTACTTAAAAATCAATATTAATCTCTTTTAGCAGAAAACACATAATTTTACTAAATTATGCACGAGGAAAATGCATTTAACCACTCTATATTATATTGTCTTCGGACACTCCGGGAATATGACAGTTACCGAACTGTGATGAAGATTTCTATGCGCATTATTACTTTTGGAGTACTGTACTGAATTAACATACATACAATGTTTGTAAAACAAATAATATGAATTAAAAGTATGAATTTACTTGAGGTATGTCATCATAATCACGGCCATCATCTTCATCTTCAGATGGTGTTAGTTCTGCACACTGATCATCTTTATTAATATTTTCGGGGCTTGAACCATTATCCACTCCCAATTTAGGAGCTTTATTTGCATTTTTGTCATAGTGCTTCACACGAGTTTTATCCTTTGTTGCAGGTCTAGCCAATGATGCCAAATTTGTTAACCTGTTAAATAATTAAATATTAAAGAACAATGTCAAAAAGTCGTTTTCAATCCCGTTACTGTAAAAATATTATGTTATAAACAAGATTTTTTAGGTTTATAATTAAAATTTATTTGTTTTTTTTTAAATAGCCGTAGTCGCAGAGATCCAAATAAATTAATTTTAAAAGATAATCCTCGACTAAAAAAATATAATAAAAATTGTCTTTGTATGAGTGTAATAATATATAATAAGGTACAAACTAAATTAAAAAACTTACTCTAAATTATTTTTTAAAAAACTTAACGAATGGCTTCAACAGAAATGTTTTTATAGTGTTAAGGAATTTTTGGACTCATGAAATGGGATTGTATATTAATTGTTACTTGATTTTATAATGTATGTTATAATAAATTTTGAAATTTTTATTGTTTAATGAATAATGTGAATGAATGACAAATTAATTAGACACTTTGATTATAGATATGTAATAAAATAATTTTGCACGCTGTTAAATAACGGCTAAACATGCTGTAATATTATATTGTAAGTTATAACACCCTAAAATACCATGTTTAAATGCAAATAAAGGATTTATTATTATATTATATTACAGAACATTTCTTACCTATTTACTTCTGCATCATCATTATCTTCATCACTACCGTCCTCCATATCCTGAAACCTCAAATAAGTATCTACAAAGGATTGAGGAAGTTTCTCTAAAACAACTGACGCATTTTCATATATCTTAGGATCGCTGGGATTGATACAGTAACATTTCCATCCATGTCTATCAATGTACTCTGTTTCATCATTCTTATCACAATGTTTTGATAAATCCTTTTCAGTGTTTTTTTCTATTGAATCCTCATTTGTAACATTTTTAATTGGTTCATCTTCAACAGCTATATCTGGTTCACATTCTAATAGTTCAGATGGAACATTCAGATCCACATCTGGACATAATTGTTCCTTTGCTTGATTTTGAGATACTTGAGGTTTTCTAAGTTTCTTTGAATTCCTTGTATTGGCACTACTTGACTGATTACTAGTTTCAGAAGAAATATGCTCGGTTGAGTCTACTTCACTGCACTGCACAGGAATCTTAGTTATTTCTTGGACCTTCTCCTCCGTATCCTTTGATTTTTCACTTACTTGAGACTTTGCACGCCTCGCTTGTAATGGAATTTCTTCTGTCTCTGAATCAGAAGAATCATTTTTCTTCTCAAGTTGTCGTATTTTTTCTTTCATTCTTCTTGTCAGGACAGCAACATCATTTAAAACCACAGGAAATTTATCCTTAACAACCTCTTTTGAATTCTTTTTTGATTTCAAGGTTTTCGTAGGTTTCTTTTTAACTTGTTTTTTGTTGCTATCTTCATCTGAGCTATTTTCCATGAGTTGGTCTTTTGCAACTTCGATGCTTTGTGGAACAAGCAAACCCATATCATCATCAAAGGTATCTTTTTCCCCATCAGAATCTGGTTCATATTGACGTCTAATACGCTGTGAGCTTTGACTGTAAATTTCATCATTGTTTAACATATATGTTGTAGATATGTCTTTAATTATTTTGTTTGTGCTAACAAAAGACTCAAACAGATCTTCGCTGTATGTTTTACTACTCTGTCTTGACAACTGTGGTGTAGATTCATCAAGAGCTTGTGTTATTTCTTCTATATGCTCTTCCTTAGTCACGACATGCGCTACCGGAAGTTGCATCTCCTCCTCTTCTTGTGGTTCTGCCTTAATGTTCATCACATTTATATCAGGCTCAGGTTCCTCCGGCTCAATTTTTATTTGCGCAAATGAACATTCTTCAGAAGAAACAATTTGATTATCTGTTTCTGGTGAATCCTTATCACTGGTAACTATGGATGGAATTAAGCAAGAACGTAACTCTTGCATTTGAACCTTAGAAACCCAATTAGAGTCTTCTGTGCCTGGTTGCTGTATAAAATCTGCATCTGGATTAAAGTCTTCATTGTTTGTGTCATCTTCATTACCAAACGGTAAGTTGTCTTCAATATTAAAATGTGTGTCCTCCTCGTTATCAAAACTATCATCATCTTCATTATTACCATGGATTGAGTGAGCAGAATCAAACTGAGGTGTTTGAAAATTTGAATAGTCTTCTTCTGTTATTGAACTCACACAATTAATTGTTAAAGCCATGGAATCTAGTGGATCAGCTCCTTGTGCATTTTTTTGAGTTTCATTATATTCACAATCATTGAGAGATTTTTGAGTCAATTTTGCATTTATTGTCTTTATTGCAAGTGAGCTTAATGAATTTACAGAGTACAGGGGAATTTCTTTCACCACTGTTAGAAAATATCTTTGTACAATTTTAAAGCACAACAAGGACAAAGATGAAACTTGAAATATATCCTTTTTATGAAGAAATAATTCTTTATATTCAGAATTATGCAATATTTTTGTAGTACTGGTTAAGAGAGATTGAGTTTCTAAAGGTTCCTTTCTCAATAATGTGTTTATTTTTAAAATACATATTGCTTTCAGAGATTTAACAGTCTTTTCAGGTGTATCAGTTCTTCTAAATATTATGTTGCCATTTTTGTCATTTTGTTTGTATAAAGTTTCATGACACATATCAATATGTGGGTTAACTATAGAATTTTCTCCTTCATCACAAACAATCTTTGATTGAACATTTTGTTTTAAAATATGCAAATGCTTTTGTATTGACTCCGTACATATTGTCAATAAACGTTTTGGAGTTATTAATTCATTACTAGTTGAAGCTTTGATTTTTACAACAAAATCACTACTTGTAGTATCTACATTACTTGCATTCAAAGTAAACATGTCGTCATTTACCTCATTTTCATGATCAGAAGCATCCTTAACAAAATAATTGCATACATAGTTTTGGTTAATGGAGAGCCATTCCATTGATGTATAAGGGCGACAGATAGACAAAACTTTTTCATGCCTGTAGTAACTGTCAAAAAAGTTTTTTACCATATCTAAAGTAATAAAATCAGGGGGTTTTTTATTTCGGCTGTCCTGGGCTAAAAAAGAATGCGTAGGTTGTACTTTCTTTACCATTACCGATTCATTAAGCCAAACAGTATGTCTTCCTTTCATATTATGCTTTTCTGTTGCTGCTGGCTTTGGGGATGATTTGGGAGTTTTTGCAATTTTAATTGACAGCTCCTTGTTGAGGAAAACAGTTTTAGGATTAAATTTTGATTTCATTTCTGGTTTAATAGGAGTTATTTCTTCCACAATTTCACAATCACTATCATCTTTGGTTTGTGGCGTGATAGTTTTCTGCTTTTCTCTATATTGCAATAGATTATTTGTTTGTAAAAATTCCTCATATTTTGTCTCCAAATCGTTTTCCATTTGCATTAAATTATGTTTGGCAAGTTTAAACAAAAGAAATGATTTTTTAACACAATAATCCATTTTAAATGTATCTGTGACATTGGTGGTATTAATTTTCTTCTCAATAAAATCACGAGATTTCTGTGTCATAAGCTCACCTAACTCTGCTGTTGTTTCAACAATATTCTTTAAAAATTCACACGCTTTTTCTGATTGATCTGAAGACAGATTTACTTGTTTTTTCATAGGCAGGACTTGTTTTGAATCCGTTTGTGTAGTTTTGGATACATTTACTATGGATGTTGTCTGTGTATCACTTTCTTTCGTCTTCTTGGGTTCATTTTGATTTATAACTGGTATTTCAAATTTTGTAACTGGGCTTTCTGATGGTTTGGACTTTATAATCTTTATATCGGTGCCTTGAATTTTCTTCGCAAGATAGTCTGATATGTTAGAGGTGGATTCCCAGTTATTTGATGTATCTTTAAATAATACAGAGCTTATTAAACTATCTTCAATATCAATATCAACATCCAGGATTTCAGACTCAGTTTTTGAGTTGTTTGACATCTCTGAAGCAATATCTGTTTTGCTTTTATTTCCCAGGGAAGATACATTTCTATTGCCCCTCTTTTTAGGACTTTTGCTTTTATCAATTCTATCAAACTTTTTAACTCTCCCTTTTTTCTGTCTCTTGTCATCATCAAATTCTTTTATTTCCATGTCAGAATCTAAAGATGATTCTGGCGAATCATATTTCCTTCCTGGTACATATTCATCATCGGAATAAGTGTATTTCCCCTTTTTTCTTCTACGAGGTTCGTCATCAGACAACTCTACATTCGCAAAAGGGTCTTCATCCGATTCTTCATCATATTTGAAAACCTGCTTCGTTCGTCTGCGCACAGGTCGTTTCGAGGTGTCAAGGGCTTCTAATTCTGTTTCATTATTTTCTGTTTCATTTTGTTTGACGTCAACATTTAACTCAATGTTATCTGTATCCATAGCAGGTTTACTTACATCAGTGGCTATAGTATCAATATTATATTCAAAATCGTCCATTGCAGGCTTTTTTGGTATTCTTTTTGTTATTTTAGATTCATTTTCACCAAGTATCAGATCAGGCTCTTCATTTTCATGTACTTTGATTTCTATATTCATGTTTGTATCATTATCTGGTTTTAGTTCACGTGTAGATTTTAGTTGACTTAAGCAGATATCATCTGTTTCATCATCAAGGTAATTATCATTTTTCATTTCTACTAAAAGAGAACTGGAATCTATTGCATCATTCTGCAGTTTACATTCAGTCAAATCTTTTTTGCTACTATTGTCAGCAATATTATCTTCAGAATTAACAGTACCCTCTACAGATTGAATTGTGGCTTCAGAATCAATTTTTTCAGATTCCATAGCATTTTTTCTCTTTTTTTTACTCACACCTTTTAATTTACCTTTAGATGTGTTTATTGTTGATTCATCATTTTCTACATGAACATTTTTCATACTTTCCTGTTCAATAAGTTCATTTGAGACTTTTTTATTTCTTCCTCTCTTTCGCGGAGTGCCATTAAGGAGTGAATCATTTATTGTGGAAGAAACAATTTGAACATTTTCCATATTTTCTATGCTATTTGAACTTATTGCACAGTCGGTATTGGTCTCTGTAATGTTTCTCCTACCTCTCCTACTTGTTGTTGAAGTTGTACAATTTACATCTTTTATATTTTTTACGGCTTCTTTTCTGGGTCTACCACGTTTTGGCTTTATGGGTCTACCACGTATTGGCTTTTTCGGGACTATTTCATTTTGTGCAGGTATTTGGTTTATAGTCGTAGTTTTATTACTAGTTTCAATACTATTGTTAAAAGAATCAGATATTTCACCATTGTTCTCAATTAAAATATTATGCTCACTTGAATCATTATTTAGACATTGTTCTACATTATTATCAATTTTTTCATTTGAGTTTTCTATAGCTTCATTAATATTCGGTAAGTCTGACCCACAGGGACCATTCTCATCGCAAATTGATTCGAGTGTCACCTCCGGTAGTTTCGCATCTGTATTATCAAACGAGGAAGCTAAGTCAGACAGTGTTATATACTCTTCTTCTTCATATGCAACATTTGCCTGAAAGCTTTCAAATGCATCTTCTGTTGTACTTATAGTATCGGCCAATTCAATTTGTTCAGACATTTTGGATTTGCAAATGCTTAATAGGCACACATAAGCATTGTTTAGAATATTTATTGCAACTCAATAAAAACATTGATTTTATTAAGTATTTAGTCTCAAAATGAAATAAAGTAATATAGTTTCCAGCACAGGATTAAGAATTATTATAATAATAACACACCGAGCGAACAAGAACGAACCAAAATGTTGACACAAAGTCATAAAGTAAAGCATTGTATATTTTTGTTGCCATGTTTATAATAGATTTTCTAGAGTTAATGCTTTGACCTTGTTAAGTTATTACACCTTCCTAAATTTGGCCACTAAATTTAGAAGCTCATTGAGAAATTAGAAGCTTCTCATCATATTGTTCAGAAACCAAATTTTAGAATTAAGATTAGGGATATTTTAAAACCAACGGGTTCTGAAATTATCTACGAATTACCTCAAGATAGTTTTACATAATTTATTAAAAAATCTTGTAATAATGTTCATTCCGAAGCAAGATACTAATGTCCAAAGAGAAAATCTTTTACTTCCTATTTATTCAAAGAAAGATAGTTCATAAGCAGTGTTATTAAAATAATTCGTAACTATTTATGATTGATTATTTATGATTTGATATTATTCAGGTCTTTAATTTACATCCCCTGTTAAAAGAAAATTATCCCCTGATTAAAATATTGGACTACGTACTTATAAAAGTATTGTAATGAGTCAAGCTACGATACTTACTAAATGCAATAACACATTCCTAAATGCGTTTCTAAGTAGGCTTTTAAATTATTCAGTCAAAAACCATCCTGACTTTAAAATGTAGGATGCTAATTTTATACTTTCTGAATTAAGTGTGGACTTAGGAGGGTGTAATGAGGACATTAGTGCTTTCGAGTCTGAACCCCTAGTCTAGAGACTAGACTCTAGAATGTATAATTCGATTCAAACTTAATGACGGCTCGGAACATCGTACCATCCATAATAGGCATGCCGAAAGATTTTGAAATCCTCTTCCATAATGTGTGTATACGTTTACTATACAAGAAAAACCCTATATTTCGGTAATATACTTAAATTTAACGAAGATAAAAGCCATTTTTCAAAAAATATTTATTAACTGTGCCAAAACAGCTCGTAGGTGTCATGGCGTAGGCGTGACGTCACTCTTTAGTAAATACGTAATTATTTGTACGCATTGCGAAGAAAATTAAAAAAATATTTATTTAATATGTGTTATAGAAACGAATTATAAAGTTTATAAGTGGTGTGCAGTATTGCAGTGTGAATCCACATAAAAATAATGCTCAAAAATGTGTTAGTAATTATTTCAAGCGAGAAAATAATAAGAAATCTATACTAATATTATAAAGCTGAAGAGTTTGTTTGTTTGAACTCGCTAATCTCGGGAACTACTGCCCCCCTAGTCAAGTGGCTTTCTGTTAGCGTAGCGTTCAATAGAATAGACTACGAATGTATGAGATTGACGTAGGCTGTAGATAAACGTATCTACAGGGCTGGTCCGATTTGAAAAATTCTTTCGGTGTTAGACAGCCCATTTATCGAGGAAGGTTATAGGCTATATATCATCACGCTACGACCAATAGGGGTGGAGCCACGGGGGTGAAACCGCGCGGAGCAGCTAGTGATTGTATAAAGTTATCGCGGAGAACCCCGAACCATGTATTCGTGAATTCGCAATTATATTTCTGATCTGAGTCGATAAAGCATACGTGAAACAATAGAAAATAAATAAAAATGCGTATTTTCAACATATTCATAACAACAAATCACATCTGACGTGAGTTGTTTACTTAAGCGTCACGCGTGTTTTAGTCGAAATGGCCAACTGCAGAATTTCAATGTTTTATTTTATTGATAATCTCATTAATCTTAATGCTTTTAAGATTTCTAAGTCACTATATTTAATTTATTTATTATACATTTTCCCTTAAAAACACTAATACGATCATTTAAGGATACTGTCGTCATGCCTATTTTAGGTAGGTATTAGTGGGACGTTAAGGGACCTTTGCTCTGTTGGGACCTGTGCGCACCCGCACTCGCACCTGCACCTAACTTCCGAACCGCGATTAACATAGCGTCGTAAAATGACATAAAAGATTTTAAATTTGCTACGTTGATAGGTACCTACTTACGTCGTGCGCATCGCCTTTATCGAGGTTTATTTTTGACGTGACAACGTCTTAAATTAGGTTGCGACTGGGAGTCACTTATGAAAAAGTGTAACGCTCGGTAACGTTACGATGAGTCACCGAACGAGAGAGAGGCCCGCGGTCTGCCGCGCGCGCAGCACATAAATATTCTACCGAGAAAAAGACGTTGTCACGTAAAATCTTCGCCCGTAAAACCGACTTTACAGGCAACCATTTCTTGTTTTTCTTAAACCTTACTTAGCCCATAAACTTAGCCCATAAACTGAACCTTTCCCCGTTAATGTGAGGTCATTATGACTACGCTTGCTCCAAGCAAACAAAACAACAATATAACGAAAACAAATAACAATAAACTAGCTAACTAAATAACAATAACAACAACTAGGTATTTAACAAACAAAACAACGAAGAAATTCTAATAAGTATTCGTGAAAAAACAAATGAACAAAGAGCGCGTCGAGAGAAAATCCGGACTATTTTTTTAAGGGTTACCAATAATTATTACCATCTGAAAAATGGCGAAAATGTTACGAACTAAAAAAAAAAAAATTAGGCTCGCCGGTACAATAATTACCCACGATTTGAAACTTGGTGATAAGTTCATATTATTTCTTGTCCATATTTTTTTTTGCAATTTCAAGGCAATTCTCAAAACTTTAAACTCCAATATCTCAGAAACTAAGTGACTCCTCACCCCCCCTTTGGAGGAGGGATTCCCACCACTCCCCCCTCCCCTCCCCCCCACAAAAACCTTAAATTCGAGGGTTATATTTGTACACTTCTTCCAAAAATTATAACAGGGAAAATTAAATACATTTTACTTTACCCTATTTTTTTTTGCATACCGTACGGCCGTGTGTGAGCGAGAGGGAATGATAAGCGCCGCCATTGAAGATTCGTTTCTTTAAAGAACTGACTTATAATAATAGAAATTAGGTTAGCCTAATTTCTATTCTTGTATTGTAGGTACCTATATCGACTGTTTCCTTTTGAAATAACTAGGTTGAGTGGGTAGGGCGCCGTGTCAAAAACATAAAATGAAACTGCACCGTGAGCTGAAAAAGATTGGGAACCCCTGCTCTAGACTCCAAGTCTAGACCATAATGTAACCTGTAATCATAGTCCTTAATCTGTGTACAAAATGTCAACTGTCTTGCTCTGAGCTGATGACATTCACACAGTTGTCATATTTTGTCAACATTATATTATTATAGTAATTATGTATTATAGTTTCTTAGACCTACTATTATAAATTAATAGTTATTGACATAGAAATACAAATAAATACATAGAAAAAGAAACTGATCTGAAGAAACAATGCTTAATAAATAATGATGAATGTACAACAAAAAAATAGGGAGCAGTAAGAAATGATTTACCGTGTCGTTTTTGTATGAATGAAAAACATTTCAAGTCGAATTTTTAGTTAGTAAATGTGATGTCAAAATGTATTTTCCAATTGGATGGCCCAAAGTTTTGAGGAATCTGGGTTCAGATTCTCAGGCGTTTAAACAAATCGTATCTAACAGAGATAAAATACTTTTTGCCTCATTGAGCGATGAATCTTTTGTAGTATGGTTCTGTAAGGTAAGGTATTTTCTAGTTATAACAGTTTTCTGTACTGAGAATGTATGCTAGTATCATTTTTATGAATTTAGTGGCAATTACAACTTAACTTTTTCTTTTTAGCCCAGCGTCTCAATTGTTTATCACAAGCGCAGTGCAGAGTCTTTACAAAGACTTGGTATCAATGTGGGTGTGGAATGGAAACCAGATTCATCTATGATATGTATTTCGGTAAGTTTATGTTTATGTCATAGCAACCTAACAGATTAATTCATTAATTTTATTAACTCAATTTAGGGAAATGATTTGATTTATTCAAATTGATATATATTGCGATATGTTATAAGTTAAAAAGTACATATACATTATAGATGTATCAAACAAATATAGTTAACTAATAAAACTTATATTTCAGACTTCAGAAGGCCATTTAATTTTATACAATGTGGAGGTACAAAGTGACCAGCCGGCGTACCAACAATTTGATCCACCTACAGCAAGTTTACGGAGAGATTCAGCTGAACTATTTATTAAGGAAGTCATACCCTCCCTGAAAATAACATTGGTATTACTGCTTTTAAATTTATATGTATACTAGCTTTCAGCCCGCGGCTTCGCCCTCGTTTTCGAAGAAAAACCCGCATAGTCCCCGTTTCCGTGGGATTTCGGGATAAACCCTATCCTATATATCCAATTTATCCTCTATATGTGTACTAAATTTCATTGTAATCGGTTCAGTAATATTTGCGTGAAATAGTAACAAACACACACATACACATCCTCACAAACTTTCGAATTTATAATATTAGTTGGACTTATAGTATAATAATGTTTACTTCTCGATGATAGTGGCCCAGATTGCCTTTTTGACATTTTAACTATATATTCATACAGACAATAATTGTATCATCACATATTCCTTTTTATTTCAAAAACTCAGTTTTGAGTATGATTAATAAAAGTAAACAAATGTTATAAAGGTCTTTAGCACTTCATTTTCTGATTTTTTTACACACTGCACAAGTTAATACAAAATATTTTTTTATGTTCACAGTTTAAAGAGATCCTAGTTTGGGATGGGCAGATAACTCGAATGTGTTGTATATCGGGGACTGAAATACTTGTGTGTACAACTCGAGCGCATCTCCTGAGGTACAGATGGGACGGATCACAGAATAGAGACTATTGCCTCGATCTGGGACGGATACCATTTTCAATAAATCAACAAGTCTCGAAAGGTAGTAATGACATATTACGGAAGTTATGTAATTGTTATTTTTAAATGTGTTTTTGAATATATTGATTGTTGAATTATTTATTCTGATCTAAAGTAAAAAAAAATAACTCAAACCGAAAAACCTCCTCCTTTTTTTTGAAGTCGGTTAATGAACAAAGCGCTGGCCCTAGCTTTGCCATCATCCATATATTTTAACCGAACTATTTGTTTGTTTCACTATTCAGATAAAAGAAAATCTGAAGTTAAATAATTATTTATTCTTGTTGATACGATGTGAGATTGGATTATTTAACTTTAATATTCCATTACTTTTCAACAAATCTAAGTACCATTTTTATTTCAGCTGAACCAATATTAGAAGACAATACACATGTGAATGATATAGAATATTCACCGCTTGTGTGTGGGTTTGGTATAACATTAAATGATGGTAGAGCAGCTTACCTCACAGCACCAAATCTTAAATTTGACCCTAATGTAAGTAAATAACCAAAAATAAAAAAAAATGTATATTTTGTGGGCTGTGGCGAATTTTTATTTAAAAAAAAGATATGTTAATATTTCATTAAAATTAAAATCTCTTTTTGTATCTAACACTCTTCATACTCATAATTGAGTTTTGACATTATTTCCATGAAATGAAACATATATCTCGGAACATTGGCAAATGGCAAAATTAAATTATCCTCTTGCAATGCAACTTATCAATAACAGCAACTTATGTATTACATTTTGTATGTAATGTAATGTAATGTAATGTATGATGACAAATTAAATGTGACTTATATTATCATTGATTTAATTCTGAATTATTTGATTCTTTATAGACTTGTTTTTTTTCATATCCCAGATAAATTTGGAAACAGATTTGAGGGTAAGAAGGATGATTATCCCTCTAACACCAAATTAAAATCAAATTGCTATTTGTAAGAGGCTAGGTATATGTATTTTATTCACTTGCTAGTTATATATTTTATTATTATGTATCAAGAAAACGGCAAGTAATTTACAAATACACGGATTTATGTTAAATTTGGTAAATATCTTAAATTGTATATGCAAAAATAAAATATATATCAGAATCATGCTAATCAGTGTAACGAAGTCTATTTTACAATTTACAAACGCTAATAACATCTTTTTTAAACCATCCTCCTTTATAGGTAGACAGGCTAGTGGTAAAAAAATGCTATGAGAAATTTGAAAAAAAAAAATAATAAAAAGTGGCGGGATTTTAACCGCGTCTTGCTGTGCAACTTACGACGATGTGTTGAATCCCGCCACACGATTATTTTTCTATCCTTTTTAAAGTTTATTTATAATAAATTTTACTTTATCTTTTTCAGGCAGTACAAGGAATATGGGCTCAAGGAATAGACGATGCAACTTGTGCGCGAGTGAATCATAAATTTAGATTAATAGCAATCGGAAGGAAGAAGTATGTCTATTATTCGTATATTTTATTGCTATATAGTGAGGACTTCATAAAATTTAAGGTTTTTTTTAAATATATAATCTTTGTTTCAGTTCTCAAGTGGATGTATTTACGATAGATGAAGCGACGGGTGGGCTCGAATTATCTCACACTATGGTGCTCAGTTCTAAAGACTTTCCGGGTGATCCTGGACCAGTGAAATGTATGAGGTATGACTTTTTCAACACATTAACAAATAATCAAATAATCTTACTTCGTATTTTTATAAAAGGCATTCATTGGATATGTCACCATAAAATTATAAAATCTGTTAAGTAAGTAGATTACACAAAAAATTCGACAGTTGAAAATCTCGCGGGATAGAATGCGAAATTTTAATTTGTCGAAAAATTTAGATCTATAAATCTATAGCATACTGTTTACAAATAAAAATTTTATTAACTTTTAAGCTATTGCATAGCTTCTATCGCGGGCCTTGAGCGCGGGGACCGAATCCAGAAATTCCGTAACGAAAAAACCTCACGCTCCCCACTCCGACGGGCACGGAGGTGTGGCTTGAAGGCATAGCATGCAATAGCTTTACCGCGGCAGTCCCCGAGTGCCACACGTCTTTTTTTATTTCAAGGTGGACAGGCGACGGTCGAGCCGTGGCTGTAAGCTGGGAGCGAGGTGGTCTCTCAGTTTGGAGCACATTCGGAGCATTGCTAATGTGTTCTCTGGCTTGGGACTATGGTCTCAACCAGGATCTGGCCAGCCATAACCCACTTGTTGTTGCTAGCATGGTGAGAAAACAGATTATAGTAAAGTGGAGACTAATATTTGTACTATTTTCTAAACTTGTAAACTTAAATTTAAAAAAGTGGCGTTATAACAAGGAATATGTTATACTCCAGGAGCACGTCAAAATGTGGCAAATTAGCCATAATTTATATCAGTTCTTTTCTTTGCCTACAATAGTTGAATCATCAATCATGTCACATCATGTTTTATAAAATGTTGTCTATCTACACCTATCTATACCTTTTTACTTACAATATTATATGCTAATAATTTATTCTATTATGTACAGGAATGGGCGACAGAGGGCTATCAATTGTGGATGGTGAAAATGGAAGAAGATTCAAAGTCTAGTCTAATTCAAATGGACTTTGTAAAGAGTCCACTTAGTGTAAATCCTTGTATGGTAAGTTTTCAGATTACTTGTAAGAATACCAAATTCAACTTGTGTATTGTTAAAGAAATGCTTGGCTTTTGTAACAGAATTTCTGGTTGGTTCAAGATATTATTATATAATTATTATTAATACTAATTGTTTATTGTATTAAAGCGCAAATTAGCTTAGCAGAGGGATATTGAAGAAAAATATGTTTAACTGCGAATGCAAAATTAATCAACTTAAAAGCCAAGCCAAAATATAATACATTGAAAAATACTTCCTAATGTTATTTATTTTTATAATTCATAATTTTCAACTTACAGAGCAACCAAAGACACCTCTACTTACAAGCGGATGACAAGTTATACGTCAATCTAGAAGACAATCTGACCCGTCGTACAAAGATTTCAATAATAGATTCATCTTCAGACGCATATCAGGAGAATGGTCAGGAACAGTCTGTGAATCCTCAGCAAGAAATTTTAAATAGTGCAAAGTATAAGGAGTTTGTTGATGACAATGAATGTAGGAAGCAATGGATTGTTATACAGTTACCAGCTACCTATATAGCTAGTAATTGGCCGTTGAGGGTGAGTTGTTTGTTTGGTTGCATGTTGTATGTTCTTTTAAATGATTTTTTGGCAAAATAAAAAAAACAAAGAAATCAAATTCCTCAGATTTACAATCTTAGTGGATTGTTTGTCTGAAAGAGTAATTATCAAGAAATTCAACGTTACGTTAACTTACGTTGTTTATTAAAGGGCATCAAAATTTTTTTTACAATAAATTGAATTTTTTTGTAAAAAAAAAATGATGAATTGTGTGTGTTGTGCTACTTACCGAGTTTAGAAAGAACTGTGTTAATGTAGGAATATTCTTTCCTCGTAATTAAATTTTATTTGATTGTTTTTTGATTTTTCGACACATTACAGCTAGTTAGCCCGATCAAATTGGTCTAGTTTGTAGTAAATAAAAAAAAATACGTGTGGCACTCGAGGACTGCCGCGGTAAAGCTATTGCATAGCATCGCATCGCTGTGCCGGTTAGAGTGGGGGGTGTTAGGTTTTTTCGTTACGGAATTTTTACATTCGGTCGCCGCGCTTAAAGTCTGAGATAAGAGCTATGCAATAGCTTAAAAACTTAGTAAAAAAATTGGTTGTCTGTAAAGTCGGTTCACTGACGATAGTTGAACGTGACAACGTCCGATTGTGCTTCTTTGTCGCTCGTTCCGCGTTCTCGCTTGCACATGGAACGCCTCAGAGCGAGGTAACGCCGCATGAGTCATGTTTTTTCGTGCGTGCAGCCGGTTCTATCGAATTATAAGACGATGTCACGTCAAAAAGTAACGTTATGATTGCTCGGTGCAGTACAGCGCGATAGACGAGGCGGGCGAGACGATATGCGTGGCGGGGCGCACCGGCCTCGCGCACTACAGCCGCGCGGCGAGGCGCTGGAAGCTGTTCGGCAACGAGGCGCAGGAGAAGGACTTCGTGGTCACCGGCGGCATGCTCTGCTGGCGGGACTATGTCGTCGTGGGTGGGTATTTGTAAAGGAGTAATGGTAAATACAGTTTTTTTTGTACAATGGTACTTGAAAATCTGAACAACGAAACAAAAGAGATATAAAGACTGGGAAGAAACTGGCATTCGAAACACAGTTTACCACTAGTTCGAAGGTCAGGGTCTGAACATAATGCTGTACCTGTTTCTTGAAAAATAAATTTTTATTATTATTTTGACGTGACAACGTCTTAAATTAGGTTGCGACTGGGAGTCACTTATGAAAAAGTGTAACGCTCGGTAACGTTACGATGAGTCACCGAACGAGAGAGAGGCCCGCGGTCTGCCGCGCGCGCAGCACATAAATATTCTACCGAGAAAAAGACGTTGTCACGTAAAATCTTCGCCCGTAAAACCGACTTTACAGGCAACCATTTTTTTTTTTAAAGTTTCAATTAAAAATGAGGTTGGATGGGAGATAAGAGATGAAACAGAAATAAGGTTAGACTATGTTTTATTAACATGATTATGAAATATTTAAGATACAATTATTTACGGTGTTACCGTAAAAAAACGTGTGTGCCAAGCAGACGTGTCAGAAGTGAAACTTCTTTGGCAAGATTCCAAGATACCAAAATTGTCGCCTCACTCCATGACGTGATCTTGAAATTTTACTCTCAACGCGCCTAAAGAAGTTTTATAACCTCTTGTTCATCTTGCAGGATGTTACAGCATCCTTGATGGGCACGACGAGGTACGTTTTTACGCGCGCGACGCGAAGCTCGACAACCGTTTCGCGAAGATCGTGCGCGTGCAGTCGCAGGTGTTCGTGCTGGACATGCTCGGGGACCAGCTCGTCGTGTTCGGTGCTGATGCTCTCGTTACCATATATGAGCTGAACTGTTTGGATAATAGTGAGTTGTGTTTTTGAAACTATTAACGGGTCAAAAATATCAAGAAAATGCAAATAACAGTGCATTTTCATCAAACGAGCGAATGCTCATTCTAACACTATGTTAAATTCTTTTAATGTAAATAGGCGTAGAGCATTATTTCGTTGTTCTTTCTAATACTGAACAACATTGAATACGAGTTTTTGTTTACACTAAAAGATCACGAAAGAATGCTTTTGCTCTAGCTCTATGTTCGTTTGATGTAAATGTACCGTAACATAAACCGACAAGAGATCTACCCGAAAATTGACAAGAAATTTGAATTTGAACCCTTATAAAAGAAAAAAAAAAACTTAACATTTGCATCTGCAATGAAAAATAAAAAAGTTATTCACGTTTGTAATGAAATCAAAGTGAAACGCATCACAGACCATTAGAAACGTAACTTACCTATAATATATTTTGTATCGCAGACGGCAACATCGAGCTGCGCTGCGTGCAAGCGGTGGACGTGTCCGCGCTATCGCACCCCGCGTGCGTTGTGTCAGCGTCACTGTGCCGCCTGCACGATGCGCCGCCGCACGCGCGCTCCGCCCGCACCGCGCCGCTGTCTGCGCCCGACTCGCTGGTATAATGCACACACACACACACACACACACACACACACACACACACACGAACACGCCATACACACACACACGCGCGCGCATACGCGTCCTGACCAGCTGGTAACTCGACACGCACACACATATACACATGTAGGCATGTGTATGGTATTGTACATCCGCGCTATGCGCGTATTTTAAGAACCTTCGGCTTCGCAAGCACACATGTACGGTTCAACAACACAATATACCTGTTCAGGAAAATTTATACGCACACATATTATCGCTTATTTGGATACACATATTTATTTCAGGTTATGTTTTTGACTTTTGTTCATCTCGCAATCGCGAAAAAGAATGTTCATGCTTAAGCTGCTTCTACGTACGCATTTAATCCATTTATAGATGCAGAGTGCGTGCATAATATACACAGTTTTTCTATATCTCTCATAAACGTCAAATCCTTTCATTATTTTTACAGACTATTTTTCATTTTGCCAAAATAAAAATTAGATTTTAATTATCCATCTCATATTGAGTTACAATATAATGATCTGATATAAATTTCTCATACATGCAGGTTATAAATGCAAGCGGGAAGCTGATGATGGTGCAGAGAGAAGAATATGATGTTGATGAAGACAACAACCCAGTGAGTGCAACATAATTTAATAAATAATAATTTATTAGTTATTAATAGTATATTTGGTTGAATTATATGAAAAATTATAGGCAACATGAAAATTTCAAAATTTTAAAATTTTTTCACTGTGTGTGCGGTGTGAGGTGTCAATATAATTAATTAAATTAACAGGAATAAATAAGGTGTACCGATCGGTCTTAACACTAAAAGTGATTTCTTCGATCACTAGACTATCCGGAAAACCAGGAAATTCATAAAAATAATTTTGCATTAGGTATTTATTACAAGAACATATTTTTTAAATCTCGTAGTTTGAAAGTCATTATAGATATTGCACAAATTATGTTCAACGAATAACTACAGGCAAAATAAGCAGGTTATCTTTATTGCCATTATATAATTTGTTAATTTATACTTATATGCGAATAATGGACAATTATAATCATTTAATTCTTATTATAACAATTACTTAAGCAACATCCAAAGAATGCATTATATAATCCTAAAACTAACTTGAATATTGTTAAAACACGTTATAGAGCAATTAAGACCATTTTCGCGCATATTTCCCGCGGCAATACATTATTTCAATTTAATTACGAAAATTGAAGTGGCAATTGAAAAAATTGGCAATCCAAGGAATGCAGTTGGTTCTGTATGAATTCATGCAACGTTATACTTATTATGTATGTGGACTGGGTACATATATTACTGCCCACTGAAGTATGTTATCGTCTCGTTATAAAAGTTTTGCATGACTGCGTAATAGTTCGGTGGTGGGTTCGATACCTGGTACAAACTAGTGGCACAATTCACGAAAGTTGAAAGGAATATGTAAAATTCTAATGAATGGATATGTCTAAATGTCAGTCTTCAGTAAAAGGGAGTATAATAACTTTTGAGCGGCAATAAATTGCAATCTTATTAATAAATAATAATTCCCCAGAATGTAGTAATTTAATTACTTCATAGAAGAACGATAATAATGAAAAGAGCTATGTTAGGTGGAAGGGATAATTTCAAATGAAAGATAATTTCTTATTATTTCAATATTGTCTTCATTAGAACAGTATATTTACAGGCACAATCAGAAAATAAATTATATACACTTATTTGCTCTGGATACACAACAAATTCATCTTAACTTCTAAAGACCTATGTGTATTTTTGCACGCATCATATCATATGCAAGAACACACTAGGGCCGCGAGTAACAAATAGGTTACTTAAACACGGAGAAGTCGTTATAGTATAGCTTATCTAACGACAGCTTATCGTCTGGTTAATGTCGCGTTCTGATGGTGAGGCTGTGTCTGTCCAAGGGGATGGGACCAGCCGACCACCTGTGCAGAACTTGCCCGCCGTGGCCGTACGACGAGCCCGATACAGACACCCACGGAGCGTGGTTCGGTTGCAGGAGAGACAACAGATTCAAATTGTGCGATGGCGCAATCAGATTCGCGTTGTCGAGAATCGAGTTGTAGATGTTGTGTGGGGTCTGGAGAGGCGCGTGTTCAGTGATAGGCGCAGGGGCGTGATCGATGTATGACGTCTGTTGAACGGCCGGGACGTGGTCGATGTATGAAGCCTGTTGAACAGTGGGGACGTGATCGATGTATGATGCCTGTTGAACGACGGGCGCGTGGTCTATGTATGACGTCTGTTGAATGGCAGGCGCGTGGTCTATGTATGACGTCTGTTGAACGGCGGGGACATGATCTATGACGGAAGTTTGTTGAAGGGCTGGGACGTTTTCAACAACTGGAACATTTTCGACTACTGAAGCCTGCTGAACAATGTTTGCATGGCCATAGTGTCCGATGTCTGCTATGGGAGCGACCTCCGCCACGTGATTTTGGATAACTGCTGGAGCAGAGTAAGAAACGGAGTTGATGTTGGGTCCCGATTTCCTGACCACGGCGTTGAAGCCCCTGTGTGGGTCGGCGGTGTAGTCAACAGTGCGGATGTTGCCGTCGGGTTCAACAAGCGAGTACGATCCTTGGACGTTGTCGCCGTTACGCTCTTCCCATTGCGCCTTATTATCACCAGTGTGTGGGTCGTTGACAGAATAGTCGAACCTGTAGTTGGGGTTTGGCTGCAAGATAAAAAGAAATGTAAGTTTATTTCTACATTACATTCTTGATGACATTTAAGTTATAAAGTCGATACTTACAATACTTTCAATAGTGTTATGGGCAAGTAAAGCAATTCCGTGCGGGTTGGCGAACGCCACTGCTACGGTCGCCAGCAGGCAGGATACCTGGAAATCATAGTATATTGCTAAGTATAGAATATACAAAGATTTATGTATGAACAATATTCACAAAAAAAGCATTTGAACCATGCTTCATGTGGTTCAACGACTTCAAAAGTCGAATATATTTTGGAACCTAATAATGGTGATATTTACCACCAAATACATGTTCATGTTGTCTCTAACCAAGGAGCAAACAAAGTATACTGTGCCTTTGTCAACAATAGCTGGCTTATTTATACCGCAATTATTAAACGCTCCGGTTTTGTCAAACCTTTCCGGATGGGTTGTCTTCGTCAATTTTCAACCAGTCCAACGGCTCCTCAATGCTCTCAAATATACATAACGTGTTGGTTTGGCCTGGAAAACTACAATGTGGGGTGCGCATTGCATAACCCTAGTTATTATACCCAGTGTGCATTTGTAATTTGAATTAGATGCATGCATTTACATTTTATAATTTTTTATTATTCTAACTCCATGTTCAGTTCATTTTGAATGGTAATTTTTTTGTTATATAAAATTAATAATATCACGCATCGTCTGCGGTAAGAGGCCCAACTTTCGAAGCACTGAAAACATGAGAGATTGTATACTGATTTTCTCTTTTCTGCTTCATGGTAAACATTCGTTGAGCAAGAAAGTTGAATGAAAATTTTCAGGTGATATTGACATATTGCTGGCAACAGCAGTTGTTCTAAACGCATGTAGGTCATGATGTTCCTGCCCGTTGTACCATTTTACCATGTTCAAGGTCGGTCTTATTTTCGGATTTATATTTTTGAAATTGATTACGATGGCTAATAACTTTGAATTAATAACCTATTTCTAAAGTCTCGCTAAAATTGGAAAAATAGGTTAAAATTTTCTAATTCACTGAATTCTTGACTATATGTAGTGAAACATAAATTATTATCAATATCGCATAGACGTTTATAATTTGAAAAAAAAAGAGCGTGTGTACCGAGCACACGTATCAGAAGTGAAACTTCTTTGGCAAGATTCAAAGATACCAAAATCGCCGCCTTACTCCATGACGTGTAGTATTGTTATGACGCGACCTTGAAACTATACTCTCAACGCGCCTAAAGAAGTTTCACTTCAAAAAATTATCATCTGAATTTCAATTTTCAGTATGCATTTGTTTTTTTTTATCAACCCACTTAAAAAAGGGGAGGTTCTCAATTCGACTATATTTTATTTTGTTAACATAGAACTTTCGACTGGGTGTATAAATTTTGATGCTTCTTTTTTATTTGAAATCTGGTGCTTCCCATGTGCCATTCAAATTTTGCCATTGGTCTAGTAATTTGAGACAATATAGACAATTTGTAGGTGGTTTAGTTTTTTGTTAAAAATAATTATTTTAAAAAGCTATATAACCAAATTTATTTTGATAAGTGTGCGTAGAAGCGTGAAGGAACTCACGCGTGCGCGCTGTCGTAACAAGACGAATGTTAAGAATGATATCTTACTTCTAATAAGCGTGTCAGTTTTTTTGTATAGAAGCTATTCATGATGGTTATTTATGTTTCTGATTGATTGATTTATCGAAGCTATTTTTAAAATATATAATATTAATTTAAACAGTTAAATTGAATAATTTCAAACTAGTAACATAATTATTGATTTGATATAGTTAAAAAAATATATACAGTGTAACATAGAACTTAATCTTAAGAAGTCGGACAAAAAATGATTACGAAATCATAGTAAATTTTATTAATTGAAAGATTTCAAGATTATATGCAATAAAAATTTGTCTTATTGTAATTTTACATACGCAATTTCTAGTTGAACAAACAGGAATGTGGCTATTCAATATTATTTTTCTGGTTGAGACCATTTAACATCAGAATCATTTATCCAACATTACGTGACCACATCGTCTTATAGATGTATAGAGTGACACATTGTTCATAAGGATTTTCATGCCGAGAAGGTAATACAAGTTAATCTTTGTTACTTTTGAAACATGCCTAAAAAGGTTAAAAATAAAATGCTTTTGCCATTTATAAATATGATTTATTTTTTATTACTATTTTATCAAAAAATAGTAACAAAACATAATAGGTAATATAATGACCGCTTGAATTGTTTTATTTACATTTATGACTATTCCATTTGTTGACTATTACGAACCCTGGCCTACATTGTTATTAACTAAGAGACTTATTTTATTCAACTTCTTCATATCGTTGAAATTAAAGCTTCTATTGTACACGCAGTTTATCCTTCTAGTTGTGTGTTTTCCTTATATACAAAGTTTTTCCAACCAGTGAAATGGGTCCCGTCACAATTTTGTGTAGATGGCCGTCTATATATTTCCGACTATAAATAGTTGCATATGCTTGCTTGGCCTGAGGTCCGGGGAGGGGTCGCCATCCGCCATACGAGCCTGTGCGTGGATCCCACGGAAGGCTTCCTTTTTCGAATACCACCTCTGGAACTTCAATAGGTAAAGCAACAGCACCTAAGCCGTATGCTAAAGAGTTCGGTTCTTCAACTCTGTGTTCAGTTTGTACTTCAGCAACTTCTAC
The DNA here is from genome assembly GCA_029959065.1 of Colias behrii. Lineage (NCBI taxonomy): Eukaryota > Metazoa > Arthropoda > Insecta > Lepidoptera > Pieridae > Colias > Colias behrii. Next base: position 9,028,552 of record JARWMC010000019.1, on the reverse strand, counting down.
TTTAGCTGGTGATGGATGGTGCACGGGGGGCAAGACTATGGGAACTGCTTCAGGTTGATGTACAGGCTCGGCTACAACACGTGGATGTGGTGCTGGGTTTAGTATTAGCGGAACGGCTTGAACTATTTGGGTAGGATGCACGTTTGGTCCTAGCTTCTTCACGACTGCTGTAAAACCTTTTACATCGTTTGCATTGTATTCGACAATTCTAATATTTCCGTCTGGTTCTACCAACGAATAAGCGCCGTTGACTTCATTACCTTCTCGCGTCTCCCAATGAGCTTTTTTGTCATTGGTATGCGGGTCAATAACTGCGTAGCTGAAGGCATATCTGGGATAATCCTGAAAATTATACAAATTTAAATCAAGAGAATTTACTTTTGAAATCGGTAATAATAATAATTTATGTCATCACGATACTTACAACAGTATTCACTACAGCACTGACTGGAGCATGTTCGATAGCAGCAGCGATGATGGGGTTACTTTCGCTTGATGCTATGAACTTTAAAAGTAGCAAGCATTGAATCTGAAAAAATTAAGTGAATGATAAAAAATGGTTTATGTGAATGTATAACATTAATAATTTAATAATTGTTATCTGTGAAATTTTTTTTAATAAACATTCAACCGTAAGTATCAAAAATTTGTCTATATTTTACAAAATATTTCAATGTTTACTCTATATAAATCAATAGGTCACATTGAGGCATCGTTGAATTAAATTTTCCACATGAAAGATTTACTAAGAATAAATGAATCATTTACCCAAAGCGGTCGAGACATATTGCTCGCTAGTTGCCGCAAGAATGTTAAGTGTTTCAATGTTTGTATGTAGGGTTTTTATAAACACTAAAGTATACCACCGCCAAATGTTATGTCTGAACAAGCGGTGGTACTGGTTTTGAACAAATATGGTTATGTGCCGGTCTTTCATATTCATCCCCGGCGTAATAGTTGGGTAAAAGCATATTTACAGCCTAATTATTATATTATAAAATATTAATAATATTCATTGACAAGTTTTAAAGGATGTCACTTTATAATATATATTTTTTCACAAAGGTGGTGTTCAAATAAAACGACTCGATTTACCACACAGTGGTTATTGCTTTAATCGTTTTTCAATCGATATGACTCATAAGGCCCCAAACATAAAATATCAAACTTTTCTAATAAATTATAAATCACAATACATAATATGATAAATCATATTGCGAAGGAACGGATGTAGTTTATCTATAAGCGTTTGGTTTGTTGACTTCGTAATGTTTAATTGTAATAGTAGCCATGGCGCCCGTATCCGTGGCCGTGTGAGTACGGCACTGAATAGTAGGGCAGGTAGGGTCGGTAGTAGGGCGCCGAGTGAGCGATGGGAGATGCTGGCTTGGAGATTTCAGTCGTGGATGTGGCGCCACCAGGGTGCACCTTTGGCCCGATTCGTGTGAGGAGCGTGTTGACAAAACCAGACTCGTCAGCCTTGTACTTCACAATACGAATGCTGCCGCCGGGTTCCACAAGCGAGAAGCCACCTGAAAACATGTTTGGATTAGGGCGTATTTTATTAAAATACGATAATTAGTATTTAACTGTAAAAATGTGATATTTATAAATTTATAAAGAATAGAAAAAATTCGATCACGAGGCGGGACTCGAACCCGCATCCTTTCGCGCCATTCCGGGGCGGATGCCTGACCAACTCAGCCACTCGTGACCCTTGGTGGACCCGTGAGTTGGTCAGGCATCCGTCCCGGAATGGCGCGAAAGGATGCGGGTTCGAGTCCCGCCTCGTGATCGAATTTTTTCTATTCTTTATAAATTTATATTTATAAAGCAATTGAATGCCATAAAACCAAAAATATAAATTCAATGTGATATTTACCAACAACGAGGTCTCCATCACGCTTTTCGTAGTAAGCCTTATTGTCGCCGGTGTGAGGGTCCCTCACGGTGTTCTCATATGCATAGCTCGGGTAGTCCTAAACATCATATATGTACATCAAATGAAAAAGTTTTTATGTATCCAACACACATGATCATACAACTGCTATAACTTACGTAGTAGTCATGGTGTCCGTGGCCTGAGGCGTATCCAAGACCATGCCCATAAGCTTCTGATGGGATGGCATGTAATAGAGCCAGGAGGCACGATACCTGCAATTAACAAATAAATCAACACAAGGTCCAAGATTTGCACTATAATATTATACCCGCTATCCAAGAATTGATCACTGACCGGTATGAAGTACTTCATGTTTGCCGAGTTGCAAAGATCACAACAGAACTGATTCGTTTGATTTAGAACTGCCAATTTATAGGTGCAGAGGACCTTCATTAAGTTAAAACATAAGGATGTAGAATCTTTAGAACGTGTACCGCCGCTATACGAAAAACCAATCGCTCAGGTTTCATCAAGCATCCTGATTTTCACAGAACCTAATAAGTGAAAACATGTAATAGCATTAATGATCCGGCTTTACTGCGTAAGTAGCAGTCGGTGTGGACGCCGAGCGTGCTCATAAGTTGTTTCCAGTTTTATTTATAATTAATTAAATTTGAAATAAAATACCTAAATTTGATTTGTGTTTCCAAATAATTGACGCTCACATGAGAATGCGTTCTGGAGCATGTCCGCTTCAATGCAATGTTCGTAAACGAATAATTAATGTGACGACTTGCTCTAATTATCGCTGATATCCAGTTTTGTTTGTCAAGTCTACGATTGATATGTTTGATGAATATTGAAAAGGTAAAGTGCTGACATTCGACAAATGCATTATGACGGGAATTGAAAAGTATTAACGCAGTATTAAATCGTTATGATTGTTATCAAAGTTAGTGAGCTGAAACGATATTAATAATAAATTAACTTTGTAATTTTATTGATGTGAACAAGCAAAGAACATGCTCACGAATTATTGAATCGCTAACAGGTCAATTCTGAACAACGAATAACTGATGATACTTTCTTATTTGTAGCAGTAAAATTGTTTACATGTCTCAATATAGAACATTTACCCTAATTTACCTTTTTGCTATTCACCAGATTAGCTTATCCTAAAGTGTTAAATTAAGCTAAAAAGTAGCTCACATACTGCGTTTAATTTTATGTAGATGAAATTATCTTCATACGAAAAATCGAAGCTATGCTATTATACTTGAAAGTGTAGGAACACCGAAAATTCCCTTCATTTACTATCACGGGGTTAAGCTATCTTTAAACCACTTGTGGAAAGCGAAAACCTGGTTGTGGTTCGACATTATGATCACTTGAAACGATCCAGATATAAAATTATATTCTGGAAGAAAAGGCGTGGATATGATTCTGTTTCTTAGCCCTTAGGAAAACAAAAAATGCATATAAAGAAAAAGACGGAGTATATCAATCTATAAATATAAAAATGAATCGCAAAATGTGTTGGTAAGCGCATAACTCGAGAACGGCTGAACCGATTTCGATAATTCTTTTTTTATTATATTCCTTGAAGTACGAGGATGGTTCTTATGGAGAGAAAACGTAAACATGTACCACGGGCGAAGCCGGGGCGGACCGCTAGTGACTGATAAATAAAGCCCTGCGCAATGTCTAGTTAGTAGCCTAAAGCTTTATTTTTGGAGTCATGCGAAATAAATAAAAAAAAAATTACACTATATAATTCGACGGAAGTTTTTTTATTTACACAAAATTCCCTCGTCATCTTCATGTTTGCAGAGAGATATATTAAAGTATGCATTATTATCCGGGTTCCAGGCTGATGCGGCGGACAGAAGCTAGTAGATTGTTCGTATAAAACCTAATTTTCGATGCAGTTGGATAATTTTATCATAATTTTGTAATTATACATGTATTTAGTTGTGTTAATAATGATATATATATTAGATGAATTATTTTATGAGTAAACAAGCGATGGAGGAGAACTCTATTTCCTATAGTAGAGCCATTTTAATAGGCAAAATTTGACAGTTCAACAAAATTCAACAACGTAACCTAGTAACGACGACATAGAATAACATGATATTTCGTTTTGTTAGAACTGCACATTTGCTTGACTTTTTTCAATTACGATTACATAGGTATTTATAATAATAATGTCCGATACAAGTAATTTTAAGATTTGATTTTACTGATAAACCATTCTAAACATAATAAACAATTTCTGATTTAAAGAACTGACGTCGCTACAATTTTGTGTCAATAAACCTTTTTTCTTTTTAAATACCAGAGACGTTTCTCTTAAAATCGAAATCTGACATCTAGAATCGAATGCATTGATTACTTGTGAATAAAAATCACCATAAATTAATAAATGCGTTGTGTTTTTTTAATAATGTATTATTTATTTTATTTAGCATAAAATTCGGATATCGCAGATCCATATTTTGTTAGTAAAATAAAAAACCTAAGTATTAATGTTAGTAATTACATCTAAAAACTAAAAACTAAGTCCTAATAACTAAGTCCACCATAGGACACTACGCGTAGACAAGTCGCTTTGATGCAACAAGTGTACGCACAAAGTGTCCCATGATGGGCGCACTTACATCCTCCGCGATGGTCCTTATAATACTGTTGGAACTGCCCCGCACTCTCATTAAAAGAGAAGCTGTTTGCTTGCGAATGACGGCCCAGAAATCCGATGTGTGTGCTTGAGCGAACATCCCGGAGGCGCTGCAGAAGCGTGGCAGTTTCAACAGCATTCGGAAGGCATTATTGTACAGGACACGAAGAGCATTTAGCGATCGATCCGCATAGTTGGCCCATAGACTGCTCATATAGAGATTCTGACAGAACGCCTTAAAAAGCATTATTTTTACGTCCTTACTACAACGAGCAAATCTACGAGCCAACATATTGGCTCTAACCGCCAACGCCCGTCGCTCCCGCTCAATGTCCACATTGTCTCGGAGGTCACCGGTAAGCATGTGCCCAAGATATTTAAATTGTTTAACTCTTATTTATATTATACTTGTCTTATTTTGCTCTTAAAATTTACGAAAGAAAGTATATTAATGGGACAGGGATTCGCCTGATGAATTTTAAAATTGACATGTGTTTCAAGTTCGATTGACAAATGTTTCAAGTGCGTATCGATTAATTCACTTTAATCGATGTTTTTTGCAGGTTACCTCTCTTCGAAGATAAAATTGATAGACGTCAAATGTTGCCTATTAAATTGGCTCGACTATAATTAATTTAAGTTCCAAACCGACATTTTAGATTATAAATTAGATTTTTATACTTATGGTACCAAAAAAGAATATACCATCTAATCATAATGTACCCCTTTTTATAATTTTTTCTTTGTTACTTATGTTTTTTTCATGTCTAAACTCTAACATGGGCAAAACGATCAACATGCAATTTGTGAAAGGATTTTTTTCAAGTTTGAATCTAAATAAAACAATGTGTAATTACCACATAGTGGTTATTGCTTTAATCGTGCTCATAGTGATTTTAACAAACATCCAAAATTGAGGAGATTCTCAATTCAGAGAGTATTTCGATTTGTATAATAATATAAATTATTAACATAAATATCTTACGTTACAGCTTGTAAAATATCTATAAATCACAATACATAACGTAGACTACCATATCGCGAAGGTTAAAGCAAGAATGGTAAGCCGCATTTTTCCATGTCAAGCTTACTTCGCGTTCTTAGTAATAACCAAGGTGACCGTGGTTCCACCCGTGAGAGTATGGCAAAGGCAGACTGGGCCGGTAGTTGTAGACAACTGGTTGAATGGGCAGAGGTGCCGCGTGTCTAGGGATGGGAGCCGCTGGCATGGAGATCTCGGTTGTGGAGGTAGCGCCACCGGGGTGCACCTTTGGCCCGATTCGGGTCAGGAGAGTGTTGCGGAATCCATTTTCATCAGCACGATATTCGACGACACGAATGCTACCGCCGGGCTCGACGAAAGAGTAGCCACCTGAAAGATTGCGCGATAAATATTTGCTTCCTTTGATTTATTTATGGAATTTAGTAAATCAATAAATTTACCGAGGACGAGTTCCCCATCACGTCTCTCCCAATAGGCCTTGTTATCACCAGTGTGGGGATCTCTTACAGTGTTTTCATACGAATAGCTTGGGTACGACTGAAAATTGTGTGTTTGTTAACATTCGATTTCAATTTCAAAATCATTTTTCAATCTTTGCAATGATACGTACATAGTAAACGTTTGGAGCGTGTATTGACGCACCAAGTAGACCGTCTCCATAGGCTCTTGTAGAAACAAATAGAGCCAGGAGGCAAGTTATCTGTAATTTGTAATAATAATGTTATGAAAAGTATTATACCAGCGCTGGGCAACCAGATTAATATCAGAACTAAAGGATTCGTGAAGGTGTTGCGGATACGAGCCATACTGTATTCTGGTGTACGATTATAACGTTCATTTAAAATGCTCAACAGAAAGGCTATCCACATATAGCAAGGGTAATAACAAGACTTAAGTGTAAATTTCCTTCAGTCTGTGACAATATTATCATTCTGCTAATACATTATCATTACTACAACACTAATCATGGTGTGAATTTCCTATGTAAAATGTATGTGTAATATACACTGACCGCAACGAAGCACTTCATGTTCACAGAATTGCACTGGTCCTAAGCGAACTAGTGGCGCTTTGATTAAAATTGACAGCATTTATAGTTGCACCGGACTTCCATTACCTTTTCATGTTACGGGTGTTGAAGTGTTGACGCGTAAGCTGTGGCGCAGAAGCACCAATCACTACGCCTTTCGTCATATATCCTCATTTTCGCGGAGCCTTCAATGGGTGAAAACGTCCATTCGAATTAATAATACGGCTGAAAGAGGTGCAATTTGGAACGCTGCTCTCGGACTTGGCCAGCACCCGTTTTTGTATGTGTAAATATTTCATTTAATTAACAAGTAATTATACTAGTTATGATTTTTTCGATTCCAAATAATAGGTAATTGGATCGAGAATAAGTAATTGAGCGTGTCCGTTTTAATGCAACGTTCGTAATATTTAACGAATTAGTTTATATTTTATATTTTTATCGCTAATTAAATAGATAACTTATTTTCAATGATTATCTGGACTTGATTGTGTCTATTTTCTAGAACACTTTTTGCTCGTATGTTTCGTATTCGATCAAACCGGTATTTTTCAATACTCAAAATTATCTTTACTTTCGTATAATGCAATCTCTTATTAACTTTTGTCAGAAATAAAGCTTGACAAAGCCAATGTATGAAACCCTATACGTGTTCTGAAGGGGAACTAAGGAAATCTCCGCCCATCGTAGTAGACCTACGTATAATTTTAATATTACACGCCCGGTAATAGAAATATGCATATTTTGGAAAATTTTCTCAGCGTTTTTCGATCGTGACGTATTTCTGGTAACATTATTACTATCTTCTCATAGATCATTTCTGTAGGTGTATTCGTGACTCAGGTTTAGTGCGTATTGTACAGAATAGTGTTAGCACGCGACGGATATGATCGGTCAGTCGGTAAAATTGTAACGGATCCACCGGTTTATGTAATGGGCATAATGTTATTCATTCTTCCTTTAACATAGTATTTGTTAGTGAACTTGAATGATATGTTAACGTAACGTTTACGTAGAGTTGTAGGATTTTAATTATCGCTATCAATGAATGAGTTGTTTATGTTTGGGATTATATAATAGGATAAAATGTGTAGGATATATTAACATAGGTACAGCAATTGTCAGTCATTAATGATATCTTAATCAAATTTGCTAAGTAGTTATGGCAAGTTGAACTGAAATATGTATTAATAGCGGTCCGCCCCGGCTTCGCCCGTGGTACATATTTCGCAATAAAAGGTAGCCTATGTTCTTTAGGCTCAGGGTCTAAAGATTATCTGTGCCAAATTTCATCTAAATCGGTCCAGTAGTTTATGCGTGAAAAGTGAAAACCATACATATATACAATATACATACATACATACAAACCTTTCCTCTTTATAATATTATTATTAGTATAAATTAATAATAATATTATAAAGAGGAATAACTTTAAGCTGTAAATTAATCTGTAACTCTTATTCCTAAAGTAATTATGTCAATAGAATAGACCGAATTATCATTTTTTTGTTTGACATATGAAGCGAATTATGTCTACAATTTGATATGCAAAGCTGTTACGATTTATTAGTATCAAACAAGTTATTACACCAAGTTGCATTTAAATATATTAATTAAGCATGGCCTATATTTTTTCGCATTACAAATGTATTTAAGTATGTAATTATTATGAAAAACTATAATATGGCTTCGACGAAATAGGGAATTAACATGGCCAATGAAGCGTATGAATATTGTTACTAATTAATGCTCTTTACATAATTGATTTAGAACACATCTGCAATATAGAAACTGGTTTTGCTGGTTGTATACATTTTTCTAGACTTTTGAAGGTACTGATTAGTCAGCGTGTTTCAAGTTTTCAGTTGTTTATTTAGAGAGAGTTTTCAGTTAATTCAAGATAAATACAAATTATTTAATACTAGCTACGCTCCGCGGTTTCACTCCGCTTCTGCTGGTCTTAGCGTGATGATATATAGCCTATAGCCTTCCTCGATAAATGAGCTATCCATCATCGAATAATTTTTCAAATCGGACCAGTAGTTCTTGAGGATTCAAACAAACAAACTCTTCAGCTTTATAATATTAGTATAAATGTATCTGTTTGAATAACATCACTCTAAAGGAGAAACTAAAAAATTTTTTTATTAAGTATTATTAGTGCCTATAAGAATTCCTAAGGACAATTTTCCCTTTGTTCTAGGCTTACAGCTGCCTCCCAGCTACAGTGCTAGCGTCCTGCGTGGAAAGTGTCTGGTCATTCAACAATAGCGGTACTCAGACGCAACTATCACGCGCGCTATGGTTGTGGTGCGGTTCGCTGGGCGCGCGTGTGTGGCTGCCCTTACTACCGCGAGACGCGTCGAGACGACCCGACCCGTCTAGGCACACCTTTATGGCCAAACGGATCATGCTGCCGTTCCACCTGAATATCTATCCATTGAGTTAGTAATATGTGTTTCTGATTAATGTATTTGCCTTTTGCCAAGTTGTAAGTTGTGTATTCATGGAGATTCTACAAATATTTACCATATTATGCTGCTGGGTTTCTAAAATTAAATGCTTGAGTAATAATTTATTGAACCAAAAAAAGGAATCGAACAAACGCATACAACGATTCTTCAAATATATTGGCAAGACCGGTTGTTGCGAGCATAAAACTTTAATGTCTAAACATGGTATTAAACTAAACCTTAAAAAATTTCCAGCGATACTATTTGACGATGCCATCTTGTTGGGAGCTGAAAACGACACGACGCTCTACACGTCGGACACTAATTCAGTCTTCTCGCTGCCATTCTGCGTTATCAACAGAACGGTAAGAATGCTTGCTAATTTTGATAAGAGAGCTTTAATACGGTAATTCGTTATTTGGAAAATGTCCCTATTAAATTGCAGCTACTGAAAGAAAAATATTTCTTTGACCAATCTTGCTTCAGCGAAAAATTCCTTAAAAAGATTTTTTCAATCATACCACTAAAACTTAGTAGTTAGTTTTAGTAAGGTATGATTTAAAAAAAATATGTATAATAATAATAGCGTAAACAATGTTAATAATTTAATACCTACATATAGAACTATAATGTAAACTATGTTTGATATCATGCAAGGTCTTTACCTTGGAACAAGGAAGGTCTTTGACCTTCCTTATATATCCAATTTCTACGCCTAATTCAAGAAAAATGAACTAAAATAAACATATTATAACCATATTAATTGCAGAGCCAAGTATACCTCCACCAAATCCTGAGACAGTTACTACGCAGGAATCTCGGCTACCACGCGTGGGAGATCGCACGGTCTTGCTCCGCGCTGCCTTACTTCCCGCACTCGCTTGAATTGTTGCTTCATGAGGTTAGTCTTTTGTATTAACGTCATCGTTGTCATTGTTATGATTGTTATCATCCTCATCATTGTTATCATCGTCATCATTGTTATCATCGTCATCATTGTTATCATCGTCATCATTGTTATCATCGTCATCATCGTTACCCTCGTCATCATCGTTACCCTCGTCATCATCGTTACCCTCGTCATCATCGTTACCCTCGTCATCATCGTTACCCTCGTCATCATCGTTACCCTCGTCATCATCGTTATTAATAAATCATCACTATGCCATGCCAAACAACACAAATGTCACGGCGACATCGCTTTCTGCGTATCCATGCAGCTAATATGGAAATGTCCAAATCGACGTCCAAGCGACGTTGCCAAACCGTCGCCAAGTGTATTAGTTAGACAAAGCTCTTACTGTTTATGCCATAATCCACCACACCAAATAGGTAAGGATTCACAGATGTCGCTATAGCGATGTTAATCACTACTATACAGGGTGTCCCAAAAAGTAGTGATGAACGGAAGCTGGGAGGTAGAGGACCTAGAGGGCTATCCGAATCACCCCCATGTATGTTATGCGATTTTTCGTATTTTCGGAGTTATGACATTTTTTTCAATTTTTCATCTATCTTCGAGTACGATGAGATTTTTATTTATGGTGACGTGAATTATTGCGCTAGATGCTTGATTTTTTTTTGTGTGCTAAGCTGAAAGATTTACTATCGTTAGATCTTTGAATGGAATAAAAAAAGAATTAAATGCCAAGAAAGATAAAATTACCCAGTATGTTCACAACTTCAAGGGCCCATAAAAAAACAAAATCACATAAAAAAAGTTTTCCATTTGGCTTTAAAAAACTTGCTCTATCTATCAGGTAGCTACCCTAAAAATTTCATTTTTTTATTCAGAAGGCTTCAATCGAAAAATTGAAATCTAAATGTGGTAAGTGCAAAAATTTTATTAACATGATGATCATTAAAACCAATAAATAGGTGTTTAATTACCAGAATTTTTTTTAAATAACCCCGCTGTTGCTCAATGCAAGTGCGACAGCACCGTAAAAAATTGTCTTTTAAATGTCTGAATGCCCTTTTATCATTTTTAATGGTTTCTTCTGCTACTATGAATTTCCGGGTTATTTCGTCCAAATTGTGGCATTCTCTCAAGTAGCCGAGGTCTTTGTAGTATCCCCATTGAAACAAATCAATGGGGTTTAGGTCGAGGGACCGTGGAGGCCAGGCTTTAAGGCAGGCGTCACCGGCGCATGCGCAGGCTGCAACGACCAATCCATCTTTCAGGGTATCTTTGCCCTTTAGCCTGGCCTCCACGGTCCCCGGACATAAACCCTATTGATTTTTTTCCGTGGGGATACTACAAAGGCGAGAGACTGCCACAATTTGGACGAAATAACCCGGAAATTCATAGTAGCAGAAGAAACCATTAAAAATGATAAAAGGGCATTCAGACATTTAAAAGACAACTTTTTACGGTGATGTAGCACTTGCACTGAGCTTGCGGGGTCATTTTAAAAATTTCTAATATTTAAACACCTTGTTATTGGTTTTAATTAATCATCATGTTAATTCAATTTTTGCACTTACCAAATTTAGATTTTAATATTTCGATTGAAGCCTTCTGAATAATAAAATGAAATTTTCAGGGTAGCTACCTGATAGATAGAGCAAGTTTTTAAAAGCCAAACGGAAAACTTTTTTATGCGATTTTATTTTTTTACGGGCCCTTGAAGTGGTGAACATACTGTGTAATTTTATCTTTCTTGGCATTTAATTCTTTTTTTTATTCCATTCAAAGATCTAACGATAGTAAATGTTACCACAATGAATTGGCCTATCTTTCAGCTTAGCACACAAAAAAAAAATCAAGCATCTTCCGCAATAATTGACGTCACCATGAGTGAAAATCTCATCGTACTCGGTGATACGTGAAAAATTGAAAAAAACGTCATAACTCCGAAAATACGAAAAATCGCATAACATATATGGGGGTTATTCGGACAGCCCTCTAGGTCTTCTACCTCCCAGCTTCAGTATATCACTACTTTTTGGGACACCCTGTATATAATATTATAAATGCGAAAGTAACTCTGTCTGTCTGTCTGTCTGTTACGCTTTCCCGCTTATACCTCTCAACTGATTTTGATGAAATTTAGCACAGACAATCTTTAGACCCTAAGAAAGAACATAGACTACCTTTTATTGCGAAAAAACACAACGCGGGCGAAGCCGCGGGCGGAAGCTAGTGTTCTATAGAACATTCAGTTTAAGGGGTGATGTGGATAATATGCATATAACTTAAGTCCTTTTAATTATCGGTCATCTTGAAATCTCAGCTATGCTTGAAAACGCAAGCCTGAAAAGCAATTGAATTGACAACCTAAATCTTTTTGTAACCGTTACAGGTGTTAGAGGAAGAAGCAACAAGTAAGGAGCCAATCCCTGACGCGCAGCTGCCAAGTGTTATAGAGTTTGTACATGAATTCCCTGTGTACTTACAGGTAAACATACGCTTAAATCTTCTACAATCATGATCAATCAATAATCTTGCTTGAACTAAACATATTAAAATGACTTGTTAATTATTTTTTTTTTATTAATCTTCACTGAACTAGACTCTGTTGAAAATTGTTACATAAACTATTATAAAAAATGTCAATTTTGAAAAGTCAGGCAGACAAGACACAATTAAAAATAACAATATTTCAATAATTCAAAATAGAAGCAGTAAGATTTTGACTAAAATGAAAAACATTCAATTTTACAGACGGTAGTACAATGCGCAAGAAAAACAGAGATAGCTCTATGGGCGTATCTGTTCTCAGCAGCGGGCAAACCGAAGGAATTATTTCAGGAGTGCTTGCAAAGGAAAATGTTGGACACCGCGGCTTCTTATCTTATTATCTTACAGGTAAGTTAATTTGGACATTTTAGTAAGAATTTGTAATGGAATTAATTTGATGTATAAAAAGTAAGATTTAAAACGTTGGAAAACATTTCAGCGATTTGTGGTATGTTTATTTTTAATGGCTTTGTATCTGCGTACTCTTTGTCAATTTTATTAGTTCAATGATTTAGTGAAACGTATGTCCTTGGCCTTTATTCCAATCTGACTGATTACCGAATAATATAAGGAAAATACATTGTTTCATCCTGAAATACCATCTATTTTGAATCTAATTAATCACTTTTGCGTAATAACGTGTATTTTTACCATATAAGTATTGTATAAATTGTTTTCATAATGTCCTTGTGCGGCTATGTGCCATTAAATAAACGTATTCTTTCTTTCTTAATAATAAACACATTTATGTAAACACTTTCAGAATCTAGAAAGTTCGACAGTAAGTAGACAACTAGCCACTCAGTTGTTGGATACAGCATTACAGCAGGAGAGATGGGATCTAGCGAGAGATTTAGTGCGATTTCTAAGGGCTATTGGTGAGTATATAGAAAAATCTTAGCTTTTGGAAATGGTCAGAAATCCTAATCTGTATTTCTTTAAAATCAGTAATGAGTTTTTATCTTAAATTAGATTAGCTGAATTATAGACACCTATTAGACAAGTTACGCAATTATTCATTAACATTGTCTTTAGCAACATATTGATTACTCTAGTTTTTATTCGTTAATATTGTCTTTAGCAATATGTTTGCTTTATTTCTCCACTAAATTCCAGATCCAAATGACGTGGATTCACCAAGAAATTCAGTGAATGTGCAAACAAAATATGGACAAGTTGTACAATCACAAACTGTCAGTCCAAACGCCGAAGATTTGTCTGTGATATTAGGGAGTATGCAGGTAAGATAAAGTTATTTATTTCGGTTAGTTCTTTAAGTTATTAAGATCACGCTCGCTGTAAATAATTCAAAAAGTCGGGTTTATAATATAATTTATGAATCGCGTTTAAAGACCATCAAAAAGTCTTATTTAAAAATCTTCCGTTCTTTTTAAATTTTAGTATAATGTATGTCAGTCTGTCGGTCTGAAAGGTATATATTGTATGGGTCTGTACAATTTATTGTTTCCTGAAATAAAATTTAATTCCAAATGTATACGTAATCATGCGCTGTATAGCGAGTCGGCTCGACTGCTGGTATGTAAACCACTGCTGCAAACTGTCTGCTTCATTGACTACTGTAGCGGTGGAGTACATTCCTAGTAGTCATAATAATGTGTATTAAATTGTATTATTTTTACTAACATAATTTTTAAGTTATCAATTGTTACTAATAAAATGAGTCCTGATGCTTGAATAAATTATTATTATAAAAACAAAATAAAATACCCCACGCTACCACACCCCGCAGCTGTCGGGCGCGCGCGGGCGCAGCTTCAGCACGCCGGCGGCGCCGCGCGAGCCGTCCCCGCCGGGCGCGCCCGCCGCGCCGCCCGCGCCGCGCCGCGCCGCGCCCGCTGCGGTTAAACGGAAGAAGTCCGTGCCCGCGAGGAGTGATAAGTATGCGGACATCTATACTTAAATATTTATTGCTAACTAGCTTTCCGTCCGCGGTTTCCCCCGCTTTGTCTAAAACCTTATAAATTATATACTTTAACCTTATTCTTGAATCACTCTATCTATTTAAAAAATTGCATCAAAATCTGTTGCGTAGTTTTGAAGATTTAAGCATACAAAGGGACATAGGGACAGAGAAAGTGACTTTGTTTTATACTATGTAGTGACTAGCTGTATACGTTGTTCTACCCTATTGCTCCTTTCTCGTGTTTTCTCTACATAAGAACCTTCCTTGTGCGGTTGTGCCTAAATCTATTGATCGAGCAGTTCTCGAATTTTATGCTTAACGACACAATTGTCTATTCATTTTTATTTATATAGACTACACTAGAAGTGGAAACGTACGTAAACGTACTTCACTTTTCTCTTCTACACCAGCATTCCTTGTGCTGTGGAGAATAGCTTTGTTCAGCTTTAATCTATTTAACTAGAAATTTAACGAGATTAAATCTAAACTTTAACTAAAACACATAACACATAAAGATTATTATGTGGCACAAATTACGTACTACATTGTGTACACAAGATACACACTGCAGTAAACCACAAGCTACACTAGACATGCTACGCTGCAAGTTAACCATATTACGTAGCACGCTACACATGCTACGCAGTAAACTACTCGTGCTACGCAACACGCTATTCCACCGCACTCAATACCACGCGCTACCGTCACACAAAGTACACAACACTTCACGCTACGCAACGCACGATACACATGCTACATGCTACGCAAACTGGCGATCCGCTACACGCAAAGTACACGCCACCCTACATACTGCATCACTACATCACTGCGCTATTCCACATTACAGTATCGCATAACGCTGACTGTAGCGCATACTGCAAAATTTATAGTTTGTTAGACATATTTCATACTTATAATGCAGGGTGCAATTTTTACAGATTAAAATAGGTTCAAAACAATCGCTATTATTTTATTATTTTTACTTGCATTTTAAAATTTTAAAGTGAAATTGATCCAGTCGATTATGTTTGTATGGTACATCTTACTAGTTTTATAAATAAATATTAGCAAGTTTGTAAGGATTAATGGACGTATGTTTGTTCCTCTTCCACAAGCAAAACACTGAACGGATTCTGATAGTATTTGGTGGTGATGTAGCATTTCTACCAGAATATTACCTAAACTATAGAAAAACCAAAAAAAAGTATAGTATTTATTTGAAGTAAGATACATTTAAACATAATAACGCGAACGTAAGTTTAATGTCAATTAAATAATAATCAATCCTACTAATATTATAATCGCGAAAATTTGTGAGGATGGATGGATGTTTGTTATTCTTTCACGTAAAAACTACTGAACCGATTACAATGAAAATCGGTATGAAGGTAGCTGAAGACCCAGAAAAAGACATACTTTTTATGACAGAAATCCCACAGGAACTGGAACTATTTGGGTTTTTCTTTGAAAACGCGGGCGAAGCGGCGGGCGAAAATCTAGTTATTCATATTAATAAGTATAATATTCGAATTATCAGTAATTTTTTATTCAATTGAAAAATGTAATAGATGTTACATGAAAATATACGAAAATAACTTGGCATATATTTTACATTGAAGCCCGATAGATGTCACTAAGCAACTTTAGATCGCGCTATCGAAGTGTTTCGTGTTCCGTCATATATAGAAGGAAGAATAATTTTTCCGTGTGTTAAAAAGAGTGGTACTTTATCCAATATAAATGTATCCGTCCATCGAGGATATGAGATGTATAATAAATTTTGCAGAACCGTCCTCATACTCTTGTATGAGACCCTGACGGTTTGTTTATTATAATATAGAATATGCTCTTATCTCTATAGATGAAATCTACCTTTAATTAAAACAAAAATAAAAAATGGAACGTCACTAAATTAACTAATATACTCGCTGTTTGCCCCCGTTATGCTCATGGCCTTTAATAAGAAAAGTAAATTATAGGCTATGTATGGTAGTCCGTAAACATGCAGCTTTGTGATTGTAAAATAATTGGAAAACCCCATCAATATGTCTATGTTTGTTATCTGTGTAACTGTATACTAAAAATAAATGATAAGATTTTAAAAATGTTGTCTTGTTAAGTTGTTAAAGTAATATTGCAAGTTATCGAGATACTAATATTGTTTGACCAATTTACCAACTTTTTCATTACTGAATTGCATTCATGAGCTTTCGATGTGTTTTTTTGACATTTGAATTTTTTATTTCTGTAAAAGTATTATAAGTTAAATTTCATTGTTATTTAAATTTTAGTTACTATTTCATTTCATTGTTAAAAACTTTAATCAACCAGTACCTCATCCATGCACTAGTGTCCAGTTGTAACGGCTCTAAGCGTTATTATAAACGAACGGCAAGTTGTGAACGGCAGAGGCTACTTCAGCCGTCGCCACATGTCGACGGCAAAAACGGATGCCGTCAAACGTCAAACGCTTGCAGTTTGCCGTCAACACAAACTGCAAGCGTCGCCACATGTCGACGGCAGCCGTCGACGTATTAATTGCTGCCGCCGACGTGTCGACGACTGCCGTTGACAGGTGGCGACGGCTGAAGTAGCCTCTGCCGTTCATAACTTGCCGTTCGTCTGTTAGAACTCTAATAGGGGTGACAGACGTACGAGTAAGTACGCGTACTTGTGGCTCGACGACCTTTTTCGCTCGTGTGTCACCCCAAGTACGCGTACTTAAAAACCGTCGAGTAAGTTCGTTGACGATCCAACATGTTTGAAATTTTACTCGAAGCCCGCCTTGGCTCGCACGTCTGTCACTGCCGCGAGCCGAGTAAGTACGCGAACTTTAAAACCGCGACTTTAAAGTTCGTACGTCTGTCACCCCTTTACCTCAAAACTTTTTGTTCTTGTCAACAATTTGATTCGGATTTTAGTTTCTACCGAGAAAACTAAAAATTCGATAGTTACACTTTTTCTTAACATATAATTTTAAAGAATGAACATATCTTATTTGCAGAGAGTCATACAACGGCACCGCAGAGGAGTTCTTCATAGACATGATGATCCAACGTCACGCTCGGCTCCTGCTCTGTACAGCGCGTCTAGTATCTCTAGGCCGTCTAGCTGCAGCGCTGGATTTGCACCTTGTGGCTTGGTTGGCCGGTGAAAGGGAAAGGGCAGCGAGGGTTGACAGCGCTGTTGTGTGCTTAAAGCGGCTGCATGAGGACTTTAACTGGCCCTACCCGACGGCTACGGAAGACGCGTACGTGCAAAGGAAGAGCAGTGTTGTGCAGAGTGAGTGTATTTGGAACTTTGTTGGTTAAGTGTAGGACATAGTTTAGTATAATTCTTCAAATTATTTAATGAATTAATATATTTTTTTTTTGTATTTAAAGATATTTTTGTACTTATGCAATATGACAATGGACATTAGAAGTGAAAACTTTTTGGTAGGGGAAAATTCTGCGGGTTCGGGTTACGGACATAATATCTATGAAATTATATTTAGGTGCTTAAATTTCAAGGTATACGTTTTCATTTGTATCTGCAGTTCTCATGACTGATTAGTATTTTTGTTTTCACTGATATTTTCTACATTTAGGCACATACAGCACCTCAGTGGAGGGCGGCAGCCAATGCGGTGATAGCGGATACATGAGCCTGTCGCTGCGTGCCGCATTGCCGCTCGCTGGAGCGCCACGTTCACCTGGACCTGTTAGGTGAGCGATGACCCTAATTAAATTTAACCATCGAGGTTTTAAAACATAGAAATATTGATTAAAATTGAAACATTTAGATTTTTTTGTTTTTATAACTTATAATATAAGTTCAATTCCTTGTATTCTATGTTATTAACAGTTCATATGATTACATGTTTACGTATTTTGTGACATAACATGATAATAGTTGGACCCAATTGAATATTTTTTTGCATTTCAAAATTACAAAACGAACTAACAAATCCGAATAAATTATGTCATGTACATAACGTCATTATTATCGAACCAGGGCAAAGTTGTATTAAATAATAAATAAATAAATAAATATTATTTATTGACAAATCATTTTACCTTTGTGATATTGAAGACTCCCAAACTAGGTTAAAACCTGTATGTCAAGACTCATTATAATTTCAATAAGTTGTGTTTTTTGGTACGTATACAGTTCGTTGGGCGAGGGCAGCGTGGCGGAGGGCGGCGGCGTGGCGTGGGGCGAGGCGGAGGGCGAGGAGCGGCGCTACGCCGCGCTCATGGAGCGCCTGCACCTGCACCAGGCCGAGTGCGGCGACCACAGCGCGCACGTGCAGCTCAGGTGCACACACAAGCATAAAAAAAGACGGGTTGCACTCCGGGAGTGCCGGCAGAAGTGAAAACTTGATTATTAACGTTCAGCATGTTTGATATTTTGGAATGGTATCCGTTTTACGCATGGAATATAAAGGCTAAAAAAAAAATCCGTCTTAGGCTTTTTCGATCAGGCCACGTGTCCTGACGCGAGTTTAAGATTTTATACCCAACGCCGCTTAAGAAGTTTTCACTTCAATAAATGTGCAGATACGTACACGCACACGCATATACGCATACACACATACGCATTTACAACTCGAAAATAAATGCACGCGTACAAACACACACGTACACACAAATGCACGCGCACTCACATATACGTGCACACACACGTACACATTTACGTATGCACTTACACTTAGCATTGAAAAATAATTATTTTTCGTTTTTAATCTGATTTTGGTATTCAAGGTAATTAAGTTGCATAGAAAGTTCATTGAATTTTTACAAATAACATACCATAAGTATGTTATATGTATCAGTGGAGGAGTATCGACTATTGTTTGTTTCATAAAATGATCGTGTTGATTTTTAA
This sequence comes from Colias behrii, assembly GCA_029959065.1. NCBI lineage: Eukaryota > Metazoa > Arthropoda > Insecta > Lepidoptera > Pieridae > Colias > Colias behrii. The sequence continues at coordinate 9,009,251 of JARWMC010000019.1, read as the reverse complement.
CCAAAATTTGATAAGATCGTGTCGCAATCACAGATACTACCTGCAGCTAATGACGGAGGCGTGCTGCGTGGAGTGGGCGCTGGTGGTGGCGGTGGCGCTGCGTGACGCGCTCGCGGTGCTGCGCTGCGCCAACGCGGCGCGCGCGCACGACGTCAGCCTGCCCGCCGCGCGCCGGCTGCGTAATGCGCTCGCTGACCTCACGCGCTGGGCGGACGAGCAGTGGTGAGTGTATACAGTGGAGTGGGCGCTGGTGGTGGCGGTGGCGCTGCGTGACGCGCTCGCGGTGCTGCGCTGCGCCAACGCGGCGCGCGCGCACGACGTCAGCCTGCCCGCCGCGCGCCGGCTGCGTAATGCGCTCGCTGACCTCACGCGCTGGGCGGACGAGCAGTGGTGAGTGTATACAGTGGAGTGGGCGCTGGTGGTGGCGGTGGCGCTGCGTGACGCGCTCGCGGTGCTGCGCTGCGCCAACGCGGCGCGCGCGCACGACGTCAGCCTGCCCGCCGCGCGCCGGCTGCGTAATGCGCTCGCTGACCTCACGCGCTGGGCGGACGAGCAGTGGTGAGTGTATACAGTGGAGTGGGCGCTGGTGGTGGCGGTGGCGCTGCGTGACGCGCTCGCGGTGCTGCGCTGCGCCAACGCGGCGCGCGCGCACGACGTCAGCCTGCCCGCCGCGCGCCGGCTGCGTAATGCGCTCGCTGACCTCACGCGCTGGGCGGACGAGCAGTGGTGAGTGTATACAGTGGAGTGGGCGCTGGTGGTGGCGGTGGCGCTGCGTGACGCGCTCGCGGTGCTGCGCTGCGCCAACGCGGCGCGCGCGCACGACGTCAGCCTGCCCGCCGCGCGCCGGCTGCGTAATGCGCTCGCTGACCTCACGCGCTGGGCGGACGAGCAGTGGTGAGTGTATACAGTGGAGTGGGCGCTGGTGGTGGCGGTGGCGCTGCGTGACGCGCTCGCGGTGCTGCGCTGCGCCAACGCGGCGCGCGCGCACGACGTCAGCCTGCCCGCCGCGCGCCGGCTGCGTAATGCGCTCGCTGACCTCACGCGCTGGGCGGACGAGCAGTGGTGAGTGTATACAGTGGAGTGGGCGCTGGTGGTGGCGGTGGCGCTGCGTGACGCGCTCGCGGTGCTGCGCTGCGCCAACGCGGCGCGCGCGCACGACGTCAGCCTGCCCGCCGCGCGCCGGCTGCGTAATGCGCTCGCTGACCTCACGCGCTGGGCGGACGAGCAGTGGTGAGTGTATACAGTGGAGTGGGCGCTGGTGGTGGCGGTGGCGCTGCGTGACGCGCTCGCGGTGCTGCGCTGCGCCAACGCGGCGCGCGCGCACGACGTCAGCCTGCCCGCCGCGCGCCGGCTGCGTAATGCGCTCGCTGACCTCACGCGCTGGGCGGACGAGCAGTGGTGAGTGTATACAGTGGAGTGGGCGCTGGTGGTGGCGGTGGCGCTGCGTGACGCGCTCGCGGTGCTGCGCTGCGCCAACGCGGCGCGCGCGCACGACGTCAGCCTGCCCGCCGCGCGCCGGCTGCGTAATGCGCTCGCTGACCTCACGCGCTGGGCGGACGAGCAGTGGTGAGTGTATACAGTGGAGTGGGCGCTGGTGGTGGCGGTGGCGCTGCGTGACGCGCTCGCGGTGCTGCGCTGCGCCAACGCGGCGCGCGCGCACGACGTCAGCCTGCCCGCCGCGCGCCGGCTGCGTAATGCGCTCGCTGACCTCACGCGCTGGGCGGACGAGCAGTGGTGAGTGTATACAGTGGAGTGGGCGCTGGTGGTGGCGGTGGCGCTGCGTGACGCGCTCGCGGTGCTGCGCTGCGCCAACGCGGCGCGCGCGCACGACGTCAGCCTGCCCGCCGCGCGCCGGCTGCGTAATGCGCTCGCTGACCTCACGCGCTGGGCGGACGAGCAGTGGTGAGTGTATACAGTGGAGTGGGCGCTGGTGGTGGCGGTGGCGCTGCGTGACGCGCTCGCGGTGCTGCGCTGCGCCAACGCGGCGCGCGCGCACGACGTCAGCCTGCCCGCCGCGCGCCGGCTGCGTAATGCGCTCGCTGACCTCACGCGCTGGGCGGACGAGCAGTGGTGAGTGTATACAGTGGAGTGGGCGCTGGTGGTGGCGGTGGCGCTGCGTGACGCGCTCGCGGTGCTGCGCTGCGCCAACGCGGCGCGCGCGCACGACGTCAGCCTGCCCGCCGCGCGCCGGCTGCGTAATGCGCTCGCTGACCTCACGCGCTGGGCGGACGAGCAGTGGTGAGTGTATACAGTGGAGTGGGCGCTGGTGGTGGCGGTGGCGCTGCGTGACGCGCTCGCGGTGCTGCGCTGCGCCAACGCGGCGCGCGCGCACGACGTCAGCCTGCCCGCCGCGCGCCGGCTGCGTAATGCGCTCGCTGACCTCACGCGCTGGGCGGACGAGCAGTGGTGAGTGTATACAGTGGAGTGGGCGCTGGTGGTGGCGGTGGCGCTGCGTGACGCGCTCGCGGTGCTGCGCTGCGCCAACGCGGCGCGCGCGCACGACGTCAGCCTGCCCGCCGCGCGCCGGCTGCGTAATGCGCTCGCTGACCTCACGCGCTGGGCGGACGAGCAGTGGTGAGTGTATACAGTGGAGTGGGCGCTGGTGGTGGCGGTGGCGCTGCGTGACGCGCTCGCGGTGCTGCGCTGCGCCAACGCGGCGCGCGCGCACGACGTCAGCCTGCCCGCCGCGCGCCGGCTGCGTAATGCGCTCGCTGACCTCACGCGCTGGGCGGACGAGCAGTGGTGAGTGTATACAGTGGAGTGGGCGCTGGTGGTGGCGGTGGCGCTGCGTGACGCGCTCGCGGTGCTGCGCTGCGCCAACGCGGCGCGCGCGCACGACGTCAGCCTGCCCGCCGCGCGCCGGCTGCGTAATGCGCTCGCTGACCTCACGCGCTGGGCGGACGAGCAGTGGTGAGTGTATACAGTGGAGTGGGCGCTGGTGGTGGCGGTGGCGCTGCGTGACGCGCTCGCGGTGCTGCGCTGCGCCAACGCGGCGCGCGCGCACGACGTCAGCCTGCCCGCCGCGCGCCGGCTGCGTAATGCGCTCGCTGACCTCACGCGCTGGGCGGACGAGCAGTGGTGAGTGTATACAGTGGAGTGGGCGCTGGTGGTGGCGGTGGCGCTGCGTGACGCGCTCGCGGTGCTGCGCTGCGCCAACGCGGCGCGCGCGCACGACGTCAGCCTGCCCGCCGCGCGCCGGCTGCGTAATGCGCTCGCTGACCTCACGCGCTGGGCGGACGAGCAGTGGTGAGTGTATACAGTGGAGTGGGCGCTGGTGGTGGCGGTGGCGCTGCGTGACGCGCTCGCGGTGCTGCGCTGCGCCAACGCGGCGCGCGCGCACGACGTCAGCCTGCCCGCCGCGCGCCGGCTGCGTAATGCGCTCGCTGACCTCACGCGCTGGGCGGACGAGCAGTGGTGAGTGTATACAGTGGAGTGGGCGCTGGTGGTGGCGGTGGCGCTGCGTGACGCGCTCGCGGTGCTGCGCTGCGCCAACGCGGCGCGCGCGCACGACGTCAGCCTGCCCGCCGCGCGCCGGCTGCGTAATGCGCTCGCTGACCTCACGCGCTGGGCGGACGAGCAGTGGTGAGTGTATACAGTGGAGTGGGCGCTGGTGGTGGCGGTGGCGCTGCGTGACGCGCTCGCGGTGCTGCGCTGCGCCAACGCGGCGCGCGCGCACGACGTCAGCCTGCCCGCCGCGCGCCGGCTGCGTAATGCGCTCGCTGACCTCACGCGCTGGGCGGACGAGCAGTGGTGAGTGTATACAGTGGAGTGGGCGCTGGTGGTGGCGGTGGCGCTGCGTGACGCGCTCGCGGTGCTGCGCTGCGCCAACGCGGCGCGCGCGCACGACGTCAGCCTGCCCGCCGCGCGCCGGCTGCGTAATGCGCTCGCTGACCTCACGCGCTGGGCGGACGAGCAGTGGTGAGTGTATACAGTGGAGTGGGCGCTGGTGGTGGCGGTGGCGCTGCGTGACGCGCTCGCGGTGCTGCGCTGCGCCAACGCGGCGCGCGCGCACGACGTCAGCCTGCCCGCCGCGCGCCGGCTGCGTAATGCGCTCGCTGACCTCACGCGCTGGGCGGACGAGCAGTGGTGAGTGTATACAGTGGAGTGGGCGCTGGTGGTGGCGGTGGCGCTGCGTGACGCGCTCGCGGTGCTGCGCTGCGCCAACGCGGCGCGCGCGCACGACGTCAGCCTGCCCGCCGCGCGCCGGCTGCGTAATGCGCTCGCTGACCTCACGCGCTGGGCGGACGAGCAGTGGTGAGTGTATACAGTGGAGTGGGCGCTGGTGGTGGCGGTGGCGCTGCGTGACGCGCTCGCGGTGCTGCGCTGCGCCAACGCGGCGCGCGCGCACGACGTCAGCCTGCCCGCCGCGCGCCGGCTGCGTAATGCGCTCGCTGACCTCACGCGCTGGGCGGACGAGGAGTGGTGAGTGTATACAGTGGAGTGGGCGCTGGTGGTGGCGGTGGCGCTGCGTGACGCGCTCGCGGTGCTGCGCTGCGCCAACGCGGCGCGCGCGCACGACGTCAGCCTGCCCGCCGCGCGCCGGCTGCGTAATGCGCTCGCTGACCTCACGCGCTGGGCGGACGAGCAGTGGTGAGTGTATACAGTGGAGTGGGCGCTGGTGGTGGCGGTGGCGCTGCGTGACGCGCTCGCGGTGCTGCGCTGCGCCAACGCGGCGCGCGCGCACGACGTCAGCCTGCCCGCCGCGCGCCGGCTGCGTAATGCGCTCGCTGACCTCACGCGCTGGGCGGACGAGCAGTGGTGAGTGTATACAGTGGAGTGGGCGCTGGTGGTGGCGGTGGCGCTGCGTGACGCGCTCGCGGTGCTGCGCTGCGCCAACGCGGCGCGCGCGCACGACGTCAGCCTGCCCGCCGCGCGCCGGCTGCGTAATGCGCTCGCTGACCTCACGCGCTGGGCGGACGAGCAGTGGTGAGTGTATACAGTGGAGTGGGCGCTGGTGGTGGCGGTGGCGCTGCGTGACGCGCTCGCGGTGCTGCGCTGCGCCAACGCGGCGCGCGCGCACGACGTCAGCCTGCCCGCCGCGCGCCGGCTGCGTAATGCGCTCGCTGACCTCACGCGCTGGGCGGACGAGGAGTGGTGAGTGTATACAGTGGAGTGGGCGCTGGTGGTGGCGGTGGCGCTGCGTGACGCGCTCGCGGTGCTGCGCTGCGCCAACGCGGCGCGCGCGCACGACGTCAGCCTGCCCGCCGCGCGCCGGCTGCGTAATGCGCTCGCTGACCTCACGCGCTGGGCGGACGAGCAGTGGTGAGTGTATACAGTGGAGTGGGCGCTGGTGGTGGCGGTGGCGCTGCGTGACGCGCTCGCGGTGCTGCGCTGCGCCAACGCGGCGCGCGCGCACGACGTCAGCCTGCCCGCCGCGCGCCGGCTGCGTAATGCGCTCGCTGACCTCACGCGCTGGGCGGACGAGCAGTGGTGAGTGTATACAGTGGAGTGGGCGCTGGTGGTGGCGGTGGCGCTGCGTGACGCGCTCGCGGTGCTGCGCTGCGCCAACGCGGCGCGCGCGCACGACGTCAGCCTGCCCGCCGCGCGCCGGCTGCGTAATGCGCTCGCTGACCTCACGCGCTGGGCGGACGAGCAGTGGTGAGTGTATACAGTGGAGTGGGCGCTGGTGGTGGCGGTGGCGCTGCGTGACGCGCTCGCGGTGCTGCGCTGCGCCAACGCGGCGCGCGCGCACGACGTCAGCCTGCCCGCCGCGCGCCGGCTGCGTAATGCGCTCGCTGACCTCACGCGCTGGGCGGACGAGCAGTGGTGAGTGTATACAGTGGAGTGGGCGCTGGTGGTGGCGGTGGCGCTGCGTGACGCGCTCGCGGTGCTGCGCTGCGCCAACGCGGCGCGCGCGCACGACGTCAGCCTGCCCGCCGCGCGCCGGCTGCGTAATGCGCTCGCTGACCTCACGCGCTGGGCGGACGAGCAGTGGTGAGTGTATACAGTGGAGTGGGCGCTGGTGGTGGCGGTGGCGCTGCGTGACGCGCTCGCGGTGCTGCGCTGCGCCAACGCGGCGCGCGCGCACGACGTCAGCCTGCCCGCCGCGCGCCGGCTGCGTAATGCGCTCGCTGACCTCACGCGCTGGGCGGACGAGCAGTGGTGAGTGTATACAGTGGAGTGGGCGCTGGTGGTGGCGGTGGCGCTGCGTGACGCGCTCGCGGTGCTGCGCTGCGCCAACGCGGCGCGCGCGCACGACGTCAGCCTGCCCGCCGCGCGCCGGCTGCGTAATGCGCTCGCTGACCTCACGCGCTGGGCGGACGAGCAGTGGTGAGTGTATACAGTGGAGTGGGCGCTGGTGGTGGCGGTGGCGCTGCGTGACGCGCTCGCGGTGCTGCGCTGCGCCAACGCGGCGCGCGCGCACGACGTCAGCCTGCCCGCCGCGCGCCGGCTGCGTAATGCGCTCGCTGACCTCACGCGCTGGGCGGACGAGCAGTGGTGAGTGTATACAGTGGAGTGGGCGCTGGTGGTGGCGGTGGCGCTGCGTGACGCGCTCGCGGTGCTGCGCTGCGCCAACGCGGCGCGCGCGCACGACGTCAGCCTGCCCGCCGCGCGCCGGCTGCGTAATGCGCTCGCTGACCTCACGCGCTGGGCGGACGAGCAGTGGTGAGTGTATACAGTGGAGTGGGCGCTGGTGGTGGCGGTGGCGCTGCGTGACGCGCTCGCGGTGCTGCGCTGCGCCAACGCGGCGCGCGCGCACGACGTCAGCCTGCCCGCCGCGCGCCGGCTGCGTAATGCGCTCGCTGACCTCACGCGCTGGGCGGACGAGCAGTGGTGAGTGTATACAGTGGAGTGGGCGCTGGTGGTGGCGGTGGCGCTGCGTGACGCGCTCGCGGTGCTGCGCTGCGCCAACGCGGCGCGCGCGCACGACGTCAGCCTGCCCGCCGCGCGCCGGCTGCGTAATGCGCTCGCTGACCTCACGCGCTGGGCGGACGAGCAGTGGTGAGTGTATACAGTGGAGTGGGCGCTGGTGGTGGCGGTGGCGCTGCGTGACGCGCTCGCGGTGCTGCGCTGCGCCAACGCGGCGCGCGCGCACGACGTCAGCCTGCCCGCCGCGCGCCGGCTGCGTAATGCGCTCGCTGACCTCACGCGCTGGGCGGACGAGCAGTGGTGAGTGTATACAGTGGAGTGGGCGCTGGTGGTGGCGGTGGCGCTGCGTGACGCGCTCGCGGTGCTGCGCTGCGCCAACGCGGCGCGCGCGCACGACGTCAGCCTGCCCGCCGCGCGCCGGCTGCGTAATGCGCTCGCTGACCTCACGCGCTGGGCGGACGAGCAGTGGTGAGTGTATACAGTGGAGTGGGCGCTGGTGGTGGCGGTGGCGCTGCGTGACGCGCTCGCGGTGCTGCGCTGCGCCAACGCGGCGCGCGCGCACGACGTCAGCCTGCCCGCCGCGCGCCGGCTGCGTAATGCGCTCGCTGACCTCACGCGCTGGGCGGACGAGCAGTGGTGAGTGTATACAGTGGAGTGGGCGCTGGTGGTGGCGGTGGCGCTGCGTGACGCGCTCGCGGTGCTGCGCTGCGCCAACGCGGCGCGCGCGCACGACGTCAGCCTGCCCGCCGCGCGCCGGCTGCGTAATGCGCTCGCTGACCTCACGCGCTGGGCGGACGAGGAGTGGTGAGTGTATATACAAAAACTGCCGTGCACACGCCTATACTCGTGCAAACACACACACAGACGCGCTCGCACACACACACAGACGCGTACGCACAGATGTGCACGCATTTACATGCACGTGCGCACACAAGAAAAGGCGCGCGCACGACGTCAACGTGTCCTGCTACATTTCACACTACTGTCCTGATAGGGAAAGGCGTGAAGTATTCATACAATTAATTTCTGTTAATGTTCAAAAACTATATTTAAAAAAAGCGAAAAAATGAGCATTTATCATAAAAAAAATACAAACAGCATGAATTATAATCATTGAATTTTTCTTTTCAGCATCGGCTACAAACCCTTCATGCTAGCGATCAGCAACCAGATACCATTTTTGACATCGATCATCAACGCGCGCGAACGTCGCATGTCCATGGTACAGACTCGAGTGCGTACACCCAGTACGGGCTCACTTAACGCAGAACCGAAACAGGCACAGGAACCAAAACTGCCTCCACCACAAAAGGCTCAAGAAGTCAAATCAGTTAGAAAGGATTCACCGGTAACGATGCCCGAACCAGCAGTAACTAATATACTACAGGAAAAGGAACAAACGCACGACGACACTTCATCTAACTGTGCCATAATGTAAACATATCGATTTGTATTAATAAATTGGAAATAAAGGTTGATTATGAATTTATTTATATGTAGTAGGAGGAGTGTTTTCGTGATATTTATTTTGGGAAGGTAAATTATAATTAAATATTTTACAGTGCTCATAAATTTCCAAACTAAAATATGTATTGCACAGAATGTGATACGAGTGAGAGATTATTATAATAAATGTAATGCAAATACAAATTTAGACATTCAAGAATTGGAATTTTATGTAGTAACATTATGTTGCATTTTAACCGTATTGGCTTGATACATAATTTGATGTTGATATGGTTACGGATTCTTTATATATAAATATATTTTTTTATTCTAATATATGTATTTAGTCTGTATGTAGCAATTCAACAAATATGTATTTATTTGATCAAGTAACTATCAACAGATTTAAAATGTAGTTGTTTTAAATAATTTGTTTACGTTTTATTATTACCTATATTTTCCTTTTAAAATTTAGGCGATTTATGAATTTTGCGTGTATATTTATAACAAGTACTTACAGAAAATAGTTTAGGATATTAAAATTTTAAAATATTTATACTTACATAAATTTTATCGGTATAGAAATATTATTGTATGAAGTAATAATGTGAAAAATTAAGTCTTCCTTGCGAAATAATTTATTCTAATCAATGGTGTATGGCAGTCGAGAATAAATAAGTTCGTAAATAGAATTAGTGTACTAAAATATCAATTACTTACGAACCTTAGAACTTAGAGCAATAAAAAATATCATAATTGCATTTTAACAGTTCTATGGGAAAATTTGTAAATATGTATTTAATATTTATTATCTCCCTTTAATTGTATACATTTTCAATGATTTTTCGAATATTAAAAACAATATAAACAAGTATGTAACGTGGATATTATTTGTGTTATTTTTTGCTCAATATTGTAATCTCGTTGAATTGTTATTTTAAATTATTATTATCACTATCGACAAAACAAACAACTAGAATCACAATCGTACTTAAAAGTCGTCTGAAGAAAAACTCTGCTTACATGTCTATTAGGCAGAGTTTTCTAATGACCGCATACAATATACTTAGAACATAATTGTAACTAAATAAGGTGTAAAATTGAATGAATGATTTAAACTTATGTGTACAAGTTATTGTACGCGTATCCGTTATATAGGCGTTTGTGAGTCTAGTTTCTTATTGTATCCAATGAATGGTATCTATATTTCATACTCAGCTACGTTTTTCCTTTTATTTAATCATTTCCCCGCCATTATGGTGCCAATATGATGTAGACAACTAATAATGTTTTATCAATTTATTATTTAATGAAATATGTGTAGTACAAATCTTTTTACTTTTAATTTATTAAGTTTCACTAATTATTTGTATTTATTAACCAAAATAAAATAATAGAATTAATAGTAACAACAAAAAATAGTAACCTTGTGTTATATAGATAATAAATTAGCAGTAAAATGAAAGATATTGTTAAGAGGTTTTATGTAAAAGGGCTCTTTTTACTTTTGATAGATTTTATTGGAGAAGACCGATAGACGATAGATAAAAAGGTTTTTCCTTTCATACTATGAATATTATAATATTATGTATAATTAGTGCAACATTCCTTTTACTTACGTTTAATAGTAAAATTAAGATTCAGTAGGAAATGTACGGTGTAACTAAAAAGTAATTGTAGTTATAATAGCATTAAACAGTTTATTTTGTTATAATTATTGTCAATTAAAGTTGTGAAAATTTTCAAATCCTATCCTACTAACCGTCATTAAAAATACTAACTTATAGCAGGTGCTAATAAAATAGTTAGGTTTAATTTAACGTATTTCGGCTTCATAAAGGTATTTTAAATTACGTAATTAATAAACGTGGGAAACTATTTAAGGTTACTGGTAAATAAAAACGTAGATTACTTTTTTCTGTACGTTTAGGTAAATTAAAATTGAACATTTTAGCCATAGCATTCAAAATTTTTGCATTATAGGGTGTTGCCAGAATTAATTTATATTTGCGTCCCATAAAAATTTGCCAAGCGTATTTATTGTGTTTAAACACATTCTAAACACATTTCTATTGCTTTAAAATTGTAAAATAAATATAATATGTTTAAAGCTTTCATAATGTTGATCGATAGTTTTGTAATAAAAAACGAGCACATGAAATTCGCAAGAACATTGTCATCATATTAGTGAAATTTAGATACATTATTAAAAAGCGCGGCATATTTGTCAATGTCCGTTTACTTGGATTTATAGTCTAGTGTAGACACAAAATATATTCTTATGAATAGTCAAATGATTAGATTTTCTTAACTTTTTACGATAAAGAAGCAAGTCATCAATCTTCGATGTATGTTCAAATAAAACCGGCCAAGTGCGAGTCGGACTCGCGCACCGAGGGTTCCGTACAAACCTGCAAGGTTTGTTACAGCTTAAAGGTATTATAGACCTGAGTATTTGGTATGAATTTCAATTTAATACCTCTACGCGTTTATGAGGAAATGGGTAGTAAGTTTAAAATTATTAAAAAAAAATATATTATGTGATGTAACTAAAAATTTATGGTTTTCGTAATTTTTCCTTTATCTATGCTATAAGACGTTGCTTCGTACCAAATTTCAAGATTCTGAGTTCACGGGAAGCACCCTGTAGGTTTTGATTCCCTTGCAAGTGTCGAAAATTTGCGGCATAAACGGCTGTATCTTTTGATTGCGTTGGCTTAGAAGTTTGATTTTTTCACAGCTTCAAGGGACAGTAGACCTGAGTAATTGATATAAATTTCAGCTTCATACCTCCACGCGTTCCTGAGAAAAAGGGTCTTGACAGACGGACGGACGGACAACAAAGTGATCCTATAAGGGTTCCGTTTTTTCCTTTTGAGGTACGGAACCCTAAAAATGAATGAAAGCATACTATTTGTGAGAAGGGACATATATCATGTTATTTAAAAATTCTTAGAATTCTTTCGGGCTGTCTACTTTATTGGTAAATTTATATTATCATAAGGTACCTATTCATAATATAAAAATTAATGTGAATAATAAGTAATATATATGCAGGAAATTTGTTATATTTAATAGATTTGTACGTATTTGATATTTTTATCATATTGAGGTTTATATGTAAACAATTTGATGTTATTCTAAATAAAAAAAATACTAATTTAGTACAAGAGTTTTATTTCGTATACAAATCCTGAACCTGTTAGTCTCTACTGTGGTCTCTACTAACTTTTGAAGTTACTTTTAAATATTATCTCCCCGTTTGTTGGCATATAAATCCAGACGCAAAATAGACAAGGGCTAAAGTTGAATTATCTTATGAAAAAATGTCTCTGTCTCTCATGTCTAAGCTACTTATCTGATTTCTAATTTCTTTAAAAATTCTAACAGGGTAAGTTTACTCAGTACTCTAGAAAGAAAACAGAACATAGAAAATAGGCGATGCAATTTGGTAAAGCAGCAGCCACATGATAATGTGTAACTTGCGTGAACATTGCTTACATTAATTATATGCCCACATGCCAAATTATCGCAGTCGCAGCAATATTCTTTAAGAATTATTATTGGGATGAAAAATCTTCTTTTGTGCATTAAGGGATTTTTTTTTAATAAACAGTTTTCAAACACATAATTTAAATATTATTATCAATTTATTATCGCGAAAATGAATAAAACTTCTTTTTAATATCTGGCAATCGTTGCTTTCCCTAATGTCATTTTATTTTTTTGTAGTCTGTGCTTTGTCATAGTCACTTTTTAGCACCTGTGTCCTGTACTCCTGTCGAAGTCGAATCCAGTGAACTGTCAAGACGTTACAATACTTTTGTTAGGAGAATGTAGAAAGAAACATTGATTTTACACGTTTTAACGTTGTTTTTTATGAAATTATTTACTTTGTTTATGAAGATTTAACTAGGAAACCGCCTTACTGTCAAAATGGCAGACACGGCTCAAAGCGGTATATCTATCGCTGAGCTAAAGGCGGAGATCGAAAGGTTGAGTCGAGAACTCGACCAGGCAAGTAGCGAGAAGATCCAGTCGGCACAGCTGGGGTTAGTTTTGCTTGAGGAGAAAAGTGCATTGCAACAGAGATGCGACGAGTTAGAGAGCCTCTACGAGAACACAAAACACGAATTGGATATCACACAAGAGGTTAGATGGCCTACATACCGTAGTATTTTCACTTTTCATGCCTTAATGAGTACATTAATGTGCAAACGGTAACTTTAAATTATATTTTTATGTATTTCCTCATGTATGGAAGTTTGGCTAAAAAGTTAGGAATCTTCTTTTTACACTGGTTAAGCAAATCAAAAGTTAATTTGCTATAAATTATGCCAGGCATAGATATAATTTATGCAAATTAGAGATCATTTCATATACCCTATAGTTTAGCTACAGAATTTAATTCACAACTAATATCTGAAATAATTTTTAGGCTTTGATGAAACTTGACACAACACAAAAAGTGACTACACAAAGTGGTATAGAACAAGAAAATGCCCTCCTCAATGAGTCCGCTGCTATGGAAAGCTCCCTCACCCTACAGATTATTGAACTGGAGGGTGAATCTAAACAGGTAAATTCTATAATAATTATAAATAAATCAAATTTATCTTTGATACTAGAAGTTTACTAAACTTATACTAATTTAATAAGTAATAACAGAAATCATTTATACAATTTGGTTAATTTTATTTACATAAAGACACCATTTAAAATTAATATGAAATCAGTAAATTTAAGCTGTAAACTGCATTTAAAACTAAGATCTTAAGGTTGCATGGAAATATAACGTGTATTAAATTATTTAATAACTTAATCCGATGGATAGTTTTAAACAATCCATTACTTAATTAACGTCTATATGTTTTTAATTAAACAGATTTGTTCTTTTCCTGAACTTTTTTACATTGTCTATTTAATTGTGTCCATTTGAGAATATAATCTTATAAGAATCTTATATGTTCGCACACCTGTTGCTATTGAATATTGCTAATAAGGGTATATTTGATGCGTCTTTCCAAACTATACATAGCCAGAACGCAACCATAGGAAACTGCTTGTGTATATATTGTAATGCTGTTTTTAAGTCTGTGATTACAATATATACACGCATTTTGCGTACTGATTGTGTATACTTTGTAACGCGGATGCTTGCGTCTTCGTTCCAAACTATACACGATCAGTACGCAAATATACTTACTACACTACTTACACTTGAACGAAATAATAAATAAACAGGTATTCATATATTTGTACAGCTATATCTATCTACTTTTATTCTCCTTGATTATTTTTGATTCAGTAAAATATGGAATAAAAATATTATTATGTAAGCTTAGGCAAATAAATAGGTAACAGATAAGGGGTAGGTAACAGATAATGTGGGTTAGGTTAGGTTCGTGTTTTTTTTAACTACACAAAAATAGGAGCCCCGCAAAGCGGGGCTCCGTCGCCTCGCAACCGTCTTCTTCTGGACTTATTAGATTTTTACTTTTAGCACTATTGTCAATTGTAAGTAAGTCGTGTAGTATAGTCGGGAACGAAGACGCAAGCATCCACGATACAAACTATACACGATCAGTACGCAACATTCGTGTATGCATTGTAATAATAGATTTAAAAAAGGCAATACAATAATATAAACGCGAGCAATGGAAAAACGCCGCGCTTACTCCGAAACATACACGATTAGTCCGTATGCGTACTGGCGCTGTATGTTTTGGAATGCTATTCTTACTTACTTCACTACAAAGTATACGCGAGTATTTGCGTACTGCTGTTGTATAGATTGGAAGAACTTTGTAAAAAAGTTATTTCCAAACTATACGTGATTAGTTTCACATCGTTGCGTGCTGGCCTTGTATAGTTTGGAAATACGCATATTTGATAAAGTGACATTATTTACTGATTTTTTGAATCATCCTCATCAATCATTTCTGGTTGAGGAATTTTTATATACAACATCCCAATTAAATGTTAAAACTTACTTATCACTTAAATCGGATAAAATAAAAAAAACGTGTGTGCCGAGCACACGTGTCAGAAGTGAAACTTCTTTGGCAAGGTTTGATGATTCCAAAATCGTCGCCTTACTCCATGGCGTGACGGTATTGCCATGACGCGTCCTTGAAATTTTACTCTCAACGCGCCTAGAGACGTTACACTTTAAAAATAGTTATAGTCCTTTTCACCTATGATGATTCCTGTGACACTTCATCCTGTTCCGAATTACGTATTTTATATTTAAAAAGTCAAAATAATTTTAGTGCATAATATTTTTATTTTATGGCGGCATTATTACCAAAAATATAAAAATGAAACATCTTAAGCTTATAAATCAAAAACAGTATTGTTTAGTTTAATATAATGAAAAATAATAACACAAAAATATAATACCTACGCAATTCGTGTACATGAAATGGATCGTTGAAAAATCATAGAGTTGGAAAATCATATAATCGGCGCCCATCTTGTGATCGTTTGTCAATCGAGTCAATCGTCTGTACTAGTACGTCAGCCTTGTATACAAGTTGCATTTTTATATTGACACTTTACGTGGTATTCTGTTATTTTTACTAATTGTTATTGTTGACTTTTTGTTGCTGTTGTTTACTAAGTTTCCTTAGTTAATTGTTGGCGAAATGCCGAAAAAACTAATTTTGGTACTTTATTCAAATCGATTTTATTTCCATATTAGAATATTATCGATTATCGGAAACAATTGATACGATTTCAGTAACCGACATCTCTACACGTGTCAAAAATCGATGTGTCACAGAAATCATCTTAGGTGGAAAGGACTATAATGTTACTCTGATACTTGTTAATTTTTTTTTTATTGGTTGAGTAGTTTTGTGATAAATTGCAACAAAAAGTTCTTTTATAGAAAATAATAATAGAACGTTTAGACAATTCATAAGATTTAAGTAATACAATAATCCATAGACATCTAATTCAAAATTATGCTACACAGCATTGCTCTTGTATTATTGTGTCACTGGTTTTTTTACATCCTCTAAACTAAATTTATCATACCTATTCAAAAATAACAGTAAAATATTGCAAACATATTTTTTTTATTGCTCGCGAAATCTTTGAATACCGCGGTTAAACAAAAATATCCAGTTAAATCCTTTAGCTGATAACTAGTTACGGCTTTAATAATCTTAATACTATTATAAAGGCGAAAGTTTGTATGGATGTTTGTTACTCTTTCACGTAAAAACTACTGAACCGATTACAATGAAATTTAGCACACATATAGAGGGTAACTTGGATTAACACATAGGATAGGTTTTATCCCGGAAATCCCACGGGAACGGGAACTATGCGGGTTTTCCTTTGAAAACGCGGGCGAAGCCGCGGGCGGAAATCTAGTATACCTATATGTACGTAATTCGTTATAAAAGGTTCCCAATAGTATACAATTATAAAGAACTAGTCACATCGGCGGGGGTGATGCAGGATAAAAAAAATAGGAAACATAGATTTCTAATGATTATAGAATTTTGAAAATCGATCGCGCCTTTTTTGGGTTAATTCGTAAAAACCTTGCAACCTCCGTGTTCGATATGGGATAAAAATATAATGTAATTTAATTTCCTCAAAAATAATGTAATATTCTGCTGATGAAAGAATTTTTCAAATCGGTCCAATAGTTTTGGAGCATATTCAACACAAATAAAAAATATTTCCTCTTTTTAATATTTTAGTATGTATTGTATATACCTATTTGGGATTTTGAATAATTTTTTGTGAATCTAGTCATCGTCATTATCTTGTTAGTAGTCGGTTTAGGCAGACACTTTTGACGAATTACGTCCGTCTAATGAAATGAGAGCAATTGATGTGAATCATCCCGAGACCCCGACCAGTATGCGCGGGACCTTGTTTTAGAACGCACTGTAACATCTTACAAAAAGATCGTTTTATCATTAGAGTTCATAACCTATATCGCCGCGATTAGCTCGGATATAATCACCGTAATATTAATCGCTTTTCAACAAACGAAAAGGACTTTTATACGGCGTGATGTAACGCCCCGAATGGCGTAAGCGCAACGTTTTGTCCATAGTGCTGGTCCAGAAATACATTTTTATTCACCCGGCCTTGATTCACATGTTCCCGCGCTACTCAATGGTGCGAAGTTTATGAATTTTGCTGTGATTGTGCTGTTAAAGTGTCGCTCGATTCGAACGTGTAGATTTTCGTGTGGGTTGCTTATAGTGCGTCAATGTTGTCATCATTTATCGCAAAATGAGCGAAGGTGAAGAGGTACTGTTTGCAAAACATTGTTTGTTATGTACATGTAATTCAGCACGTCCTGTCGCAGGCACTTGTCAAACTTGCGCCTGCTATGTTGACATGGTTAATGGAACTCTGTTGACGTTTGCTTGTTGGAGAACGGCCAAAACAATTATTTTCAAGCTCCATTTATAGTCTAAACATCGAGATTTCTCGTAATACCTACAGAAATTATTCACGTCACCTTAAATCCCACATCCATACATGTTCTGCACGTCGCTTTACATCGTTTATCATATGTGTGATCTAATATGAATTATAGTGATCTATTTAATTTCTAAGTCCCCGCTCAAAGTTTTGATTACATGTCCTATTAAACTTAGCCGTCATTATTATGCGCTCGTTAATTCATCTTGACTACAATCTACCACGCTAAAAGTATATAAATGTAACTGAATTTGAAAAATCGGAAGCAGTTCCACGAATAGAAATAAGTAGAATCGCCATAATTTACTATTATTAATCACTTTCAGACAACGAAACTGATAAAAAATTCGCATTCCGTTCTTCAGCTAAATTGTTTCCAATTAAGGATTGTTGAAAATTGCACGATTTTCTTAGAGCGTTTCGAACATCCAGGTCAATTTTGTTATCACTTGAGTTGGTTTATTGCTGACTCATTGAGTGCATCTTGCATGGATACTATAATGTCTTCCGTCCTCTGTAGCGATGGATATGCACTTAAAATAACGCCATCACAGACTGACTTTGACTCGCTACAGTGAAAGGGCGGGACACCCGATTAACTGTTTCTATGCGGCTCTTTATGACTGACGGTATTATTTGTCTCGGGTCAAAGGTCTCAAAGGACTTTTATTGGAATGCTTTTTATGTAAGTACACAACGTATAATTTTAATCTGTTAATCACAGAGGCAATCTTATCGTTAGTAAAAAAGTGCTATTAGAGTAAAACAAATTTTTAATTTACATTCAAAAACGCACGATTATTTAAATATTTAGAGAACTTTAAAAATACCTTATGCGTGCGTTTTTAGTACATATAACAATCGTATTTCGTCGCATATGGCGATGTGAATGTGACGTGTTTGCCTTATCGATGGAAATGTAGTGAGTCAGCGAGATAACAAAGTTAGCTGGGATTTTATTAGCCAGACTCCATTCTGTTGCAGGCAGGGACGTGCGGAATCTAATTGTGCACAATTTGCATACTTTGATATGTATATGCTATTTTGAGATAAGGAGCGAGAGGAGGAGAGATTAGGATCTTTTAAAGAATTATTTAGGAAACTTATAGATATAGAGGGATAAACTTTAAACTGAAATATACAGTGAAACGTAACTACACCAAAGTATATTGTGTTCGTTAATCGTTAATAATTTTAGCAATTGCGGATGCTTCATGAAGTATATGAGATGTGGTCGGTTAAACATTGATTCAATTTTCATAATGAAGTAAACTTTCACTCTTAAAATTGACACCAGTTTCGACTCATCTTAACTTTAACTGAGAATTTTGTAGTAATGAGAAGTTTGAAGAAAATTGGTTTCATATAACGTTTATTTTTTATAGCTAGAAACTCATTTATCTTTAAGGAAACTCATGGCTATGATTTTGGTTTTTAAACTGATAAGTTTTCCTGGCATAAATATTTCACTATATGTACTTTCGTGTTAGTTCATTCTCAGTAAACCTTTCGTTATTTGCCACATTTATCAATAAATTTTTCTTTCTATTAAAAAAGTTAAATTTGACACCAGCAGTATTTGGCACTCAAGGCTATCCATCAATAGAATAAAGATATATCAGCAATCAAGTAATACGACTCTACAGTATCATTTACGCCAGGGATATATTGTTCATCAGCTGACACTGTGGTTGCGGTCGTGTGCTAAAATCTTACTTATAAATGTGCTATGTAATATCAGTTAATATTGGCATTACCTAGGAGCTAGATAGGGAATCCTCTTGGGAAAATAGGTATACCTTTTGAAAATAAGTAAACAATTTGTAAGGAACTTTATTCCAGCTGGTTCTAGTCTACACTTTTGTCTCAAGTAATCATTATTGGTCAAACTTGGCCAAAACGTTCATCTATTGTATAAAAAATAAGCTCATTAAAATATGTTCGAGTTCTAAATGTGCGATATTAAGGAAAGTATGCTGTATGTACTATGTAACATCATTATACAAATATGAAGGAAATGCATTGGAATGGTTTATATATTTTAATGTGATTGGGTACGAGAGATGTTAGAATATTTGACTTGGAAATACGCCAAGCAAGTAAATATTCATTC
This sequence comes from Colias behrii, assembly GCA_029959065.1. Taxonomy (NCBI): domain Eukaryota; kingdom Metazoa; phylum Arthropoda; class Insecta; order Lepidoptera; family Pieridae; genus Colias; species Colias behrii. Next base: position 8,990,425 of record JARWMC010000019.1, on the reverse strand, counting down.
CACAAAGGTATATTTATTACTTATCCATACTTTGCACTATAGTCTTCTTAAATAATTTTTTTTTAAACATTATTACATTGCTATTGCTTTAATTGTGTATATTTTTATTGTGCTCGAGCATATTCCAGCTAAGTTGATGTGAAGGGGAATTAATATGCAATAAGAGCTCCCCAGAGACTAAAACACGGCTCCCGAATTACCCGCGCGTACAATGTCCAATTAAAACCGATTCATTATGAAGACAGCTGGATCGCTTTCATACATTCAAGTATCCGCGGCATTCTCATTAAAAGAGTTATTAAAAATATTCCTCCATCAATTTCGATTTAAAATATGTTAGAAAATGCAAACATTTTCGTTTCGCGATGTTAATGACTCTCGACACGGGTACTCTGTTCGACGAGAGCGCTAGGTCGAGCTCTGATTTATGCATGATAATTTGAATGAAATTCATGTATTGCATTCAATGGACTCCCGAATTACACATTCATTGCCTTTTACATGAGAGGTTGTTATGACTTCTCGACATTATACCTTTTGCATGCATGATGCATGTACAAAATTTTCCATGATTAACATTCATGTTTTACCATGCCTAAATAAGATAGTTATTAAGGTCAATACATTATTTTTTATGGATATCGATAGATTTGTTGTCATTTATACGGCTTTTTTGGGCTTTTCAATGTGGTATGCTGCTCATAGATTTCAATTTCAGTGCTCTCTACTTTTGTATTTGACGTAATAAGTTGCTGTCGTACAAGGAAAAATACCCTTAGTCCAGGATAAGACAAAAATAAAATATAGCCTCTCAAAAATTTATGATATTGGTTCAGTAGTTTTTGACTCCAATCATTACAATTACAAATATTTAAACACTCAAATCTTTGCTCTTTATGATATGAGTATACAATATACATAGCCCCTAGCATTATAAAAAATCATGATTTATTTGAAAAAATATGTTACCAACATTTCCTACCTTCCAAATGAAAATTTAATAACTGTCAGTCGCACCCTGCCGGGCCGCGCCTAGGCTAAAATTGGACACTAATCAACTAAGTGCTACGTCGTCGGACAGGTTAGGCTAATCGAATGACCTATTGAGCTCTATCACACGGCCATAGTGGACAAATTGCATTAACCTCCGCGATTAATTATCCGCCTTAATTTGATATGCTTTAGGTCAAGTTTAGATGTGAATCTCGTTGGGATTATAGCGTTTTGATGCCTATAAAATGCAGACAGTTAATTTAATTTTTATAATCTACTTCTATATAGTAGTTTATAAAATTGAACCACCGTACTCTATAAATTGTACTTACTCAAAAAAAAAACTGGGTTGGGTGGTTTGGTTTTAAATTGGGTTCAAAAATTTAAATTATGACTCACGTGCTATTTATGTTTTGATTTTTTTTTTAAATACTGAACTAATTTATGAAATGAGTAAGGAAATCTGAATGAGACAACATTGTAGTACGATATTCATCATGACATAGTGTAAAATAAAACCGTATAATATATGAAAAACACATTCTAGACATCAAGAGTTGACCTCATTTTCTTTGACTTAAACTTTGCATTTGAAGCTAAAATTAAATAGAGTACTTTCATTACACTGATGGTGAATTTCGTGAGTATTTAATTACAACTGGCGATTGTTCACCTGTGAATTTTAGTATTCACAAAATTTAAATGTTCACATTTCATATTTCGACTTCAGTTCGAGATTAAAATGCAAAGTAATGAGTATTCATGAATAACAGATGTTGCAAAGTACGGTTTCGTTTTTGATTTGTGAAGTTTTCTTTTGAACAGTAAATTGTGTTCTGGGACGCTTGTATTCGTTTTTATTATCGTTTGAATATAACAAAAGTTGCGAACTAACAAGGATTCATTTGAGCTCCTAAACTTCATATTTTCTAAGAAAGCTCGAAAGGTCACTGAAGCATTATAACGGCATTATCCCTTGTAAACTTTATTCATTGTTTATGTTTTGTTTTTAAAATAGGCTCTATTTAATATTATGACGTACTAGCTTTCCGCCCGCGGCTTTGCCCGCATTTTCAAAGAAAAACCCGCATAGTTCCCGTGGGATTTTCGGGATAAAACCTATCCTGTGTGTTAATCCAAGTTACCCTCTATATGTGTGCTAAATTTCATTGTAATCGGTTCAGTAGTATTTGCGTGAAAGAGTAACAAACATCCATACATCCATACTTACCAACGTAGTAGTATTTTATAGTATTTTATTGATATTAAGATGCGTTCTATCGTATCATAATTTTTCATTTTATTGCGCCCTTCGTTTAATGAGATTGAATATTTTATAAAAAGTTTACAACGATAGTTTATGCTGATAGATATAGGAATAGATTGATATAAAAAAGAATGAAGCCGAACATTCATTATTTAATTTTAATATTGATTGGAACAAAAGGGAAAATCATCCATGCCGTAGACAAACCTTTCCCCTACCTATTTCTTTTCAAACTCAACTATCTCTACATCTTGTGCATTTTCTAGAATAACACACAACTCTCAATTTCCAGCTACGTCACGAGCTAGAGCGTGTTATCAGCGAACGGGATCGACTATTAGCTGAAAGTTCAGAACTGGGCGCCGACAAGGCCACCCGTGAGTCCGAGCGGGCGGCGCTCCGTGCGGAGCTGCGGGAGGCGAGGCAGCGGGAGCAGCGGCTTCTGTTGGACATCGGGGACTTGGAAGACGAGAATATATCGCTGCAGAAGCAAGTCTCCGCGTTAAGATCGTCACAGGTAAGTGAAGGAGCGACTAAGGTCAGGTTTTAAAAGTGAAGAAGTCAGATAAGTGTGTGAATATCTCGTATTTTCCACGTGAATTTAAATGGGAGAAAGTTTGCGAAATTGACTACATTTTATGTTTGTAAGTTTAGGAAACCAATTATTATCTTATAATGGTTTTCTAATTGATAAAATGCATTCTCATTATGATTCGATTTGTTAAGCTTAGAAAAATTGATCTATAAAAATTTGATTGAATGATTTTACAAGCAATTATTAAAAATTAAACAAACATTAACTTGGGAGTTGTAAATTGTCTATAGCAATTGATTTATTCAATTGAGTATGATTAAGAGTGAATTGTGCGGCCTTAGGGCGCAACTTAAATGGGTTAAAGTGAAGCAATTGCCCTTTTACTATGCATTAAATATCAAACTCTATATATCTATTCATTTATTTTTTTATTGTATATACCTACTTACTTTTTTCTATTATATTATATGCTAATATTGTTCACACACTATCTATAGCAGGGGTTCCCAACCTTTTTTTGTCTACTGCCCACTTTAAGAATAAATTATTTTTTAACGCCCCCCTTTTTAAACATACTTAAAAAACGCTAAGTACTTATAACTGATTATTGAAACGCAACTTTATAGTAGAGTATCTTTTATTGAAAATAAAACAAACATAATCAATTCTTATATAAAAACTAATGTGAAGGTTGAATCTGATGCTGTTCAATAAGTTTGTTGATATCAGGTTCCAATTTACTCAAAAACAGCCGCAAGTCGCCACGTTCGGTAACACGCAAACGATTTCTCTTTTTAGTAAGCAGCGTTGCCACAGCACTAAATCCACGTTCACACAAATATGACGATGGGAATGCTATCAAGAATCGTTGAACAATTGACCACAATCCAGGGTACAATTGTGGGATCGGTTTTTGTAGCCAAAATTCTTGATATCCATTTTTAAACTTGATTTTTGTTTCTTCGTTTGTTGTCAATTCTATAAGTTCTTCTTCCAGCTGAGGTGACATTGCTGTGTTGACATTTGAAAACGGATCCAACACCCAGTCTGGTATTTCCAAGTTTAAAACGTCTGCCCATATTCTTTTTGTGCAGAAGCAGTTTGGCTGCGAAAGCAGCAACGACATTTTTTGTTTTAATTAAATTTAGTTCATCGCCTTGCAGTTGGAGGTTCATGTCGTTGAACAGTTTATACAGGTCTGTCATGTAAGCTATATCATTCTTTGATGTTATGAGATTGTTGCGCAGTTCTGTATCTTTAGTTTCCAAGAACTCTATCACAGAGTCAAACAGGTTGTAAAATCGAATCAGACAATTGCCTCTTGACAGCCAACGAACTTCAGTATGAAGCAACAAACGGTTGAAATCTTCGTCATTAGTAGCACAAAGCTGATGAAATAATCTATCATTCAAAGAGCTGCTACGGATTTTATTGACTGCTTTGATGACATATTGCAGTGATTGAAATAGTCGTTCACTTAAGTTTCTAGCAACCAAATGTTGTCTATGAATAACGCAATGTATAGCAAGGACATCTGGAATTTTATTCTTTAAGTACGCTATGAAGCCTTTATGGCGCCCTGTCATAGCCGGAGCGCCATCCGTAGCAACTGATATAATATTTTTCAAAGGAATCTCTTTCTCTTCACAAAACTTTTCCAATGTATTGAATATGGTTTCGCCTTTTGTATCTGTCTCCAAATTTCTGGCAAACAATAGTTCTTCACGTATTTTCTCATCTTTAATAAACCTCCCGTAAGATAGCAACAACGCTTCATTAGTTGGTAAAGTGGACTCATCGAGCTGAATTGAGAATTGACTAGTCCTCAGATGATTGCACAATGATTCTTCAATGTTTTCAGCCATTTCATCAATTCGTCTTTGCACAGAAGTATTACTCAAAGGAATTTTTCGGATAATATCTGCGGCCGGTTTATGAAGCACAGTAGTTATTACTTCCTTTATTGCTGGCAAAATTAACTCTTCTCCGATGTTGTGTGGTTTGCCTTTTTGAGCAATTAACAAAGAGATATTGTACGAAGCTCGAAGTCCGTCGTCATCTTGCTTAGCAGCCGCCGAAAATAGTTTTGATACACTTGGCTGAGTATTATGCTTCTTCTCTAGGTCTTGAAAATATGCTACATTCTTGTCTTTCTTATCTGGATGCATTTTATTCAAATGATCTTGCAGTCTTGAAGGCTTCATTGCTTCGTTCGAAAATGTTTTTAGACATAGAAGACACAAAGGCGACGACGGGTTTGTGGGATTTTCAATAAATCCGAATTTAATATATTCCGCAGAGTATTGCCGTCTCTTCTTTTTTACTTCCGACATTGTTTTGTTTTGAGAAATACGTAAGTGTTGAAATCAAGTACTGCTTATCTATTATGCGCGAAACCGCAAATGAAAATAAAATAAATTTACGTCGTTTATATAGGATTGCATAAGCAGCACGCACCAACAGGAATAAGACATCAAACGTGCATAAACTCGTTTATCTCATTCGACGCCCAATCGTACTCGACAAGCAAGAACAAGTATTATAGAACCAGCCGATTGATACAGGAATGTACAAATCGGATTATTTAACAAAAACTTGTTAAAACATGATTGCCCGCGGTCTATTATATCGAACCGATTTTGAGCTATATCTTAATTAATATTAGTTGATGTTCACAAGATGTCGACTCTCGAAGTCGAGAGCTCAGTCGGTTTCTAAGAGTCTTCCTAGCTAGGTAGATGAAATTATAAATCGACCCCAAAGCCCTACACAACGCCCCCTTTTTTTTCTGGGTCTCTTACCGCCCCCCTTTAGGCCTGCAGCGCCCACAAGGGGGCGTTATCGCCCACGTTGGGAAAGACTGATCTATAGTATTTATATTTTATGTATGGTACGGGTATGGTATGGGTCTTGGCAGAATATCAGCGTTATGGTTCTCAGAACTATGACAATGTGCTGAGCCAAGACCTTTTCAGGGAACATTTCTTGTATTCATTTTTGTTTAATTTAATTTTAGATTTTAAGTGTATTTTGTTTTTTTCTTCTTTTTAACTGTCTAGTATTTAAGAATTGTAAATGTTTTCCTGAATAAATGAATAAATAAATAAATAAATAAATAAACGACCCAAGCAATCAACTTATCCTGTGTTCCCAGAAAAAAAGAGAAGAGCCACGGGGAAGGAGGATATATGAAATAAAATAAAATTGAATTCCATCAGTTTTTATTAACAAAACACTAATAGTACATTAATTTTAGGTTGAATTCGAAGGCTTGAAACATGAAGTCAGACAGTTGCGGGAAGAAGCGGAAAACGCGCGCGCAGCCGCTGACGAAACAGCGGCGTTGCGGCGTATCGCTGAACGGCAACTCACTGAAGCGCTTGAAGCGCTGCAAGCGGAGAGGGAAGCTAAGTTCGCCGCCAAGAAGGAACTCGACGCACATCTTAGTAGGGAAGCCGCGTATAACATCACAAATTTGGCGTACAGCATACGAGGTAAATATAATACACAATGATTTTAGAATAATCAAGGACGAATTAGCATTATGTTTATTTCTGTACGGAATTTGAGTTGACTCAAAATGTCTGAAGTATTCATGAATCACTGCTAGAATACAATGTAATTAAAAACCTTTTAAGAGATATTAAAAGTAAATGTATTTATTAATAAAAAAAAACTTATTTTAATTGTCTTAATCATTTACCGAAACGCATATTATTTTTTTATTTTTTTCTACACAATGTATTGTCCATTTGAAAAAGGCTCATATTATTTTGACGTGATAACGTTTTTAAAATCGTTTTAGTCGGGTGACATGTTCAGACTTGTGTCACACCAAAACCTCACGAGCGCGATCGTAGGTATAACGAGAGAGAGACGGACCGATCTCCCGTCTCATCTCGAGCGCTGCCACCAATAAGACGTTATCACGTAAACATCTCGATCGTAAACCTACTTTACAAACAACCAATTTTTTTCTATTTTCCAGGTATGCCAGATGAAGGCACAGAGGACGAGGGCGAAGCGGGCGGTTCCGGTGGTGCGGAGCTGGCGGTAGACCATCATGCTGATCTGTTCTCTGAGGTCCACTTGCATGAGATATCGCGGCTTGAGAAGCAGCTCGAACAGGCACACAATGAGAATGTAAGTTGATTTATATGTAGGTCTCGAAGGACCAATTTGTTTGGGTTGTACAAATATGTTTGGGTATACAATGCCGGACGTTTTACTTGCTACAGAATTTATATTGGATGGATTTTGAAATTTCTGTTTAAAATTGTTGATATCTTCTTTAAATTAATGATAAAAAGTTAGTTTTATAGAAAACAATATTTCGTTCTGCGCTGCGTTCTATCATATTTATTGGAATCAAATACACACGAAATATTCTATTTGAACAAAAAAGTTGCCATTTGATTAAAATGTATGTTGTTATACTTTTTAATATCCAATAATTGTTTCCAGGCGCAACTGTCCACGTCGCTGCGCAGCGCCCAGTCGTCCGCGGAGAGCGAGAGCGCGGCGGCCACGGCGCTGCGTGCGGGCCTGCAGCGCGCCGCCTCACGTGTGTCCGCGCTCAAGCACCTGCACAAGGAGTGCGGACCGCTCGTGAGTGGACGGCTTTATTAAGTTTTGGTTGTTGTAACTAGGTGTGGGAGGTGAAATCCGGAAATGTGGAGTATTGAAAATTAGGAAAGGAGTGATGAGGTCGTTTTGATGAAAAGTAAAACTGTATGATCAGATTTTTGAAAAATCTATATTTGAAGCTTGGAATCGAAGCCGATAATTTTGATAAAATAGACAGTGTTTTTAATAATGAAATCCTGGAATGTTTGTTTTATTTTTATTTATTTGATGTACATTTAATATTTATAATATATTTTGAGTATGTGACATAATTATCATGCATGATGTAGATCCCGTGACAAACATAACATGCATTTTTGAGTGTTTTTGAAATTACATTTGTTTTAATGTCGCGTGTGTGTGCCCAGGAGGAGGAGAAGCTGGAGAGCGGCGGGGTGAGCGCGCGCGCCGCCAAGTGGCTGACGTGGTGGCGCGTGTCGGGCGGCGAGGTGGGCGCGCTCGCGGACGCGCTCGGCGAGCTGCTCGCCGCGCCCGCGCCCGCCGGCTCGCCCGCCGCGCTGCAGCGCCAGGCGCTCGCCAGCCTCAGCGACCGCGCCGCCGACGCGGAGCTGCGCTGCGCCGCGCTGCAGGCCGACGCGGACTTGCTGCGCGCCATCGCCGGCGGTCAGTGCACACACACGTACACATGCATGTACACACGTACATATATAGAGATATGCACACATGCATATACAAACGTACTCGTATAAAAATATGCACACATACATTCTCATACACACGCATAGCAACGTGCGTTTGCATACTTGCGCATGCACTTTTAAATACGCGTACAAACGCGCATGTGTGGATACACACAAACACACGAACATATACACACCATGTATACGATTTAGTATACAAAAAATGTCAAATGTGTTAAAAACACTTTTAATCTTCCTGCGAGTTTACAACTTTTTCTGTTTTATTATTTTATGGAATCGTATTTTATTTTCCGTTCATCAACTTACGTAAGAAAATAGTAGAATTTGTTATATGTTTCCAGGAGCGGGTCGTGCGCTCTCCTCCGCGGCGCCCGCGCTCACATCGGCAGCGGAGACGCTGGCGCAGCTGTACCACCACGTGTGCGCCGTCAACGGCACGCAGCCCGAGCGCCTGCTGCTCGAGCACGCGCACCAGACTGACGGTCTGACATCCATACTAATATTATAAATGCGAAAGTAACTCTGTCTGTCTGTCTATTACTCAATCACGCCTAAACTACTGAACCAATTTTCATGAAATTTGGTATGGAGATATTTTGATACCCGAGAAAGGACATAGGCTACTTTTTATCCCGGGAAAATGACGCAATCCCGGAAATCCCACGGGAACGGGAACTATGCGGGTTTTTCTTTGAATGCGCGGGCGAAGCCGCGGGCGGAAACCTAGTTTTTTATATAACAGATATTTGAATATTATTACGATCTTGATTTTTTTAAATGAAACTTCGTAAGTAAAATTTTCATTAAATTTCAAGTTCGCGGCAATACCGTCACGTCATGGAGTATGGCGGATTTTGGTATCTTTGAATCTTGCCAAAGAAGTTTCACATCTGCCACATGTGCTCAGCACACACGCTCCTTTTTATATTTTACTAGCGGTCCGCCCCGGCTTCGCCCGTGGTACATATTTCGCAATAAAAGGTAGCCTATGTTCTTTCTCAGGGTCTAAAGATTGTCTGTGCCAAATTTCATCAAAATTGGTTAAGAGGTTTAGGCGTGAAAACAATACATACATACATAATTACAAACTTTTCCTCTTTATAATATTAGTATAGATATATTATTAATTTGGTTCATAAATTCGATTTGACACAAACATACTTAAAAACTATTGACATAGTTGCATTTAATTGAATTATGATCGAATCGACATAAAAACACCTCATATAAATTACTGAAATATTATTTATTCTTTTTTTTTACCACATTTTTATAGATTTACCGTTACACATGTATCTTATTGATTTAACATATGTATTTGAAGCAGGTGCAGGAGCGGAAGGGCGCGGCGGGGACGAAGAAGCACTGGCGCTAGCGGCTGGCGAGCTAGAAGGACTACGCGCAGCCGCCAGTGTAGCACGATATGCTGATACGCTACTCGACCAACTCACTCACTTGCGAGCTGCATTAGATACCGCGCTCGACTCGCGACACCGTCACCAGCCCGGTCAGTACATATACACACACATAAATCAAACATGCACCCACATACATTATAGATGCACATTCGTATATTACACCAGATCAGTCAGTGCACACACACATACACTCGTCGTACTGATACAGCTGCACACAAGCGCACATACACACGTATACACTTACTGTAAGCACTTGCGCCACGTCAATACTATCTAACAGTATTGTAATTTCATACAAACGGACGACACGCGAGCTATACCTACGTGCTTCGTTCTCGACAGGCGCTCGGCAATAGACTCATATACTAGGACAATACATTTCATATCTATTTTTTTAGCCCTACAATTCTTCTAAAGTATTGATTCAGATTCAGCAGCATTTAATAATTTATATTCAAATAATTTCCGTTTACCAGATTAGCAACCCTACAATCACAACTTAATCTTTATTTCTCCCTCTAACAAATCTACCTGCATTATTTTTCCCGATTTTCTCCACCCTTTTTATTTATCATTCCTTCCCGCAGACGCAACATCCTGTAATATTAGCTTGAAAGCAAGAAGTGTTATTTACGAACCAATTAAACGAATCAAAGAACAGAGCAACGCAAAGCTACGATTCTCAGAGACAAGACAGAAACTTAACGATCTTTTAACACAACTTAATTGTCTCGAAATTAAACACAACACAGCATTCAAAAACAATGTCTGTGAAGGGAAAACTGTTAAGGAAATTGCAAATCATTTTGAAAAAATAGCTCAATACAAAACAGATATTGAAGAAAGATTTGACGCGAAACGTTTAAAAAGACGGGATGTGTCCATACAACAGTGTACATCGAAGCCAAATATATCATTTCCATCTAGAAATTCCCCTTTTGTGTTCGCTAGAAAGTCTAACTACCTGCGATGCGATATAAACCTTCACGCAGTGTGGAAAGACGCAGTTTTGCATGGCAAGAGCTTGTACTTTAAGAGAAGTAGTGTTCAGAAGAAGAGTCCACGGAACGGGTTCGATATGAGAGAGTCGCTGCGTTCAAGCTTTGTTGCGTGCATTCTTTTGTTGCAATACGTTATGTGAACACCCCATGTAAGATATGTCCTGTTCTTGTAGATTCCTTTGTAGATTGTGTACAACTGGTAATTAGTTTGTAGAGTTGATTGCGATTGCGTTAATAGGTTTATAGGTCAATTTGCGTAATAATGTATTCACTATTAACACTTTCGCATTATTGGAAAATAAGTAGATAGTTCTTTAGACTTTGTTGTTGTTAGTGTGATAGTGATTTGAATTATTTGTAGTTTTATTTGATTTTAAGGTAAGGTATTTTCTTCCCCATTTTTTTACTTTTCAAACGTTACCGATTTTTCGTTGTAAGTAAAATTTAAATTGTAAGTAAAAAAAAAAATTAAATAGAATCAATATAATATACTATACATATCATGTTCGGTAATGATTGCATTACTGTTCGTTTATTGAAGTGAAACTTCTTTATCGGGGTTGGAAAAAAATTTAGTGTAACGTTTTTTCGTGACATTTTTCCGTTACGCGCCATCTTTTTCTTATCCCTACCACGCGTGATTCGACGTATTTCTGTAAACTTGCAATTATTTTTTGAAAAATAAGGTCATAAAGAAGTTTCACTTCTTACATTTTTTTATCCATATTTCGTTCTCTACCATAAACTAATCAAAACTTTCGTACACAGTGATGGAATCGGAAGAACGCGGCGCGGAGCTCGGCGAACTACAGGAACAAGTGATCAAACTCAAGTCCCTGCTCTCAACGAAGCGGGAACAGATAGCGACATTACGTACTGTGCTCAAGTCGAACAAGAACACGGCGGAGGTCGCACTCGCCAACCTCAAGTCGAAGTACGAGACAGAGAAGACGATAGTCACGGAGACGATGCTCAAGTTGAGGAACGAGTTGAGGCTGCTCAAGGAGGACGCTGCTACTTTCTCGAGTGAGTATTCAATTAAGTGGTAATTATGGTGGGATAATAAATTTCTAATTTTTGTCTAAACATTAGGGGGGGGGATTAGTTTGTGTTGGCCTCGAGACGGGCAGCTGCTGATGGGGTCACGGACGAATTCTACTGGGGTTTTGGTCGGTAGGAATCCGACATAACCCACGGCCCTTTCCCCGGAAGCCGTGGGTATCTATGCAAGATTTCGCCACTTAAAAAAAAGGGGGGGGGGGATGGCATAATAATTTTGACAATTTTTGGTATGGATCATTGAATGAATGAATGAATGAAAAATTCTTTATTGCACACACATACAGGATTACAACAGAAGAGCGATAAAAGTTAAAACATGTACAGAGGGCGGTCTTATCGCTGTAAGCGATTTCTGCCAGACAACCCGCAAAACCATAAGGATAACATAATTTTATGGTGAAAAGGTGCAATTACAATTGGGTACATTTTTGATCATTATTGTATGAAATCGTCCAGGTCTGCGTGCAATGTTCGCGGCGCGGTGCGAGGAGTACGTGACGCAGGTGGACGAGCTGACGCAGGCGCTGGCGGGCGCGGAGGAGGAGAAGAAGACGCTCAACCAGCTGCTGCGCCTGGCCGTGCAGCAGAAGCTCTCGCTCACGCAGCGCCTCGAGGAGCTGGAGGTGCGCACGTACATACATACATACACACGCAGGCGCTGGCGGGCGCGGAGGAGGAGAAGAAGACGCTCAACCAGCTGCTGCGCCTGGCCGTGCAGCAGAAGCTCTCGCTCACGCAGCGCCTCGAGGAGCTGGAGGTGCGCACGTACATACATACATACACACGCAGGCGCTGGCGGGCGCGGAGGAGGAGAAGAAGACGCTCAACCAGCTGCTGCGCCTGGCCGTGCAGCAGAAGCTCTCGCTCACGCAGCGCCTCGAGGAGCTGGAGGTGCGCACGTACATACATACATACACACGCAGGCGCTGGCGGGCGCGGAGGAGGAGAAGAAGACGCTCAACCAGCTGCTGCGCCTGGCCGTGCAGCAGAAGCTCTCGCTCACGCAGCGCCTCGAGGAGCTGGAGGTGCGCACGTACATACATACATACACACGCAGGCGCTGGCGGGCGCGGAGGAGGAGAAGAAGACGCTCAACCAGCTGCTGCGCCTGGCCGTGCAGCAGAAGCTCTCGCTCACGCAGCGCCTCGAGGAGCTGGAGGTGCGCACGTACATACATACATACACACGCAGGCGCTGGCGGGCGCGGAGGAGGAGAAGAAGACGCTCAACCAGCTGCTGCGCCTGGCCGTGCAGCAGAAGCTCTCGCTCACGCAGCGCCTCGAGGAGCTGGAGGTGCGCACGTACATACATACATACACACGCAGGCGCTGGCGGGCGCGGAGGAGGAGAAGAAGACGCTCAACCAGCTGCTGCGCCTGGCCGTGCAGCAGAAGCTCTCGCTCACGCAGCGCCTCGAGGAGCTGGAGGTGCGCACGTACATACATACATACACACGCAGGCGCTGGCGGGCGCGGAGGAGGAGAAGAAGACGCTCAACCAGCTGCTGCGCCTGGCCGTGCAGCAGAAGCTCTCGCTCACGCAGCGCCTCGAGGAGCTGGAGGTGCGCACGTACATACATACATACACACGCAGGCGCTGGCGGGCGCGGAGGAGGAGAAGAAGACGCTCAACCAGCTGCTGCGCCTGGCCGTGCAGCAGAAGCTCTCGCTCACGCAGCGCCTCGAGGAGCTGGAGGTGCGCACGTACATACATACATACACACGCAGGCGCTGGCGGGCGCGGAGGAGGAGAAGAAGACGCTCAACCAGCTGCTGCGCCTGGCCGTGCAGCAGAAGCTCTCGCTCACGCAGCGCCTCGAGGAGCTGGAGGTGCGCACGTACATACATACATACACACGCAGGCGCTGGCGGGCGCGGAGGAGGAGAAGAAGACGCTCAACCAGCTGCTGCGCCTGGCCGTGCAGCAGAAGCTCTCGCTCACGCAGCGCCTCGAGGAGCTGGAGGTGCGCACGTACATACATACATACACACGCAGGCGCTGGCGGGCGCGGAGGAGGAGAAGAAGACGCTCAACCAGCTGCTGCGCCTGGCCGTGCAGCAGAAGCTCTCGCTCACGCAGCGCCTCGAGGAGCTGGAGGTGCGCACGTACATACATACATACACACGCAGGCGCTGGCGGGCGCGGAGGAGGAGAAGAAGACGCTCAACCAGCTGCTGCGCCTGGCCGTGCAGCAGAAGCTCTCGCTCACGCAGCGCCTCGAGGAGCTGGAGGTGCGCACGTACATACATACATACACACGCAGGCGCTGGCGGGCGCGGAGGAGGAGAAGAAGACGCTCAACCAGCTGCTGCGCCTGGCCGTGCAGCAGAAGCTCTCGCTCACGCAGCGCCTCGAGGAGCTGGAGGTGCGCACGTACATACATACATACACACGCAGGCGCTGGCGGGCGCGGAGGAGGAGAAGAAGACGCTCAACCAGCTGCTGCGCCTGGCCGTGCAGCAGAAGCTCTCGCTCACGCAGCGCCTCGAGGAGCTGGAGGTGCGCACGTACATACATACATACACACGCAGGCGCTGGCGGGCGCGGAGGAGGAGAAGAAGACGCTCAACCAGCTGCTGCGCCTGGCCGTGCAGCAGAAGCTCTCGCTCACGCAGCGCCTCGAGGAGCTGGAGGTGCGCACGTACATACATACATACACACGCAGGCGCTGGCGGGCGCGGAGGAGGAGAAGAAGACGCTCAACCAGCTGCTGCGCCTGGCCGTGCAGCAGAAGCTCTCGCTCACGCAGCGCCTCGAGGAGCTGGAGGTGCGCACGTACATACATACATACACACGCAGGCGCTGGCGGGCGCGGAGGAGGAGAAGAAGACGCTCAACCAGCTGCTGCGCCTGGCCGTGCAGCAGAAGCTCTCGCTCACGCAGCGCCTCGAGGAGCTGGAGGTGCGCACGTACATACATACATACACACGCAGGCGCTGGCGGGCGCGGAGGAGGAGAAGAAGACGCTCAACCAGCTGCTGCGCCTGGCCGTGCAGCAGAAGCTCTCGCTCACGCAGCGCCTCGAGGAGCTGGAGGTGCGCACGTACATACATACATACACACGCAGGCGCTGGCGGGCGCGGAGGAGGAGAAGAAGACGCTCAACCAGCTGCTGCGCCTGGCCGTGCAGCAGAAGCTCTCGCTCACGCAGCGCCTCGAGGAGCTGGAGGTGCGCACGTACATACATACATACACACGCAGGCGCTGGCGGGCGCGGAGGAGGAGAAGAAGACGCTCAACCAGCTGCTGCGCCTGGCCGTGCAGCAGAAGCTCTCGCTCACGCAGCGCCTCGAGGAGCTGGAGGTGCGCACGTACATACATACATACACACGCAGGCGCTGGCGGGCGCGGAGGAGGAGAAGAAGACGCTCAACCAGCTGCTGCGCCTGGCCGTGCAGCAGAAGCTCTCGCTCACGCAGCGCCTCGAGGAGCTGGAGGTGCGCACGTACATACATACATACACACGCAGGCGCTGGCGGGCGCGGAGGAGGAGAAGAAGACGCTCAACCAGCTGCTGCGCCTGGCCGTGCAGCAGAAGCTCTCGCTCACGCAGCGCCTCGAGGAGCTGGAGGTGCGCACGTACATACATACATACACACGCAGGCGCTGGCGGGCGCGGAGGAGGAGAAGAAGACGCTCAACCAGCTGCTGCGCCTGGCCGTGCAGCAGAAGCTCTCGCTCACGCAGCGCCTCGAGGAGCTGGAGGTGCGCACGTACATACATACATACACACGCAGGCGCTGGCGGGCGCGGAGGAGGAGAAGAAGACGCTCAACCAGCTGCTGCGCCTGGCCGTGCAGCAGAAGCTCTCGCTCACGCAGCGCCTCGAGGAGCTGGAGGTGCGCACGTACATACATACATACACACGCAGGCGCTGGCGGGCGCGGAGGAGGAGAAGAAGACGCTCAACCAGCTGCTGCGCCTGGCCGTGCAGCAGAAGCTCTCGCTCACGCAGCGCCTCGAGGAGCTGGAGGTGCGCACGTACATACATACATACACACGCAGGCGCTGGCGGGCGCGGAGGAGGAGAAGAAGACGCTCAACCAGCTGCTGCGCCTGGCCGTGCAGCAGAAGCTCTCGCTCACGCAGCGCCTCGAGGAGCTGGAGGTGCGCACGTACATACATACATACACACGCAGGCGCTGGCGGGCGCGGAGGAGGAGAAGAAGACGCTCAACCAGCTGCTGCGCCTGGCCGTGCAGCAGAAGCTCTCGCTCACGCAGCGCCTCGAGGAGCTGGAGGTGCGCACGTACATACATACATACACACGCAGGCGCTGGCGGGCGCGGAGGAGGAGAAGAAGACGCTCAACCAGCTGCTGCGCCTGGCCGTGCAGCAGAAGCTCTCGCTCACGCAGCGCCTCGAGGAGCTGGAGGTGCGCACGTACATACATACATACACACGCAGGCGCTGGCGGGCGCGGAGGAGGAGAAGAAGACGCTCAACCAGCTGCTGCGCCTGGCCGTGCAGCAGAAGCTCTCGCTCACGCAGCGCCTCGAGGAGCTGGAGGTGCGCACGTACATACATACATACACACGCAGGCGCTGGCGGGCGCGGAGGAGGAGAAGAAGACGCTCAACCAGCTGCTGCGCCTGGCCGTGCAGCAGAAGCTCTCGCTCACGCAGCGCCTCGAGGAGCTGGAGGTGCGCACGTACATACATACATACACACGCAGGCGCTGGCGGGCGCGGAGGAGGAGAAGAAGACGCTCAACCAGCTGCTGCGCCTGGCCGTGCAGCAGAAGCTCTCGCTCACGCAGCGCCTCGAGGAGCTGGAGGTGCGCACGTACATACATACATACACACGCAGGCGCTGGCGGGCGCGGAGGAGGAGAAGAAGACGCTCAACCAGCTGCTGCGCCTGGCCGTGCAGCAGAAGCTCTCGCTCACGCAGCGCCTCGAGGAGCTGGAGGTGCGCACGTACATACATACATACACACGCAGGCGCTGGCGGGCGCGGAGGAGGAGAAGAAGACGCTCAACCAGCTGCTGCGCCTGGCCGTGCAGCAGAAGCTCTCGCTCACGCAGCGCCTCGAGGAGCTGGAGGTGCGCACGTACATACATACATACACACGCAGGCGCTGGCGGGCGCGGAGGAGGAGAAGAAGACGCTCAACCAGCTGCTGCGCCTGGCCGTGCAGCAGAAGCTCTCGCTCACGCAGCGCCTCGAGGAGCTGGAGGTGCGCACGTACATACATACATACACACGCAGGCGCTGGCGGGCGCGGAGGAGGAGAAGAAGACGCTCAACCAGCTGCTGCGCCTGGCCGTGCAGCAGAAGCTCTCGCTCACGCAGCGCCTCGAGGAGCTGGAGGTGCGCACGTACATACATACATACACACGCAGGCGCTGGCGGGCGCGGAGGAGGAGAAGAAGACGCTCAACCAGCTGCTGCGCCTGGCCGTGCAGCAGAAGCTCTCGCTCACGCAGCGCCTCGAGGAGCTGGAGGTGCGCACGTACATACATACATACACACGCAGGCGCTGGCGGGCGCGGAGGAGGAGAAGAAGACGCTCAACCAGCTGCTGCGCCTGGCCGTGCAGCAGAAGCTCTCGCTCACGCAGCGCCTCGAGGAGCTGGAGGTGCGCACGTACATACATACATACACACGCAGGCGCTGGCGGGCGCGGAGGAGGAGAAGAAGACGCTCAACCAGCTGCTGCGCCTGGCCGTGCAGCAGAAGCTCTCGCTCACGCAGCGCCTCGAGGAGCTGGAGGTGCGCACGTACATACATACATACACACGCAGGCGCTGGCGGGCGCGGAGGAGGAGAAGAAGACGCTCAACCAGCTGCTGCGCCTGGCCGTGCAGCAGAAGCTCTCGCTCACGCAGCGCCTCGAGGAGCTGGAGGTGCGCACGTACATACATACATACACACGCAGGCGCTGGCGGGCGCGGAGGAGGAGAAGAAGACGCTCAACCAGCTGCTGCGCCTGGCCGTGCAGCAGAAGCTCTCGCTCACGCAGCGCCTCGAGGAGCTGGAGGTGCGCACGTACATACATACATACACACGCAGGCGCTGGCGGGCGCGGAGGAGGAGAAGAAGACGCTCAACCAGCTGCTGCGCCTGGCCGTGCAGCAGAAGCTCTCGCTCACGCAGCGCCTCGAGGAGCTGGAGGTGCGCACGTACATACATACATACACACGCAGGCGCTGGCGGGCGCGGAGGAGGAGAAGAAGACGCTCAACCAGCTGCTGCGCCTGGCCGTGCAGCAGAAGCTCTCGCTCACGCAGCGCCTCGAGGAGCTGGAGGTGCGCACGTACATACATACATACACACACACGTGCACACAAACGAGGTCGAGAAATAAATAATAAAAAATCATTTCATAAGATGAACAAATGAATTTATTGCATTGTCATTGATCCTAGATGAGGGTACAAAGTATGAATTACATTTGTCCAGTTTAAGTGGATCAAAATCGCGTCCAAAGCATTCGGTTACATAACATAAAGGTACAGTTAATATGTTTATAAAGTGTGTGTTAAAAAAACTTGAAATGGTTAAAATAGTTTTGTCTTTGTGAATTAAAAGGCTAATAATAATACATTGTGTGTGTTCAGGTGGACCGCGAGATGCGCACGCGTCGCGTGCCGAAGGCGGGCGGCACTGCGCGCGCGCGGCCGCGGGACTTCTAGCGAATCGTGCGCGCGCTCAAGGCCGCCGCCGCCGCCCTGCGCGCGCTGCTGCACCACTAGCGCGCACACACCACCACACGCTATATCACTCCTGGATACCACCACCACACGATTAGACTCGAGGTCGTGGGGAAAAAAAAGACGGGTTGCACTCCGGGAGTGCCGGCAGAAGTGAAAACCTGATTATTTACGTTGAGCATGTTTGATATTTTGGAATGGTATCCGTCTTACGCTTTTTCGATCAGGTCACGTGTCCTGACGCGAGTTTAAGATTTTATACCCATTACAGAAAAAGTGCTCAACGCCGCTAAAGGAGTTTTCACTTCAACAATTGCGTTGTGAGACTTTTTAACTGACGCAGTTTGTGCTCTAATTGTCCGGGAGTTCGAGTGTTAGTGCCAAGCCGCGTATCGCGCTAGAGCGAGCGGTGTGTGCCCGCGCCCGCCCGTGCCCGCACGAGGCCGGCGCGCAACGAATTTATACTTCTATACTACACGTTACGGACGGTCGGCTACCGTCCGGTGGACTTTTTTACTGTCGTTCTAGAATAAATTATTTGTACGTTTTATAAAATCTAACCTAATCTTAGATGTAAGAGGCGGGCCGGCCCGCGGGGCGCCGCGGCGAGAGCGAAAGGGAACCGTCAAACTGTGCAGCCGCGCCGCCCCGCGAGAGTCAGACTCGCCGCCCGCCTGCCCACTGTGAGCCCCCGCCTTAGGGTTAACGTGCGTCAGATCCAACATTTTACTTATTATACTAGTTTACGCTTAGACGAATGTTATTCATTAGAAAAAACATACAAAAAAAATGAAAAATGTGTACTCTAAAAAGTTCTGACGCGCGTTGCCGGCCGGCGGGCGGCGAACGTTAGCTTGTCGCTCACGCGTCCTGTCCTTGCCCAATATTTTCATATCGAATTACCCCTAAATATATTTTGCCCCGCAAATTCTATACGCTCGACGACTATTTTTGTATCGCGATCGGTGTATTTTATTACTCGAATGAATTTATTCGCCGTTATACCGCGACCGGGATCGGTCAGCGAATTTTAATGAAGTTTTCTATTTATCGCGTTCCACCTAAAGAAGCGGACCGCGCGACGTTATTTTTTATTATTATACATATTTATAAGAGCGGTATATGTGTACATATAGAGACCTCTAATCGTTTACGAGTATTCAGAACGTCCACGATGAAATCAAAAAAGAGAAAATGAAATGAATCGACTTCCATCCATTGTGCGCAAAAAGACTATGTAATCTGTTCTAGTTGATACGTTTGTTGTGTTTGTGGCCCTCCGGCGTCTACTTTCGTCCATCTTGTTCTAGTTGTATGCGTAGTGTTTCCGTTAGTGTCCGCAGCCGTCCCACCTGCGTCCAACCCGCCCGGGCCCCCGCACATATAGCCCTGTTTCTTTCGTTTATCTCCTATCTACGTACTAATTCGTATTAAATATGAAAAGTCTTCAGGATTCGGTGTTGCTCAATTTTGCTCACGGGGGTCCGCCGGCGTTCTATTTAATAAGACAAAATTTACAAAATATTTATTAAAAAGTGTTACGATTTTTATTGTTTACGTTGTTGGATGCGATCGATAGTGCAGCTTTCCGTGTTAGGGATACGTGTAGTTCGGTGGCGTAGTTTTTATCTCCTAGAGTCTTTTTAGGCTAGTGAACCGTTCCACGTAGAGGGCGCTCGCCCGTAGACTTACTGGTGTAGGCTTAGAGCTAGTTGTTACATTAACCTTCAAGTATACTTCGTAGTTTAATGTTCTCGGAGAAGTAGTGAATGTTTTGCAATATTGACTCTCGTAGCATAATTTATTTGCGTAGCTCAAAAGTGTTAGCGGTGACGATTATAGTCGCCCGCGACGCGAGGACCATGCCCTTGCATTTATTGTTTATAGTATGTAACTCATTAGCTTTTACGATAGATCTTCGTGTACTTAACGACGAACTTACCAATATTAGACTTAGTATTATTTTTTTTTCAAGTATTATTTTATATAGCTTAGCAGCAGACATCGTGAATGTATTGTTTGTATCTAGTCACGGATGTACACACGATCATTTTCTTGAAGTTTTTTCATGTTAATCAATTTACGTCCAGTTTATACAGTTTTTTTCTATCGCGTTGTTAGTATTATTCTTATATTATTCGTATGTATACACTTTGACATGTAATTTGTACACTTATTTATTGTTACTAGTTAAGGTCGAGTTGACTGCGCGCTCGTGCGCGCTACAGAGCGGTTGCGCTCGGTGTCTGCTGCCCGCCGGTGGTGGTCGTAGAGCGATTAACCAAATATTATTTTCTTTATACAGTTTATATATATACGTTTAGATCACTTATTTTGCCTAGGCATAGATATTATTTTTATCATAGAGAAAAATTATTACTTTATTATTTAAATCAAAGTATATGACATGCCCGCTACTTATTGTATCGTTACATGATTTACGTAATCGACAACTCGCATGATTGTTCCCACTGCATCGTCTTTCGGTTTGGTGTTTTATTTGTTTGTGTTATTCTGGCCTTATAGTGCACAGTTTGATGGTTCGCTGTAAAGTTAAAGTTATCGTTTTCGTTATGCAGATGGCCACTCTTTGTTAAATGTAATCAAACATCAGATTACAAGTCTTTGGTGTCCCGTAATGTGATGTAACACATGAGCTTTCCTCTGAACACACACAGTCTTCACATAATATAACAGAATCAGATGCCAGCCTAGGGAACATATCATGACAGAGCGTTATTTATTTCCAAAATAAGGCACGCCTTGTTGTCGCTATGACTGATGTGCAATCATGTATGAAATAATAAATGATTATATTTAATTATCTTGTTTTATTTTATATCCTAACTTTCCTTGAGATTAACACCTTCACCCCACACTATTATAGCACATATAAGAATAAACGAGTCAGTTGTTTATAGATGTCAAATTTAAATGATTTTGGTCACAAATAAATCGTTATAAGAGAAAACAACTCTCCAGTAATATTGAATTCGCATGATTAATTCTAAGTTTTAGACGTGGTTTATTATACTTCTTGCTGTGTCTCATGAACGAACCCACGACATAGTTATATAATATTATCCGTGTTAGCACCGAAAGTTAACAACTGGTTAGAAGTTGATTTTTTTCTAAGTGGCTCACATTGGACCCCATCTTCAGCTATTTTCAGTTCATATTATTTCATATAAATCGGTCCTCAGTCGAGAAAGCGTAAAAGATAGTTGCACATTAATATAATATTAGACTTTTTATCATTCATATAAATCTATACCTATAATAAAATTGGAGTATCTGTTTGTAATATTAAAATAACCGTTTTGTACTAAATGCATACGCACGGTACATATACAAAAATAGTAATTTTTACATTTTTTGTCTGTTTGTTCCGACTAATCTCTGGAACAGCTAGACCGCTTTTGAAAGAACTTTCTCTGACAGATAGCTAATGTAATAATTGGAAAAATTTAGGCTACTGCTAATGCTCATAGTCCCACACAAATATATGGATTAAAATAAATAACCTATTTACGCTGGTGAAATCGCGGGACGTAACTAGTTCATAAATTAAAATGACAACTGAACTGCTTTGGTCCGCCTTCATGCACTAGTGACTGAAATTCTTTTCTTCTAATGAACGCCCAGGGCGAAGAAGCCGCTAGGCTTTACTCGGCTTAAATTGTTATCAAATATAAAAATCAGCACATAAACGATATACATGTAACTCAATTTATTTGTGTTTGTAACTTACTCATGAATCACGTCAAAACCACAAAACTATAGAATGGGAATGGACGCATTTCAACTAGGTATGACTTAATTTAATACTCAAAGTTACATATATGTAGAATATTTTTATTACAATATCATTAATACAATACAAACAAATATCATATTTGTACGATTATCATGTTTTCAAGAAATATCCAAAATTTTAAACCATGATTATCTTGAAAAATCAATAGGAAGAATAAATAAAATGTATGAATGAATTTTCACCACAGTTGTATTCATATCTATCCAACCGTATGTTTTACTTTTTGCATAGACCAAAAAATTCAACGGGGGCTTTCCAATAGAGTGTAGAGTGTAGGTAGTATCCTGCATGGTTCTGTAAAATTTTCAACTTGTGCGAAAATGTACCTACAGTTCATATCAATTCTGTTTGGTCGGGCTATATTAAATATACACGAGGATTGAGGAATAAGGAATAAATAAAAAGGAAAATAGGACGAAGAACGTTTATATTAGATGTTATTAAAATTTAATAACAGCTAAAGCAGCTAATATAAACGTTCTGCGTCCTTTTTCAATCTATTCTATATCGTATCACCGTATCTTTCATATAAGTCAGACACCAGTCAGTACCCTAAGCACAAATTATTTGAATAGTTATTAGAATTCAGTTGTTTTGCTCCAGTTATAATTAATAAAAAAGAGCGTGTGTGTCGAGCACACGTGTCAGAAGTGAAACTTCCTTGGCAAGATTCCAAGATACCAAAATCGTCGCCTTACTCTATGATGTGAAGGTATTACCATGGCGCGACCTTGAAATTTTACTCTCAACGCGCTTAAAGAAGTTTTACTTCAATAAAAAAAATGTGTTGTGTACCTATAGATCTGGCGGCTTCCCTCTATAACCAAACAAACCAAACATATCTTTAATTTACAGTACAAAATTTCATAACATGTTGAAGGTTTTAATTCAGTTCCTCCTTATCAAATCTTATGTAAATAATAATCATTCGTATCTAAATCTATGCTTACCTCCGACGGATAAAACCACAAATGAAAACCCATAGTTCCCGTCCTTTCTTAATTCTTAATCCATATAATTAATTGTTTTAATCTCATAAAAAAATCGGTTCAGTACTTTAGGCATAAATAAGAGATTAACCTAGAGTTTATTTCGCATTAATAATATCGCTGAGGAGTTCGTTTCAAAAATTCTTATACCGTTGGATAAGTATTACATGATCACTGAGTGTTATCTCCGCTAAAAATATGAATACGATGCGTAATTCTGTCTATCTGTTGATTCGTCTGTATTTATCTTTAAGCCTCGTTTAATGTTTTCATCAGTTCATACTCTCTGGTTCAATCAGTCACTATAATACTTGATTATCGATCACTTCGATACATTATTACGTACACGTGACGCTAATATATTATTAATAGATTAAGGGGAAAGGGGTTGAATAAAATACAATTTTAGTAATTTTATATCGTTTATTATACTTATAATAATACTACAGAAACTAAATTTACAAAATTGTTTATTCATTCGGATCAATTTTGATTGAGTAAAATAAACCATAGTTTTAAAATGACAATATTTCTATATTTTTAAACATTTATAAATAATTTAGTTATAGGCATACATTGAGACATAAGTAATAATTACAATATAAGATATGACAATTATATTTTTTGCAATCTTAAAAAATTACTGACGTTGTACAGTTTAGTAGTATTAAGGTTAAAGGACGAATCGGCGACATTTTTCCATTTTCAAAACCAGGTCAATCAAATCATGCAATTGCCTGAAATATCCAATTGTTTTTGCTGGTCCAACCTAATTGTATATTCGACCCTCATACCAGCCAACTTTCAGTAAAGACCACTTTACTTATCAATATTCAAAATATCACTAAGTCTATTGACTATAACTTTCCTATCACAGTTCGTAAATAAACAGGGCACAATCATATTTACAAATGCGACATGTCAGAAGCCTCGAGAGATTACAAAATAAATTAACAAGCAACGTGATTCCCATTCCATGGGAAGTCTCTTACACTACATGTAATTACAATATTCAAATAAATTATAACTTCTGGTATGTACATAAAAAAACAGTCATACAATAGAAAAGGACTCCCCCCATACCATGATGTGTTAAAG
This sequence comes from Colias behrii, assembly GCA_029959065.1. Taxonomy (NCBI): domain Eukaryota; kingdom Metazoa; phylum Arthropoda; class Insecta; order Lepidoptera; family Pieridae; genus Colias; species Colias behrii. The sequence continues at coordinate 8,966,301 of JARWMC010000019.1, read as the reverse complement.
CAGTATTATTTCCAGTATAGAAAAATGACAGCTCTATAAAGTCGTCTAGCGCCATTAAAATTCCCATAGCGGAAAAAATACTACTAAAAGACGTCATGGTAACCCTACAGGTCTAAATGTCTTAAGGGAAGGCGGCCTTATTACCTATTCTTAACTTACGCTGAAGTGGAAACATTTTGGCAACAATTGTAGCATTATTACGTAGTTACATAATAAAATTCTATTAGGTAGTTCCTTAAATTGGTTAAATATGCTTAGTAACTAAGCAATTAATATAAAATGTATAGTAGAGTATATTGAGAATTACACTTACAAAATGAGTACATATTTTATGATAATCAAGAACTTTTATCCAGAATTGTGCAATGAAAAAATGCATGCATATGAATAATAGAGAACGTATGGATAAACATCAGTCGTAATATTATTATCGTGTAAATGTTAATCGTATTAAAATGATAGAGAATTCTAAAAGCTATGTTTATACGAGAAACTGATTTAAAATCTTTAAAATATGTATACCTAATGGACGTAGTACATAATAGGTTTAAGATAGGTAAATGTCTGAAAAACCTCTGGGTAGTCTTTAATATTCAGAAAACATCAACCCAATATACATTATAATAATATCTTATATACTACGCCCATGTTTTTAATTGTGATTATTATTATTAAATTGTATTGAAGTAGATCTGAAAATACTTAATAAGTAACTATTGTTCATTCAGACATATCATTTGATTAAATTTAATAAATAATTTAATACTAATTTTACATTGAACACAGATAATTGTCTTGTAGTTATAAATGCGATCAATTCATATACAATAGCAACTATTCACTTTAAAAAAACTTAGACACTTAAATTTTACGTCTATTTATGAAGAAGAAGGAAAGAGAGTGTGTGCAGAGCACTCGTGTCAGAAGTGAGACTTCTTTGGCAAGATTCAAAGATATCAAAATTGTCGCCTTACTCCACGACGTGACGTTATTGCCATGACGCGACTTTGAAATTTTACTCTCAACGCGCCTACAGAAGTTTCAATTCAAAAATATTTTGAATACGGCATTATTAGAACTTTGCTTAGAATCTTTTCGAACGCACGAAGAACAACGATGGCATGCTCTACTGCTGTTAACACTAAAAGAATTTGACATAGTGGGGTTAGAATGAGCAGTCACTCGTTTGATGTAAATGCACCGTAATAAGGGAATCTAAATGATAGACTGATGGTAGACGTTCGAAATTACTTATGTTTAAGTTACTCAGTTTTACGTCCTATATTATACAGGGTTACAGGTTAAGTCGACCTATTCCTGTTAAGAGCGTGTAGTAGGGGTCAAAACAAACTGATTTGATCTTATAATACCATATCCAAAAGTTAGCCGTTGAAGAGTTATTGCAATTTTAATTTTTTTCTTGAAAATGCCACTTTATCTTCGCATTTAGCGTTTAATTTTTTATTTTACTTATTTGGTCTGGGTTTTTTTGAGTTTTTATGTAAAGGTTGAGTTAAACAATAATTCTCAGCAATAAAAATCCATATCGCTGCAAACAATTCAAAGAAATGGCTTTTAAACTAAAAATAATAACATTAAAGTAATTAAGTTAACTCGTTTTAAACAAAGATATTGAAAAAAATCTCTATGAAAATGTGTCTGCAGATGTTTTTAAAAACATGTGCATGTTCTTAGCTATGTAAAAAGGTATGATAACCTCAGGTAGCATTCGTAGATTCCAAGAAATCGGGGATAAACTTGGTATGGGGAAATAATTCTTAGAATAGCTCATTAACATCGGTCTAGTTATTATCTGCCTATGCGAACAATAAAGGGTTGTGCCGCGTGATTATGATGTCTCACTCACACGCTGCAACTATCTCGCTTCCACCTACTGGAGAGAGCAAGCAAGGTGATGGACGAAGCTGTATGGGGCGAAGGATGCCGCTTTGTATTTTTTAGTCTGCTTATGTGATTCGTCCGTAGTAGATGCGATTTCTGTGCTCCTCTGTGTATTGACAACGCGACTTGGCTTTCTTTTTGGACTGATTTTCTTCCGATTCTGTGACCGTGGCTCGAAACTGGACTTTGATTTTTGCTTGCGATTTGAATTTTCAAGATGAGTTCGTATACTAACGAAGAATATGCTGACATTTTGATGTGTTACGGGTTTTGTCAAGGTGTATCTGCACATGCTCGTGCGGAATACATGACCCGCTATCCTGACCGTCGTGCACCAGATGTTAGTGTCTTCGAAGGGACATATCGTCGCCTTAGAGAAACTGGTTCGATTCTAAGACGACGAACAGACGTCGGTCGGCCATCTGTCCGGGATGAGGAAGACGAAGAGGAAAATGAAATTAAGCGATTTTTTCGAATGGATCCCACGACATCAACAAACATTGTTGCCCGAGAACTTGGTCTGTCTCAGTGGAAAGTATGGTTCACAATGAACACTTCAGGATATTACCCATATCACTACACGCCCGTGCACGTGATGGAAGAAGGAGATCCTTTAAGAAGACTAGATTTTTGTAGATTCATGTTGAATGCGGATCTGGAAAACCCCTCGTTTTTCAAAAAAAATTTATGGACAGATGAGTCCAAATTTGATCAAGACGGTATCACAAACTACCATAACGCTCACTAATGGGCTCCGAAAGCACGTGGCAATCCTAACAAGAAGAATCCAAAAAAAATCACAAAAACGATTCAGTCTTAATGTGTGGATGGGGATAATTTCAAATAAATTAATTGGACCATACTTCCTTCCGGACAACCTAAATGGTGAAAATTATGAGACCTTTCTGCGCCAACATTTAAGCGACCTACTTGAAGACATACCCCTGACTTTGTTAAGAGACATGTGGTTCCAACATGATGGCTGCCCTGCACATTACAGAAGAAGTGTTAGAGAATGGTTAGACATCAACTATCCAAACAGATGGATCGGAAGAGGTGGGCCCATACCATGGCCGGCTAGAAGTCCAGACCTAACCCCCATGGACTTTTACGTATGGGGGCATATGAAGAGTCTGGTGTACGATGAGCCGAACCCGATTCCATCTGTTGATATTTTACGACAAAAAATTATCGATGCAGCCAATAAGATGAGGAACCAATTAACAACTGGGGTAGTCAAGAGTTCTCTGCGGAAAAGGTTTCGAATATATTGTGTTCGCAATAGAGGAAGACATGTTGAGCAGGAACTGTAAAGTTTTTAAGAAAAATAAATTATGACAAAATTTATTCTGATGTTGTACTTTACTAACACTGTCCCATGTTTATCCCCGATTTCTTGGAATCTACGAATGCTACCTGAGGTTATCATACCTTTTTACATAGCTAAGAACATGCACATGTTTTTAAAAACATCTGCAGACACATTTTCATAGAGATTTTTTTCAATATCTTTGTTTAAAACGAGTTAACTTAATTACTTTAATGTTATTATTTTTAGTTTAAAAGCCATTTCTTTGAATTGTTTGCAGCGATATGGATTTTTATTGCTGAGAATTATTGTTTAACTCAACCTTTACATAAAAACTCAAAAAAACCCAGACCAAATAAGTAAAATAAAAAATTAAACGCTAAATGCGAAGATAAAGTGGCATTTTCAAGAAAAAAATTAAAATTGCAATAACTCTTCAACGGCTAACTTTTGGATATGGTATTATAAGATCAAATCAGTTTGTTTTGACCCCTACTACACGCTCTTAACAGGAATAGGTCGACTTAACCTGTAACCCTGTATATTTAAAAAGTAGAAACTCATATCTAATGGATTTATTGAGAACTAGCTTTCCGCCCGCGGCTTCGCCCGCGTTTTCAAAGAAAAACCCGTTCCCGAGGGATTTCCGGGATAAAACCTATCCTATGTCCTTTCTCAGGTATCAAAATATCTCTATACCAAATTTCATGCAAATTGGTTCAGTAGTTAAGGCGTGATTGAGTAACAGACAGACAGACAGAGTTACTTTCGCATTTATAATATTAGTATGGATTATAAGACATCGACTCGAATACTAAAATATATTTACATTATAAAATCAAAGTTACCTTAGTTACATAAATTAAATCTATTACATAAATTGATACACGTTTAATGAAAATAAAAATAATCCCAAAGCGGTCGAACTCAAATTTCTTATAAGATATTAAGAACTAAATGCATAAATAATATCACTTAACAACGTATCATAAAATTAAAACAAACTAAAGAAAGAAACTAAAGAACAACAATCCAACCAAAAATAACTCTTTACCGAAATATGACTTTTTTAGGCCCAAAATTTTAATAATAGTTTCAACTACAAATAACTAATATTTTTTTTGTTTCAATAATTAATATTTTTCTTTAAACAATCTAGTTCTTTTTGATATTGGTTATTTATTTAATTGATCCATAGTACAATCAAAAACAGACAAAAATTGTATCCATAGGTCGCAAATATCTGTTTCATATGCCACAAATGTAATTAATGAAATGTAATCAAATTATTCTTAATATTAAAGTATAAAGGTAACAAGTTTGAATGTACGAAAAATTACGCAATTATCAGATAATGAGAGCAATCAGCAAATATATATGTTATTTCATATTTGTGCTTAACAAACTTAAACTATACGTCTTGCATTTACAACAATGTTACCGTCAAAATATACGAAGATAACGCTCACATTAATGTTATAGTTTAAACTGTTCATTTCTTCACATCATTCACATGGAAACAATAACACTTTGTTTACCTGAAAACAAAACAAAAATAAAATTAACATAAGAAAGATTATGAATGACCTGATTATGATTATTTCCTGTAAGGCCATCTATGTTCGTAAAAAAATCCAAGTGAAAAAATATCTTAATCATTATAAGTAGGGATGCATCGATACGCCTTTTCGCCGATACGATACCGATACCGATACTCTTATAAAAATATCGGCGATACCGATACCGATACCGATACGCTTACTGTGAATTCAAAAATAAAAATAACTACGTTAAAAACAACCGACTTCAAACCTATTTAATAAATAGCACATGTAAATAATATGTAGTAATTAATAATATCAAATCTTTTTTATTTTTTACTTTTCCGTTTTTGAAGTCGGTTGTTTTTAACGTAGTTATTTTTATTTAATACTTTTTAGTGTATTTTTCAACACGAATCAAACGAGCCCAGTCGATAAAGTTGAGTCAATATATTACTGAGTTCCTATGGCCACCTTCCGATTCCATCATCAAATCAGCTCTATGTCATGATAATGTTTCATCACTATCCAATTTACATACGTATACAAAATTTCAGCTCAATCGGTTACCGGGAAGTGAATCAAATTTACTTGCTACATTTCAAATAAGTCATCAAGTACAGACAAAAATGCTCATAAAATAAAAACTTCCCTATCCGAATAAAATTTTTACGGGACCAATTCGACACCATCCCGCATCGAACAAAGAAAGAATCACGTAAATCGGTTCAGAAACCTCAAAAAATTATACCAGCCGAATTGATAACCTCCTCCTTTTTTTTGAAGTCGGTTAAAAATGATGGTATAATAAATAAATCACAAGTCAGATTTTTCTTTTATTAATATAAAAAGTAGAGACATAATTAGGCAATTAAAAATTTTAGTAATTAAATTTAAAGTAATAAAATTAGGCAATTAAAAATTAACATTGACAAGATTTTTGTTTAAAAAACAAAGTACATAATCTTAAGTTTTGCGGAGAAAGCGATTTCGCAAGTCTGTTTGAATAAGACCTACGCTGGAAAATAGTCTCTCAGATGCAACAGAACTCATTTGGAAACTAAAGTACTTCTGCGCAATTTTTTTCTAGTTTGGGTATAAAACGTCATTGCGCCAGAAAACGAATGGATCTGCATCTCTCGATATATTGGGACAACTCAACAACACCCTCACAAGCGCAGGGTTTCCCCGAGCATTGTTAATGCCTCATTTGCAAAGGAATAGACGAGACAACACGCTCGTTTACACTACATTTTTAAATTAAAAAGTATCGTGTATCGGTCATAAAAATATCGTCGATACCGATATATCGGCTAACCCGAAGTATCGCCGATATATCGGTATCGGTATCGGTATCGGATGCACCCCTAATTATAAGTTTATTACCTTATGAAGGTTTTAATGTTAAATGATAAGATATTTGAGAAAAAATTCAGTTAGTTCTACAGTACTTTACGTAATCATCTACAAATAAAATGCAAACAAAAAACTGGAATGGCTTCTGATGTGTGTTTTTGGAAAACGCATAGCTTTTACTACTCATGATCGAATTTTTTCTATTCTTTATAAATTTACAGCTTTTACTATTCATTAGCTATGTCCACACTATGCACTTTCATCTTCAACTTTCGTCTTCATCTTTCTATTCAACTTTCGTTTGTCGCTTTCAATATTGAATGCGTTAACGAACGTAACGCCAATATAGTCATTTAGTTCATTCGTAGTTTGTCAGCTTGTGGAAACATGTGTGACGACAACATTTTACTTAGTGGAATATGTGCTGCTTACTTGGTCATAAGAAATTCCAGAAAAAAAAGAACCAAGCGAAAGTTTTGGATACGAGGCTATTACAATAATCGAAGTAATGTGATTATGAGAAAACTACGAGAAGATAAAGATATTCTTTTTAAAAATTTTACACGTATGTCTGAAAAAAATTTCGATAGACTTTTGAAATTGGTTACACCAATAATTACAAAACAGTCCACCAAGTTACGTGAAGCAATACCTAGTGAAATAAAATTAGCTATAGCCTATAACACTTAGGTTCTTAGCTACTGGAGACAATTTAATGTCTCTTTCATATTTATTCAAGGTGTCCAAACAATTTATCTTGTTGTTGAACGCTTTGTGGCACAGAAATCCACCAGACGCGGGAAACGTCTTTCGCAGCGCGCGCTGTGCTTTCAACTGTCAAAAACACATGCGTCAAGGGCATGCGTTGTGTGCGCTGTTGACTGCGCTGTGACGCATGCCCTTCATGAACGAAAAAAGGCACAGTGTGGACATAGCTAATCAGTACAAAACTTAAACCTTTGCGCTTCTAAGCGATAAGGCCAACAATTTTTACAATCAAATTATTTGTGTAATGTTCTTTACTACTGTATGTACAATTATTTTTTTATATGTTATGTAATATGTTACTCACAAAGTGACAAAGTCCATGATATCCTTCTTGGGTGGCACGGTGGAGGGGCGGTAGTACTGGCACAGCTGGTCGTACAGGCGGACCCTGGCCGCGCGGGCCCCGTCCCCGTCAGGGCCCCCGGGGCCCCCGGGACCCCCAGGGCCCTCGTCCTCGTCCGCCCAGGGCCCCTCGTCGCTCACGTCCCACGTGTCCACTGCGGGGGATATCGCGTCTTCGAATGGAGTGGACGCTTCGGGGATGGTTTCATCTGCGCCTAATACCTGTAGAATGAATTAAATATACAGTGTGGAAATTTTTGATGGGCCCAGGAGGGAAAGTACTTAAAATACTGAAGATAGCGAATTTTGCTGAAAGGAAACATTTCTTAATTTTTAAAAGAAATAGAAGTGCATTTAAAGATTTTTGAAAAATTACTTGGGACGAGGAAGTAGGATTGATAATAAATCCTACTTATATCCTACTAATATTATAAATACGAAAGTTTGTGAGCATGGACCTGTATGTGTATGTATGTTACTCTTTCACGCAAATACTATTGAACCGATTACAATGAAATTTAGCACACATATAGAAGGTAAATTGGATTAATACATAGGATATAAGAGAAGTATGTTTATTTGTTAAATACCACCCAGAATATTTTAAAAAGAAAGGAGAAGTAAATTCGCATATGTTAACGAGGTATCAAAATAAACTGCACTTTCCAACATGTAGAATAAATCAAGCAAAAAAATAGTGTGATATTTATGACTATTACAATATATAATAAAATACCGGATAACTTTAAGGATCTCCCAGTAAATATATTTAAGAAGAAACTGACGAAATGGTTAATGGAGAAACAATTTTATGATATTCAAGAACTTATTACATTGCGGAATCTGTGACAAGGAAGAATTAGTGACGTTTAACAATAGTGATTAGTGACGCGAAGAATTTGTGTAGTGTAATTTAACTTATTTCCATTTAAATATTTGCACACCCAGAAAGTGGGTAGAATGTATTAGCGCGTTAACATTGTAATAACACCTTTTTTGTAACTACATTCTTGTAAATAAATGAACGGGTTCTTCTTTGAAGCCGCGGGCGGAAAGCTAGCTATGCTAATAATTAACGATAGCAGTTTCTGTTTCTTAGCGTTAGTGAATTCGTCTGCCATCTGTCTCGGCCTGCTGAATATTTATAAATTGTCAACCTATGTCATAACATATTGATCGTCATAACGATCAAAACTGTTTCTAGAAGAGTGATTACGAAAATAAATATTTGAGTTTAAGTATAATAATGATATTACATATAATTATATTAATATAATAAATATAATATATTATATATTACATATAAATAAAAAATAAAAAAAATGTGTACACACGTAAGAAATGAAACTTATTTTTCAAAAAATAATTTATTATATGCAAGTTTACAGAAATACGTCGTTACGCGTGGTAGGGATAAGAAAAAGATGGCGCGTAACGGAAAAACGACGTGTGGCACTCGGGGACTGCATGCCGCGGTAAAGCTATTGCATAGCATGCCTTCAAGCCACACCTCCGTGCCCGTCGGAGTGGGGAGCGTGAGGTTTTTCGTTACAGAATTTCTCGATTCGGTCCTCGCGCTCAAGGCCCGCGATAGAAGCTATGCTATAGCTTAAAATATCACGCGTAACGAAAAAATGTTACACTAAATTTTTTTCCAACCCCAATAAAGAAGTTTAACTTCAATAAATGTGTATATAGTTACCGCAGCGAGCGCCCTCGCGAGGTGGTGCCGTGCGGGCGGTGCGGGCGCGCGGCGGCGGGCCAGTGCGCGCGCGCGGCGCGGGGACAGTGACACGCACGCGCTTACATCTTGTCGCCCAGTGAATAGTACTGTCGCCAGTCGCTGGAAGTGGCTCACCTGGAACATGCCAGTTTGAATGTTTAATGTGTATTATGTATTAAACTTTTAAAGAATAGAAAAAATAAATAATACACTCACCGGCACGGAATCTTGGCCACTAACAAATTTGCCGATAAAAAAAGTTTGAAGTGTTTTTCACGATTTTTTTTGTATGCAGATATGTTAACATATTATTTGTTTAATTTTATGGTAAGAAATCATTAAGTTTGAGAATAATATTTTACCACTTTTCAAGAGTTACTCGAAATTTGTGATTTGTGCGGTTAAGTCGAAGTTACGAATTGTTCGTTTTAAACTTTTTTCGATTTCGTTTATGCCGTTTTAAGATATTGTTATTGTTGTACTGTAGTCAATGATCATAACAAACAATAAAAAATGCCGTTAACATCTGAACAACCTGCTCAGGCCATCACAATGTTAGACCAATGACTGCCGCAACGTAAAGTACCTAATGTACAGTACGTACCACGTTCAGCGATGCACTATGCATGGAGAAGATACCAGGAGACTGGCAGCTACATGTGCAGACCAGGAAATGAAGGCGTGAGGTGCACATTAGCTCGAGAGGACCCTTTTATTGTTCAAGAGATACTCACAATGGCTTTCTGACAGTTTTTGAGATACGCCACCGGCTCTAAAACACCAGGATAATAAATGTAAGTGAGCAATCGGTGAGAAGACTAATGAAGGAAGTTAATTTGAAGGTTTGCAGACCAGCACGCCGTCCAGAACTCCTCAGACATCACAGAGAAGCACGTCTTCGTTTTGCATGAGAACATAAAAACTGGACCCACAGCCAGTGCGCTCGTGAGGTGTTCACAGATGACTGCTAAGGCATTTTACGAGCTTCTGATAGCCAAGAGTCAGTATAGAGGAGACGAGAAGAGAGGTTTTCACCCATCACCACACTCAAACTGCGATTTTTCATGGAGGGTCAATAATGGTATAGGGAGGTATAAGTTCCGATGCTCGCACGGAGTTAGTTATCGTAGATAATGGCTTAAATTTGATCAGGTACATCGAGGAAATTCTCCAGGAACATGTTCAGCCCTATTACAGGTTTATCAGTGAAGAAAATTTGCTACTAATACACTATAACGCACGTCCGCGTGTCATACGATGCGTAAAAGAGTACCTTCAAGAGGTTATTATTGAAATATTGGAGTGGCCAGCTAGTAGCCCGGATCTTAATCCAATAGAACACATCTGGGACATGCTTAAAAGAAACATAAAGTTCGATTCCAACCCAGCACCAATGTTAGATGAGCTTAGAAATACAGCTGGGGCCGTTTGGTACACTATAGCTCAAGTGGACATCAAAAATGTCTTCTAGAGTATGCCAGACTGGATGCAAACAGTGTTTAAGGCAAGAGAAGGAAACACTCTATATTAAAAGGTTCAATTTTTTTTATGAAAACGTTCTTTCTAATTTTTGTGCATTTTTTAAGAAATCATTTAAATTTCACAGGAAAAGCGTAAATTCTTGTTTAATTCATATCTACGCGGTAGTACTTCTTATAAACTTCCAATTATTACTAAAAGTTAGTATACAAAATATACAAATACAAAATATTACAAAATATAGCTTATCGACCAGTTTTCATTACACGCGTGTCGCGTAGTGGCGTGGTCCTTCGCGTACACGTGTCATGAGCCTACAAATGACCACTAATCCGTTGCAGCCCGTCACGTACGCGCTTGACTTGTTACGTGTGACGTCACGTGTCCCACCTTTTTTTTGAAGTGAAAACTTCTTTAGCGGCGTTGAGCACTTTTTCTGTAATGGGTATAAAATCTTAAACTCGCGTCAGGTGACCTGATCGAAAAAGCGTAAGACGGATACCATTCCAAAATATCAAACATGCTCAACGTTAATAATCAAGTTTTCACTTCTGCCGGCACTCCCGGAGTGCAACCCGTCTTTTTTTTTTTAAAGTGGGGAAATCTTGCATAGATACCCACGGCCTCCGGGGAAGGGGCCGTGGGTTATGTCGGATTCCTACCGACCAAAACCCCACTGTGTTCCGTCAAGCCGCATCAACGACGGGGCCACGGGTATGATAGAATTCGTCCGTGACCCCATCAGCAGCTGCCCGTCGCCAGGCCAAAACAGTCGCGTGTCCCACCTGCGCGGGGTCGTCATGATCCGTGACGTCACTGAGGTCGTGCCGCAGGTAGTGCAGCGCCTGGTGCGCGGCGCCCGGCTCGGCGGCCAGCGAGCGGTACCGGGCTTCTCTTAGTGCCGCTTTACCGCTGCGTATGACACGCTCGAGAGACGGCTTGAGTAACCGTAGTGCCCATAGATCGTCCAAGCGCAGTCGCGGGCTGGTCGTCGTGCCCGGGTTGCCGCCGAATAGATAGTGGATCTGTGGATATATCACTTATTATAGTATGCGATGCTATGAAAAAATATTGGTGAAGAAGAGCTGCAAGGCGTTCACAATTTTTCAAATAACATTAGAGAGAAAGAAGAAATAAATTTATTTCAATTTAAAACAACCACACGATAGACCACACATAAATAAATAAATAATTGAGAGACAAATTAAATAAAATCTTAAATAACTAATACTTTTCAAAAAAAGTATAAAAAGCAACAGATACTGTATTATTCACAAATTAAAAAAAAAACTATTAATTTTATTATTCTTAAGCAGTTAGATTACGAAGCCACAGAGAACGTTCATGTATTTAAGAGAAATTATTATTTTATTACACACACATACACATACACACTTATAATAATAATATTAGTCGCGGCACGTAAGTCTAGCGGTGACTTTCAAAGTTTTACGGCAAGTTCGCCTTTATTTCGTTCAAATAGATCCCCTCCACTTCAAGGTCAGCGCTAAACTTACGTGCCGTCTTGTATATAAGTATAAGCATAAACCCATCCATCATTATAATTTATCGTATCCACGTACCTTCCGAACATGATCATAAACGAGCTGGTGCGCGAACCGTGGGCGCGGCTCGTGCGCGTCGAGCGTGTCGTTCCGGTACACGCAGCTCCACGTGAGCCGGCGCAGTGATAGCACCCATAGCTGGTTGTATACGCGACGGTCCTTCTCTTTGCTCATGCCCTGGGAAGTTGGATGTATGTTAGGACAAAGAAAGAAGTTTTTTTTTTTTGTAGATTTGAAGGTTGTGTATGATGAATTTAATGTAAATTCAAAGAAATAAAAATAATATCAATGACTATTTCATTAATGAAAGTTAGAATAGTATGGAGGAAGGAAGGTGGAATTTCTAAATCGAAAAAAATGAAAATCCTCAACCAGTCTCTTTTGTCCACTGGCTAGCTTTTAAGGCCCCGATGAATGATGTCGGAAAGTTGTATATAATATACTCTGTAGCGAAAACATTTCGCTTGCAAATTTATACTTAACGCGCTATGAACGCGCTAATCTCAGGAACTACTAATCCGATTTGAAAAATTCTTTCGGTGTCGTATATACATATAGCCCATTAATCGAGGAAAGCTATAGGCTATATATCACTACGCTAAGACCAACAGGAGCGGGGCCACGCGGTTGAAACCGCGAAGTGCAACTAGTAGCAAATAAATTGTGATTTGATGTAAATTAATTTTACACAATATACCCTCCCCCCACTCACCGACAGCACGAAGATCTCGTCCGTGTCGGGGTCGAGCGTGGCCCGCTGCGTGAACCCTGCGGCGGGCGGGGCGCACGCGCCGGCGCACAGCGCGCCGCAGCGCCCCGACCCCGCCTCCCACCACCATACATCTAACAGCTGTTCCTTGTTCCGCTGCCCAGCGAATATGTACAGGCGGCGTTGGATCTGAAATTATATTGGTTAATTATTCATTCGGAAACGAAAAATATGCATTTCTTTATAGTCCATTGAATGAGTCCCTCCAAGGGGGGTCTAGAGTGCGTGAGTTAGTAACGTAAGATGTTTCTTCGGAAACATGTCAAGAGTCCCTAAGTAATAAACATATTAAAACCCCGGGACACTAGGAGGAGCCCCGGAGTGGGGGGAGGGGGGGAATGGGTCCATTTTTTCATTTTTCGCTTAAATCTCAAAAACGGTACATGTTAGAGAAAAACTTTCAAGGAAAAGTTGAAAGGCCATAAAATTATCTACAAATTGTAACTAAATCATTTTTTTACTATATCCTACCGTTTCTGAGTTATACGCAGTAAAAAATGATTTTGGCTCAAACAATTTCCCCATACTACACATCAATCGATCAAAAAATATTTCTTTCTTCCAAAAAACTCAAATGTGCAACTTGTGACCGGTACTGATAGATTGCTCTTAATTAGGTCTATAATTGGTAAAATAAACACATTCCTCCATGAAAGCCTTTAGGAGGAATCGATTGTCAAAATATTATATTAGGGTAGTTTGAGTTACTGAACTTGATCTTTTTATTTTTTTCTTCCAAAAAACTCAAAAGTGCAACTTGTGACCGGTACAGATAGATTGCTCATAATTAGGTCTATCATTGATAAAAATACCAGATTCCACCACGGAGGCGTTTACGGGGAATTGAATTTTATCAGAGTAGTTACGATACTTGAACTTACTTTGAACTTGAATTTTTTTATCGATTGATGGTTTGGTTTGAGCCAAAATCATTTTTTACTGCGTATAACTCAGAAACGGTAGGATATAGTAAAAAATGATTAAGGTACAACTTGTAGACAATTTTATGGCCTTTCAACTTTTCCTTGAAAGTTTTTCTCTAACATGTACCGTTTTTGAGATTTAAGCGAAAAATGAAAAAATGGACCCATTCCCCCCCTCCCCCCACTCCGGGGCTCCTCCTAGTGTCCCGGGGTTTTAGTATGTTTATTACCTAGAGACTCTTGACATGTTTCCGAAGAAACATCTTACGTTACTAACTCACGCACTCTAGAACTTTTTATTCAATGGACTATTAATCTTATAGACTAGTCGACAAGTTCAAAAACGTATAAAATAGAGATAAAGGTCCTAAAAATATGAGCGATGGCTCATTCGATTTGTAATCACCTCTAGAAAATGGTTTTGAAGGATTTTGGTGCAAGTTAAAAATTGCAATTGTTATTAACAAAATAAGAAGAAGAAAAAACGTATTTCGTTTTTTGTTGATAACTCGAAAATAATTAACATTTAAGCCATTTTGAAAAAAGCTCGTTAAAGAGGAGGAAATTTCCAATAAAAAAGTCGATACTACCGGAATTCTATCTCCAATATTTATAATTTTAATTAGATATTGAAAATAGGGCTCAGCGCGGCAGTTACGGCATGCACGCGCCGCCGCTAAAGAGAGTTCAGCAATAAAAATAATTTTGTAGTGATTTAAAAATGTTGTGTGGTTTTATGAAACTACGGTAAAAGTGAAACTTAGGCACAAAATTATCGTATTTGTACGATAATTATCGTACGGTTCGACCGTCACGCGACATGCGCTACACAGACCAAAAAGTTTGAGACGATGTAATAAAAGTTTCACTTTAAAAATTTCTATTAAAATTCGATTCAAGTATCTTCTTAACACTTGAAAGAATCGAGCCCTGAAGGAAAAAAAGTTTAATCAGCATTTTTCAAAAAGTGATTCAATTGTTAGCTAACCAATTTTTTCTAAACTTGTTGACTAGTCTATTATATAAAATACGTAAGTTTAACTATGAGCCATGTTTTTACAAGTTAAGAAAAAAAAAACATTTGACATTTCAGAAAAATAAGACTGCAGTTCATAAAAATAACACATGTTACACTCAAAACGCGTTGTGTTCAGGCTAAAAGAACCACATCAGAAACTTCAGCACGTTTTAAACGAGCGAAACCAGAATCGACTTTAGGGCATTTCCAACTCAAAACCAACATAAAGAAACCCAGTTAGTTAATTTTCATTTCCTACGCGAGTTCCCTAGTTAGAACTAGTTGTAACTAGTAAAAATTCGTTGCAACGCAAAACGGGTTTTAACTGTAACATAAACACAATTCAAGATCTACAAATATTACTTACTGGATGAAACAGCATAGAGTGAGAAACTCGAGGTTGCGGTGCGGGCAAGTCATGGTTGTCTGGTAGAAGTTGCTGCCACGTATTCGTTTGTATGTAGTACGCGTACAGACCTGAGTATTGGGGAGTCATCATCTCATCCCTGTAATGTTATAAAAATGTATATTTTATGATACCGAAACATTTTGAAAAATTCATAAATTGCGCCTAATTCATAATTGTGATGAGTAAAAAGAACTCAGACAAATAATAATCAGATCCTAAATAGTTAGAAATTTCGACTGGGACTAAATACATCTAACAGTTTAATACAGGGACTACACAGACTCACGCGCTAGTGGGCAGCAAGCGGCCGCCGAACACGTAGATGGTGCTGGTGTCGGGGTCTATACACATCTGGTGGTCGAACACTACAGGGACTACACAGACTCACGCGCTAGTGGGCAGCAAGCGGCCGCCGAACACGTAGATGGTGCTGGTGTCGGGGTCTATACACATCTGGTGGTCGAACACTACAGGGACTACACAGACTCACGCGCTAGTGGGCAGCAAGCGGCCGCCGAACACGTAGATGGTGCTGGTGTCGGGGTCTATACACATCTGGTGGTCGAACACTACAGGGACTACACAGACTCACGCGCTAGTGGGCAGCAAGCGGCCGCCGAACACGTAGATGGTGCTGGTGTCGGGGTCTATACACATCTGGTGGTCGAACACGAGCCGAGGCCCGCCCGCTAGCGCCGTGTCGTTCATCACTAGTGACCACTCCGCTGTTTTCACTGAATATACGTAGAGATCACTCTGGAAAGATCAATCTTGAATTAATAAAGAAATATAATTATAAATTAAAAAAAATTATTATATGTATTTTCAATCTACCATCTGAAAATATAGAATGTGTAAAGCGTAAATTCAAAATGAATATTGAATACAGGGTATATTTACTACATACTTTGCAAATTAAATCTCACCGTCAAATTATTGGGCGTCCTCTGTATCCCATCAAGGTACCTGCCTAACGTATATAACTTCTCGTTGATGGGATCGAACACCATTTTATGGCAGGACCGGGGCGAAGGCCCACCGAGCATGCCACTGTGTCGACAGAGGAGCGTCCAGCGCTCTGTTGTGGTGTCGAAGCTCCATAGATCGTCCAGGTCTTCTGTACCGTTCCAGCCGCCAAAGAGGTATAGGGTGCCTGGCAATTTAAGGGGTTACATTGAATGTGTCATTTATTTATGGGTTATTATTTGAGAACTACTTTTATAAAATATATCTATTTATTACAAGCTTACCCGACAGACGTCCTGTCTTCGTTAAATGGTCGATAAGCTATTGCATTTTCTTAATTTTAAGGCGCAAATTTCTTTTAGTATTTCTTTCATAAGATCCTTCTCCAGACGAATCCAATAACGAACATATTGAAATAAGAATTATCGAAATTGGTCAAGCCGTTCACGCTTAATGCCGTGATCGAGAGAAAATGCCATTCCAAAAAATATATATACCATTGTTTATTCAGCTTATGATTGTTATGAAAGTGAGAGAAGTTGAATATATAGAGTCTATTTTAAAGATTGAACCAACCTGTTTAAACAAAATGTAATTACCTGTATTAAGATCCACAACAAGTTGATGCCCGCCGCGTGGGCCCGGTCTATTGGCGCACGCGGTTCCGCATGATACGAAACAGTTGTCCACTACTTCATTCCCGTTTGTTTGACCTACTTCCTGCAAAAATTGGAATTTAAATAGATTTTTTTTTTTTAATTTTTACTGTTATTTATCTATTGATATTAATAGAACTGAAGGTTATGTTGCATCAATTGTTTACATTTTTGTAAAAATGTTTGTATGTGTCACAAAATTTCAACAAGAAAATGCTGCCCTATTCGGTCCTTCGAGGCGGACAAAAAACAAAACAATACGTTTTTTTTTTTCAACACGAAATCGCTGTCAAATACACTGTTGGTCCTTCGAGTCAGAGAAAAACAATATAATATTATTACAATTTACAACATATTTAAATATTAAAATGAAAATTCAACTTACCGGTGCTTCAAGTCTCGGGTCCCTATCCACGCAGGACAAGTCCTGAGCCCTAGCGGTCACGGATGGTATTGCGTCACCGCTATACAGGCGCTCTTCGACTTGGGCGGAGCACCCGCACATCTGCCGCCATTCAGGCGAGTAGGGCTGCCATGACATGTACCAGTCTAATTCACCGTCTGCGAAATAAAGATTGTAGTATTATTTTAAGTTTTTCGAAAAGGCGTGTCAAGTTTTTTTGTTACTGTATTTATAGTTCGCCATAAGGTTTTGAAATCAGTTAGATCGCGAGAATGCTGCTCAAAAATTTTTGATCACTAATATGTGCTTGCAAATAATATACTTTCCATTAGACTATAATGCGAATATGTCCGAGTTATGTTTTTCCAAAGAACTTATTATATAAGTTTTTAATTTTTTCAACAGTTACTATCATCAAATCAAATCAAACATATCTAAAATCATCATAGTATAAGATCCCACCGCAGGATTAGTGCGTTCATAGTTTTTTGCTAAAACCAAAATTTTATGTATATTTATGATTAGAAGAATATATATCGACTGGGTTGCCAGTCAAAATTTGCCATTTTTAAGAATGGGCAAGATTAGCGAGCTAGAGCTATTACATAAAAGTTTGGTTTTAGCAAAAAAACTAAAAACTGTGAATGCACTAATCCTGCTGTGGGATCTTAGACTATCATTAATTCAGCCGATTAGTGATTTAACTGGGTAATGAATTTAAACAGAATAATTTTTCATTAAACCCATTACTTTAATCATATTTGACTTATTAACTGTTCTTACCTCTAGCACCCTCCACAAAAATCTTTTCAGCCAGTTCATAATCTCCATTTTCCACCAATGCGTTCCACAAGCGAGCCTGCACCGGACCCTCTAATTGTACTCCGGTTTCACGCGATAATGCTTCGAACGCGTCTTTATATCGTCGTCGACGTAAATGTTTTAATAATATTCGCACTGCTTCTTCTTCTTTACGCTGGAACAATTTACAATTTTTTTTGAAGTGAAAACTTCTTTAGCGGCGTTGGGTATAAAATCTTAAACTCGCGTCAGGACACGTGACCTGAACGAAAAAGCGTAAGACGGATTTTTTTTTTTAGCCCTTATATTCCATGCGTAAGACGGATACCATTCCAAAATATCAAACATGCTGAACGTTAATAATCAAGTTTTCACTTCTGCCGGCACTCCCGGAGTGCAACCCGTCTATTTTTTTTAATAAATTTATTTGAATTTGATATTTTGGTTTTATGCATTCAAATTCTTCATAAATATAAATTTTTAAAGAATAGAAAAATATCGATCACGAGGCGTCATTTGAGGCGGATTCGAATCCTGCCTCGCATTTGTTTTTTTTTTTCTATTCTTTAAAAATGTATATAAATTTGTTTATTAATCTATAAAATCATTTTGAAAAAAATTTAAGTCATCACTTTATATATATACTTGGGGTAACTTTTTTTTATTTTATTTTTATGCATAACCTCAATGAAACATGTTTATTAAATGTATTTTTATAATTAAGCCAAATAAAAAAATGATTAGTTTAATAGTTATTATGTTTGTTGTGAAACTCATAGATAACTACAATTACAAAAAAAGAGGAAATGTAAATAACGATTTAAAAGTTTGTTTGCAAAGTAAAACGAAGTACATTTGTGATATTACACATCTTTAGTTCATTAACTAAAGATGTGTAATATCACAAATGTACTTCGTTCGTTTTTCGTTTTCGTTATAGTAATTTGTTTGCAAGTCATTACTTGCAAACAAATTACTATAACGGCAGTTTAAGCTGAAGACAAAATAAGTAAAATAAACATAAATTGGCGCCTTTAAATTATATTTGAAGAGGTTAGTTAATCACAATAAAGTAACAATGTTCTAGAGATATCTCCTATTTTGCACCATTTATACAGTTATCTTTTAACAGGTGAGAGCGAATGATAACTATGTACTGTAACTTCAATTAGCTATAGTTTTTTTATAGTTTTTCTATCTAAGTTTATTGCCCCAATCATGTTTAATATGCACATAGTAAATGTATTGATTTTTATTTTCATTTTTGATGCCAATTTTAAGAATTATCTATAGTAAAATATAATAATGGAATTATATATAAATTGAACACTTGTGTAATTACTTGATTTTTTATGTTAGCTTCTATTTTAAAAGTATTCACTTAAATATTTTTTAAATGCATTTTTAAACATAGATAAAGTGCATGTAATTTAATAACTCAGGCCCCGGAACCACAAACACAATAGAAAATCTATTGTGTCTGGGACTGATCGGGCCGCTTGGGGCTCAATGGGTTAAAAAATCAAAAAGCATACCATATTAATAGTTTCCAAAGCATGACTGATAAAGTCTTCTTGATTCTTTCCCTCCAGCTCCACATACCATATGGTATAATTGCAGGCAGGTCCCCAGGACTGCAGAGGGACTATCTTTATATAATCAACGGGAAGATATAAGCCCTCTGATGTCCTGTGACGTAGTTGAAATGTCTCGGCAATATTATCTTTTCTGAGCCCTCTGAAATATATAATTATGCAATTTAATATGGCTTTTGAAGAATATATAAAAGAAATAAAAAAAAAAATACATGGCATAGTGCATAATTAAATATTTACAAATTATTTGAAATTAAATATAAGTCTATCAAATTTAGGTGCTCTTAAAGAAAATAAGTTGTTTTCTTATCACTACATAGTATAAAACAAAGTCGCTTTCTCTGTCCCTATGTCCCTTTGTATGCTTAAATCTTTGAAACTACGCAACGGATTTTGATGCGGTTTTTTTTAATATATAGAGTGATTCAAGAGGAAGGTTAATATGTATAATAACATCCATTAAATAGTGGAGAAGTACTGTTATTTTTGAGGTTTCTAATGTGATGTCGTAAAAAATTACATTTTTTCCGCTTACATTGCAAACGCAGGCTGAACCCTATGAGTTTTATCAAAATAATGTACTAAGTATTATACACATTGAAAAGGTCTACAGAAAAGTCTGTGATGGTATGTATATGTCTATCTCTTATGGATAACCCACAATAACTTTTTTTTGTCATTTACTTTTTACGACAAATAATGGCTAATTTTCGAAGTGATTTTAACCAATACAGCATTAATCCTTAACCAATTAAATACCTTGAATACATTGTTCATTTAATATAGATCTATATGGCCCATTACACCGTATAATTTAATCCCTCAGCCCCCGGAATCACAGACACAATAGAAAATCTATTGTGTCGCGGTCTCATTGGGCCGCTCGGTGGTCAAGGGGTTAAGTGAATATTTTCGAAGATATTACAGATTTAAAAATTGCGGGACGTAGCGTTTGCGGCGGTACCGGCCGGCTATATATTTTATACCCGTGCGAAGCCGGAGCGGGCCGCTATGTTTTTATATACAACGTTCAGTTTTTCTGTAGTGTATTTAGTATCAGCATTGCACCCGTGCGAAGCCGGGGCGGGTCGCTAGTATTGAATATTATGTTTATTAATAAATTCATTTAAAATTGATTAAAGTACTCTAGCACACTATTCAAACATAACAGAATACACAAATTTATAAATTACTTGCAAATAAACTTTTACAGTATATTTTTAAACTAAAGTAAACAAAGATAACAACTATAGGAATTTAATTCATAACCTCAGTTCAATCCATATATTAAATGCTATATAATTAAGTAGATCAAATATACAAATTGATATATTACTTACGCAGTTAATAATAAAGATAAGTTGTTCTCATCAGTTCCACCATACACTTCAAATTTTTTCAAGTCGCTCACATGTGGTTTCATGTATTTACCAAATTTTATAGTTTCCACTATGGAGGTGGCTTGCAGCTTAAGCACTATGAACTGACAAGGAGTGGAACTGTCTGTGAACCATCTTGATAGCTGGTCTGTTGGATTATTGACCATAATGTTTCTAAAAACAACACAATATTTTTTATTTATCATAAGAATCATTCAAACAAATTAAAATATTTCAAACAGTATTGATTAATATGTTCAATTCTATCAGTACAACAACTTAATCTCAGCTTCACATGCCAGATTTTAAGAGCGGACATAAACATTGCAGATTAAATGATAATTTTACAAGCATGATTTACAAGATAAACAAATAAAAATATTGCGATTTTTTAAACAGAAAAGTATTTATATCTTACATAATAGTCGTTTTTTAAATTGAATAAACGTACGATAAATTTCTATTTATAAACAGGGATTAACCGGAATCTGGGCAGTAACTTTAATCTGTATTTACTCAATAATATACTCACTCAGGAACATAGTGCGCAGATACGCTGGAATATTTATGTATTTTATAAGTTAACTTCACCGTCCCTATCCCCTCATCCATTTTGGACACAAAAATATTTACAGAAATTAAAATTTGAGATCTGACACCACCTTAAAAAACACAGGCAAGATGAAGCAAGGAATGACACTGACTTTTACGCTGTTTGGTCTGTCTGACATCTTCAGAGACAGCTGACAAAATGACAGAAAAAAAATGAAATTGGAACGAACGTGTCACAGAATAAAAAGCTTAATTCCTGAAAAATTATAATATATTGGAAATTTTTACTTAATATAGGGAAAATCATTATTTAGAGTCAATTAACCCTTAACTACTTTAATAATACTGAAAATTACATAACTATATTTATAATCTTCTATACTAATATTATAGAGAGGAAAGGTTTGTATGTATGTATGGTTTTCACGCATAAACTACTGGTCCGATTTTGATGAAATTTGGCACAGATAATCTTTAGACCCTGAGAAAGAACATAGGCTACCTTTTATTGCGAAATAAGTACCACGGGCGAAGCCGGGACGGACCGCTAGTCATTAACAACGCGCATTACTGAATATTGTTATGTATAATATGATCACTTAGATCTTGTTATTATTATGTTTAATATAATGAAATTTTACAACAACAAGATTTAAGTTTATACTAGAATACGTATTGTTAATGACTATTAACTAATGAATGACTATTTAAAACAAGTTTAATAAAAAAATTGCACTAAACATCGCTAACTTTGGTTTTAATGTGGTTTTAATATGCTACATAGGCTACAATTTATAGAAGATTTAAAGTGACAAGTGACAAGTATTGAATTTTATAGTCTATAGAACGCAGCGAAAATTTGCAATCGCTTATCAAAATATTGGTGCTCAGCTGCGAATCTGTTTATCCAATATCCATTAAATGTCTTAAATGTAGTCGTAATTAAGATATTTTATCTTCTTTAAAATGGAGGATGAAATAAATGAGTGTATAAGGAAAAAAGTTCAATGGAACCAATTACCGGGAAACGTGAAAAAGGTAAACTGTATAGCATGTTTCGATTGTTTATTATTCCATTTTCTCTTTTTCCTAGTCTTAGTACTTTCCACATGACGGAATACTATTTTTACACATAATATAAACATGCAACCTAATATATCTTCTTATATATAAAATTCTCGTGTCACAATGTTAGTCTGCATACTCCTCCGAAACGGGTGGACCGATTCTCATGAAATTTTCTGTGCATATCGGGTAAGTCTGAGAATCGGCCAACATCTATTTTTCATATGTACCACGGGCGAAGCCGGGGCGGGCCGCTAGTTATACTATATAGGTGTAATAAATACCTATTATTTCTATTGTTACTAGTCGCAACTCGACTACGAAAGACAAAGATTACTAATGGTCAATATTATTATATTCAATTACTTCAAGTCAGGAGATCATCCATCTGTATCAGTCTTTTCACATAATATGAAAGTTGTAAAGAGGTTCTTATAGAAAAAAATCCCTATAGAAATGCAACCCTCTGGGTATAGGTAGCTCAAATTCTGACTTGTAAAAGCTGATCCTTGGTTTACCATTCATATACATTCAGATAAATTCACAGATGATTCTATTCACTTATATTTGTATCATATTATGTGAATAAGAAAAATCCCTAGTGACATTGAATTTCATGTGCTGTATGATTTAAATTTTTTCTTTTTTCAGTTGCTAAATGATGCTCCAAAGGAATATGAAAGATATATTTTCGATTTCAGTATTAAAAATCAATTGAGATTCAGGGGAAGCTTGGGTAAGTCAATGGATACTGTATCAGTATAATGTAAAATAAAATTGTAGTTTTAAGCATGTGATGATAAAATTTCTGAAAATATTTACTAAGCAATAACATTTTATGACCGCTTCCTTGGTACAGTGGTTGACGCGTGAGCGTAGCACCGAGGGGTACTGGGTTCGATTCCCGGTGGAGAGGAAGAAAAAAAATGTCTTAGTCTGGTAGGTCACAGAAGGCTGATCACCTACTTGTCCCTAAACAAAAACGATCAGTGAAACAGATGTATAATGCTTACCCCACTTGGGGACATGGGACTTCACTTTTTAATAACATTTCATACATTTAAAAAGTAAGCAACCAATCTAGCTACATTAAAACATTAAACTGCAATCAAAATTACATAAAAATAATGATACTTATACATAGATAATTGATAATAAAAGATAACATAATCAAATAAACATAAAAAAACTTATGATAAGTAATTGAAAGATGGATTTGGCTATTATAACATTACTTGAAAAAAATATGTTTAACACTACATAGTATCAAACAAAGTTGCTTTCTCTGTACCCATGTCCCTGTGTATGCTTATATATTTAGAACTATGCAACTGATTTTGATGCGGTTTTTTTAATAGATAGAGTGGTTCTCAAAGAAGGTTTAAGTATATAATTTACTAGGTTTTAGACAAAGCAGCTGAAGCCACGGACAATAAGCTAGTAATATTAAGGTGGATGTTCCGACCGTCCCTCCATACATTTTTGATGACGACTAAACACTTAACACAGACACTATTTCTTTAAAACTAATCATTTTATCACTTCTCTACAATGAAATGTGTCCGCGTTCGACCTTTTTAATCAATAACTTACATTATTTACTTAGAAAAACAACAGTGAAATACCGGCAAAATTTGACACTTCTACAGTAGTGTGCGTGACTTTTGCCAAGCGAAACACGACATAAAGCACGACATCTAGCGCGTCAATGTCTAAACGAATGGCGATGTTTAGACATTGACGCGCTAGATGTCGTGCATTCGCGTTCGTTATCTTATACATAATTCGCATAATTGTAATAAATCAAAGTTCTATGTGTAATAATTGAGTAATTTCATTTCCAATCGTTCAAAGAAAATAACAATAAAATAAAATAAAACTAATGACCTTAGAAACTATGTTTTTTTTTGTAAACAATTTATTACTCATTATTGTTCGTCCGTCGTAGGTCTGTAAACTGTATTGTACACTGAAGGTAAATGGTACTGTAGGTACTTTAGTTCGGCGTCGTCGTCGGCTTGATATAAAATTACATTCTTGATTTCATTGACACGCGCTATGATTTGCGCGCGGAATTTCTTGTGTTGTGAATTTATTTTTGTATGCTATGCATTTTAATTGATTCAAATTGCAATATTTCTCTAGTATGCATTTGAGACTATATTGTAAATTGTAATAATTGATCGTGGGTATAGTAATTAATTATTCTAATAACGCAATTAGTAATATATGTATTTTGGGTGTGATTCAAAACAAAAAATTGGCCCGTGATTTTTATGAAATTTCACCACATTGCAAATCACATCAATCATAGTTCATACACATGTATGACGAAAGTGATTAGTATTGTGGCTAACATTGACTCATCAGTTCATCACTGAAACCAGTGATGAATCAGTACCTATATAATATTGTGTTTGAATATTTTTAAACAATGATATAAGTATACAATTATTATAAATCGGTAAACTATCAAAGTAATCACAAACTTGCAAACATTGGTAAAATGTCCAGTAGTTTATGAGCCTATTCATTACAATCAAACAAACAAAGTTTTCCTCTTTATAATATTAGTGTAGACAAACACTATGAATACGATCACGAATGCAAATTCGGGGATTTTCTAATTATTGCTAAATAATAATTGAATTCGTTTTGAAATACTCTATAATTTTTAGTGTATAAATAGACATTTATAATGTGGTGTTCATTTTTTTTGTACTGCTAACGCTATTGTAGGTACCTATTTTCGTTGTTTTATTTCAAGTGAACACGGCCATACAATTTTATCACGAGCCGCCTATGATTGTAGGTACTTTTGTTAGGCTCCTTCGTCGTCCGCGTCGGCTCGAAAGTTCTTGATTTCATTGTCACGCGCTATGATTTGCGCGCGGATTTTCTTGTGTTGTGAATTTATTTTTGTATTATTATTATTTTTTATTTTTTTTATTTTATTGATTCAAATAAAATATTTCACTAGTATGCATTTGAGACTATATTGTATTATGTATAATTTATCGTAGGTATAGTTATTCTTATAACGCAGTTATATTTTCGGTGGGACAATTTGACCCGTGATTTTTCTGAAATATCACCACGTTGCAAATCACATCAATCATACACACGTATGACGAAAGTATAGTGGCTAACATTGACTCATCAGTTCATCACTGAAACCAGTGATAAATCAGTACCTATATCATATTGTGTTTGAATATTTTTAAACAATGATAATTATAAGTATACAATTATTATAAATCGATAAACTATCAAAGTAATCACAAACTTGCAAACATTGGTAAAATATGCTTT
This sequence comes from Colias behrii, assembly GCA_029959065.1. Lineage (NCBI taxonomy): Eukaryota > Metazoa > Arthropoda > Insecta > Lepidoptera > Pieridae > Colias > Colias behrii. The sequence goes on along the minus strand of JARWMC010000019.1, from coordinate 8,940,468 downwards.
AGCGAATTTTCAGACAGACACACAATTTTATTACTTAGTTTGTTTTAGCAAAGTAGGTACCTACTCCGTTTACGTCACGCGTCGGCCGTCGCGTCGTCGAAAACGGTGCACCCAGAAACAAACATACCTAATTACCTAATTCAGTTACAATCCTTCTTTTGTTCCAATACGATTTTTTTTCCTGATAGCTAATAGCAAAACCATATGTTACTTTGTTTTCGTAAATATGTTTTTCACCTTCCTGGTTATTTTCACATAATGAAATATATTAAAATAATAAATAGTGTATTAGATTTGTTATTGTATCTTGTATACGAATTATTCTTACTTGTTGGTTATGAAATGTTCAAATACCTATTGAAATAATTTACTGTTACAAATCATTAGTGTTATTAGTTTTGAGTGAATAGGCATGGATCAGAAATTCAGAATATTATATGCTGCTAACTACTCAAATACATACATGTTTTGATAAAAAAAAACAATAGTGTACAGTGAAATTAGTCTCGAGAAATTTTTGCATATGTAGTGGTGTGTATATTACTCAGATCTTAGAGCGCGTTTCCATTATATCGTTCTAGCCTATACCAAAATGTTTCGATATCCTAACATTACTATTTAATTTTATACTTATCCCTAGCAATACTCTGATTTATGTTTTAAAGAAAATGGTTTTGACTTTATAAAAAAATAATATATCATTCAATTTTACGTCCTTGAGCCAATGACAAGGCGAATACCGTGAAACAATAAAATATCTTGTTCATAATAATTTGTTTCGTAATTAATATTTGACCATAATAATTACGAAACAAAACAAATAAATAAATCGTCACTTGATAGTGGAAAGTGGAAACACGCACAAAACCAGAATAAACCAGTTTACGCTGTCCGCAGGTGCCTCGTGCAGTCCGGCGTCAGTCGCTGCGCTTGGTACCGTTAGAACATAAAGCACACATTTCATTCGAAAATTATAATTATTACGTAGTTTAATTGTTAAATTTTGTATTTGTTGATTGTTGTTATTGTTTGTTATTGTTGTTATTGTTTGTTATTAAAGTGAAACTTTTATTACATCGTCTCAAACTTTTTGGTCTGTGTAGCGCATGTCGCGTGTATCGCGGCTGCCGAGTAGGTATACCTACTCGGCAGCCGACCGTCACGCGACATGCGCTACACAAAGCAGTGTTCGGAACCGTTCGAACAGTTTCACTTTTACCGTGGTTTACATTTTTGGCCGGAGAACACCTAATTCATACACGTCTTCACTGAAGTAAAAATCGGCACTGCTTGTAATGTTTGGAACTAATAAAATATTAATAATACTAATATTATATACTTGAATAAAAACTAAAAATAAAATGTTGTTTTTTTTTTATTTGCTGACCATACACTACTACAAACGCAAAAATTTCTCCAAGCTAATTTACCTGTAATGTAATAAAATAAAACTGCGTTTTATTGTAATCAATTTTGACATTATTTATTTTCCAAAATTAATGATGAATAAAATAGTTTACGCCAACAAATATGTATAACTTTTATTTTTATAACAATCGTTCATACCGTAGCAGGTAGCGTTTTGAGTCTCACGCAACGTTGCCGCATCGCATGACAGCAGCAATTGCGCGCGACGTTGCCATTCCTTTCAAACACTATGGATACCTACGCGTAGGTACGCTCGCGAATGCAAATTCGGTGATTTACTAATTATTGATAATCATTGAATTCGTTTTGAAATAGCCTGTACTTTGTAATTTTTAGTGTTATAGACATTTATAAAATGTGGTGCTCATTTTTTTTTGTAATAAATTATCCCGCTACGCTATTGTATTTTCGTTGTTTTATTTCAAGTGAACACCCATACAATTTTGTCACGAGCCGCCTCTGGCCTCTGCACTGGGTGAAATCAACCAGTCAAATAATATTTTTACCTATTATTTTACTAAAAGTCGAGTGCATCGAAATCGTAAATATGTTTTTCACCTTCCTGGTTTTTTTTCCATAGTAAATAGTGTTTTTGATTTGTTGTTGTATGAATAATTATTCTTACTTGTTGGTTATGAAATGTATATTGAAATAATTTACTTTTACAAATCATTAGTGATATTAGTTTTGAGTGAAAATGCTTGGATCAGCATAATATCATATATGCTACTTCAAATACATGTTTTGATAAAAAAAACAATAGTGTAATGTAATAAAATAAAACTGCTTTTTATTGTAATCAATTTTGACATTATTTATTTCCCAAAATTACAATAAAATAGTTTACTTACACCAACAAATATAACTTTTATTTTTATAACAATCCTACTTCCTACTAATGCGAAAGTTTGTGAGGATGTGTATGTGTGTGTTTCACGCAAATACTACTGAACCGATTACAATGAAATTGAGCACACATATAGAACGTAACTTGGACACATTGAATAGGTTTTATCCCGGAAATCCCACGGGAACGGGAACTATGCGGGTTTTTTTTTAAATGCGGGCGGAAAGCTAATCGTTCATAATATAAACCGTAGCAGGTGGCGTTTTTAAGTTTTGTCTACCCATACAGAAAAATGGAAAACTTGTTTTAGATTCACGCCATCTAGAGTTAAATCTTTATCATTTTTGTATACGTCTGTGTTTCACGATTCACGCCATCTAGAGTTAAATCTTTATCATTTTTGTATACGTCTGTGTGTGTAAACGACCCTGTATGCAATGACAGATGTTATAACGCAATTTTTTACCGAATTGGGTGGATTTTAAGGCAATGATATGACATATTTCAATAAAATATAATATTTAGTAACCGCCATGACTATTCCTACGACTTTAAGGTTTTCCAATTACGCAAAAACTCAAATAAACTAGAAATGTAGAATTCAGCGCCATCTAGCGGGACATTGGCTGGGAACAGATCGTAGCAATCACCCATAGAAATCTAAATAACAAGACACATAGAAGTGCTATAATGTCATAATTCGTATGAAAACCGCTGTCGCCAAAATCAACACATTTAAACCGATAGCTAAACAGTACACACAAGTAAACTATGCCTTTTATTGGACAGCTTGATTTTAGTGAAAACTAACTTAAATATTAAATTAAGCTTTTTAATATGTATCCTAACGCACGAATTTACGGTTTATTTTAGAATAACATCCCTAAGTATATGAGACGTTTTGTTTCTTTTTGCTCCAATAAGGTTGAAATTTGTGTTAAACGTGATAATAAGAATGCTCGACTGTGTCATTCATTGTTATTTCGATTACTATGGTGACACTCGTAATACTTGTAAATATTCTATAATTTTAAGGAAAAACGGCATTATTTCTAAAAAAAAATATTTACCGATGAAATATTATTCCTTTATTAGTATAATTACAACTTGTGGAAGAATTTCCGCAATGGGAAATGCTGAAACACACCATGTTTACACACATACGTCTCCAGAGCAACTGAACTGTGACAAACACACTGGTGGCACAGCTGGTGATGTGAAAGTCACCTGAGTGGCGACAAGGTCACGCGCGCTTACGACTTCTAGTGTCTTGTTATTTAGATTTCTATGCAATCACCTTAATAAAAATGGAAGGATGTAAAAGGAAAACATATTTTGCCGTTTGTGATGTAATATTTTAAAATAGTTTCATAAATATGGATATAATTTGCATTTTTATTGCTTTTTGAGGAAGTTGTAAAGTGCACATTGTCATTTGATATTTAAACTACCTGATTTAAAAAGTTCATTGACCATTGCAATATTCATAAGAATCTAATTTACTTTTAAAAAGCTGATTTACTTTATATATTTAGAAAAAAAACAAGTATGATTATGTAATAAATTCATAATTAGAGAGAAAAATATGACTCCAAAATGGACTTGATCATATTTTTTTCTGCACATTTAGAAGGTAGTAGGTATACAGGGTGTAATCGTTAAGTGTGCACAGGCGATTATTCCATAACTATTGCAGATATAAAAACTTTAAACTGATATTGAAAGCCCTGTAACTAATGCGTAAAATGACAATAATAACTTTTTAAAAATAAAACGGGAAATATCTAAAAAATTTACATAAAACACTCCCATTAATCTTTTTCAAAATTAAAATTCTTAATAAAAGATGACTAATTTATTAAATTGAAGCTATTTTGTTAGGTGTCTTTTATATTATAAGGTCAATAACATTCAAACGTGTTTGGGATTACAGGTAGCGGTCAAAAAATTAAATGCTAAAAATAAAATGTCCTCAAAGGTTGGCTTGGCTTGCCTTTAAGTATAAAATATGGACATAAAATATATTGCATGCACATTATTATTAAGATAATGAATGTTCATGTAATTTTGTATATTAATTGATGATTTTTTTATGTTTGTAACTCTTTCCTTTAAGGCCGTGTACGCGGTCCGTGCGCTGTTTGGCTCAAATATGTGATTTTTCAAACCAGATTGTCCATCAACCACTTATCTTACAAACATATGAATTACTAATAATTTTAGGAAATTTTATTGTCTATGTAGTTAGTTAAGAGTTTTTTTCAATTAATTCAGTATTTGTGAATACCATCAAGATAATTGAGCCGATGATTACTTGATTTCACTTTTAGTGTCAATTTCGAAGCTAAAAATATCTGAAATTGCTGACAGATCTAACACACAATTTTTTTTAACTAACTGCAGAAATCCTTATTAAAATAGTTAAAAGATTTTTTTTATTTTGGACTCCTAACTTACGAAATTAAAATCCGAACAATGTGAATTTTTTTAGAAATTATAGTCGACAAAATGATTATTTTCACCAAGATATTTGACTTAATTGAATATAATTTATACATATTGCAATAAAAGAATGTCTTACTTATAAGATAAAATTTTTAAAATCAACTAAGGTACTTCTATTATTTTTCTACAATTTTTTTTAAAGTACTATAAAACACTGCGCGCGACCCGATTCAAATCAGTCGGCAGCGAGCCTTTCCAGAGAGAGGACATGTTGCTGGGCGCTCTCCTGTGGACCTATGCTGTTCATAGTAAAAGGATAGCGCAAGCCGCGATCTATCGTAATAGATCGCGGAGATTTTGACTTGCGTTAAATTGAATAAGCGCTCTTAATGAAATTATAAACTAAGTACATAATTATTAGTAAATGTGTGATTTTTATTATTCAGATAAAAAGTTCAAGTAACCTATTTCATTTTTTAATAAGTATACTTATACAAGTAAAAAGTTATAATATTTTTTTTTTAGAGTATAGCTTCCTTTGCAAATTTTAATCTGAATAAACTGCAAATAGGTACCTACCATATTTAATAATTATTGACGAATATAGTTAGTTTGTTTTAATTTATTCATGCAGTATAATAAAATAGTTAATAAATTTTTATTCCATGAAGTCTTAATAGACTCACAGTGTGAACTCAAACAAGCAGAAAATTTATATTTACAGGTATATAATAAGTGTATAGTAATTCAATCTCACATATCAAATGTCATAATTCCCCACCTTGATATTGAAAAGAATTATATAAGGAATATGTTTATAAGCACACTATTACATGCAAATCATCTGAGTATACAATAGTTTAATTGATATTTGTATGGAAAATGTCAATTTCAGTGAGAACAGTGCGCAAAGATGAGAGGAAGTATTATGAGATGCTGGTGCAGAGCAGCATACAGAGGCTCATGCTCTACCCATATCACCTAGCTGATATGATAGTTAAAGGTAATAATCAATTTTTTTTTGTAATATTCATATAGCACATAAGGCCTTGTAGTTTTAAATAAAACCAATAATAATCTCAATATCTCAAGTTGTTTAATTTTTGTATCGATTTAGTGCAATAGCCAGAAAAATATCTTTATCAATGTTTTAAAATTACAAAGTGATGTTTGCATTAATTAAAAAAAATATTTTTTACAATTTTCGATTTTCCCAAAAAAAAATATCTTTTTTTGTGATTTTTTTGTCATGGAGAGTTATTTTTCAGGTCTAAGGATAACCCCATTTATTTATTACATAGAAGTTGTGGCATTACTGATAGAATCTGAAAAGAGTTATGATACAATGCCAAATTTCACAGCTGCTGATTGTGAGTATAGAATTAATGATGCATGCATTTTATATGTACAGTCAGAAGCATAAATATATTACCATTTGCAGATTAGCAAAAATATCTGTCATAAGAACGGGTTCAATAATATCTGTCTGCCCGTATACAGCAAAAATATCTGACATTAGTAGGCAGCATAATAAAGTGGCATCAAAATTATGTGACGAAAATGTTACAGCAAATAATTGTGACAACCTCTCGAAGCATAAATATGTACGTCACCTAGGAGGCAATAATATCTGACACAATTTTATATTTTTGTATTGTAAAATATAATTGATTCCTCACAAAAAGCATAAATATGTGACACTAGCTTTCCGCCCGCGGCTTCGCCTGCGTTTTCACAGAAATACCGCATAGCTCCCGTTCCCGTGGGAATTTTGGGATAAAACCTATCCTATATGTTAACCCAAGTTACCCTTTATATGTCTGCTAAATTTCATTGTAATCGGTTCAGTAGTATTTGCGTGAAAGAGTAACAAACACACACATACACATCCTCACAAACTTTCGCATTTATAATACTAGATTAGTAGGATAGGAAGTAGGATTATAGTAGGACTAGTAGGATAAGATAGGATAGGATTTTAAAAAGGCCAAACGTTTTTTATTGAATTAGTGTTTTGTATTTTGCTGGGGTAAGAATATGAACAAAAGACACATATTTTGTAAATATTTTTTATTTAAATGAAATTACGATAATATGATAACTTGCCATAATTTTCGATACTCAATAAAATAATAGCAATATTATAGGTAAATGAAAATGAATAACGGAGCAATCGTGTCAAACGCCGCTAACGTCAAATATGTATAACAAAACAATTTCTAAATAATACACGAAGGTTACACTGAACCTTCAAATAAAATAGATCTACCCAAGTGGGTATTCATATAAGTATATGAATACTTTAATTTTGTCATGATATGATATCCTTCTAATATTATAAATGCGAAAGTTTGTGAGTATCATGTAAGGATGTTTGTTACTCTTTCACACAAATAAAAGACAAAACAATGGAATTTGAACATAGAAGGTAACTTGGATTAACGCTTATGAGAGCTTTTATCTTGGAAATCCCACAGGAACGGAAACTATGCGGGTTTTTCTTTGAAAACGCGGGCGAAGCCGCGGGTGTTAAGCTAGTAGTATATAATATCTAGACATACAATATGTAGTATACAACGACGGCACATATTAATTAATATGGTAATAATGTTTTAAAACAACGTAGTTAAAATAAAATTTATTTATTTTGTATTAATTCAATATTAAATTGAAAATAAAATTGTGTCAGATATTATTGCTTCCTAGTTAATGTCACATATTTATGCTTTTTGTGTGGAATCAACGCAAAATACAGAAATATAAAATTGTGTCAGATATTATTGCCACCTAGTTGGTGTCACATATATTTTATGCTTTGTGTGAGGAATCGATGCAAAATACAGAAATATGAAATTGTGTCAGATATTATTGCTTCCTAGTTGATGTCACATATTTATGCTTTTTGTGAGGAATCAACGCAAAATACAGAAATATAAAATTGTGTCAGATATTATTGCCACCTAGTTGGTGTCACATATTTATGCTTTGTGTGAGGAATCGATGCAAAATACAGAAATAGGAAATTATGTCAGATATTATTGCTTCCTAGTTGATGTCACATATTTATGCTTTTTGTGTGGAATCAACGCAAAATACAGAAATATAAAATTGTGTCAGATATTATTGCCACCTAGTTGGTGTCACATATATTTTATGCTTTGTGTGAGGAATCGATGCAAAATACAGAAATATGAAATTGTGTCAGATATTATTGCTTCCTAGTTGATGTCACATATTTATGCTTTTTGTGAGGAATCAACGCAAAATACAGAAATATAAAATTGTGTCAGATATTATTGCCACCTAGTTGGTGTCACATATTTATGCTTTGTGTGAGGAATCGATGCAAAATACAGAAATATGAAATTGTGTCAGATATTATTGCTTCCTAGTTGATGTCACATATTTATGCTTTTCGTGAGAAATCAACGCAAAATACAGAAATATGAAATTGTGTCAGATATTATTGCTTCCTAGTTAATGTCACATATTTATGCTTTGTGTGAGGAATCGATGCAAAATACAGAAATATGAAATTGTGTCAGATATTATTGCCACCTAGTTGATGTCACATATTTATGCCGTGAGAGGTTGTCACAATTATTTGCTGTACATTTTCGTCACATAATTTTGATGCCACTTTATTATGCTGCCTACTAATGTCAAATATTTTTGCTGTATACGGGCAGACAGATATTATTGAATTTGTTCTAGTGACAGATATTTTTGCACATCGCCCCCTAGGCATATATTATTGCTCGTGACTGTACATGTGTTTAAGTTTCACTTATAACTTACATTATTGAACATTATCTCCAAAAACGACGAAAGGTATTTGGTATTTTTTAAAACCATTTAATTTCAAATGTATGCTAATACTATTTGTGGGATAACATTATGTAATAAATTGCCTTTTTATATTAAATCTGTAAAAAAAATTGATAAATTTATTTCATCTATTGTGTTATTTCTAGGTCTTCGGCTCTTAGGAATAGGTCGTAATGAGTACCTGGAGCTTGTAGCCAAAGCAAGGTCACTAGGGCGTAGGGGCAAGTCGAAAGCGATAAGGGGCCTTTTGCCCCGAGTGCCCCTAAATGTGCCCATGCAACCCTGGTGGAGGGTTGAATTGGGTTATGTGCTGGAGGAAGATGTTAAAGTGAGTTTATAAAGATATTATTTAAATATTTGTCTGTATGTTTACATAATAAAAATGTTTGTGTCATATTTAACGTCATAATAAATAATAATACATGAAATATATTATAATGCTTGAAGTAATTTGTTTTCGTATTCTGAAATAAATGTAAGTATGTGCCTATTTTTTGTTGATTGTTGAGTTCTTGTGTGTTTTTATTATTAACTGATAACTTTATTTCAAACTAGCCTCTAAATGACGACGAAAAGGCGCTAATTGATATGCTCATAGACCGCGGCTCGCAAACCGCCGGCACTCTCGATTATAATATTGTCAAGAGTCTTTACAGGTAATTTATGGGTGAAGTTTTTCGCTTAGTTTTCAAACAAAAACTAATTTTATACATCTGTCTCCCATTAATCACGAAAAAATGAAAAAATAAAAAAGCAACTTTCTATTTGTGTTTGCTTATCATTTTATATTAAAATTGTATTACTTGAGACTTTAGAGAGATCTGTAAAAAGATTTTTTTATTATCGTAAAATGAATTTGTCACAGTACTAAAAAATATCATTTCCAGGCGTGGTTTGGTCTACTTAGATGTACCTATAACTGGAGCTGATAAAGTATCCGTGCCTCCACTAAAGGGCTTCGTCATGAATAGAATCGCGGGAGATTACTTCGAGACACTACTGTATAAAGTGTTTGTGTCCATAGACGAACATACCAGCGTCGCTGAGTTAGCTGGTGTATTGCAGGTAGGATTAATTACCTACCTTAGTTACCTACTAACCAAGCTTAAAAATCTTACATTTTGACAAAAATAAAACATTTTTTTTTATTTTTGTTGTATTTTTATAGACAGACAGAAAAACCAAAAAGTATAGTTTTTGTTTTAGTTTCCAATTTATCGAAAAATAATTGCTTAAAAATTATAAGTTCACTCGCTAGTGTGTGTTGCTACCTCCCGCTAAAACTTAAAACTGCGAACTGAAACGGAACGTACGACGTTCCAAGCCATCAAGTTTGATTCGTACTACATATCTGTATATCCATATATATTTCTTCTAAGTTTGAATCGCACTCTATCTATACTAATATCAGGCTATCTCCAGGTGGAATGTTCCCTGGTGAAGCAAGCGGTATCCCTGTACTGCAGGCTTGGGTTCGCGCGGCTCTTACAGCCGCCGCCAGTGAGCCCGCGACACGCGTCCTGGGCGCACGCGCTCACCACGCACGCGCATCAGCCGTAGGTGTATTATTAAAGACTAGCTTTCCGCCCGCGTTTTTAAAGAAAAACCCGCATAGTCCCCGTTCCCGTGGGATTTCCGAGATAAAACCTATCCTATATGTTAATCCAAGTTACCCTCTATATGTGTGCTAAATTTCATTGTAATCGGTTCAGTAGTATTTGCGTGAAAGAGTAACAAACATACACATCCATCCTCACAAACTTTCGCATTTTTAATATTAGTAGATTAGTAGGATAGGATAGGAAGTAGGAAGTAGTTTATGGGTTTATGCATAAACAAGACTTCCATTATTCAGCAAGTAGTTTACTATACTTGTTTTTAGTACTGTAGACTTTAGGTATCCCACTGCAGAGCACGTAGGAGATACGCGTATGCTTAAATGACTTGTTTCTCTAATTGCTTATTTGTGTACGTACACTCAATGCCATTGGCTAAAATTTAACACACACTGCACACGCAACAACGTACACTTACGCATTTCATGTTCAATGTTAGTTATTCCTTATTACGGTATAAGAAATAAATGTCCATATAAAAATAAATTGTTGAAGGAAGAAACCTAGAAAATTGTATTTTTTTTCAGATACAGGCAAATAACTCCTCTGACGTTCGACCCTAGATTGGAAGAAGATGCTTTACAAATGGAGCCTGTATTGCTAACCGATATGCCATCTACTTCTAAACAGGTAATATTATATTAATAGCTTTATAATAAAAAAAAAGATGAATTTTCATAGAGTTAATTTTATATTTTTCCCCACAGGTAGAAAACTTCGAAAGCAACACAAACAATAGTGGACAAAGAGTTGCAGTATTATTTGATTCCACCTTAGCTGCGTATCTTATGATGGGAAATTTGTCACCGGTAATACCATTGTTTCCAAAAAATAATTAATTTTATTATAACTGCATAAAGAAAAGCATAAAATGCAGTTTTATGCAACATACTATTTTCCAGGATCTAAAAAGCCATGCGGTGACGTTATTCGAAGTTGGAAAGTTGTGCGATGAAAGTCTTGATAGCCTTCTTATGGAGTTGGATAAGGTATGATATTTAATTTTTAGTCAGATTTCAATTCTATTATCCAAGTGAAGAATTTATGTTACTTTTATGCTCCTGCAATTTTTGCAATTTATGTAGTCTACATTTTTTAGGTTCATTTTTTTAGTTGATGTATTTTTTATTTTAGGTTGTCGCGGACCCAGAGATCGAAGGTGAAGCCAGAAGGTACTTAGCAGCGGCTGCCTGTTTACGGATAGCGCTGCGAACGCTGCGGCCCAAACTGCGACCGCTAGACTTGCTGCGGTGTGAAGCGCTGCACGCGCTGGATGCGCCCGCGCGGACTAGACTGCTCGCTACTAAGTATAGGTTCGTTGGAGAGAATTTGAATGTGGTTTAAAATTATAATTCAAACTGTACGAGCAAGCGCGTTTATTAATTATTAATGTTGTTATGGTGAAAGTGTTGGAGAAACATATGTTTCTCAAACACTGTGTTATTTTTTGTCTATGCCGTTCCGTCATGTCATGTAAATTGGTTAATTTTTTGAAAAAATTTAATGTCGTATACTTAATTGATTAATTATTTCTTGTTTTTCTCGAACTCTCAGTAAAAGTGCCCATGATCACGTGTCGTGCGATTACTTTTATCATATGGCTTTTTTTTCTTTCTATTTTTTTTTTGAAGTGAAACTTCTTTAGGCGTGTTGATAGTAAAATTTCAAGGTCGCGTCATGGCATTACCGTCACGTCATAGAGTGAGGCGACGATTTTGGTATCTTTAAATCTTGCCAAAGAAGTTTCACTTCTGACATGTGTGCTCGGCATACACCCTCTTTTTTTATTTTTTTTTTATAGTTATAACTCGTAATTGTATAGGTTAGCGATATCAACCGCACCACTAAGTCGGGAGGCCCGTGCAGGGGCAGCAGCCCAAGTACTAGCGCACGTGGGCCCCGCGCCGCCCGAGGCCAGCTCGCCGTGGATGCGCCTCTACCTGTACCACGTGGCGGGCTACGGGCCGCCCACGCTTCTGCTGACCAAGGGTATGTATATACAGTGGTGGACGTTTAATTAGAAACACGTTACACGTTTTTAACACGTTTTTAAAAAACGGTGCAAATATTTGTAGAAGAAAAAAATATTGGTGGCATTTCAACAGGTTTTGACTTTGGAACACTCGAACCATGCTGTTTCTAATTTGTTGTCCAGACTGAAAATACTCGGAAATCAGACTTCACTTAAAGTTATTTAATTTTTATTAATTTAAGCTAACGTTTGATTAAAATTAAGCAATTTATTATGAAACTAGATAAACGGGTGTTCTATTACAAATGAAATAATGCTTAATCTCTAATACGTTAATACACAAATATAAATAAATTTGATAACTACTTCATCGAGTTACGTATTTCTAATTAAACGTCCACCACTACGTATGTAGGGTATTTTGTTTTCAGGTATATATTGATAATGTCGTATACAGGGTGTAATGTTTGCTAGAGATGTACACATGTATTTGAAAAAAAAAAATTTTTCTGTTATTATTTTATACGAATTTAGTGTTTGGAAAACTATACATTCTATTGTTTATAGTATATACACCAAATTTACTTAGACAACCTGTATATGTGAGACGTTACATCTTCTTTAAAACTGTTCAATACGTTTTCAAGTTTGTCGACTGCTATTGCGATTTGACAAAATTTTTTTTTGCTCGACAAAAAAATGTCAATAACCGGCCATTCTTCCATTAGGCACGGTACTCCGAGGTGTACCACGCTGTCTCCTAGGCTTTTCCCGGCTCGCCGTATCTTGGTGGACAGCAGAATCAGAGGCCCCAGCGTTACCAGCGGCCGCTGCACTTGCAGCTGCGAATAGTGCCTTACGAAGGGGCCCCGTGTTGTTGCAAGCCGCGGGGGTGAGGGCCCCGCCGCATGTTGTGCACCTGCCCTTCCCGCCCGCTAGTGTGGATGATAGAGAAGGTGCGTTGCTTGTTACATATAAACTTACACTTACACACATGTATAGACAGAATTTTTTTTTTGGTTATTTTATTTTTTGTGTAAAATTTTATAATTGCATACTTTCCAGCAAGTCCACCTAGATTGGAAAATAAAAAAATTACCTGTCATTCAATAATTTATGTTTCTTTGTCTTTTAGCATTGATTTTCAATGCAACAAACAAAAATCAAATTAATTTTTTTTGTTTAATACATTAAAATAGATAGGAAAAGCTTTATATGCAAATAAAAATTAATAATGTGAAATTCCACCCCTATAAATTCAAATTTGCAGAAAACTAAACTACCTACTAACTTTATACATCAAATAAAAGCATGGCTTTCTGTTTTTAAGACAACAAATAATTTTCATTAATATTTATCACAGTATGTACTTATATCCTAAAATCTATATATATAAAACTCAAAGATGACTGATATAGTGATCTATCAACGCACAGCCCAAACCTCTGGACGTATCGGGCTGAAATTTGGCATGCAGGTAGATGTTAGGACGTAGGCATCCGCTAAGAAAGGATTTCCCGAAATTCTTGCGGGAACGGGGAAAAACGGGGATGCAGTACAAAGTCGTGGGCGGAAGCTAGTATAAGTATAATAGGCTATTTGACAGTATAAAAAATAAATTACTTTTTTGTGTAATCCATATATATATATAAGGTTTTTGAAGCGATTTAAATTAATAAATGTTATAAATAATAACTTATTTATTTATAAATCGTCGAGAAAAAATATCACATTTTTTAAAATTAACACGTGACCGAAAACATCCATGATTGGCTGCATCTGCCATGACGTCACAACTGCGTAAATAACAAGTGATCCCAACGTTTACTCACGTCGTTGCTGAATTTCGCTTTTGGTTTTGTTTCTTGTATAACTTATTTCTTGTGATTCAAGGTGTCTGTAATCAGTTTTGTTCTTTATGTGTTATTTTTGTTTGTCATGGAACCTAATTTCGAAAAAGCAGACAGTAGAAATCTACCTAAAGTGGACGCTATAATGGTTGGCATGTTCTTTAAAAACAACCCATTTTTTTACGCTCCTGAATTGAGAAATGTGAAAACAGCTACGTAAGTTAATATTTCAATCGTCATTCATTACCTTTTTAGTTAAATGTACAAACATGAATCACAATAGCACAATAATTATGAAGTATACATTTTTTAGGTTATGCCCTTTGTTTTTAAATAAGCGAGTCATTAACATTAGGTACCGGATGATCAGGCTTAAATTGTGTCTAGTAAAACATACAGACAACACAGAATTGAAGGGTGCAATATGAGTTTGAATCTTTCTGTACATCATCAATTTATATATATCATTATCTAACCTCAAGCAGGTAAGTAATGAGACGATTTATACTATGTATTGCAAATAAAATAAACTGCCTACTAGGTATTCAACACCATACTTACATCGAAGTTGTCTTCACAAAAAATGTAACTGTTTTAATTGATATATCACTTGGATTTCGGCGAGCTAACTGCAACCACTTTCTACGCATTTTTATGTCTTTTGGAGCACATATAAATAGTTTGTCAGGGGTTTTAATAGTTGTATTTCTGCATCCAGGAACTACACACCACCTATAAGAACTCATTTTCTGGTTTTTAAACAGATTAACTTAATTATACTATAATTAAAACAAAAACGAACAATAAGTACTAGGAGCAAGTTGATGTTTACGGAGCTGTGACGTCACCATGGTCGCGAGACGCCATATTCTTCAAAATTGTGTTTTGGCGGCATATTTGAATATCATGTTTTTATTTTCCATTTTCACAATGAATGAATGAAAAAAATTAAGAAACATGTGTTTTGTGTGCTCTATAAACGTATCTTAATAATTTGAGACAGTTTTCAAAACCTTGTCAAATAGCCTATTGTATTTACCACAAACAGATGCGCAATGCCTCTGGCGCAAGCACGGCGGTTTACGGCGGTTATTACGTCGCTTACGACTTACACGCACTGCGGGCTATGTGGCCTTGGCTGATATAGGCGTGCCCGACTTGGGCTGTGCGAGGCCGCCCACTGCTGTGCAACTTGGTGAGCTATTATTTATTTATTCCATAACTTTTCAATCTTTCAGAACTTTGCCTAATTTGTCGGAGTTATTTTACTATTTTTAAACTATTAATTATTGTATGGGATATGGGTCTCTAGACGAATGGCAGAAACACTAAAAATAAACTTAGTTTGATATAAACTTAGTTTTCGCTATAATCTTTTATATCACGCTTGATTTTAAACAAGAGTCGAATTTGCGAATTTGCTTGTGGATGTCGGAGCAACAATAATTTATTATATAAAATGAATCTAACTCGAATCTTTAAAAACTGTTGTTTCAGTGCAACCTAGAAAGAAGAAAGAAATCTGTGGCATAGCGAAACCCGTCAGTGAAATATCGCTATCGTCCAGCGAGTCTGTAGAAAAGACAACAGAGTATACAAAGAGCATAAACAGTAGACTGCAGTCGCCCATAGAGTCGCACTTCGCTGTCACTCCGACCACAGATAGTAAAGCGAGTTCTCCAGCCAACGGCTTCACGAGCGCTGAAGGCGGGAAGTTACTCTGCGAGGAACTAGATAACTTGAATATCGACACACATACAGGCAAAGAGTCGATAGTCGGCGAAGATTTCGTGCCCATACATTCCTCATCAACGAGCATAGAAGACTTGAAACATTCCAAAATGTCCATAGAATCTATAAGTGACGATTTAGTTGCAATACATTCGACGCCAAGCATCGAGAATCTAAAATTCGATAAGAAGGAAGATAAGTTGGGCGACAAGTCGGGCGATCAGTTGAGCGATCTGTTGAGTCCCGCGGAGGAGTCGGTGTCGATGTTCACGCAGTTGAGCAACAAGTTGTCCGAGATTAGTGGTGAGGGTGATAGTGGTGTGGATACGGCGCATAACTTTTCGGACGATGAAACTTGTAAGCCAGAGGTAAGTAGTTAATTTTGATAATGCGTTTTTTTTTCGAGAACAAGTCTTTATTATATGGTAATGTAAATAAGTAAGTTACACTAAAGTTTAAAGTCGCTGATTGCAGTTTCGAACGTTGGAATCTTATAAATAGAATTGGCAGATATTTATTCTTATTGCTATTTCATTTACAAAGAGAGATATGTTCAAGTATCGCTTGTTAGTTTGTTCCTGAGACATCACAAAGTGACTTATTAATATTTAGCAATATATTTTCTAGAAATGGACGATATTGGACCTACAGTTTGGCATTCCGCTATTTGACGAGGGTTTGTGTGAGAAAGTCTGCCAGAGCATCGTGGATAGGATAGCTAAGCCTGAATTGTGAGTATATACACATTTTATAACACTTAATACACATTAACGAAATTTTCCTAAATATTTTTTTTTTTTTTTGGGCATAAATCAGCTCTTAATCTGTATAAATAGTAGTACTTATGTAACAGAACTATTTTTATTGCCTATTACTCTTTATTTACTTCAAGGATTATTATGAAGATTTAATTTTGTAAAAAAGTAGTCCTTTAATTTTCTTTTAATAATATGCATTATGAACGTAAACGTTCTCCTGCAACTTTTTTTCTCTTTGTTATTTACAGAATAGACAAAATAAAAGAAGACAACGAATTTATACGAGCGGACTTGTTGAAATTCGTCTCGCAGTGTCAGGTGAGGGTAGTTTATTTTATTTATAATATGAAGTGTGTAAAAGTATGCCTTACTAAGGAATCGCACCATGTATAAAGTTATAGACAGAAAACTTATTGAAGGTTGAGATACCTAATATCTAATACGTATTTTTCTTGACATTAAGGAAAATTAAAAAAAAAGCATTACAATGTAGTACTAAGTTTCATTTGATGACAAATTAAAATATTATTTTACAGTATTACCCAGGAGAGGACATGGGTATAGTAAAACGTGGTACACTAGTGCCCTTGCCAAGGAAAAACCTCGTGTTTGAAAACGGTAGGATTAGCGAGTGGAATGGAAAGTGACATTATTTATTTAAATGGAAAATAAACCTATATAAGAACACAATGTTAATATATAGAAACACTTATTTTTGGTGCACCATGTATGTTAGATTGTCCAATAAAAATTAAGCTTGTATTTATTAATTGAGGGTAGATGTAAAATATAGTATTATACGATTTTTGCGTATACTATTACAGTAAAATAGAGTGTAAAAGGCGGAATTATTTTTTCTTATTTGTTATATTTATGTTTCTAAGAAATTATAATATTTTTTATGTTATGTTCACTATATGAATGAAAATATAAAAAAACAATATCTTGAAAAGCAAACTTCAACCGAAATGTTAGTCGTTCATGCAATATTAATGTGTAAGTTGTTATAAACAGATGTAGGTTATATTTTTGTTTCTTATTTACCATAAATTTAGTCAGTGTATGTATAACCGATAACGTATGATCAAACATTCAGAGACG
Organism: Colias behrii; assembly: GCA_029959065.1. NCBI lineage: Eukaryota > Metazoa > Arthropoda > Insecta > Lepidoptera > Pieridae > Colias > Colias behrii. Next base: position 8,922,892 of record JARWMC010000019.1, on the reverse strand, counting down.
ATAGCAAAGATACAAGTAAATTATAATAATGGTTTACATATTGTGTCTAGTATGTATATTAAAATTATACCTTAATCAGAAATTAAAGATTTTAACGGATTCTAAACGCAATTTATCCATTATATTATTTTCCCGACGTTTCGCACACTTTGCAGCGACTGTGGTCACGTTTTAAATTCGTTAAAATCTTAAATTTCTTAATGTATAATATTCGCGTAAAATCAAAAACTAGGAAATATTTAGTGTACCTTTTTGTTTTTGCGAAAAAGTTATATCTCTATTTTGTGGAAACCTCTTCAAGATAAGTGTCCATCATTCCAAATTTGCATGTTTCTTTCTAAGCGGTCTATATATTGCTCTTTAAGGACTAAACAACAAAAAACAACTGCATTTTTTTCGGTTTTCGGTCTTTAGATTTTGTCCAGTACTTAAAAGGTAGCTTGACAGTGAGTACACGTAAACCATAATAATGATTTACTTATATCTAATACAAAGCGATAGAAGATAACATCTAATGTTATTAAATAGGTAGTTATTGTTTAGTCCATCCGGTATACAATTGCATCACTAACAGAAAATGAAAAAAAAAAAAAACGTAAAAACCTCATTTTCCTTTCATTGCTGATGTGTGTGATAGAAATTCAATTAAATATAGTAAAGTATACAATATTGTGTGAAAATGCAAGCAATTTTGCTCCTTGCTTTGTTAGTTTTAGAAAAGTGAGGTTAGTAATAATTGTATACCTACCTACCTAGTTATACATATTAATATATCTTTATTTTTATTATTAAAACTAATACGATTATAAAACACAATGGGGGAAAAAATTTAAAGGTATATCTCTTTTGTAAATTATTTTTTACACAAGTAAGTATCTAATTTCTCTTTTATTTCTATTTCTTCCACATTGTATAAACTTAACTTAACTTTATTAAAATTATGAATATCAAACCATATATTTGATATTCAGAATGTTATACATTCGCAAATAATAACAATGCAACAATCAGTGCCATGAGTATATTTGTTTTGCTTTTTAAAGTGTAAAGTCAGGCATCTTTTCAATATTTCGTTTGTTGTTATGACTTTTTTGTTTATTTCATTTAATGTGAGATTTTTATTTCACTTATCGGTCAAAATTCATAAATAATAATCTTTTTTTTGCGTAATAGTTATTTTATTTGCTATTTTTTTTTAATATTTATTTTCATCTCTTCTAAACTTCTCTTAGGCATAACCACTGTCCTACTTAAAATACGCTTAAAAAATGCACGTGCTAAATAGATGTGAAACATGCTAAATAAAATTCTGAAAATATTGGTATTGTATATAGTTATGAGTTAGTAAAACTTTCAAAGTCGTACCACGAAAGCACCATTTGCCTTTTATTAATTTTTGACACACGAATAGTTGAGATTGTATCATTATATTTTAATATGCGCAAAGAGAAAACTTTTAATAGGCAAACCATTATAGCTTATTAGGAAGTAAAGTTTTTTATGTTGTATACTTACCCAATATACCTACTAATTTAATTGCATTAAACTTAATTATTTGTAGATACAGGCTATTCATTTAGCATACAGATTGTAGAGGTAAAGAGAAGTCTTTCATAAGATCAAAATGCCCAAAATAAAAGCTGTTTTACGAATAGATAGGTGTGAAATGAATAAAGAATTTATAGGTAGAGTGAAGTACGAATGAGTTGAGTGGAGAGAAATAGAAAAAAATGACCAAAAGGATATAATAATTTTAAATTATTTGAATCGTAAATATTCATAACTATGAAAATCTTGTTTTAAGTACCTACTTATTCCATGCGCGCATGGTAAAAGGCCGAAATCCCCTACTACTATTTACTTATGATAGCTAGCACTTATCCATTATATTCTCTTGTTCTTCTCTTCTTGTTCTTGTTTTAAGTACTTATTCCATGCGCGCATGCTAAAAGGCCGAAATCCCCTACTACTATCCACTTATGATAGCTAGCACTTATCCATTATAATCTAGATAGATTTTCTTCATGACATGTTCGAAATGAAATTATTCTCTTTTCCTCTACTTATAAAAATATCGCATTTCCTTACAATTGCATAAATGAAATATAAGTTATAACCTTAATTAATATTAATAGATGGTTCTATATCGTTGTACCGTCCGCTACTTAGTAGTTATAATAGTAAAAGGTTATCATATTTTACAATATAAATTTTATTTTTATATAATATAACATATCCATATTATACTTTTATTTATACAGCGGTGTGATATTATTCCATGGATAACTTTTGGTTTATAAAAGAATTATGAGTATTTAATTGGAATTAATTTACGAAAAATATCGAACTTATTTTGTCAGAAATTACAAGGTTTAAAAATCTCTTCAGTATTATTTTATGGTATGTATAGATTATAGACTCTAGATATATAAATGAGGTAATTAAAAATTAACCTAAGATTTTGTTTGTAATTTATTTAAGAAATAAATGTATGTAAATATAATGTTATAAAATACCAACTTGTTTTATTTCTCACCTATTTTTTATTTTATACTTTCTATAATATTATAATTAGGTATTTTATTCCCTAGCTACAGTCAAGTAGTGGTCAAGCACATGCTACAATCTAATGCTTAAGACCGTCTTTAGGTACACTACTCTAAAAAAATACTATAATAGAATAACGACTACCCTACACACTTCTAGCTGATCAATACCTACACCAAAGTAAATTCAACCTTATTTGTATGATTTAAAGTCTGCTTTACAAAGGACAAAAAAGTGAGGGCATATTTTTATGTTGTTGCTTGAGAATCAAGTTACTATTAATTACCACTACACTCTGCAAAAATTCAAACACTAATAAATTCATCTCTGCAAACTTGCTTTGATGCTATTAGCACCGCTAGTGGAGTATTTTGCAACTGTTATGTACTGAGTCGTTACAAACTTTTTCAGATTGCCCCATACAGAGATAAATTTCCTTTCCTCTAGAGTCTAGAGTAGCCTGCTAATTAAATATTTTATTGTTGATTTTGTATTATTATTTATTTCCTTCCATAGTCCGTATAAATATGTAAATTGCATAATTTGAACTTAAGAATAAAATAAAATTAATAAATATTGTTTGAAAGGTGTTTATTTCGTTATTATATTATTGTTATAAATCTAAATGCAACGGGCTTAGAGTATATTATATTACAATAGTATAGAGCGAGTGTATTGCACAAATTGCTTAGTGCACATCGTAGGCAGATGAGCTATAGATACTATATAGATGTGTGTGTGACAAATAGGGATGGGTAGGTATCAATTGCGTGTTGAACTATCGATAAGTTATGTAAATAAATATGTATCATAGGTAAATTTTATGTTCAATAAGTTATTAAAGGAAAAATATGAATAAAGTATAAATATGTAATTTTAAATTTGTTTACCAACTGAATAAAGTTTGTTTATTCCATTTGAATGGTATTTCTTGTATTAATTATAAGTACTTTAAAAAAATATGTTTAATTGGAATATCAGAAAAACGTGAGTACTTTATAAATAATAAAGTTAATAAAATAAAAGATCGGGTTTAGTGCTATTTCTTTAATAATAAATCAAACAATAATAAAAATGTTTTAAAAATGTTAAATAAAAATAAGAAATAATTAATAATTTAAAATGATAATATAATAAATAATATTAATAATTTTTTTTATTTAATTTTATCCATTCTTGATTCTACTATCAAAATCATCAAAATCAATTTAGCGGTTCAGAAAATATATCGTAACATTACATACTTTACATTTACACTATAATACATTCGCATTCATAATATTAGAAAGTTTATCATACAAAACACACCACAAATTTATTTATAATACATTTTTAAAAGAGTTTTAATTTTATAGTTAAATAAATAATTTGTTAAAATAAAGTTCTTCTAGTAAACTTTATATCGAGTACAGCGTTGGTCAGGTCACATCACTACGATCACGTGGCGGCAGTGAGGCGCGCGAGCGAGCCTGCGCGTGTCCGCCTCCCACCTCCCCTTCACCCCCGCGATGCTAGATTTATTTTCATAAAAATAAGTATAACAATCGACTTACTGATGAAATGTGATACTGGATTTCAATTTTGTGTATTTTCTAGTATCGTTTTTGCAAGATAGAACTGCACATTTCACCATGTTTATTCGTAAATATGAAAAAAATTCCAGAGCAACGCACTTCGACAGTACTCAACCACGACTACGAGCGCTCGCGGCGGGAACGTCGTGTTGTTCCCACCTGTGCCTACCGTTCCCACTTGGTTGTTCGCACTCTATAGATGGTAGGTATATAATATACTCTAAGGCAACGGGATTGTCCTTTTTTTTATTTTTTGCTTGAACAACTTATAAGGCATTATTGCCATAATTGAAAAAAAAAGCAGACTTGTTTTTTCGTAGACAGAGACTACGTGTTTTTTATTCTTGGTTTTTTAGTTGCCGCTGTCAAACTATTAGTCTTCTTCTTCTTCTTTTTTGTTTATGGCCTTCCCAATCCCAAAAGGACGGATTCTGCCAGTGTCAAGTGTCATGTGTACACAGATCAAAAACTATTAGTCACTATAACAGCTGTCGTAATATTTTGTCAATTGTCATTTGTCATTGTCATACATGACATAAGTTTTCTGTTGCAGCGAGAACGTATTATTTATCTTCCTGATTTGTACAACAAAATTCCCGAAAGTTATAGAGTTGTTTATCTCATTCTTTTAAATTCAAATAAAGTGGAAAAGATGGAAGTGGATTTGTACTCTACGGACTGGACACATTCGGCGGAGAGTTCCTGTTTACCCCTCATTGACGAAACCTCGGCTTTAGGAACACAGGCACCGAAAGACAGGTAATCATTGTTTTAATACACTTTCTATAGTGACGTTCTAATCAAATAATTCCAGACGCTCGATTATAATTATTGACGCCATATGGTAGCGCACTTCTCCCATATTTGGTCATCCAAATTTTTACGGTCGTTTTAAAAATATAATGACTTACTAGCGCCCACACGACCAAAGTGAGTTGTAAAGTATTATTCATTTTTGTACTCAATAAAGATATTTTTATTTATTTATTATTTATTTTGTGTTTGTTTTAAAGTTGTTTATTACATTCTACAAATATCACAAGAGATATTTATGCTAACTGTAATTAACATTTTTATTTTTTGTTCTCGTTATTGCTTCGGAAATGATTGAATATTCAGCATCACGCAATATACAGCTGCAAGATACAATCAATATTATCTTTATACAAAACACCCACACATTTCTTATACTATGTTCTACTCCATAGGCTGGTTTTAATGATTTACCTACTTTGAATCATAATTTATACAATGTATTTCTATTAATGGCCTGAGAATGCTAAGTTTGTAGTTTTTTAATCACACTACTGTTATATTTTTTTTTACATTTTCCATTAACATATAAAAATAATTATAAAAAAATTAAAATATAGATTGTATTAATTTATAATTTTTATACGAAACATATTATTATATGTCGTAACTTCCACTGAGAGCTTAATATCTATCAATTAATTCAATACAGACTGATAGCTGTACTAGACCAAGTGGAGTTGCGAGTGGAGAGGCTCCGCAGGGACACAGTGAGGATTGAGGAGGAAAAGGACTCCCTTCTGTCTACGCTTGATAGCATCAAGCACTCGGAACTGCTTACTGATATCTCTGAATGTGAGTATTTAATATAATTTAAAAAATATAAACTGCTATGGATTACTGAGTTTACTGTTAAGGTTGTGTTATTATATGACTTTGAATAATAGTGTACCTAGTTCACACTAAAAGTTTTGCGTTTCTGGCCACCCACAGAACATTAAAAACAAATAGAAGTGCTATAATGTCATAATTACTATGAAAACCAGTGTCGCCAAACCCACACATTTAAACCGATAGTTATACAGTACACTACAAGTAATCTATGCCTTTGATTGGACAGCTTAATTTGAGTAAAAACTGACTTAGGTTATAAATTCAGCATTTCAATATGTACCCTAACGCACCATGTTACGGTTTATTTTAGTATAACATCCCTAGGTATATTAGCTGTTTTGTTTCTCATTGCACAGAAATTCCAAATTCGAAAACATCCAGCTACTCCACAACAGAGGGCGTTAGTTTTCGATAGATATAACTTTGAACCTCAACACATAGAGATAAGGTTGAAATTTGTGTCACTCAACTTTAATGACATTAACTTGATATTTATCTGATGCTATGCCCTGAGGGATGTCAGCCTTGTTATCGATAATTCACAAATAAATAATTTTTGTGTATTTTTTTTTTCTTTCTTTTATATGAGTATAGTATAATGTGTCACATTTTGGAGTATGTTTATTACTACTAAGTACGTCTTTTTATATTATTATTATTAAATAAAAAACGGAATAGAATAGTATTAATCTATATTTACAAAATACAAACAGAAAATATGCATTATTTTAAATCTTGGAACTGCCGTAGGTTTGCTGTATCGGTGGCCTTTGTTAGACCGCTTAGTGCTGTTCGGCATCCAGTTAACTCGTCACGTTGCATTTATCCATTTCTCTTTTAAATTAGCCTCTTTGGGAAATCTATAAATAAATTGGACAAATGAAAGCTAAGGAAAAATAAAATAAAATTTAATATTTATAATGTTTGTCTTTTCTAAAGTATCGATACTGTCGATATGCGCCACAAGCATCACTAAAGCGACATTCGTTTGTTTATTGCAATAATATTCCAGAAAGTCTTGTTTGCTGTTCAATCTATAATAGTACTAATTTCTTACGGATTAAGGTTCATTTTGACTAGATATTTGTATACAATTTTGACAAATTACGACAAGCGAAGTTATAACATAAAATTTAATTAAAATAAATAAAAATAAGACTTACCGATGGTATGAAATGCCTCCATTGCTGATATTATTTCGTCTGATATCATTTTTGCACTCTAATACCGAACAACACGTCCTAATTAATGAATAAATATGGAAAAAAGGTTTGACAGCTGACAACCGACTCGAATATTTTTCTGCGCATAACTGAGAGCAAGTTAGGTGATCTTACCTTACCAGTGACACGTGGGCCACGCCCACATCACACTTCTATCTACTTTACTATTCTGTGTGGCCACCCATAAATGTTTGAATTTCGAATGTTATATTTTTTTAACAAATGAAGTCTCATTAGTTGAAGAAAAAAAAATTTGGCGGGTAGCGCTTGTCAATTGTTTTTTTATCTCAAGTTGAAGTTCGTTGTCCGTAGCAAAAATGGAACTAACACGAAACAATTTTAGGGCGATGATTTTTTTATGTTTTTAAAAGTTTGCTTTCTCCGAAAGCTTGCACTGCTCGACTTCAAAATACTTTTGGGAGGGAAGCACCTCATTTGAGCACTGTAAGGCATTGATATGCTGAATTTCATCGCGGCCGTGTTTCTCTCCATGATGAAATTCGTGAAGGTCCACCCTCAACTGCGATCATGGAGGAAAATATGGCTACCGTCAGACGACTAATTTAAGAAAATTGTCATATCACTTATGAGGAGATTCGAGGACATTTGAGGATTGGTATGAGCCAAATTCAGAAAATTTTACATGAACATTTCAAAGATAGGAAGCTTTGTTGCCGGTGGATTGCTCACAAACTCACTCCAAAACAAAAACGACATCGAGTAGATTGGTGTAAAGAAATCCTATAAAAGTACAACCACGGGCATTCTAATGCTGTGTATAATATCGTGAAAGGATATGAAACATGAATATATATTGTTATATTCCAGAAAGAAAGCACCAATATTCTTTGTGGGTGTTTGAAAGTGACAGAAAACCAACAAAATTGAGGCAGGCGAGAAGGGTCGGCAAACAAATGATTGCGTTTTTTTTCTCTAAGACGAATCCTGTCTGCACTATCCCACTTGAGCAACAAAATACTGTTAATGCTGAGTGGTACACCACTATTTGTTTGCCCAATGTCTTAGAAAAAATAAGGGAAAACTGACCTAGAAGTCGCGTATTGTTGCACCATGACAGTGCTTCGGCGCACACCGCGAACAAAACAAAGTCATTTTTGGCTTCTGAAAACACAGAGCACGTGACCCATGCCGCACGCAGTCCTCACCTAGCACCGTGCGATTTCTTCGTTTTCCCAAAAATCTAAGATTCAATGAGTGGTTCGACATTTACGTGGCCAAAAGAGGCCGTGATTGCTTTCAAACAGCACGTAGAAAACATACCCTCGGACCAATGGTCCTCATGTTTCCAGAAATGGTTTGAACGGATGAAAAAGTGTTTCAAACGTAACGGAGAATACTTTTAAAAGTAGTAAATATAATATTAGACAAATAACTTGTTTTATTCATGAGTAACGCAAAACTTTCAGTGTGGCCCACGTATGTGTGAGAAGTAAAGATTTGATCTTTTTGTATGTTTTAATGTAACTCAGAAGCTAGGTATATGAATATTTTGTAACATAACTAATAACTATAAGAAATATAAGAATATTTATATATTTAATATTTTGAAATATTGAAAGTTTCAATAAAAAATTTTGAAGACTAACTTTAAATGGAAATTTCAATGTGTATATAAAACTTACATCAGGTGACTAGCCAGTTTATTCACCTAACAATTCTGATAATTCATGATGATAAGTTCATTGATAACAATATAATAAACAACACCCAATTTTTGTGCTGAAGATATTAACTTGATTCACATCCTTGTTTTTTCAAATATGTTTAATTATTTGATAACTTTACGTTATGATTACTTGAGAGTTGAGACTGAGAGTGAGGTTTTATGCAATTTCCTATGTACAAAATTGTAACTCAAGTTATGAATTTATTTTTGAAATACATAAATCCATAACTTGAAATGATAATAATTGTAACAGAAAAGTATTTGTTAGTTTAATATTTTTAAAATTATTATTATGTCATACTTAATTTACGCTAAATCTATACTAATATTATAAAGCTGAAGAGTTTGTTTGTTTGTTTGAACGCGCTAATCTCGGGAACTACTGGTCCGATTTGAAAAATTCTTTCGGTGTTATATAGCCCATTTATCGAGGAAGGCTATAGGCTATATTATATCATCACGCTAAGACCAACAGGAGCGGAGCAATGCGTGTGAAACCGCGGGGAACAGCTAGTAAATTATAAAACGGAAATAACCTTTCATTATATTAACTAAAGAAAATTAACCACATATAAACATATTGGGTAAAAAATAGAAATAGATTCTGTGCTAACATTATATTGTTTGTATTTGTCTTCTCAGTTTGTAACAAGTCTAATCTGCGTTCCAATGCACGTATCGCGACGTAATATACGTTCGCAAATCTACAATGTCATACGAAATCAACAATACTTGTTTGTAACCATTACGGTACAAAGCGAAATACTATAAAATACGGTCTACAAATCTGTAACAAAAATCTGTCTTGATCTCTAAAAACAACCTTATAAAAAAAAAAAAATAACTAAATTCATAGATTCCTTCCTTTCTATTTCAAAGTTCTAGCTCACAAAATACCTCTTTCTTATCTTAGTATTTTACAAACTATGCCCACAAACGAACTCACAACCTGTAGCAGTATAACAGCTTATATTCTTTTAAAAACATATAAAAATAGCTAAAAATATCCGCTTGCAGGTGATAAAGACGACATAGCCCGTTACGCGGACCGTATTCTGGCGCGCGCCCTCACGGTCGAAGTGGCCGTGCGAACCGACCGCGACCAGCAGCAGGAGGAAGCTTTGCATCAGGTGAGACTTGTCTTAGACCAGGAAAATATAACATATTAGTGAATGTGTGTTAATTTTACGCATTAGGGTGCTTTTCCACCAGAGATGTGCGAGGATGCGAGAACCACTTAACAGAACAATTAGATGTAACAAATGTAATCTGTATCCTCTGTCGCAAATTCTAAATAAATAAACCAATAGTATCGTTTCAAACGCTGTTTGTAGCGATACTATTGGTTCTTTACAAACACATCCCTCGCTACGCATGGTGGACCCACGCTACGGTGGAAAAGCACCCTTACACGTTTAGAAATTAAAGAGTTATTTAATAGATTTTATTTTTGACCCTTCGATATAATCGCTTAAAAATCCGTTAGAAAGACTGTTAGAGCGGGCAACTGTGGTTTGACAAATGATATCGCCACCGCCCATAAAAATTTGCAGAAGTAGCATATTTAGCCTCAGCATGTTTTGTACCTTAACAATTAACATTTAGTTTAATAGCATTAATATTTGAAATATATCGTGTTTATTTCCGTTCTCAACAAAATATTTACTGTTATGATTACACTTAAAAGATATCATGACCACATCCTAGCGATATGTGATAATAATTGATATGTTTATACAAAAAATGCAAGTGATGACTGTTTTATGCCAATAGACAGTTCCATTGAGAGCCTTATCAATGAAAATACATTGATATAATATATTTGTGTCGGTGACTGAAATATCTCTAGTTAGTCTGTGTCTCTAGATATTATTTAACACCTTCTCTAGTTTTCTGGAAAATGAAGAAGATTTTGTAAGAAAAATTTATTTATTTTTTTAAGTTATCATGCATAACCATCACTTGACTTGTTTGTTTTGTAATTTTCGGCCTTGTACAATTTTAATTGTTTTTATTATTTTGTAAAATAAAGTATGTAATCTGTAGCTACGTTATTCAATTTTAAGGTCAGTTTTTTTTATGTTCGCGGCACAAATTTAATCTCTAACTCTATACCAGAAATTTAAATTACTAATTCCTACTACGGTTTACTCATTACGTTTTTTTTTTCTTTGTTTAAATGTGTGAAATTCACAAGCTGATTTTGTTTATTGAGGAATACTAGTAGAGTCATAATAATATCTCGAACAGTTTGAAACAAGCCAGCAGAAAATAATGTTTTTGGGCTACATCTTATGATTATAAGGGTAGATAATAAACAGGTCTCAAAGAGCGAGCATTTATTATTATCAGATTATCGATAGCATACAATTTTTTCCTTATCTTATATATAAAATTCTCGTGTCACAATGTTAGTCTGCATACTCCTCCGAAACGGGTGGACCGATTCTCATGAAATTTTCTGTGCATATCGGGTAAGTCTGAGAATCGGCCAACATCTATTTTTCATATGTACCACGGGCGAAGCCGGGGCGGACCGCTAGTCTTATATATAAAATTCTCGTGTCACAATGTTAGTCTGCATACTCCTCCGAAACGGGTGGACCGATTCTCATGAAATTTTCTGTGCATATCGGGTAAGTCTGAGAATCGGCCAACATCTATTTTTCATATGTACCACGGGCGAAGCCGGGGCGGACCGCTAGTTTTTTATAAATTTTCTGTGAAATTGAATAAACCTTCATATCACGTCATGTTAATGCAATCCTCCAAGTAAAAGTAATATACCTAAATTACAATAATATACATATCAATTTAAATATGACGTATGCATAAAAAGTATCGCAAAAGAATTTACAATATGTGAAACGATTTGCACGCGAACCCAGGCGCGCTAGGAATTCAAATGATACATTATACACAGGCCCTGGCAAGGTCGATAGCTCGTTGCGGTTGGATATAAGCAATGGGGTCTCGGTGTATTAAGATACAATGAACATGACAAACCTGAAACCGAAACCGAACATGAAACCACAAACGCTACTCGAACTTTTACACACGTAATGCTAAATATAATCAATATTCAGTTTTAAAGTGCGTAAGTCTGAGAGATGGGGGGTTGAAAATATGGCATTGAATTCGTAATTCGTTAATAGTCCAGTTAATTTCAATTATACTTGATTATAAATTATATAGGTTATAGCGTGTAGCCCGAGATTTAAAGAAAATAAATTAAACTAAAAACTCACTTTGGTAAACGACTTTAATTTTAAAACACACAAAATTATATAATTACACAAATATTTACAACTTACAGTCAGAATAGAATATTAAAGTAATGAGCAACCGTGTTTATTTATTTTAAAAACTGCGTAGTTAAGTTATTTGTGCGCTATAAGGTACAATTTTAAATAAAATAGGTTTTATCACTACATAGTATAAAACAAAGTCGCTTTCTCTGTCCCTATGTCCCTATGTCCCTATGTATGCTTAAATCTTTAAAACTACGCAACGGATTTTGATACGGTTTTTTTAATAGATAGAGTGATTCAAGAGGAAGGTTTTAGTATATAATTTATTATGTTTTAGACAAAGCGGGCGAAGCCGCGGGCGGAAAGCTAGTTGTATATAATTTAGGTTAGGAATAGCATTGAACAAAATTGATTTTTGCATAAATTACCGAAATTTTGCCGACCGCCGAAGGACTGATTAAAATGTATGAAATTAATGTTTCCTACCTCAAGCATATATTCCTTCCAATAATAGAATGATTATTCAATTATCACGTCTACATAACAGCTGTTATTGCAGTAATTATCCAAATTGCCGTGAACGCTGGGCGGTCGATTCGGTCGATGATCTTCGTCATAAACCTGATTATTCATTTAACACGCCTCGGTATGAATGTATGGTGCAGTGTACCTAACTAAAATTAAATGTAAATTGCTTATATTGAAAGATTTTACGCAACTGGGATATGGGATAATCTGTCTTTATATAACCTGTGCAGTTGGCTAGTGTCACTTGGGGTGTTAAAAATTGACATTCCTAACTGTTCTGGTATCATATACAATATACAGTAATCCAAAAGTAATAATGCGCATAGAAATCTTCGTCACTGTTCGGCATCTGTCATATTCCCGGAGCGTCCGAAGACGATATGTATATAGAGTGGTTAAATGCATTTTCTTCATGCTTATTTTAGTAAAATTATGTGTTTTGTGCTAAAAGAGATTAATATTGATTTGTATAAGTAACGACTTTGTTTCGATAATTCCTTGTATGTTAATAGCGAGGATAACCCCACGATTGCGAATATATCTTTGTTGGATTGATTTACTTGGAAAATTTTATAGTACTTTTAAAGTGTCTTACTGAAGCTGGTGTAATCATGGAAGAAAAGACGGTTAAAATAACACAAAATTTATATTGTATAAAATATGGTTTTCAAACACAGGTTTACATTTAAACCAATAAATCTAATCATTAAAGTCTCAGTTCAAAAGTATAATTACAGTACTGATCATTCTTCAATATTATGAAATTTACAAAAAAATAAAAACAATCAAAATCAGGGATTATCTTTATTTCTGACATTTTAGATACATCGGAACTTTCATTATGCTCTTCTTCATTTTCACTTTCCCTACTGCCATCACCTGTGTAAATCATTTCATCGATTAATACAATTCACCTTTAAAACAAACCCAAGAAGGGTATGTAATAGCAGCTCTATATAATTCCACACAGAGAGAACACGTGCAGTCACCACCAATATTTAAAGACGACTGACGGATTTTTCAGTTTTTTGACTGACAGGCTACCGTCACCTACCGCCCGATTTGTTTTTGATTGTGTATGACCGTGAATTGACTTCTATTTCTTTTAAACAAGGTGTAAAATGCAAGTGCATTGTTTAAGGCTCTTACGATTCAATGATTCGAGTGTTTTCGGAAATACGACAATAAGCGAAGATTTGCATGCGCATTATTAATTTTGGAGTACAATATTTAGTTTAGTATCAATCTTAATATCAATAGCATCAATATTCATATATAAATGGATAAATAAAAGACTTAAGAAATGAACTATACAGAAAGTGACAACTGCAATGTCGCGTTCCACAGAGAGAATTCAAACAACGGCTTATGCGTAATTATTATTTTATTCGTAGACATTTTTATCAACTTTCAAATCAATGTAATTTTTTTTTCGATAAGCGTAAAATTCATGCAATTATTTTTGTATCAAATCACTCCAATTCAATAACATGTTGTCATCATATTGTATTTTATTTTGTTTTTATGTTTCGCAATTGTAACTTATCGTATTGTAACGTGACACGCTTGTTTACGAACAATTATCATACAAATTGTTCGTAAACAAGCGTGTCCTGCCTCTGCCTCGCAACTATGTAACTTTAAAGTAACTTGTATCTACTTGATTTTTATTCATTGTTTAAATTTTTGTCATATTATTTTTCTTTGTAAAAGGGGGAGAATATTGTAGGGGTTTTGCTTACCTACAAAAGATATAATGTATTATGTGTAACGCAGTGTACAACTTTCTATCGATATCGCCGGACGTATACGCCGAGAGCATTAAATATGTATGCCTCGTATGTGAGCCTTTCATAAGTAGGTACGTCTAACACCCTAAACTGGAATTTTTCGTGATAGGCATACTATGACTTTGATATTAATCCTAGGCTTGCAAACAAATCAATGACTCAGATTCAGGACACGTGTAACTTCTTGAGGATAATAAATTGACGATTCTATTCAATGGTTACCAGATGTTTTACTGGAAGGTTATTTAACAATGTATGCATTTATTTGTACTAAGTTGGTAATGCTCCTTAAATGTAAGAAATAATATCGTTTATGTTTAAGAAATATATAAGGCTCTCAGTTGCATTCCAATCAAATTTTTTTTTATTGCTTTAAAGTTAAATAGCGGTTAGATAGCACAACACATATCCATTATACAGTAATTTCAAATTAAATGATGTATTATAAATAGTTATGCACAGATAAAAATATTCTCTATCACTAGCAGATATGTCATAAATACTCAATTTTTTGGCGACATCTCTATTCTCTAAAAACATTTCACTTAATACCCTTTTAATATTATAGACGCAACGCAATGTGTCTTATGAAGTAACTGTTTCACAAGTATAAAAACCAAAGATTAAAGAATGTTATTACAAATATCTTGCACGTTTCACTCACTCCTAACTATTATTCTCAATTTCCAGGTGAACATGTACATAGACCAGCTAGTGATGTCCGTACACGAGGACGCAGTGGTCGCGCACTCACGTTGCCAAACGTACATGAATGCGTGCACATCCCAACCAGACCCCAGCAGTGGCACGGACAAGAACTTTGAAAGCGCCATACTTGGCTGCACTTTGGATGACCAGAAAAGGGTTAAGAAACGTCTCCAAGGACTGTTGGAGTACTTCGCGAAACTAAATGTGACTACGTACTCGTGAGCTTTGAGAGAGCTGAGGATCGACTGAGCGGTCTGCTGCCGGTGGATGTGTCTATTCGAATCTTGTAAATGGATTTTTTGTCATTTTCGTCCTAATATTGTGGTAGTTAAATGGTCAGAAAAATAGTATGTGTTTTTTGCAGTTTCTTGTTATAGATAGGAAAGGAACAAATCTGCAAATAATAGATCTATTGGTTGTGTTTCGAAGTTAAAATGATTTTTATTGGCATTTTAAATGTATGTTCTATTATGATGAAAGGGACAAAAACAATATTAAAGGTAGTGGGTAAAATTCATTTACAATTATTTTTCTTAAATTGAACGTAGCCAGTCAGTCCTCATAATATAATAAGTACTTGTATTTCTTAGAAATTGATAAATTTATCGTGCTGATGCATTGCTAGGCTTTTCCTATGATTGTAACTTTCTATTGTATGGATAATGCAAAGATAACTTACTTAATATAAAAGTAACATATATCTATTCGGTGTCAAATTCAATACTTTTGCATACTGTAAAGTGTAAAACATATCTAAAGTAATGCCAAAAATTAAATCTTTTTCTTGTAAACATGATTTTATACGATCCTTCCAATTTTTTATGAGAAGACAACATAATTTACCAAAAGAATTTTTCTTTAAATAATAATATTAAAATTCAAAATGTATAGACATTTAGAAGCTTCCATTTATTTAATTACATTTTTACTGGTAGAATTTCTTCTAAAATATTCCCATATATTACAGGAAAATATTTATATTCGTTATAGACACATCCACCATACCCATTCCTTATGTATCCGCTACACTGAACGCCGTAATTCATAAAAGCAAAGCGGAGAATACAATATAAGAATTTTTTATACTGATATTTTACATCATAGTAATTTCTTTATACGCTAGCTTAAGCTCTTGATTTTCAGGATAAAAGACTTAAAGAAAATTCTAGAAATATTACGAACGTCAGGCTTGATATCAGCATTTTAATAAATATAGAAGATTTGTACATCTTCCTGTCCAAGTAATATTCAATTTTGTACCCGGATAATATCTTAGTAGTCGATAGTCTGATGCAAAACGCATCGTTTTAAAATACCTTAGAATTTTTCCTATATCAATATTATTGCTTAATTTTTAGTTCCGCCAATCTCCGCTCCGCTTTTGTCGATTGTGAAATCGTATACGCGAATGTAAACTATATTACTCGCACAGTACATTATCGTATACAGTTTCGCGAAGATCTCATTGATGTCGCTCAGCCATGTGTTATGCTTTGGCAATTGTGATTTTGTGCATATTTATTTAGAAATATAATTATTTTTATGTTATGAATACGTTATTTCATTTTTTTATTTTTTTCTACGGTTAGCAGTTTAAATTGTTTACGTGTAGCCAGTTTTTATTCGAGTTGAGATTATTGTGTGGCGATTTATCGTATACATTTTTATATAATTAAAGGACGTAATTGGTAAAGTCAAGGATTTAGATTTTGTTTTTCGTCTCGCCTTATGTAGCCTTATTGTATATTAGTCCCATGTGATGGGTTTATGAATCTTATTGTGCTATGTATTTAGTTCGTTTTTGAACTAAACAGTGGAATAAGATGTAGGTGGGAATGACTGTGACTTTGGAAGGAACAGGAAAAAATGTTGAGACGCGGCGAATAGTATACGGAATTATTTAAGCTCGTAATTTTGAAAAAAGTGAAAGGTTTTATTTTTCATATTAATATGTTACTCATGATATCTATAAACTAATATTGTAAGTTCTTTTCACTATATTTATTATAGGATCATAAATAAGTTTAAAAAACCTTTTAAGTATTATTCAGTTTACAAATTATGAATATTTTTCGCCGTGTCTATGGGAAGGTTGATTGGACGTGTTGTAATTAAGTTTTTTCTAACAATATTTCTAATTTCGAGTTTATTATGCTTAAACCATATTAATATTGCCAAATTTATTTTTAGTTACCGTCTAAATTTAAGTTTTTGCTATAGATTTGTGGAGTGAACATGTAAGTTCTGTGTAATCTGGATGTGGTTCTGTCGGTGCACTTTACTGGCTTATTCAAGATAATGTTAAAATAATTTTAGCGTTTCTTTGTTAAATTTATTTTGCGGAAGCCTAATAAACTGTCTGATCATATGTGGTGTTTTTATTATGTTCCCTACCTAATGCCTAAAAATCATAGTAAGGTTAGTTACACTACTTTTCGCTTAAGATAATTGAGCGATTTTTAATAACTTGGTTCGTTTGATTCGTCTCTGTACGGACACCATGTTACAAAAAGATAGTAAAGAGTAAAGACATTTTAATAAACATGTGAACACTAGCTATTTTAATTATTTCATTTCACCTTGTGAATTTGTGTGTTTAGGTTCTAGCTGGGCAGACAAATATTATAAAAGATATCTGATATTCCTTCCTACTCATATAATTGTGCGTATAATACTTGCTTATACTCACACCTATACTCTATCCACGGAGACAAGTTATTTATTAATTGTACAAATAGGATACAAGTTAGTAGGGAAAACATAGATTCATTTATGGTTGGTCAGCGATGACCGTTAAGGGTGACAAATCAACATCGAGCTATGCTGCGCTGTACTGCGTTGTGCTGTGTTTGGTCAACTCGCTCGTTTAATATTTTAAAGAGGATACAAACAAACCATGCTGTGCTGCGCTGTGTGAGGCTACGCTCTGTTTAAAAACGCAGCAGTCTCGAGCGAGGCGCGCTACCCGCCGTGCTGAGCCGCGCTGTGCCGAACTGTGCTATGTTTTTATGGAGCTCTGCCATGCTGCGCTGTGTCGAGCTATGCTAGGTTAGCTACCGTGACTGGACTTTAACGACAAAATAACACATAAAATATCCATATCCGCTTCTTCTTCACTTTCATCTTCATCGGATTCAACTATGTCGTAATGTTTACGTTTTTTTGAAAATAGGGTCATATTTGACGAGATAAACGACTACACGAGCTGCTGATTACTTTATACTGAGCTAGATTGTTAAAAAACGTAGCTTAAGAAACACAGCACAGCACAGCGCAGTACAGCGCAGCATCGTTTAATTGTTAAAAAAACGTATCTTAAGAAACACAGCACAGCACAGCGCAGTACAGCGCAGCATAACTCGATGTTGATTTGTCACCCTAATGCAGTGTACAGAGTACAGACTACGTGTATATTTTAGTCTATTCGTGATACCCGACACCCGTACTGTGCAGAAGCGCTTATATTTTAGATACGAGTACATCGTCGGATTAATATATTTTGAATTATCATAGGTACGAGTATCTATGTAAATTATAATGAAAATAAATTATGTAAATATTTTATTACTCTTGTTTTTATTTTCCTTCACATTCAATACATTAATTTTAATGAAAGCTTTTTTTAAATTATTTTATTAGTGGTAACTTGTGGTTAACTTGTATCTACTAGCCTAATTTTTCATTTAGGTACTTAATATATTATTACACAGGCAAGTGTAGTCTTGGAAAGAAAGCGAGTTTAAATAGTAGCGCAATGCGTACGTGCATTCAGAATGGTTTACGCCATGTTTACGCCCACTGACCTTTTTTGTCTTTGTCATTTCTATGGGATTACGTGACAGAGAGAGCGATATATTAACTAGTCTCCGTGGAATGTGGATAGAGTATAGATAGAGTGATATTTGCCCTTCTGGTTGTATGTCAACACCTCTTAAATAATTAATTAAAACTCAAATATCTTTAAAGATAATTTATTGTTATAACATAAAAATACAATATTTACATAAAAATAAGAGAGACTTATGAGTATACTTAGGTAATATGTATCGGCATTCGGCAATGGTACATAGGTTTGGAAGTAAACTAAACAGCAAGACATTTATCAGTTACTTAAATATATTTAACCATCATGGCATTTTAGTAAAATTTTTATATAAAAGTATATAAAAATAGAAATGATTTAGTAAGTTTAGAGTAAGTGATCTCAATATAAAATATAAAACTTCCATTAAAGTTGCTAATCAACAAGCGTTTATACATAAAGTACAAAACAACAAAAATTGCACATTAAATATACATGGCTACTTACACAACTTTATATACATGAAAGGCACCTTATTCCTTAACTATAAAGTCTAAAATGTATTGGCCGTAACTCAAAAACTGGATAAACTGATACGCAACAAGTTTTGAAATGCCCATGTAGTAGTAATCAGTTTATCTTATATAAAACAATAAGATCACAGTATCCGACATGCATTTTTAAAGACATTTTTCTTTTTGCCGCCGGGTCGATGTTTCACTGGACGCAATAAGATCGTTCCGTTGCTGTTGTGGTTTGTGAAAGTTCCTGAAATGCAACGATAAAATTGATTAATGATTAAGCTTAAGAAGTAATTAGTCAGTTTAGTTTCTGTCACGGTAGGTAATAGGAATAGGTATACGGTTAGGTATAAATTATCACTTTTTTTCGGTGATTATAATGAATAACCATTCGTAAAAATCGTTCAACGAGACTACTCTTAAATGACAAGAACATCTAGAAGTAAAAAAAAAATCCTCCATCGAAAACCAGTCGACCAATCTCCTCAACAGGACCATGAATTACCTATTAGTCAATTACGAACTCATCATAACTCATAAGATTTAGCATCACACTCGCCTATAGAAGAATACGTAAGAGAGTACTGCAGAAGCGAAGAGAAGACACTTCATTCAGTAACACGTATGTGACGTCAGCAGCCAATTACAAGGTAGAAGGAAAAGTCAAATCTTTCATTGGTACCCTAGTCCATTCTCACCTATAACAGGCACGACATCGTGTGCTATGATGTTAGCAGCGAATTGTATTATTGTAGGAGCAAAGAGGAGTCTCCGTTCACACGTGACGTCAGCAGTATATCTAGCTATACTGTAGATGCAAACGTTGCTTACAATATTATTCTCACCTATAACAGGCGCTACAGCGTGCGCAGTGACGTCAGCAGCGTGTTACCGCCGCATGTCGGCGAGGCAGCGCGCCGCGAGCGCGCGGAACACGGCGCCGACGTTCACGTCCTCCTTGACGATAAGTACCACACTCACCTATAACAGGCGCTACAGCGTGCGCAGTGACGTCAGCAGCGTGTTCCCGCCGCATGTCGGCGAGGCAGCGCGCCGCGAGCGCGCGGAACACGGCGCCGACGTTCACGTCCTCCTTGACGATAAGTACCACACTCACCTATAACAGGCGCTACAGCGTGCGCAGTGACGTCAGCAGCGTGTTCCCGCCGCATGTCGGCGAGGCAGCGCGCCGCGAGCGCGCGGAACACGGCGCCGACGTTCACGTCCTCCTTGACGATAAGTACCACACTCACCTATAACAGGCGCTACAGCGTGCGCAGTGACGTCAGCAGCGTGTTCCCGCCGCATGTCGGCGAGGCAGCGCGCCGCGAGCGCGCGGAACACGGCGCCGACGTTCACGTCCTCCTTGACGATAAGTACCACACTCACCTATAACAGGCGCTACAGCGTGCGCAGTGACGTCCGCAGCGTGTTCCCGCCGCATGTCGGCGAGGCAGCGCGCCGCGAGCGCGCGGAACACGGCGCCGACGTTCACGTCCTCCTTGACGGAGGCGCGCATGAGCCGGCAGCCGAGCGCGCGAGCTACTAGCTCTGCTTCGTCACTGTTCATAGAGAAAAATGCTTGTTTGGTGTGTTTATGTTTCATGCAGTTGCCATAAAGTGGTAGACGAGTGTACCTACTGATTTGAGGAGATCTTTGAATTAAAAATCTATCATATTTCTTAGTTGTGTTTGATGAATAGAAGCTGCCGTCTTGATTATATGTATTCAGTTCTCAATAATAAATAATGCGAAGATTATTAACAATTTAATTTTCATAATGATTAGGTATTTAGCATTCTTTTTGTAGACGTTTTTTGTATAATCTTTTATAACAGGAAATGATGACTTTCTAATTGTTATTGCAGTTATATCTGCCTATTTAACGTCCACAAAAATATAATAATATTTTTGCGTTAAATACAAAATATACTTAATACTATTCAAATAATACTTACGGTCCAACAACACACTGATCCATTAGATCAATTTTGTTTTGTACGATTATCGTGGGTATCTCTCCACATTCATTTTCCACCTGAAACAACAAAAGAAAGTATAAGTGATTATGTATAATAATTGGGTTAACAGCTGTCACTACGGTTATAGTAATTAAAATAAACGTTTGTTTCACCAAAACAATACCTTATCAGAAATAGACGTCCGTACTATGTGTATTATTGGACTGCTGTTTATTATTCGACCAAACTTCTACATTTGAAATACTAATTAAAGCCTATTGATATACAGCCTGGTGACAGAACAGACAACGAAGTCTCAGTAATAAGGTCTCGTTTTACCCTTTCGCTAGGTACGTGACCCTAAAAAGTCTAAATTGGTGTAACTAGTGTACCAACGTCCAACTGTCATTCTTGTTGTCGCTTTAAATCTAATCTTTCTGTTAGAAGAAAAGCCAGCGTTATAGTTATATTTACTTATTTATTATATGCGGTAAGTGCCTGGACAGCAAATTCCTGGAGACGGAAAAATAAACAGTGCAAATAAAAATATGGTACCTAACTAACTTGATTCAAAAACTATCCATTCCAAACGGTATCATCATAAATCAAAGTTACAGTACAAGATTAGAGTGAACTAGAGAAATTAGCGAACATAAAAACTACTGTGAACTAGTATCAAATCTTTTATGTAGCGGAGAACTCATTAATCCTCGTTTTAGAAACTTGCTTTCGGATCATTAAATTAATATAAAAAGAAACAATGTTAACTCTTTTTGAATTTTTGTATGTATGTTCACATGTACTTTTATTTAATTACAATAAGATACATGTTATAATTAATCTTAATTATTCAAACATAAGATAATATTGTGTAGCAATTTATCATCGTCACTTATCTTTATGTTTCATTTCTCAGTTATTTCTTGCATGATACTAATCTCTGTGTAGGTAACAGTAAAAAACCTGCTGTACATTTATAACGAATATCATATATGTAATAATATTCTACAAGGAATGTATTTGTTTAACCAGGGTATTTTGAACTAAACCACGGATTAAAACCAAATATTTATTAAAAAATTATCCCTTAATACACAGCATAGAAATACACAAACCGGTAAAAACTTGAATGTACATAATAAGTATATCACTGTTGTACTGCTAGGTGGCAATCAGGACTTCCTCTACGACCGGTCATTATTTCAATATCTTCTACAACATCTTCCACCTCAGAAGAAGTCGGCAAATTTCTTGCGAATAGCACCCCTCGACCACCGTTCGAACAATTGATTCCCAGCACGTATCCATCATCCACATCAATAAAAATATACTTGGAAACTTTATTGCACGACCGTATTTGGTTCTTCACTTCATCCTGCCCATAGTAAACTTGGTGTATCGGCTTCCCCGTTGAGGTTTTGTAGCTGGATTCAATTAGACTTTGCTCTGGGATATCAGCACATCCTGGTTCGAGATTGGACTTTGTTGTTTTCTTGAAATTCACTAATTCACATCTGTCCCTTTGCCGTTGTATTGTATTATTTGTAAACTGCGTACCAGTCCCCTTCCAATACATTTAAGTCGAAATTGTCACCAGTTTTGTAATAATCCACGCACTGTTGCTCATCTTTCGCATTGCACGCCGCATTTTTTAGTAAAGCGGCAATTATAATGTATATGAATAAATACATTTTGTGGACGTTCTTTTGACACGAATGTTTTGTATATTATGTACATTTTGATGAACTTATGCATGCGATATGTGATAGGATGTTGATTAGGTGCCAACATACGCGGAATGTGTCGGGTCGTGACCACTGATATGTGTATCTATTTTGTGCTGCATTATCGGCTTCTATGTTTATAATCATGCGTAAGACAAAATATGCCAAAAATTAAAAAAAAAACATGTTACGGCGCAAATAAATTCACTTCTTGTATCCGTATCGATTTTTTCGCTTAATATAAAATATTATGATACGTTTCGCTATCTATGATTAGGCTATAAATAAAATTATACTATTTACCTTAAGTTTCCACGAGTGCAAAGCTAGAAAGGAATCCCTGTCCGTGGTAGAAAATGCTAGAACGCAGGCGTGCGCGCCGCGGTAATACGCTTTGGTGATGGCATCAAACTCTTCCTGACCCGCTGTGTCCCATAACATTAACCGTACTTCTTCCCCGTCGATCCTGCAAGACAAATTAAAAAATATAATTAATCGAGAAACAAATTAATCAATTCTAAATGGGCAATTAATTGCTTTTATGTTTATTTCCAGGACCAGCATCATAGAACACTAAAAAATAAAATTATTAAAAATTAAATATGTTATAATGTTCTTGTCTCTTGAGCAATTAGCACAGCTCTATGTAATTCCAAATTGTATCGAATTTGTTCTATGGAAGCTAGACAACTGATAAAGTTACCGGGATATATTTGTAAACAAATGGTCTATTTATACACTACATTCTACAGAAGCAGTATGCCTCCTTAGCACTTGGATAACTTGGTTTATATTTGATTTACCACTTTACACTACTTTATTAAATTACTGATTAGGATTTATTCAGCTTTTTCTTTTAAATACGGTACGGCAAACATTGGGAATTCTAAGGTGCTCTTATTTTATAAGTACACATTAATAAAGCATTAATAGTTAATACGATAATAATATTATTATATAAACAATATTTCTCTAAAACGGAGAAAGCATTTCACGAGCAAATATCAATAAGCAATTGAGGCCAAATTACTCATCACTAAAGAAAATATTATCATGAAGTGTCGCGAGATGTGATTTTACCCGTTTCTCGAAATTTACCGCAAACATTGGGCTTTCACATGTTCGTAAATTGGCAATATGTTCCGCTTTTTACACAGGTTTTTTAAAGGGTGTTTTTGTATAATTTATAGAATAGTTGAATATTGAGATAAAAGTAAATAATGCATTTTTACTCTGATTAAAATATGGAAAATATAGAAACTTATAATGAGTTAAAAGTAAAATCAAAGAGATGTTAATTATCTGGATATTTTAGAAATAATAATTTAAAATGTTATTCATGTTATTTGTTTTTATCATAGCATAATAAATTGCAAAAACTATGTAATGCATTAAAGTGGATTATCATAGATTTAATATTTTAATACCTAACTACTTATCTAAAATTGTTAAATACATTCTGAGACAAGTGAATTATTACAATATTTATTAATTAGAAACGGTGTTTCTTTTAATTTATTTTGTGAAAGTCTAATTTTTACTTTTTAAAAAACGTCCGAGAATGAAAAATTCGTCTTTATTCAAAGGAATTCAAAACGTAATGTGCTGTGCTACGTGAATCAGTCAACTACTGATAAAAGAATAATCCACAAAATCTACACTTTTATACCGAAACATTTCAAACTACGAAACAAAATAGTTATAGTTATATGAAAATAGTTAACAAAAGTAAATCTTACCAGAATCAATCAAGTTTGTTTTTATAAAATATGTATACTCGCGTAAATCGTATAATTCTCGCGTAAACATTTAAAATAACCGTAAAAATAAACGAAACAAAAGGGAATAAAAGTAAACCTTACTCAATCTGTCGCTCCAGAAAGTCCACTCCTATCGTCTTCTTGTAATCCCTGGTGAAGGTGCCGCGGCAGTACCGCTGTATCATGCTGGACTTGCCGACACCCCCATCGCCCACTATGACCACCTTGAGGGCCACCTCCAGCTCCTCCTCACGCATCCTCGGACCACACACATTAGTGTTGTACCCTGGAAATAGTGGGGTTTGTTAAATGACAATAATTTAGGGCTTATAAAATATTGGTTTACTAATTGCAAACTAATGACAACTATCAATATAATCTGAGATGTACAAAATGTAGGATAGAGCACGCGTATTTTTTTTTGTAAGTACATACTTAAAATAACCTACGAGTAGGAACTAATTAAAAAAAATCACATTATAGTATAAAAAAGTAGCTTTGCGTCGTCTGTATGTTTATATATGCTTAGATCTTTAAAATTACGCAACAGATTTAAATGGGTTTTTTTTAGACTGCTACTGCTAGTACTGCTATACTCATAGACTATACCACATCTTTGGGTAAACGACGCATCGCATTTATCTAAATTTTAAGGTATTTTAAAACATCAGTCAAAAAGGAATTCAATACCTATATAAATAAACGTAAATTTAGCGCATTCTCTACCTAACAAAAGTAAATACATAGTTTGAATGAAAACGAAATAAGAGGAATAGGCACTCACAATATATTATGGTCTGATCTTTACAGGGAGCACGGTTGTTTACCGTGTAAACACAAAACCAGTTCCAAGGACCACCTGTTTAAAACCATTTAGCTGATTGCGTTCTGGCTTAGATAAGACCACTACATTTCTTGAATTCGTACGTTCATTGCGCACAATTCTTTACAATTGTTCTAATATTTTTGTTCTCAGAAATAATGTAGACCGTATAGGTATTACTAGGTTACTTTAAGGTATATTACTAGGTACATTTGTACCGATGCAAAAAGTGGCGGCATTATGCAAAGCTACTGCAGATTTTTTAGTACAATAGTTTATTCTCTTTGTAAAAAATAGATATTGATTACCAGTATACTGTCGACAGCGACACATCAAGTTTTTACTTTCAAGCCCGAGTTTCACCAGACACAGATTCTAACAGATGCTAACAGATGAGACATTCCGATTATATCAAGATGTACATCAATTTGTTTTTGGCGGTAACATGCGAATAGTGAGAAATTTATCGCTTTTTTGTTGTCGATCAATTTGGGTCTTCCGCTGATTTAAATTATGTTTAACTCAACTCAAATGATATAACAAATTTATTTATGACGAAACTTGCTTATAATTTAAAATATATCCCTAAACTTGTTTTATATAAATAGGGGAAGTACGGACAAAATGACAGGGTGTTTTGTTTTCCAATCATATTTATTTATTTAATGGCATTATAATCAGTCTCAATCGTTTATACTCATCTTAGGTTCATTGACTATCAGTAACACAGTCTATTAATTAAGTAAGATCTATAATAAAATATATAATAATAAAAAATATAACTAATAACAAAAACCATTTTGTCCATATAGTATGGACAAAATGACATATAAGATAAGGACATAATGACATACAAATTTTTAAGAGCAAAGTTCACAAATAAATGCTTTGGTCTTCTTTGGGACACCAGCACATGACGCATGAGCCCAAAGGTAAGAAGTTATACATCGTAACCAACCTTCGCCGGGCTTAGAATTGGAAAAGAGGTCATTGCAATAAATGCAAGCGCAGTCACTATCGTCGTCATTGGCCTCGCATGAGAAATCTTCGCTTCCTGAGCTATCATATTTCGGAGCAGTTCTACGCTGCCTCGATGCTCTCAATTTCTTCCCTGATTCTTTTCTCTGAGCGTTTTTAGAAGCAGAAATATTTATTTCATCCTCATTACAAATTTTTCTTTTAACCTGTCTCTTTTTTTCTGTTTCTTCGATTAGTTTTTCTTTCGTAGTTTCGCGGCATATCACCTAAAAAATTATAAATAAATCAATACTAGGTACACCCAAAAAATAAATCATCAAAATTATGTTAACAGAAACACTATGGACAAAATGGCATACTATGTCGTTTTGTCCAATTTGTATGTATGTCATTTTGTCCCAATTCACCGAAAAACAAATAAAAATCATAATTCCATAAAATAACTAATGATTTCAATAAACTTAATCGAAATCACTGGATACTAGCGTAGTTTATCGATTTAAATACAAATAATTACAAATAACAACAAATAACTCACCAGAAAATAGGAAAAAAACACCTGTAAAATAAACTTTTGAAGGCGAGATACAAGTTTGAACTGGTAACTGCGGCGCAACTGTCAGAATGATGCTCAACGTCTGACAGGATTGTAAATATGGCTGCCGTCACGTGATACAGTCGCGGAGACGTAGCTAAAACCCGCCAATTTTGAAATTAGGGGACTATGTCATTTTGTCCATACATGTCGTTTTGTACGTATTTCCCCTACAATTATTCAAAAGAGCTTAAAACGGTCGTTTACAAGGTTTATTTTTGACATAAGTGATGCATAAAAATATGATTAAAAGCTAATGCTGGACTTTATTAGTTTGCACTTTCTCCGTATATTCAAAATTTGCAACATTCTATTAATTTTATTATTGTGAAAGTATAGACATTTTTATACTTAATTTAGATTACGAGGAAATAGAATATTCCACTGCCGACTAGCTTTTACTTAATGCTGGCTATACACCATACTTTCTATCGTCCAATCGGCATGACGCTGCAGCTTGATCCAATCTGCAGTTTGTCCATAGAGACCACACACACAACGTTTGAATTGTCCATCGGCAGCAACGTTCAGTTGAAGCCATGGCGTCACCGGTGACAGACGACGATGTTTTAGCCGTTTTGGGCGTTTTATTCGTAAAAATGAAACAAAAAAAGGATTATATGCCGGGAAGATTGTTGTTATATATATATGTACCTATTTAATGAGAAGTACCCAATGTGTTAAGTAATCTGGTACTTCATCTATCTCCCAAACAAATCTTATCCAAATCCGTAACCGTTGACATCTAAACATCCATATACTTTCATATTTATCGACCAAGCGAGCGAAGCGCCTATGCTTCAGCTTGGACGAAAAATCTTGACCAGACTGAAGTGACGATCGCATACCGCCATAAACGGTCCAATCGACATGATCCAATCGCCATGATCAAGCCAAAAGAATCGAAATTCGATTGTTCCGTCAAGTATAACTATCATGCCAAATAATGCCAATCCACTCCCACACATGGCCAGTTCTAACTGATCCAATCGGTAGCGTCATGCCGAATGGACGATAGGAAGTATGGTGTATGGCCACCATAAGTTAAAATGTAAATCGTTTTATTATTTTTAATTGGCTATAAAATCATATCAGCTATGAGTAGGTCAGTAAAAAAATAAAATATAAAAATAAGCATCGATTTACGACACGCTATACGATGTTGAACAACAACTACGTGACTACTACATATGTACCTACCAACCACAGAATATAATATAATACTACAGTCTACAGATAGGTCTAATCTATGAAAATTTTGTTTATTCTGTTTATGAACTCCTAGATAGGCAAGTTCATATTTCGCACACAACTGTTTGAAATTTTTTTCACAAAATAGAAATATCTAAGATTTATATTTTATAGGATACTAACTGATACTAACTAAATAGATGTTAGGTATTATTAGGTCTTATTTTTATTTGTTGTAAGTACCTTTAAATGGCTTTTTAGGTTTGAAGATTAAAATTGTGTGAAATCGATCATAAAACAACTGAGAAAGTTGTTTATAATTTACGATAAATAACAAGAGTTTATATTTCGAACACATTATTGACCATTAAAACAAATGAGTTAAACATGAATCCATACTAATACATATTATAAATGCGAAAGTAACTCTGTCTCTCTGTCTGTTACTCAATCACGCCTTATCTACTGAACCAATTTGCATGAAATTTGGTATAGAGATATTTTGATACCCGAGAAAGGACATAGGCTACATTTTACCCCGGGACATAGGATAGGTTTTATTCCAGAAATCCCACGGGAACGGGAACTATGCGGGTTTTTCTTTGAATGCGCGGGCGATGCCGCGGGTGGATAGCTAGTATGTTATAATTTTATAAATCATAGGACTTGATTGATTTGTTGAATATATTATTTTCTGATTATGTATTTAGGTAATTATTTATTTGCCGTCAACTTTCTATCTAAACGTAAGCTAGGTATATGTGAATGTTTGATATTGGATTAAAATATTAGCATTTTTTGAGATGATTTATCGATATTCGTATCGTATCGATAATTTCTTTCGATTATGAGTATCTACTATTATGTAATCAGGACATATTTATATCAAAGCTATCAAATTAATTGATAAAAAAAACTTTTTTCATAATGCAAAAGGAAGTTATCGAATATGACATGATATTTCATTAATTATCATTAATTGTTATATTAAAGTCATTGTATCATAATGTGTCGAATAGTAAATAAAATAATTCTTGATTGATTTTTAATTATGTGTTAATAACGCTGTTGACTGACACCGATTTTAAAAGCAATGAAGCGTTTCCAATCAGGCTGCAATTACATTGAACTAGTCTTGTATTATTATTTATTACGTTACCTACTTAAAATAAGTCCATATTATGATCATAATAATTAAGGTTACGTTAGTCTCACGCCTACAACTAAAATATAAATAATATTCTACAAAAACATTGATGATACTTCGCTTCAATCAAATATAGTGTGAAAACACTTGAAGCAACTTCACGGACGTACAAGAAAAAATTAAAGACTGCTTCTGAGATAAATACAATCTGTTTACTATCATTAATAACATGTGCCTATCTATAAAGTATCAATGATTCGATGATCAATACATATATACCGTTGTAAATAGATTGTGGAACAGGTATTAAGCAGTTAAAGTGCGCGTTTATTATGATTCATAATTAAATCGACTTACTCAACATTTGTAACAGTTAGAGGCGTTGATATGCAAAATATTATGAGGTATTTTTTGTTAATTAATTCGCAGCTATCTCCAATTCGACATGAGTAAATTTATTCATTCAAATTAGTACGCTTTTTAAAGCACTTTGGGATCATTAAATTCAATATCCATCGTTTAGAGTTTAGACAAATGAGTCATGTCTTAAAATTATTTTAAAAATGTTAATCACTCTACACTAAACCACAGTCTATAGCATTTTATTGATGTATAGGTAATAGGTATTAAATATTAATCATTCAAATATAAAATTAGCTTAGAAAATTAGGTATATTATTTTATCTATACATATTAATAAATTAAGCTATTTGTAATTTTGGGAAATTAGGAAGAAAACTAAGAAACCCAAGGCACCACTGCTTGCTGGTGTATAAATGGCATTCCCAATCCAAGATTCTTCAGTATGTATTAAAATCGATTAATTGCAAAAAAGTTGGATCTTGCATTACCGATTGCATACCTTCTGCATCATTTAGCATATCTATTATTGAATTTTGCCACAATTTGCGCTGTGGTTAGAACATTAGAACATAGCCAATGGAATTACAAATACAGTTACGCTCCAATCATCTAACAGGACGTTCTATACAGACCGAGGAATCGTAGTTTTTCTTTAATATTCAAATATCGACATACATCCACAACATAAACCATGTTTATGAGGAATAACGGATATTTTCGCAGCTCAATGGCACTTGTATCGTAAATATGTATAAGGAAATTTATTGTTTAGTTTGTATGTAGATATATGCAGCTGGTGGGAAAGTAGGGAATGCAACGTTGATGTGACGAATAGGTACTCCATTGAAATGTTACATTTTTTAGGCCTAACCTTGCATTTTTTAGAGGACGCAATTTTATGTTTTTGATGTGTAGGGGGGGTCAGTGAGTAGCTAAAACCAAGTTTGTGGGGTTGCCACCCTTGTCCCACGGCCACCATCTTGAAAATAGCGGTTGAAATGGTTTTTACGATATATCTCTTAAACTATTTATCTGATAAAAAAAATTGTTAGCATTATTTGTTGCAAATTAAATTTTCTACAACTTTTGTCCAGTAACTTTTTGTCGTAGAACTATAAATAAAAAAGCTATAAGCGAAAACGTTCAGAAATTAGAGCTTTTTATATTTTTCAATAAAACTTTTTTTTATCATTTTACGAAGAAATGATATCAGACCATTTTTGTAGATTGTTTTTTGAGGAACAACTTTTATATACAACATTTTTTCATTACGTCAATAGCTAAGGTTTTACAGCGCTCCGAAGTGAGTACTATTTTTCAGTACTCCTAACTATACATATAATGGCTATTGGCTCTTTTCCCAGACTCCAGAACAATGGAAGCACACTGCAGAACATTTCAGCCCTGCTTTTCGACGTAAAAAAAACGCGCTTCCAGACTTCAAGTCAGTTCAGTCAATAATTAATTATTAATAATATTGCAAAATTAATTATTAATTATTAAAAATATTAAAAACAATTACTGATGACAAATTATTATTAGTACACACATAATATATGTATATATACTGTATAGTTAAGAGTACTGAAAAATAGTACTCACTTGGGAGCGCTGTAAAATCTTAGCTATTTACTTAATGAAAAAATGTTGTACATATAAAAGTTGTTCCTCAAAAAACAATCTACAATAATGGTCTGATATCATTTCTTCGTAAAATGATAAAAAAAAGTTTTATTGAAAAATATAAATATCTCTAATTTCTGAACATTTTCGCTTATAACTTTTTTATTTATAGTTCTACGACAAAAAGTTACTGGATCAAAGTTGTAGAGAATTTAATTTGCAACAAACAATGTTAACAATTTTTTTTTATCAAATAAATAGTTACAGAGATATATCGTAAAAACCATATCAACCGCAATTTTCAAGATGGCGGCCGTGGGACAAGGGTGGCGACCCCACAAACTTGGTGATAGCTTCACACTGAACCCCCCTACACATCAAAAAAATAAAATTGCGTCCTCTAAAAAATGCAACCCCAAATGTAACTTTTCAATGGAATAAGGCATGACGAAAGATTTTGAAATCCTCTTCCATAATGTGTGTATACGTTTACTATACAAGAAAAACCCTATATTTCGGTAATATACTTAAATTTAACGAAGATAAAAGCCATTTTTTCAAAAAATATTTATGAACTGTGCCAAAACAGCTTGCAGGTGTCATGGCGTAGGCGTGACGTCACTCTTTAGTAAATACGTAATTATTTGTACGCATTGCGAAGAAAATTAAAAAAATATTTATTTAATATGTGTTATAGAAACGAATTTCAAAGTTTATAAGTGGTGTGCAGTATTGCAGTGTGAATCCACAAAAAATAATACTCAAAAATGTGTTAGTAATTATTTCAAGCGAGAAAATAATAAGAAATGATTGTATAAAGTTGGCGCGGCGAACCCCGAACCATGTATTCGTGAATTCGCAATTATACTTCTGTTCGGAGTCGATAAAGCATACGTGAAACAATAGAAAATAAATAAAAATGCGTATTCTCAAAATATTCATAACAACAAAACACATCTGACGTGAGTTGTTTACTTAAGCGTGACGTCACGCGTGTTTTAGTCAAAATGGCGAACTGCAGAATTTCAATGTTTTATTTTATTGATAATCTCATTAATCTTAATGTTTTTAAGATTTCTAAGTCACTATATTTAATTTATTTATTATACATTTTCCCTTAAAAACACTAATACGATCATTTATTGATACTGTCGTCATGCCTATTATGACAGACAATGAGAAAATGTTGGTCGGAAAAGTGTATTTTTTTAATCAGGAAATTATGTAAAAAAATACATTTGTATATATGTAAATTTAAAATATGTCTGTAACTGATAAATATATGTGTAATAAATTAATAATAAAAAAATAATCAATGTGGAAAATTGGTGTAAAAATTAGTTTATTTTTTCATAGGTAATTCGTAAGTAATTCAGTTCTATGTCCGGGCGGGTGCAGAATATTGCTAATTTATTAACCTTGAAAGTACCTATGTAGGTATAAAATATAAATATATGTATATTTTTTTATCTTGCCAAGTTTTGCTTTGTACCAAGTCTATCTATTTTTGTATCTGTATTTAAAACTGTACGCCTAATGAGCTTAAGTCCTGAACAAGGCCAATACCTACATCAGCAAGTCAGATCGGATGCAGTGTCGTCATCAATCTCCGATAATTACCACTTCTTCAGCACGCACACATTTATCACATTGTCTACGCATGTGTTGCGTAAAATCTACCGTTATAGGAAGAAAATTTAAATAGAAATTGCGACGCAAAATCTGTTTCATTATTCTGTGATTATAAACAATAAAACAGATGAATTTTTTTTGTTAACTTGAAGACAACGAGTGGTTAATTGCTATCTCATCGAAATAAAATGCAAATTTTACCATTCCAACTATGCACGGTTGGCGACTGGCGTAGGTATACGGTATGTACGATTGTACGCTCTGTGCGGTATACCTAGGCAAGCAAATAGTTTGTGAATTATATTCAAGCAAACAATAATTAGGTACCCTTTTAAATTTAATATTATAAAATTTATAATGTAGGTATTAAATTTTCAAGCTTTTAATAAAGAATGGTAGGTATGTAAGTCTTTGCATATCATAGCTATCGACTTGCTATCAAGTACCTATCAACTGCAAATAAACGCAAACAAAAATAAACCGAACAAAAGGCTGGAAGTTTCAAGTCTTGTATTGTTTCATTCATGGAACAGTTGAATTCGATATCGTCAGATATTTATGAAACAATACCACAACAATACATTTTGACCTTGAGGCGCGAAAACTTCCGCGCCATCAAGTTCTCTTCTACAGATTAAATATGACGCAAGCAAATAACTTCATTGTTTTGGACTTTTTGGTTTGATTGCAAATTGGCGGAACGAATTGATAGACACGACACAATTTTGTTTCGCTAGACTTTAACAAAAACTAATTTTGTTTATTTACAGTTCAAGTTGAGAAGTTTGAAATTGAGACAAAAACAAAAAGAGTTGTATTGCTTACAAGTTTTTACGATGTTTTATTTACAAATTTCTTAGAAATAAGTACCTAAATGAATGAAATGATGATATATTTAGTAGGGATGTAACGATACATGATTTTGCCGATACGATACCGATACCGATATTTGTAATAAAATATCGGCGATACCGATACCGATACCGATATCGATGGCTTGGTAGAAAAATAAATAGTGAATTATGCATAAAAGTTACCAACATTGAATAGAGACTCAACTGTAAATCGTATTCTTTTAAATAAGAATGCCAAATCAAAAAACAAGAAAACCATTTATTTTAGTATCATTATTTTGCAAAGTCAGTTAAACTTTAAGTTATACACATACAATCAGTTCCTAATAAAAGTTTACTATTGGTAGTTTTTTAAAAAAACAAAGTGCGCACGCGCGGGCGGCCTCCCGCATCGTTCATTGGGCGCGGTTTTTTGAATTGTTTGATATCGGTATCGGTTGTTTTATAATCGGCGATACCGATATATCGGCTTGCCGATTATATCGGCCGATATATCGGTATCGGTATCGGTATCGTTACATCCCTAATATTTAGAGTAAAATTAAGTATTATTTAGCAATGAGTTTAGGGTAAAATGATGTTATAAATTTTTAATTGTTCAAATCTGTATAAGTAATGTAAATACGATTGTAAAGTGTAGAAGTATCACCATAAGTTTGATTAAATCGAAGTTTTTACCTTCAGGAATATAAATAAAATTTACAAAATTCTATATCGTATAACAACCTAAAGATGATTACGGTTTCAACTCATGTACAGGTACTGCTAAATATACCCTGTACATTGTACGTGCAAGTAGCGAAACTCGACATAAGTTAAAATGTTGATGGAGAGTGCACAAACCTGTCCCTGCTTTCTCATAACACCGGTACTCGTCTTCAAGTACAATACGTAGGCATATTCTAACAGTACTAAATACTTAAAGCCTGTTATTTTTTATTAGTTGACTAAGTATAGGCACAGGTAGGTAGGTACCTGTTTATCGTGCGAATAACCCAGTTTATAAAATTGCTGAGATTGTAATTTTAGCACGACACAGATTTTGCCTTTTGCAATCTATATTAATCCCTCAGTCCCCGGAATCACAGACACAATAGAAAATCTATTGTGTCGCGGCCCGTCGGTGGTCAAGGGGCTAATATTATAAAGCTGGAGAGTTTGTTTGTTTGTTTGTTTGAACGCGCTAATCTCGGGAACTACTGGTCCGATTTGAAAAATTCTTTCGGTGTTAGATAGCCCATTTATCGAGGAAGGTTATAGGCTATATATCATCACGCTACGACCAATAGGGGTGGAGCCACGGGGGTGAAACCGCGCGGAGCAGCTAGTATTTTATAACCGTGCGAAGCCGGAGCGGGCCGCTATGATTTTATAACAACGTTCACAGTTTTTCTGTAGTGTATTTAGTATCAGCATTGCACCCGTGCGAAGCCGGGGCGGGTCGCTAGTTAATTATAATATCGAATATTACCTACATTCAAAAATAACGTTACACATTGGACCTGACAAATGAAAGAAACTCTATCTTTCAACTACAAATTAATTCAACAAAATACATAGCTGCGTATATTAATATTCAGTGGAATAAAATAGTTCCCATTATAACATTTAATTTAGGCAGGGCATGATCAAAAGATACAACTCTAAATGATAAAAGATATTATAATTCACAACTCAGTGACAGAATACGGATGGTCGTTCAACTCGAAATGGAATGCGATCTCAAATGGATTGTTCTTCCACACTCCATCGAGTAATTGTCATATCATATCCATTGAATTGTTGCTAGCTTGATTCTTCACATCAATGTGAAGTCTGCAATGTAGATTGAAAAGAAATAATCGCGCACCACTTATTGCAGCGATATATTTGGTACCTATAGGTACCTAGTTGGTTACTGGTTAGGATAGTAATTGGTTGTACTAATATGAAAGTTCCTCTAAGCTACCTGGTTAATAGGTACATTATTTGCAAGATAATCAGTCAACTGTATAGTATGTAGTAAAATAGTAACACAGTATTACAATAATATTGTAATAGGTACTGTGATAGTAACTGGATAGTAGAATAGAAATATTATTTTACTATTGCAGCTTTGTAGAAGTAGAATCTTTTCCTTCCTGAGGTTTGTTGCCATCTCCAAAGTTATAAGTAGTCCTTTTGTTTCCAGATATTTGCGAACCTTTACCAAAGATTTTCTCATTTATATTTCTCATCAGAAACGAGGTTAGAATTAAACCTGGAGTGCAAAACGCACTACTCCACTACTTTCATCGACTATCCATATGCGGTAACAATTCACTGGGCTACGATACAATTTCCGCCAAGTTTACGATTCTATGATTCTAGTGTGAGTATCCGAGTTCCCGTGAACCGTTTATGAATGGCGCGCGGCCTTGCCAACGCCGCGCCGCGATGGCGGATGGGGTGATTGGCCTCGAAAGATCCCTTCGGAAGGAATTTTTTTATATCGCCAAGTTTAGTACCTTAGTACCTACCTACATCAATTACTTTTTTTATAAGTCCTAACACGTTTTTGGATATTTAACGAATAAAATGTTATATTTTGCTCCCAAAAGGTTTTGTTGGCAAGATCGTAGTTTTACATTTTGAAATTAAAATAAAAATAAACCTAGAAAAGCTTCTAAATATGTTAAGTAGGTAAATATTTAATTGCATGACCCAAATACCTTACGCTTTTGTGGCAAATCTGAAGGAAAGCAAATATTATGTAGGTACCTAGTACCTACCCACCTATGGGCTATGTACCTACTTAAAGAGCCATATTAAGAAGTGCGAAACTAAATACTAATTACTAATTAGATAATGTTATGCGGGCGTTCATCTTACAAGTTACAACACTCCTTCAACACTCACATTCATTAAAATTTAATGTCATCACTCAGAAGTCATTAAGTACAGGTAAATTAGCTTGGAGAAATTTTTGCGTTTGTAGTAGTGTATGGTCAGCAAATAAAATAAAACAACATTTTATTTTTAGTTTTTATTTTATACAGGGTTACTTGTAAAACACCAGCAACCTCGCAGGACAAGATAGCTAACATCATAAGTAACAACATTTGTTCTACGACTTTTGGCATAACGCAATAAATTATTTTTAAATGATTTTTTAAACTTTTATTGTACTCTCCTTACATTTGTAAGTCTATGTTCTATTAATTATCGGATGGACGACGCGACGCCCCCTTCCCCCTCTCGTTCGCTTTTTGTTTACGTAATTTTTGGGAGGCGTAGAGTTTATAATATTCAGACGGAAAATTAAATGAATATTTATTTTTGTATGAAAATAAAATCTAACAAATTATCAAAAGTCGTAGAACAAATGTTGTTACTTATGATGTTAGCTATCTTGTCCTGCGAGGTTGCCGGTGTTTTACAAGTAACCCTGTATATATAAGGGATTTTAAATTAAACTATATGTGTTTCTCCTCTGAAAAAGATGAGACTTTATTTTAATATTTGCACATTTAACATACATATAACTTTTACATTAACAATGTTACTAAAATGAAAAATTTACTAACCTGAAAAAGAAACGACATTTAAAGTTTAATTCTTTAGTTTGAGAAGTCAAAGGCTTGCCTCGACCATGTTTTAACACTGGAGCCATATTGAATTAACAATATAAAGTTACAACACTTACACACAAATTAAACACTAGTTATGGCCCTGCCTTCATACAAAACTGCTGAATACGCCGTTCGCACGGGAATAGAATGTGGATGCGATTTCCCTTAGTTAGCATCCAAGCTTACGTCTTTATAATTATTAAACTGTATAAATTCATTCTTTAACTCCGGTCTGCATCGTGCAGACATGGGTGTAAAAGTCTCATTTTAGCTATTAAATGTAGTTTTTAAGTACATCTGAGTTTTCATTTGGGGCCTCCGGCTGCGGGACATGTAATTCACTTCAACAAATATTATAACAATAATAACAAATAATAACAACAATCAACAAATACAAAATTTATCAATTAAACTACGTACATAATAATTATAATTTTTGAATGAAATGTGCTTTATGTTCTAACGTTACCAAACGACTGCACGTGGCACCTGCGGACAGCGTAAACTGGTTTATTCTGGTTTTGTGCGTGTTTCCACTTTCCACTATCAAGTGAAGATTTATTTATTTGTTTTGTTTCGTAATTATTATGGTCAAATATTAATTATGAAACAAATTATTATGGACACGATATTTTATTGTTTCACGGTAGTCGCCTTGTCGTTTGCTCAAGGACGTAAAATTGAATGATATATTTTTTTTTATAAAGTCAAAACCATTTTCTTTCAAATAAAAACTTGTTTTTATTGAAAACAAAAGTGTTGCTAGGAATAAGTATAAAATTAAATAGTAATGTTAGGATATCGAAACATTTTTGTATAGGCCAGAACGATATAGTGGAAACGCGCTCTAAGATCTGAGTAATATACACACCACTACATATGCAAAAATTTCTCCAAGCTAATTTACCTGTAAGTATTTGCTTGTCAAATAGACACTTTTTCGTGGTTAATATAAATAATTAAATTACATATTATACTAGTAGAACTACGAAATACGTATCATGATGGGAAATTAATGAAATAATTAAAAATACTTCAGTGTTCGGAAAGGACACTGAAGTATTTTTATGCATAAACTAGCTGACGCCACGCAACTTCATCAGCTGTCAAAAGGAATAGCTTAGGAATAGGTACATTTTTTGCAATTTTCCGACTACAGAATCTAAAATAGCATAATGAAAATGTATAAGTAACTATGTCCTAATCCTCTACAAAACGATCACATGAATGTGTGTGTTCCACCGTCCACGATCCATTTAAATGTTGACTTGGGTGTGCAAATATTTATCTTACATTTAAGTTGGTACCCCTATTAACTGGTACAAATAGTTCAGTATAATTAAATAGGTCCATTAATATTATAGTGCCATAAGTTTTAGTTTTATGATATCATATTATTTATATATGTAGGTACTTGACATCATTTTTATATCAGTTATACCTAGGTACATAAGCAACCATAAAAAGAAAATATACAGAGATTGTCTGATAATATATATCTATTATATTATTACGGTTTAGTAAAACCTAGCTATTACATAATACAAATGAGTTAGACTAATAAGGCTATATAAAAACGCTGACACCACGTTCCCAACATAACAACAGTAGACAGGTGCACGGCACCTGCCGATGTTCCAGTTTTTGTTTAACAAAACGTCAATTCCGGGGCTGGTTTTTAGAATAAATAGTTGTTGAACTTCAACGTTCAAACTCTACTTTTTAAATTGGCTGAAAACTTGCGAATTGACACTTTTCATAAAATGTTTGCGTAATTGAATGAATGCACAAAATTTTGATCTGTCTTATCAACGTTTTCAACAGGAAGTTTTGAGAGTAAGTAATTTTGTAAGTGTATAATGCTCTAAATTACATGTCCATATTAACTAAATCATAGTTATGGAACAATTAAAAAATCGGGTACGTAGGTACCTAATATTGAAAACAATAGGATGATAGGATGCTTATGTGCAACAAAATAAATAAATAAGGAAATGTACCTGCGTATTAAAAATGCAAATTCACCTTCTCTAATACAATTTGTTTAGTTATTAGTACGTAATCGTTTTGTCGTCATTATTAAAATAACTTATAAGTATGACTTGTTATTTCGACAGCCAATAAAATACAATCAAGCTCGATTTGACGTAACTTTTACTTTCATGTCACACAACTATGTAGGTATCACATGAATAGGTGTTAATATTGAAGCCACTTTCTCTATAAATTTCATAACATTGTTATATATGTAAGTAATATAATATAGGATTGCATAAGAAAACATGAGTTTTGCCATGAGGTAATTTACAGATACTTAATAGATCTATTAAATAGCAAAAGTTCAAATCAATAATTTGTATGAATATTTAAAGCACTACTTATAAAGAAATAGATTCAAATATAGATTTATTTATATGCATGAAAATAATACAAAGAAGATGCGTTTGATATGAGTTTGGAGGCGTGAACCGTGACTTGCTGGACAATGACCTACTAATAACGGATTTTCGAAACATTGTATCAAGATTTTTCTGTATCATATTGTACTTTTATTAAGTTAATATTTATGTTCACAAAATTCTCATAATATAAGGAAGGATAACATGCTCGGCAGCTTTTTGAAATGAGAAATTCGAATGGTTGGCTTCAATTTGTAGCGAATTACTTTTTAGTTAAATTTTAGTTGTTAGTTGACAATTGTACCCACTAAATATTTTTTTTACAAGTAACTAAATATACCCAAACTGAGAGCATGTACCGCTTGAATAAAGGCATGAAGCCGAATTATCCGGCATA
The DNA here is from genome assembly GCA_029959065.1 of Colias behrii. Classification (NCBI taxonomy): domain Eukaryota; kingdom Metazoa; phylum Arthropoda; class Insecta; order Lepidoptera; family Pieridae; genus Colias; species Colias behrii. The sequence continues at coordinate 8,882,577 of JARWMC010000019.1, read as the reverse complement.
TCTGAAGTCTAATTCTTATTCCTTTTACATTAGAAATGTTGTACCTACATTCTACATTAATGCGAGACAAGCTGCATACTGCATAGTAGAGTCTGGTAATAATATCACCATATAATCGCTTTATCCTGCTAATCTATCTTCTTGGTGGAAGATTATTAATTCATAACTGTTTTATTTGCAATCACTTGTGAAATAGCAATAAATAAAGTTATTCACCTCATCGCCTTTTGAATATTAACGAGGTTTAGGTATACATATTTCTAAATTAAGATATAAAGATTCGAGAAAAGGTAACTCTAAGATATTATTGGATAATGAAAAATTATGCGCGAATAAATTTTAAGCAGACATTCATAATTTGAATAACATTAGTGCAAAAGATTGAGAGAATGTGAATATAATTCTTAATTTTTACTGCTTTTTACTAATTTCTTCTAACAAAACTAATTGCAGAGATGATAAACAAACCGTTTGTAAAATGCAATAGTTCCTTAGGTACATGACGTAACAGATAAAATTTTATGGCGACGAAACCTACCTTACTAAACGATAATAATTTATTTCCCAGGAATAATACCTTAATAATTATATTATAATAGGACTATAAATTATGTTTATTGTTGACTTTCTAGATTTTGTTTCGTACGTCTAGATTTATCGTTAGTAGATATACTAATTAAGTAATTAGTATTCCTATCTCTGAGAAATGCTTTACGACAACTTTCGAAGCATATAAAATATTTTATTAGGTAAGTATACTTAATGTTTGGGAATTTTTGACAGTAGGTAGGTACTATAATCATAAAATACTTATACTTACCTCGGAAAGAATAGACTGTAATTTTGTAAAACTTTCTTATGTCCAAGGAACGTGAATAAAATATACCTAATTAGGTAACGTATTGATTAAACTAGTCTTCTTAGATGTAGTGGAGCGGTTTTAAATCCTCAAAATACGTCATTTAATTTTTACCATCGCGATCGGTTCGGATTTCGGAACATTGAACTAGGTATATTAATAACTAGCGGTCCGCCCCGGCTTCGCCCGCGGTATATATTTCGCAATAAAAGGTAGCCTATGTTCTTCCTCAGGGTCTTAAGATTATCTGTGCCAAATTTCATCAAAATCGGTGCAGTAGTTTATGCGTGAAAACCATACATACATACATACATACAAACCTTTCCTCTTTATAATATTAGTATAGATAATAGATCAATATTCCGAAATAGGTTCGGAAAGCAGTTTCTACATAGAAGAGCCTATAATAAATAATTAATTTAAATTCATATTACTAGGAGGCATGAGCCTATATAAACACTTCCCCATTTTGATTCCTTATGTTATTATAGTTACATTTCTTTTTCATAAATAGGGTAAACCACCCTATCATTGGCACTCTACCAATTTATTGGCATGCTCCAGTTTTTAAGAAAATTAAGATTTTTTTGTAGCCAGTATAAATTTTGTAGTAGAAATTAATAAGTAGCGTATCATTCTTTACTCAACTAACAAACAATGTTTTTTATTTCTTAAAACATTGCGGCGTATCAACCATCTGTTTGACAAGCCGGGACTTGTGTGGCAAAAATATTCAAAAAATTCGTTTTTTACTAAGGTAAGAGCTATCATGAACTTAAAAGAAATTGCAATTCCGTTGTGTTTTTCTTATGCATATTCATTTTGTCTTATTATTGAATGTATGAACTGCCTTTTTTAAACATTATTTTAAAATTTAACCGCCAACTTTTAGTTATTTGTGGTATGCCAACAATTGGGCTGTTTAAAATCTGTTTATCCATTTTATTGGCACACAAAAATTTTAATTGAAACTTAAAAATTACTTATGATCTCATTCAATCAGAGCTGTGATTTAATTAAATGTAAGATAATCGTAAGCTAAAATTGTTCTATGTTTTATTTAAGTAGGTTTTTTGGTTGTCTAAAACCATATTTAAAAATAAGCGTGAAATGGTATGTTCCTCGACAAATAAATGTGACATTTCTTTTAACAAAGTCTTTTATTTTGTTTATTTCAAAATTAATTTCTGTTAATTTATGAATGGTATAAATTAACTTTAAAATGTCATAGTACACACTTTGAAAGCCCTACTTAAGATCTAGTAAATATTTTTCAGTCTTGAATAGTGACAATAATAGGTAACAATCACTGCCAATAAAAGGTTTGACTATGCCAGCAACTGGTATTTTAGGTTTTTCTTTTAAAGGTTCACTATATTAAATAAAGCGATTTAATTTAAAATTGAAAAGTACTTTATAATATTCTCCATATATTAGAATACCAGTATAAATGTTTTTTTCTTAATTAAAACATAATTGTACATGCAAATTTCACCGGTTTTGTGAAGTAGCTGCTTAAAGTGCCAATAATTGGGTGGTTTACCCTACATAGTAAAAAAATACATACATATAAAAAATTTATCGATTAATACTAAAAGTACCGATTTCCAAACTAGATTTTAATCTGTGCACTCTCACGGCATGTTTCACCCGCGACTTCAATGCTAGAATATTCTGCAAAAACTATAAAACGGTTGAATCGTGTACGACTGTTAATAAGTGAGAAAGTATCAGTCTTCAACAATTACCGTTTTGTGACGGCTGAGTTTGTTAATTACAAACTGGTTAATGTCTGTCTGAGCAGCGAATTTTTAATTTGGAGCTAATTTTTTGTTTTGATTAATTTTCTTATATCAACTAGGATCTGATTCAAGTCTTGATTCATGGTTTGGATGGAATATGCGAATAAGGTTTGTAGTATGGCCGATGGCGGTATGGCAGCATAAACCCTATTCTTTACATAGATTAAAAATAGGGTATAAAATATTATGTTGACGGCACCCCTAATATAACTATTAGGTATTTATTGTATGTTCAAAAGTATACTTACAAGTTACAACAGCTAATAACCTTCAAGTTTGTACCGTAAAACCAACTTTTACACAGTTATGTTATAAAATAACATAAAACACGCTTAAAACTTTAAATATTAATGACCCTATTTCACAATATTCGAATAAGTTCCAGTTACACTATTGACTATTTATTAGACGATCATTACTTTTAGTTTCGCAATTGACCATTTGTGAACAAGATTAAATGGTTGTAATTGTGATTGTAATAATTAGTATAATATCGGTAATAAATCTATTCGCTTTCACTAAAAATAATTAATTCTTTTAAAATAATCTGTATCCTAAGATAATAAATATCCTATTATAAAAATAATCAGTATTCCATCGTTTATGGAATTGATGGTAAGTACCTATATCTCCTTTACTGTTGTTTCTGTTTACATTCTATATATTTTACGGTAGATAATATTATATGTTAAATTTTGCCTTATTATATCTACATAATTAGATACAAATAAATGCTATAAAAATATTTGTTGGCTATAAAAATATAAGTGTGAACAGGCTCTCTGTTTTTAAACGAAGTCATAACTGTCTCCAACGGCTTGATAAATTCGTATTTGGAAACATGTCTTGACTATTTTGATATTTCCAACGAGGTTACGAAGGTCCCGTTTCAATTATTAATAACAACTTATGCAAATCCTGCCAGTCTTGTAACAAAAAGTACCCTAGACAGTAATTTTCAATTAAAGATAGTCAAAAGAAGGTGCTCGTTATATACATAGGTATATTTAATTCTTTAAAACAATTGCGAAGTAATTATTGCCTTATATTGTTTTTTTTTTTTTGTATCATTAAAGTTCTTTACTTTTGCAGTGAATATCGTTACGATACATAAAAAATCCTATAATCCTTGATCTTTGGCATTATCGTAAAAAACATAAACTTATACCATGGACCAATATACTCATACTCATACTTGAGTATATTGGCCCATGCTTATATACAGAATATACTAAAATCTAAGATACAAAGTAAAACACTAATAGTTGTTATAAATAGGCAATAGCGAATGATAACAAAGTAGGTTATTGTTGTAGCGAATAAATTTCATGTTTTATTTCAATCACGCGGATACCTGATGAAAATAAACCTCATACATTATTCATGCTAAGTTTAATCGTCAAAGGAATGTCGTAGATTTAGAAATGGCCATTAGTGCAGGTAGATGATCCTGGCCGGTCATTACAAATTCTTCACAGGTTTTGAGAATATACGATAGTTTATTGATTGTTATCAGTCATTTAAATGCGTAGGTACCTATATCGATCACATTAAGAATTTCTTTGAAACGTTTCAATATGCTGGCGATTTTACTTTGATATTATAATTTAACAATGTACTTATGTACCATGTACCTAACTAGTAGTAGTAGAAAATAACTAGATTTGTGGGATTTTTGTTTTTTTCGTAATTTGGTTTTCCGATTTTAAAAATAGTTAGGAAAACACGTAATTTACTAAGAATCACATCTTTTTTTAATATAGACATATAGGTATGTGATATTTACGAAAGGCGTGATATTTGGTATCTCTACCTTATTAATTTAATATGCTTGTTGCGTATTACGATAACTTTATCCGTCTTACAACAGGAATACTAAGAAACTCATTGATGTACCTACGTTTATACGTCTAAATAAACGACATACTTGGCTTCACATTTTTTTGAAGAGGAAACTATTTCATAAACATCTTAGATATTTTGGAACGAATTATTTTTTATTCGAAATATTCTTCATATTGGAACTTCAATAAAATGTCTGTGCTGCCCCTGTATGCTTAAGAGCGAGCGCGCACGAGCAACTTTGTCTCCGCAACAATTTTGTCTCCGCAACTATTTTGTCTCTCCAGCCATGGGCTAGTATGAAAGTGCGCGTACGTAGCGACGCAACTCCCGGGAGACTTTTTTGTCCGCGGGTTCGGAGACAAGCCCGCGACGCAACTGTCGCCCTATCTATTGGTTTCAATGCAAGTGCGCGCACGGCGACAAAAATGTTGCCTGTCGGCGGCCGCCGGCCAGTTGCCGCGTAACCGGCGTAGCGATAATACGTATTTATGTCAACGTATTTATTCTCGTACACAGTAGTTTTAACCGACTTCAAAAAAAAGGAGGAGGTTATCAATTCGGCCGGTATATTTTTTTATGTATGCACCGATTACTCCGAGGTTTCTGAACCGGTTTACGTGATTCTTTTTTTTTTTGATGCGGAATGGTGTGGAATTGGTCCCATAAATTTTATTCGGTTAAGCCCAGTAGTTTTTATTTTATGAGCATTTTTGTCTGGTCTCGATGACTTAATTGAAATGTAGCAAGTAACTTTGATTCATTTCCAGGTAACCGATTGAGCTGAAATTTTGTATACGCATGTAAATTGGATAGCGATGAAACATTATTATGACATAGAGCTGATTTGATGATGGAATCGGAAGGTGGCCATAGGAACTTAGTAATATATTGACTCAACTTTATCGAGTTTGAGCTCGTTTGATTCGTGTTGAAAAATACACTAAAAAGTATGAAATAAAAACTACTTTACTTTTTACAATTACGATTACATATCTATACTAATACTAATATTATAAAGAGGAAAGGTTTGTAGGTATGTATGGTTTTCAGTTTTCACGCATAAACTACTGAACCGATTACAATGAAATTTAGCACACATATAGAGGGTAACTTGGATTAACACATAGGATAGGTTTTATCCCGAAAATCCCACGGGAATGGGAACTATGCGGGACAAGAGCACAGACCACAACCGTTTCTTCGGAATCCATGTTGATAAATGCAGAAAATTTTAAAGAAAAAGTTGCGTTGCTGTCGCTTTCGTGAGCGCATCGTTCAAAACTTTGCGAGGAGACAGCGACAGAGACAAAATAGTTGCCGGGCAACTAAGTTGCTCGTGCGCGCTCGCTCTAATTCTTTAAAAGTACCTACCTACGCAACCGATTTTGATGCGGTTTTTTTATTAGATTAGGAAGGTTTTAGTATATAATTAATTAGGTTTTAGACAAAGCGGGCGAAGCCGGGGGCGGAAAGCTAGTATCTAATAAATAATAATCTAAGTTTTAAGAATTATTAATTCAAAAGCTCTCTATTCGGAGAAGCTTAAAGCTTATTGTAGCGGAAACAAAATAAGATGGAATAGAGAACGCGCTTACGCAAGAAAATGCAAGTGAATCCGGGCGTAAGCACTAGCATTGCTTATTTCCATTGACATTAATGTCTGACATCTCCGTCCACATCTCGTCAGATGGCATCTTTTTGCGACTTGACGACCTTCTACAACTTATTAATTACAATCGCAATATAGGTACTTAATGGCAGTTTCTTACAGCGGAATTGTTGTATTGTGCTCATATAATTATACATAACCAAAAACTACTAGGAAATAATTTATAACAAATACAATTGAGTTCACATTGAACCTGCAATTAAGCGAAAGATGGTCGCCCTAAATTACATTTCATGTTCGTAATCACAATTTGTTTGCGGAAATACTTTCTGTGGAGAATGTTGTTCTCAAAATACCTGCATTGCGTACATTTTTGATATGTTCGCTTTTTGTAAGTATACCAATTTTCATATTTTAGCATATTTTAGAGACTTTTATAGGAAATGTTTAAGCGAAATTCCCAAAAATCATTGTCAGAGGCTCTATGAAACTGGAAAACACAATACATACATGGATAGGTATTTAAAAGCTCACAAGCTATTGTCCTTTTTTCGAGATCTCTCATCAGAGATCGAGATCATATTGTGCGTTTATAACGAATATGCTTCTTGTTTGATGCTAATCATTGCTTCAAAACAGTAATGAGAAAATGATATTGTACCTACATATTTGTTATTTATCTAGCTTTGGCTCTGACCTCGTACGTACCCAGCTAAGAAAATAATTTTATGTACCTAGGCAGGTACATACTAACCCAGGTTTTCGACTTTCCAATAGATAGGTACCCATTATTAGGTATACATCTAATCGTGTTGTGATATAAACGATGTACATAACCAGCGTTAGCTACTATTAATTATTATTAGTATTCTGTGACTTAGAGCTTTTACAGATAATATTAATAATTATATTCTTTGTCAGTACTCAGTACTCACTACTCATGAGTCATGACATAAGTAGGTACCTAAAAAAACCTTCCACTACTTAATTAATTTGGAATTTTGGGAATGAACCCCTTTAATAAAAATTAAGTAAGTAATTCATGTTTGATATTTTCGTTTATAATTATTGGTATTTGGTGCAATAATCATTATTATTAGGAATGTTAATTTTATACTTTCTGTCTTCTGAAATTCGCATAAGTACAATAATATGAATTTCGACCGTAGGTACTTCCTACGCGCGAAAGTTTGAAAGAATGTGTTATGTGCTGTATATTTGTACCTCTTTCACGCAAAAACTACTGCGTTCAGTAAAAATCTGTCGATTTTGATGATACTTTGCAGTGCTACCTACTTGCTTTTGCCCGCGGCGGTAATGCGCGGTACAGCGTTTTATATAAGGTTTTATCACAGTATTACAATATTATAGGAAATATGGTAATACTGTGGTTTTATATTAAATACAATACAATGCAAAAGGTAATGGACAATTAGTAGGTGCCGATATACGTACCTATTAGGAATAGTGCTAATACCGGTTTTCTTTCTGTATCTATTAAAATAATTATTCCTAATTTCCATTAAACGCTGTTTTGAAAACCTAGCGAAGCGGACGATGATTAGTACAACTTAATATTTAAATTCAATTAAAAATGTATAATTGCTTTTCAAAAGACCGAACACCTGTGAACCTTCTTATTAATTGGAAACTCAACAATAATTGCCATTGAAATATAAAGAAATCATCACTCATCAGTCACCAAGAATCTCACATGCATAATTAAAAATGGTCCGCTAAAGGTCGCGAACTTACTTAAAGCTTTGGTACGGATGCACCATGCCGTAACAATCCACACACACGACACAACACAACTTTACACAATTTATTAAATAACACACACAAAAGTTAAGTACGTGCTCACTTTCTGAAATCAGTGTGGAAACTGACTAGCCGCATGGCGTCAGGCGTGTGAATGTTCAAACTTCAATGTAGTGGTTACAGCCTGCGGGCGTCGCGCGCGCAACCTCAGGCCCTGTTGAAATCTGTGGCCACAGTGCACAGGCTTCGTCGCGAAAGTTCATCGAACGAACGCAGCTTGGGGATCTGCCTCTAAACTAATTATGAAGCTTTTCTATTATGTTTCGTAATGTAACTGTTAGTTACCATCATTGCTGTTATTGAATCGATGTAAGTTTGATTAACACCTGACTAATAATGTTTATTATCAATAACTAGCTGCTCCGCGCGGTTTCACCCGCGTGGCTCCACTCCTGTTGGTCGTAGCGTGATGATATACTATAGCCTATAGCCTTCCTCGATAATTAATGAGCTATCTAACACCGAAATAATTAACCGACTTCAAAAAAAAAGGAGGAGGTTATCAATTCGGCCGGTATGTTTTTTTTTTATGTATGTACACCGATTACTCCGTGGTTTCTGAACCGATTTACGTGATTCTTTTTTTATTCGATGCGGGATGGTGTCGAATTGGTCCCATAAAAATTTTATTCGGATAGGCCCAGTAGTTTTTATTTTATGAGCATTTTTGTCTGTATTTGTAAATGTTGCAAGTGCAAGTTTGAAGTCGGTTGTTTTTAACGCAGTTATTGACTTGTTTTTCAAATCGGAACAGTAGTTCCCGAGATTAGCGCGTTCAACCAAACAAAAAAAAAAACAACTTCTTCAGCTCTATAATATTAGTATAGATATACAACAAAATATACTTCTTTTAAAATAATTAGAGCTTTCCTGAAAAATATTTACCAAAGCTCATTTCATAATACATATGTATTTGTATTTTGTATCATTCAATAGTTTTTAGTATGTAGGTATAGTACAATTAGATTTATTACTACTTAAATTGTTAGTACAACAAAATATAATTTATTATCACGCTAATAAAGCGTATAAAATATTGATTTACATTTTTTATAGTATTATTTTTATTTGTAGCATTCTATTAAGACGAAGTGGTAAGTTAAGAAGCGTAAAATATGGCGACAGAGGTGTCTTTGAAACAGTTTTTTGGTATCAAACTCTTAATTCTATGGAATGATATTCCTACCATCGTAAAGATGAAGATACGCCTTGTATTGTCATACACGTGGAAACACGATTAGAGTAATTTGCCTCGATAGAAAAAAATCCTGAAAATCGTTAAAAATCGTGAATTTGTTACAATTTTACAATTTTACGGCGATTGTAAGGGAAGAACAAGTATAAAATCTATATTTTCATAAACTGTACGTCAAATCCTTAGATCATTAAGTAATGGATGGAGTACGCTGGCAAATGTTCTAACTAAACTTTCTGCTGATTTTGGTGCGGGGAGGGTAACTCACACTATTGAAACACAATCACACATTCACAAAAATAATTTGTGTCACGAAAGTCGTAAAAATTTACGACCTTTTAAGCGACGAGTTTTTAAATTCAACTCTATCCCTAAGTTCATAAAGATTAAATTTGTATTTCATTCCAAGATAGTCTCGTGGGGAGTGCGGTTCAATATCGCGTTCTAAATTCAATTTTATAACTTAGATCATAAAGATTAAATTTGTATTTCTTTACAAGATAGTCTCGTAAGGAATGCGGTTCATTATCGCGTTTTAAATTCAACTTTATCTCTTAGTTCATAAAGATTAAATTTGTATATTTTCTTTCCATGATAGTCTCGTGGGGCCGCATCAATGATCGAGTAAACATGACTCGATTATTTGTCTTGATCATATCGCTAAACGATACATCGACGATTATTAGAAATTTCATTTAAATAGATATTTACGTAAAAAAAATAAAAAAATACTTACAAATGAAAGGTTATTCCATCTTTTAAAATATTTGATGTGTTTGACTTGTTTCTGCAAGACTTGACAGCACAAAACGGCATTTTTAGCGGAGCACTCGCAGACGTCCTTTCGATGTTTTACGAATACGCAGAGTGTTTGTAATCGATTATGCAAGTAGTTTTTATGAAAGCATAAGATTTTTCGATTCGAATAATCTTATACCTCGGAAGGGGAAGCGCCTGTGAGTGTTATCCATTACTTAATGATCTAAGGTCAAATCCCATATGGTAGTACTATGCGTGCCAACTAAGAATAGGACCGCGCTTGCTGCCAACTTCACACGAAAACTGTCAAATTAGTACTGCCAGCAAAAATGTGCGAAAAAGAATTTTCATATAATTATTTTTTATTGTTCATGATTATATTTAATTATTGTATAATCGTTATATTCATTAAAAAATACTATTTATTGAATTTCACTGATGGATTATGGATAAATTAATTATACAGGTGTGGAAACAGTATTCATAAAAAGTTAACATTTTCATAGTTAATGCGGAGATAGCAGTGACAGCGACAGCAATGAAGATTCAGAATACGACGACGATGACGCTGTGTTAATATAGTACAGAGGGTTTTTCTAAAATAGAAGCTTTTTTTTTTATTATTAAGTAAAACATACAGCGCTCGCGCCTACGATGCACAAGTAGCTGTCTCAGACGGCCACGAGCCCTCGTCGCGAGTAGACACGGACTACATTTGATTGATATACATATTGATACCAAATTTGCGCGACGGCAAATTTGGTATCAATATGTATATCAATCACGCCGACAAAGTGCAAAAATAAAAATAGGAGAAAACATTTTTATTAGGGTACCTCCCCTACACGTAAAGAGGGGAGTGATTTTTTTTTAAATTTTTACCCTAACGTGTGATATATTGTTGGATAGGTATCAAAAAATTAATAGGGGTTTGCTAAGATCATTGTTTGATAATATTAATATTTTCGGAAATAATCGCGCCGAAAGGAAAAAACAAAGCGTCCCCCCCCCTCTAACTTTAAAATCTGAAAAAAATCTCATAAGTAGGACTTTATGTAAACTTTCTAGGAAAATTATTTTGAACTAGATTGGTTGAACAGTTTTTGAAAAATTTCAGGTTTTAGGTTTTTTCTCGAAGGTTAGTTTTTTTCCACAAATACGATCTGTCGGTCATCTCTGTGGTAGGGACTTATTGTTACAGGCTAGAAACTACGGAACCCTACACTGAGCGTGGCCCGACACGCTCTTGGCCGGTTTTTTATTATCTTTTCATAATCTTGGTAGAAAGTAAAAATATCTGAAAAATAAATTTCGTCTTTTAAGTTTTTTACTTTTTGAGATATTCATAGACAAAATGCGCCTGAAGTTTTTCATATACTTTGCTAGCTGCAGCTCGCGGTTTCCCCCGCGTGGATGTCTGACATCGCAATATCATAACAGAGTTTTACAACAAAGACGCTTCCCGAAGAGGATTGCTAATAAGGGTCACTGTACACTTGACCAAGTATCGGTATCACCTCGTATCGATTACTATCGATACAATTTATTGTTTTCTTAGTACCTATGAATATGAATGCTAATAAGGGTCACCGTACACCGGGTGTCGGCAATCGGCATTGACTTCTATCGGTATAATTTTTATATTATTGGGAACGATAATAAGGGCACCTAACCTGAATATTTTTTTAGTGTGATTTGAATACATATTTGGAGGTTACTTACATTAATTGATAGATTAAAATAATATAGAAGACTTACTATTTTACAGATTACGAGCATTGGTTGGACAAACAAATATAACAGAATTGCGTTCAGTGAGTCCTGTTCAAGTGCCATCTACGTCTAGTGTAAATTTATCAGCGTAAGGAATTCATTTATCAAATCATAAGGGAGTAACTAATTATGACCAACGTGCTTTTTAAAGATATAATAGTATATACTTATATTGCAGAACTCAATTTTCACTTGACCAATGTACATCAATGGAACTGACTCCTATGTATGCTGACCTATTGCCAACCACTTCTAGCGCCTTGCGTTCAGAAACTGCACAAGAGTGAGTGTCAAAGCTATAAGATGTAAAAATTTACAATAGTGTAGTTATACCATCGATGATAAAGGACGGTATTTTACATATAAGTAATTAAATAATAATTGAGAGATTTGTTATATACATAATGATTAGTTTTATTTTTAACTTATAGGTCAACAGACAATTTAGACAGACAGTTTATTATTTATTAAACTGCAGTAAACTGACAGAATTTTTATTTCTTACACCTCAATAAACATTACCCCCTCACTTCCTTTCATCTCTACTCATTGTTTAGACCTCGGAGAGTTGTTTGGAGATTCTCAACAAATACAATTCCTTCTGCAGTTGAGAAAGATTTATTGATTTCATTCCATTCTTATCCCTTTATTCAACCTTTTTCATTTACAGAAAAAAAAGTGGTTGGGAAATCTGTCTAATTAATACATACTATTATTTTAGGATGGTACGAACTTTACTGTGTTACTAGTAAGTAAGTTACTGTTTCAGTATTGGCATCAATACAGGAAAATACCGATATCAATACTTATAAAATATAAAAAATATAATAATCTAGCTGACCCGAATTTATTTTTAGATTTTAAAATTAATTCAAAATATTATACCGTTTTTAAATGTTTTCCTGATACTTGATACCCGGTCAAATGTACATTACCCGTAAATGAGTATCGATACACAACAATACCGATATCACCGATATCCAGTCAAGTGAACGTTGACCCTAAATTGTTATCGATGCATAGTATTACCACAGTATTACCATATTTCCTACAGTAGTGCGACGAATGTACTTGTGCAGAGAAACGGAGGGGAACTGGCGGGGGTCGGGCGACGCGGGCCGCGTAAAGCAATCACGCTGAGATTGCTTTACCTATCGCGAAGGGCAGACGCTTCAGAGTTTTTTTGTGTAATAATTTATATTTACGTATTCTATAATGGTGGGCATAAACTGTTGTGTTTATGGATGCAAATCTACATTTAAATCCAAGGACATAAAGTTTCATAGATTTCCTCGCGACGAGAGGTAGGTTTTTCAAATTCTGTTTAGTACCAATTCAAAGATGTTGAAGATGTTTTTGACTATACATATTTTAAGTAGCTATAAGATATATATAAAATATACTAGCAGTCCGCCCCGGCTTCGCCCGTGGTACATATTTACGTTTTCTCTACGTAAGAACCATCCTCGTACTTCAAGGAATATAATAAAAAAAGAATTAACGAAATCGGTTCAGCCGTTCTCAAGTTATGCGCTTACCAACACATTTTGGGATTCATTTTTATATTATAAGATTATTGATGATTTTCAAGAAAACCAATTTGTTTCTCTGTTAATTCAAAGTTTTTATTTTAAAGTTTTCACAATAGTTAACATACAAATAGTTTGTTACTACAACAACTTAAAATATGTAATCTCACCTGTAAATTCAAAGAAACGACATTTAGTCCACTTATAATAAATCCTCAATTACAGTAAAAGTTCCTTATTCGCGGGGTATATGTTCCATAAATATGCCGCGAATACAGAAACCGTGAATACGGAATGGTAATTTATATGGGATTATAGGGGATACGTTCCTAGGTGACGATTGAGATTTTTTTCGTGTCGAAACTCGTTTCTCATTTTTTTTAGTTGACATTATAAACTAGGATGAGTGCAGTGGATCACAATTTTTGTAACGAATGTGAAAGACGAAACAATAAAACACGCAAAGCGGCTTTTACTATAAACGGAACTACATTTAAAAATATACTTTATTTATTCAGTTATAAGGTTGCTTCCATTCTGTTTATTTACATTCTCAAAAACATCAATCGCAGTAAAGGCGGCTTGCGACAAAGGCGGCTTGTGTCAAAGGCCTCGGCGATATCATTTAACAACATAATATGTACTTTAGGCTAACTTGTAATAAGATCTATTTTACTTTCTTATTAGTCCATTTGACAAGGATATTGGGTTAGATACCTATTGGAATAATTTTATTATCATGTATGTACTTATTAAATCCGCGAATAAAAAAAATTTTAATCGTTTCTCGCCATTTTTTTCTTTCTGCTACGTCAATCCGAGCCACAGATAACATGAACACGCGAAGCGCGCCAAATTTGAATAATGATGAAATGTTATTTCATTACATATAATATATGTTACCGGTAATGTATGAAATCAAGGAATTGTATATGTTACCGGAAATGTATGAAATCAAGGAATTGTATACAAATCCTAGGAAATGTGTACAATTCCGATACCATTTAGGAAATTTATAAAATATTGTTTAATAAACTATTTAATGCATAGATATCCTAGGAAATGTATAATCTTCCTAGGAATTGTATATAATTCCAATATCGTATTAGGAAATGTATAAAGTAAATTTGAGAATAAGTAAATTTGGTTGTTAATAATTAATCAATAGGCAATGACAATGTCACTGCGGCGACATATTATACTATGTTTCTGTATAAATAATTACATTAGATTCAACAATCACAATTATTTTTAATGTACATGTGAATAAATAATTACATATTAATAGCTATGATAAAAATTGTTTTATTTCCCATTTGGTGACAACCCTAGCATATTTACACGTGGCAGCGTGAGTACCTACACTGGCGGCGGCATCGCGTGACATCAAAGGCGATTCCTTACTGTAGGAAAATAATATTGTAATACTGTGGTATTACCACAGACTAATAATAATATACTACGTATAGTATTACCCATACCGAGTCAAATGCACGTTGACATTAAATTTTTAGTCAACTTATACTGTTGAAAAATAAAGTGGTATCCATAAAGACAATACCGATAGCCGTTCAAGTGTACAGTGATCCTTATCAGTATTTCTATTCATACTAAGAAAACAATAAATGGTAACGATACAAGATAATTACCGATGCCTACTAGTACCCGGTCAAGTGTGCGGACGTGCCTATTAGATTTCTGGTAGCAAAAGTGTAAAAGTACTATCAGGTCCGCAAACAACAAGCGCGGGGGGAAGACGGTTGCCCCGCGCATGCTCCCGCCGTACTTCATACCTCACCCCCTCATAAACGCCGTGAACGCGTTCCCACTTCGTGTTAATATCACTATTCACTCCTTTAGAAAACAGTAAAATTGTATTAGGTTATTTGCGCATATTTCGTACCAGGCGTAGGTAATTTTTTTTATCATCCCTTAATTTTAATATCCTTATGAAAAATTTGTTAAGTTTCGCCACTACATATTATAAATGGGAAAGTTACTCTGTCCGTTTGTTACGCTTTTACGGCTATTAAACATAATCTATTTCCAAATTTGTAACATAGAACCTTGGGAATAACAAAATAGTTTGCTAGTTTGTATTTGATTGCACTGTGATTTTTTATAAGTTTGAAAATAACTGAGCGAAATGTAATTAATTGTATACTTATAGGTACCATAGACAAATATAACCTAGTAGGTACCTCAGAAATCTATTTACCTCACGAACTGCTGAACGAATTTGAATCATTTTTGTTTCGTTTGATTTGTCTATACTTGGATGAAAACAATAACTGAAAACAAATTAGATCTTCCAAGACTATAATTAATAGGAGCGAAGCAGCGATGAGAATTGTTACAAAACAATTCCTTCTTTTGATGAAAATGCGTGGGTGTGCATGAGATCTTAATATGAGGTGAGATCATAATGTAATGTTCCTATTTATTATCTTACTAGCTTCTTCGCCCAGATTGAACAGAGATAAAATAAACAGCACTAGGTATATAATATTACCACAGAAATATTACTAATGAGTTGAGTGAGGCTCAGAGTGAGGTGTAGTTTTATAATGGGAAAATAATTTTTACAATCTTATTTTAGTACTTTCCGATTATATTTTTTATTCACCAAAATACTAATCTTTGCTCCTTGAATTTTTTGATACAGCATCATAAAAATATTATTAAATGCTTTAAATTAGTTATAAGATGGTTCGAAGAGGTTCGAAGTTATTATTTATAATTTATTCGATGATTAGGTACTTTGTGTTGATGATTTTGTGCATAAATTATTGATACGAGTATTCGAACGCAGTTGTTGGCAAACTTTTTAAACTGCTGATTTCGCTTGTGACGTCTGTCAACTTGCAAATCAAGTAAATCGTGACTTTCAAAATATAAGTTTACATTGTTGGACTTTCTGTTTTCTTCAAATAAAAAGCAATTTTAAGAAACATAAACCATGCCTAAGGTGTCTGGTGAGTGATTTTGCTTTCGAAATAACAAATTTGCTTAATCACTTAAGTATTTTCTAGGTTAGAAAGATGTTTCTAAATACAAGAAATACTTTTAGAACTTTTGTTTTATTCTTAGGAACAAACTAGATGCTTCGAAGGGTTCCAAGCAGTGCTGCTTATTTGTTTCATTTAAATCATAAATAGGCATAACGAGTTTCTTCTAGAGCAAAAATAATGTCAAGGATGACTTCACGTATAAAATGCCGGCTTTGTTGATTCGTAGAAAGATGCTTTTTATTTCTAGAATATATTTATTTTGCTTGAAGTATAATCCATCAAATGATTGAATTACGGTTTGGACTATACAAACATAGTTTAAAATCGCGAGTAATTTATTTCTTTCTTTCAACAGTAAAAGTAAAATGGGGTAAGGAGACATTCCCTGGTGTGGAAGTCAACACAGATGACGATCCAGTTGTGTTCAAGGCACAAATTTTTGCCTTAACTGGTGTACAACCTGAAAGACAAAAAGTAGTTTGCAAAGGTGTCACCCTAAGAGATGATTCTTGGGCCAACTTTAAACTTACCAATGTAAGTATGCTGTTTTTATACAGATATGAACAAGTAATACATATTGATGTATTCTAATTGGAAAAATTTATGTAATAAACATAACTATACAGTCATCTAATCCATA
Organism: Colias behrii; assembly: GCA_029959065.1. Lineage (NCBI taxonomy): Eukaryota > Metazoa > Arthropoda > Insecta > Lepidoptera > Pieridae > Colias > Colias behrii. The sequence goes on along the minus strand of JARWMC010000019.1, from coordinate 8,865,734 downwards.
CTAATATTATAAATGCGAAAGTAACTCTGTCTGTCTGTCTGTTACTCAATCACGCCTAAACTACTGAACCAATGTTCATGAAATTTGGTATGGAGATATTTTGATACCCGAGAAAGGACATAGGCTACTTTTTATCCCGGGAAAATGACGCAATCCCGGAAATCCCACGGGAACGGGAAATATGCGGGTTTTTCTTTGACTGCGCGTGCGCGGGCGAAGCCGCGGGCGGAAACCTAGTTCAAAATAAATGAATTTAAGAATTAAAACATGACAAAAACTGATGGATTCATTTTACATGATTCAGCTAAAATATTTAAAAGAAACTGCATCAAAATCTATTGCATACTTTTAAGGATCTTATCATATATAGGAACAGACAGCAGGAAGCGCCTTTGTTTTATACTATGTAATGATTTTAACTACTTTTTAAACATGTTTTTTTCTGATATATTTCTAATGATTGTTTTAGAATGCCTTAGTGCTGGTTATGGGTAGCAAAGAGGAAGATGTGCCCTCCGCGCCAGTGGAAAAAACCAAATTTGTGGAGGACATGAATGAGTCAGAGCTGGCTACTGCTGTAAGTAACTAAACAAAAGGATCAATGTTGCGGTCTAAATATGGTATTTGGAAACAGAATAACAAATATACATGTTTAAAAATACATATTATAGACTAATTACCTATTTTCTATTAACTTGAAAGATGCTTACATACAGACTTTTGTGGCATAATTTGAATATTTTCATACGAAAAAATCGTTTACCACCATGTTTAAAATATTTTTTTTATTTGTATGTATTACACAGCCAATGTTAATTCTCAGATTTCTTATTTGCAGCTTGATCTACCAGAGGGACTGGTCAATTTAGGCAACACATGCTACATGAATGCAACAGTACAGTGCCTTAAAACTGTCCCAGAACTTAGAAATGCCTTACTCAATTATGACCAATGTAAGTTTATTAATTTAATGTTAAATCATTTCATAGTATAAAACAAAGTCACTTTCTCTGTCCCTATGTATGCTTAGATCTTTGTAAAATGAAAATACACAACGGATTTTGTTGTGTTTTTTTTTAATAGATAGAGTGATTCAAGAGGAAGGTTTTAGTATATAACTTAAATGGTTTAGTCAAAGCGGGTGAAGCCGCGGACGGAAAGCTAGTTTATTATAATGTGTAGTTAATAAAATGTTTGCTTAATATGCTATAGGGCACAGGCGCGGTCCCAGGGAGGTGGTCACGGAGGACATGACCCAGACATGACATGAGGATATGACCCCCCCAAAATCATACTCAATAAAATAGAAAAAATTCTTATACTGTACAATATATAAAAAAAAACTGGCTCAGTGCGAATCGGAGTCACTCGCACATCTAAAGTTCTGTTTAAACCTGTTTTTAATCCCTTGCAAATGTTGAAATTTGCGAAAATTTGCAGCTAACGGCTTCCGACTCGCACGTCGCCGGTTTTTCTTTGTAAAATTTGAAAATAATTAAAAAAATGTAGAAATTTTCTCAAGTTTTTGCTTATCACTTCTATTGAATACGATATTTGGCGAGTACGGTTGGGGGGGGGATTGCATACCTTTCCAGCTGCGTGACCCCCACCAAAATGTCAGGCTGGGACCGCGCCTGATAGGGCATGCATTAATTATATTTCATTAACATTTCTTTTCACAAAATTTGTTTACATAAATCTGAATGATGCCATATGATGTCTTTTAGTTGTACCTATTACGCATCCAATCACCTCTGTAAGCAGCAAAACGTTAAATGTACAATGATCATGTTTGCAACGATAAAATTTTAGATTATTTTTGTTTCACGGTAATAATAATGTATACTTATAAAGCTTATGAGTTTGTTCGTTCAATTTAATGGGCTAATTGCAGGACTTACAGATCCAATAAGAAAAATTATTTTCATAATTAAATAATTTACTGAGGTAATCATATATCATCACGCTAATACCAATAGAAAGAAGCAGGGCAATGTAGGTAAAACATTGTGAAAAATTAGTGATTACATATGTGCCGAATACATTATAATCAGAATTTAAATGTTATTAAAACACATTAAAAAGGTGTAATTTTCTTCAAAGCTTCTGGAGGTGGAACTGCTGGTAGTCTAACATCAGCGCTGAGCGACACAGTGCGGGCGTTAGACGGGGGTGGCGCTGGTTCATGTGCTGCAGCCGCTGCACGTCTGCTGCAAGCGCTTCACGATGCAGCGCCAAGACTCGCTGAATGGGGCTCCGATGGACATCTAGCGCAGCAGGATGCTTCGGAATGTTGGACGGAGATTGTACGAGCATTGAGGATGAGGCTGCCCATGCCCGCACCGGAAAGGTTTGTTATAAGTGACTGTGTGCTGTAATACGCTGCAAGCGCTTCATGATGCAGCGCCAAGACTCGCTGAGTGGGGCTCCGATGGACATCTAGCGCAGCAGGATGCTTCGGAATGTTGGACGGAGATTGTACGAGCATTGAGGATGAGGCTGCCCATGCCCGCACCGGAAAGGTTTGTTATAAGTGACTGTGTGCTGTAATACGCTGCAAGCGCTTCATGATGCAGCGCCAAGACTCGCTGAGTGGGGCTCCGATGGACATCTAGCGCAGCAGGATGCTTCGGAATGTTGGACGGAGATTGTACGAGCATTGAGGATGAGGCTGCCCATGCCCGCACCGGAAAGGTTTGTTATAAGTGACTGTGTGCTGTAATACGCTGCAAGCGCTTCATGATGCAGCGCCAAGACTCGCTGAGTGGGATTCCGATGGACATCTAGCGCAACAGGACGCTTCGGAATGTTGGACGGAGATAGTTAGAGCGCTGAGGATGCGGCTGCCCATGCCCGCACCAGAGAGGTATGTTATACTTGACTGTGTGCTGTAATACGCTGCAAGCGCTTCACGATGCAGCGCCAAGACTCGCTGAGTGGGGCTCCGATGGACATCTAGCGCAGCAGGATGCTTCGGAATGTTGGACGGAGATTGTACGGGCATTGAGGATGAGGCTGCCCATGCCCGCACCAGAGAGGTATGTTATACTTGACTGTGTGCTGTAATACGCTGCAAGCGCTTCACGATGCAGCGCCAAGACTCGCTGAGTGGGGCTCCGATGGACATCTAGCGCAGCAGGATGCTTCGGAATGTTGGACGGAGATTGTACGGGCATTGAGGATGAGGCTGCCCATGCCCGCACCAGAGAGGTATGTTATACTTGACTGTGTGCTGTAATACGCTGCAAGCGCTTCACGATGCAGCGCCAAGACTCGCTGAGTGGGGCTCCGATGGACATCTAGCGCAGCAGGATGCTTCGGAATGTTGGACGGAGATTGTACGGGCATTGAGGATGAGGCTGCCCATGCCCGCACCAGAGAGGTATATGATACAACTAAGAATAAGAATGGTTATGACCTTTATGTGTCAAAAATTGATTTAGTAGGAAAATTTATCTGTAAAAGTTTATATAATTTTACCAGACTTAAATCCAATTTAAATATAAATGTTATGGCTCAATTTGGATTATTAATTGGTTCAAAATTAGAATTATTATCAGTTATAACAGCTGCAGCTGTGACATCCAAAAAGAAGAATTATTTCTAAAAACAAACTTTTAAAGAAGTGTTAAATATAACTTTTCTCTATTATGTACAGCAAATCATTCATCGAGAAATATTTCGGCGGCACCCTCGACGTTGAACTAGTGTGTAGCGAAGCGGATGAGCCACCGACCAAATCGTCTGAGTCTTTCCTACAACTGTCCTGTTTTATCTCGCAAGATGTCAAGTATCTGCAGTCTGGGTTAAGATCTGTGAGTGGATTTAGTTTATAGTTTTCGTGTTCAGGTTTTCGTTATAATTAAAAATTATATTACTTATCTCCTCCTGCTCCTACACTTTGCTTTTTGTTAGGTAACATTTTTTATTTTTACAGAAAATGTCAGAACAAATCACGAAACTGTCACAGACACTGGGAAGGGATGCTGTTTATACGAAAACAGTGAGTATTACAGAAACTATTAGGAATTTATTTAATTTTCAAATTTTGCCTTTACAAAATTTCTGTATTGATCATAATCATTGCAAGCAATTTATTTCTCTTTTAAAATGACGTTTCCACTAGAAAAAATTTGGCGCACAACATGTTGTACAACATGACGTTCATCAGATTGAAAATTATCGTGAAACTTTTGTTTACAAATTTTATTGTGTACGCTCTACTACCTACTGACTTATTGCGCGCCAGTTGGCAACGTCGCGCAAGCTGGAACCGTCGCGTGCCATTTGGCAACGTCGCGCACTGTTGCGTACGACGTTGCTGTACGTTGTTTAGATGTTGAGAGTCACCTTTTGTGAGCCAAATTTTGCTTAGTCGCTTATTAAGGCGGCTTTAAAGTAAAAATGGTCAGATCAGATCTTTATGAAATTTGGTAAAGTTTAGGATTGAGGATAATTTCGATTGACGCGAGTGAAGCTTACTTGTAATAGACCGGGAGATATTGACACAAAATTTCGAGTCATTTGTAACAGGATGGCGGTTCTACAGGGGTCTTAGTACGCAATGAAAAAAAGAAAAATGATGGTGTGAACGCTGGTACCGGCGGCTTAGTCGCGTGGGCGTTAGTCGAACTCATCGGAAAAATAGCGAAAGTCAAACGATTTGTAACACAAAAATTTTAGAATATACTGATAGCCCATAAAAAAGAAGTAGGCGGTAGTGTCATGCCATACTTTTCCGGTGTGACTTACAGCCCGCCATACCGACGCGAATGTGTTGATTTAAAAAAAACAATTCAACCATTTGTACCAGGCTACCTTTTGCACAGGTAACCATCGTCATGCAGCCATTTACGAAAATCACCATGCCATACTTTTCGGACGATTCCAAATGGTCGCCATACCGCCGAAAATCTGCAAAAATTTTTTTTTTTCGCCAAACTTTTTGTACCAGTATTGCATTTGGATTTTTGGAGAGTATTTGATAAAATGTGACCATTAGTATATTTCCCATACTTCTAGTAGGGGGAAAAAGTGCTGCCATACTTGAAAAATTAATTTATTATTAATTTATATAAGTGAAGATTTCCACCACCTTGATCTTTGAAATTTTGTATTTATATTCTTTGATCCTCAAACTTACAGGAAAAATTATTGCCATACTGTTACAAATCGTTCAAAATACGAATAACATCTTACAATAAAAGAAATCTTATACACATTCGCCACCTCCCACAGGTATGGCATTATCACACTTCTATTTATAATCATTCAGGAGTTGTTGAAAAAAAAAATTAAGGTGGTACAAATCGTTCGGCGAGAAAAAAATTTGCAGATTTTCGGCGGTATGGCGACCATTTGGAATCGTCCGAAAAGTATGGCATGGCGATTTTCGTAAATGGCTGCACGACGATGGTTACCTGTGAAAAAGTTAGCCTGGTACAAATGGTTGAATTGTTTTTTTTTAAATCAACATATTCGCGTCGGTATGGCGGGCTGTAAGTCACACCGGAAAAGTATGGCATGACACTACCGCCTACTTCTTTTTTATGGGCTATCAGTAAATTCTAAAATTTTTGTGTTACAAATCGTTTGACTTTCGCTATTTTTCCGATGAGTTCGACTAACGCCCACGCGACTAAGCCGCCGGTACCACCGTTCACACCATCATTTTTCTTTTTTTCATTGCGTACTAAGACCTCAGTAGAACCGCCATCCTGTTACAAATGACTCGAAATTTTGTGTCAATATCTCCCGGTCTATAAGTTGTAACAGAAATTTATTATCATATTTTTTACATACATTGTTATTTATTTTCAGAGCAAAATAAGTCGTCTACCGGCGTACTTGACAGTGCAATTCGTGAGATTCTACTACAAAGAGAAGGAGTCGATTAATGCGAAAATACTCAAAGATGTTAAATTTCCTTTGGACTTAGATGTGTATGAACTGTGCTCGCCGGAACTGCAAGAGAGATTGACTCCTATGCGGAATAAGTTTAAGGTATATAATTGCGTTGTACATGCGTTTTTGTATGATGATAGTTTGATACAATGGAATGGCCATATTTAATGTTCTGAAAAATGTCAAGTTCGAATGTTGTCTGAAAAAATACCGCTTTTAGAATGATTACTGAGCAAAATTAAACTATGAAAAAATAATCATTTTAACATTTTATAATAAATAGACTTTTACAACTTTAAAAAATAGTCGAGATAGTGAAGCATGTAGCCGTTAATTTAAATTTTAAATAATATTGTGATTGTTTTATAGGAACTTGAAGATGCATCCGTGGAAACTCTTGCCGCGCGTAACAAGAACCAGGGTGACAATCAGAACGTCAGGAAAAAGAAAATAATGCCATACTGGTTTGAGGATGGTAAGTTTCACATTTTAAAAATAAATTTACGGCTAATTAATTATAGTAATGGATAGCGTGTACGACTACAATTCTTGTATCAACGAACAGATAAATAAAAAAGAGCGTTTTTGCCCGAGCACACGTGTCAGAAGTGAAACTTCTTTGGGAAGATTCAAACATAACAAAATCGTCACCTTACTCCATGACGTGACGGTTTTGCCATGACGCGACCTGGAAATTTTGCCCTCAAAGCGCCTAAAGAAATTTTACTTCAAAAAGCGTTTATTTACGTCGTATCCCACCTCACAATGGATTTTTTATATTTTCGTGAATTTTCAAATGTTGAATTTATATTTTTGGTTTTATGGCATTCAAATGCTTTATAAATATAAATTTATAAAGAATAGAAAAAATTCGATCACGAGGCGGGACTCGAACCCGCATCCTTTCGCGCCATTCCGGGGCGGATGCCTGACCAACTCAGCCACTCGTGACCCGCCAGAGCAATCGAATTTATTCTATTCTTTCAGTTTTATGTGTCTGGAGGGACACACCGCGCGCCATCTATTGAGATGATTAACAACCATTTCAACCAATATGAAGCACTTTTCAGTGAATACAATATTGTAACGATGGAACACGACCTTTTTTGTTGAATTTATATTTTTGGTTTTATGGCATTCAAATGCTTTATAAATATAAATTTATAAAGAATAGAAAAAATTCGATCACGAGGCGGGACTCGAACCCGCATCCTTTCGCGCCATTCCGGGGCGGATGCCTGACCAACTCAGCCACTCGTGACCCGCCAGAGCAATCGAATTTATTCTATTCTTTCAGTTTTATGTGTCTGGAGGGACACACCGCGCGCCATCTATTGAGATGATTAACAACCATTTCAACCAATATGAGTTTTATGTGTGATTATTATCGGGGCTGATTGTGATTATTATCGGCCTTTGTGAATTTATATCGGCCCTTGAACCCTTCGACCTTTTTGCGGCCTTTTAAAATTTAAAATACGGAAAATTTTTGGCGTGTACGGCGCATGCAGCGCGGACAGGTACGCGTTAAGCTTAAATTGTCTTTTACTATTATTTTTTAAGCTATTGCTTCTATCGCGGGCCTTGAGCGTGGGGACCGAATCCAGAAATTCCGTAACGAAAAAACCTCACGCTCCCCACTCCGACGGGCACGGAGGTGTGGCTTGAAGGCATAGCATGCAATAGCTTTACCGCGGCAGTCCCCGAGTGCCACACGTCTTTTTTATCTATGATTTCCTTAACAGACATCGGCAGCAACAACAGCGGCTACTACCGGCTGCAGGCCGTGCTCACGCACCGCGGCCGCTCGTCGTCCTCCGGGCACTACGTGGCGTGGGTCGCGCGCGGGGCCGGCTGGCTGCGCTGCGACGACGACGCAGTCACGCCCGTCACCGAGGAGGAGGTGCTGAAGCTGAGCGGCGGAGGTGTGTGTTGTGTGTAGATGTGTGTTGTGTGTAGATGTGTGTTGTGTGTAGATGTGTGTTGTGTGTAGATGTGTGTTGTGTGTAGATGTGTGTTGTGTATAGATGTGTGTTGTGTATAGATGTGTGTTGTGTATATAGATGTGTGTTGTGTATAGATGTGTGTTGTGTGTAGATGTGTGTTGTGTGTAGATGTGTGTTGTGTATAGATGTGTGTTGTGTATAGATGTGTGTTGTGTGTAGATGTGTGTTGTGTATAGATGTGTGTTGTGTATAGAGATGTGTGTTGTGTATAGATGTGTGTTGTGTGTAGATGTGTGTTGTGTATAGATGTGTGTTGTGTATAGATGTGTGTTGTGTGTAGATGTGTGTTGTGTATAGATGTGTGTTGTGTATAGATGTGTGTTGTGTGTAGATGTGTGTTGTGTGTAGATGTGTGTTGTGTGTAGATGTGTGTTGTGTGTAGATGTGTGTTGTGTATAGATGTGTGTTGTGTATAGATGTGTGTTGTGTGTAGATGTGTGTTGTGTGTAGATGTGTGTTGTGTGTAGATGTGTGTTGTGTGTAGATGTGTGTTGTGTGTAGATGTGTGTTGTGTATAGATGTGTGTTGTGTATAGATGTGTGTTGTGTATATAGATGTGTGTTGTGTATAGATGTGTGTTGTGTGTAGATGTGTGTTGTGTATAGATGTGTGTTGTGTGTAGATGTGTGTTGTGTATAGATGTGTGTTGTGTATAGATGTGTGTTGTGTGTAGATGTGTGTTGTGTATAGATGTGTGTTGTGTATAGAGATGTGTGTTGTGTATAGATGTGTGTTGTGTGTAGATGTGTGTTGTGTATAGATGTGTGTTGTGTATAGATGTGTGTTGTGTGTAGATGTGTGTTGTGTATAGATGTGTGTTGTGTATAGATGTGTGTTGTGTATAGATGTGTGTTGTGTATAGATGTGTGTTGTGTATAGATGTGTGTTGTGTATAGATGTGTGTTGTGTATAGATGTGTGTTGTGTATAGATGTGTGTTGTGTATATAGATGTGTGTTGTGTATAGATGTGTGTTGTGTATAGATGTGTGTTGTGTATATAGATGTGTGTTGTGTATAGATGTGTGTTGTGTGTAGATGTGTGTTGTGTATAGATGTGTGTTGTGTATAGAGATGTGTGTTGTGTATAGATGTGTGTTGTGTGTAGATGTGTGTTGTGTATAGATGTGTGTTGTGTATAGATGTGTGTTGTGTGTAGATGTGTGTTGTGTATAGATGTGTGTTGTGTATAGATGTGTGTTGTGTATAGATGTGTGTTGTGTATAGATGTGTGTTGTGTATAGATGTGTGTTGTGTATATAGATGTGTGTTGTGTATAGATGTGTGTTGTGTATAGATGTGTGTTGTGTATATAGATGTGTGTTGTGTATAGATGTGTGTTGTGTATAGATGTGTGTTGTGTATAGATGTGTGTTGTGTATAGATGTGTGTTGTGTATAGAGATGTGTGTTGTGTGTAGATGTGTGTTGTGTATAGAGATGTGTGTTGTGTATATAGATGTGTGTTGTGTATAGAGATGTGTGTTGTGTGTAGATGTGTGTTGTGTGTAGATGTGTGTTGTGTGTAGATGTGTGTTGTGTATAGATGTGTGTTGTGTATAGATGTGTGTTGTGTATAGATGTGTGTTGTGTATAGAGATGTGTGTTGTGTGTAGATGTGTGTTGTGTATAGATGTGTGTTGTGTATAGATGTGTGTTGTGTATAGATGTGTGTTGTGTATAGATGTGTGTTGTGTATAGATGTGTGTTGTGTATATAGATGTGTGTTGTGTATAGATGTGTGTTGTGTATAGATGTGTGTTGTGTATATAGATGTGTGTTGTGTATAGATGTGTGTTGTGTATAGATGTGTGTTGTGTATAGATGTGTGTTGTGTATAGATGTGTGTTGTGTATATAGATGTGTGTTGTGTATAGATGTGTGTTGTGTATAGAGATGTGTGTTGTGTGTAGATGTGTGTTGTGTATAGAGATGTGTGTTGTGTATATAGATGTGTGTTGTGTATAGAGATGTGTGTTGTGTGTAGATGTGTGTTGTGTGTAGATGTGTGTTGTGTGTAGATGTGTGTTGTGTATAGATGTGTGTTGTGTGTAGATGTGTGTTGTGTATAGATGTGTGTTGTGTATAGATGTGTGTTGTGTATAGAGATGTGTGTTGTGTGTAGATGTGTGTTGTGTATAGATGTGTGTTGTGTATAGATGTGTGTTGTGTATAGATGTGTGTTGTGTATAGATGTGTGTTGTGTATAGATGTGTGTTGTGTATAGATGTGTGTTGTGTATAGATGTGTGTTGTGTATAGATGTGTGTTGTGTATAGATGTGTGTTGTGTATAGATGTGTGTTGTGTATAGATGTGTGTTGTGTATATAGATGTGTGTTGTGTATAGATGTGTGTTGTGTATAGATGTGTGTTGTGTATAGATGTGTGTTGTGTATAGATGTGTGTTGTGTATATAGATGTGTGTTGTGTATAGATGTGTGTTGTGTATAGAGATGTGTGTTGTGTGTAGATGTGTGTTGTGTATAGAGATGTGTGTTGTGTGTAGATGTGTGTTGTGTATAGATGTGTGTTGTGTATATAGATGTGTGTTGTGTATAGATGTGTGTTGTGTATAGATGTGTGTTGTGTATAGATGTGTGTTGTGTATAGATGTGTGTTGTGTATAGATGTGTGTTGTGTATAGATGTGTGTTGTGTATATAGATGTGTGTTGTGTATAGATGTGTGTTGTGTATAGATGTGTGTTGTGTATAGATGTGTGTTGTGTATATAGATGTGTGTTGTGTATAGATGTGTGTTGTGTATAGAGATGTGTGTTGTGTGTAGATGTGTGTTGTGTGTAGATGTGTGTTTTGTATAGATGTGTGTTGTGTATAGATGTGTGTTGTGTATAGATGTGTGTTGTGTATAGATGTGTGTTGTGTATAGATGTGTGTTGTGTATAGATGTGTGTTGTGTATAGATGTGTGTTGTGTATAGATGTGTGTTGTGTATAGATGTGTGTTGTGTATACAGGGTGTAATCGTTAAGTGTGCACAGGCGATTATTCCGTAACTATTGCAGATATCAAAAAACTTTGAACTGATATCGAAAGTACTTAACCTAATGAGTAAAATGGCCATAATAAATTTTTAAAAATAAAACGAGAAATATCTAAAAAATTAACTTGAAACCCTCCCATACATTTAGTATGAGATACGAATATCCCATGTACATTTAATATGAAAGATTTTAGCTTTTTCTTTCTTTTTTTGGTTTTCTGCTTTAATTACATCGCAAATTTGAAGGTAAGTTCATTTAGAAACTGCAAATAGAGCTCCTCATTGTATTGCACAATGAGGACATCACTTCGAAAATCTGCTATGAATACAAAATGTATGGGAAATAAAATGTATGGGAGCGTTTAATGTAACATTTTTGGATATTTCTCGTTTTATTTTTAAAAATTTATTATAGCCATTTTACTCATTAGGTTAAGTACTTTCGATATCAGTTTAAAGTTTTCTGATATCTGCAATAGTTACGGAATAATCGCTTGTGCACACTTAACGATTACACCCTGTAGATGTGTGTAGCCGCTCGTCTCTGGGCACTACGCGGCAATGACGACTTTATAGAGAAGATAAGTTAGAAAAAATACCTAAAACCTCTCTACGAAAATATATAACAGTCGGGTGTAAAGGCAAGTGGAAGGGTAAGGTGATTAAATAAATACTCGCTATAGAAATATAAGTAACTAGCTGCGCTTCGCGGTTTCACCCGCGTGGCTCCGCTCCTGTTGGTTTTAGCGTAATGATATATAGCCTATAGCTTTCCTCGATAAATGAGCTATCTAACACCGAAAAAATTTTTCAGATCGGACCAGTAGTTCCTGAGATTAACGCGTTCAAACAAACAAACAGCTTCAGCTTTATAATATTAGTATAGATCAGTTGAATACGTTTCACTAAAAATTTGCATTAACGCCTCCGTCCCGTCTGTTAAAGAAAGTTTGAGGTGCTCTCACTTATGAAGAAATAATGAATATTTTTCAAGCAAAAACAGTCGACTATTTCCGTATATACACACTCATAGTGATAATATTATTAAATAATCTGTACTTAACAATCCGACTCATATAAATCGTATTTGCTCCCAGGTGACTGGCACTGCGCATACCTCTTGCTATACGGACCAAAAGTGTTAGAAATTCCCGATGAAGAGGAACCCATGGTCACTGAGGTCACAGAAGACACGGCCGGTGATCCGCCTACTGCGCTCGCGTAGACTGCTAAAAATGGGAACTTTTTGCAATGACGTACTATAAACAACTAGACTCATAGTCTATTAAAAATCCAAATAATGTCCGAACATATAAATAAAATAAAACATTCAAATTATCACCTTATTTCATGGTAGTAAGGTTCAAAGTCACGTATACGCTTGGTAGAGAAACTCTACCTAAGAGACGCGTAGGCAGAGTTTGGATAATTTTTGTGCGTGATTGTGAGTCTCCTTGTTTATTGCGCGTCAATGATTTCGCATCAAAAAATGTGGAAAAATAAAATTAAAATAAAAACGATATTTAATACAAGAATTATTATAATAAAATGGCTTTTTATTAATAAAACCGCTTGACGATTTCATATTGCATTGTGCATTTGTCACAGCCTTTATGATGCCTTCTTCGATTGCATGCGATGACATCGTGCATCGGTTGTAATGAAAAATCTGTTAAATATTGTTATTAATTATTAATTCAGTGTTAAAAAGCAATAAATAGATTTAATATTGAAAATACGTCATTTCTTTGCGAATAAAATATAAGACTAATTTAGAAATATTTTAAATTAAGGTTTACATGTATGCTGTCCATTGCGGCAATTAATTCAATAATGCATTCGATTTTAATAAAATAAAAATTGGCAATATAATACTTTAAAGTTAAATCATAAAATTCACGCACTTTGCGCCTATTTTCAAAGAATTTCGTATTTTTGTTTACGAATAGTTGCACAAAATGAATAAAATAACAACGAAACTGTTTTGCCATATTATATTTATTATAATTTCTTACATTTTGCATTTTTGTTGTAAGCTCCAATCGTCAAAAACACAACTTATTTTTAAAATTGGTATCGCAAGTAACAAAATGTTATTTATTGCATTCATAAGACAAGTCATTGGTCAGTTTTTATTGAGAGTAATATAATATTTTTTATTTTATTTATTAAAATTGCATTATCATTACCTTCCGATCGCCTACAATTGTCGACTGTTTTCATATTACAAATGTATTGGATATTTGAATTTTATAAGACTAAACTTCAACCGGAAATAAATTTCTTATTAAATATTATGATTCTTTTATTTTTATTATCTTATTGCTCTAAGTTATTGCTTATATCGGCTGTTATATTATAGTGATAAAGTAAAATATTTGTTAATATTCTGGTAAATTACCTCATATCTTCATTCTCAAAACAATCTTCTTTTCAATAATACTTTTACAGATTAAAAAGATACAGATATTATATTGTTTACGATTTCTAAGTGAACAGTCAGACCTTGGTCAGACCATAGTCATACATCTTCGTAATGAATAAACATTTTTGTCAGAAAGATATTGACATTAATTTATTGGCAGCCAAAAATGGTCCTGTTTGAGCGATTAGAGTATTTTTCCAAAGGATTATTGCGTTATTTATGCCCATGTTTAAATTGCCTAATATTTTCGGATAGCCATAAAAGACGCAAATTTAAATGGTGCTTAGCCTTCGTAGCAGGATTTTGTCTTGGACAGCTTTACTATCGTTTTTTATTAAAGGATATTTTGCCTGATGATGTCGGGTATACCATGGGTCTAATTATAAGCTTAGTATTAGGTAAGTTGGAATTTTCAATAAACGCGCTAATACCATTTGATACTTGATAGTACCGACGTTAGTGTTACTACCTATTATTTTTTGATGACTACACCATCTAGTTAAAAAAAGACAGTCATGGATCTGATACATTCTAATGGTAGTTTTACACATTCGTATTTCGAGTTCATTATTCGCCTCGTAATTCGTACGATTGTGTAAATGTACCATATATGTATTTTTAGGTTTAGGAAACGCTATATCCATACAAATACGAAGTATTAGTCTGTTGCTTCTTCCGATGTACTGCGGTAAGGCTGGTCGCGGGATATTGAAGGCGGTGGTTCTTACATACGTAGTGGCCGGTAATTTATTTTGTTATTTGAGATAATATGTTTCAGATGTAAGTATATCAATAATTCGAACAACATGGAAAATTCAAATATTACGGTATGTCTAAACCTTACTTCTGATAAGCAAACATTTCTAGAAAAACCGTTACAAATTCGAATTTCCTACATAAACTAATAATAGTATGCAAGTAACAAAAAATACGGACTTCATTTTATTTGCTCATAAGTGCTATAACATAATTATCTCAATAGATATTTTGCACTCCTTAGGCCCAATAACAAATATGGCACTAAACGCCAAAGAGGTGGTACGTGTGTTTGCCTGCAGCACTCAGCTCTCTTTCAATCTCACGAAACTTAGATACTCTTTCATTGCGACTCCTGTTAGACGAGCTCTTTTAAGTATGAAGACGGAAATTGGTGAATTCAAAGGTACGTTAAGGTTCGTAAAACTGTTAAGGCTATTTTCTTTATGGATTTAAATAATACTTATTCCAAACAGAGGCAGTGATTATGAATGGGCACCTTTTAAAAATTAAGCACTAGCTGAGTTGTAAGATTGTATTTTACAGATCATTTAGAAAAGTAGTGAGGCCAATAGAGATAGAAATGGAGAATACATACGAAATTCTCAAGACAAAACCAACAAACGATCTCGTAGACGACATGTTCGAGTTCAAACATCACTCGGATTATCTTGAAGAAAAAATATATAAGTTAGTTTTTAAAAAAAATTGTAGCCTAGCTAGTTTTCCTTGTGTTTAGGGAATTAAAAACAAACAAAAACGTATTCCTCAATTATTAATGTAACAAAATCTTTTTAGAATATTGCCAAATGATACAGAAATAATAAAGTATGAGAAAAACTATGCGAAAAAAATGGAATATCGTTGCGAGAGGCAAATGTCTAGTGCAGTTTTATATTGCATGGAGATTTTCTCTTCTTCTTTTGATGTGTGTTATGATAGTATCCCTATATACGCTGGAGCACTGTGCTGGCCTTTAATGCTTCATAATATATGTAATATTAGACCTTTTGTTGGACAGTCCGTGTGTAGTTACGAAGAGCAGGTGATTTTTATCATATTATATTTTACTCTTTACAGTCATATAACTAAATGACAACGGTGCGGTAACAAAAAAATTTCATTGCAGTTCAATCCTCGACTTGGAGAAAGCTATTTTTATCTTAAGAATACTTCTACTAAAATAATTTCAAATTTAACAGAAGTAAACGTTCTAGAAACTATTGAGAGGAAAGTGAAGAATTATCAGGTAGTTCAGAATTATCTTATCCTGTAGAGCCAGCTAACAAAATATAGAAAACTAGATATCCGCCCACGTTTTCAAAGAAAAACCCGCATAGTTCCCGTTCCTGTGGGATTTCCGAGATA
Organism: Colias behrii; assembly: GCA_029959065.1. Taxonomy (NCBI): domain Eukaryota; kingdom Metazoa; phylum Arthropoda; class Insecta; order Lepidoptera; family Pieridae; genus Colias; species Colias behrii. The sequence goes on along the minus strand of JARWMC010000019.1, from coordinate 8,850,276 downwards.
AAAAGTATATGTCTATGTCTCTGTATCTTCAGCTACCTACATACCAAATTTCATTGTAATCCGTTCAGTAGTATTTGCGTGAAAGAGTAACAAACATCCATCCATCCATCCTTACAAACTTTCGCATTTATAATATTAGTAGGATTTGAAAATATATTATGGGTAATCACATGGTAATCATCATACAATAGACATGATAAAATTTTCAGGATGCCAAGGAAACAAGTCTCAAAGTTCTTCAAGCATTTGAAGAAAAATACAATATAGTGAAACTTGTTGTGCTGGGTGTTCATATATGCTTAGCTCTCCTTTTCTTACGACTGCTCATATCCGCACAATGTTATCACGATCTTTATTTGACGAGTATAAATTATGATAATGTTTACATTACTGGTTACTTCAAAAGAATTGACCAAAGGCGTCGAAGGAAACTTCAGTATACACTTTTACCTCTGAAAAAGGTACCTAACTACCTACTCTATAACTTATGGGCAATTGGGCAGACATATTATGGCATTACACATAATTTTTGTAGTATTAATTATTATTTTATTGAACACGACCGTGTTTAAAATTTGGTAAGATCAAATAATAGCTGTACTAGGAAAATCTACCTAAGATTATCTGAAAATACAATTTTAGATGGAGAGGAACAGATACATAGACGTGTATTCTACTTCATACATTCCATCGGAACGTAGCAAGTTGTTCACACAAATACTAAAAGTTACGCTGGAAGCGATCACAGCCACAACTTTTGTGATGCTGGACAGATTGTTCTATGAAGCACTTGATGTTGTAAGACAGTATGCTGTTGATAACGAACCTATAAATGGATTGGGAGACGTGGAGGTGGAGGTAAATGTTTAAGAATGTTTCGTAACGCCAAGAACAGAATAAGGCTTACGAAGGTGTGAAGAAATTGTAATGTTTTCGTATTTAATCGATATTCGATGTGTTTCTAAGTAGACAATTTTATTGATGATTCTTGAATTTTAAATACATCTTTATTCGTTGTTTTAAATGTTTTGCTTGCTTCAGGTGGAAGGTGCAGGCTTTATCGCAGACATGTTGCGAAAACTGGTAGATGAATTAAAATCTATCAATGTAAAAACGTCAATAACGAATGAAGAATGTCTTCCGCAGCCGCGCGCTATTCCCGCACTATTTTATGTCAAAATATACGGCGGATATCTTTGGATTCTTTTGCTATTGTTTACGAACCCTTACACACTCAGATTGAGACGGTTAGTTCAAAGTTTATGTTTTCAACAGAGTAACTGGTAACATATCACGAATAATTATTTTGTGTGATAACTATCTCGATTATATTTTCAACTTTTTAGGCATGCTATTTTCAAACTCAAACATTTATTTATTCAATAAGACTTCTTCTAGAAGCACCTTTTAATCGTCATAACATTTTTATATCGTATTCATTTCGTATTTTCATTTAGTTACGTAATCTGAATTTTAATAAATGGGAACAATTTCAGATTAATCTGCAGTTATTTCTATCCTCATAGAGAAAAGCAAAGAATAATGCATCTGTACAACGATATTTTGAAGAAGCGTTTGAAAATGCAAAAGACCTTACGTAGAAAAGCAGTGCAGGCAGTCCGAGCACATTACCTCTCTGGGGAGAACCTTCTGAGCCTGAGGATGAAGTTTCCTCACATTTTGGGTTGGCTTGGCGCTTTACCTCATGCTAGAATGAAATGTCTCATTTGTGAAGAGACTGAACCATGGCACAGATTGCGAAATCGTTAGTTTATATATTTTTCTATCTTTTGACTTTTGTTCGGTATTTTCATATTTAGGCAGCACACTATTTTTGTTCATTGAAATTTTGAAATATTACGGTTAAACACGTAAAAAAGATCATGAAAAGAATAATATAAAATAACTATAAGGAGCATTCTTATCGACGAGAATTTAAGTATAGAATATGGGATAAACTAGATACTTACTCTTGATACTTTTTTCATGTAACATTATATTCAGCAATTTCATACTATTTTTTCAGCAGAAAACGACTCGTGGCACTCATGTGAAAACGTCAAATGCCCTTTTCTATACTGTGACGAGTGTTGGAAGGACATTGGCAGTAGCTGCCTCGCCTGCGATCCCGCTCTGAATGAGCTTAGTGATGTAGATTCCTTGAGTGATGATAGACCACCTAGATACTAATTGTACTGATGAAAATAAATATTTGTGTGATATGAATGTTGTTTTATTTATTTTGTTGTCCATGTTGGTAGATCCTAACGATTATTTATTGTGTTCGACTTTGTTTGAAATGCTAGTGCTAATGCTAGAAAAAACCACATGGGTATTATTACAATTAGGTATTATTAGGGAATATTACATTTTTATTTTGAAATTTATTTTATTTATTTATTTAACATAATATTAATTCTTAGATGATATAATTTACATTGATGCAATCATAAACTCATTCAAGTTTTTCTGTGCACCATAAGCCCACAAACCGCTACATATGTTTTAATACTTATTGTTAGTTCTTAATCCTAATGAGGGTACTAAGAAAATTTTTAGTGACGAGCGACATCGGTAATCTTGCTGGCCGTGTAAACATACAGTATGCTCCTTTCGTGAATCTATAATTTTGTATTATTTGTATTTATATTTAGATAAAATTAGTAATAAAGTTCTTATTATTTTATGAATGAACAGATTAATTATATTTTAGAGTTATTAGAAGGTTTTTTTTTATAATAGTTTATTTTTATTTACTAAAAAGTATTGCTTTAGTTTGAATTTTAGATTTTTGTGAATTATTGAATCTCTTAAAGATATAGGTAGTTTGTTGATGAGACAGGGTACCATATAATTTAACGTTCTCTTCCCGTGAAGGTTTGTAAAAGATGGAAGTCTTAGCGTATCGGTCAATTAAGGAAAGCTGGCATGTTCACAGTACTCACACTTATACAATTTCACTCACAGTATGTTCAAAAATAAATGCGACTCTAGTTTCATTTTAGACTTGAATTGTAAAATGGGTGCGTTGTAGATAAATATATGCAAATATAATTATGAAAGCTCTCATAATTTACCTGTAAAATTATAATTTAAAAGTAAATCAATTGATGAAGTTAATTATTTATTCTAATAATAATCAATTGGATAAAAGTATTAATAATCATTCAATTATCAAATAATAATTAAATTTCAGGTCATAAAAACAATACAAATAACACGTGCGCTCACTCCCAACACACGGATGGTTGTTTTGATAATGATTTAAATAACGGACGTCTTCTGCAGTTGCGGAGCAGTCTTGTCCTGACTTTGGTCGAGTAAAGATATCTAAGAAATATTATATTTGTAGTAGGTACGTAATACCTACCAATACGCGCTAACAAATATGTGTTACATGTTTATTGTATAATTTTCACATTATTGGTGTTAAACTCAAACTCGAACATTTATACAATTAGACTTCTTCTAGAAGCACTTTTGAATCGTCATAACAGTTTAACAGTTTTAACATTTACCACCAATTCAGAAAGCAGTATCTATAGAGAAGAAGAAGAATCTATTTAATCATAATCGTAATCTTCTACTTCACTGAAACTTTCATCGCTCGAAGAACTCGCCGTCGGAATTTCTTAATGTTATTTTAAATGAGTCAGTGTAATTATCTACTTTTGGTTCTAATTGAATATATTTTTCCTCATGTTCTCGCGTCTTTCTCCAAACGTCACTAAACATATCCAGACTAATAGCATTTGCTTCCTTTCTAAATAATTCTTCCACAGTTTTCAAGTTAAAGTTCACATTTTGTGATGCTACTTTCCCTTTAATTATGCCCCATAGTAACTCTATTGGGTTGAGTTCTGGATGGTATGGTGGAAGGCGCAATACACTATGTCCATGATCTTTGAGGATTGCATCAAGTAAAAATTGTGTATAGTTTGGCTTATTTTTTTTAATAATGTGATAACTCTGATTATTAATTAGTAATTTGATTTTTGAAAAAAAAAATGCCGATTTTAGTCAAAATTTATATTTTTATAACAAGATCCTTATCATCCAAATTTCCACCTTGGTGAGAAAAATTGACATTTCTAATGAAAATGAACAGAAAATTAAATGATTTTATTAAATACTGTAAAATAGTCTATAATTCTTCCATTTACTGTATCACAAAATTCTTCATAGATTTTTAGATATTCGTACTACACCAATTACATCACCCTGTATTTATAAACAATTGCAAAATATGACACATACATAGGCCGGGAGATACTGACACAAAATTTCGGGTCATTTGTAACAGAATGGCGGTTCTACAGAGGTCTTATTACGCAATGACTAAAAGAAAAATGATGGTCAGAACGCTGGTACCGGCGGACTAGTCGCGTGGGCGTTAGTCGAACTCGTCGGATAAATAGCGAAAGTCAAACGATTTGTAACATAAAAATTTTAGAATTTACCGATAGCCCATAAAAAAGATGTAGGCGGTAGTGCGGTTTGGAATCGGAATCGGAATTGGAATTTGGAAGCGGTTTGGAATCGTCCGAAAAGTATGGCATGGCGATTTTAGTAAATGGCTGCACGACGATGGTTAACTACCTGTGCAAAAGTTAGCCCGGTACAAATGGTGGAATTGTTTTTTTTTAAATCAACGCATTCACGTCGGTATGGCGGACTGTAAGTCACATCGTAAAAGTATGGCATGACACTACCGCCTACATCTTTTTTAAGGGCTATCGGTAAATTCTAAAATTTTTGTGTTACAAATCGTTGGACTTTCGCTATTTATCCGACGAGTGTGACTAACGCCCACGCGACTAGTCCGCCGGTACCAGCGTTCTGACCATCATTTTTCTTTTTGTCATTGCGTACTAAGACCCCTCTAGACCGCCATCCGGTTACAAATGACCCGAAATTTTGTGTCAGTATCTCCCGGCCTAACATGTGCAATGTGTAAATGTGTTGACGTTCCAGCTCTTCTTAATGGGCCTTTAGCGTTTGTGACGCTACGAGTTATTATATTATTATGAGGTGTTTTTTAATGGACAGTGCTAGTCGTCCGCTAAACGGATGAATAAAATAAATTAGTCGTCCGATTACCGGATGAATAAAATAATTTAATCGTCCGATAACATCTATTTATCTATATAGTTAGGTTATCGGGGTTTCTTTAGAGAACTGCCGCACGTATTATAGGTTTTTTGTGGGGGGAGGAGGGCACACGTAGGTATTTGATTTTTTTTTTTGCGCGTCGACGGAGCACCGCTTCGCGGGGCTCCTATTTCTATGTAGTTTTTTTTTTTGAAACCTAACCTAACCTAACCTAACGGCTAACCTAACCTAAACTTGATTTTTTTTTGCGCGTCGACGGAGCCCCGCGAATAACCTAACCTAACCTAAACTTGATTTTTTTTTTGCGCGTCGACGGAGCCCCGCTTCGCGGGGCTCCTATTTCTGTGTAGTTTTTTTTTTAAGAAACCTAACCTTTTTTTTTTTTTTTATATAGTGGGGAAATCTTCCAAAGATACCCACGGCCCCCGGGGATGGAGCCAAGGGTTATGTCGGATTCTTACCGACTAAAACCCCACTGTGTTCCGTCGAGCCGCGCAGTTAGCCGGGGCCGCGGGTACTCTTAGAAATCGTCCACGACCCTGGCAGCGGACGCCCGGTTACGGGCCCACCTCCGTTACCACCTACGGCTGCGCGCGTGCGCGCCTCCTCCTTCCTCTGCGAGGCGGCATGAGCGGAACACGTCTCATGTCACCTCACTGCCCCGGACGATGGAGCATGTCCCCGGTCCATCGTCCAGAGCCCTTCGCTAGGGAGGCAGGTCGCGATCGCTAGCGACCGCGACTCGGCGTCGGCGCCTAAAGGGTCGCCGGCGCCGCATCGGGTCCGCGAGAGGGTTCCCCTCACGAACCCGCTCCGCCTCCTCTTTTCGCACCTTCACCTCCTCACAGAAGGCGACCACCGCACGCCAGGACCTGGAGCCTCCAACCATGGCGCGAACCACGGACGGGAGCGAGAGATCCGGCCCCACAGCAGCGACCAGTCGCTGTCTAGCCACGGACCACGCAGGACACACACTCAGCGTGTGGTCCGCTGTATCCTCCTCGCTTGGGCACCAATGGCAGGCCATGGTTGGCTCCCGGATCGCGACTCGACACAGGTATCGTCCGAAACACCCGTGTCCAGATAGTACCTGTGTCAAGCGGAACGTGAGAGCCCCATGTCGTCTGCTGCACCATTCTAAAAGGACCGGCCGGATGGCCTCCACCGTCCTTACACCTGCAGTTGGGTTCTCGAGCCGCCGCACCCATTCCTCCATCAGACGCTCGCGAGCCGAAGCCCTCCAGCGCGAGACTTCTTCGGGGTTTGGTTCCAGCCCCGAAGACCTGGACCCAGCAATTCGCCGGTACACGTCCGCAAGTACAGCAGCGTCAAGTTCCCAAGGGGGGGTTCCGGCTAGTACGCAGGCTGCTTCAAAAGAGACAGTCCGATATGCCCGCGATATTCTTAGCGCCATGACCCGTTGCGGACGACGCAGAAGGGGTCTAGTCCGGGCGCTAAGAGAATCAGCCCAAATGGGCGCTCCGTACAGGGCCATTGAGCGGATGGCACCGGTGTAAAGCCGGCGACAGCTATCTCCTGGCCCCCGTAGATTGGGGAGCAAGCTTCCCAGTGCCCCGGCCGCTCCGGTGAGCCGGGGGGCGAGGCGACGGAAGTGCTCTGCAAACGACCAACGACCGTCTAGGAAAATTCCCAGATAGCGCATTGTCTGACTGATCTCTATGGACACGCCCCCCACCTGTACACAGGAACCAGCCCCTGGTGCCCTACGGGGGCCATGACCCTAGAAACCTAACCTAACCTAACCTAAAGGCTAACCTAACCTAAACCTAACCTAACGAATTGAGGGCGAATATGTAATATTGTTCCTATAAAACATGCTTACCTATATTAGCGTAATCTTTACGATAAAACAATAATAAATAGGTGTTATAATGACACCAACTCCATCAAAAATTTTCTAAGTCCTGCGCCCCCTTTGCTTTAGTCCAACCCAACTAGCTTTAGTGTTAAAAGGTTATCTGGTAATCCGAATAATCGGACGATTAAATTATTTTATTCATCCGGTAATCGGACGATTAAATTATTTTATTCATCCGGTAATCGGACGACTAATTTATTTTATTCATCCGTTTAGCGGACGACTAGACACTTCGTTTTTTAATTTTGTTTATGTCAATATTAAAGAATTCCTCTTTTAAAAGTGTTAGATTAATTTTTTCATGTATCGGTATGATTTTACACAGTTCAAATAATTTACGATAGTCATTTTTATATTTAGCCTTAATGTTATATGGAACGATCGTTTTAAGTAATCTTAATTGGAGTGTATATGTTATGGACCAAGTGATAAATTGGGCAGTATACATAATGCACGGTCATTATGAAAAATGCCCAAATTGAGAGTGCAATTTGATAATAATTATTCAAATAATCAAATTGACCGGGCATTATACATATTGCCCATCACCTTTTGGGCAGAGTAATACAAACATATTTAATTACTATTTTTTTATTGTTATTGTCATTTAACTTAAAATAAACTAAATATTAAACCACTTAAACAATCAGGCTCATTATTGGGATTAATTACCAAGGACTTCTACCTTAAAAATCCACTAGTTTTTGCATTTAAAACTTAAGGAAAGTCATATTACAGTACTCCAAAATTAATAATGCGCATGCAAATCTTGAGATTTTAATGATTAGATTTATATGGTTTAAATGTAAACCTGGGTTTGAAAACCATATTTTATACAATATAAATTTTGTGTTATTTTAACCTTCTTTTCTTCCATCATTACACCAGCTTCAGTAAGAAACTTTAAAAGTACTATAAAATTTTCCAAGTAAATCAATCCAACAAAGATATATAGTTATTCGCAATCGTGGGGTTATCCTCGCTATTGACTTTAACAAGGAATTATCGAAACAAAATCGTTACTTACAAATAAATATTAATCTCTTTTAGTACAAAACGCATAATTTGACTAAATTATGCAAGAAGAAAATGCATTTTACCCCTCTATATACATATCATCTTCGGACGCTCCGGGAATATGACAGTTGCCGAACGGTGACGAAAATTTCTATGCGCATTATTACTTTTGGAGTACTGTAAAAATATAACATAAAATATAATTAAATTTAAAACAAAAATTTCACAACATACCTTTGTTTTATAGAAATGACTTATTATTATGAAACATAAATAAACTAAAGTTTAAGCAATCAGACTCATTATTTGGCATAATTAGCAAATACTCTTAATAAACGAAATGTAAAGAAGTAAAATAGAACATAAAATTGAAAACAATAATTATACAATATGTAGCAAGTAACAGGTTTATTTATTAGAACAACTGCCACTGTGATGGCATTTTGAGGTACACAACTTTTTGGCTTTGCGACAACTTTTCAAGCGTTATTATCAAATTGCCCAATTGTCATGTAGCATTATAATAATGACCGTGCAATGTGATAAATAATGAATTTAAGATAGTAATTAATCACTTAGCCCAATAAAGCTAGACATTATTCATAATGCTCGTGCATTATAAATAATGCCCGCATTAATCACCTGGTCCATAACATATATATTTTGTCAAGATTGGTCTTACAAGTCCGTCCGAAGCTAGACAATCCATAGGAGATTATTGATTCGGCTAGTGATTTGTAAAGCAATAATAAAGTTTTGTAGGGAATTTTGTGTTTAATTATCGAAAACTTAGCCAGGATACACCTCAATTTATCACACACTCCGTTAATATGTTCTTGCCAGTTCAGTCTGCTATCAATAGTAACACCCAGGTATGTTTGAAAATAAAATGCATTTGTATAAAAATACTTTTTATTTTTTCCAAACACATTAACACTAGATATGTATGATACTAATAAACACATATAACATTAGCTGTTATTTTAGAATAAGCCATATTCTAGTTGTTCGCCTACAGTCAAATTGCTCACAAATTGTATATTATCAGCCACATCATTGCAGAGTTGAGCCAGTCCAGTCAATTGGCCATCTTCTTGAGGACTGAAGTTGTACACCAACTAGAAAAATAAAAAAAATTTCAAAAAAGTGAAGGTGATTTATGATATGCAGATAATAAAGGAAAGGGTAGAGAATATAGACATTTTCAGTAGTTATAAATACCATATGTTACGTGGATTAACAAATCAGATTGATCGCGTCTCACTTAAAATATTATACGTCATATTATATCTATTATAGTGTCCCTACACAATCCGTAAACAACTTATAACTTAGCTAAACAAATTATATGATGTATATGTCGCAGGCAAATTGTATTATTTCGCCGTTTACAAAAGCTCGGCATTTTGTAATATGTCGAGAATTCGAAATCAGAAATTTTTCGTTTGGATAAGGGGGTGGGTTAGGTTAGGTTCGTGTTTTTTAAACTACACAGAAATAGGAGCCCCACGAAGTGGGGCTCCGTCGCCTCGCGACCGTCTTTTTGTAGAATTTTGGAAAAAGTAAATCCTCAGCATATTACAAAATGCCGAGCATTTGTAAACGGCGAAATAATACAATTTGCCTGCGACTAGGGTTGCCAACCGTACTATAATATATAGTACTAGAGGTCCGCCCCGGCTTCGCCCGTGATACATATTTCGCAATAAAAGGTAGCCTATGTCCTTTCTCGGGTATCAAAATATCTCCATACCAAATTTCATGCAAATTGGTTCAGTAGTTTAGGCGTGATTGAGTAACAGACAGACAGACAGAGTTACTTTCGCATTTATAATATTAGTATGGATTGTACTATATTTCGGGTCTGCGTACTATATACTGTTGAAAACATATATAGTACGCAAAAATACTATATTTTCAACACGGACAAATGTTACAAACAAATCCTTCATTAAAAAAAAATAAGAACGCGCCTTTTAATTGTTAAGAAACTCAAACTCAAATCAAACTCAAACATTTATTCAATTAGACTACTATTTAGTAGCACTTTCGAATCGTCATTACATAAGTATTTTTAACATTTACCACCGATTCGGAAAGCAGTATCACAGTATTACAATATTTCCTACAGTATGGCGACGAATGTACTTGCACAGAGAAACGGAGGGGAACTGGCGGGGGGTCGGGCGACGCGGGCCGCGTAATGCAATCACGCTTAGTTTGCATTACCTAGCGCGAAAGGACGACGCATTCGTATTTTTTGTGTAATAATTTTATTATACTTACATATTTTCTAATGGCGCGCACAAACTGTTCTGTGTATTGATGTAAATCTACATCGAAATCACAGAAGTTATTTAGATATTTTAGATAGATTGTATTTGTATCTATAGAATTTTAATCAAAGCTGTGTATATGTTGTTCTCATTCTTGTCTTATCAGATTGTACATCCCAATGCGAATGCATTACTTAGTTAAATGTTATATGATGTTATAATATACAATTAAGAACATCCAAAAATAGTGTCCACGTAAATATTTAGCAGTGCAATATATGTAATTATATATTTATGAACAAATAATTACATCAGATTTAATAATCGCAATTATTTTGAATATACATATGAATAAATGATTTCATCATAATATTAATAATCACAATTGTTTTATTTCCCATTTGTTGCAACCCTAGCATATTTTCGTGTGGCAGCGTAAGTACCTACGCTGGTGGCGGCATCGCGCGACATCAAAGGCGTTTCCTTACTGTAGGAAATAATATTGTAATACTGTGGCAGTATCTATGGAGAAGAATCGGCAAGAAACTCCATAGTTGCTCTTTTAAAATCATGTCAATATTACATAATATGTAACTTATATCTAACTACATAATATATCATAATATGCCAAAGAACTGTCCTGTGGTTTTTACGCGACAACCCTCCATGGGTTTTTATCGTCTGGCTAAGTCATATAACCTATTGCGCATATACCAGTGGCGAGAAGAAAGAAACAGAAGTAAGAAAGAAAGAAAGAAAGAAAAAACATTTATTTCAAGGACATAATCAAACAAAGTCTTAAAAACATGACAAACAAAACAGTAAAAAAAGTAAAATTATAAAGAGAAATAAAAATAAAAAATAAAACGAAATTTGCACGGTAGGATGTCCTCGAAAAAGGGTGACCAACTCAGCTAAATACTGTACGACAGAAATGCACGCACAGCGCTGGTTTTCAGTGGCCCCTAAATGTTGTCGCAATAATCAGAGTGACCTCCATTACAGTAAGAAAATATTAAAATAAATAATCAATAAATAAAAAAATATACTAATAATAATACGTCTATGTGCAGAGATAAACAAAAATTAATAGAATAAATATGATATAAGTAGTAATAAATATATAAAAGAAAGTATAATTAACGTATATTCAATATTTTTTACATTTGACAGATATACATATATATTAAATAGAGAAGAAGATAATCATCATCAGTAGCCACTAAGGTTGGATCTGTTTCTCTAGTAATATAACTGTGTATTTTTTTTAAAGTTCTCAACCGCGCGAAGGCTAGGAAGCGGCGGTGGTAAATTGTTCCAACACTTAGTGGCACTGTATTTGAAGCTTCCCCGAAAACTGGCAGAGTGGTGTTTAGGAATCATCAGTTTAGTCGCTGCTTGTCTCGTTTTGTACACTGCCTGATGATCTCCCATCCAAACCAACTTTTGAAAGAGGTATAGAGGAAATTCAAACTTAATAATATCGAAAAGGAATGAGGCGAAATGGAGTCGTCGTCGATTTTCCATATTTAACACACAGGCTTTGTTTAAAAATGGCGTAATGTGCTCCCGTGGAGGAATGTTCCAACAGAACCGGGCACATGCGTTTTGAACGCGCTGTATTGCTCGTTTCGTTCGCTTCAAAATCCGCCTACCATATACCACATCCATGTAATTAAATTTAGATAGGACAAGGCTGTCACAAAGTCTTACGCGAAGTTCCGTATTGAGATATTTTCTAATTCGGTACAGAATCTTTAAACGATAGAAACAGTTAGCTACTGTAACATTAATATATTTTTCAAATCGTAGATTTTCGTCAAAAATAATCCCCAAGTTTCGGGCTTCCGCAACACGTTTTATGACTTCGTTATTAATAGTTACGGGAATAAGACGAAAGTAGAAGTAGTGTATCTAATCTTCTAATATATATTATAAAGGCGAAAGTTTGTAAGGATGTATGGATGTATGGATGTATGGATGTTTGTTACTCTTTCACGTAAAAACTACTGAACCGATTACAATGAAATTTAGCACACATATAGAGGGTAACTTGGATTAACACATAGGATAGTTTTTATCCCGGAAATCCCACGGGAACGGGAACTATGCGGGTTTTCCTTCGCAAACGCGGGCGAAGCCGCGGGCGGAAATCTAGTCATTAATAAAAAATGAGCTTTTGATTTATATTAATTTAAAAATTGAATGTGACAAAGCTTGACACTTTTGACGATTTTAAACAAAAAATTGGTTGTCTGTAAAGTCGGTTCACTGACGTTAGTAATTGAACGTGACAACGTCCGATTGTGCTTCTTTGTCGTTCGTTCCGCGCTCTCGCTCGCACTTCAAGCCTTACACGGAACGCCTCAGAGCGAGGTAACGCCGCATGAGTCATGTTTTTTCGTGCGTGCAGGCGGCTCTATCGAATTATAAGACGTTGTCACGTCAAAAGCTGTTACACAGTGCAAGAAGTGCAAAAAAATATAGTTTTTATAAAAATAAATATATATTTGTCTATTTTTTTTTTGTTTTTCCCATAAAAAACTATATTTTTTTTAAATGTACTATATTTTTTACACCTTATTTTGGAAAATACTATATTTTGATGATGAAGTGTTGGCAACCCTACCTGCGACATATACATAATAATTAAATATATATTACCGACAAAAAATCATCGTAAGTGATCCACCCGTCTACATCCGTGTCTGCAGCATTGAATTTTTCTTTTCGTACTTCCATAGAAGTCTCATCTCCCAAACTCTCTAAAACTGCGCAACTAAAATATTAAACATAAAAAATCATATAGATATTAGGTACCTACTCTATTACAAATTACAATATTTAAAGGTCTTAGACGCGCTAAACTTAACATGTAAAAATAAATGGAATAACCTCAAGCTAGTTAACGTAGGTACGTTTACGGCATATAGGTATATGCCGTAGCAAGAATGTAATATGTATTATGTAGTTATGTGCTTCTGTTTATATCAGCAACAGTTTTATCTACAATTTACACTCTGTATACAAACTAACAAATCATCAAAACCCAGCATTCCGTTCGATTGGTTGTCGAAAAGCAAAAAGAGGCTGTGCAGATTGGCGATTGTCACTTCGTTCCAGCCCGGAAATCTCTCTACCACCTTTTGCATGCTCCATCTACGATCTTGTTCTTTCATTTCCTGTAGATACAACGTTACAGTTTTAACGTGTAATTTAATTATTTAAGGATTTTTATGATTACCGTTAGCCTAGCTGTAGCAACTGTGGGGTCTGTTACCTGCTACGTTCACAATGGTGATCAAGTGATAGATATGGAGTTAAGATATTACATTAATTAACAACATGCTAAATCACAAAACACAAGGTTGGTATAATAGCCTGCTAGTGTAGAGTTTAGACCGTAGACGTACCCAAGGGCGTCGCCAGCCGATGGCGCAGGGGGGGGCAAGTTGACTTTACCTACTACAATTCATACTTTTCTCATTCTCTATGAATGAGAAAAGTAGGTATGAATTGTAGGTAAAGTCGACAGCCCATGAAGCTTTCCACTTGTACTACGAGCCTTACATCTACAGCGATTGTAATAACAACAGTATCTTAGTACTATATACATATAGGGTGTCCCAAGAAGTATGGATAATGGATATACTGAAGTCAGGAGGTAGAGGACCTAGATGGCTATCCGAATCACCCCCATGTATGTTATGCGATTTTTCGTAGTTTCGGAGTTATGACTTTTTTTTTTCAATTTTTCACCTATCGCCGAGTACGATGAGATTTTTAATCATGGTGACGTCAATTAATGCGGTACATGCTTGATTTTTTTTGTGTGCTAAGCTGAAAGATAGGCCCCACAGATCACAGAAGATCTCTATGGATAGGCCAATTCTAGTATGGTAACATTTACTATCGTTAGATCTTTGAATGGAATAAAAAACAGAATTAAATCCAAGCAAGATAAAAATACCCAGTAAGTATGTTCACAACTTCAAGAGCCCGTAAAAAAATAAAATCACGTAAAAAAGTTTTCCGTTTGGTTTTTAAAAACTTGCTCTATCCTGTATATATTCTGTGACAGTACAGAGTCCAATGTGTAAAGCTACACGAGCACGAGCTCTTGACTATGCAATAAAAAACTTGTACCTAAATAAGTTATAATAACATTTATTAGAAAAATAGAATAAAAAGGAGTTTGAATTTGAATAAATACAGCGTACAGCGTATTTTTTTTTAAATTACCAGATTTTAATATTATAGCGGTCGTTGTTTGTTTATATTAGGTTAATTAAAACATAATTTTTGGGGATTCATTATAAACTTCTCGACCACTTTATTATTAAAATCTTGTAAGTTTCCATGTATAAGTTTTCGGTGCACACTCATCATGGCCAAACCATTGAGGCGATTTACACTCATAGTGCTTCTTAGCCAGGTTTTTAGTCTCCTGAGGCTGCTAAACGATCGCTCTACCGTACACGTCGTGCATGGAAGAGCGATCAAAGGCGCGGGACAGACACAAGCGGCACGGCGCGCATCGGGCGCACTGCCGGCGCGCATCGGGTGCGCTACTGGCTATTTCCAAAGTTCTTTCATACAAAATGTAGAAGAAGGACGTGGTGCAAAACAGGTTGAAGAGGTGCGCTTATGGCACGCCCGCGCCCGCGCCGCTTGTGTTTGACCCGCGCCAAAATTTTCAACTTTTATAGAATCTCTAGGGGGGGGCAGCTGCCCCTCCCTGCCCCCCCTTGGCGACGCCCTTTCACGTACCTAGTGGCTAGTAGAGTATATTGTGTAGTGTAGAGCATACTCTGCTAGGCTCTCCCTATGATATCTTATGATCTAAATTCTAATTCATTCCTATAAAATATAATATTCGTAGTATTGTAGTTTATAGAAACAAATCATTGTTCTTACTTGATTGTACTGTCGTTGCTCAGCCAGTCGCTTATAAAAGAGCTCTACCAATTTATCATAGTCAGTTTTCGTGGTTTTCTGTATCTCAGTAGCTTTTTTCTGCGGCTCACCTTGTTTTTATTTATTTAAATTAGAAAACTTATAGGGAGTGTTCAATGTGTTTTTATGGCAATCACTCATTGTAAGTGCGTCGGAATATAGGCATGGGCGTAGCTAGCCATGGGCACAGGGTGGGGCAAAAAAAAACCGCCCAAGTGCGAGTCGGAGTCGCGCACCGAGGGCTCCGAACAAACCTACTTTTTATTATGTTGTAACTCTAAAATGTATGTTTTAGCAATTTTTCCCTATCTGAGCTATAAGACATTGCTTTTAACCAAACTTCAAGACTGTGTTCACGGGAAGTACAATGTAGGTTTTGATTCCCTTACGAATGTCGAAATTTGCGATAATTTGCAGCATAAAACGGCTGTATCTTTTGATTTTGATTTTTTCACAGCTTTAAGAGACCGTAGACTTGAGTTTTCTATAAAAACTTCAGCTTGATACCTCCATGCGTTCCTGAGAAAATGGGTGTTGACAGACAAACAGACAGGCAGACTTTGTTGTCCGTCTGTCTAAAAATACTTTTTTTTAGAGGAACGCGTGGCGGTATCAAGCTGAAATAATAATGAATAAATCAACACATACAGCCGTTTATGTTGCAAATTTCATCCCTATATTATATAGTTCATCTTTCTAATACAATAATATGATTCCTTTTTATCATAATAGGAACTAAACATGTCTATGTAAATGGAAAAATAAACCATTTCAAATCTTAGAGCATTAAAATGCTCTAAGTTTCAAATGGTAGACATAGCTCAGTAAATAAAGCATTTAACCTCGCACTTCCGATTCAATTTCATTTTTGTTTTAGGTTAAGGGTCACTTATCTATATCTATACTTATAATAAATCTGTAGAGAGGCCAATTCTGTACATGAAATATATTAAAAAAAAAACTATGAAGGGGTGATAAGGGATCGCTACTGATGCCAAAAATGCAATCAGTAAAATTTTTGTCTGTCTGTCTGTCTGTCTGTCTGTCTGTCTGTCAGAAACATAAAAGTTTTTGGCCGATATCTCGGAAACTATCAACTTTAAGGCAAAAAATATTTGGATTTTTTTGAAGATAGTAAAATTTTACATCTTTTATAAAACTTTTTTGTAAAACTTTCCGTTTACGATTTATGGCCTATATAATGAGCCGGTTAATCGTTTTTGGCAAGTAACTCTTTAAATACCTATTAGATTAATTAATGAAATGCATATATATCCATTTATTAAGATTACTTTATTAGAAACTTTTTTTCTAATGTGTTTTGAGTTATTTAACGTTTAATGTTGGATTACCGGGCGAAAAATAGAAAATTTCAAGGTATGTATGTTTCGTATGTATTTCGTACAACTAAATAATATTGAGTAGTTATTAAAAGGGAAATATTTAAAAAAAAATCTAGAAGGAAGTAAAAAAAATCAAAAATTTTGCTTCGAAAATTTTGCCGTTGTTCCAATGCAAGTGCAAGTGGATTTTCAATGCAAGTGGT
The DNA here is from genome assembly GCA_029959065.1 of Colias behrii. NCBI lineage: Eukaryota > Metazoa > Arthropoda > Insecta > Lepidoptera > Pieridae > Colias > Colias behrii. The sequence goes on along the minus strand of JARWMC010000019.1, from coordinate 8,833,490 downwards.
TTTTGCCGTTTCGAAAACGGCGAAATCCACTTGCATTGGAAATTTCTTCTTCGTTTTCATTCATACATCCGTAAAAAAACTTTTGGCCTGCCACGTCACCCGCCGAGCGGCGGCATTTCTACATTGAACGTACAACTCAAAAAATATGGGCACTAGAGAAAATTTCAAACAAAAGTTGTAGAGAATAAAGTTATCTAAAAACTACATACATGCATTTTCTTGATTAATCCAATATTTTACGAGTTATTAGCCAAAAACGATAAACCGGTTCATTAAATAGGCCATAAACCGTAAGCAGTATGTTTTACAAAAAAGTTTACATGATATAAAAGATGCGAAATTTGATTTTCTACAAAAAAGTCTATATATAACTTTTGCCCTAAAGTGGATATAGTTTTCGAGATATCGGTCAAAAACTATAAGATTGCGAGCAAAGCTCCACCTGGATCTATCAGCATTTTGTGTTTTTATGGTCAACTAGCGGTCCGCCCCGGCTTCGCCCGTGGTACATATTTACGTTTTCTCTACATAAAAACCATCCTCGTACTTCAAGGAATATAATAGAAAAGAATTATCGAAATCGGTTCAGCCGTTCGCACGTGATGCCATGACAACGCGAAACGGGTGCAGACCCGCCGCCTTTTTATAGCTCCCGCCGCGAAGCGCGTCGAACGCGGCAACTGATACACAAAAATAATCCTTATGGCATGATTCTGTATTCACGCGCGATGACTTATAGCGTATTTCATGTAAAACTTTGGTGTTTCTACACCGATTTACATGATTCTTTTACTATAACCTGCCCAGGAGTATGAAGAATAATTGTGCCAAATTTGGTTAAAATCCGTCGTGTAGTTTTTGTTTCTATAACGAATATACAGACAGACAGACAGACAGACAGACAGACAGACAGACAGACAGACAAAAATTTTACTGATTGCATTTTTGGCATCAGTAGCGATCCCTTATCACCCCTTCATAGTTTTTTTTTTAATATATTTCATGTACAGAATTGGCCTCTCTACAGATTTATTATAAGTATAGAAGATTGCGAGCGAAGCTTCACCTGGATCTGTCAGCTTTTTGTGCTTTTATGGTCAGTAAGTGACCCTTCACCTAAAACAAAAGTGAAATTGGATGGGAAATTTAGTGCGAATTTGGCTAAATAAAAACAGCTTTATTTAATGGGGTAACAGTACTACCACAGTATAAATATATTTTAATAGACTACTTTTTCTGTCACCAAAGGTGGTTTAAATCATGCAACATAGAAGCGCAAGCTTTTTGTGTCGACTATCAACTTTCGAGTGAGAATTTTTTAACGGATATTAAGTTTTGTAGTCGGTACCTAGATAATTAAGTTTTTTAGATTTGGTTAGGTACCTTCCAGGTCAGAGCCAGGGTGGGGCAAGCGCCCCACCCTGCCCCACCGTGGCTACGCCCATGAATATAGGGGAAATATAACTTGGGGATTTGACCTGTCTCTGCTAGTTTGTAAGCAGCTAACGTGTAGGGATATGTCGTGGCCATATCGTAGATTTGCTCATTTCATGAAATGATTGATCATTTCATTCTACTAATGGAATCTCACTTTTATTTGCGAGCCAAAGGATCATTGCATTTGGAAAACGCAGCTGACCATATTATATATTTTTATAGGCCTTTGGTTTACAACGAATAAAAAAATACTTTAAAAATTGATCACGATCATGAATAGCATTTCAACCTATCTACATTCGTCTCAGTAGAATTGTATCCACAAAATTACCCGTAGCAGTGAAGTCCTCTTGTCTGTAAAAGCATATGGGTTTCCTCTTCACGGGATACTCAAAAAACCTCCCTAGACTAGAGAACAATGCACTCACATGGTGACCCATTTTACTGTTCTTACCAAGTTTTTAGTATTCAATAGATGCTATTATTCGTATTGAATGTTCGATTTTACTATATTTCCTTCTGTATACTATATTTCAATGAATGAGAAGGTAATGCCTTGGATTTATATTCCTAGACATGGAATTATTTGTGAATTATTTTGATTATATAACATCAAAACATAAACAAACATTTTATTTTAATATTTAATGCCATGTATGTGGAAACTCTATGGTCTCAATATTAATAATTAAATAAGTCCAATATCCACTGTATAGCTGTTGCCCATAGCTTTGCCCACGTGGTCAAAATAAAATTTCTCAAACTTTCACCTATTTAAAGTTATGAATGTATAAAAATCCTATTTTAGCGGATGATTTATCTTATCTGCATGACAAATTTCAGCCAAAGCGGTCCAGTAGTTTTGGGCTGTGCGTTGATAGATCAGTCACTCTTGCGATTTATATATTAAGATGCCTTTGCATTATGGTTATTGCATATAGTCATACATGAGTCATACCAATAATGTTTTATTTTTTCGCTTTTTATCAGCATGTTTGGAACTTTAGAGCATACGCGTAGGCGAGACAATTTATCTGGTAGGTGTACCTACGTAGGTTAATTAATTATTATTGATTTATAGGTCTACCCATTACTGAGAACTTAATAAGGTGGTGTGATTCTATGCAAATCGGTCCGGTTGTGTACTGTTTCAGTTTCGAAAATCGTAAAGTTTTCGGATAAGCAGGTGATTAGCCCACTATATCCTAGTCCGCTGGTGGGATTGCCAACTTAAAGCCTGAGGACAGGCTCGGTTTAGTTTCGGGTATCCTCCCTGGTGAGTGATTCTGAGTTATAGGCGCAGAATTCGCCTTTCGCCCTGCATCTTGTTAGCAACTACGACTTTTAAGGCGGATCACGCATCAATTGGAAGGTGCTGGAGCGAGATAAAACGAGCTGCCCAAAATCGACACGCATGGCGGAGTACTGTTGACGCCCTTTGCCCCAGCTAGGGGCCTTAGGATTAAAAGTAAGTAAGTAAGTGATTCTATGCATTAATCAATTGATTTAAGGCTTAAAATTTAAGCCAATGTACAAGTAAACTTAAAAGAGTTATGAAGGGATTAAAATAAAACACCATTATTTATCAATCACTTGATTAATTTCCATACAAAATTGCATTAAAATTTTCAAAAAATCCATGACATAATATAGCGTCATTGATAAGATTACAAGAGTCAAAGTAACGTTCATTACCGAAGGGTTAAAAAATAAATGAAATATGGTAGGCAGTAAATTATTCTAAATTAAAATATAGGAACATTTATAAAATATCAGTCTTCTTTCAACAATATTACAGGAGAGTAACGTAAGATATACATAATTATAAAAGAAAAAGACTGTTGTCGACTTCGTTTCAACAAAAATTTTGCCTTGATTATTGGACGCTTAATTTAAGTGAAGTAATTACGAGTGAGAATTCTGCTTAATCTAGTAGACAACAGACTTCTAATGCAGTGATCTGACCACCGACACATTAATTCATATCAGTCTTTATGCTTTTGCAAGTGAGGTAGGTTTCGGTCTAATGTAACTATGCACGCGTCTAGTCATTTTTGTTACGCTTTGGGAGTATAGAGTTCGTACGTAGACCTTTACGGTTCGGCATACTCAGATGTCTGACGTATCACAAATGACTTTGACACGTGATCTTCCCCGCAGACCAGACATAATGACCGGTCCGACCGAGGAACGAATACAAAAATACTACTTACGAGTACACTAAATAGAAACTCGCCGACATTCATCTCCCCTCCAATATTCTGCTATTTTTACTAAGATTTCATCGTAAGCTTATCCACACACTACGCGCTATGAAGGAGTATTTTGAATACGTTTACATTAACTACGATAAATGTTCGATTATAATATTATGTCATTAACGTACGAAAGGGGAGATGGATGGCTGAGATTGCACTAAGACTAACACAACGCAAGCCTAGTTAACATTAAAAATAGCACAAATATAATGGCTCAATACAATCCGCTAGAATCACATACGATCGTACATTACTCATGCAGTTATCGTATTGCGTCTTACAACAACACCGTTTTATAAGGAAACCACATTGCGTTCCTTTGGCGTTTGACAATAATTCAAACGGCGAAAAACTTCGTAGAAAAATTACCATCACGCTTCGAATAAGTTCTCAATTTTATTGTATCTATCACAAAACCACATTTATACTGCTAGTAGCTAGCAGCTGTCACATTTCACAATATCGTTTCGCGATCAAATCTCTGACTTGGGTGATTACATCAAAATATTATGCGCTTCGAATTTGGTTCACTTTTACAAAGTGGTCATGTTAATGGGAGGCGAGGCGGTAGAGCAGATCCATATGAACGTTCGAGACGTATGTGTAACATACCGTTTGTTTCAAAGTAGAGCTCGATCAAATCTGCCCTAGACCTCGCCGGCCATTCACTTCACGAAAAGTGTTAACAAAATAAATCTAAACATAACTAATGACAAAATCATATGAAAGTCTAAAAATTATATTTAATAGTAACATTAAGCAGTCATTTTCAAGACTAACTATTTAGAATTAGATTCTCTTCGTCTGATGCGATAACAGAATGCAAAGACCGAATGAATTGCATATAAATTAATGTGTTATCAGTATTAAAAAGCAGACTTACGATTATTTAAAAATAATTTACAAATTGTTGTGTAATTTAAATATTAAACTACTCAGTGATTTGGATTCTGTTACTTGACCAGAAATTAAGAATAAGATTTGTTGCAAGTTGAAAAATCTACATTCAATACCATGAAGTTATTAGCAAAATATTTACTTGAATTTGCTTGGCAAATCCTTTTTAATAATGTTTATGCAAAATTGTAAATCACTGTCTAAAATACCGAGATTCAATCGTCAATACAAAAATAATTATCGATCTGACTTCGAGTTTATAATTTTGTAAAACTTTCAATAATATACAAAAAATGCATTTCATGCAACATATTATTTTAAAAATAACATAATACTTTTAATAATGGCACTGAAAAAAAAATTAAGTAATATTCACTTTAATTATTTATGATATGAAATAAAAATTAGTATAAAACTACTGTTTTAGCGGAATTCCCCTAATTGACCGTAAAAGACGCAAACTACTGCATGTTCATTTTAAATATATATTTGTTGTCTTTGCCTTACATAACATGTGGGTAGTTTAAAATTTATATCTAACGCTTTAAACTTTATCATGTTCCGAATATTTTTGATTATTATACAAACTTACAAATGTAGCACAAAATTGCAGAGGTAATAAATTTACAATATTCATTATTTAAATTATTGAATACCAGATATAATACTGCCAAATTATTGCTATCAATTCTATACTATCTGTACAATTTTCTTTGTGAAATAAATGCCCGATGGAATCATGACACTATGGGACGCAAAGCAAAGACAACAATACCCAAAAACGTTAATAGAGTGCTAGTCCCTCAGTACTTATTTCACTTTAAACAATAATTTCCACTATATCAAGCCATACTTCATTAATCTATTGCTAAAAGTCATCACTAAATGACCCAGTACTCCATAGCGAATCTTTGTTTGAAGTTGTGTCGAAACGGCATCACGACTTAATCTAATTTAAACCTAAGTACAAAACGTGAAAAATGTTATTCTAACATTAAATTTACCTAAAATTATGCTTGAATATGGGAGACATTGTTTTTTAATGAGCTCAAACTACTCACTGTTAATTTTTTATAATCTAAGAAGCGGTTATACGGTCGTGTGTCTTAACACTGATATATATAATATAGCTTTGGTATTTAAGATACAGATTCTAAAGGCGAATAAGTTCATAGGACGATTAATAGGATTCCATAGGATATACGTTCTTAGTTATGTGGTGCTGACAAGGCAAACCAGTGACTAAACATCGATACTATTACGTTGACGTACATTATATTAAGAATTAAATACTATTTTGGAAGCGGTACTTCAACGATTAGCCTACAGCACGCAATTTAACTAGATAATTATAGTTCTGGAACCGACCGGCCCTAATCTAACCTACATTTAAATAGTGAACACATACAGACTGAACACATGTTAAATCGAATACATTCGATATACTTAGAAGATTATAAAATATACTTTATGTTAATTTATTACAATAATCAATTTTGAACGATGAATTTTGCTAAAATATTTTAACTATCCGAATATTCGCGTTGAATAATTGCTACGTATTATCACACGAAGACAGGCAAGATTGGGATGTGCTTGTTATTTTGGCAAATAGTTAATTTGCGCTCAAATTAAAATCTGTGTCTAAATGAAATATACATAAATATAATTTCATAAACTCATTCAGTTAGTGGCTAATGGAATTCTGCAGTGAAATACAAAAAGCAAATAATGGATAAAAAGCACGGAAGGGCTTTACAATATACGCATCCTCTGCCTGCCCTCCTGAAATAAGTGACCGATAGAATTAATTCCCCGCAACATATATCTATCCATTTACCTAATTAAACAAGAGTCATCGAGACGAACGAACTGATCGTTTAAATTATAAGAGATTATCATAATTATTATAAAAATAATAAATTAGAAGCTAATTATTTCAATTTAAATCAGTTCTTAAAATATAAAAATAAAATCAGCCCATAAATCCAGTCGAATTTTTTTTACCAATTACATAAGATAACAAAATAAATTTCAGAAAATAATAAAAATAAAAAAGAATCACGTAGCAATAAGGTGTGCATAAGAATTTTATAATGTAATACCTAAATATTGGTAAAAAATTGCATTACGCGATCGAGCGATGCCTTCCCCGCGCACCGCGCCGCGCCACCCCCGCCATCATCTTTAAGACAGTCTTCTAAAGTCAGTCTCAAAGTTTATTGCATTTAATTTCTTAGCTCAGTTGTCTCCACCCCTTCCCTACCGAGTTTTTAAAAGTCTAAACGCAGTCGAGAAAATAGCTAACTATAAACTAAATATAATATAATAAAAATGGGCGAAAATAAATAGCCACACTTCTATAATCCGCAAAGAAAACGTAATATCTATAATACGCAAAATAATTCACAAAAAACCTACATTCTAGCGTCTGAAATAATCAATTAATTAAACAAGTAAAAGAACGCAAAAAGTAACATTTTGGAAAAGAATACTTTTCAAGCTAATTTTAAATTATCTCACATAAAAAACATCTTTTAAATCACATCGTGATCTTTTATCATATAATAATAATCTTGACGATTTGTTTCATTTATTATGCATTGCATAAAGAGTTCGATAAAAAATATAATCGAAGTATGTCCTGTTCATTAGATTTGGTGTTTCATGGATATGATTTAATATATGAAAGCTATAAACTGCCACAAAAAGTGTCGTTACTTCATCGCAAACACCGTTTGGCCCTTAAAGACTAGTCGAATACGGAAACGAAATCAAAATTATATGGTAACAAAAGTATTCAAAGAATTTAAGGAGAATTCGATTTGTGCAAACCTTTGTAAATCATGAACAAATACTAATTCTCCGTACAAGCTATGCTCGATCCGGATTTTCACAAATATAATAAAATTGGCACATTATGAAATCAATCACAACTTAAACAAAACAAAAAATACATTATAATAATATAAGAGACCTACGGTCCACAATGTAATTATACTTTTACGTATCTAGTCAGTCAGTATACCTTAATGTATTGCTTGCCGTGGGAAGAGATGTCGCGGGCGGTGTCGGGCAAAGTCTCGAACAGCACAACAAGGTAGCCCTCGGGGGTGAGGGCCACGTCGCTGGGCCGGTCTTTATCGTCTAAACCGGGGCTCTTGAGATCGACTGCCCACAGAATACGTAACTCAGAAGTAAACACAAGAACGCGGTGATTCTTTGAATCAGCCACTATTATACGTCCGTCGTCGTCCGTCACTATGCCAGAGGGGCGATTTAGTTCTCCGATACCGGAACCTTCACGACCGACACAGTGTAACACCTTCGATAGGGTTGGATCTACCATAAGCAAACGATGGTTTTCAAAATCGGACACTATTATATTACCGGATGTCGTGAAGCACACGCCTCTAGGCGTAGTAGGTCCTTTAAGCATCTTGGCAGGATTAGCCCCCTCGAACACAAACTTAGTTATATACGTCCCGTCACTAGTAAATAACTGGATACGATGATTACGCGTGTCTGTTACGACAATATTACCTAAAGTATTTACAGCAACGTCCCAAGGATATTGGAACTGTCCACATTCCTTTCCGAACGATCCAAATTTCAAGATAAAGTTACCGGAAGATGTGAATATCTGCACTCTATGATTGTCTTTGTCAATAACTATAATACGACCGTAAGTATCTGTAGTTATTCCCGCTGGTAGATCAAACTCGCCAGGTCCAGTACCTTTCGAGCCGAACATAGTTCTAAATTCACCGCGGTTGTTGAATATCTGGATACGGTTGTTTCTTCTATCAGCTACAATGATATTGCCCTCCCTGTCTACGCAGAGTCCCCATGGTCTAGATACTTGCCCTTCATCCTGACCCTCTCTACCAAAAGAAAACATAGGGACACCTGGAACAGGGCTTCTTGTGGGTTTTACTGAAACTGACATCCAGTAGCCAGGGATCGCTTGCCCGATTCCGCGAGCGGGATTAGAATCCATTGAGATACTAGATGAAATGCTAGTATCGTAGTAATTTGTAGATCTCGTATGACTGGTTGTATAATCCGGTAAAGAACGCAGACTGTTCGTTACCGACATGTTATAAGTCAGTGGTGGATAAGTTTGAGCTGTTTGCAGGGACTGCAGTAATGACTGGCGCGATTGAAGCGATGATGACGATGTTAGTGAGTGCAAAGCGTTTGCTGGCGCAGACTGTACATCGCACTGCCTTTTGATTTGATCGACTAAATCATAATTCGGAGGTATGAACATAATACGCTCTTCGGTTATATACATATTTTTAAACATACATGAGAAATAATCAACTTGCGCTCTTCCTTTCTCTTTGGCCATAAATAAGTCAATACCTTCCGAGTCCATGCTTCTTACTAGAGTCTCATTTGTATGAGCCAAACCGGCTAAAATACCACGCAACGTATTCATATGATCGGTCAGCTCATTCATTTTTGCTTGACGCATTTTTTCTACTTTATCTAATAAATATTTCTCACGATCTTCAATAGCTTGAGCGAAACAACGCATAGCTTTTCTTATTTTCATATTAGCTTCAGCTGTTTCCTTTTCATATGCCTTCGACATAGCCACAGCGCGGTCGATTGCCGTTTTAATTGCCTTCGTCCCAGTCTTTGTGTCCTCGATTGCACGAAATACGCCAATGCGACACATATCTAATGCACCCTTTATCGGTGAATAGCAATGATCTTTATGCACCCACAGAGTGCATTCCTGGCAAATAAATATAATGCAAGCTTCACAATAATATCTAACAGGATCACAATGCAATTCACAGTACATAACTTCTTTATCGTTGGTCACAGAATTGGGTCTGGCACCAATTGGAGAAATTTGATGAATGGGTAACAACGTATGTTCACGTAACTGGCAATCCGATGTTACTTTATGGCAACATTCATGGCAAAAAAGATCATTGCATTCGAGGCAACGCGTAGTGGGTGTGCGTTCCTCGCAGCGGAAACAGGTGATTGAAACCGAAGATGAAGTTCCGGGTGAGCCGCTGGAGTTTTCCTCCTTGGAATGACTCGTATTATTATTGTTAGAAGTAGAAGCATACTCACGACTGGAGCTTCCGATGGGTGTTTGTAAGGTACTGCAAGTCGGTAGAGCCCAGATGTCGTAGGGTATGGTTGAAGAATTAGCATTTGATGGGCCTTGCAAGCTTGACGGTTTGTTCATGTTTTCAAGCAGGCTACATATGATGTTTGACATGGCGAGTGGGTCTTCTTGGTCAGTGGAGTTGTGGGTGGAACCCGACGATGAAGTCGAAGTGGCTGGCAGACTGGCAGCCAGCGACTGTGTCATATTTGCGAACGACGTCATGGTGTCCCGGCGCCAATCAAGTCATTAGACCTGAAATGAGAATAAAAATACTTTTAGTTAAGGCTACTATGTATTTAATGTATGTAGAGTATTTAGTATGCATATGGATGATAAACTTTTTATGCTTGTCTGTATATGAAAATTATAAACCGCTTGCTATTTAGTAAAATTATAATCAATTGTATACTCTTGTAAATTATTTACTCTATTACTTATATGTTTTTAAACTATAAAGTGAAATTAAAAACCTCCTAACTAAACTATATATGTATGTACATGTAAACATTTATCACTATTGCAATAATTATAATTACTTATCGAAATATTATATTTCGAAATAAATAACATTAATTGGTGAAAAATATTTTTTGTTATAAAGCACCCTAGCTATTCCCAATATTTTTATAACAAAAAAAAATAAACTCACAACAAACATAAACAACATTTTCTAATCACTTATCACAACTCACAAGGCAACAAAACGGGCTAAAAATAACTGTTAACAAATTAAAATATTAAATAAAACGCGCACGCCAGAAACGGCGTAGTCTTGCACTGGGGTTGTTTCATATGGTGCAGTTTGCGAAAAAAATCCTATCCCAAAAACATTATGCCCATTGCCCTGCAGCCCTCCCTACCATGCCCTTCGTTCTAGGTAGCAATCACCGAGCGAAACAGCACTACAACCCTTGTATGCGTTAGAAAAGGATACTGTATACATTCCAAAATTTTCCATAATTTAGATAAAGAGGTTTGCTATGATTAGGGCTGGCTCTGATTTATCTATTATTATTGATTTTCGGTTTATCATTTAGATTGTAGCTATAGGTGTGTGTTGACTGTTGTTATTGACTATGTTATGTGTAGTCACTTGTTTTGATAAGCAGAAATACAAACAAAATTTTGTAAATATTTATATAAGAGCGTTGAACGTCTTAAACTGGTTGCCATGTGTTCAAAATGAAAGAAATGAGCAATACTTTCAATCTACACAATTTTGATAGCCAATGTTCTAAAATGTAGAACCATCATCACAGAACGCGTGCCGACCAGCCCTATCCGAATGACTATTGACTAGCCAATGCCAATGTGAGTGGGAGCGGGAGGGCAGATGCATTGTGAAACGCGTCCGAAAGAGAAAGTGGTATGTATCGAGATTGAGTATTTTGGTAGAGCCGCGGTGGCACGTTGTTCGTGACCTTGGCAGAGGAATACGCGTGAGGCAGGTCCGGGGTACGCCATCTTGATGCGCCCCCGCTAACCGTGAGCGAGGGGTACCAAAAATCGATGTCCTCCCTAGCTGCCCTTATCCAAAGGGCGAAATGGGGACCATCATTGACATTACTACGATATCTTGAAATGCTCCACAAAAACATTGAATCGTTATACTTTACACAGCCAAATAAAAACCTTTCCAAAGTGTACAAGTTAAATTGTATATTTTATTTAAAATAGCGCTAAACAAATTAACGTAAAACATAATAAATTAACAATATTATAAGTACATATTTAACATAACTATCCATTTATGGAAATTTCGAGTGCATTGAACCCGTCACGTCCGACTTTGGTCATTGGCAATGATATACATATACCTACGTATATGAATTTAAATTATTGTGTATGATATAAATACAGTATGACGCAGTATTTTCTGTATTTCAATTTCACAAACATACTTGTAAAAATTTACAAGGTGCGTTGTAAAGATTATAAAACGTAATTCAAGCAGGTATATCAAACAGTCAATAGAAATTACAATTGCCCCTTTTTAACAGGAGAAATAGGCTTTCTTTGGATTAAGTTACATTCATCTAGTAAGCGGCGGTACCTGACCAAAAAAAAAAAAACAATTGTTCAATTACGCAGCGGCATTCATTCGAGCAGGTAGAGTGCGCTTTGTGGGCATTCGGATTTTCGTGAAACGCTCTTTTTTGGTATTGAATGAGACAATGGCTGTTTGTACGTGCACCATACAATAGGTATATTCCGAGGTTTCGAGCAACGAACCGCTGTACGTACAAATCTGAACTCTCAATGGTAAGCGGTGATGTGGTAGCGTACGCTATCACTGTAATTACTGCGCTGACGTTAGAGCTTTGAAAAATACAAATTACTGTTGAACACACGACCTGTGGTTGTGTGGTAACTGATATATAACAAAGAATCCTGCGAGATGAACTTTTTTTTGAGATTAAGTAGGTACATTGGCAAAAAAAAAATAGAATAAGTCATATTTTTTGCTATACTTACCTATTACTTTACCTTTATTATAGTTAAAGTTAATGGTAAACCTACTGTAAAAATAAGTATTTTACGATTGGCTATAAAAAACACCTAATCTGATAATTTTCCAAACAAGACTTATGGTTTGTTGATGTTTTGCTTCTCACTTCCGATAATAGAGTTGACGCGATAAGAAGCTAAGATAAACATGGATAAACATATTACATGTAACGAAATAACCACACAATTGTTAGATATCAATAAATTTTGAAAAAAATCTACAAAATAAACATATTATTTTTTTTTTGTCAAATTCCAAAAAAAATCATAGATAACGAAACCAAATAGTCTATTGAATGAGTCACGCCGTACTAAAAAGTTCCAATGACAATAAAAAATAGATCAAGAATACCTGTTTCAACAATAGCAACGAAGGATCAAGAAGTTACAATAAAACTGTTATCATGAATGTCATTGTTACTCCACCCGGCAGCGGTCATCGTAAAATCTACAATGCTCATAGACTTGCATGTTATAAAACGACCTGCAGAATACTATTGAAATTATTTTGCAAAATGGCTCAAACAGATTTCTTTGTCGAATGTTTATTGACGATGAAAGCCATCATTATCATTAGTGTTCGTTCAATGGTAGTCTAGACTAGTCAATTTCCTAAGAATTTTATTTATTGGCTTTTTTCTCATTATTGTGATTGATTAGGTATATCTAAAATGGCGATTATCCTATTCCATTGAACTTATTATTATAGGAACAGATTCAACATATCAATGTTCATAAAATTAGTCGAACTTTTCTTGGGAAGATGGAAGTATATGAACGAGTTAGTTACCCATCTAGAGCTACAAATATAATTATTATTGAAAAATTGAATTGTACGTACACATTATATTGCAAACAAACGACACAGGTGCATTCCACAATTATCTCAGTACAGTTAATTAAAAACATTGTACATGTTGTACACTGTACTCCTCGTATTAAGAGTCATTACTCCTCAGGCCACTCTAGTTGAGCGGTCATCGTAACTTTCCAACACGGTCCTACAATGGAGAGAACCTGCCGTGGATGCAACAAATGATATCCGAGAATTTTATAAAAAATATACTGTGTTTACTTTGTATACGGCTCATGTAGTTTTATAAATTGTTTAATGTTATTTATATACTGTACATGTAAGTTCTGGAAAGAAATAAATAAATTATTATTAATTATTATTATAAATAAAAGACATTGATGTCAAGGAATTTTGATATTACGAAAAGGTACCTACTTTATGCAGGTTTAATTTTTGCAACGCCCATTATAAAGAAATTTAGTTTATTGAAAGAGATAATACGCAGAATTAGTCCCAAGTCCCAATTAATTTCTAAGCGAATATTCATTTACGATAAATCAAAGTCAAAAGTCCGTCTCTAACGTTACAGTTATTCGAAGAGCTTATATAGATAGAAAGTGTCTGGGTTCAATCTATAACAAATTAGATCTGAAGCTATAAAAAGCATTACAGAACATTTGCAAAAAAACAAATTGGATTACAATGAATATAATACCGTTACGATGGTCGAACAAACGTACTTATATTTGAAAAAAAAAATGGAACCGAAGCTTACGGCATACTTTCAATTGAGGTATACTGCAAATTGAAAATCAATCTTTTCAACTGACGATACGACGAACTCTTATAACTTCGAAGGGGTATATTTGTGTTTCCGTATTGGAATTTCTATGCATTCTGCTGTGATATATGCATTCAATCATCCAGTCTGAATTTTATTGTTAATGGCCTGTCGCCGGTCTAGGACTGATGGTTTTGCAATACTTCGCGGTGGTCTAACACGATTCAGAAACGCTTTTGCACGGTGATTTTACCACGCAGTAAGTAACCCGATCGTACAATACCGGTGGAACCGGCCACAGAAAAAAAATGCAGTAACCAGATCTTCGAAGATAATTAATGTACTAAGAAAGCTACAGGTTTCTTCACATTCAAAACATATTAAGGTTAAAAGAAGACACAGCTGTAAATAAGCTATATTTAGATGGACGTCATTTGTTTAACCTTTATTGAGTGACAAAAAACATTTAAATTTTTCCAAGGTGCAGCAGCTACATATACGTGACTCATTTAAAGTTACAGGTTGTTGGTGGTCTGTGGTAACCAAGGTGTAATATATATCATAATATTAGCTGACGCCTGCATGCTCTAGTTCCAATTAAAATAGACGTGTCGACATAAAATGTAATATAAAACTCTTAAATAAGATACGCGATAATCTTATAGAAAAGCTTTTCTTTGTTTGCTATTTTTTTATCATACTTTTACAAAAATTTTAATTGTTTGTTGCTCGCCACTCTACACATAAAATAAGATCAATATTGACGAATTTTTATTGTTATCTTTTTTGCCATAGGTATTTGTTGCTTCTATTGTTTTATGGGTATGTAATGTGAAAATTATATTCGCCGTAACATTACAAAAAAACGAGCTTAATTATTATAATCTATGCACGTAGATGATTGTTTTGGCGATCATTTTTTACCGCAAAAAGGTCATCAGCCTATATCTAACCTCTTTGGAGCTTCTTATCTATTTTCATTTAAACCGGATCATATCTAAAACATCCAGAGTGTTATCCCATCCCACCGTCGCGTTTCCTTCGAGCCATTTTAAGCTTAAACAATTTCTTTGATGTTTCTTTTTCCAATAAAACATCGAAAATAGTTACGTTAGTTATGACATCCTCTAGAAGTTAAGAACGCATCAAATACTATAGATTTTTTAAACTTATCATACGACTAATACAATAAATTAAATTTGATTTTCAATTACATTTATAGAGTAAACTGCTAATCGATAGATTTATTGTCTTGGCAACTCCGAGCCCCTGGGGCTGGGTATTAGTCGCATCCCTGTAATATCTTCGTTGTACTTTGAAAAGGTATTATTCGAGAAGACCTGCTACGGTATAATCTTAGGGGTCCTTCCGGCACATGCGCGGTTATACATTGGGGTCGAAGCCCTATGATTTCACTTGTATTGCGAGCAACTTTTGTAGCATTCTACGACACGAATATAATTAAACTTGTTTGATGGTTGAGAGAATAAGATAATTTAGCTTACGCCTATCATAGTTTAGATAAAATTGATGCCGAAAGGTTATTCGTCTATCCAATTAACTAATCTGAGTTAATTAAAACACTTTTTTATGAATCTACGTCATATCTTAAAATTGTTACGCAATATTTTTGTTTTATATTTTTTTTATATTACGGAATCGAGCAGTAGATCCAAAAAATTATCATGGGATACTAGATAATTTATTTGCAAGGTAAGATTATGGTTTTACAAGGTACATGTCAATTAAAGCTCCCCACTTTAAACAGTAGAAAGTGATCTTTCACAATGTTGTTAACTAGTCACTAGTCAGGGTGGACATGACTGATAAAATGCAGCCACATTCACATACCAATGCAGGTTACTACAATGTTTACTAGAAAACGAATATCTAAATAATTAATTAATTAGTAATATTAACATGAAGTTGATAAACAGAATCCACATAAAGCTGAATTGATCTGACAGAGTCATCTTGGGAAATGACCCTAATTATATTACTACTATAATTAATACAATTTTCGATACCTATAACAGGATGAAAGGGGCGTAAAATTTGTATGAAATACTCATATCGAAATAATGAATTTAAGACTTGAATTTAAGAAGTGAACTGCAAGAACATTTTTTGTTCTTACTTACTAGACATTTAAAAAAGAAACTACGTAGTTCATATTAGGATATAATTTTTAAAGTTTATAGATAAACTATGGAAGTACATCCCCCATTGGCAAGAACTATGAAGAGGAAATGGCTGTTTATATCGCATAGTTAAAGCCTATATTTATGACCTCATTTAAATTGTGTTTATATGGGCATAATGATTTGCGTTTTTGTATGAAGTTCTTACCAACAATATAGAAGAAGCTTCTACCTACTTGTCTTGTCTTACTTTACAATACAGACAAGTAAAAAATGTTGTAGATAAAGAATTAGTCACATGAATAAGAGGCAACCTTTTTCACATAATGTTGTTTTTTTACAAATTTAATAGACTGAATAGAATGCAAGCAATCACGCAAAGATTATGGTAACAGTCTGACGAACAGTTCATTGCAATTGAAATGATTTGTGTAAAATCAATAATGTGTTTTGATTTCATATTTTGAATAAATAGAAATAAATAAAATGTAAAGAAGCTGGCTGGTTAATTATATAATTATAAAAAGGATGGTGAAAAATATTAAAATATATCACGAAAGACATGACTATCATCTTTGAGAAGGTTTTTATATTCTTTATGTCCTCCGTTATAAAACCTCCACAATGCATATCAAGAAAATATTTACTTAATTATGTATACATTATTTATTATATTTTACACACTATTATTAAATCAAGTTGAATGAACCATTGTTGTGAAAACTGTTTATATGCATTTATTGTATTTATTACGGTCACGGTTTTAAGCATTGTATGCAAAAAATAATTCACATAAATATAATTGACAATGTTAATTATTGTCTTGCATTTTATAAACAACATTGTGAGGAGAGTTATTAATAATTTATATGTGAATGTCAAATACATATCTATATCAAATATTATATTTTACAAAAATATACATATTATGTATTATAACAATACATGTCCTAAAAATATGTTATATTTTAATATTAATATATAATATATATGGTAGGTTCTGAAAACATACAAAATATATTTTTAGAATGGAATATATAAATACATAAGAACATGTGCATGTGTTTCTACACATGTAACAATGTATTTGTGAAATATCAATGACAATGCAACTTGTGCTGACATAAAAGAGATTGCTGAATTTCATGTTTGTTTTTCTTTTTAATCTCATATTAATTTTAATTTTAGTGTAATATTAATACATACCTAGTTAATAGAAAAGTATTATTTTTAACTTTAGTATAAACAAAACTTTTACTAGAAAATTGTAAAATGTAAATTAAATTATCTGTATCAAAATCCACCTCTTCTCGAAAGTATATTGTGGATAAATGGATATTACCTTATGGAAGATTTTGCATATCGATATTTTTCACGGGAACAAGGTAAAAGCTAATGGTATAACTTTCGAAAACGCTTGTCTAGTGTAAAGCTCTTCTTGAAATAGCTTTGTAACAATTTAATCTTAAGGTATTACGACGTCTTCCTGTTTGTTCTTGACGTCGCTATCTCAACATAATGGATGTGTGGTGCAGTGAATCACAAATTATAATAACTAATTATACACCGCCATATACTCACCAAATCTGTCTCCGATGTCTTAATAACAATAACTGATCTACGATCCTCTGCAAATAATGCGCATTACACTATAACCTTTAGATACGTCCTTTACAATAAAAGTTATTGTATACGAAGTCACAGCAATTATTTACGAAAATATGCCTGACGATGTAGGTAGATTGCACAAAGTAGAAACCTATATTTCTTAGAAAGTCCGAGATTGACTACGTTTTTTTTTATTGCACTAGTTACAAATACTGCTAATCATCACGATGGAATTATAATATTTCGCAATAATCGTGTATTTATTTATTATCAATAAAACACCACGAAAACAACAGCGGTGAATGAACGATCAATTGATTTAAAAATAAACGTATTGTCTATAGCTTTTCAGCAACAATACAACACAAATTCGACCTTATTTTTCATAAAATCATTGTTTTAAGTTTTACTGTTCTTTATACAATTTATGAACTAAAAATCGATTATTTCAAACAATAACGAAACATTTTCTATACAATAAGTATTATTTTATTTAAAAAATATTTATCAAGGTTTTCATTTACTGAAGAAACCATAGTGACGTAAGTCTATCTTTTACAAACCGTCTATATAGCAGTGGCAACAGGGTTGCCAATCTGTGGGGAATTCCCCAAACTGCGGGGAATCTCAAGTTGGTTGGGGATTTATTGGGGATTGGCATTATGTGGGGAAAATGCGGAGATTTTGATGACATCATACCCTCGGAAAATATTTCATCGTTTATTATCGATAACAACATTTTTTTTGAATCATTATGTATAGCTCAAGTACTTATGACGGTCTCGTAACGAAAAATCAAATTACCGGTAATTGCACATCTCTATGTAGGTATGGCACATGACACATCCCTAGTTTGTCAGTTGTCTGTCTTGTTTTGTCTTGTCTATGATCAAGGGATTCCCTTTTTCTCCTTTATTAAATGTTTCTGTCGCAGTGTCGCAAAGTAACGATACGATTTTGTGCAAATATGGATAAATGGTTATTAAAAGGTCAAAACAAAAATAAAGAAGATAATCCTAAGGTAAGGTAATTAAACCTTATACAATACAGTAAAAGTTCCTTATTCGCGGGGTATATGTTCCTTGATCCTTCATTCTTAAAACTTAAGTTCACTTTAAGTGGTAACACAGATTTTTTTCGTGTCGAAACTCGTTTCTCATTTTTTTTAGTTGAAATTATAAACTAGGAAGAGTGCAGTAGACGTTTTACTCGATCACAATTTTTGCAACGAATACAATAAATATTATTTAAATTATTGATTATAGTTTCATTTTACTAAAAATTTTTGAGGGGAATTTTTGGGGAATCAGCGGAATTTCATCCCCAAATTTGGGGAATTCGATCACGATTTTTGGGGATTTGGATGAATTAGCTTTGGCAACCCTGAGTGGCAAACGTCGTTGTTGTACGTTGTTGTCACAATATGTGATATAACTGTCAATTTGTCAAATTTGGCGCCAAACTTATGTGAAAACAACAGTTTCTGATTTTCGTGCTTAGTGTAACAAATAAATTATAAATAGCTTGTTGTGTTGTGTTAAATAAAAAGTCTTGTTATAATGTCTACTCCATCTAAAAGACCTTCTTCACGTGCATCTTCTGAAGCGCCTACACCATCCCGGCGAACACGATCATCTCAGCAACTCATTGTACCTGAAACTCCACAACGGTCTTCTGGTTCACCATCTAAAGGTAATTTTATTATTTTTTATGTATAGTATGTAGCTTAATATAATAATTAAGCTTTATATCAATTATTTTTTATATCAGTGCATTTAAACTTATTGTTTGCATAATTTAGGTTAGATTGGGTGCATTTGTTTCATGTCATAGACTTATTCATAAAAATCACTTCTTAAATATTTAACAGTCATGGTTATACAAATAAATATGATTTTCAGATGGAACACCAGGCACTCCCAGAAGAACCCCTCGTACTCCCAGCCAACAGGCACCAGGGACTTCTCCGGCACGAGCTCTTGCTTCCAGCCCTATTGGTAATTACTCTTACAAGTCATTAATTCTTTAACGTAACTCTATACTTAAAACTATAAGTGAGAATTGGGTTAATAATAAAAATAATAAAATGCTTAATTTATAAATGATTAATGCTTATCTACTACTAATGGACGTAATATGATTATATGTACATACAGTCATCAATAATTTCACTATCCACAACTCAAAAATAATTTTTCATTTCCAACCAGTTGTTCTTGATAAGCATGTTCAGTGCAACAAACTCTTCAGCTTTACAATACTATCTATATTAACTCATATCTATAAAAACTGATAACATTACAGGAACCGACATAGATATGAGTTCACCTCTTAACTATGGAACACCAAGTTCCTTGAGCACCCCTCGCTCCCTCATGAGAGGAGCTATGACACCGGCTAGACAGAGGGCTGATCTAAGAGGGCACCAGTTAGGTCCAAATGTACCTGCGCCCACTCCAACTAGGAGGGTAAGATTACTTATATCACATTATTAAATTGTTAAATTTATCTTTGGTTTTTCAATTTCAATGACTTATTTTGCGAAGAATAGAATATTTCGATCACAAGACGGAATTCAATCTCACAGATTCCCTTTTCTTAAAAAAAAATCTTGTTTATAAAGCATTTGAATGCTATAAAACTCAATATCAAATACAAACTTTGAATTCATTTATATATAACTAGTGGTTCTACCCAGCTTCGCCCGTGGTACATGTTTATGTTTCTCACCATGAACCATCCTCGTACTTCAAGGAAAAAAATAATTAACAAAATCGGTTCAGCCGTTCTCGAGTTATGCGCTTACCAACAGATTTTGCTATTCATTATAATATTATAGACATAGAAGAATTTACAACAAAATATCTACCTTATCTAATTTTGATATGACATTTGAAAATAATAACATTGATATTTGAAGAAAATTTTTACACAATATACAATATACATATTATTTTTTATACTACAGGCTGAAGCGGGTGAGCCAGAGACAGCATCAAGTGAACCACAGTTAGTGGTGTGGGGAACAGATGTGGCTATCGCAGAGTGTAGAGAGAAGTTTATAAAGTTCCTGCAGAGATTTGTGGAGCCCACAGCACTTACTAATGAACCATTGTATGAGTTAAAACTGGAAGAGGTAATTAATTCTCAAAATTATGCCAAATCTTCTTAAAAGGGTTTAAAAAATTTGTAATAATATAGCATGCTTTTACAAAATATGCAAATACATGATTTTAAAGATAAATTTTTTATATTATATAATAAATCAATACATATAATAAAATTCTAGAAAAGTGGTGTCTGTACAATGAAAATATGTAAAAAAAATTTAGCAGGGGTTATTACTAAATCGATCCCAAACCCAAAACTGTCGTTAAAATTTTTTTTGTCTGTTTGTCTGTTTGTCCGTTTGTCCGTTTGTCCGTTTGTCCGTTTGTCTGTTTGTCTGTATGTTTGAACACGCTAATCTCAGAAACGGCTTATCCGATTTAAATGCGGTTTTCACTAATATATTGTGGTAATCTTCATTTAACATTTAGTGTTTATTTCATGTCAATCGGTTTATAAATAAAAAAGTTATGACCATTTAAGTATTCACTGCGAACATTTGCTAAGGCATTCTATGGTACACTATTATACAGTGTACGATAAAACGTAAGTTATCTGTTATACGCTACAGTTATTTCTATGAAATGTCCAGGTGATCATGTCGAAAGTCCCCAAGGGTGGGGTGGGGGTGGGGGGGTAAGCTGAGGTAGTAGGGGGGAGGGGCAAATTAAAATTATGCTTATTTTTAGGTAAATTTTATACATAAAATGTCCTTTAAAATATGTCGTATTACATATATTTTTAAGCCCCGACGCAAAAAGATGAGTGATAAGTGTTTGACCGCTATGTGTGTCTGTGTGTGTGTATCTGTTTGTTCCACCGTAGCTCGCTAACAGGTAATCCGAATTAGATGCGGTTTTTTGTTAGGCAGCATATTTTCCGACGCTGGTTCTTAGATAAAGTGTATCAAAATCGGTTCATCCATTTATTATACCTACCTATAGGGGTAAAAGTGGGAATGAAAAAAAATTAAAGTTGTCGAATCTAAGTGATATATATTAAATGAAAGTGAACGTTTTATCAAAATCGGTTCATCCATGTATTTGATATAAAGCGGTAGCGATATAAAAGCGGTAATAAAAAAATGAATTTTGTCAATTATACTCAAGTGACATATGAAATGAAAGGGCATGACGTGTAAAGTTTAATTAGACGTATTTAATCAAAATCGGTTCATCCATTTACTATACCTATATATAGATAAAAGGGGTAATGAAAAAAACGAATGTTGTCAAATATACCTAAGAGACATATATCAAATGAAAGTGCATAACGGGTGAAGTACAGTTAGTTATATTTTTATCCAATTCGGTTTATCCATTTGTTAGACTACAGAGGTAAAAGTGGGAATGAACAATAATCGAATGTGGTCAAATAATATACTCAAGCGGCATATCAAAATATGAAAGGGCAACGTGTGAATTACAATTAGTTAGTAATGTTTTATAGAAATCGGTTCATCCGTTTATTACATACTAGCTTTCCGCCCGCGGCTTCGCCCGCGTTTTCAAAGAAAAACCCGTTCCCGTAGGATTTCCGGGATAAAACCTATCCTATGTCCTTTCTCGGGAATCAAAATATCTCTATACCAAATTTCATGCAAATTGGTTCAGTAGTTAAGGCGTGATTGAGTAACAGACAGACAGACAGAGTTACTTTCGCATTTATAATATTATATATATATATATATATATATATATATATAGTATGGATAGGGCACTTTAGGGTAGGACTGTTGATAAAATATCTATATATCGAAATATCGATATTTATTACTAATATTTTTTGGACGATATATCGATAGTTCGGTATTGAAATATCGATATCGATGGTCGATATTTTTTTTAATAATTTTTTTTCCGTAATTTATTTAATCTAAAAAATCGTCGTAAACTTAATGTTAGCAGTCGCTTGACAATTTTTTATCATCTGAACGAGTTGCTTCTTCAATCAATCTTTCAGTGCCTAACAATCTTAGTAGCCAAACAGCTGAACATATTTAAAACAAAGAGTATTTTTAAAAACTCTTACAGAAAAATATTGGTATTGGTATACATAATTGTCTTATTTAAATTTAAAAAGTAATTACCAAGAACTATATCCTACTACGTATGTACATTCATAATTTAATTTGTTTAATAAATCTACTAGACTATAAATTGTGTAATCATTTTTGAGCTGACTTACGATTTTTTTTAAATAAAGCCGATATATCGAAATATCGATATTTTTTTCGATATATCGAACTCCGATACTGATATATTTGAAAATATCGATACATCGAAAATCCGATATTTTAAAAAATATCAACAGTCCTACTTTAGGGGTGACAGTTGTTGGATAAATAAACCAAATGGAGCATCAAACGACAGGATATGACGTGTACATATAGATACAATTAGATATGGTTTACATCAAAATCGGTTCTGCCATTTACTAGGGTTGGAAAGGGAAGTCTGTGAAAGAAGAGGGGACATGGGAGCGAGAGGATAGCCACACCCTGGAAATTTTGAACTCTACTCATAGCCACATAGGCCTGGCCCTTGGCAATTTTTTTTCCTAAATATACCTTCTTCCTACTTCTTTTGCCACTGTGGTCCATTGCAATTTGTGCACGGTTACGGCCCAACTTAAAAGATTTCAAGGAGCAAAAAGCTTATAGATATCAATATGATGTAGGAATGTAATATGGAGGTAGAATTGATAGCTCGGTCTCGCTCACTTGAAAATATTACATGAAAATAAGAAAATTAAATTATAAAAGAAAATTTAATAAAAAAAAATGTTGTGTGGTTTTATGAAACCACGGTAAAAGTGAAACTTTTCGAACGGTTCCGAACACTGCTTTGTGTAGCGCATGTCGCGTGTCGGTCGGCTGCCGAGTAGGTATACCTACTCGGCAGCCGCGATACACGCGACATGCGCTACACAGACCAAAAAGTTTGAGACGATGTAATAAAAGTTTCACTTTAAAAACCCAACGCAATGAAGAAAAAATTTTAGGAATAAATAATTTTACAAACTTTCCGACGATCTTTAAAATTAAGTACCATTATAAAAGAAAAAATATGATATAAATATTATGATAATGATGGCATGGCAGCCCCGACGACTTTGTTTTTTATTTTTATAAATATTTAAAACTAGCTTTCCGCCTGCGGCCGTTTCCGGGATAAAACCTAGCCTATTTTGCTCAGTGAAGATGCAGCTTTCTGATGGTGAAAGAATTTTTGAAATCGTTCCAGTAGTTTATGCGTGAAAACCATACATACATACATAATTACAAACATTTCCTCTTTATAATATCAGTATAGATGGTATTTATTTTTAAAGATCGTAGGGAAGTTTGTGAAATTATTTATTCCTTTTTCTATGCACTTTTATTCGTTGCGTTGGGTGTTTTTTAATTTAATTTTTATTGCATGGTCTAAACGGTAATTAATTACTACATGCGTGAGACAGGAAAGATCTGATTTGGATTTGGTGCTGGATTTGATAAAAACTGAGTATCGATTAAGCTGATCAGCAGGCCAAGACTAATGTCAGAGAATAGAATAACGCTAAAGAATAGAAACTACTATCGCTAATTTTTTACATAAACTCATGATATTTTAGTAATGGTTCGGTCACACTACCAACGGCGACGACGACTACGACCAAAATTGTCCTCCAGACAAAATTGGTTTAAAAAAAAATATTAAAATTTCCCGTCATACTGGTACTCGAAAAGAAAAAAAAATTCGAGGATAATTAATATAAAAATAGACGGTAAGTTAATCATATAATCATCTTTTACCAAAATTGTAGATCATAAAATTATCTATAAAAAACTTCAAATACATTTTTTTCTAGGAGCCACCGTTTCTACGAAAAATATATTTTTTCATTCATTGATCTCAAAAAAAATTCCAGGCACCAGAACGACAGGAAATTTTAATATTTTATTTTTAATTGTGTTTTGCACAATTTTGTTAAATTGCGACTGAATGAAAATTTTGTTCGTGGTCGTCGTCGTCGTTGGTAGGGTGAACAAATCCTTAGCAAAACATCATACGCTTATGTCAATTAGTATCGATAGCGGATTCTATTCCTTTGCGTTTTGACGTTTGTCTCGGCGCTCAGTTGCTGCACGATACATTGTTAAAAACACACATACAAGAAAGGAAGGTAAATAAATTTGCTCCCCTCGACCCTGGTGCCTAAAAAATAATATGACATAATTTAAAATAAATTTTACGTAAAAAATTAATTAGGCATTTCTTTTTTATTTTGTAGCTCAGTTTAGTCATAAATTTTACTAACAGTTCTTTTAATTATTTATGGTAGTACGTGTTTACTCAATAAAAGTTAAGTAGTAACTACTATACAGTCACTATTCCACGCGGACGAAGTCGCGGGCACAGCTAGTAAATAAATAAAATAAATAGTTTCGCCATTGCTAATGTATTATTAAAAATAATAGAGGTAGTTTAAAACATATCTCTTTAATAATATTTTTCTTTACAGATACACACTTTAGAGGAGCCTTTCTTGGATGTAGACTGTGAACATGTTAAAATTTTTGACCCTAAACTTCATAGACAATTTGTTTGTTATCCACAAGAGGTAAGCTAAACTTTCTCTCATTATTATTATTAATTTATGGGTAATTCTTAAAAATTATTGTTATAAATTTTCTTTTCGGCATAGATATTTTTATGTTAAACTAGCAGTCCGCCCCGGCTTCGCCCGTGGTACATATTTACGTTTTCTCTACGTAAGAACCATCCTCGTACTTCAAGGAATATAATAAAAAAAGAATTAACGAAATCGGTTCAGCCGTTCTCAAGTTATGCGCTTACCAACACATTTTGGGATTCATTTTTATATTATAGATAATAAGGTAGGACTATTTTCCCCTAACATTGTTTCTGTATTATTTTAGGTTATTCCAGCATTTGATGCAGCAGTTAATGAGCTATTTTTTGAGAAGTATCCTGCGGCAGTTTTAGAACATCAGATTCAAGTGCGACCCTATAATGCGCCACAGAGGCACATGAGAGATTTGAATCCAGAAGGTATAATTTAAAAGCTTTATAAAAATAATAAAAACAAATTATCATAAAAATAATTTTCTATTGTGCTTGTATTGAATTTAAATTAATTGTTTGTTTATCCTGATATTTAAATAGACAAATTTTTTAGCTTATATAATAAAATCTTTATTAGAAATCATAAAATAAAAAAATTCAAATTTTTTGAAAATGTTTAATATCTATGAAAATTAATACAGTAACACAAATGTTATTATTATATGTCTATAGCTTCTTCTTTAAAATAAAACATTCATTTTTCAGATATTGACCAGCTAGTCACCCTATCTGGTATGGTGATCAGAACATCCACAATAGTACCAGAGATGCGAGAAGCCTATTTCAAGTGTGCGGTGTGTGGGAGTGCTGCAGTCGCTGAGTTGGAGCGAGGCAGAGTGCCAGAGCCAGCTCATTGTTCTCACTGCAATACGGCTCATAGCTTCCAGTTGATTCATAACCGCTCACATTTTAGTGATAAACAGTTGGTTAAACTGCAAGAAGCTCCTGGTAAGTTATATATTTTTTTTGTGATTTTTATGATATTGGAATGTTTGTTTGTAGAGTATAGCAAAATGTCCTATTTTTTTTTAAGTTGTGAAAGATGCTTTAGTCTTAACATAAATTTAAATACAATGATGAATAAAATGACTTATAATAGAAGTGTTGTTGTATAAATTAAAAAGTCTTAGCTTTTTGAAACAATTTATTATTGAAAGTTTTTAAGATCATATACATTTAAACAGACTTTCCAGCATATGTGAATGATTTCAAGTGGCCGTTGGCTTATATATTGATTTTTTTATCATACATTCTTTAATGAATGTTTACAGATGACATGCCGGCTGGTCGAACACCTGCTACAGTGAGCGTGATGGCTCACGGCGCGCTAGTAGAAGGCGTCGGCGCGGGCGAGCGTGTGTTCGTCACCGGCGTGTTCCGCGCCGCGCCCGCGTCGGTCAACCCGCGCCGCGCCACGCTGCGCGCGCTGCACCGCACGCACGTGGACGCGCTGCACTACCGCAAGACGCACGCCGACCGGCTGCACGACATGGAGGACGGGTGAGCGTGTGACGTCACCAAGTGTTGGGTGCCGTGCCGCCGTAACCAGTGTGTGTAGGTGCCATGCCAACACAACCCGCGCGTGTTGAGTGCCATGCAGCCGTAACCAGTGTGTGTAGGTGCCATGCCAACACAACCCGCGCGTGTTGAGTGCCATGCAGCCGTAACCAGTGTGTGTAGGTGCCATGCCAACACAACCCGCGCGTGTTGAGTGCCATGCAGCCGTAACCAGTGTGTGTAGGTGCCATGCCAACACAACCCGCGCGTGTTGAGTGCCATGCAGCCGTAACCAGTGTGTGTAGGTGCCATGCCAACACAACCCGCGCGTGTTGAGTGCCATGCAGCCGTAACCAGTGTGTGTAGGTGCCATGCCAACACAACCCGCGCGTGTTGAGTGCCATGCAGCCGTAACCAGTGTGTGTAGGTGCCATGCCAACACAACCCGCGCGTGTTGAGTGCCATGCAGCCGTAACCAGTGTGTGTAGGTGCCATGCCAACACAACCCGCGCGTGTTGAGTGCCATGCAGCCGTAACCAGTGTGTGTAGGTGCCATGCCAACACAACCCGCGCGTGTTGAGTGCCATGCAGCCGTAACCAGTGTGTGTAGGTGCCATGCCAACACAACCCGCGCGTGTTGAGTGCCATGCAGCCGTAACCAGTGTGTGTAGGTGCCATGCCAACACAACCCGCGCGTGTTGAGTGCCATGCAGCCGTAACCAGTGTGTGTAGGTGCCATGCCAACACAACCCGCGCGTGTTGAGTGCCATGCAGCCGTAACCAGTGTGTGTAGGTGCCATGCCAACACAACCCGCGCGTGTTGAGTGCCATGCAGCCGTAACCAGTGTGTGTAGGTGCCATGCCAACACAACCCGCGCGTGTTGAGTGCCATGCAGCCGTAACCAGTGTGTGTAGGTGCCATGTAGGGAATGCAATCCCGATCCCGCGGGATCCCGATCTCGCGAGATCTCGTGTAATTTTTCGGGATCAATCCCGACGCATCATATGACGAGATCCCGTTCGAGATTGACGGGATTGGGAAAAATATAATCACACGATTATATCGTAAAGAACCAAACCAAGCAGATATTAATACGGCAGTACTAATCGAAGATGACTTGCCTCTTTCAATGATTGCAGAAGATTTGAATTTACGTGCTGCACAAACTACATAATAAATCGCTTCAAGAGGAATTAGAAGAAACTCTGCGAGCTTCTAAAAGTCCTTTTGCACGTATATCCACGTCCACGAGCTTAGACAAATTATAATCTACGTGGAATCTACCATTAAAAAAGAAATGGATTTGTTTGAGTGTGGAGGAACAAGGGGGCGATTTTTGCAGTTTGTATATAATTGCTTCGCCACGCTGTTGCCACCCAGCGTTGAGTCGGAGAGGGCATTCTCAGCAGCGGAGTACATTGCAAGTTGCAACGGACATTAGATGACGTTTAGCAGATGAAACTATTAATACCCTTTGTTTTTTTGATTACCTAATTTACCTACGTTAATTTCCTTACAACCTGATTATTAATTAGTTGGTAAGATTAAAAATAAAGGTTTTTATTTTCTTTCGAGTAATATGTTATTTTAGTTAACCTCACTATCACAAACAAGCAGTTATTAGCTTTTTCAGTCATCTGAATTCAACATTTTTTTTTTAATTAGACGGGATCCCGAAAATTCCGGGATCCCGCAGGATTGATATTTCTAATCCCGCGGGATCCCGAATTTGCAATCTCGAGTCGGGATCGCATTCCCTAGTGCCATGCCAACACAACCCGCGCGTGTTGAGTGCCATGCAGCCGTAACCAGTGTGTGCAGGTGTCACGCAAACACAACCAGTGTGTATAGGTCCCATGCCAACACAACTCGCGCGTGTTGGGTACCACGCCAACGCAACCCGCGCATACAAGGTGCCGAGCTGGCGAAACGCGTGTATAGGTGATATAGTTCCGGAACTCGCGATCAACATAGTTACATATTCTCAGAAGTTTGTGTCTGCACTGTGGATCTCTTGATAAACCAACACTTCGAAACATTTCAATATAAATATAAGAATGAAGCATTAAATTCAATTTAAAATCTATTTCAGCAAGGAACACCAGTTCCCACCAGAACGCGTGGAATTATTCAAAACTTTGGCATCCCAACCGGATTGCTACGAAAGACTGGCGAGGGCTATCGCGCCGTCTATTTATGAAAACTTAGACATAAAGAAAGGAGTTCTCCTACAATTGCTGGGTGGTACAAAGAAGAATTTCAATGCCGCTGGTCGGACACATTTCAGGTATACTAAATTGTATAGATTAAGGAAAGTATGTTTGTCCAAGACTTCTACGAACATTTATTCCTTTAGGGAATTTATTATCATAATTTACGATTATCATAATATAGATTTTTGTATTTGTGAAGAATTTCGTACATCGACCTCGTATAACCTATCACTGTCGTTCTTAAAAATAACGCTTCCAGATCGCACAGGATGCATTTCATTGCTCCTGTGCTTACGAGGCATTATCATTAGGAAATTATTCAATAAAAAGCATCTAATCATCTATAACAAAGTTTAATCTGAAAAACTCGTCACTTTCAGCCTAAAAACTAGTTACTTATTTATTTATTCATCTTTGGGAAACAAATAATACATTGTTTCTTAAAATAAAAAGACAAAATACTATACACATATCAGCGAAATTTACATTCTTTAGATATAGAAACACATTCAATCACATAAAGTATACCTTAATTAAATTTTACATTTAAATTTTTAAGATATATCCTAACTAGGTTTCCGCCCGCGGCTTCGCCCGCGCAGTCAAAGAAAAAACCGCATAGTTCCCGTGGGATTTCCGGGATTGCGTCATTTTCCCGGGATAAAAAGTAGCCTATGTCCTTTCTCGGGTATCAAAATATCTCCATACCAAATTTCATGAAAATTGGTTCAGTAGTTTAGGCGTGATTGAGTAACTGACAGACAGACAGAGTTACTTTCGCATTTATAATATTATAGTATGGATTCATCTTTGGGAAACAAATAATGCATTGTTTCTTAAAATTAAAAGACAAAATACTATACATATCAGCAAAGTTTCCGCTGAAATTTACATTCTTTAGAGAAACACATTCAATTACATAAAGTATACCTTATTTAAATTTTTAAGATAATAAATAAAAATAAAATAAAGTTTACTTGACTCAGAAACACAAACACATGGAATATACAGATCTAATTTGCAGGTACATACATTTTGTTACAACCAGAGTTTAAACAATGACCCCTATGCTAGGTTAAACCTGTGTATATCCTGATTATAATGCCCCTTTCAGATCAGAGATAAACATCTTATTATGCGGCGACCCGGGCACCAGCAAGTCGCAGCTGCTCCGCTGGGTGCACGCGCTGGTGCCGCGCGCGCAGTACACGTCGGGGCGGGGCTCGTCCGCCGTCGGGCTCACGGCCTACGTCACCAAGGACCCGGACACGCGCCAGCTGATCCTGCAGACGTATGTATAGCTGTTAAGCTTAGAAAAAAGCATATCCAGCAGTAAAAACCCAAAAAAGAGCTATAAAAAGTAGAAACAATTCTTGCTTATCCTAAAGCAAAGACCGAAAAAGAGCTATAAAAAGTAGGTACGAACATTTCTTATGATAACATAAACGTCCCTTAGACACATAAAACTGAAAGAGTAGAATAAATTCGATTGCCCGAGTTGGTCAGGCGTCGCCCCAGATTGGCGGAAAGACGCGGATTCGAATCCCGCCTCGAATCGTGATCTATTTTTTTTCTATCCTTTAAAAAATTATATTTATAATTATTAATGTATATTTAATACAAGCGGTCCGCCCCGGCTTCGCCCGTGGTACATATTTCGCAATAAAATGTAGCCTATGTTCTTTCTCAGGGTCTAAAGATTGTCTGTGCCAAATTTCATCAAAATCGGTTGAGAGGTTTAAGCGGGAAAGCGTAACAGACAGACAGACAGAGTTACTTTCGCATTTATAATATAAAGTAGGGATATATAACGCATTTGAATGCCATAAAACCAAAATTAAATTAATAAAAATAAAATTAAATTGTTATTTATTTTTGCAATTCAAGGCACGTACTACACTTATCCTGCTTTACTCAATCCTGTTCATTTGGGAGACTTAGTCCAATGGCTTTGTTTCTAGAAAAAAACAGGTACATTATATATATTGGAGACGCCCGTGTTGAGGCTGTCACTTTTGACGCCAACAACTCTGAACGTGTCCAACAATTATTTTATTCAGTGTGTGTTAATGAAATGAAAACTTATTAAAATAAGGGTATTCAAAGTCATAGTAGTCTTATCTTTACTAGAAAACAAGAAGCTAGACAACTAGCTTTCAGCCCGCTAGAATAGAAAAAAAAAAAAAAATAAAAACTTTGTGATATTACAGAGGTGCATTAGTGCTGGCTGATAATGGAATATGCTGCATTGATGAGTTTGACAAAATGAACGATTCTACTCGAAGTGTTCTTCATGAGGTAAGTAATTATTTTCATTAAGCTATATTTAGTTCATCATCCAATTTCTTACATGATGAACTCGTGAAAATTGATCCTTGTTATTTATACTTATGACTGTAAATAGAAACACTATTTACAGTCAAAGTTATGAGCAAAAGATGATTACTATTATATTATAAAATTCGTAAAAAAATTAACAACTGAAAAAATAACATAAATTTATTTTGATGAAATGAGGCCATTACTCAACCTTTTTTGTGTTCTTACACCTTCACAGTTATTTGTAATATAAAATAGGCAACTTATAATTATAACACTTATTTCCTTCCCAGGTAATGGAACAACAAACGCTATCTATAGCCAAAGCTGGTATAATCTGTCAGCTTAACGCTAGAACGTCAATTTTAGCAGCCGCAAACCCAGCTGAATCACAGTGGAATAAGAATAAAACTATTGTGGAGAATGTACAACTGCCGCATACTTTGATGTCCAGGTAGGTTGGGTTTTTACTTGAAATTATATTTTTGTCAAATAATTCGGCTGTTTATACTGTTTAAGTACATAAATTTAATTAAAACACCTATACGAAATTATTTAGATAAATACATATAAATAGAGATTATAAATTCGCACTCGCATCCTCCCCATATCAATCCTCCCCATAACCATTCTCCCCACTCCCATCCTCCTGACTCACATCCTCCCCACTTATATCCTCCCCTCGCCACTCCCATCCTCTCCACTTCCAACCTGCCCACACCCATCCTCCCCACTAGCATCCTCCCCACTCCCATACTTCCCACTCCCATCCTCCCCACTCGCATCCTCCCCTCGCCCATCCTCGCCACTCCCATCCTCCCCATTACGATCCTCCCCACACGCATCCTCCCCATAACAATCCTCCTCACTCCCATCCTACCCACCGCCATCCTCACCACAGCTATCCTCCCCACTCCTATCCTCCCAACTTCGATCCTCCCCACTCGCATCCTCCCCACCTCCATCCTCCCCACCGCCATCCTCCCCACTCCCATCCTCCCCATTTCCATCCTCCCCTTGCCCATCCTCGCCACTACGATCCTCCCAACAGCCATCCTCCCCATTTCCATCCTCCCCTTGCCCATCCTCGCCACTACGATCCTCCCCACAGCCATCCTCCCCACAGCCATCCTACCCACTCCCGTCCTCCCTACTTCCATCCTCCCCACTCCCATCCTCCAAACTTCCATCCTCCCCTTGCCCATCCTCGCCACTATGATCCTCCCCACACTCATCCTCCCCACTCCCATCCTCCCCACTACGATCCTCCCCACTCGCATCCTCCCCATAACCATCCTCCCCACTCCCATCCTCCCAACTTCGATCCTCCCCACCGCCATCCTCCCCACTCGCATCCTCCCCACCGCCATCCTCACCTCTCCCATCCTCCCCTCGCCCATCCTTGCCCCTCCCATCCTCCCCATTACGATCCTTCCCACTCGCATCCTCCCCACTCCCAACCTCCCCACACCCATCCTCCCCATAACCATCCTCCCCACTCCCATCCTCCCCACTCCCAAGCTCCCCGAACACTTTTTTTCCTTAAGCTATACCAAAAAAGGCCTTTATACAGGGTGTAATCGTTAAGTGTGCACAGGCGATTATTCCGTAACTATTGCAGATATCAAAAAACTTTAAACTGATATCGAATCGATCTAATGAGTAAAATGACAATAATAACTTTTAAAAAATAAAACTGGAAAATGGAAACATCCAAAAAAGTTACATTAAACACACAATTAATAAAAAATCAAAGGTTATAAAAAATCATTTTCTTAAATCATAAACAACAAAATTCCAATTTCAGGTTCGATCTAATATTCTTAGTGCTAGACCCACAAGACGAGGTGTTCGATAGACGTCTAGCGTCACATTTAGTGTCACTATACTATAAGGATCCCGCAGAAGTGCAGGAAGATGATGAAGATGTTGTTGTAAGTTGTTGTTTTTGTGTGTTTGTAATATAACTGTTATATGGAAAGGATTGAAAAAATGCTGTTTTGGATTGGCTTCATTAGAATGTAGTTAACTAGTTATGATAGTTAAATGGTAGTGCAATTTATTTTGAAGTATTTGAAATATTTTAGTGTCCATTTTGTTTTCGAGTAAAGTCTATGAAATCTAAATGACAATAAAAAAAATATTTTGGTGCATGTTATATGTTTTTGTCACTTATATGAGTGAAGATAATATAATATTTCCCTAAAACAGGGAAATATATTATTTAAAATAAAGAATAACCATGTATATTTTTACAGGGAATGAGTCTTATGAGGGATTACATAGCATTCTCAAAAGAACATGTACAACCCGTACTAAGTGAAGCGGCGCAACAAAGGCTTATAGACGCTTATGTTGATATGAGGTAAGTTATTTACTTTTTGTGTATCACAATTTACTCATTTTTTGTTATTCTTTGAGTGCGAAAATATGAAAAATGATGACAAAAAAATTAAGACAAATTGATTTTGATTTTGATTTATTTTATAGTAGTTATGTTAAATTAAATAAAATCATTCATCTGTCCTAGATAACCCTCTTTTATAATTTGGATCGGATCACTCTACTCTTTAGCAAGCATATTACAAGTACAAAATGAAACAACAATGACTTCTTAGACTTTTTATTGCTAAATACATAATTTATGGTTTTATAAAGAGGCCAGAAATTTTTAAATAAAGCTCCTGCGAAAAACATGTTAAAAATTCTTAAAACATACGTACGTACATAATTTCCAGACGAGTAGGAAGCGGTCGTGGTCAAATATCAGCGTATCCACGTCAATTGGAGTCTCTTATACGTCTCGCGGAAGCGCATGCAAGAGTCAGATTGTGTGGTACTGTGGAAGTGTCTGATGTTGATGAAGCTGCTCGGTGAGTATTTTTAATAATATTGCTTTTGTATAGGGCTTTAAAAATGTTAAAAAAAATGGCTTTGGGTAATGTACGAAAAAAAATAGTTTCATGTTAGTCTAATTATAGCGGCTCGAAGAATTTAATGATATAGGTCCTTCGAGCCGGATTTATAAGAAAATTCATTAATGTAATTTATTGTTTTTTACCTACTCTCAGAAAATGATTTGGTGAGTACGCAAGCGTTATTAAAAAGGTAATAAAAACATAATAAAAATTGGGAAATTACAGAAACGATTCTGATGTAAAAAAACGTCTATCAAATCATCTTTTGCACTAGGTAACAAACAAATATATAGATATCTCCATGGGCACTATGTTGATCAAACGTGCCATATAGTTAGTAATTATTTGATCCGTTTTCACTTGTTGATCCGGTTGGTATTTGTTGATCCATTGCCACACCACCGTCCGTATGTGGATCCGAACGGAGCCACAAGTGTCACCATCAGTAATAATAATAATTACGTGCTTTTTATACAAATCCACCTTTTTTGCGTTTTAGCTCTTGTTGATCCGATTCAAATGAGCCAATCAGAGCCCACCGAGCTCAGCCATTGGTCGCTTGCGGCCTTAGCCATTTGTTTGACCTAAATCTAACATTTTAATTATTTTATCAGATTGATATCAGGATCAGGGCAAAGGCGAACGCTACACGTCTATAAATATTATGATAATTATCTTGATATTTATTTATATTATGATAATAGTTTTCCATGACTTTTTAATATCTTTTCTGTTATTATTAAGCTCAATTTTATCATACTTGTTTTTAGAAGTGTGTAAAATATTACTGCAATGATTCCTATAGCGTTTATATATGAGTTCAAGTTCCTTATTATTTGGATCGTTTTTGTTTCGGCCGCGGCGGTGTAAAATATCTCTGAAACGTATATGTCGTGGCCATATCGTACATTTGCTCATTTCATGAAATGATTGGCCATTTCACGAAATGGTCGCATTTCGTGAAATGGCCAATTTAGTTTGGCCACATCATGATGTGGTTTGAGCAGATCAATGATAAGAAATCGTTTCTCGATATGGCCAACTAAACGCGCGGTTTTTTCATGAAATGATCAAAATTATTTGATCATATCGTAAAATAGTTACATTAATCATTGGTATAGGCGCTGCAAGCTCTGTGTTATGTGATGAGATGGCGGCCGCTGGCGAAAATTTAATTATTCGCAGTTAAAAACTTCATAATTCGTTCAATAACAATATGAAGAAAGTCATAGCAAAGAATTTACGACGAAGAGGTTCGAGTACTATGGAAAACGTGGATATCTTATATGTATTGAAGAAAAATGCGTCTTAAATAAAATAATTTAAGACGCATTTTTTCTTTTAGGATATATATTTATATATCCTACTATATTATTATAATTGTTTGTTTTTTAAAAAGCGATCCGCTTCTGGCACTCGCCGGCCGCTGCCGCGGCACGCTCGCTTTGCTCGCTCGGCTCGTGCGTTGTTTATCATAGTCTAACCTAACCTAACCTAACTGTTTTCTATTGCAAAAACGATTCGCTTCTGGCATTCGCCGGCCGCTGCCGCGGCACTAACTTAAATGACATTAAACAAGTTTTTAGAATATTCTGTATTTTTTTAATAATTTATGGACTCTTTATATTTTATACGATCTGGCCAAATGTGGATGACCAAATCGTGAAACGTTGACGATTTAACGATCTGTAGGTGTAGTCTCGACACATTAATCGACATCGATCTCGACCGAAATCGGTCGGTAACTAACGATTTTCAGTAACTATAGTATGGACCTAAAAAATTTAGTGTTGTTTTTCCAAGAAATTTACCTTAATATTAGGGAATATATAGTAAATTAAAATTAGTTACATAAATTTTTCGAATTATTACAAATACAATTGCATATGAAAAAAGCACATGTTATGCACAAAAAACATGGCAGTTAATTTAATTTTAATCAAATTCGATATTTTTTTATATCCATCGTTTAATTAATGTTCTATTTATTACATATTCATGGAATCCAAAATTCCATGTATGGCAATCCCCTTATTTACTTTTTTGACATTTGACATCAATCAATCGAAATAATATTTCTATCAAAATAAATATAAATTTTGTGTTTTCAAGAGGATAATTTTTAATTATGTTCTTAAAAATCCTATAAATCCATAGATTTATCTATTACTACTATATACTATATTATATAGGATATTTGTTATCCCATAGGATAACAAATATCCTAAGAAAATATCAATCTGCGTTATGTTTTTATATAGTTAAAGCTATTAGTTTTAGTTTAGTAATATTTTGTTATTTGTGAAGTGCAATAAAATTCTAATCAAAAGACTCTAAAAGCTCTACAAGATAATTCTGCTCAATTCGAAGCCTTTCGAGAAATCTTTAAGACCTTATAGAAACGGACGGAACTAAAACTAAGGACGGAACGGATAATTTGTATCACTTGTATTTTTAGCTTGTATTATTACATATATTATATTATGTGCATCATTGTATATTTTATTACAGTTAATAAGCAAAGGATGAATATATGCAATTGATTTAGCGGTTCACGGGTAATTATTTATGTGTTAAATATAAATATTTATCTATAAATTTTATAATTTACAGATGAACAAGTTACTAGAATTATGTTGATGAGAGATGATAGTTTTGAGCCAAATTTTCAACTACGCTATTATAAACTGTTAAATTAAATTTTTCTAATAAATTTTTTTCTTAATTCGATCGTTTTTTATTTGTATTCATCTGTATAATTTTATTATCCTAGACGTTCAGAAAGAAATCAATCGAATATGAATGCAATAATTTAGGCTGAATAAATACAGACAGCGGTACACTACATATTTTAATATTTATTTAATATAATATAAGAGGCTTCTTAACATTTTCAATAAAATTTTGAAACCATCTTAAAAATAAAACATTATTTGTTTATTTTATTTTAATTGCAATAACATTAAATAAGAGAAAACAATATTGCGTTAAATCATGTAGCATCGGAAGTGTGAAATATCTTTTTATTATAAAATTATAATAATCTATAATTTTTCCGACATTATCAACCGTATCTACAAACCCACACAAACCGTAAGGCCCTTCTCCCATTACGATACTTCTAGAATACGATACTCGAGTAGAATACTAGTTAGATATTTGCTCGCTACCCGATGCTCGCATATTATGCGACTGAAAAATGACTAAATTCATCATTATTGTGCCTCGTTTTTGTAGACGGACGCTATGTCGAGCGATTCCAGTGACGACGTAAAAGTAGGAAGTAGGTACTGGATTCATCCATATATTGAAAGAAACATAAATTGTAGAGTTTTTAAAGCCGCACGAGAACTACAACATGATGATAAGAATTTTTTATCTTTCTACCGAAGAGATACGCGCGAAACGCGACGCAAAAGCGACCAATTAAACTAGTCGCGGACGTGTAGGATACCGGTAGCGTAATGGGAGAAGGGGCTTCGAAATCTTGTCGAGATCAAACGTCGGTATCATAACGATTGACAATGTCAAAGAATAATTTGTTTTGACAATATTCGAATGTGTTGCAAAGAAATGATTTTCCAAATCCATGAAATCTATATTTTATTTATTTTTCATATATCTACGGAATTGAAATAATGATGTTATTAATTTAGATAAAAATGCATTACTACAAGGCTATTATTATATAAATATTTTGACGCATTACGGAAAGTTTTGTGAAGAATAAAAATTATAAACAAATATGTATCCATTGTATACTTCCATCAAATTAGGGAGAGGTATTAAGCGACATCATTTTCATTGCTGAAGACGGGACTATAAATTAATTGTCGATAATTACCGACTAATGTGTCGAAACTACGCCTACTGATCAAACTATGTTGGCCATTTCATGAAATGCGACCATTTCGTGAAATGATCGATCATATCATGAAATGAGCAAATCTACTTTTTTTTTTTTTTTTTTGTGTGGTGTCTCTCAATGTTAGCCAGAAGGGCTTCTACATTTTAACGCGGACGCGGGGGTGAACTGAAGGTTCACCATGGTAGCGACATGCACAAGGGCGTCCCCCCTTGACGGGGATCTCGAACCTCGGCTTGGGCTGTCGCTTGAGTGGAGGAGGCCAGAAGGGCCCTAATCGGACGGGCGAGCAAATCTACGATATGGCCACAACATATACATCGCAGCAAACCTGGTGTAATCCAGGGTTGTAAAATAGAATTTCTATTAGTTTTTTTAAATAATCGGGAACTATCGCTTATAATATTACCAACGGTATCAAGTAATGAATTAATTATACTATTACTATTAGGATCATTTGTAGATAGTAGATTGTGCCAATCTACCAATGACAGTAGTTTGGAAGCTTTTAAGTAATTTATATTGGTTGTAAAACATGTTGTCTTAGCTATACTAGTTTTTGGTTTTTTTGAAAAAGTAAGAAATATCGCAGAATGATTTAGCCACTTTAATATTAGAATTTACGAAACAGTGGTCAAGACAGCTTTTACCACGTGTAGGTAAAGAGTGACTTGGTAAGAATCCGTGACATGCAAGAAAATCTAGATATTCGTCAGATCTTTGATCAGTGTTCTCATTACTGATGTCAATATTTAAGTCGCCAATTATGTAGATATTAGGAATAAACCTTAAGTTACACAATATTAAGTCTAAAGAATGCAGGAATTTGTCTATTGTCGCAAAAGAGGGAGATCGATAAATACAAACAAAAGCATATTGTTTTGCAATAGTTATAATTAGACCATCAGCGTCATCCAAATTTGA
This sequence comes from Colias behrii, assembly GCA_029959065.1. Classification (NCBI taxonomy): domain Eukaryota; kingdom Metazoa; phylum Arthropoda; class Insecta; order Lepidoptera; family Pieridae; genus Colias; species Colias behrii. The sequence goes on along the minus strand of JARWMC010000019.1, from coordinate 8,794,451 downwards.
TTCAACAACTTCGATATCAGTAATATTATTACGTATGTACGCAGTAACCCCGCTGTTTTGATTTATATGTCTTGTAGTGTTGTAACTATGATAGCTCTCTAGGGGTGGAACAAAGTCATAATTTTTTAGCCAGCATTCAGTAAGTATTAATTAACAGAAAAGATATTAAAAAGTCATGGAAAACTATTAAACGCATTTGCCATATAAACAGTAACTCATTAAAAAGCCCTGAAAATGCTTTAAATTTATTAAAACTTAAGAACACTCCAGTCCATTCTATTGAATTTATAAATGATTTCTTTATTAATGTAGGTAATGAATTAGCGTCAAATTTTTTAAATCAACTAAATTTATCAGAAATTCAGCTCAAATCTAAAAATAATCAAGGCACCATTTCACTTAATTCTTTTCTTTTATTGGAAACAGATAGAGTGGAGGTTAATAGTACAATTTTGGCTTTAAAAAACACTTATGCTTCAGGATATGATGGCATATCATCTATTTTCTTAAAGAAAAATCTTGCTATATTTGGCCAACCGATCACGCAATTATGCAATATATGCTTATCATCGGGTGTGTTTCCTGATCGTTTAAAGCAATCTCAAGTTGTGCCAATTTACAAGTCGGGAGACAGAGACAGTATAACCAACTATCGCCCTATCTCACTTTTGCCAACCATATCAAAGGTTCTGGAGAAGCTTATTAATAAGCGTCTCGTTAATTATTTGGAAAAGAATTGCATACTTTCAATTAATCAATTTGGCTTTCGTGCAAAAAAATCAACCAGTGATGCTATCAATACTCTTGTGTCTCTTATTGCTAACAATTTAGACAGGAAGATAAAATGTTTGAGTGTTTTTTTGGATCTGGCGAAAGCGTTCGATACTGTCTCTGTCCCTCTGCTCCTAGCAAAGCTTGAATCAATGGGAATCCGTGGTACCCCTCTAGAATTGTTTAGAGATTATTTATCAAATAGGACTCAATTTGTTAAAATTGGTGATGTACAGAGTCAAAAGCGGTCCATAAATTTTGGCGTTCCTCAGGGATCGGTACTCGGCCCTACGCTCTTTTTAATATACCTAAATGACCTATGTAATCTACATATACCTGACGCGAAGATAATAAGTTTTGCTGATGATACTGTTATTGTTTTTCAAGGAGAGACATGGGAATCTGCTCGTTTGGCAGCTGAATCAGGCATGCGATTGGTAATAAATTGGCTAAATCATAATCTTTTAACTTTAAATTTTACAAAAACTAAATATACAGGGTGGAAGGTTAAGATGGGGCATGAAGGGCAGGTACCTTAACCGTTGTAGCTACATGAAAACGTTCTTAAGAGACTATCCTTAAATTCTTGAGAAATTTTAATCTGCATTCACAGATTTTTGAAAAAATGTACGGTCAGCAAGGAAATCGGCAGTTTTCAAAAAAAATTTTTTTGATGCTAATCGATCCAGTTTCTCATGGGGATCAAAACACTCTAAAAGACCAACTGAGGTATGAGTACTAGAAAAGTCAGAAATCGCGAAAAACTATTTCCACACATTCACTAAGAAAATAAGTGATTCAACAAAAGCTGCGCTAATAGAAAACTCCAAAGAGATTTTCAGGCTTCAAATTTTTTTGTTTCTGATTATTAAAACACATACTGATAATAAGAAGAAACATTAATTTAATTAAACGGTTGTCAAAGAAAATAAAAAATAACAAAATAATAACAAAAAACAACATTTAAAGTGGTGATGGCCGCCCCGTAGCCCCGACTTGACACCTCTAGATTTGAATTTATATTTTTGGTTTTATGGCATTCAAATGCTTTATAAATATAAATTTATAAAGAATAGAAAAAAGTTCGAGTCCCGCCTCGTGATCGAATTTTTTCTATTCTTTATAAATTTATACCTCTAGATTTTTTCATCTGGGGTTATGTAAAGAATGAAATTTATAAAAGATCATACAACAATGCTCAAGAACTAAAAGATTCACTTTCTGCGATACTTTACGGAATTCACCCAAATAAGTTGTCGGCTGCTACGCGCTCAGTAGTAAAACGAACAAACCTATGTTTACGTCAAAACGGTGACCACTTTGAGCATCTCATATCATAAGTTTTATGTAAATTATTTCAGAAATTCTGGAATTATCACCACTTTAAATGTTGTTTTTTTGTTATTATTTTGTTATTTTTTATTTTCTTTGACAACCGTTTAATTAAATTAATGTTTCTTCTTATTATCAGTATGTGTTTTAATAATCAGAAACAAAAAAATTTGAAGCCTGAAAATCTCTTTGGAGTTTTCTATTAGCGCATCTTTTGTTGAATCACTTATTTTCTTAGTGAATGTGTGGAAATAGTTTTTCGCGATTTCTGACTTTTCTAGTACTCATACCTCAGTTGGTCTTTTAGAGTGTTTTGATCCCCATGAGAAACTGGATCGATTGGCATCAAAAAAATTTTTTTTGAAAACTGCCGATTTCCTTGCTGACCGTACATTTTTTCAAAAATCTGTGAATGCAGATTAAAATTTCTCAAGAATTTAAGGATAGTCTCCTAAGAACGTTTTCATGTAGCTACAACGGTTAAGGTACCTGCCCTTCATGTCCCATCTTAACCTTCCACCCTGTATAAATTTTTCTCTTGAAAATCATACTAGACCTCCCCAAAATTTTACCATAAAGGCGCATACGTGCTTAAATGTAGGAAACTGCGATTGCTATACTCTTTGTCCTGTCGATACTATAAAATACTTAGGGATAACAATAGATAAAAACTTAAACTGGAAGCCGCAAATAGATGATTTAAAAAGTAGAATACGTAAACTTATCCCAATTTTTTTAAAAAATAAGACGCCTTAAAGATGAAACCACGAACAAAATCGTTTATCAGTCTTTGTGCCAATCGCTCATTAATTATGGTATCTCGGTTGTGGTGCACAAAACTCGACCGCTGGAGTCATAATGAAAATAAAGGCGGCCGGCGCGCGAGCGGGGCGTTCGTGCCCCGGCCCCCGCGCCCTTCACATTTCAAAGCGGATGCAGTAATGTATGGAGCACTGCAAATATTATTTATACGGAGCCAACAAATACTGAAGTTTATGCGAAAATTTTTCCTCCGTTTCTTATAGTTTCTTTATGTCGGATCAAATAAAGCGGTAATTTTGAGTATATAAATGGAACAGATCAACATACGACTTATGATTTGGTATATAAAACGGAGTCAAGAAGTGTTTGAGCATTTCAAAATTTGAACCGTTACGGAGTCGAGTTCGTCTAGTCTAGGCGGATTTAGCAATGTATGGAACATTACCTAACATAATATGTTTGTGTACGGAGCCAACAAATACTGTAGTGTTTACGAAAAATTAATCTACGTTACTTAATATACAGTTTCGTTTTGTCGGATCAAATAAAGCTGTAATTTTGATAATATATATGGATCTGATCAACATACGACTTTGGATTTGGTATATAAAACGGAGCCAACAAGTGTTTATGGGTTTCTGAATTTCGGCCGTTACGGAGTCGATTAAGTTCGTAATTTATATATATATATATATATATATATATATATATATATATATATATATATAATTTTCGTTAAATTTCCCGACTTTCAGGCTTTCTTTCTTTCAGTTCCTAACAGTAATAATGATATCAACTTTCTTAGTATCTACTACTTAGTATCTAGACTGAGATAATTTAACAAAATTTGCCAGTAAAATATAGAATTGGTTTAACCCCATCCATCTCCCATCTTGCAGACGAGATATATAAAACTAAATATTTAATTAAATTTCCAGTCTCCACCGTGAAGCGCTAAAGCAATCAGCGACCGACCCTGCCTCAGGGCGTATAGACGTGGGCATCCTCACCACAGGGCTTGGAGCAGCAGCTCGACGCAGAAAGGCCGATCTAATAGCTGCGTTACGGACTCTCATACAACCGCTCGCCAAACCGCACACTACAACACATGCCAAGTTGCTGCAGGAAGTTAATAGTAGTTCGCAGATTGTGAGTAATTCCAAATTTTTAATTTACTCTTCCATTCCAAATTTGAAATTTAGTCTTCCATTCCAAATTTGAAATTTGGTAGACCAATCAATGCTAGCCTGTGGAAACTCATACAACCGCACACTACTATACTAACATGCGAAGTTGCTGCAGGAAGTTAATAGTAGTTCGCAGATTGTGAGTAATTCCAAATTTGAAATTTACTCTTCCATTCCAAATTTGAAATTTGGTCGACCAATCAGCGACCCTATAGCCTGTGGAAGCTCATACAATCACACGTGAAACCGCACACACACACGCGAAGATACTGCAAGAAGTTAATAGTAGTTCGCAGATTGTGAGTGTACAATACATTCATATATCTTCTGTAGTTTTTGAATTATACTACTACTTTGGAATAATAAATAGATATTGACATACTTAGCTGTAAGTAAAAAAAGTTATATTTAAAAAATAAAAAAAAAACGCTAATACAACACTCGACAACGTATATTACCAAATACCTTCCAAATACAATATAATAAAAACTTTCAGTCAAGAAGTATTCATTTTATTTATGTATCTATTTTTTTCCAGACGGTGACTCGAGAGCAACTCGACGAAGCGTTACGAGATCTGCAAGATGAAGGCAAAGTTGTTGTTGTTAGCCACACTCATGTTAGATTGTGTTAATTTTATTTTAGTTCGTAATTAATAATTAAGTATGATTAATTATGTGTCTTGTGTTGTCATCTTAATTATTTTTTATTAAAAATAATGTTGTCGATATATTAAGTTTGAATGAATGTTGTATTATTGAAATAAATGTCATTTTTAGAAAAACTCTTTATTAATAATAATATCGCTCTTTGACTGTTACAAATGTAAAATTAAATGGAAGCATCAAAAAATGATTAAACATGTTATTGAGCTGTGCTCAGTATGCAAAAACCGCCATGTAATATAACTGTGATTTTTTAATAAATACTTTTATACAAGTTTTTGTCTTTTATTATATTTTACATAAATGTAAATGCTGAATTTTTTCGCAAATTTCGACATTCGCAAGGGAATCAAAACCTACAGGGTCCTTCCCATGGACACAGAGTGTTGCAATTTGGTAGAAAGTAACGTCTTATAAGTTATAACACAGATATAGAAAAAATATGAATTTTTAATTACCTTATATAAAAAAAAAATATATTTTTTAATAATTTTAAACTTACAACCCCTTTACTCATGAACGCTTACATATTATATTAAATTGATATTCACATCAAAAACCCTGGCCTATAATACCTTTAATCTGTAATAAAATCAAACTTCTATATCAACGCAATCAGAAGATACAGCCGTAAATGCTGAAAATTTTCGCACATTTTGACATTCGCAAGGGAATCAAAAATCAAAACCTACAGTGTACTTCCCGTGAACTCAGAATCTTGAAATTCGGTACGAAGCAACAACTTATAGCACAGATAGAGGAATAATTGCAAAAAATGAAAATTATTAATTATATCATATAAAAAATAACTTTAATAATTTAAAAGTTTTCTGTCTGTCAACCCCCTTGTCTCGGGAAAGCGTGGAGATATCAAGCTGAAATTTATATCGAATACTCAAATCTACGGTCCCTTGAAGCTGTGAAAAAATCAAACTTATAAGCCAACGCAATCAAAAGATATATTTATGCTGCAAATTATCCCAAATGTCAACATTCGCATGGGAATCAAAACCTACATTGTACTTCCCGTGGGCCGTGAACTCAAATTCGGTTATCCCATTGAGCCCCGAACGGCCCGATCGGGCCACGACACGATAGATTTTCTATTGTGTCTATGATTCCGGGGCCTGAGTTATTAAAAGCAATGTCTTATAGCAGAGATAAAATAAAAACTGCTAAAACAATCATTTAAGAGTTACAACTTACAACATAATAAAAGGTAGGTTTGTTCGGAGCCCTCGGTGCGCGAGTCCGACTCGTACTTGGGCGGTTTTATTTAAGTCTTCAATCACCAATAAAATGGTTTGTGATATCAACTTTTTTTTTATTTAATCAAATTTATTCTTACCATTTATATAAAAGGACATAATGTGGTAGTAATTATTATTTACTAACTAATATTCACATATGAGTAATGAAACATTAAATAATAATAATTAAAGTAAAAAAACACGCTCAAGCTCATGAAATTATTTTATTCTCACCTATCCGTTACATATTAAATTAACATATAGGTAAAGCTAATGAGCTTGTTAAAATAGGTAAAGTTAACTAATCTACTCTATCTATATCGCGTCAGTGAGTTGACAAGGTTTTCGCGAGATACCTATTATCAAAATATTATGAAGCTAAACTAAGCCTATTTGCGGTGGTCTTACCATGGGCTCTCCATTGTCTAGTTGCTCATCTCAAATGTTATCTTAAGAAATGTAGATTTCTCTCACTACAAATACACACATTACATTGGTATAGTAGAATCCATCCCCTCTAAAAGTAAATAGGTACCCTATCTTTTCGACGTAAGTGAGGATAAATTCAACACAATTTTATTTATAATTCGCCCGGGTAACCCTTTTTATGTTTCTCAAATTTTCGAAAGTTGTTAACAAACTTAAAATAATTATATCCATTCAGTCGTTCTTGGGTTGTAAGGGATAGTGGTGTAATTACATGACACTCTTGTATATATAGATCACAATATAACACTTTTTTTCGAGGGTAGGTGTGTGACAGTTAACATATGTTTGAATCAGCTGTTCTAATTTAATTCTAGAAATTTATTAAAACGTGATTTTTTAAAAGTATATTATGAGTTTATAAATACCTCAACCAATAGTTATTGTGTCCTATCCTCATTTCTTTATATCTTGGTAGTTAACTAAAGTGTTAAATTTACATAACCTCAACAACAACATTTACACTGCCACTGCACTAAAACTAATATGGAATCCATCACACAGTCTATTGATCAGATGTTTGAAGTGTTTAACCACAGAATGGATGAGTTCCAAAAGGATCTCCAGACAATTTCAACAGCCCCAATGGGTAGCCCGTCTTCTAAATTAGCGTCTGACTTTACAGTCTTTCGCACATTTGTCTTGACATCACTACAGTGTCTACAGTCTGAGGTTATCCTCCTGAGCAAGCTCGTAGATCAACAGGAGATGCGTAGCAGAAATAAAATTCTTCTGATTCATGGAGTGACGGAGGAGAAGAATGAGAGAGTTAATACTGCAGTTGCCGGTATCTTAACAGACAGTATGAATATACCGAACATCTCAGTCAATTCTTTTAGCAGATGTCATCGTATGGGTCGTGCTAAAGGTGATCAACCTCGTCCCATAGTTGTAGAATTTCATGATGTTTCTCTTAAGCGCAAGGTTTGGTCAGCTAAAAAAGAATTAAAAGGTTCCGGTACCACACTCTCAGAATTCTTGACTAAGCAAAGGCATGCAGTATTTGTGGCTGCTCGCAAGAGGTTTGGCGTTGAAAAGTGCTGGACCCGTGATGGCAATATCTTCTTGCTCGGACCAGATGGTACTCGCCACCACATAACTACAATTTCTGACTTGGATGACATATCTGGGTGTACAAGCAATGCTGCAGCAGTACAACAACAGCCTACAGGCAAGGTCCCATCAGCACCTAATCCAGCCACTTCTCTGAAGGACAGTAAATTCGCTTCAAGATCAAGAAGAGTAGTCAAGAAGTAGTAAGAATCCTTTTCCCTTATATGTCATAACTTTCTTGTTATCTAGAATATACTTTCTTTTATCTCCTGTACTTATTTTGTGGCTATTTATACATATATTATATAAGTAAGCACTAAGTAATTTATCCTAATTTGTTTTTCAACTTTTCTCTCAGTTAAGTTACTTTTTTAATATATGCAACTTGAAGCACCGTTTCAGATTATATCGATTAGCTTTCACTTTATAACTTTACTTTTTGTATTATGTCGATTCTCAGTTCACTTTTAACTTTTGACTTGTTTAATATGTAGGTGTCCTTATAAATTGTTTACTAGTTATTAGTAGTTATGTATCACTCATAATTCAGTTGACATTTGTCACATGTCAAATGTTGCAATTGCCATCACAAAGTAATGCCTATTTCATGTTTGAATACTAGTCTTTTGGCCGTTGTAATGTGTTGTGTACAAAATTATATAACACCGTAAATTACCGTAATCTTGTACGTAAGGTAACTTTTGGGTAGAGGTTATGCCTGCATACAAATTTTTTTATTTTTTTTTGGTTATTTGAATATATTTTTGTTTTTTGTTTTTTTTTTTTATTTTTTATTATTTATATTTTTATTATATATATATATATATATATATATTATTTTTATAATTTATTGTATACTTACTAGATAATAAATATTTTTTTTGTTACTATATAAGATTATTATTACTATACATTTATAATTTATCTATACATAAACATTATATATATATATCTATATTTTATTAACAATTATGTCAAATGACGATAGCTTTCATTCTTTTATATCTTCATCTGACAGTACTTTCAGCAGTGAAGATAGCTACTATAGCTCTACACTTCCTCTTCAATCCACACTTTTGAGTAACTTCTCTGACTGCTCAAAAAACTTTAACGTCGTTCACGTAAATGCGCAAAGCATTCCAGCGCACTATCCCGATTTTCTTATGTCTTTTGAATCCAATAATAACATCCATGCTATCCTTGTCTCCGAATCCTGGCTTAAGCCTTCCCTTCCCTCCACCTGTTACTCCATTCCCGGTTTTCGACTCCTTCGCAATGATCGCATCGGTAGGACAGGCGGTGGGGTGGCTATTTACCTTCGATGTAATATACCATTCTCCATTCTTAACTGCTCGACCCAACCACCTCCTTCCGATGCGGCAGAGCACCTCCTTATCGAGATTTCCCTATCCCATACCAAATTGCTCCTCGGTGTCCTTTACAGTCCCTCCTGTCACGTAGACTATTTTTCCTCCTTCGATCAGCTTTTAGAGAAATATGTACCATCGTACAAACATATTGTTCTTATGGGCGACTTCAATACTTGCTTGCTCAAGGATGATGTTCGTTCCAAAAGACTACTCTCTACTGTTGATTCGTTCAATCTACATGTTCTGCCACTCAACCCTACTCATTTCTTCCCAAACTGTTCTCCATCACTTTTAGACCTTATCCTTGTTTCTAATACTGATCTTGTGGGCAAGCACGGGCAGTTACCAGCCGAGGCTTTCTCTTACCATGACCTCCTTTTCCTTTCCTACAAGTTGCGATCCCCTAAACCTAAACCTCAAATCCTCATGCAGAGAAGTTTTGGTGATATGGACTTGAATCGTCTGGCGGATGACGCTGAAAAGCTGGACTGGGGACAGGTGTATGGTGCAAGTGACGTCAACGATATGGTCACTGTGTTTAATTCGTTACTAACGCAATTATATGATATTCATGCTCCCATTAAACCTGTAAGAATTAAACAATTACCGGCACCATGGTTGACTAATGAAATCAAGGCAGTTATTAACTCAAAAAATAGGGCGAAATCCAAATTGAAATCGAATAACTCACCGGTTAACAGGGAGAAGTACAATAGGATACGGAATCACTGCAATACTTTGTGTAGAGATGCTCAGCGACGCCACGTTTCCAATTCGGTCGAGAACGGCGACCCAGCTAAGATTTGGAAATTTCTTAAGTCCTTAGGAGTTGGCAAACAGCAGCAACTATCTCTCCCTCCTAACACTAACATTGATTTAATGAACAACCACTTTACCCATAATTCTCTTGTATTTAACCCAGAACTTAAGTCACGCACATTGAATAATCTTTCATCTTGTCCGACTCCTCAATATCAACCGTTCACTTTCAAACAATTCACCGTATGTGGTGTTAAGAAGAGCATATCATCTATTTCATCCAAAGCCGTCGGTAGTGATAGCATCGGTCGTAATATGATCCTTCCTATCCTAGATATCCTTGCTCCCGTCTTAACCCACATATTCAACTCCTCCATCAGCAACGGAATATTTCCTAATGCCTGGAAAGACGCCCATGTCGTTCCATTGCCGAAAAAGCCAAACCCTACTTCCTTTTCCGACTATCGTCCTATATCCATCCTTCCGTTCCTATCCAAAGTTCTCGAACGGTTAGTTCATGAACAATTAAGCTATTTCCTTAATAAAAACAATATTCTAAATACCTTCCAATCCGGCTTCCGTCCCGGACATAGTACGGCTACTGCTCTCACTAAGATCACCGACGATATACGGTCAGCATTGGATGATAAGCAGCTCACCATTCTCACGTTGCTGGACTTCAGTAATGCTTTCAATACCGTAGATTTTGACATCCTATTGGGACTGCTACGCTCAATTAACATATCTCCATCGGTGATTGTATGGTTCAAAAGTTACTTGTTGGGACGCCAGCAAAGGATTAAAATTGACGACGTATTTTCTAGCTGGTCTGACATCACTGCTGGCGTTCCACAAGGTGGCGTCCTCTCTCCTCTTCTCTTCTCTATATTTATCAACTCTATCTCTCTTTCTCTTACTTCCTTCTCTCACATGTATGCAGATGATCTCCAAATCTACACTATGTCCACGTTCGAGAATTTACCGTCTGCCATAGCAACCACAAATAACGACCTGACCTTGATCATGAATTGGAGTAGATCTCATGGCTTGGTAGTTAACCCTACTAAGACCAAAACTATCCTTATCGGCAGCTCTTCATTCATATCAAGGGTAGGCTGGTCTAGTTTACCCCCTATTACTGTGGACGGTACCATAATCCCATTCAGTGATAGCATTAAAAGCTTAGGCATCACTATTGACCGAACACTATCTTGGCAACCACAAATAAATGAGCTTAACAAGAAAATCTTTGCCTCATCTCATTCACTCATGAGAATCCGTAACTTCTTGCCCATCTCAACCAGAACTTCTCTTGCACAATCCCTCCTCCTTCCCATCCTCGATTATGCCGATGTCTGTTATCCCGACCTGACCGAAATCCAGTTGGACAAACTTGAGCGACTCCAAAATGTTTGCATACGCTTCATTTTTGGCTTGCGCAAGTATGACCACGTCTCGCAATACAGGACAAAGCTCAAGTGGCTACCAATACGTCAGCGTCGGAACACCCACCTTCTCCAACTCCTATACCGTGTCCTGTTTAATCCTAAAACTCCCGGCTACCTAAAGGAAAAATTTCAATTTCGAGAGAGCACTGACTTTAATCTGCGCTGCTCTGAAAAATTACTTTTAAAAATTCCACCTCACAAGACCAAATTTTACCAAAACTCGTTTCATGTGCAAGCTATACTCTTGTGGAATGCTCTTCCAATAAGCATAAGACGCGCTCAATCGTTAAACATATTTAAAAAAGAAATATTTGACCATTTCTTTAATCAGCTGTAATATTTGACGTATATATTTATATATCTATATGTATATATTTGCATGTATGTATGTATGTATGTATGTATGTATGTATGAATGTATGTATGTGTATTATAGTCATTATTTTCGTATTATTATATATTACGTATGTATATCATTTTAAATTATATTTATTTTATTTTATTTTTTGTACTTTAATTATTTCTACTAACTATATAATTTTTTTTTTGTCTGTTATCTTTTTTAATTTTATTTAATTTAAACACCACCTATCTCATTCTATTGCATAAAACTAATCCTATCCAAAGGTTGCCTGGCAGAGATCGCTTGAAAGCGATAAGGCCGCCTATTTAACATGTGTACCTATCTTATATGTTTTTCTCTTTTCTTTTTCTTATCTTCTGTACCTATGTGTGTGTTAAATAAAGTATTTTGTATTGTATTGTATTGTATTGTATAGATAGATAAAATATATAATACTCGTGCTAATAGCTATCGGACATTGAACACCTTTACAAAATAGGTAGTTTAATAGCGGTTTAGAAATTGGTTTAAAATTAAAAATATATGTATCTCAACAGATTTTTTAAATATAATTGCACACTTTATTTTTTACTTTATATCATGCGTATTATAACATCACAAACAGATATGTATATATTATTTTAACTCAATGTAAATATTAACTAACCGTGCGTATTCTAAGGAAGTTTGCGATAAGAAACACAGCGTAAGGATTAAGTAATGATAAGAAGTAGCGTACTGTAACAGAAATCATATTATAAGATCGCATATGTGATTTAGGTAAGGGGTAAATGCTTGAAAGCAATAAAAAGGCACAAGTACATTAATTATATTTATTTAAATTAAAAATATCTGTACATAAAATCAGTGGAAATCAAGTCTATTAACAAACATAGAAATTCGTTTAACAATTTACTATAAAACTTAACTTGAACATTGTATTAACTTGTAACATAAAATATGATTTTATAAAGTGTTTTAATTAAATAAATAACTAGGTATGTGATAAAACTAAAATTCTGATAAATATATTTACTAGTTCAGGGGTCACCAATTAGTTGCTCGGGGTCCGTTTTAAGAAATGAAATGACCATCGCGGTCCGCACATTTTATAGAAAAAAAAATTTATTAAAGAAATGTAGTTACGGAAATAACAAAGATAATTTTTTACTTTTCAATGGGAAAAATGATTTTTTCTGTTGTGGACTATCTGTCTGAAGTTTGGAGTATAATTGGTGCACGGTATTGTCATTAAATCCTGGAGATGTTCATTAGTAAGTTGAGATCAAAATTTATTCTTAATGAAATTCATCTTTGAAAATGCTGCTTCACAAATATATGTTGACCCAAACAAAGTAAGAAGTTTCATAGCTATTTTTTTTAGTTCTGGATATTTATTACCACACACAAATTTTATCCAGAACTCTTCACAGGAAACTTCTGCATGTTTGTGTTTTAAATTTGTCGAATTGACGTTAACAAAGATAGTGCGGGAGATACATTTTTATTAAATTTCGTGCTCTGTAGTGCAAGTTGCTGTGTTCTTGCGGTCCGCACAAAATGGGTTGGCGGTCCGGATGCGGACCGCGGTCCGCCATTTGGTGACCCCTGTACTAGTTGGTCTGGAATAAGTTTACGAGATCTTAAGACTATGTAACTCTTAAACTGTCCATAGTTATATTTCATGTGCTTCAATATTTTTTTTAATTGTGATAGGTTAAAAAATAAAAATCAACAATAAACAGTCCCCTGCACGTAAATCATTTTTTTATAATTTTATGTAAATTTTGTTTAAAATTTCACAAAATCTCATGTAAGCGTAATAGATAATTTATAAATTATTCTTATTTTATCGAAGCTCAAATATTTTTTTTATGAAGAGGTGCGACTAATATCATAATATATTCTATAGTCTATGTTAATTTATTTAATCTAACAATACATGGCAATACAAAACACACTAAATTTAACAAAAAAAAATTCCCTCCGTAAATAATATTTAATATCAATGAACGTTCCTGTGCGCGCATTTATAATTTGTGTCTTAAATTAAAATAAAATTAATAATTACTAACACACCGACTCCATTTTAAAACAAAGATGGCGACCATCCAAATGCGTCATTAATCTATAAGGCAATTGCGTACAAATAATGTCAATTTATTGTGATATTCGCTTAACTAGAATCCTGTTTGTTATCAAGAAGTTTGGACTTGGGTGGTATTGTCATTATTCCTTGGTTGATTTAATTCGTTAGTTTCTTCTGTTGGTGTTTGGTTTGGTGTAGCTTCAGTTTCGGAGGTCTGTGCACGCTGTACTGTACACGCTTCGTTCACAAATTTGTTGAATAGATCCGGCTTGTCGAGGTATATGTGGTGGCCGGCACCGTTGATTACCTGCAATTTGATGTAAATTAAGATTTTTTGATTAAAGGAATTATTTTATCTTAATTGTTTTGACTATTGTGTTCTTTAGTATATTTTTTACATAATATCATTTTATAGGCCATGCCGCATTTACACATTCGCGCGAATAGTCAGGTGAATGGCGAGGCGAGTAACGAACATGATTGTGTAAACGAAGTAAAATCGGTTAAAACATACATGTTGGTTATTCGCCACGAATTCACACGATTGTGTAAATGTGCTCAGATGAAATTAAAAAAAGTAGTATAAAAACATTTTTTACCACTCAAATAAACAATAAACACAAAAACAAGTAAATATCATTACCTTAAAACTTATTGTTCTGACCAAAAGCATACAAACAAAAACCTGCTAAAAGTAACCATACCTGCACATAAGTCTTGGAATTAGGCCTGCTCTCAGAGAGCAACTGTCCCGTACTATTGTCCACCCACGATCTCGATCCATACAATACTGTGACGGGCAGGTTCGTGTCGAGTTTCTCCACTCTATGCACCATCGGGTTCTTGGCCCAACCGAAACCTTGCATGAGTGTGTGGAACGCGCTTTCTCCTCTGAAATTTTGAATTATTTTATATAAATTATTAGTTATTTTCATATTAAGACAATTTAATTAGTTAAAGGCATGTTATTGGCATGCCTAAAGACGCCGGTTCGAATTCCTCCTGATGAACAACTTTTTTTTCTCATTAAAGCATTTGAGTGCTATATAACTAAAAAAAATCTTGAATACAAAGTAGTTATACGCGTATTGTTTATTTCACCCGGCTTTGCATATAGGTATACGAATGAAAACAATGAAAGGCAGATATGGCGGAGCGCATTGTTCATTGTCAAACTATTATCGACATTGTTCCTTCAAATATTCCATTGAAAAGTTACATTTGGGGTTGCATTTTTTAGAGGACGCAATTTTATTTTTTTGATGTGTAGGGGGGGTTAGTGTGAAGCTAGCACCAAGTTTGTGGGGTCGCCACCCTTGTCCCACGGCCGCCATCTTGAAAACAGCGGTTGAAATGGTTTTTACGATATATCTCTTAAACTGATAAAAAAAATTTGTTAACATTATTTGTTGCAAATTAAATTCTCTACAACTTTGGTCCAGTAACTTTTTGTCGTAGAACTATAAATAAAAAAGTTATAAGCGAAAATGTTTAGAAATTAGAGCTATTTATATTTTTCAATAAAACTTTTTTTTATCATTTTACGAAGAAATAATATCAAACCATTTTTGTAGATTGTTTTTCGAGGAACAACTATTATATACAACATATTTTCATTAAGTAAATAGTTCAGGTTTTACAGCGCTCCGAAGTGAGTACTATTTTTCAGTACTCTTAACTATACACTTACATATATTATGTTTGTACTAATAATAATTTGTCATCAGTAATTGTTTTTTTTTTTTTTTGTTATTATAATATTTTTAATAATTAATTTTGCAATATTATTAATATTTAATTATTATGGCTCTTTTCCCCACCATCCAGGAGGTAGAGTCTGGAAGCGCGTTTTTTTTCCGTCGAAAAGCAGGGCTGAAATGTTCTGCAGTGTGCTTGAATTGTTCTGGAGTCTGGTAAAAGAGCCAATAGCCAATATATTATGTATAGTTAGTACTGAAAAATAGTACTCACTTCGGAGCGCTGTAAAACCTTAGCTATTGACGTAATGAAAAAATGTTGTATATAATAGTTGTTCCTCGAAAAACAATCTACAAAAATGGTCTGATATTATTTCTTTGTAAAATGATAAAAAAAAGTTTTATTGAAAAATATAAATAGCTCTAATTTCTGAACATTTTCGCTTATAACTTTTTTATTTATAGTTCTACGTCAAAAAGTTACTGGACCAAAGTTGTAGAGAATTTAATTTGCAACAAATAATGTTAACAAATTTTTTTTATCAGATAAATAGTTTAAGAGATATATCGTAAAAACCATTTCAACCGCTATTTTCAAGATGGCGGCCGTGGGACAAGGGTGGCGATCCCACAAACTTGGTGATAGCTTCACACTGACCCCCCCTACACATAAAAAAAATAAAATTGCGTCCTCTTAAAAATGCAAGGTTAGGCCTAAAAAATGTAAAATTTCAATGGACTAAAAAGCGTAGCGCGCTTCCTTCTCATGTGACGTTTCAATGCTCCTCGGGAATAAATTGTTGTTATTTGATTTTGAATATTATTTTAATCAGGACAATGTCGATAATAGTTTAACAATGAGTCAAGGTCTGAGCTGCGCTCCGTCATATCTGCGCCGGCTCTAAGAACAGATTTCTGGATTTAATTTTTTATTTATCATTATTGCTCTAAAAATGATACAATTAGTTAGAGAGAAATTAAATTGTCATTTAATAATGTCTGTTTAAACTTTTAAGCAATTTTTTAATTTTTTCTCTTCTTTATTGGATCATAGTAATATAATTTATAGTTACACTCACGTGGGCGCTTGCGAATTGCACTGATATATATACTCCGGGATAACCGTGACCGCATCCGGGACATAGTTCGTGTATTTCCTGGATATATCCGGGCGGGTCTTGGACACGAGCCACTTGCCAGCAGGACCAGCTGCTCTAACCGCCCAGAGAGGGTTTAGGGGTTGTAGCGCTGTGGCTAGGGCCTTAACCCAGAATGGGATTTGGACCTTTTCGTTGCCGTTGGTCGGTTTTTCGGGAAAGCCCCACGGATCGGCTAGGATCAGGTGGCGGACTCTGAAAGTTACATTTTAGTTAAATAAACCAGGGTATGGTTATTGTTCTTAAGCAACGATAAATAACTGGTAAGAAATGCTATTTAAGATTAACCTTGAAATGCAGGTTTTTTCAATAGCGAGATCGAGATATAAATCTCGATTAGTAACTTTATTTGTACATAAAATATTTTTTTATAAATAACGAATTTCTGATGTAAGTAATATAAAAAAAATCCGTTCTACCTGGTACACAGAATCTACATATTTTTAAACTAAAAAAAAACCGATATCCTATAAAGATCACCTCTTCCACTTATTCCACGCATAAACATCAACCAATACACAGTATAAAATAGCTCCATAAAACATATTAAAAAACAACAAGATAGCTCACCTATCCGGATACTTCAACGCGTATGCTGTGGCAATATACCCACCAAGACTATGGCCCAGTAAAATAAATTCCTTTAGTTTAACCTCTCGTCTCCATTCTTCTACTGACTCTACCCATTGGGCTTCCACCTTTTCTGCATCTGAAGCGAATTTTGGGCGGGAACTTCTGCCAAAACCTAAAAAAAAAAGAATAAAGTTAAGTTATAGGGTAATTTTAAAAATATACAAGTTTTGTTATACTAAATAGGACATTTAAGTGGACGAAAAAATTAATTGTGAAAAAACTGAATCGATTTTCATTATAGTATTTGCACGACCATCATTTTCGTAATTTATGATAAAATTCAAAGGGATTCTATATTGGTAAAGTCGGATTGAAATACAAGCTTCTGGTCATATTATTGTAAAACTTATATAATTTAAAATACCTACTCATCGGCCAGATACGAAACATAATAGCAAGTCATGGTGATTCACATTCACGCTTCAAAGATTTTAAATACATATTTGAAAATTATTGCATCAGACTTAATTGACAACATTTCAGCTACTTTTTTTTATTTCAATCAAAAGTAGACCCAAAATAAAAGTACATGTATTTTTTGCTATTTTAAAATATTGAGGTTTTCATTGATGCTATTCATACTGGTACTGGTCGGTAGACTAATTTTATTCCTGTGTAGTAAGTAGTATTATAGATTTAAAAAAGATTTTTTATTATCGTTTTGCTAACTTACCCAACAAATCAATAGCGTACACCGGTCTGGTAGCGGCTAGGGCGTCTAAATTAGGACACCAGAGCGCGACCCCTGCGCCCATACCGTGCAACATCACAAGGGGGGTCTGCGGGGACTCGTCGTTGAGAGAAATCGTCCATATTTTGTCACACTGACCCACTACGGAGCCTATGTCCACGTAGAAACGTTTGTACGCTGTTTTAACACCTGTAATTGGTTAAATTACTACATAGTATACAAAAAAGTCGCTTTCTCTGTCCCTATGTCCATTTGTATGCTTAAATGTTTATAACTACGCAACGGATTTTGATGCGGTTTTTTTATAGATATCTACAGTAATTCAAGAGGAAAGTTTTAGTATATAATTTATTAGGTTTTAGATAAATCGGGCAAAGCCGCGGGCGGTAAGCTAGTACTTGATAATTGATAGATGATCTCTAGTGATAAATCGCAGCAAACGATAATGTATGCGTCAGAGGGAATAAGGAAAATTGTATAATTTGGGAACATGATTTGGTACGTTTGGGAAAAGTTACTTCTAGGCAAAAAACAAAACTGCGAACATTCGTGAACTGTCGACGGCAAAATTATTACGGCATTAATTATTATACGGCATTATGTGTTTAAAGCGGACAGTCCGGTACTATACGGATAGGAAGACGCCCGTTAATGCGTGCTTTTTGGATCTGTCCAAGGCTTTCGATCTTGTACCTTATGACCAGCTGTGGGATAAGCTAAGAACTGAAACAAAAGTAGATTTTGAGGTCACGTCATTACTAAGATTCTGGTATGAGAACCAAGTAAACAATGTTAGGTGGGCAGGGACTATGTCCGAAGAATATAGATTGGAATGTGGGGTGAGGCAGGGGGGAATCACCTCCCCTCGCCTTTTCAATTTATATATAAACCAGCTGATTGTTGAGCTCAGCAATACTGGTGTCGGCTGTCATATTGACGGGGTTGCTATGAACAACATCAGTTATGCGGATGATATGGTCTTGCTGAGCCCATCAATCAGTGCATTAAGACGTTTGCTGAAGGTCTGTGAGAGCTATGCGGTGACTCAGGGGCTTAGGTATAATGTCACTAAGAGTGAATTACTTGTTTTCAACGGTGGTGGCAGAAGATACTTAAATGTGCCTTGCATCTCATTAGCAGGTACACCCTTGAAGCAAGTCACAAAGTTCAAATATCTGGGCCACTGGGTCACTGAGGATCTGTGTGACGATTTAGATGTAGAGAGGGAGCGCAGGGCGCTGTCTGTTCGAAGTAATATGTTGGCCCGTAGGTTTGCACGGTGTTCTTACGACGTCAAAATGACGCTTTTTCGAGCTTACTGTCAGACTTTTTACACCTGCAGCCTTTGGGTCAAGTATACGCAGAAGGCATACAGCGCCCTGCGTGTACAATATAACAATGCCTTCAGGATGCTTGTGGGGCTGCCGCGTTATTGTAGCGCTTCTGGTATGTTTGCCGATGCTAAAGTGGACGATTTTTATGCCATAATTCGCAAACGATGCGCTTCTCTCTGGCGCAGAACAGATACCAGCACCCACGGCATGTTGAGGGCATTTAGTGACCGGTGGGACTGCCCGATGCTTGGTCGATGGGTGAGACTGCACACACAGGTCGGCTCTAGATAGGTAGTTATTAATGCGTGTTTTGTTCTGCGGCTGACTGACTGAAATGATTTTTATCAATTGTTATTTAATTAATTAGAAATAAATGTTTATTATATTTTAATTTATTGATTTTAAAATGGTAATTTTTCGATTTATATGTATCTAAATTTAATGTTTTTGGACATGATTTATCAATTATTAATTAATTAGAAATGAAGTATATTATATTTTAATTTTTGTATTATAATTTTTGACATTGTTATAATATGCATGTATTTTTGAGTTATTTTTGATTTTGTTAAATGATAATTTTTGATTCATATGTACCTAAATTTATTTACTATGGACTTCATGTGTCTGCAAATAAATGATTATTATTATTATTATTAAAATCATACAATTTATCAACTTGATACATCCTTCATCTTAATATTATCTTACTTCCTTGATCTTTAGATGTATTCATAATATAGATTATCTATGAAGTTATGAATTTATCAAAAAATTTTATCTATTCATATTATAAGATGTTTATTACTCTCAAAACGGCTGATTGGATCTTGATAAAATTTGGCACAGAGACTTAAACATTAGACCTTGCGGGTTGATATAAATTTAGTATGTCACATTTAATAAATGCAACTAATTAATTCATACACAGTATAAGTATGCAGGTGCATTAAAAAGAATTACTTCCGTATGTAAAATGAATGTTGCATGTTGTGATTTAGAGCTTCTATATATATTTCAGAGCTTCATTTTAATGGACCTTCATCTCGAATGTAATGAAAACTAACGAAATAATGGAAGAATGCCAAGTGTCATGAATCAAGTTTTTGGTATAATCAGAGACGGAGAGTTAAAACAATAGCTTAGGTAGATGTTACATGATATATGTTTATAAAACATGGGTATGTTCTTTACAGTATGGATTACATAGCTACCTACTTAAAAGTAAGTACCTAAGACATGAGTATACCTATTTCTGGGCAAGGTGGTATATTTACTGTGGTATAAATACATTTATATTATATCTTAATTATTGTCATCCCAGATCAACTAAATTTGTCATTAATAATACGTAGTAACAGATGATAATGATTCAGCAAATCTAAATGATCGAGATCGACCAAGCGTGTAGCTGCCAGTTGGTAGATAATTGCTATAGATACCTATCCTATCACAGTACTAACAACTTCCTCATATTACAATGTTGCGTTGTAACGAACATGAACTTGAGTTTACGTCCTAATTACCTACTGTATAAAATATAAATAACGTACATAATAGCAAATAATATTTAGAAAATGAATGTATCATTATTGATTTAGGTATTATCTTTAACCCCACCCACCCCATCTTATCTTTAATCATATTTTTTTATACGTAATCTACATCATTTTCGCTGTTTTTGGAAAATAATAATAAATTTAATATGTTAATATTAATTGCTTATTTTTAACAAATCAAACCAAATTCAATATGTAAAATATAATGCAGTCATGACATCGTCTAGTTAGATTTAATTATAGATATGTTTTGACAAATTTCAAGTTTACAAAATTATTTCAGAACCTTGAACGAAGGTTACTTGATAATAATGGTAACTACGTATATTATTGATAATACTTTATGCGTCGAATCTAATCAATTACAAACAAATTACAAAATGATTTGTCCGGAAATGTTGACTATTAATCTATGACATAACTATTACATATCATAATTGTAAATTGGATTATGGGTAAATAAAGAAAAAATGCATCACCATTAAATCGTACTGATTTCTGTGGTGCTTTACTGTATATTATAAATAAAAAATACGACAAAAATTAGTTAGTATATATTTCATGATATTATACTTACATGATAATATTGTTTTCTCTATATTTCTTAGCATTGTATCCGATTGTCGAGTCCAGCTGAACCATCCCCCAATCCAACTATAAAAAGATTATATAAATTAATTTAAATAACATAATACATATAAAAATATCACTCACACCCACTAACAATAAAAAGCAAATAATTGGTTTAATAAGGATTACCTTTATTTTACTTTTATACAAATAAAGTTACAATCAAATTAAAATAAATTAAAAATATCACAACAATCATTTGATTAATTAAAAAAAATAATGGTAATAGGAGTTGAAAACAAAAATAGGGAAGAGTGTAAAGCTTTATAAAACCACCATTCATGACATGTTACATTCTGATATATAAAAACACAGAAAAAATAAAGTAACATGAAATTCAGAATTCTCATAAACAAAGCAAAAGCTATACATTTAGAAGCTGTTAATGAAAGTATCTTACTTCCATATACCGAAAATAATATTCCCAACCCATGCTCTGCCTATAATACTGCAAGATAAAACGGTACACACATATAAACATACAAACTATGATATTTTTGATGAATGATTTTGAAATTATTGCAGTAGAGAGTTAAAGAACAGGGACTTTAAACTTAAATCAGATGTTTTTAATTTGATATTGCATCATAGTTGCATTTTTGCAATATTAAGAAATGTTTATATATTATTATGATGGTCTTTTGTTTAACTCATATTGGTACATTATTATTCAAAAATGAATGTACTACTTATTTAATCGCTAAAAATATAAAATTCCTTTCATATATCAAAACATGAATTTTTGGAGTGATGATCGAAATTCAGGGGCTTTTTATTTTTAATTAGCTATAGTCCGGTCTATTTAAGCCTAAAATCAGGAGGAAGGTTACATAAATTCCCATAAAGCTGAATATTGGCATAGTTGTTCAAAACATCATTATAAAGAAAATCTCAAAAGTCCTCATCGTTCCGAGGTGTGCTAAAAATTTGGCACGGGGTCAAAGGTCAAAAAAATGAGTTTTTTGCGATTTTTAGCGAAACGGTGAGTTTTTTCGCAAAATTACCCCAGTACAAAATTGTAGATCACAAAATTCTCTACAAAAAATATATCAATAATTTTTTTCCTAAAAGCCACCATTTTGGAGATATAACGTTCCGAAAAGTTGGATCAGTCGTAATCCCTCTATTTTGCACACGTACGCCACATATGAAAGTCACTAAAGGTGTAATAGAACTAAAATAAGTTCGCTATTATTTATTGTAACTTGCTTATGTAAAATATAAGTTAAACTACGAGAATCTCAGGTATAATGAAACCCCGTTCCTAAATTTGTACGTCAGTATAACCTTGGGATAACATCTGTCTTTTATTCTATTGTCCGCGTGGCTAGGGTCGTATACCTGCTTTATGTTGGCATGCCCAATATATGAAATACTACGTGACCAAGCCAACTAGACCCTTTTCAACTGTGAAGTCACCCGCCCATGTCTCGGGTACAGATAGCAAAAAAAAAATATTTTTTAGATAATGTAATAATTTTTAATTCACGATGTAAATAAATTATATATACCGACAATTAACCTCAAATCTATAAATGCACTCAAAACAGTTTATTCAAATCAGTTTTATCACTAATATTCAATATATAGAAATATATATATACTAATAAATAATAAATTATTAGTATCACCGTCGTATATGAAATTGATTTAATAAAAACACCAAAATAATAATATTTATTTATTCACACTGTTTATTAATTGTACCCTTACGAAACACGTGTTCTACATATAAAAATACTAGAA
The DNA here is from genome assembly GCA_029959065.1 of Colias behrii. NCBI lineage: Eukaryota > Metazoa > Arthropoda > Insecta > Lepidoptera > Pieridae > Colias > Colias behrii. The sequence goes on along the minus strand of JARWMC010000019.1, from coordinate 8,771,489 downwards.
TATACAACTTGAACATAGTTATCAATTTTCATACCACCTAGAACTAACTTTACGATTAACAATAAAAAGTACAGAAATAAGTAGCGATGCGAAAAACAAGTCAACTTAGCTTCTCTTCCTCCAACCTCAGTAGCTGCTCATCAACATCTGTTTCGGGTATATTACCAAGTTCAAGTGTGGCTTGGTAATCAGCTGGACCCTAAAGACTGGGGTTGGAAGTTGATCGACAATACACTAGAGCCAGTTCAAACTTTACTTCCACCAGCACCTGAGAAACTTCTCAACACAATATTTTGCAACTGCAAGAAAGGGTGTAGTGCAAAATGTGGTTGCAGAAAAGTTGGACTGTTTTGTTCCCTGGCATGCACACACTGTCAAGGCCGATCATGCTCGAATGTTGAGTCACCAACTCTTGAAGATTCGTTTGATACCGATCAGGAATCGCTATTGGGGCAGTTTACGTGTGAAATAGAACAAGAAGAAGAAGAAGAACAAGAGGATGAACAGGAAGAAGAAGGAGAAGAAGATCAAGAAGAAGAAGAAACAGAAATCTTGGACAGTTATGAATCAGACGACTAACTTTTTATTTTAAGTATTTTATTTAATTACACCGCCGTTGTTTTTGCCCACTATAATATATAATATTATTTTGCAATAGTTTTAAAACATATAAAATCTCAGCAGACCCGTGGAATAGGCCTACTGGGGAAACCACGTTAAAAAAAACGCGCTTTGTACACTACCTCATAGGTGGCGTGGAAACGTGTGCAAAATAGAGGGATTACGACTGATCCAACTTTTCGGAACGTTATATCTCCAAAATGGTGGCTTTTAGGAAAAAAATTATTGATATATTTTTTGTAGAGAATTTTGTGATCTACAATTTTGTACTGGGGTAATTTTGCGAAAAAACTCACCGTTTCGCTAAAAATCGCAAAAAACTCATTTTTTTGACCTTTGACCCCGTGCCAAATTTTTAGCACACCTCGGAACGATGAGGACTTTTGAGATTTTCTTTATAATGATGTTTTGAACAACTATGCCAATATTCAGCTTTATGGGAATTTATGTAAACTTGAATGTGTAAATAGACCGGACTACTATGTCAGAATTGTACTTATACCACACACAACCTAAAACATGCAACACAAACAACAAACAAACAAATATAAACTTGCTCGTCAGTTCCCATTGGTGTTGCTAGTATAATTTCCTCTGTAAACATAAATAAATACATACTTGACTCATTATATACTTATAATTATAAAGTATTCATTGATTTATATTTTTATTATGAAAAATATGAATTGTAAGTGACATCAAATCTTATTTATCTGTACCTACTATAGGTACAGATACAAGTTTTTATCAATAATAATATCAGATGGCAGAGAAGTAGATAGAGAAATCACATCAAAATATATACTAAAAATTATCCAATTCACATAAAAACAAGTATAATTTGCATAAAATTTATAAATCTAAAATGCAAATTGAGAAATATAAGCATTGACTTTTGTTAGTAAAAAATGGTCATCATGAAAGTGAATTTATAAGAATAACATAAACTATTGTTAATTGGATTGGAGTGTAGCCTTGGGGGCGCTATGGAAAAAGGACAGACGAAATTTTGAAATTTTTTTTTTAGTCAGTATAACATCTATTTTTTATGGTTTTATCGGCAAGAATAGCCTAAAATAAACCCTTTTTATTCTTTGTATTTTTTCTCTAAGGTTGATAGTTTTCGAGATAATCGAGTTATAATATACTCATTTACAATGGGATCTGGACTTAGACGAAATTTTGAAATTTTTTTTTTAGTCTATATAATACCTATTTTTTATGGTTTTATCGGCAAGAATAGCCTAAAATAAACCCTTTTTATTGTTTGTATTTTTTCTCTAAGGTTGATAGTTTTCGAGAAACTTACTGTAGAACATTTTTTATTCAGATTTTCAGTCAACTATCAACCTTAGAGAAAAAATACAAAGAATAAAAAGGGTTTATTTTAGGCTATTCTTGCCGATAAAACCATAAAAAATAGGTATTATATAGACTAAAAAAAAAATTTCTAAATTTCGTCTGTCCAGATCCCATTGTAAATGAGTATATTATAACTCGATTATCTCGAAAACTATCAACCTTAGAGAAAAAATACAAAGAATAAAAAGTGTTTATTTTAGGCTATTCTTGCCGATAAAACCATAAAAAATAGATGTTACTTTAGCGCCCCCAAGGGTACACCCTGACCGTTAATTGCTATTTAAAACCATATTATTATTATAGTCATGTAATTTTCTAGAATACCTACTCTAGATAATATGTGATAACTGATAAGCAAAATTTGTATCAAGGGGACATAGTTTATTTCTATTTAGTTGAAAAAAAAACCTCTATTACCTTAAAGGTGCTAAAAACACATAAATTATTAGTGGAATGACATACAGAACCCAATGTTATAGAATGAGATTATTAAACGATGCATAACAACTTGATTTAACATGAAAAATATATTGTGCCCACCTACAAAATAAATGATTATTTTGACACAGAAGCTCTTTTTCATAGATGAAAAAACATAAACATAATGTTGTGCAATACTCGCAATGTACGAGCTTTACAAAAATTGCACATAATCTTACCTGGATTCTGTATTTTCAAGATGTAATTCACTACCCATTTGTTTAGATTTTGACTGCAAAAATCATTACAATTTAATACGGCGAGGAATAAAGATTGGACGTTAAATTCAATAGGTATCTGTAATTATTCGAGTAGCTACTTCTCTTCACAGACACAAAGATTTTGCGAATTTTAAACTGATTTACGATTTTTACAAGTTCATTATTTCATTGTCAATTAGTGTCAATGTCATGTATGTCAGTATTAATGTCGCAATGTTCGGATACTTGGAATAACATAATTTTAAAATCTTAATAATTTGAAAATGTTTACTACCACTTTACTACAAAGTAATTTACAATTAATACTAACTAAATATTTACTATTGAAGATTTTCTCAAGTTTCTCAAGTCATGTTGGAAAATGTATAACATAAAAATGGGATCACAAAAGAAATTGATAACGTTCCTATAGAAACATAATAGTAAGAACCACAGTAAACACTGTGTATACAGTGAATACTTACTAATATTATTATTAATATTCTAACTAATAATGCAGGTTACTGCTGTACAGCCAGTTTTCAAATTAGAATTGAATCATAAAGTTACGCCTGGGATAATTATTATAGCAAAATATGATGGTACTCACCCATGTTTAACGGCAGCAGCAGGATACGACAAGGTAACATATCTATAGTAATCGTACTGTAAATTGTAAAACTAAAGGTCCAATCTTCTCACCTTCTTTTTAAAAATTTGCTCACAAAAAACTGCATACGGATTTATAGGTGTTTAGTTAATGTTTACATAACTACTTACTCCACGTTTAAGATCATCATACACCATCCACATGGTATTGTTGGTGGTCGGGCCCAGCGGTCAGAGGCACACGCCGAGGTATCGGAGCTAAATCTTAGTCAAGCTGTAATAGCGCTTGCTGCAGGTGCCCTAAAAGCTGACTGTACAAGGGACATCCTACTTATCGGTTCTCCCACCCAAATATTAGGTAAGAAAAATGTTACAATAAACTTTATAGCAACATAATGTTGACACACCCCTATAAAAACGTTTCTATAGCCATGTACTGGCCAAGTAAAATACGGGATGTCTCGTTCTAAGTTGTGTTCATTTCTTCAATATTAGAACTGCTGAATAATATATTTAAATTCTAGCCTATGATGTCCACGACAACACAGATTTATTCTTCAAGGAAGTACCAGATGGAGTTAATGTGATTACTACTGGCAGAATTGGTAAAAGTACGGAACTGCTAGCGATAGTAGGTGGAAACAGTTCAGTGTTGGGTTTGAATAGTCAAGGGGATGAAATATTTTGGAATGTTGTTAGCGGGAAGGTCTCCACTGTTTTAGCATTTGACTTCGATAAAGATGGCGAGAATGAGGTACAACAATTTCTTATTATATTTGCGACATAGATGTAAGTATATTAAGCATAATAAAATATACGGGTTACTGATAATTTTCGACTTATTACGTATTCATTTAACTTATAAAGATAAATTAAAAACCTCTTTCAGCTTCTCATTGGTTGCGAAGATTCATTTATAAGGGTGTTAAAGAATAACCAGTTCATAGTAGAACTTCCTGAAACTGGACCAGTGTTGTGTTTATCGCCCATAACGGAAGTGAGATTCGCGTATGGATTAGCTAATGGGACCATTGGTGTATATGAGGAGGGGATTCGCTTGTGGCGCGTAAAGGTAGGTACTTCATTAAACTAATGCTCTTAAAAATTAAATAGCCAGTGTTTTATGTTGTTTACGAGTGAGTTGATGTTATCGATCATTAAGTTTGATAAAAAGGAAAAATATTATTACCGACACAAATACAGTAACGGAATAATTTAAAAGAGAACAGAAATACTTCTGTGGACAGTTTACATACATTTTAATTTTAGTCAAAACAAAACGCAATCTCACTGCAATGGTCAGGTGAGAGTCTGGCATGTTGTTGGAGCAACGGTCGTGTAGACTGGCGCGACAGTGGCGGTCGAGTGTTGAGGCGAGTGCAACTGCGCTCGAATGCTGCCGCTATGTTGCTCGCTGACTATAGAGCTGTTGGCGCTCCTGACTTGGTCTGCGTTTCTGATAAAGGCGAAGGTAAATTGGGAAATTTGTAAAAACCAATGAACTACAGTGTAGTTATGAATATTAATGTTTCATTGTGATACAAGTAGAAATCGGACAAAATAAATAGAATTTATAATCGGTAATTTGAAATGGTTTATATCGGACAGTTTTGGGCTACCCACCGTTCTCAGAAGATTCGGGTTTCAACGCTTCAAAGAAATTGGCATCTGAAGAAGACAGACTCGCGATTACTGAGTTATTGAGCAAGAAACAGGCCTTGATGGTGGAACTGCAGCATTATGAGGCTAATACTGTCTCGGATAGTCTTGAAGCCAGTCGTCCTTCATCAGCTATGCCAACTAATACTCGTTTACAAGTAGCTGTTACTGCGGATACTCAGGAAGTATGTTAGTTTGCCGTTTTAATTACCAGAAATTTTTTAAGAATTTCAATTTCAATAGACGTGTGAGGAATATTATATGCGTTAGTTTAGCGATATTTTAATTTTTAATGGACCTTTCTTCTATTACGTGTTTTCGTACGTTATTACCCCCCAATAATTATTTATTTGATACTTCATAACCAGGGCTGCATCCAGCTCCCAATATCGACAAACAACGAAACAGTCGTTCGCGCAGCGCTTGTACTGGCTGAGGGTGTGTTTGAAACGGGCGAGACACTGGCGCGACATCCGCCGCCCGGCCGTTTGCGACCCATTCTATACATACCGCTGCGATCTCCGAGAGATATACCGGTTGATGTTCATATAAAGGTTCGTTAGTATTATAAAGGTAGGATATGTATGGTGTAAAGAGGTGACGAAGACTTAATTAATCAAAAAAAATAGAGCAAGTCCATGTTTATAACTAATATTTGATGCTTGAACTATATGTTTTTTTATTAAAACTGTATTCTTGCAGGCACTAGTAGGATATCCAGACAGTGAACAATTTCACATATTTGAGTTAACAAAGCACCTACCTAGGTTCTCAATGTATAAACTGGCTGAATCAACAGTAAGGGTGGATTCAAACAGTTACGTTACATTTAAAATCACAGAGAGGGTCCAAAGAATATGCATTTGGTTGAACCAGAACTTTCTTCTTGATGAAGAATTGGAGCTAGAAAATGAAGATAGTAAAGAGTTGCATGTAAACTTTCTATGTCTTAGGGATAGAAGTTATCTGGGTATGGATTTTGAAGCAAATGGCCAGGTTACATTTAAAACAGGTGATATAAGGTTGGCAGGGGATTTGATACAGAGTTTAGCTGTGTTTTTAAACTTAACTGATTTACAGGTGGGTATTTGGTTTTTATTAGTCTTAACACTCTTTGTATGTTCTTAACAAATTGCAGAGCCCTCATTTAAGAAATATTATGAAGATGATCTGTTTGTGTATACCAAATAAAGGAAATAAGAGTAATTTTTTTTTTTAATAATGTAGTTAGTTACTATGTTTTCTATGTTGTTTTTAGCTAGATATATATATTCTAATTTTGAAAAAACAATAATTTTGGAATGTTTTTGAAAATAAAACTGAAATAGTTTGCGTCTTAAAATAATTTATTACTTATCTTAGTTGGAAAGCTATTGGCCATATAGTTCGACAAAGCCAACACACTTGACTGGATTAAAGAAAAACATGTTATTATGGGGAGGTTCCCTTTGACTGACGGCTTTTACGATTTCCTGACCAATCACACCACCTAACACAGCTGCGGCACCAGATACAATTCCAAAAACATCAGTCAATATAGCATCACTGACAAAACCAACTGGAAGGTTCAATTCTTTGACCAGCTCATCTCTCATGCGGAATATTACTTCCGTGTCAGCTTTGCGTTTTGCGGGATCGGGATTGCGATTGTATTCATCGCGGAAACGCAAAAGGATCTTCATTACGAAGTACGAAGGGTCACCGCGGCGTAGTCTCGATCGCAGTTCAGGTTTCGACCAGTCAACGGATAATGCATTTTGTAAGGGAACGTATATGGCGCGTCGTTTAACAGTTATCGTTACCGTCTCGCGTGCGGTCTTTTCATCGTCATCAGGGCCGCGTTTCACAGCCTTGTGTTGCACAATCTCTTCAGAGTACTCGTGGTCGATCAAATCTGTGAACATGTAGCCAAACATTCCCCACACGTCACCGCAAAGGAATTTCTTGTTAGCATCTCTACACGCGTTATTGATACGTTCAAGTTGCTCTTGTTTCAAACCCGTCGCACACACAATGTCAAATTCTGTAAAAAAACTGTCAGGTAGATCGTCAACTGCCTTCGTTTCCGTTGTTATTTCAACCATTGGGTTCAATGCTTTGGCTCGCTGTAAAGACGCCTCCGCTCTATTTTCACCGAGTTTATCTGGAGGTGCTAAAAACTGAGAGTATTGATCGGTTTCTCTTAACTTTTCATTATCGAGCAGACATACGCTTTTAACACCCGAAAGAATAATGTTTTTAGCGATTTCGGCTCCAAGACCGGACAATCCAATAATGAGAACTTTGGAGGTACGTAGCCTTTTTTGAGATTCTAATCCCCATAAGCGGATTTGGCGATCGTACTGTTCTGCTTCTGCCTCAGATAATTCCATTTCATTATTTTCTACCATTGTCGGCGTTAAAACACAAAATTTCGCAAAATACAATAAAACCGGACTTGACCCACGCTAACCAAAGTCAAATTAAACTGTCAACGTGACAAATGACATCGCACAGAAATGACAAAACTACAGACCTAACAAAACTTCTAGTAATAAATCCATAGATAAAAAAATCGGTGAAAATCTTTTAATTTTTTTGCAGCTTATCATAATTATTCATTGTAACAATATTTCAGTCTACTGCCCAATTTCCTAAGGCAGAAGAATTATTGAGGTTGGAAATGATGAATGCATCTGAAGTGGGAGAAACAAGATCACGTTTGGCTGCTGAGAGTGCAGAAAAGGCACAATTGATCACTGCTTTACTACCAGCTGCAATAGATGCGGCATCTTATGACTTGTAAGAAATCTTCAGACCTTAGTTATCTTCACGTTCATTCCATATAAAATAAAGACTTTTTCTTTTTCATGAATTTTATTCTTGTAGGAAAGAAATGTTGAATCGTTATAAAGAAGTAATGCTTCTCAATGAAGAGTTGTTAACTGGATGTCATATTCGAAGAGCTTCGCAAGAGCAAACGATTACGTCTCTAAAAAATCTCCACACTATTTTGCAACAAGGAGCTCGTTTAAGAGGTAATACTTATCCATCACTACATAGTATAAAACAAAGTCGCTTTCCCTGTCCCGGAACGGATTTTGATGCGGTTTTTTTTAATAGATAGAGTGATTCAAGAGGAAGGTTTATATGTATAATAACATCCATTAAATAGTGGAGAAGTACTGTTATTTTTGAGGTTTCTAATGTGATGTCGTAAAAAATTACATTTTTTCCGCTTACATTGCAAACGCAGGCTGAACCATACGAGTTTTATCAAAATAATGTACTAAGTATTATACACATTGAAAAGGTCTACAGAAAAGTCCGCGATGGTATATGTCTATCTCTTATGGATAACCCACAATAACTTTTTTTGTCATTTACTTTTTACGACAAATAATGGCTAATTTTCGAAGCGATTTTAACCAATACAGCATTAATCCTTAACCAATTAAATACCTTGAATACATTGTCCATTTAATATAGATCTATATGGCCCTTTACACCGTATGATTTAAGTGAATATTTTCGAAGATATTACAGATTTAAAAATTGCGGGACGTAGCGTTTGCGGCGGTACCGACCAACCGCCCGGCTATCTATTTTATACCCGTGCCACACCCCGGACACTCCATACAAAATTATCGTTTTGACAGTCACACTGTAGAGAGTGCAAATGTGTGTGTTAACGCTTTAGGGTTCGCACATTAATTGTGACTAGCGTAAAGAAATTCACGTTTTTCTGATGAAATACATCCGTAAACAGCACAATATCTAACCATTTTCTACGAAAAACGATATTCACAAATCCAAAATAATAAAATTACTTTAAGTCAATTTGATTAATGTTGTCAATCTTCGTTGCGTATCGTCCTTACGAAAAAATGCGGGCCATCTAATAGACTGATCGTGCGGGGTGAGGTAAGTGTTTAATTTTGGCGGGAGGCGGAGAGTGTCCGTTCTGTAGCGTTTAGCTACTATTATGTACTAGCTTTCCACCCGCAGCTTCGCCCGCGCAGTCAAAGAAAAACCCGCATAGTTCCCGTTCCCGTGGGATATCCGGGATAAAATCTATCCTATTTCCCGGGATAAAAAGTAGCCTATGTCCTTTCTCGGGTATCAAAATATCTCTATACCAAATTTCATGCAAATTGGTTCAGTAGTTAAGGCGTGATTGAGTAACAGACAGACAGACAGAGTTACTTTCGCATTTATAATATTAGTATGGATTCTGTGCCTGTGCGAAGCCGGAGCGGGCCGCTATGTTTTTATATACAACGTTCACAGTTTTTCTGTAGTGTATTTAGTATCAGCATTGCACCCGTGCGAAGCCGGGGCGGGTCGCTAGTATTTTTATAAGTTTGTAGGTATATATATGTATATATAAATATAGGTAGTTACTGTCTTTCTATCTTTGTAGTAATCTTCGGAAGTACTAATCTAGTTATGAAAATACTTTCACTAATATTTAGAAGTGACATGTATGCTTAAATCTTTTTTTTTTCAGTGGGCAAGTATAGCAAAGCAGCTGTGGCCGCTTGCAGAAAAGCAGTACAAGAGAATAATACTGAAGCTCTTATTAAAATCCTACAAGTTGGAGATGCATGAAAAATAAGACAATAATTAAGAAAATAATTTATTTCATTCATTGTATTAATTAAGCTCTCTTGTGCATGTTAAATCTTTTACTTCACACAACTAAATGTATTGCGTGTATGTATGTTTGTAATCGTTAAGTAGATAGTCACAAATGTTTTTGTTATAAGAAAAATATAATATTATTAACAGGTACAAAATTAACTAATATTGAAAATTAAATAATAATTATGATATGTAATACGAAAGGCTTTGAGTCAACAAATAATGTCAATCAATAAAATTAGAAATTTCTTACTTCATTTTATCATTTTCACTTATTTACTATAAATAATAATCAACATTAACATGCATTTTTCTGGTATTTTAAAGAAGCTTTCTATTAAAAGTTATTCATAGCTGACGCCCAGCGCCAAGTTATGAGTCGTCTTAAATTTAGTACTATAATAAAGTCCTAAATGGATATCTTGTCAGTATTGCCATACAAAATTATTACAATAATGTCAATAGCTCAGAATTTAATTAATTTAATTTTAAAAAATGATTTAAATGCAAATGTTTTAGAAATAATATTAATAGTACCTATGTATGGGGAACTAAGTAAATATGATTTTTGAATTTATTATACTAGTCTGGCGCATATTCTGTTGTGCTTGAGCGAATGTTCGCGCGAATGTTACTACGGAAGTTTCTAGACGGTAATTTGTTTAGTCGCATAATGAACATCATCAGCACTAACGTTTAATAGCAACCTCGGCTCTGATGGCTTTGGTTCCAAGAGCAATAGTTTGATAGCAGCTAATCTAGCACATATTGTATGAGCCTGTGAGGGTGTAGGCGCTCGAATGTTCGGCGCACTCCTGTATGGACGACCGTCGAGCGCTACTATAGCAGCTGCTGTTGCTAACGCACGAGATAGGGTTGTCTCGTCTGAACCTGTTCTTTCCACCTGAAAGTCAATAATTGTGAGAAAAGGACATTTAAAGCAATTTTTATTTATTTATGAGCTTATTCTAATTGATATTATACTTTTATTGAAGATGGTATCTTGTTATAGCTTTTTCTTAATGGAATGTTAAGACTCATGAATACAACACATGTTAAATTAGTAGAAGGGCTCGAAGTTTTACACACAAATTAAAATAATGAAAAAACATTTCCTGTATATTTTGAGTTTATAAAATTACATTAAACAACATATTTCTTCTGCACAAATGAATGAATGTTAGATTTTTATAAAATCTTCAATGTTGTATCTTTAAATTTCTTTACTTCTTCTAACTTGCAAAATGTAGGACCTCACACATTTCCAAACTACACCTAAAAACGGTACATTACCTCAGCAGCCACCGCTCTCAGCATGAGCCGTTCACTCGGGGAACAGTTGCTGATGGCTCGCACTGCAGCACTAGAAGCAGCTTCTCCCAGCGCCAGCTGGACTTCCTTCAACCCAGCTTCCTTGTCACCGGCCAGTTCTAACGCTCTAGTGCAGAGGGCCAACGCGCGACGGGCATCGCCTGATACGGCTGCTACTTTTCTGTAAAAGTTTGATATTTTTAGTGTGAATTTTGTGTAGGACAAAGTATTTTGTGATAGGTTGAAGACTAAAAAAATATATATCTATCCTAATATTATAAAGCTGAAGAGTTTGTTTGTTTGTTTGAACGCGCTAATCTCGGGAACTACAGGTCTGATCTGAAAAATTCTTTCGGTGTTAGATAGCCCATTTATCGAGGAAGGCTATAGGCTATATATCATCACGCTTAGACCAACAGGACCGGAGCCACGCGGGTGAAACCGCACGGCACAGCTAGTTGTAATATAAAATTTAATCATCCATTTGAAATTACTACATACTCACATTATCCACGGCAAGACCTACATTAAAACCAAACTTTTTAGTAAATATCAGCTTTTTGACATATTTCTATTAAATCATCAAAGTGCTCTGTTCTGACGTGAAAGACAAAATAACAAACAAACTTTCGCATTTATATTATAAATAAGGATGTAAGGATGAGGATTTACCTAGCAATCAACTGAACAGCATCCGGCGTGACATTAGCACCAGCCAGTTTCGTAGCCACAATGCACTGTAACTGTGTATGTGTGTACGGCGGGAACGTCAATCTGGTTAGTCCCAAACGCGATGCGACTCTAGCTGCTAGAGCTCGTTCTGGTAGATCCATGGTATTGGCCACTGCGAGTACTGTTAGTAATGCTGTGTTGTGTGCAGCCCACTCCATGATACTGTAGAGAACGTCTTGCCGACGGTTGCAGAGGGCGTCTAGCTGGAAGGTTGTTTAAATAATGAATATAGTTAAAGAACACACACACACACACACACACACACACACACACATAAATTATGAATTAATTGTATTGTCACCAATCCTTTAAGAAGCTCATCCACAGATGGGCTATATTTTAAATTAAATATGTGGCTACAAAATTGCCGACTACATTCCGGCAATACAAAAAACATTTTGTGCAGCATATGGCTGAAAATGTTTATCTCCGCAATATTTCTACAGCAGTTTATGGCACATTATAAATGTACAAAGTTTGAATTAAATCTATATGTTGAAACAGGGTTGAAATCGACTTTAAAGAAGTTGTTTCTAGTAAATTGATTGGAAATTCAATAATGAAATAACGAAAAGTAACAATATGAAATTTAAAGCATATAATTCTTACTTCATCCACAACTAGGACTGTAGGTGTTCTCCGTGGCCCTGGGTTTGTCAATCTCTTTTCTAATAGTGAACATGCCTGCTCCCAAACTACTGATTTACCTGCAGGTATTGGAATGGAGATTTTATTAATAAAAATAAGTTGAACTTTTGTGAGGGTACATACAAGGTACATACTTTTCATAACATTAATAAAGAAGTGAGATTATTTTTAATTTATATTATACAACAACCAGATAATTGTTTCTAAGAAATATAAATAAACACTTGAAAAATCGGTAATTCTACAGAATTTTCACATTTGCACACTCAGAATCTTCTATTATTGAATCGAAAGCATTATTCATGAAATAGTATACCAGTAAGTTGCTTGTAAATTTGTACATAAGCCTGCCTTGGTTCTGCTATCCTCATTCCATTCACTTCTACTAGTTGAAAATCAGGTAAATCTGATTCTTCCTTCAATATTTTTAAAGCTGAGTTTACTGTTGCTGTTTTGCCAGTGCCTGGGACACCTGATATGTACATACATCTGAAATCATTTTAAAATATTCATTGATAATATTTTTTGTAATAATTTTAAAATGTATCTTATGGATACAATGGGAGAAAATAATATGTCATTTGTTTTTCTATAGAAAGTGAGCAAATTTTATAATAGTAATGCAATTTTATCATAAAATCATATTTAAAAATTGTAAGTATATTTTTATTATTGTTTGAAATGAAACTTACCCACTCATATGGTCAAGCAACTTAGATCTCACAAATGACAAAATTTCATCTAATTGGTTTTCTCTCCCTGGTAAAGAGCGGTTTTCTTTGGTGAAATCTGTAAATATTTATTTAAGTTGTATTTTTTATCATATACATAATGCATACATAATAAGTAAAAAAAATATATATAAAACCATTAAACAGTTAGTTACATGGAAAACTATAAAAAGTAATCAACACAATTTTTTAACTTACCATTTATATTATCCACTGAATGTGTTCTTGAATGTAGTGTGGGTGTCAATTCACTGGTTAGTATTCGTTTGACACTCTTAGGTGTTTTAGCTATTGAAGTTCTAGTTCTAGGTGTTTTAGGAGTTTTGGGCGTCCTAGGTGCTCGTGGTGTCCTAGGAGTTCTAGGTGTCATTAGGAACTCATCACTTGTTTCTGATATTCTATAGTTTCTGGTTGGTGTTCTTTTAACAGGAGAAACTTCTAACTCACGGTATGTCATAGGATTCCTAGTTTTTCTTCCAGATCTAGTTGAATATACCTCTTTTTCTTCTTCTTCGAATACTAAAACCTTTTTAGGTGTCTCATCATTTGCTTTACGTAATGGAGTCTTTCGTTTCGGTGTAGTTGGCACATGTTGTCTAATTATTAAAGTTGGAAGTTCTTCATCCGAGTTCTCTCTCAGTTCCATAGACACTATATCTTCTAAATTATTTTTATTAAGTTTTCTTGTACTCTTTGGTGTTTCTATCACAGGTGTTGTTATTTCTGGAGTTCGAGGCACTTCCTTATCATTTTTATCAGCCAATATTGCTCTTTTAAGTAACAGTTTTGTACCATCATTCTTGCTTACACTCCAATTTCTATCTGAAAGTGATACACGGCCCATTCTTTTGACTAAACTACTGGGTGTTTTAGGTGTAACTGCAGATTTTCTTGGTGTCACTAATAATTGTAAAGCCTTTCTTTCTTCTTCAACCACAGGCTCTAAGTTAACTTTCCTTTTAGTGATAGCTATGAGTCTGTACCGACAAATGTAATGATATGGACTGTTTTTTAATGAGAATGCAGTATCTTTAGTGAACGTGAAAGTTATATTACATTTTTTTAATATTGTTTCTATAGATATATCAGTTTCAAAGGGGCGGTGGTCTTCTATTACCTGGAAAAAAAATGTTGAATTCAGTAAAAATATAGAATCTTTCCTACTATAGGCATAACCTATAGTTAAGACTAGATAAACATGATTCTCAACATCATACCTCTTTTTCTAGAAAGTTTATTGGCTCTTTATTATTCAAGCATCCTTTAGGCAAATCATTGGGTTTCGAATACCATTGTACTTTAGCTCTGAATGGATCGTGCTTGTTATAAATATCTTCGTATAGAGCTAGTATTTTGGCTGCGTCACATCCTTCCTCAGTGTCGGGTTCTGCCGAGTCGGCATTTGATATTAGCACAAAATCGCCGACTTCAGCGATTACGTCTTTGAACTTAAATTTTCTGTAAAATATATATTTTTTAAAGGTGCTCAAAAATTATAATAAAATGTTAAAACTTGATGGAAATTTTAAGTAAATCTAACCCATAGTAGTGAAAAGTGCTAGAAACATTTGATTCATTCGATATTTCTTCACTTAACCAAATTACTGGTTTAGTTTTTTCTCGTCGACGAGGCATATTTTGTTTTTTAAATATTCCGTTAGACTCGTTACATAAATACTTTAATTTCTTTTTCACATGCAAGCTTTTGTTGTGCTTTTGTTTTGTTAATTTTGTTTATGAAGTTGAAAACTTGAAATCGTACCGGATTCTTGTTATGTCATTTTTCGCGCTTAATTTACTCAACAACAACTTTGTAAACTCGTTTTTAAAAAATCGGTAACTTTTTGTTTCTACTATTTTACGAATAAATATTGATCAAAGTTTTACATTGTAAATTAAGTAGTACTTTATTTAAAATATATTTCAATGTAAAAATATGTTCGATGTATTCAAAAAAACTTTAATTATTATAATTTTTGAAGTAAAAAAAATTTAGTGTAACATTTTTTCGTTACGCGTGACATTTTTCCGTTACGAGCCATCGTTTTCTTATCCCTACAAAGCGTAATTCGACGTATTTCTGTAAAGTTGCGTAAATTATTTTTTGAAAAATAAGGTCATAAAGAAGTTTCACTTCTTAACGTGTGTACACTAGTTAACGCACACATTTTTTTTTCTATGACTGTAGGATTGGCTCGGAGCAATTATCAAGCCTGGAGAAGTAACAATTAATTGAACAATAAAGCACTAGTTTGGCCTTTTTGGCTTATGGCAAAATGTCATGCGAAAAAAGAGGACAGATATATGTCAGTTCGACAGTTTGAAATGACATGTAGCCATTTCAATTTGTTTTAGTGACCAGTCTGGTCACTAACGCATGGTGATTTTAATTATTGTTTTTGAAGTGAAAAACGTGTTTTCTAGTTTCTTATGTTATTTTCTGAAAAGATAATTTACTAAAGATTACATGGCTTGTGTTGTTCACGGCTGTAAAAGCCGTAGTACTGGGAAATCGGATGAAGATTGGAATTTGTCTTTTCACAGTTTAGTGTTTTGATCAATTTTTTTGTTAATTGTATTATAAATAAGTTAATTTACGTTATTTTCATAATCATCTATGTTTTATCTAACCGTAATCATTGAAATGAAATCATAATCAGCTTAGTTTTTAGAAAAAATGCAAAATATAACTTCCATAGTGTTGTGCAATTATCGATACTTGAGTAGGTACGAAGTACTTCATTGATAATGACTGCTTTAGGTTAGGAGAAAAAAAAAGGTATTTAAGTATGGATTTTATTGTTATTTGCAGGTTTCTGGCTTGAGAAAAATTAAAAGATGTTTGGGTTAAAGCTATAGCACAGGGAAAATTGGAAGCCTTCAAAACATTCTCGGCCTTGTTCAAATCATTTCGAATCAGACGGGAAGAAAAGTAAAGCGCTTTGCAGAGATGCTGTGCCACAAGTTTAAGGTGGCATGTATTTTAAATAATAAATATTGTAATTTGTTAATTAAGTATCGAAATAAAATGTTGTAAAAAAAAATTTTAAATTTTATTTGTTTTATTTGAAGCAATTTATTTTAAACTTTTACCAATTTTTTCCTGTGGGAATGAGTTATTTTCCCGCGGTAAATTGTAGCCTATATGTTATTCTGATGTTTAATCTATAATCTGTATAATTGTAAAGTTCCATAAAAACTCATTCAGTAGTTTTTTCGTGAAAGAATATCAAATGTCCATTCTTATATATTTTTGCTTTTATAATATTAGTAGGATACGATTATTGATTTGTAAAAAGATCAACCAGGTGGAAGTCAGATTCGCGCACGAAGGGTTCCGTATAATTCTATGAATAAATCTATGAAAACAGGAAAAAATACGTACCTTTTTACGAAACCATAAAAAACAACCTAAACCGAAATACCTAATAATATTTTTTTATAAATACCACTACCATACAATGCAAGGCAGTCAATACGCATCGTAAGTGAATAATTCCAAATTAAACGAATCTTAAAATTTGGAATTACCTATCCATAATTCAAAATTAAAAGAATCTTAAATTATCTTCAAGCAATTTTATAACTTAATTTCTTTATTTATCGATATTTTAGTATTCGATAAAGTGGCAAGCACTACCTTTTTAGAACAAAAAGTGGCTACATGTGGATTTGAATGCCAAGCCGATAACAGTATGTTGTCTCTTTCTATCGCATTAATTAGGGTATTGAATAAAAGAGAGCCACTATATAAGAAACGTTCAATTAATTGTTACTTCTCCAGGCTTGTTAATTGCTCCGAGACGTAGAGCTACGCTCCGAGAGGATTGGGGATCTAAATTCTTAAGTGTCAAATGTCAATTATCATATGTCATATGTCAACGTCAAAAGCACATTGGTGATATTTGATTGGAATTTTTAGGGTTATTTGTTTTTAAAACTGCAGAATGAAGTTCAAACAGAAAAAGAATACAAAACAAACATTATCTGATAAAATAGCAGATGCATTGACTGTAAAACCACGAGCTGATATTGAAGATGATGAAATATTTAATACAAAACCAAGTACAGTTACACGAGCAGATTATAGTAGTTCCTCTGACGAAGATGAAGCTTTAATAAGTGATTTTCGCAAGCGAAACGTGAACTTGCTTAGTGATATAAGCAAAAAGTATGAAGGCAAGGTTGTATCTAAAAAGGAATTGGAAGAAAACAGTTCAGATGACCAAGTTTCAGATGACGTAAGTGAAGACGATGAAAACGAGAAGGAAAGTCAATCTGGCAAGGATTTATCAGTTGAGGAAGAGACTGGAGATGAAAGCGACGATTATAGCATAACAAAATTCCAAAAACAGCTTCAAAGCGATTCAGATGATGAGAAATCGTCAGAAAACGATGATGGTGATCAGGAAAGTGACATATCTGATGATGAAGGAGAAGGGTATGATATCAGTCAAATGGAGGAGCCAATCAAAGAACAGTTTGAACATGTCAAGAAGCAGGATGTATCGGAGGAAGCTAAAAAGGGTATTTGTGTGAGAAATCAATTGTTAATCTGGGAAGGACTTTTGGAAATGAGGATTCATTTACAAAGGTGTATGAATACAGCTAACAAAATGCCTATGAGTGACACTTATAAAGAGTTAAAGGTGAACTCTGATTTTGCAGAAGAAAGTAGTAAAACCTTAAATAATGTTACTACAATTTTAGATAAGTAAGTATTATTTGTTGCTTTAATATTAAGAGAGCTTTTTCAAATATTGTTCTATATTGGATTTAATGTGAGTTTAATACATTTAAAAATAACAGACTTACACGAATTTAAAACATAATACAAAAACATTATATAATATTCTGATGTTACAAACATTTTATCAATAAACTCATTTAAAATATGATATATAAATCTCAATAAAAATATAATTGTAACTATGAATCAGAATTTGTTTAGACCTATGATATCCTACAAGCATATTGAAATATAATTTATTTAAAATTATATTTATTTTTTCAGATTTTTAACACTTCAAAGTATGCTGCTAAAGAATTTTCCAGAAACAAAATCATTATCCAAAGGCAAACAAAGCCAGGGTTCTAAAGTGGAAGAGAAGAAGGAAGAAAGTGATGAAGAAATACCAAGTGACACAGATAATGAAGAAATTCCATCTGATACAGATACTGAAGAACCTGCTAAACCTGTAGAAAATAAAGAACCAACTAAAACTAAAAAAATGCCTAAAAAACGTAAACTAGAAGATTACGAAAGCGATATAGCAACATGTTACAAGTCGTTCAAATCATTCAGAGATTCAACTATCCAAAAATGGAATGACAAAACTCGTATAACAACAGCTGCGAATATAAAAAATGCACCAACAAACACAATACTACAACAAATATCGTACATTCTTTCTGATAGGCAAAAGCTGATAAGACGAACCCAGTTGAAACGATCCGAATATGATATTATTGGATACAAAAAGGACGACAGTGAAGAACAAAATGGTTCAGAGATTAACCCGATTACGAGAAGCAGAAAGGACGATGATGAATACATACCGGAAATATTTGATGACAGCGATTTCTATCATCAATTATTGAGGGAATTGATTGAATGTAAATCAGCAGATATTACTGATCCCGTTCAGTTGAGTAGGCAGTGGATAGCGCTGCAGCAAATGAGGAGCAAAATGAAACGAAAGGTTGATACTAAAGCTACAAAGGGACGGAAGATTAAGTACGTAGTACATAATCCACTGGTGAGTTACATGGCACCAGAGAAATCAACTAAATGGAACGAAGAGAGTGCGAATGAATTGTACGGTTCGTTATTTGGTAAATTGTTTGAACATAATAATGTTGGACTAAATGTCAATTTGGATGATAAGAAATAAATAATTTTTAATCTGGATTTGTTTCTTTTTTTGTGGAATCTGTATTGAAAATTTAATATTAATTTAATTGCTTGTTAACCTTGTTAAAGTTAATACATTATAATATATTTTCTTATTATTAACTCAGGCCCCGGAATCACAGACACAATAGAAAATCTATTGTGTCGTGGACCGATCGGGCCGTTCGGGGCTCAATGGGTTATAATACATGTATTGCTTGCTATTTTATTGTATAACTATTTTGTAATATTTTCATCTGATATGATGGAAGTCGAACTATTTTTAAGTGGGTAGCTAATAAAAAAAAAAAAATCTTGCACTATGACTACCCTAGAATTAACGAATACTTTTCAAACTTTACTATTTATTGTGATACACATAGGTATGCTAGGCAAATATGAAACGAAGCTAACTCATCCTAACGTGGAATTAAACTTCTTTAGCCTTTTAATTCAAATAAACTGTTCATAATTTTATTACTTTCTGTTCCCAGCTTCCCACAGTCGATTACAATTGGTTGTCGTTCCTGACCAATAATACGAAGTAAAAACTATCTACAGTAACACAAATACGTAGTAACCTGTGGAAGTAACTAACATGTAAAGGACTATAGGATAATACTAATACCTCTATCACAATACATGAATCTTAATCTGAATCACCTGAATAAAATGTTTTGCAAATCTTTTAAAAATTCTATAGTGTTACCTCTGGACGCGTCTATAATATAAATTTTCTGCTCTTGATAATTATTATAAATCCAATAATAATTTGCAATTTTATGAAGGTAATAATTATTATACTTAATTTTTTGATAGTCTGACCTTCCGTCTGTGATAGTTACAAGAAATATTATATAATTAGTATGAATTACACGCGGTTATGCCGTGAGCTTTGTCGTGTAGCAGATAAAGTATAAAGTTAGGATCTAAATATTTTATCCCATTTGAAAGTCAATGAACTCTTTTTTTATTTTAGCACTGTTTGGTGGTTTTTTTCTGCGATTGTTCATTCTAGGCATTATACCACATAAAATACCGACCTACGTGAATATATTGATATTCCAAGAAGAGGAAACTGAAAGGAAAAACTAATAAAATAAAGCTAAAAGCACTCATCGTCATTATATATTTGTCCCCACTAAAGGACAAAGGCTTTCGACATACAAAGCATCGTGAAGAATATATTCTACTGTGGTTAAACTGTGGGTTAAACGGTTTCCACGCGCTGGCCGTTTGCAAATCTGGATTCGCAGAAATCAGATCGCGTCGAACTTTCCATCTGAGAAATGTCAATTTCCGCACGAAGTTTTCCTTAACCGATTGGAATTTGGTGCAGTTCATGTGGATTGTGGATAATGTGCACAAAATTTAAAAAATATAATGTAAATTTTTACAGGTATTTATGAATAATTGAATAGTCATTTTTTTAAAATTACCGCCATTAAAATACATTTTACTGAGACAACATCACATTATTGTCTGTTATTTAAATTTTCGTTGACCCAACTAACATCAGGTATCAATAATCGACATAACAATTTTTTGATAGTTTTGTTTATTATTATGTTTTTCAGAAAAACGCTTAATTACCAAAATATTGAATACTAGTTGCTCGCACCGACTACTCCTGGTTAGACCTATTAATGATTAGATATAATTTATTGTAGGTACCTATTCACTGAAATTAGTAAATAGCTAAACCAAACTTTACTTTGAAAATGTTTATTTTTTATAGGTAACTATCTACCTGTTAACTACCACGATTACCACGATACCGAAACGGAGTGGATGAACTAGTTCTCAAATGATGAAAGATTTTTATAATCATTCCAGTAGTTTTGATTTTATTCGTTTGAAATAACATAATTATTAGTTTAAAAACAACAATATAAATGAACACGTTATACGCATCACGGATCCCCATGCACCGTCCTCTAAAATAATTATTGCCGATAACCTTTCGATCAGACACGAGCATTTTTACTGAGATAAACTTTAATAAGGTTGTATAGATAGTTGTATCATTTATTGTGCTTAAGTGGGAGTTGAGTTTTGACTTCACGTTTGCATCACACCCCCATAGGATATGCGTCATAGTGCATTTTACGTAATGTTGCTGTATCGTACAATGTAGTGATAAGAGACTGGGACATACGAATTGCAGACCTCTATTCATCAATAATCTCTTTACATTATAATATAACTATATGTAAATTATTGTAAGAGCCAAATTTCTCCAAAACAGCTTGTCCGGTTTTTGGGTAGGTATGTTCAGTAGGTAGGTCTGAGAAAAGGTTGTCAGCTGTTTTTCACTACTCTAAGTGATAGTCCAAGAGCCCGCTTCAGCCAGGCGCACAGTATTTCATAAAACCAGAAAGTTTGTCTGCGCACGTCACCAACACAGGTAAGAACGATGAGCGACTATGTAGTTTGGGTAGTGGTTACTTTGACAGGTAACAGGTAACAAAGGTGTAAAAAAAAGCACCTCAAATACGTTAAAGCATAAAGCTTGGTTTTTTGATATTTTCTTTAGAATAATATTTAAAATGATGTCATCCATTGCCGGACACTTAGTATGGTTTTAACCCCCTGCCGGACACCCCAAAACTCAAAAAAATTATTGTACTTAAACTTACAATATAGTATAAAAGCTGAATTTTAGATATGTTACTTGGGGGACTATCAAAAGAATTTACCCCAGTAGCCGGACAGTTTTCACGGTTTTTACATATTGCCAGAGGCCTTGAAAGTCTGTGGTAAGTGCGAGCGCGAGGCAATATATATTTAGGCAGGTTTGAGTGAGATGGTGAGTTTGCTCTATTGCGAACTTTTATTTACTCAGTATTATATCCTTAACAGCTATATTTTATACAGTAGTATCGTAGTAGTAGACTTTCAAGGCCTCTGGCAATATGTAAAAACCGTGAAAACTGTCTAATAAATAAATAAACTATATCACTACATAGTATAAAACAAAGTCGCTTTCCCTGTCCCTATGTCCCTATATCCTTATGTCCCTATGTCCCTTTGTACGCTTAAATCTTTGAAACTACGCAACGGGTTTTGATCATAGGTTTTGATGCGGTTTTTTTTAATAGATAGAGTGATTCAAGAGGAAGGTTTATATGTATAATAACATCCATTAAATAGTGGAGAAGTACTGTTATTTTTGAGGTTTCTAATGTGATGTCGTAAAAAATTACATTTTTTCCGCTTACATTGCAAACGCTGGCTGAACCCTACGAGTTTTATCAAAATAATGTACTAAGTATTATACACATTGAAAAGGTCTACAGAAAAGTCCGTGATGGTATATGTCTATCTCTTATGGATAACCCACAATAACTTTTTTTTGTCATTTACTTTTTACGACAAAATAATATTGGCTAATTTTCGAAGCGATTTTAACCAATACAGCATTAATCCTTAACCAATTAAATACCTTGAATACATTGTTCATTTAATAAAGATCTATATGGCCCTTTACACCGTATGATTTAAGTGAATATTTTCGAAGATATTACAGATTTAAAAATTGCGGGACGTAGCGTTTGCGGCGTAGAGCAGGCTCCAAGGAGATGTTCGTTTGCAAAAATAGCGGACCTAAATCTGACTTCTGATATATATTGTATAGATCCCAGACATCCTATAGACAGATGTTGCCAACCAGTTTTGTGGTCCCCCTCCCCGCACCCCGGTAATTAAATATGGCATACAAAGAAAAAAATAAAAATTTCCAAAACATGCCGTGTGGGGTATCAAATGAAAGAGCTTATTGAGTAGATCACGAATATATAGCATACTATAACATTTCTTACACTTTCTCTAAGATTTTTTAGAAAATTTACGAAAATGCTCCATTTTTGAGTTAACTTTAAACCACTATAGATTGAAAACTCATGAATATATTTTTTAAATTATTATTTTAAATAATTAACAATAGTCCATTGTTTATGATTCAATAGTTCGTAATATAATATAAGTGAGCTATGTGGTGGATTTGATGAAAATAACTATATACTATATGAACTTGAAAATATACTCGCCATCTTTGAATGCTCCCCCCACTCCCCCATGCAACTATTTCACTGTACGAACTATTCATATCTACACGTACTATCCATACTATATCATATCCAGGTGTTCGAACCTCAAATGCCGGCGGCACGGTCGCCGGCCGTGCCACCGGCATTTGCGATGGCATTTGCGATGGCATTTGCGATGGCATTTGCGATGGCATTTGCGATGGCATTTGCGATGGCATATACTTTACTGGCTGTTGCCCGCAGCTTCACCTGCGAGGAAAATATAAATGTCCATGGTACAAACTTTCATCCTTTATTTTATCCCCTTGGGGGTAGAATTGATCAAAATCCTTTCATAGCGGATGCCTACGTCCTAACATCTACCTGCATGACAAATTTCAGCCCGATCCGTCCAGTGGTTTGGGCTGTGTGCATTTATAAGATTAATTGGAGAAAATAAAACGATGTATTCGCCTAGCATTTAAATACCTTATGAACGAATAACATTTTATTTAGGTATAAATAAAGAAAAGCAATACGTGGGACTTTGACTTTTAAGTGTACAAACCTACACCTTACTCTACGTTAGAAAAGACTGAACAATTTTATCGTAAATGTTGTTTTAGCGAAGATAACTCTACAGTCTACGTGTTAAGACGAGTCGTGTTGTTACGTGTTAATTAACTATCGAAACTGTCTACAGACTTGGAAATCCAGTAAGTTAAGTACAATATTAGCAAACTTGACAAGAGATAATGAGTATAAGAGCAGACGCAGTGAATACTAAACAAACAACAAATACTTATGCTACGTGCTAGGATAGATACATATTATGTCAAAAACCCTGAAAGTTGTCTATGAAAGATTTTTTTTTAATTTCAGTTTTGTTTTTAAGAGGACTTACCACGGACTTACTATGCAATATGAAGAGAGTACTTATATAACCTTTTCCGAAAATTGCGAGCAATTTAGTTAAACTTGTAAAAATTATGAATTTTCATAAACTTTTTGCAACGTTACATGGAAAGTTAATTAAACAAATAGATTATAGAATAGTGACCGTCACCTTTACCATATATTGATTGTTAATTTAAAACCCATGACCTTTATTGCAAGTGAAGAGGTGTTGCAGACAGATCATTAAGCCGTGTTTACGAGACCACTAAGTGAAACAATTGACGACAATCGGCTGCCCTAGGGGACTGTACACATAGGCGTTGTGAGGCATGAGTTAGCAGCGTTTTGTGTGTATTGTAAATTTTTTTGATTCAATTTAATGTTACGAGGAAGGAAATGGAAAAAGTTATGCAGTACATTCTACATAGTAAAATAGTTTTCTACACAGGTAAGTATTAAAATATATGTAACAACTTAAAAGTATACATACCTTTTATATACTATTCGGTTGGCACGAAGCATAATATGTACCTGTATTTTAAAATAATTCAAGAATGTAAAAAAATCTCATAATGCTTTCTCAACAATTGTGTGTATTCTCTTTTTTTTTTAAGGAATTTTGGAAGCATACACCTGGAATTGTATTCTCATATGTATCGGAAAAATTTGATAAAAAAAATCATAATTTACTAGATCATTAGCCCAACTCAAGTACACAACGTACAACAACGCAATAAAAAAACACAGCACAGTCGTAAAACGTTGAATAATATTGAGAATTTGTTCGAGTATCAAAACAAACATGTTATTAAAAATTATCTACCGCCGATAGATTAACACTTGAGCCCTTTAACCTGAGATAACATCTGGGCGGGCCGCCCGCCCGCGTTTTACCAGTAGCGAGGCTACGCGCGTCTCATCCAAACGCTTCGATACCAAATTCGAAATTTCAACAGGATTGGATACTCTGTGCTGAAAAAAAAAACTAGAGTGAAGTGATTGTGTGTGTGAACTTTATATGCGGATGTCAAAACTTTTTGGTGAGTTTGAAAAGTTTTTGGACATTTCAATGAATTGTTTTGAAAGTTTTTATGCATATTGCTGCGTTCGTGTTTTTATTATAAGTTTTAAAATTATTTAAAATATAATTATGGCACTGAAAATTTATGTTGTATATGCGCTCTAATGCAAGTTTTAATTCTTAATAATAAAATAATATGTTATAACTTTCATATGACCTACATTTTATAAAAAGATAAAACTACATATATTTTTTTGCTGAATATAAATATACTGATGAGGTCATTTAAAATAAAATGCAACTACATGAACATTTTTTAAAATGCAACCTACGCATTTAACAATTGGCACCTATTTGTCCATAATACCATCGTATTCGTCGACCCTATTTGCGGTTAAAAGAATTTAGTAATTTATTAGTATTTATTTTCAAAGTTAGACAAAGATTTATCCACTTATAAAAAAAATCAAATTAAGTAAAAAACCATAGGACTAATCATTAGTATCAAAACAGTTAATTAATATGATAAATAGACCTTATAATTACGTTGTTATGTTGCTCGATAGGCTATTTTGATTTATGATACTAAAATATGATGATAATATTGAAGATTTTTGTAACTACGTATACTATAATAAATCTGTACAATCTCTATCAAGGTCGTTTAAATTAAATTCACAATTGGCTGGTTCAGTTTCAAATTGGATAGAGTATGAAAAAATACACGTTTAGAATGTATTTTTAAATTTCAGTTGTCATACAGAAAATACTATAATGAAAGAGCGAATTACTTATGAGCAGTCTAGTTATTCTTATATATTCGTAATGATTTTAGACATTGCATTTGTACTTTATATTGTGGTCCATGGATCTATTAAACTAAACGATTGTATTAGTTTTAAATTTGAAATAAATTTGCTTTAGGAAGAAAGTAAAAGCCTCTAACATAAAATATTGAAAGATTTTTTATATGATAAATATGTACTTGAACGTTTTGATTTATTGTTGAAAATGCGTTTTTATGTAGATACATATCCCTATGGCCACGTATTATGGGGATTCATTTACTTCATATATGGGGAGACTTAAATCTCTGCAGAGAGTAATTAGATTTTCAGCGTCTGTTTAAAATGAATTACTGAAATAATTTCGTAATTGAATGTTATATAAAAAAATATATATTTACAGTTTATAAATAATTGTGCGACGATACCCGCTCGTACGCTACTATTATTTATTCACTGTGACTTATGTTACGGATAATTTAAAGGGAAAAATAAGAAATATGCGTTAACAAGAATAAAATGTTTGCTTGATGGAAGATGAAAGCGTCGGCGTGTTAATTAAACTGAGATGATATTTAGAACGCTGAATGTGTGTTTTATGAAGCTTGAACAAAGCTTTACAATTTTGCTATGTATTTCGCTTTGATATTTAGACAAATAATCTGTTAAGTAACGATAAAATAATAACTTTGTACTAATCTTATATATTTAACATATTTAGATTTAAATCTGTTTTTTTTGTCGTTATTAGTTGTACCTTATGTCTGTAGTATAGAGCCATCTTGCATGAGAAACGTAGCTTTCGTAATAATAGGTATGTATTTATCGTAATAAATAATTTGCAGTTTTTCCCAACTCGTTTAGTAGATACGGAAAATATCTGTCCTTTGAACACAAAGGACAGATATTTTCCTAACATTCATAGCTGAATATTAGGAAATTAATATGAAATGAATAAAGGATTTATAATATTAGTCGAAAGAAAGATGGAAGTTTTAGCTGTAAATTATAATTTGTGTAATTTGTAATTGCAGTTACAAAATATTATAAATTCTTGGTGAGGCACAATTTCACTTATTTCAGTAGAAAGAACAACCGTTTTCAACTGTTACCGGTCAGAAAGGATAATCCAACCCCTTTAGGTAATTAAATTTATTGGTTGTTCGGAGCACGAGCGAACAATGTGATCGCTGGCACGTCAGATTGTCGGATATTTAGATGTTTATGCGACTGACAACCACGTGAGCTGTTTCCTTATATCCATTTCAGTGATATGGATCATGTCTTAATTGTAAGTTTGAAGAACAGTGTAATAGCTTACGCTTGCAAATTCGAGAGAGTTACGATTTTTATGCGTGTCATGCCCGAATTCTAATACCTAACCATGTGACAATCGACAAAATATTGATAAACAAAGATTGCGTTATAACCACAGTTATAACGGTGCATTTACATCAAACAAACATAGAGGTAGAGCTAGAGCAGGAGCATTCTTTCGTGATCTTTTAGTGTAAACGAGAACTCGTATTCAGTGTTGATCAGTATTAGAACATTGCATAGAATCTTTTCGAACGAACTAAGAACCACGAAAGTATGCTCTACGCTTATTTACACTGAAATAATTTGACGTAGTAGGGTTAGAATTCGCATTCGCTCGTTTGATGTAAATGCACCGTAAGATATTCTACATTAAATAAACTAGAGCTTTTGATTCAATGTTTCAATAGTGATACTTTTCCGTGTAGAGTTTGAACATCCAGAAATTATGTTCCAATGAAGGTTCAAGTCACATTTACCTGTAATAAATTATTTACATACTAGCGACCCGCCCCGGCTTCGCACGGGTGCAATGCTGATACTAAATACACTACAGAAAAACTGTGAACGTTGTATATAAAAACATAGCGACCCGCACCGGGCGGCCGGCCGGTACCGCCGCAAACGCTACGTCCCGCAATTTTTAAATCTGTAATATCTTCGAAAATATTCACTTAAATCATACGGTGTAAAGGGCCATATAGATCTATATTAAATGAACAATGTATTCAAGGTATTTAATTGGTTAAGGATTAATCCTTAACCAATTTAAATTAACCGGCCGGCCGGTGCCGCCGCAAACGCTACGTCCCGCAATTTTTAAATCTGTAATATCTTCGAAAATATTCACTTAAATCATACGGTGTAAAGGGCCATATAGATCTATATTAAATGAACAATGTATTCAAGGTATTTAATTGGTTAAGGATTAATGCTGTATTGGTTAAAATCGCATCGAAAATTAGCCATTATTTGTCGTAAAAAGTAAATGACAAAAAAAAAGTTATTGTGGGTTATCCATAAGAGATAGACATATACCATCGCGGACTTTTCTGTAGACCTTTTCAATGTGTATAATACTTAGTACATTATTTTGATAAAACTCGTAGGGTTCAGCCTGCGTTTGCAATGTAAGCGGAAAAAATGTAATTTTTTACGACATCACATTAGAAACCTCAAAAATAACAGTACTTCTCCACTATTTAATGGATGTTATTATACATATAAACCTTCCTCTTGAATCACTCTATCTATTAAAAAAAACCGCATCAAAATCCGTTGCGTAGTTTCAAAGATTTAAGCGTACAAAGGGACATAGGGACATAGGGACAGGGAAAGCGACTTTGTTTTATACTATGTAGTGATTACAAAAATAGATAACATTACCTTTACTATTATATTTTAGGTATTACATAATCTAGTTTATATTTATTAAATATGCGGAGAATCTAGATTACTGAAGTTTACATAAATCGGTCAGAACTGACATGTAGCGTTGATGTAATTTATACAAAAGTTATGAATTTCAGATATACATTATATCAATTGAAAAGTTATTACAAAGCGGCCTTTAAAACAGCTTTTAGATAAATTCGATGCTCTTCAATTTAAGGGAAATTCTCCGTATTTTAGGAATCTATACGACATTTATGTGTAAGTAGAAAATTTAATTATAACTTTGATTGTTACAATTGGAATAGTTTGGTAAAGTGCTATATTTCAATCAAGTAAAATTTTTGGAAAGTACCCTTTGACGTGGTCAGTGTTTTTTAAAGTTAAAACACGGCTATTCATTAAATACGTAGGTATATATCACAGATACCTAATATACGTATGTATGCAATGTACTTGTTACATTATATGAGGATACATATATACAGGGTTACTTGTAAAACACCAGCAACCTCGCAGGACAAGATAGCTAACATCATAAGTAACAACATTTGTTCTACGACTTTTGGCATAACGCAATAAATTATTTTTAAATGATTTTTTAAACTTTTATTGTACTCTCCTTACATTTGTAAGTCTATGTTCTATTAATTATCGGATGGACGACGCGACGCCCCCTTCCCCCTCTCGTTCGCTTTTTGTTTACGTAATTTTTGGGAGGCGTAGAGTTTATAATATTCAGACGGAAAATTAAATGAATATTTATTTTTGTATGAAAATAAAATCTAACAAATTATCAAAAGTCGTTGAACAAATGTTGTTACTTATGATGTTAGCTATCTTGTCCTGCGAGGTTGCCGGTGTTTTACAAGTAACCCTGTATACATGGTGGTTTTGAAACTGAGCTTACCTTCTTGTTAAACTTAAACACAATATGTTCTCGTAGATATTTGATTCTACATTATTTTAGGAATTATGGGGTAAAAAATTATGACGAAGTATAGTTGTTCTTATTGTCAAAGAAAAGGAACTTATTTTATTCACTATGAACCTAAGAAAATAAAAGATATCATTAAAATTTCCGACAAAATTAAAATATTTATTCTACCATTCAACAACTTATTTTTAAATAATGAATAGGTATTTCTTCAAAGATATTTTCAACGTGCATGATACTCATAAAAGTCAAAGAATTGTGCGTTTTAATCAACTTAAAAGCTAATAATTAATTGGATCAAAGTATCGCAAATTGTATTGTGCAATACAATTTCAAAGCTTAATAAAACCGTGGACGTAAGAGCCAATTAATGTCCACTGTGAAACACTCGATACAAAAATGGAAGACATTTATATTTTCTCTAAATATAGGTATATCTCTTTGGTTATTTGAAGTATATTTTATTTGGCATGCTAAATAAGATTAAATAATTGAGACAGTTTCTTTGTCCATCTTCAACGTCTGTTTATTAATAAAAAGTGTTTACTGGGATACGGATATATTTTGTTTGATACTTACATTTGATATGAAGAAAGTTTTTGGTACAATAATATTAGGTTATATTGAATCATTTAAATGTTAATTTACTCGTTTATTCCAAACCTTGATCCAAACTAACTAATTCTAAATGTCACTAGGGTGCTACAACACTGAAAACTAATTGAAATTGAAATAACAGTTAAAATAGCTTACACGACAAACACACAACTAATTTAGTTCAGATGTTATATGTATTGTTTTCTATTACTGTAAAATGGTTTGAACAATTTTTTTATAGTAAAATACTTTATTTTATAATAAAATATTGAGCAGCATTGCAGCATTAAAGCAGTTGGGCAAGCTCTATCCTAGTTTATCTTTCATAACTTGTCGTTTTTTTCACAGTTTAAATGTTATTTAAGTGGCGCCAATAAAACTGCAGAGTTCATAATCGTCTATTGCATTCTTCATCTTTTACATTTTCTTTAATAAATTATTAATTAAACCTTAATCACACCTGTGAAAAGCCTTAAAATAAAATAAGCTTCAAAAAACGTTATATTTATTTCGGTTAATTAATTTACAAGGTAAACAAAATGAAGTATAAACAAAGGGGCTTTAGGGGCTTTCAAGCTAGTACTAAAAATAGGTTTAAAAACAGATGCCATCTAATCGAAAGTTTCCTTTAACCTCTTTACACCCACGGTTTCAATCTAACTGCTAATAACTAAATGGTCGATAAAAATTCTCATTTCGCCCACAACAGATTTGGGTAATGGAATCACGGAAAACCAGAACGCTGAAGTGTTGTGCCGAAGAATTTACAAACTTTAAACTTGGCTTAACTTTTCATGGAAATGACTTTTATTTTGGCGGGAAATGTGACAGATATTAAATCTGATGTTTGCGTAATACAATTTCTAACTATTTTTCAGCATGTAGGTATATTTGTATAAGATTGTTTGCTAACTTATCTACTTATTAACTTGTTAAAGGTAGATAGAATCTACATCTCGAGTTATCACATATTGATATCCTACAGGAACTAATTAAATTAAAATTATAGTATGAATAATTAATATGTACCTACAGTACTACCTACATACAATTTAATACCTTTAATCTGTGCAAAACCTGGATGCTTTTGATGTCAGTACCTATTAGATATTATATTATCTGTGCTATGTCTGTGCTATTACTATTCTATTCTCTGCTATTTATCGTTAAATAGGTTAATTAAATGTCAAAGGTTAGGCTCAATCATAATACATTACAGTACTCCCAAACTGATAATGCGCATAGAAAAATTCGTCACTGTTCGGCAACTGTCATATTCCCCGAGCCTCCGAAGACGATATGTATATAGAGTGGTTAAATGTATTTTCTTCATGCATAGTTTATTAGAATAATGAGTTTTATTGTGATTTTATGGTAAAAGAGATAAGTAACGAAATTTATTTCGATAATTCAATGTAAGTTAATAGCGAGGATAAGCCACACGATTGCGAATATATATATTTTGTTGTATTGATTTACTTGGAAAATTCTATACTTAGAACTATTAAAGTGTCTTACTGAAGCTAGCGTAATGATGGATGTATGCAAGGTTAAAATAAGACAAAGTTAATATTAAAAAAAATGATTTTCAAATACTGGTTTTCATTTAAATTTTAGAAATCTAATCATTAAAATCTCAGTCCAAAGGATTTATAGAATCAGGGATTATCTCTATTTCTGATATCGTAGAATGATCAGAACGTTCATTATGCTCTTATTAATTTTCACTTTCCCCACTGCTATCTGCTACCTGTGTAAATAATCATTTTATCGGAAAATTCAACTTTGAAACAAAACTAAGAAGTGTATGTAACAGCAGCTCTATATAATTCCAAACAGAGATAATACGTGCGGTCACCACCAATATATAAAGACGACTGACGGATTTTTGAATTTTTTGACTGACAGAACACCGTCACCTATCGCCCGAATTGTTTTCGATTGTGTATGACTCTGAATTGACTCCTATTTCTTTCGAACAAGGTGCAAGATGCAAGTGCATTGTTTAGGGCACTTACGATTCAATAATTCGGGGTGATTCGGGTGTTTCTAGAAATACGATAATTAGCGAAGATCTGCATGCGCATTATTAATTTTGGAGTACTGTATGTTTTTACAATTTTATTCAGGCACTTAGGATTATAAAGTATGTTTGGCTCTTTTTACTGAACTACATCAACTATGTATTAATAAATCTGTGAATTACCTTGACATTCCATTTTTCCTTTTTCATTTCAACTATATAACCATAATTAAACAGATAATAAAAATTGATGCAGATTCTGTTAATTGAAAATATTAGAACATCGAAATCAACCGTTTCCGAATTCATTAGCATACCATTTCGTTACACCGGCAAATGTTCGTAATATCTACATAATGGTATCGCTAAATGGTGAAGGGATTGGAAATTAGAGCCGATAGTACAAGAGTTTTCAAGTTAATGGAATCATTGTGTACTGAACAAAGCGGAACCTCACTCGCGTAATAAATTAAATACGGCATCAAGTGCCCGGAATTTGGGATCGATTTAAATGATATTGAATTGAATAATAATGAAATTTAATTGAAGATTTTTGCGCGCCAATTTTACAGTGTTTTCGACAGAAAAGTTAAAATTGTCTTTTTTTCTCTCTCCTCTGTATTCGTATGGATTATTCGTGTGTTTTAAAAATACCATTACTTACTTATCTATTTTTAATAATTTGTTGGATAATTTTATAGAAAAAAGTTTAGAATTAAACGAGTAAAGTTACCTATTAACATTTCCATAACATTAACTTTGATAATCATAGAATGGTACCAAATAGTTTGTAGTAGCCATCGAGATATATGTACTACTAGAGAGGCGATCGCTACTACACTCTCTTTACAACGAGCTAGAGTCAAAAGTCACGAGTCTCATTAGTCTGTGCCGGACTGTGCTCCCCGCTTGCCGCGTCAACACGTGTTATTGCTCTGTTCAAAATGCCTTCGTGTGTGCTAAGATATTGTTTTAACAGTTCCTATAATACAAACAAAGCCCGAGGAGTGACTTTTCACCAGTAAGTTTCCTTATTATGAGTAAGTCATGCATTTTACTAATATTGTTATCATTTTGCGAAAAATCACCACGCGTTCTGCGTTTCGCGCCATTTTTCATAGACTAACAGCACAGACGTGACACTATCGATGAGTCTGTTAAAAAAATGCAACTGGATTTTTTAACTATGAATAATGAATATACAATATATACTAGGAAAGATTACCGTGGTGTAGTACCTAAATATTTATACTTTTACCCGACTACGCAAAGTAAAACGGTAGGTTATATTAAGTAATATGTATTTATTTAAGTACCTATTTTTATTTATTAAAAAAAGGTTCATCAACAGTTGTTCCAATAGGATTTATAAATTATTATGCACAACAATTACAAATAAACACAACATTCACAGAAACTAATACAGTAAAAGTTCCTTAATCGCGCTTCCTTTATTCGCGTTTTCACTATTCGCGGATTAAAAAAATGCGACCCAATTTCTATATTCGCGACTAAAATTTTTTTTTATTCGCGGATTTAATAAGTACATACATAATAATAAAATTATTCCAATAGGTATCTTAACCAATATCCTTGTCAAATGGACTAATAAGAAAGTAAAATAGATCTTATTACAAGTTTGCCTAAAGTACACATTATGTTGTTAAATGATATCGCCGAGGCCTTTGACACAAGCCGCCTTTGTCACAAGCCGCCTATGAAAGGAAAGGTCTGGCCTCTAAATATGATTACAATTATATAACGGCAAACACCCTGAAATATTTCATCGGGAAAGAAGTATTTTCAAATTTAACCCAACATTCACTGAATCAGCCATCAACATTGAATCATCGTATCCATTTAATTAGGGCTATTATAAACCAATACTCCAAAATTCGATTACATCATGAAGCAAAAACTGATAAAACTGTTGATTACTACACAAAACGACAAAAGCTTACTAAATTGATATTATTTAAAGGAAATTAAAATACATAGTTTAATATAAAATCCTCTTTTTATTAATTCCCTAGTATCAGTACCACCAGATAGTACCGAGTAAACAGATTGCACAATGTGTCGCATCTGCACGCATTGCTTAATCTTTGAACTTGAAGCCACGCCTCGCTCGTTCCACACGTACCCCACCACATCGGCCGCGCGCAATGTTTTTGTTTGGAATAACCTCTCTAGTAGTACATATATCTCGATGGTAGTAGCACATATAATATAAGAAAATACTATGTAATAGTAGTAGGTAGGTAATTTGCTTTGTCAGAAACAAAAGACAATCTTCCGTTATATCTACAAAGCAACGAATTAGCTTTGTGTGTAAATATAACTATTACTCTAGTCACGTAAGTTCGAGAATCTTCTAGTTGTCTGACATAATATGACAATTGACAATCGTTAAATTCCATTTTTATAATTGACTCGGTCGATGCAATACAGGACGGGATGTAATTTTAGCAGATTTTAATCGATAATAATCGATGTTTTTACGTTTTACGATTTAGCACGTTTGTTTATTATTACCATTTTATTAGAGAGAAATTGGTTTCTAGGCAACTTTTGTTTGCACTTGATTGATTTTCTTAAGGTAACAAAGGTCAAAAAGGTCTTATCAAGGTAACTCGACTTAAAATAATTAATTTTTGAATAAGAATAAAGTTGAATAATTTACCATTCCGGAAAAATATATTTTTTTCAATACTTGCCCATTTATACTATCACTACCACCAGCGACACAATAACACGGATATAAATAGTCTTTGTTACATTTAATCGAAAGCAGCAGATAATTTCAAATCTATTTATAACGCACAATCGACTAGAAATGGACTTTTTGATCAGGATACGATAACAAAAGGAAAGGTTTCCGATCCCTTTCATGCAAGGCACAAAACGTGATGCCTTTTTTATCCGACGCGACGTTCCAAAAAGTGACGAAAATTCTAAATTCGAAACTCATTTTTTTTAATTTACGTTGTCAAAAACGGTCGTTGCATATTTTTTTTTTTTCAATTTAAACCGAGATTGACTCTTTCCCTTAACGTTTAAAAATTCCTAACGAAAATTGCTGTATACCTACTTGATTTTAGTATTTTTTTTACACAGACCCCCATTAAGTAATACTGAAAAAAAAATTATCTGCTTTCCAGTAGGTAACACGTTCCTACAGCGATGGAGTCAGTCGCTTTTTTTTTAATTCCGAACATCGATTGCGATAGAAACACTAGAAGGGTGATAATATAATATCGTTTAGTTGCCTTTTATTAGAATAATAAATCATGGAATATAAAATTATACTTTGACTGAATTATGTAACATAAAAAAATTTCCAACATTTACCTAATACTTGCTTCATTTTTATCTTCATGTCTGGTATTATTAGTGAAAATATCCGAACTAGTTATAGGCGTAATAAAGTCATTGAGATACACATAATGGAGACGACACCGCCTACATCACTTATGTTCCGCTCAACATACGCCATCTGGCGTAACTGCACTCAATCGCTTGCTCGCTTATTGGCGCGAACGTCACACTCATTTTTTATTTGTTTTAAAGTGAAACGCATCAAATATGCCTACGTGTGTGTTACGATATTGCACAAATAATACAAATAATACGGAAAAGTGCAAAGGAATAACTTTTCATCAGTAAGTAACTAGATAATAATTTTTAAAACTTAGTTAGAGCAAAATTTTTGGCGGGCGACATTTTGCGTCATTTATCATAGATTAAAAATTTAAGATATGACATTGGGCATGAAATAAGTGTTGTTAGTAATATTTGCTGGCGTATATTTTTATAGTATGAAATAATAATTTTACATATTTAGAAAAGCATAGACTGGTTGTTAATTGAAAAAAGGTGAAATCATGAAATATGAAAATCAATTACTTAATCACCAATTTTTTTTTTGTTAATTGATTTTAATCAAGTTTTTAATTGATATTGTATAAGCTACTGACTTGAACGTATAATTGAATTATTATTTATTTATCTGCACTAATATTATAAAGAGGAAAACTTTGATTGTTTGTTTGATTGTAATTAATAGGCTCATAAACTACTGGACCGATTTTGATGAAATTTGGCACAGACAATCTTTAGACCCTGAGAAAGAACATAGGCTACTTTTTATTGCGAAATATGAACCACGGGCGAAGCCACGGGCGTAGCCAGCCAGCTAGTTCAGAGATAAGTAATTAATATTTTTTCTATTCAAGGTTTCCATGTCTGGGCCGTGAAGAAAGGGAAAAATGGGTAAAATTTGTCCCAAACTACCGCAGTGAAGAAACCTGGTTACCATCCGATAGAACTTGCGTCTGTTCATTGCATTTTCGCGATGAGGATAAATATACCACAAAAGCGGCAAGGCGTTTTCTAAAGAAGTCTGCTGTTCCTTGTATTGATGTTAGTAATAATAATAAAATTTTACGGATTTGTATAACAAATAAAATATTATTTTAGCCATCACTAACATTATGTTATATTTATTTTAGCCGAAGGTGTGCTACAATAGTACTGGAACAATGCAAGCAATTTCTGAGCCGGGAACATGTTCTGAGGATGATGAACTAAATAAACATTTTGTACAAAATTACACGGCTTTTATTTTTTTTTTCTAAAAAAGGCTCAATTTGTAAGGAATGAAACTTCCCATAGCCCTGAACTGAATTCCCATTCCATATGACGTCACTATTTACATCATCCTATATTATATGCCAGATATTGTTAGCCCCGCGTAGTAAAGTCAGTTTATACCTAAAATAAATATTAAGTAAGTACAAAGAAAATTTCAAGTCAACGTGCATGTAAGGAGTGGCACCCAATAAAATAGACAGAATGAAACAAAGTGTCGCCTCTATAGCGGTGAGTCAGTGACATCGCATAATCTATGACTGTCTAGCCGTCATTCGCGCGCCCCGCGCCGCCGCGCTTGGCGCACAGATTTTGTTCGTGGTGTCTGCTCCATACGAAGTAATATTATCTCAATGAATAAAGTTAGAAAATTAACGAGCAGAAATTTAAAATTTAAATTTCTGTTACTTACTAGCAATAGCGAATAATTAATAAAGCATGTAATTTAATACAGCATCAACAAAGTTTGTTTTTCTTTATAATATATTCCAATTTCAATATATTCCAATATATTTCGCGAATTCCAATATATTCCATTTTCACGAATAGGTTACCACATTAGGATTAGGTTAGGAAGAAATTGTTCACGATATTTACCGCAACCTTTTTTGAAATATATGAGGAAAAGAATCGTTTAGAATATACCTACCGGGTTTACTTTGGAAGCTTCGAGACGTACGTATTGAAGAATTCATAACCTTTGTCCGTTGGCTTTGACGATCTCGGAATTTTATATACTATGTACATTCATTGAGCTATTATTACTACGTATGGAGGAGACATCACGAACAAAATCTGTGCGACAAGCGCGGCGACGCGGGGCGGCTTGAGTGAGTTGTAGATTAGGTCATAGATTAAGCGATGTCATCGACTCACCGCTATAGAGGCGAAACTTTGCAAATATTTTGCTTATTACTTTTCAATTAAAACCAATCAATGTAACAAAAAAAAAATTGATACATAGGTAATTTATTTTCATCTTTCATGATTTAACCTTTTTCCATCCACAATCCACAGTACAATATTTTTTAAATGTGTAAAATTATTTTTTTCCACTATAAAAATTTACGTCATCTAATATTACTAACTAAACATCTTTCATGCCCAATGCCGTTTCTTAAATTTTTAGTCTATGACAAATGACGCAAAATGGCGCTTGCTCGAACCAAGTTTTAAAAATGATTATCTAATTAATTACCGATGAAAAGTTATTTCTTTGCACTTTGTCGCATTACTTGAATTATAAGTGCAATATCGCAACACACTCGAGGGCATATTTGATGAGTTTCTTGGTTTTTTGCTTTAAAACAAACAAGACATGAACGCGACCATCGCACTAAAGCGACTGAGTGCAGTTAAGCCATATGGCTTATGTTGAGCGGAACATATGTGAAGTAGGCGGTGTCGTCTCCCTATGTATATCTCAATGACTACATTTCGTATTTTTTATAAAAACCCGTAAGTATAAAAGCTGGGACGGTGTGATTCTTGCGTCCCAAAAGTTTCATTGTTATTTTGTATGAAAAAGTTGATAATTATTTAAGTATTACATTGTAGATGTAAAAGTTTGTTAGATTGTTATTATTTTATGTGTCGCTTCAAGAAGTCTTAAAAGCTTAGTAAAATAAACAAATGATTTTTTAAAGTACATATTATTTAAAAGTTCGTTCTCTTTTAGCCGCTTTACATAAACATGTATTAAAGAGGTTAAATGAATGCGAAAAAAATATATTTTGTTGAAAAATATAAAAATATTTTCGTTGGTAAAATATTTCCATTTTTATAACCGTTCCCCATTTATACTTAATTTTTTATTTATACTTAAAAATGCCTGTAAAAATCGAACAAAATCTATTCAACAAATACACACGTGAAAACACTAATGAATTGCTGTTAAAAATATTTTTATCTATATATACAAGGACACTTGATATGATATAATATGTATCCCACTTTCTGACTTTCCTTATTTCATTTTGTTATTGTCATACCTATAGGATACACGATATGAAAGCAAAAATGTTCATACATCGAAGCTATCATTTAATGAACATCCTACTAATATTATAAATGCGAAAGTTTGTATGGATGTATGGATGTATGGATGTTTGTTACTCTTTCACGTAAAAACTACTGAACCGATTACAATGAAATTTAGCACACATATAGAAGGTAACTTGGATTAACACATAGGATAGTTTTTATCCCGGAAATCCCACGGGAACGGGAACTATGCAGGTTTTCCTTTGCGAACGCGGGCGAAGCCGCGGGCGGAAATCTAGTTAAATAAATTGAGCAATGGATACGAACGTTTCATTTAACTAACAAAGGGATGAAGAAGTTCTGAGAAGGGATTTTACCTTTTGGTGTATCATCGCTTTCTCAATTAAGGTTCAACAGTTTTTTTTCCGATTTTTCAGGATTAAACATCTACTTAGATTTACACTTGAGAATATACACCTAAGGAATAAATAAATGCTTATTCTATACCTATACCTATACCGTATACGAGTGGATAAACTCAATTAAAATTGTATATTTGCTTCGTATCCCAAAACAAATATCCGAAAATATTACGATAAAACCCATAGAATCCTCCCGTTTTTGTAATTTGAAAAATATAGGTACGAGTATTATATTATCTGTGGCTATAGTAAATAATTAGGTAGACAATGTTGTTTCAAGCAAGTAATATAAAATTATACTCTAGACGTACTAACAAATGTCATGTTAAGATTATTTAAGAAAAACAAATGACCCCGGGGATGTTCTAAAACAGGACGAGCCTGCAAAATATATAATATAATCTTTTCTGATCTGCCTTTGTTCTTAGATTTAATGACGTCAATTGTTGCTGAATACTTGTATATTTCATTATTTTACTACTCCTTTGTAGACGGTTTCCTTAAATTGTTCTATTGTGAATTTTTCAAAAATGTAAGTAGGTAGATATTATTAATTGTGGTATAATGTCCCAAAGTTCTTAAATAAATCATGTTTACAATTATTATTATAAAGTTAGGAAGGTGCTTAGGTGGGTAAATAGAAAGTAGATACCAAGTACGAAACCTCCTACAAAATTAAGCTGCTTGGTAAATTGATAATCTTTCTATCAAAGTATGGTTTGCTATAATATATTTAAAAGAAAATCTTCACTTGACATTTAAATGTATTAGTTAAGTTAAATAAAAACGATTTGATTTATCGAGTCTTTCTACGTTCCTAGTGGTTCCTACGAACGGAATAACTATTAAAAGTTAGGATTTAAAACCTCATAAGCCTTTGAAAGGACGAAACTTAGTATGAGTATAAATGAGGGTACAGATTATTGCGTAGGAGCTAATTACGATTGAAGATATTCGATATTCAATATCGTATGCGTAAATAGTTTACGTCGAAAATAAACCTGCGTAGCGTGATAAAATTTGTCCAGTATTTATTTATCTCTTGCATTAAGTTTATATTTTTGTAAATAATGCCATCTAAGTAGGAATGTAAATACATGTATGTTGTATGAGAAAAAAGGTCACCTAAATGTGGTCTACCAACTTTTTCTTTATCGTCCAGAGAATAGTAATTTCAAAATATTGTAGTCTTTCCATGAATATTCTGGACAAATGGAAAATGAGAGACATAGACAGAGAATATGGCAATGCCATCAAACCGTACACAATGCACTTAAGGCCGTGCACGCGGTCCGTGCGCTGTTTGGTTCAAATATGTGATTTTTCAAACCAGATTGTCCATCAACCACTTATCTTACAAACATATGAATTACTAATAATTTTAGGAAATTTTATTGTCTATGTAGTTAGTTAAGAGTTTTTTTCAATTAATACAGTATTTGTGAATACCATCAGGATAACTGAGCCGATGATTACTTGATTTCACTTTTAGTGTCAATTTCGAAGCTAAAAATATCTGAAATTGCTGACAGATCTAACACACAATTTTTTTTAACTAACTGAAAAAATCCTTATTAAAATAGTTAGTTAAAAGATTTTTTTATTTTGGACTCCTAACTTACGCTTTATTTATATGTATGTAAATAATAAATCCATATATCATTATATACGTGTGTTAGTAGGTACAGCAGCTGGTAGTTTTTCTGACAAGTTAATCACTTTGTTATTGTGTTGACTTCTTGACTGATTAGTTTCCTAATAATTTCCTCTAACATACCATCACTTATTCTGTGAAATAATTAATTATAATTCTCTGGGTTAAAGAGCAGATGCTGATTGGATACAGTCTGCAGATCTTGGTGTTTTATGGACCATTAAATATTATAAGGTGACTAATTTGTGGACAAAATGGAACAAAGTATAAGAAAATGTAACGTGTGTACGTTTAATTATTCCTTAACTTTGTAATAGAGCGATAATTATATTTTACAAGCATTCCGCCTGCGGCTTCGTCCGACTAAACTAAAATTCAACAAATATCTTCCTCTGTTACGAGAACCACACTATTCGTTGGTGAAAACAGAATGGAAATCCTTGCAGTAGTATTACTATTAAAACATGCAGACAGATAGACGTATCGGACGACTTTGTTTTATATGTATTAAAATTAAA
This sequence comes from Colias behrii, assembly GCA_029959065.1. Classification (NCBI taxonomy): domain Eukaryota; kingdom Metazoa; phylum Arthropoda; class Insecta; order Lepidoptera; family Pieridae; genus Colias; species Colias behrii. The sequence continues at coordinate 8,730,396 of JARWMC010000019.1, read as the reverse complement.
CTTAGCTCTTGACCATAATTAATCATGTGTTTTGACTTAAAATAGAAGTAGCACTAATCCTCAACAACTCGTGTGGTGACAATATTATGGTTCAGCTCTTAATCATGTTTAAATTTAAAGTGGATTGAAGTTCTATATTCTCTACAATATGCAAATGTATTTATAAAATGTTTAACTTTATTACTGTGATCGATTTTCCTCATGAGAAAGTACGTGATCAGCCATGCACCAGTCTGAGGCGTAATGAAACTTGACCTTTTAAGCCTCCCCACAAGGACCTCCTTGAATTAACGAATCTTGAAAGGTATACTTCATACCCTTAATTATACCACAAAATAGGTATATCTGGCAGCTTAGTTATAAGCATAGTATATGTAATCTATGGCTATAATATGGCAGGTCAAATCTCAAACGTGTAAACTCATAATATGGTCCAAAACTGACGTCACAAGTGTTCAGTGAGATGTTAATTTCTGGTTCAAGTGACATTAGATTGAGGTTTGGACCCTTAGGAAGTACGCCGTAGAATATTGACTGTGAAAATCAAATTAACTATCTTTTCATTATGTCGAAACGTGCCCGTGGGTTAGAGCCCAAAACTTAGTGGCTATTAGATAGCTAATCTTGTAATTTGTATTGTGTTTTACAGCCACTTTAAATAAGAGAAAATAGATATAGTAGTTTGACTAATAAAATGAATTTTATATCAGACTTCATGGACATTAATAAGTTTTTATTGTTTGAATGTTTGTAATAGATTAACTCAATTATTATTATATGGTGCCATATAATAATAATTATATGAAAGTTCTTTCACCAATAGAAAGCTCTAGACATTAATTCTAGTAACATAGACAATATTTATCGATGTTATTGATTTAAATAATTATATATTTTCATTCCAAGTTATCAAGGTAAAAAAGCTCTTACTTTATAGTCTACGATTTCTTGTAAGTCACCAAAATAAATTTAGACCAATTTTGTCATTTAAATAGAAATAGAGAGATCGAACACACGGACAAGTTACTTTCTTCAAAGGGTAAGTGTTGTTAAATTAAAACTTTCAGGAGTTCAAATACGAGTTGAATTTGTAGAGGTAACAAATATAACGTAATTATATTTTAAAGTTGTTACAGATTATATAATACTTTGTTGTAGCGTAAATTCTGTCATAAAACTTGTAATATGTAAAACTAGTATATGTTTTTATTTTTATAACACTTCACGCTTGTATGTGAAAGAAAACAAGAATATGTGCAAGAAAAAACGATTTTTTAATCCTTACCCTTTTTGCGTGAAACAGAACGATAATGGCTTTCGAAATAAGGGCTTATTCATAGCAGAACATCTTTGGCTAGTGATTTTATTGAAGGTTAGGTTTATTAGATTACTTTCGTTAAGCTACAATATTTTTGGCCTTCTTGTAAGTTCTACGCATAGTATTATAATATCAGTGACTCTACAATATGCTTATTTGTTATAAAGGATAAATAAAAATGCCATAGTTACAACCGAACAATACATATAAATAATTAATAATAACAAAAGAAAACAGGTAAGGAAGATTAATGTCACACCGCTTCCACCGTAGATTCCCTGTTGAGAATGACAGGCTCCTTTTAAAGTACCGTCTTATCTTACATCCTCTAATACAGGGTGTCCAGCAGCAGATTTCAATGTTTGAACGCTTCTAGTTTCAAAACACGACGTGCGAGGGGGACGCGGGGGGTGTCATTCAGCGCGTGAGCTCTGCGGATTTTTTAGTCACCATGGAGCAGTAGAGCGGAGAGCATCGCGCTTATGCTATTGAGGCATACTTTTCGGGTGATTTCGCTGGCGAAAACACGCCGTTGGTTTAATAACCATTATCAAATTCATCATATAAGAGATGGACCTTCGATAAATTTGATACAGTCGTGGCTAGCAAGGTTTAGGGCTACAGGTTCAGTCATTAATTACCCTAGGCCGGGTTCAGCACCATCAGTATCCACGATAGAAAACATTAAACTTGTTATGAATTCTGTAATTGAAAATCCTCCTTTATCACTTCGCACACGTTCGTCGATATTGGGAATTCCTAAATCGTTTTTCAGGTCATTATGCGAAAAAAGGTTAAGCTCCATCCATACTAAATTCAGATTATTCAAGATTTGCTACGGCTCATACTGCTAATGTGTCAATGAATTCAGTGCGGCAGTTATTTCCTAAAAAGCACATATCCCGAAACGGCACCATCCCGTGGCCACCCAGGTCACCAGACCTAAGTCCATATGACTTTTTCTTGTAGGGCTATCTAAAAACTGTGGTTTACCAATCAAATCCAACAACCATAAGACAACTGAAGGAAAATATCCGGGCTGAAATAAACAGAATTCCCAGTTCCCTTTGCAAACAAGTTTTTCTCGACATGCGGAATAGATTGAGGAGAGTGTGAGAGTAGAAGGGCGGCATTTGGAAAATGTAATTTTCAGGAGATAAAATCCGCACTCGTCTTCTTTTGACTTTAATAAAAATATTTTGTTTAGAAATAATACTTCTCTTTTTACAAGCCCTTAAATATTGAAATCTGCCACTGGACACCCTGTACATAAACATGAAAAGACATTAAAGAATACATTAAAAATACTAAGTACGTTACTGCTCGTTAAATCTCATGAAATATGCAAACTTATCTACCTTAACTTGTCTAGAAAAATATTGTTGTCTACGCAATTTTATGTTGTTTCTTTACGATGTAAGTTGTAGTAGTACCTAAGATGTAACATTTTATAAAAAGTACAGAAAAATATAAATATTCTTCTAGAAAAATATAACTTCATTTTAGAATTTTGTTAATCGAATGTATCTATTATAAACATATAGAGCAGGCTCCAAGGAGATGTTCGTTTGCAAAAATAGCGGACCTAAATCTGACTTCTGATATATATTGTATAGATCCCAGACATCCTATAGACAGATGTTGCCAACCAGTTTTGTGGTCCCCCTCCCCCCACCCCGGTAATTAAATATGGCATACAAAGAAAAAAATAAAAATTTCCAAAACATGCCGTGTGGGATATCAAATGAAAGAGCTTATTGAGTAGATCACAAATATATAGCATACTATAACATTTCTTACACTTTCTCTAAGATTTTTTAGAAAATTTACGAAAATGCTCCATTTTTGAGTTAACTTTAAACCACTAGATTGAAAACTCTTGAATATATTTTTTAAATTATTATTTTAAATAATTAACAATAGTCCATTGTTTACGATTCAATAGTTCGTAATATAATATAAGTGAGCTGCAGTGCAGTGAGTATATGGTGGATTTGATGACCCCACAAAATGTTTTAAATTGCAAGGCGCAACTTTCACTGAAGTTACCGATTTGAAATCTAATCACACAGAGGCTGATTCAAGAATGTTCTGCCATATTTTTCATTCTGTCAAACACAACGACAGTGCAGAGATAATTATTCTAAGCCCTGACACCGATATTTTTGTATTAGGCCTTTATTTCTGGCATAAACTTGAAAATATACTCGCCATCTTTGAATGCTCCCCCCACTCCCCCATGCAACTATTTCACTGTACGAACTATTGAATCGTAAACAATGGACTATTGTTAATTATTTAAAATAATAATTTAAAAAAATATATTCATGAGTTTTCAATCTATAGTGGTTTAAAGTTAACTCAAAAATGGAGCATTTTCGTAAATTTTCTAAAAAATCTTAGAGAAAGTGTAAGAAATGTTATAGTATGCTATATATTCGTGATCTACTCAATAAGTTCTTTCATTTGATACCCCACACGGCATGTTTTGGAAATTTTTATTTTTTTCTTTGTATGCCATATTTAATTACCGGGGTGGGGAGAGGGGGACCACAAAACTGGTTGGCAACATCTGTCTATAGGATGTCTGGGATCTATACAATATATATCAGAAGTCAGATTTAGGTCCGCTATTTTTGCAAACGAAACTCCACTGAGAGTCCGGTCTAATATGTACAGTACTCCAAAAGTAAAAATGCGCATAGAAATCTTCGTCACTGTTCGGCAACTGTCATATTCCCGGAGCGTCCGAAGATGATATGTATATAGAGTGGTTAAATGCATTTTCTTCATGCATAATTTAGTCAAATTATATGTTTTGTGCTAAAAGAGATTAATATTTATTTGTAAGTAACGATTTTGTTTCGATAATTCCTTGTAAGTAAATAGCGAGGATAACCCCACGATTGCGAATATATTTTTGTTGGATTGATTTAGTTGGAAAATTTTATAGTACTTTTAAAGTGTCTTACTGAAGCTGGTGTAATGATGGAAGAAAAGAAGGTTAAAAATTAAAATAACACAAAATTTATATTGTATTAAATATGGTTTTCAAACACAGGTTTACATTTAAACCATATAAATCTAATCATTAAAATCTCAGTTCAAAAGTATTTACAGTACTGATCATTCTTCAATATTATGACAATTATTACAAAAAAAATAAAAATAAAAACAATCAAAATCAGGGATTATATTTATTTCTGACATTTTAGATACATCGGAACTTTCATTATGCTCTTCTTTATTTTCAATTTCCCTACTGCCATCACCTATGTAAATCATTTTATCGATTAATTCAATTCACCTTTAAAAACAAAACCAAGAAGGGTATGTAATAGCAGCTCTATATAATTCCACACAGAGAGAACACGTGCAATCACCACTAATATTTAAAGACGACTGACGGATTTTTGGGTTTTTTGACTGACAGGCTATCGTCACCTACCGCCCGATTTGTTTTTGATTGTGTATGGCCGTGAATTGACTTCTATTTCTTTTGAACAAGGTGTAAAATGCAAGTGCATTGTTTAGGGCTCTTGCGATTCAATGATTCGAGTGTTTTCGGAAATACGACAATTAGCGAAGATTTGCATGCGCATTATTAATTTTGGAGTACTGTATTATACCGTTATTATTTGGTTCGTTATGAGATTAAAATTTGAAATACAGGTGATTGACGCTTCATTAAGCTTAGAAAATATTATCTCTTAGTGTAAATACTTTTGTTTTCTTGTGGATAACACTGAATTCTTAAATGTATAACCCAAAATATTCTTCACAATGCGTGGGAGAGGTTTGAATGAACCTAATGTTAAGGTAGGTTAAAAGTTCAAGTTAAGTGTAATCGAACTCGAACCGCTTTTATATGGACACATTTAAAGAAAATAAAAACGTTTTAAAGAGCTAAAACTCTAGACCCAGAGATGAAAGAATTAAGCGCTAAAAACTCAATTAGTTTATTTCTATTAAATTCGTAATTTAGTATATTTACGAGCGTTTTGATCATTATCATCAACGTATACGTAATTAAACGTTAAAAGGACAAAACAATAGACAGTAGAACTTCGATGTTTATGTCAACGACACTCACAATGTTTTAGAAAACTTTTGTAATATACGTGTTCTGCACGAAAAGGGTTCGGTAGGTACATATTTAAAAGGGTTTTAAGGGTATGTGTTAAAGTTAAAAGTACATATTATTCCGTGTATAACAAGAACTTTGCATTAGTGATGGTATAGTTTACTTAATTTGTAACCTGCGAATAATTTTTGGCAAATCTATACTAATATTATAAAGCTGAAGAGTTTGTTTGTTTGTTTGTTTGTTTGTTTGTTTGTTTGTTTGTTTGTTTGTTTGAACGCGCTAATCTCGGGAACTACTGGTCCGATTTGAAAAATTCTTTCGGTGTTAGATAGCTCATTTATCGAGGAAGGCTATAGGCTACATATCATCACGCTACGACCAACAGGAGAGGAGCCACGGGGGTGAAACCGCGCGGAGCAGCTAGTAATAATATAATCATCATCATCATCATCAATACATATAATAAAATTCTAGAAAAGTGATGTCTGTACAATAAAAATATGTGAAAAAAAATTAGCAGGTGTTATTATTAAATCGATCCCAAACCCAAAACTGTACTTAAAAATTTTTTTGTCTGTTTGTCTGTTTGTCTGTATGTTTGTGCACGCTAATCTCAGAAACGGCTTATTCGATTTAGATGCGGTTTTCACTAATATATTGTGGTAATCTTCATTTAACATTTAGTGTTTATTTCATGTCAATCGGTTCGTAAATAAAAAAGTTATGACCATTTAAGTATTCACGGCGAACATTTGCTAAGGCATTCTATTGTACACTGTACAGTGTGCGATAAAACGTAAGTTATCTGTTATACGCTACAGTTATTTCTATAAATGTCCAGGTGATCATATCGAAAGTCCCCAAGGGTAGAGGGGGTAAGCTGAGGTTGTAGGGGGGGGGGGTCAAATTAAAATTATGCTTACTTCTAGGTAATTTTTTACATACAATGTCCTTTAAATTATGTCGTATTATATTTTTAACCCCCGACGCAAAAAGATGGGTGATAAGTGTTTGACCGCTAGGCGCTCCGCGCTATCTGTGTGTGTGTGTGTGTATCTGTTTGTGCCACCGTAGCTCGCTAGCAGGTAATCCGAATTAGATGCGGTTTTTTTGTTAGGTAGCATATTTTCCGACTCTGGTTCCTTCTTAGATAAACTGTATTAAAATCGGTTCATCCATTTATTATACCTAGGCATATAGGGGTAAAAGTGGGAATGAATATACTTTAGTGATATATTAAATGAAAGTGAACGACCTATCAGTAACAATAAGTCAAATTTTATCAAAATCGGCTCATCCATTTATTTGATACTAGCGACCCGCCCCGGCTTCGCACGGGTGCAATGCTGATACTAAATACACTACAGAAAAACTGTGAACGTTGTATATAAAAACATAGCGGCCCGCTCCGGCTTCGCACGGGTATAAAATATATAGCCGGGCGGCCGGCCGGTACCGCCGCAAACGCTACGTCCCGCAATTTTTAAATCTGTAATATCTTCGAAAATATTCACTTATAATACCACAAGAGCTTCAAAATTATCGGGTATTTTCCGATAGGTTCGTTGCAAACAAATGAAGGAGTCAAGTTTTTAGTCAAGGTTAAAAAATCACGAGCGCGAAGCGCGAGTGATTTTTCCTGAAAAACTTGACGACTTTATTTGTTTGCAGGGAACCTTGAGGGAAATGCCAGATAATTTTGAAGCTCGTGTGGTATTCGGGGGATTATTTTTCCGTCCCAAATGTCGGCCAATAATTTCACAATTGAATTCAACCTGTCAGTTTGACGTCAACGACCAGAGAAAATTTTCAAAAAATTATCAGTATAATACCATGTAGGTTGTACCACGTGACGTCGAATGGTGCAATTCTATTGGTCGATATTTGGGTCGGAAAAATAATGGCCGTGCACGCGGTCCGTGCGCTGTTTGGTTCAAATATGTGATTTTTCAAACCAGATTGTCCATCAACCACTTATCTTACAAACATATGAATTACTAATAATTTTAGGAAATTTTATTGTCTATGTAGTTAGTTAAGAGTTTTTTTCAATTAATACAGTATTTGTGAATACCATCAGGATAACTGAGCCGATGATTACTTGATTTCACTTTTAGTGTCAATTTCGAAGCTAAAAATATCTGAAATTGCTGACAGATCTAACACACAATTTTTTTTAACTAACTGAAAAAATCCTTATTAAAATAGTTAGTTAAAAGATTTTTTTATTTTGGACTCCTAACTTACGAAATTAAAATCCGAACAATGTGAATTTTTTTAAGAAATTATAGTCGACAAAATGATTATTTTCACCAAGATATTTGACTTAATTGAATATAATTTATACATATTGCAATAAAAGAATGTCTTACTTATAAGATAAAATTTAAAAAATCAACTAAGGTACCTCTATTATTTTTCTACAATTTTTTTTAAAGTACTATAAAACACTGCGCGCGACCCTATTCAAATCAGTCGGCAGCGAGCCTTTCCAGAGAGAGAACATGTTGCTCGGCGCTCTCCTGTGGACCTATGCTGTTCATAGTAAAAGGATAGCGCAAGCCGCGATCTATCGTAATAGATCGCGGAGATTTTGACTTGCGTTAAATTGAATAAGCGCTCTTAAATCATACGGTGTAAAGGGCCATATAGATCTATATTAAATGAACAATGTATTCAAGGTATTTAATTGGTTAAGGATTAATGCTGTATTGGTTAAAATCGCTTCGAAAATTAGCCATTATTTGTCGTAAAAAGTAAATGACAAAAAAAAGTTATTGTGGGTTATCCATAAGAGATAGACATATACCACCGCGGACTTTTCTGTAGACCTTTTCAATGTGTATAATACTTAGTACATTATTTTGATAAAACTCGTAGGGTTCAGCCTGCGTTTGCAATGTAAGCGGAAAAAATGTAATTTTTTACGACATCACATTAGAAACCTCAAAAATAACAGTACTTCTCCACTATTTGATGGATGTTATTATACACATAAACCTTCCTCTTGAATCACTCTATCTATTAAAAAAAACCGCATCAAAATCCGTTGCGTAGTTTCAAAGATTTAAGCGTACAAAGGGACATAGGGAAATAGGGACATAGGGACAGAGAAAGCGACTTTGTTTTATACTATGTAGTGATAGGTATAAAAGTGGTAGGTAATAAAAAAATGAATTTTGACTCAAGTGACATATGAAATGAAAGGGCATGACGTGTAAAGTATAATTAGACATATTTAATCAAAATCGGTTCATCTATTTACTATACCTATATATGGGTAAAAGAGGGAATGAAAAAAACGAATGTTGTCAAATATACCTAAGTGACATATCAAATGAAAGTGCATAACGGGTGAAGTACAGTTAGTTATATTTTTATCCAATTCGGTTTATCCATTTATTAGATTACAGCACAGATTACAGCGGTAAAAGTGGGAATGAACAATAATCGAATGTGGTCAAATAATATACTCAAGCGGCATATCAAAATACGTGTGAATTACAAATAGTAATGTTTTATCGAAATCGGTTCATCCGTTTATTACATATAGGGCACTTTAGGGGTGACAGTGGTTAGATAAATAAACCAAATGGAGCATCAAACGACAGGATATGACGTGTGACGTGATAGGTACAATTAGTTATTAGATAATATGGTTTACATCAAAATCGGTTCTGCCATTTACTAGGGGTGGCAAGGGAAGGGTTGAAAGTCTGTGAAAGAAGAGGGGGATATGGGAGCGAGAGGATAGCCACAACCTGGAAATTTTGAACTCTACTCAAAGCCACGGCCTGGCCCTTGGCATTTTTTTTCCTAAATATACCACTTCTTTTGCCACTGTGGTCCATTACAATTATTTGTGCACGGTTACGGCCCAACTTAAAAGATGTCAAGGAGCAACAAACTTATAGATATCAATATGATGTAGGAATGTAATATGGAGGTAGAGGTAGGTCTCGCTCACTTGAAAATATTACATGAAAATAAGAAACCGAAGTTTGAAAATAAAAAATAAAAAAAACCCAACGCAACATAGGAAAAAGAATAAATAATTTTACAAACTTCCCGACGATCTTTAAAATTAAGTACCATTATAAAATATATATATATCTATATATGTATATAAAACTCAAAGGTGACTGATATAGTGATCTATCAACGCACAGCCCAAACCACTGGACGTATCGGGCTGAAATTTGGCATGCAGGTAGATGTCATAACGTAGGCGTCCCCTAAGAAAGGATTTTAGAAAATTCATCCCCTAAAGGGGTAAAATAGGGGATAGAAGTTTGTATGAAACTTTTTATTCCTTGGATGTATTTGCATGAAATTTTGCATGTAGAGAGATCATATGACGTAGACGTTCTGTTAAGAATTTTTTTTTTTAATTCATCCCCTAAAGGTGTAAAATAGGCAATAGAAATTTGTAGGAAACTTTTTATTCCTGAAATTGGGCATGTAGATTACTTACTTACTTATCTTATGACGTAGGCGTCCGGTAAGAAAAGATTTTGGAAAATTCATACCTTAAATCTTCAATATATAAAAAGTACCAAAGTCGCAAAAAATATACCTAATTAATATTAATACTTCTTAACGCGAGCGAAGCCGCAGGTAAAAGCTAGTGGATACTAAAATGTTTTATAGATTTCCGATCATATTTTCGTAACCAAAGGTGCCTAATACGGAAATCAATCCTTTTCTATTAAAAGTTTCGTCAATTAAAAGTCCCGATAAAATTCATAATTTCGAACTGATCAAATTTCAGCGCAAGAATTAATTAGACTACAGGACTTAAGTTACTTGTTCTGTGGTTTATTTATTACTAGCTTTCCGCCCGCAGCTTCGCCCGCGTTTTCAAAGAAAAACCCGCATAGTTCCCGTATCCGTGGGATTTCCGGGATAAAACCTATCCAATGTGTTAATCCAAGTTACCTTCTATATGTGTACAAAATTTCATTGTAATCGGTTCAGTGGTATTTGCGTGAAAGAGTAACAAACATACACATACATACATCCATCCTCACAAACTTTCGCATTTATTATACCTACCTATTAGTAGGATAGGATAGGATAGTAGGATACCAGCACCGTAATTTAACAAACACAGAAAGATTAATTACTTTTAGTATTGTTCCCACTTATATTTTGAAATTTATGTAATGGTTTAGGCCTTCGTGGTTTAGGTCTAATATTTTATGGCTCGAAACATAGTTCTACCCATAGACTATATACTTATTAGTTCTACCTAGGTACTATAATTTGGATGTAAATGTATGTATATTTGGATAAAATGTGTTTACGTAAGTGTTTACGTAACTACTGTATTTATATCTAGAAGATTACTTACAAGTTGATATCTTTTTATAATGTATGTTTCTTAAAATCAAAACGAGTTACTTTTCGAGCATTGTCACCATAAGTAATTCAAATGTAAATTTTATAGGTGTCTTCAAAGGATTATCGTCTGCATGTAAATGAAAAACTTAGATGATGAAAAAGGAAAGTTTTAAAGGAATTTCTGAAATATCGAAGTATAATGTGGATAATTAAATTAAATACATTTAAATTATTGGGAATTATTACGTAAAAATAGTCATGTAAAGTAATGATGCATAATGTTGGTATTATGTACTACATTATAAGTATTTTTGCAGCTCATTCTAGGAATAATAATAACAGTCTTTACCAAAATTAATAGGAAATTACAAACATAATTTGTTTACCTAAAAATTAGGTACCATAATTTTCTTTTACAAAGGTATGTACTAAAGAAGCTGTACGGCAGAGCTTCATTTTATATAAAGTCTGAATATACAGATTTTGTGAGTCCGTAAAACATACCATAATCTTTTAAAAGAAGGAAAAAGAAGTACGTACCTATAAAAGTGAGCATGAATACAATTTTAATTATTATCAATTGATATTTTTTTTAATTTTAAGAATTTATATCAACTTTTTGAAGTGAAAACTTCTTTAGCGGCGTTGGTTATAAAATCTTAAACTCGCGTCAGGGCACGTGGCCTGATCGAAAAAGCGTAAGACGGATTTTTTTTTGCCCTTATATTCCATGCGTAAGACGGATACCATTCCAAAATATCAAACATAATCAAGTTTTCACTTCTGCCGGCACTCCCGGAGTGCAACCCGTCTTTTTTTATTTGTATTGGTTTGTGTTGTAGGTAATACGAAACGTAATTATAAATAACCATTTTAACCAACATTGGTTTATTTTACATTACGATGCAAGTAATATAATGAGGTTCATTTTCTATTTCCATATATAAGAATATTCTTACATATATAATCCACCAAGACGTATATATGTATAACTAGCTTTTACCTGCGGCTTCGCTCGCGTTAAGAAGTATTAATATTAATTAGGTATATTTTTTGCGGCTTTGGTACTTTTTATATATTGAAGATTTAAGGTATGAATTTTCCAAAATCTTTTCTTACCGGACGCCTACGTCATAAGATAAGTAAGTAAGTAATCTACATGCCCAATTTCAGGAATAAAAAGCTTCCTACAAATTTTCTATTGCCTATTTTACACCTTTAGGGGATGAATTAAAAAAAAAAAATTCTTAACAGAACGTCTACGTCATATGATCTCTCTACATGCAAAATTTCATGCAAATACATCCAAGGAATAAAAAGTTTCATACAAACTTCTATCCCCTATTTTACCCCTTTAGGGGATGAATTTTCTAAAATCCTTTCTTAGGGGACGCCTACGTTATGACATCTACCTGCATGCCAAATTTCAGCCCGATACGTCCAGTGGTTTGGGCTGTGCGTTGATAGATCACTATATCAGTCACCTTTGAGTTTTATATATATATATAGATTTCATGGATATAAAAGAAGAAGATTTCATAAAATGAAAAGGTTGACGATGATCTAATATTTAACAAGTGTCTTTTGGGTCGGGCAGTTTGTCGTAGTATAGTAAAATAGCCCAGTTTGGAATAGAATTACTGAGCAAATCAAAGTTCCCGTTGACCCCCGGTTATCTGTTTGCTTAGAGAAATTAATTAAACGTCCAATTATGCTAGCGACCTTCTTCTCGGGCTCATCTTGTGTCAATATCGTGCATAATAAGTCAACTGCGATTCAGTTTTACTCGGTACGGTGTAATCCGACCAAAATCCGACTGAATGAAAATGTATTATATTATTTATGTTTATAGTTTTTACAGGTAGGTATGCATTAGCTGCTGTTTACTAGTGAAAGTAAATTACTGAATGTAATATTTTTTACTTTAACAGCGAAGAATTGAATGATATATTGGTCCATGATGATACACTGTAGATGATTTTTATGAAGAAATAGGAACTTTGCAAAAAGTATCTTATTCAGAAAAATAAAAGTATTTTATATTATCTAATTATTAATCTAGGCAGTATACGTAATAGAAGGAAATAGACTTATACATATTGCTAGATTTCCGGGATAAGATATTTCTATTATTCTTAAAGGTCATGATTGATTAAAATATTATTTATATTTTAAAAATATATTTCATACTCGAATGTGTTTTGTGACTACGTGGACGAAATGAAATTGCTCCGGGTCAAATTAAATAAAAAGTTATGTTACCTATGGCTACTCTTCTAACATAAAACTTTTACATCAAAGCGGATTTAGATAATTTTGTCCCACTTTATAAAGTTTAGTTGGAGGATAAACAAAAACTTTTTTTTCCTACGACAATCTAATCAGAGAGTTAAAATGCAATTTTAAAATTAAAATGTTTTGTGTTGTTTTTTCACAAGCTTTATATGGATTTTAATAGGGGTTTCTGATTTTTGTGGAAAGTAAAGATATTAACAATTAGTCATCACTACATAGTATGAAACGAAGTCGCTTTCTTTGTCCCTATGTCCCTTTGTATGCTTAAATCTTTAAAACTACACAACGGATTTTGATGCAATTTTTTTTTATAGATAGAATGATTCAAGAGGAAGGTTTTAGTACCTACCTATATAATTTAATCGGTTTTAGACAAAGCGGGCGAAGCCGCGGTCAGTAAGCTAGTGACTTACTAAGTGAAAGAAACTAGCGATAGACAGTTTATTTTGATTTATAATTAAAATAAAAGGTCATACGATACACAAATAACTATGCAACGATGTGTGGGTGTGAAGTGAAAATAATAATATGCTCTATAATGGCTTCTATATGGCATTTAGTTTCACGCATGATTTATATGAAGAAATATGGTTGGACATGGTTTTTCAACGCCTACAATATATTGTTTGAAGAGTTTTTTTTTAGTTTAAATATCAAATACAAATACTGTTTTATAAATATCTTAAATTTTGTAAAAAATAAAATGCTATTAAATAGACATGTGCTTTTTAAAAAAAATTGGAAAATACTTATTTTATTTAAATGTATTCATTTTACAAACTGTGGGTAGTATAGAGGATCATAAGTTATTTCTCAGCAAGAAAGATACTCATAAAATATTTTTTCACTTCGTGTATTTCGAGACTAATTTAAGTTTTTACAGGTACATGAAAAAAGCTAAAGAATCACTATCACTATCACTACATAGTATAAAACAAAGTCGCTTTCTCTGTCCCTATGTCCCTTTGTACGCTTAAATCTTTGAAACTATGCAACGGATTTTGATGCGGTTTTTTTAATAGATAGAGTGATTCAAGAGGAAGGTTTATATGTATAATAACATCCATTAAATAGTGGAGAAGTACTGTTATTTTTGAGGTTTCTAATGTGATGTCGTAAAAAATTACATTTTTTCCGCTTACATTGCAAACGCAGGCTGTTATACACATTGAAAAGGTCTACAGAAAAGTCCGTGATGGTATATGTCTATCTCTTATGGATAACCCACAATAACTTTTTTTTGTCATTTACTTTTTACGACAAATAATGGCTAATTTTCGAAGCGATTTTAACCAATACAGCATTAATCCTTAACCAATTAAATACCTTGAATACATTGTTCATTTAATATAGATCTATATGGCCCTTTACACCGTATGATTTAAGTGAATATTTTCGAAGATATTACAGATTTAAAAATTGCGGGACGTAGCGTTTGCGGCGGTACCGGCCGGCCGCGCGGCCGCCCGGCTATATATTTTATACCCGTGCGAAGCCGGAGCGGGCCGCTATGTTTTTATATACAACGTTCACAGTTTTTCTGTAGTGTATATGCTGATACTAATATCAGCATTGCACCCGTGCGAAGCCGGGGCGGGTCGCTAGTTGATAATAAACCTTACCTCAGCCTCAGATAACATTATACCTCATCCATATAAAATAAACGAATCCTCATTGTATTCAGGCCGTTCAAGTACGTATGTACAATACATAGTTGAAACTTTAAGAAGAACCTAATATAACCCTAATCCACATGCAGACAAAAGAATCTCGTATAAACGAACAGGCAATACTTTCCGCCAATACTAAAACCTTTTATCGTTTCCCGACCAGATTTTTTATCGCGAATGCTTTAAGTTTTAACAAAATGTAGAGAAGTTTACGGTGTCTGTTTCGAATTTGCGTTTAATTTATTTGTAAGTTGAATGTAAAACATTTAGTACCCAGCGTATAATAATCTAGCTTTGCGGTGACTAGAAAATGTCTCATAAAGTTGAAGATGCAACTTTTTTTTATTGTAGATAGGGAAACGCTTGACCACAATCTCGCCTGATGGAAAGCTAAGATGTGGTGAGATGGTACGCGCTTGCATTGCTATTTGCTTACAACTTGCATTATTTAAAATTATTCAAAATGTTCGTATATCATTATGCAATTTCTCATTAAATTTTTTTGGTTCTTTCATTTTAAAATATAATTCGCTCAATTGAGTTGCCTATTTTATACGTATTATTTAAATCAGATTACCAAATACTGAAAATGCAAAATAGCTATGAATATTGAGTGTGGATCAACAAGTCAACATTGAGTGATCGATCCGCCATTATATGGACCTTTGCAAGTAGCCATCGAGCTTCCATCGAGTTTTGTTTTAGTTGCCTCAAGTTTGAATATTATTTTTCCTTTGTTTATATTCAACTCAACATAATCTATGAGGAAAAAATTGTATTATTAGTTTGTATACAGTTTCGTTTATTATCTATTTTTCTTTGTCAAGAATACAATATTCACCTGCCCTGAGTTTTCAAGAATATTATACCTACTTAATACCTGTGTTAATACCAAACAAGAAAATTAAAAAAAAAAAGTAACGAATCTAATCTGAGATAATTTAATACGTGGCTTTTCAACGGTTAAAGATTTGTAACAAAGACTAGAATCACGCTCAAAGAATTATAAGTCTAATTATTTCGCGGACACAGCGTTTCTCTTTGAGTAAAAATTTAGCTTTTTGCAATCAAGATCGCGATAAGGCAGACTGTAATTTTCTCGGTTCAGCGATCTGCTTTTGTGGCGATACGGTTATTGCTCTATTCTCAAGAAGTATAATGAATAAAATACCAATCCATAAATAGAGGCTAAATTGTGTTATATTTAACGTTTGTATTTCATAAACAAGCTTTTGAATAAACCACTTGATAAATAATTACCAATTCTTATAATACCTACGTTTATGCTTATTTGTTGATATTTATCAGCGTAGAATTATTATTTGTGGCTTTAATAAAAACTCTATTCGTGCCTTGTAATAATAAATAAACAGTTTTGAAAGTAAAACTTAACAAAAACAAATTCAAATTAGGGACAAAAGCTTTTTAGTTTTTACCAAATACAAAATTAATTTTATGTAATAAAAACAAGGAATCTTTGAAACATTACACGCAATTGTAAAACAGAAAAGATGTTGGTAAACAAAATCAACACCTATTGCTTATAGTTTCTTTCTCACAGTGTTTTCAATTTGTTACAATAAAGAATTTTCAGCAGACCAACACAATCTGCTTTTATTAAATCTCCATTTTATCATATATATTGGTGAGCTAGAAAAAAGAAATCATCCCATTTTCGACCGTATTCTGCGCAGAACGTGCCTATAGAATTAATATAGAATCGTGTGTGACCCACGTCGCAGTACACAAAAGTTCTTCACCCCGTATCTCATATCAGCGGGAATTTAATCGAATTCCGAGAACCGATACATTTTTATTCTTTATGTATGAAGTATTCAATTGTAAGATTCATCTCCTCATCTCAAGACCAGACCTTCAAGGAGATTTCTAGTCCTATTTTCGCTCTTATGCACATAATTTTATCTGGTACTAGCATAAATGCTGACGGAATCCAAACTAGGACAGAATCATTCCATGCTTAAATGAACCATGAAATTTATTACATGAAAGAAGAATTTATATGGTTTGGAATAATAATAAGTATTTGCAGATAAAGATGTAATAATAACATTGTAAGACGTACTCATTATGTTGAATGGTACGACTTTTCACAACAATTTATTATTTAAGTAGGATATACAAAAGTAGAGTAGACACTCAAGCTAAATCTTAAATCAAATACAGTAGGCATTTTGACAGGACATTCTTCAAATCACTTCGTGTGTTAAAAAGGCACATTTTGTAGTACGAAGAACTTTTTAGAGTGATTCAATCGGGTAGGTATGTGACATACCAGGACATCTTGGTTACACCGTACATGTCCTTTAGTTCCAAAATAAAGTCTAGCGATTTGAAGCTACTCTTTTTGAATCTGGTTTCATATTTTACAACCAAAATAAAACGAAGTATACAATTAGGTAAAGCGCTAAATATTATAAGCACATACCTATGTTAGGTAGATAGATGGATAATTTACGTTTATTTTCAAATAAATTTTTCGTAAACCTTTCGATTTGATTTAAGGCTTATACATGCGCTAATAACCTTGACCATACTAGACGGATCTCAAACCTCTCCCGCTGCACCTTCTTTTTTCCTCGCATTTTGTATTTAAAAAGATACTAATCAGTGAAACAAAAAATCCTCGTCAGGGACTGTTGTGTAACTGATAATTTATTAAACATAAAATTTTCAGAGCTCTAAGTCAGCAGGTTACGAAGTTTATAGAGTATTTGCGGAAAAATCGATGACCACGGCACATTTTTTTTCTAGAAATCTATTAACTTTGGAAAAAAATCCTCGCGAGCAATTAAAGATCAAAGACCATCCTATTTTATATATTTCTTTCGGTATTGTGCTTTATGTTGTACCAGACTTTATAGAGGTTGAACATAGTCGAAATTGCCGGGTAACGCCTTAAGCTTAAAACAAGATTACCAATTAAAATGCGACTTCACAATTTTTACACGAAAATAGGGGAGATTAATAAGAATTTGAATAATGGCTGATTCGGGAAGATTCGATACGGTTCTGATGAAGTGTTAGGATTATAATTGGGTTTAAATTAGTTCCTTGTCCTTCGGGTAAATGTTTGAGTGTGGTTTTGGTTTACTGACGTGTATGTCGATATATGCCAGAAATTTCCTTTGATCTTTATACACGTAATTACATATTTAGCATTGGGTTTAAGTTAAGTAAGAAATGAAATGATTTAATTAACATTTTGGTGTTATTCTAATTGTTAAAGTAATAATAATAATTATTAATTGAGGATTACATTCTTCAATGTCTGCAAACAGTGTAAATAAATAAAATGAAAAATAATTTTAAGTAGATACTTAGGTATTTAAATTTTAAATACGTAACTCTTGTGAATAAGGCTTTAAATAGGGAATATATGTTTAAATGTCAATACACCCAGACCTAAATATCGTAATTCAACAAACCTTGAAAATAAAAGTAAATCGTGCAGACAATTGGATTAGCATTTATTTACTCTGTTTCACACTCATGCTTTGATTGATTGCGATGGACCTTTAGTAACTGCTCAAAAGGAAATAAGGGATAATATGTTTTTAAAATCTTCTGTATTTATTTGTGTTGACAATTCATACATTTTTTATTAAAATTTCAAAATAAAAACTTTAAGGACTGATTATGCATGAGAATTAAAATGGAAATTATCTGGTAAGTGGTTGGTGTATGAAATAGATAGTCTTATTTATTACATAGGTGTACAAATAGATAGTCTTATTTATTACATAATAATCTACGGAAAATATTTTTTATAAAATGTCTGTGGTCTTGTTGGTAGCTTTAACTGTTCCGTAACATACGTTTTCAGAGCTTTCAGCTTTGGTATTATAATTTTCCATTTATAACATAAAAATAAGAAAACAAAATATTATCTAAATTTAGAATACAAATACATCCCAATTACCATGAAGAGCTACCTCAATACAATTATTATATTTGGAGTACGCTTTCAAAAACTCATTTGAATATTGATCTTAGCTGAATAAGAATAACGCTTTGAAATCGAAGAAGGATACTTGATAATAATAGGGCGATAAGATGGCGATAAGAAACAAGAACACAATATTGAGGTCAATTGACAATTTAACGATGGCCACGGCATGACGAATTTGACGTAGAGGAAACGCCTCTCGACGTCATCATGACGTTTACAATACATCTTTGAAAGACAAACAGACGATATACTTGTATCTATAGTATTATATTATCTGTGCTTGTAAGTAGAAGCGAGATCTGTTGTAATGTTCAGCAATCCCAACTTTTAAATAAAACCACTCTCCACCTCTTTCTATTTTTTCGTAATTTTCTTCGTGACTTGTCCGTAAGCTCTTAACCACGCAACGGATTGTGATGCAGCTTTCACAGTCATTTAGAAAATGTATTTCAAAAGCTTAATTTTAATGGGAGCAAAACATTTTGTTTTTATTTTAAAGAACATTTTCGAGCGCTTACATTATGAACACTGGCTTAATAAAATTTGATGAGATAATAAATAATATATTATGCAAATAATGTAATATGAAATTATATCATAGGCTAGCTATACAATATATTATAATACATGAATAACTAGAATCCTAATTAAGTTGCTAAAATACCAAGATGTACGAAAGTTGTAATATGCAAATGATGTTGAAAATATACTATTCCCTAAGTTTGAGTAAATTCAAGTCAATCAAAATATGTACTATAAAGATTCTGAAAATATTGTAAGAAATTTATATAATATGCAAAATATATTTTGTGCCTGAAAATGTTAAATTAAATAAAACATTTTCTAACTCACACTATAGGTACTCGTACGTTTTATTTACTTTTTAATTAGAACTTTTCTACCATTTCTCTGTTAATGAACCGTCAAAAGCAGGTTTATCATAGAAACAATTTCACGTGGCCAATTTGTTACCTAAAATCTTAATTAAAAACAATGCAAGTTAAGGCGCAATAAAACTTAAACCCCGGTTGCAAATTAGAAAACATGTCGACAGAATCGATGTTCAATTTGGACAAACGTGACATTGGACTTTTTCTTGTCGTTCCCATACTCCTAACTTTATTTTAATTGAATTTAGTTTTAATTAATTACTTTAATGATACTTTTATGATATCTATTAATATCAAAATACATACATAACTTCATACATTTTTGGGATAATTCAGATGTTGTCATAATTATTGTTTGAAAGTATGTATATCTAATTCGATTTGTTGTTGAGTTGAAACTTACATACATTGATACCTAGGTACATCTTTTAATATTAGGTACCTACTATTCATTATTGGCGTATTGTTATTCTTGTTTATCAAATGTGCACAATGTACAGTGACAAAAGATGGGACCGATATCTAAATGGAATACAGGGTCGTGTCATGAGCGACCTTCAGGTTATAGGCCGTTAGGATATTGCGCCCGAGGAGCTAAATATTCTACATTGCAATATGTAATTCGTTGTTGTCGATTTAATCAATAATGTTAGAATTGAAAAACACATTATTGTAGTTTTTGGAGGTAACTAGTCTTAGTACCTACCATCGGTTTTGAATATCTAGTTTATGTTGATCTTAGAAGATATGCCACTTACTGAAGGGACACCCGCACTGTCGCGTAATATTTTGTTTTTCTTCATTTTATTGTGCGTAATTTTATACAAACGTTAGTCTAAATTTAGTTTCTATTGTATGTAGGTACTATAAATATAATTTTTCTTTCACCTGAAATTTAATTTTCATTGATACGCCCTACATTTTTATTTTTCTTTCCGTGTCTCATGATTTTCGCGGCACGTATCTTTCCTCCTTGTAAATAATATTATGTAATTTATTTCATGCGTTTTCACATTAGCTGAGTTTCATTTTATTTTTCGCTTGTATTTAAGATAATTTTATTTAAACGTTGACATATACTTCCTTCTCCACATTGGTACAGGAAACAGTGTTGGAGGTGTTCCTTCTGCTTGCTGTAGCGTCCATGATAACGTTTATTTTCTACAATAACTATTAATTTAATTATTTTTAAGTGATTAAATTTCGTCAAGCTTATTCTTGTTCTCTTCTCTTCTTATATTTGAGTTTGAATGTCTAACTTAATAAATTCATAACTACGTTATATAAACTAATACCAATTATTAATTTCTTGTGTTCGTTCTGAATCTTAGTATTATATGAAATATCATTGCTGCACCCGTGTTAATATCGAACATTCCAGAGGTTACAGACATCTGAAATAATATTGTAATACTGTGTCTGAAGGTTGAACTCGAATCCTATGCTCTCAAACATTGTTTACTTAAATAGACTTAAAAGGGACTTTAACAATTTCAATAGATCCAATTCAGTTGCGTAAATAAAGCAAATTAAAAGATTAATATATTTAAATTGAGGCCATTAAACTTGCGAAAACAAATTTAAATCGCCTTCAATCAACTTAGGTACTTCTACAAATTATAATAGGTATCCTAAGTTCTACAAAAGCGTCAAAGTATTCATGGGAAGGATCTTTTCTATTACTTTTGCCCGATAGCATATTATGTATGTTAGAGTTTGTCTTGATATGGAAGAGTCTTGTCTTGAAGATATTTACCTCGAAACTATTTCTTATAATAGATTACCTATAGACATTTCATATAATAATAGAGCACTAGGCGAACGAATTAACTTGATAATAAGTCATGTAGATGACCTAGTACTACTAGTTAGCATTGAAAGTCTAGAAAGCACTAATAACTGTCAAAGCAATGGCGGTAAAATTCATCAGCCTATTCTGGGAAAAATCCCGCCGCTAATTTAAACACGCAAATCTATTTTAGTGTCGCATTTAGATTGTGTGAAGGCATAGCGTGTGATTTATGTCATTCTAGATGCCTTTGAGAGTGCGAATAATGATAAATTATTCCAAATTAACTCGAACTAATTGCGCCGTGGCATCCGTCACTTGTTTGATTAACTGTCAAACGCGAGAGCCCGCCCATTTGTGCTGTATAATGAACCTCTTCGTTATCTTAAGGAAATAAATACAAAGTCTTACAAATTACATTAGAGGGTGAATGCTATATTGCTATTAAAGAGACATGCCGAAAAACGAAGAGGAAACGTATAATTAAAATCAGAAAATTGTTATTATGAAAGCTGAAATTTATTGAATATATAATTAATTGAGAAACAGATAAAGGTTTTAAACCCACAAAAATATATAATTCGCACAGAATATAACGTAAATTCATGATTATATAATGAAGTAAAAAGTTTTGACACCTGGCATAATAAAGTAAAATTATCTAAAGAGTCAATTTTCCAGTAATTATTATCCAGGCAGTAATTTTATTTGTTCTGTGGTAATTACTGTATGAGCGGTACACGCATAAAAATAGCCTTAATGTTGTTTCAGACGAGAATAAATCTGCAAACCATATTATGTGTAACAATCCATATAAATTTTCAGACAATTATGAAAACGATGTAGACATATTTTTTATTATCCTAAAGCCACATAATAATATATCAATAGCATCGTATTAGTTGTTAGATATGGCTCTGAAATTGGTTAGGAAAATTTTCCTGGTTGTCAAATATTTATTCATCTTTAATAATATTCTGATGGGCTCAGTCCAATTTACTGTGATTTGAAGACAGTCAGATGTCAGTCAATTTTGATAAGCTTTTATAGGAATAAATTTAATTAAATAAATTCTATGTGAATTATAACGCGCTTTTTACATTCAATTTTAAGGCTTGCTTATATCAAATAACAGTGAAACTCGATTCCTGTCAATTTAATGATAAGTATCCGTCAAATATTTTATGAAATATAATCAAAGAATTAAATCCTTATATAAGAAACAGATGTTAGATATAATAGAAATTGATAGGTTTACTGAAATTCTGAAAATATTTTGAATTAAAACTACATCAATTATTTATTTATAAAAAAAATAGCTAGATTTCGTTTCTACTTTGCTCTTTTAAAAAAATATATAATTTTCTAGACAAAACAAATATTTTGAATATTAAAAAGACTTCAAAAAATTATATGCTAATTAATTATATTATTGTAGTTTGTTCAAATTATATATTTTTAGTTAATACTTCATAAACACTGCTAACGACGGTACACAAAACCTGTTAAAAACGACTTCAAAGTTTCTCAACAGTGTTTAGTTGTAGTTGTTTTGTTAAATATAAAGATTTTGAAACACAAAGAACATCTGTATTTTCATTTATTTATTTATTCGCAACATAATATCAGCGCGATGAAGCAGATTACAGTTTCCAGCCGATTACACAAACGGATCACATCTATTTGCAACCTTTCTCAAATACGACTCTTATTTGCATATATCCTGCAAACAGATTGTTATCGGTCCATAGAGGATTTTATTTTTTATACCAAGTTCTCTATTTCAAAGATGCTGCTCTATACTCTATGTCTATAGTCTCGTTTTCAATAGTATGTATGCTCCAAAGGATTTTGAAAGCTTTCTCCGAAAAAAGTTTACAATACATACTCGTAGTTCGTTATTAATTTTTTGTGTGAAGCTGGCTAGCTGGCTACATATTTTATGGAAATTTTATACTACAATTATTTGAAATCGTACACATTATCATTCAGACGGATAAAAAAGACAGAAAATTGAATTCAAATTGTAATAAATGTGTAGGTATTGGTTTTCAACAGTTTTCAACGTTTTATCATTTAGTTTTTTTTTTTCACTATGTTCTGACTTCTGCAGATTGACCAAATTAATCTTATTATAAAAAGTTTCAAACCAACGTAAACTGCGTAGTAATTAAAACAACTACGTTCTCCAAACTTTAAAAAAAATAATTAAATCGTACTCGGTTTTAAATTAAATTCGTAAAGTGATTAAATATTTTAATTGCTTTTTCAGTAATCGCCTTCATAATTGATATCTCGGTACTCATTCTATATCTAACGTATATAATAGGTACGGTGTCCTTAAATCTGTAATCTATGTGATCTATATGATTAGTATTAACTATAGCTATTAAGTATGAAAGTGCCAAAGACAAAGAAAAGTAGTGTTCAAATTTTTTTTCAATTATTGTGGGTTCGTTAAAAACCAAAAGATTAGATTTAAGATAGATTTTCTGAATCCGAAATAATATCAGATGTATCATCTTTAATTTTTAACGAGAACATGTAATAAAAGAAATAGTATTCTCTAGGAGCAAAAATTTTATTACACAGAATGAAAATGCCTAAAAGTTCGGTGTTAGTTTTAAGTTAAATGATGCCCAATGCTTTCCAAAGAAACCCGTAAGTAATTATGTACTTTAGCTGTTAACTTGTAAAGGTAAACTCCGTCGGTCGGTACGGGAACTAAACCAATATTACCTTAAGTTCCACTTTGTTGGATATTCTGATAAGCATATGTATCGAATTTAGCTGATTACAATAACTTCAAGGATATTATTATGTTTTAGTTTAGAGCAACGCTTTGCCCATATGGGTGTAAGGTAAATACGTAATAGATAAGCGCCTACAATCTACATAATAGATGAAGGCGTTACAATTCGTCTATTGTTGTCTCTTTTTGGGTATCATAAATTTAGATAACTGTTGTAATCTCCTTAAAGCCTATAAAACGTTCTCTATTTGGAACTAAGGCTGGCATAATTAAAGGAGAATAAAATTGCATACAAGGAGCGATATTGTTAAAAATTAAGTTATCAAATAGTTAAGTATAGTTTTTTTTAACCATGTTTTTGTAGATTCACAGTAGTAAGATAAGCTGATGAAATTATTGTATAGTCACCGATCCTCAATAAGTGTATAAATATTTAATTAAATCTGTCGTTTTAAAGTGAGACAAAATCGAGTCTAAAGGAGTAGGTTACATAAACATAAGTGAAGTTAATAAAAGCGTGTTTAAATACGATTAGTAGCTGTCCATTTTTTCATACTTTCCCGATCTTGATCCTGATTTTATGTTAGCTCAGATTAGGACAGCTTATAAAAATAAAATTCAGCCACGCACAAAATCGTGTTCAATGTTCCTAATTTATTTATACGTTCCAACCCAGCACGTGTTGGACAATCACAAATTCATCGAATCATCCAGAACATGGATGATAAATATTAAAAAGCATGTAACGACTTTGTTGACAAGACATTTTGTTATTTTCACAGCCAGTAAATAGTGATGTCGGATGCTGATAGCATGACACTAACGATGCGCGCTTGTCACTGACATTTGACCTTCGCTTCGAAATGACCCTTGTGTACAAAAAATATTGGATTACATACATTGCTGGTTCGTAAGGCATGCCTTGGAAGCGGTGTCCATGTAGAGCTGATTTGGAATGCAAAATTAAAAAAAAACACACTTTAAAGCGCTTTTATCGGATAAAACAACACTTGATACGACGTGACGACGCACGTATTGTAAACAAAATAGGAAAAACAACAAATGTAATTACTTTATCAGCAATAGGAAAAAAGGTATCTGCTGTTATCTCTTTAATTGTTTATCGAATACAACAAACATACCAAACTCATCAGATAGCTTTGATGTTTTTCTTCAGACTGTCTTCCTGAAATAATAATTACGGAAACAAAGTTCATTTAATTTTACACAGATAACGTAATTATGGGTACGTCTAAGACATTAATATAGTATAAGAAATAAAACAAGAGACCGGGCACAAATATTAGTTTGAAATGTATTAAGAATGTACTGCGATTCTACACAGCTACCTAATTGATTAACAAATCGCAGCAAGTCAACGACTATTAGCAAAGTGAAGGTAGTTGGGTCAAACGTCGTATAAACAACGTCCGAGCCCCTAGGCACGATCCGTACGATTGCGCCACGAGTCAAAGGAAAGCGGCAATTTATAGTATTCGACAGCTAAGCATGTTCTGACAGGTGACAGTGACAGCTATATTGACAACTATTCATCCACAAAAATATTAAATCAAAAGTTACGTCTAACACGGCCATACTGACAAACGTACGTCCTCGTACGCCTTTTCTCGTATTACAATACAACGGTAGTTCATCTCGGGATTTCAAAAACACACTGCCTCGGCCACACTGACCATACTTTTCTACGCACTCGTTTGTAAAACAGCGACTAGACAATACCTCAACGCTCAAATCCGACTAGCGAGTCAACTCACTACGGACATACAGACGGCGACTTGACGGTATATCTACGCTCGTACGACTAGTGAAATACATCACTACGATACGTCAGCGACTAGACAATACCTCAACGCTCAAATCCGACTAGCGAGACAACTCACTACGGACATACAGACGGCGACTTGACGGTATATCTACGCTCGTACGACTAGTGAAATACATCACTACGATACGTCAGCGACTAGACAATACCTCAACGCCAGGGTTCGACTAGCGATTTGAATCACTACGAGCCAATAACAATCATCGTCAAAAAAAATTCGGCACATGCTTCGGGACACCACTCGCCACGCCAGGGCACCATATTATGCTGTGCCGCGGCTTGAGTCTTCTTTCCGTAGTCACCACAACGAGTTTCAACTCGTATCGACCACTAGGCAGGATGTTCACTACTTCGTAGGGCCCTCGCATCCCTGAATCTAATTTACCTGTGAACTGAGAGGTTTTTATTACAAACACTGGACCGCAGCCCAGATAGCACACACAATTTCTTCGATGGACTACATTCCCGTTACAATAATCCACGTAACAAACTTTTACTTTACACAACGCACGAAAAAGAAAAACACAAATGCCAGTTACAAAACTACGTAAACATAAACACATTTAAAAATAGTGGGCTTGAATTCTATCCCACTTCTGATATAAGAAATAAAACAAGAGACCGGGCACAAATATTAGTTTGAAATGTATTAAGAATGTACTGCGATTCTACACAGCTACCTAATTGATTAACAAATCGCAGCAAGTCAACGACTATTAGCAAAGTGAAGGTAGTTGGGTCAAACGTCGTATAAACAACGTCCGAGCCCCTAGGCACGATCCGTACGATTGCGCCACGAGTCAAAGGAAAGCGGCAATTTATAGTATTCGACAGCTAAGCATGTTCTGACAGGTGACAGTGACAGCTATATTGACAACTATTCATCCACAAAAATATTAAATCAAAAGTTACGTCTAACAATAGTTTATTTCTAAATAAGGTACATTAAATCATTCAATAATTAAAAACTCTTAATAACATGCCACTTCAAATTCTGTATCAGATGATTTTATAAACACCAAAAAAAAAAACCAGAAACATATTTTTAATCAATACAAGACCATTTCCAGCTTATGCCGTATATTTCGCTTATTAAGACTATATTGTATTAAAAATATACCACTAATTTTATTGTGATACATTAAACGGTACTCCTGAACTGTGACACAATAGAGAAGTGTCAATGACCTCTTGAAAGCTTTTCATTTTCTTTAGCGATTGAATAAACAGCACTTTGCCGAGGTTATGTTTGATGATGTCCTATAAAATATGGATGTTAAAATAAAAATATATCCAGCGTATAGGAACGATGTTTTTTTTCATTGAATATGGAAACAGCCGACGAGTAATTCCTTTTTAAATTTGCTTGTACAGGCATACACTTGTGTTTTTATTTTTAACCGACTTCAAAAAAAATAGGAGGTTCTGAAATCGGTATACCTATATATTTTTTTTCTTTAAATAATATTAAGTGTTCTTAATGACTCCACAGTAACTCTGTAAGGTTTTGATAGTCAAGTCAAATGAACATGCTCTTGACTTTTCAGCGTTGGTTTGTTATGCTAAAATAAATATATAACTTTTACAAAGCTTATTCTTTCGTCGGTCCCAAACGTCTGTATAGCAAGTACTTTTAAAGATAGGCTAGCCGCAGTTGTCACCAATTGACACAATATAATAATACAAAACCTTTTTAAGCCAAAGTAACTAAACACCCAAATGCTATATTGAATCCATTATTCGGTTAATCAGATACGATTTCTTTATATTCTACATTTTAAAAGACGCAAGAGGTCAGGGTTCATTTTAGGTCAAAGGTAATAAGAGAAATGACAAGACTTCAATGGATTTTGAACGCCACTAGAGTATTCATTGATCTCACACTTAAAAATATTTTTGGCGAAAAAAATATCTGCTTACTGTGACATGTTGACGGGATATATAATTGGTATCACACTTACTCCTTTATTGATTATCGGTTTAGAATACGGAAGCTGTAAAGGGTTGTGTATATTGACGAACTATGATTGCGATTATTATATATAACTAGCTTTTCGCCCCAACTCCATCTGGGTATACAACAAAGCAAAAATAAATAAGATGCTATCAGCCGATCTTGAGCTTTAAGTTATTAACAACTAGGTAACACAACGTTCTTTTATTTATTTGTATCCTAGCACTTCTATATGAAACGGAAGATATAAATTGGTACTCGCACTAGATAAGAAAAACATTTTTATAGTAGGTAAACCCCTGTGTGTTTACCACGTGAATACTTAACTCAAGTTCTAACTCAAATCTATCGCATAACAAAATGTAGAGCTACTAATTAACATACAATTTATTTGATCAAATTAAGAAATTAAATACGTACATATCAGTAGAAAACATCCTAATACATGGCGGTGTTGTAAACAGATTAATAGTATATTAATTTAGTTAATAAACTTCGAGATTAAGATTACAGAATTAGTTAATCACTTAAATACGCGTAGATAATGATTACACATTATTAATATGTTCTCATCATTTTATAAAGTAAATAATTTAAAGTTTAGATTTTGAAGTTATCAGGATACTGAACGAAATTCAACATCATTTATTATTATCTGGAAAGGAAACCACATCGGCCCATCACAACAAGAAGCTGAACAATAACGAAATAGTAACGTGAACAAAGAAAAACGTATCATATGAATTGGCTTTTATTTTAAGTATAAGGAAAAATTCCGCCCTTATTATTAAAACCTATTTGTTTTATTTTTTAAGCTATTGCATAGCTTCTATCGCGGGGCTTGAGCGCGGGGACCGAATCCAGAAATTCCGTAAAGAAAAAAAAAACCTCACTCCAACGGGCACGGAGGTGTGGCTTGAAAGGCTGAAAGCATGCTATGCAATAGATTTACCGCGGCAGTCCCCGAGTGCCACACGTTTTTTACTAAATCAGGAATAAGCCTATGTAATGAAAGTCGGTTGAGGCATAAATAAAGAAAATGTGTAAATATACAAATGTAGGTAGGTATTAATGTAATCTAATAATGAGTAAAATATTGCTGTATACATAAACATTTAACCTAGCAACATCTTTGAAGAGCGATTCAAAACATTTATGGTTTCAGTACGAGGCAGCGTCTTTTATTCATATTATTTTTATTAAAATTCTTGATGTACGTATACGCTGTCATTAAATTCCACCATATATTATGTAGCTAATATGTGGCAAAATATTCACGAGTCAACATTTTGCTATAAAATAACAAGGTATAGTATAGATAAATCCACGAGGATCTTAATTTACATAATACCTTTTATTTAATACTTATATTTCAGGAGATTTCAAATGTTATCTAGTCTCAAATTCAGCAGTGGAAAAGTATTTTAAAATATTATTTTGCTTAAATAGATCTAATGTAAAATCTATAAGTAGGTATCACAGATTATAATATATCTAATACTAAATTAGTAAACGTTAAAATCACAGAATTTACACGAAGTAGGTATATCCTATCCTCTCTGGCAATTAAAATAATTATTAAATTAACCCCAAATTCCGAGAAAGTGCTGAAGGCAAAAACATATGCTCTTTAATTAACTCTATCGCAAAATATATTCCTGATTACATAATCAATACATATTGAAAATTATATAATTATTGATAAGGAGACACCCACACTTTTAATCGAATGGATTAATATTTAATATTAATACTTATATGTATGGTAAATATGGAAAAATAGATCAAAACGTGACCTTAAATATCTTTTATATAAGTAGGATTTTCACGTAAGCTACGTTCAACCTACATACCGAAAAGCACTTCTTTTTTACCTGACTCAAGTGTCTAAAGTAGCTTGGTGTTTATTTAAGAGGAAAACTTTTACTTCAACGCGATTATCTTCTTTTTCTACGATATAAGGCATCGAATAAAAATATAACCTTTAATATATGAAGACGTGAATAAGATCTATATAGCTCTAGTAAAACCTATTTATGTCGAACTAATAACCACTTTATGCAAAACTTAACAAGATTCAGTGAGAAACAATATTTACCCGTATAGAGTGATTTTACTTGAACGTTTTATGATTGACATTTCAAAGATACTCTCAACAAGAATATGCACAATAACACTACCGATTCATTATTGACGGAAGACATATTACAAGCTGTATTTCCGAGGAGCTACGGTATGAAGAATTTAACGAAACATATGTGTACAACCATACTAAATTATAATTTTATTCGGACTACAATTCGGATTAAAGTAAGTAATGGAGTATGATCGATCGTGTTTAAATTGATGTTATTTGTTAAAAAGATGAAAATTATTGTGTGTATGTTCCTTAGTTCTTGTATATATGTAGTATCTATACTAATATTATAAAGCTGAAGAGTTTGTTTGTTTGTTTGAATGCGCTAATCTCAGGAACTATTGGTCCGATTTGAAAAATTCTTTCGGTGTTAGATAGCCCATTAATTAAATATTTATCGAGGCAGGTTATAGGCTATATATCATCACGCTAAGACCAACAGGAGTGGAGCACTGCGGGTAAAACCGCAGAGCACAGCTAGTATATTATATGTGCCATAGTCAAATAGTTTATGACACATTTAAGGGGCATTGTTAATCCAAAGTCGTAGAGTAATTATGATTGATGTTATCACAATTATTGTCCACTAACGCTTGTAAACAACTGTTTTACGACGTACGAAATTTATACGGTAAACACATTTATTGTTTGTTTACAAGAAATCATATTAAGACTTTCTCTACAATATCGTAGGTTTTTATGAACCGCAACTGATGATAAGTGGAAAAGCTTACGATTATGAACAATATACATCTATAATATTGTATGCTACCACACTAGGTAAGATTAAACTTCGTAAGTTTACCTTTAAAGAAAAACTTTATCAAAGCTCTTGCTTCCTCTTTACGTTATTAAATCTTAAATATGCTTTTTTAA
Organism: Colias behrii; assembly: GCA_029959065.1. Taxonomy (NCBI): domain Eukaryota; kingdom Metazoa; phylum Arthropoda; class Insecta; order Lepidoptera; family Pieridae; genus Colias; species Colias behrii. Next base: position 8,699,472 of record JARWMC010000019.1, on the reverse strand, counting down.
ATTCGTTATTTTTAGTGCATTTAGTGTCGTGGAGATATACCTATTGTTTACATCTTACTATGTTACAATAGAACGCACATGAAATATCTCTTTCAATAAAGGAAAATTCTTCCGAACGAGGTAAATCCAATCCAATACATAAAGAGCATTTCACACTTGATTGTGGTGTTACAATCAAACCTGATTGTTAGAACATACAACGCGTTCTGATTGTTAGCTTTCTTATCAGAAAATCATAGAGAAGTAACATTGACAAATATTTGTAGGAAACGTGGAAGAAAACGTGCTCAAGAAATTTTAGGAATTGTTTGCCTGAGGAATATTGTTTAAAGTGTATTGTCCAAAAAGTTTGGTTCCCTTTAGTTTAGTTATTGTGATTTGCGACTGTCGAGTCACGTTGGTTTGACATGGACTGTTTCTTTATACCTATTAATTGTAGACTAGCTACGCCGGTGGCTTCGCTCGTGTGGTCAAAGGATAACTCACATAGTTCCCGTTCTCGTAGGCTTTCCGGGATATCCTATGTCATTTTTCAGGTCTACTATCTTTGTACTATTTTTTTCCAAATCAGTTAAGTTGTTACATCGTGAAGAAGCGACATACGGATTACGGACAGGGTTACTTTCGCATTTATAGTTGCTTTTTCACTTCACTTGCTTTTCGGCCACAGTTTCGCCCACATAGTTAAAGGAAAACCCGCATAGTTCACAATCCCGTGGGATTTTTGGGATATAAACTATCCCATCTGTTAATCCAACCCTCTACATGTGTGCCAAATCATGTCTCTATGTATGTGCCAAGTTTCATGAAAAAGGTCAGCAGTTTTTGCGTGAAGTAGTAACAAACAAACATTTAAAATTTCGTATTCATAATATGAGTAGGATATAAATAGGGAAGTCTGATAGAATTTTCTACATAGATAAAAATAGCAAACACATTACTGACAATAAAGTGATGACAATAGCAAAGGTTTTACGACTCAAAAGTGTGATACATCAGTGATACGAAGGTACAATAAACATGCAAAGCCACGCCCCCACGTCTATCTGGACTTCGAGCGTCTCTGTTTGGAAAATAATTGTTATCAGTATGTTATCAGTTTAATTAATATCAATAGGTCGGAAGGTTAGTGCACATTAGTGTGAGGAGCGTGTTCGATTAAGTTTTCATTGCATGTTTCTTTGAGAATTTTGTAATTTATTTAAAACTTGTGTTAATATTTAAATTTGTAGTTGATGGAATTAGAGTTTGGCAATTATTTAGCATAAAATGTAAAATTATAATATCACCATAGTCAAAACTGGCAGATAAGTAATGTATGGCCGGATATATGCTACATATCAAATTTGATTTAATTTTTTTCTATAAGATAGCTAAATGCTTATGTTCTGTGTAATGGTAATGATTTTGGGACTAAAACCTCACCCTTCGCTTCCCTCCAAATCCAATCAAACCGCACTGTAAATCTTTGGGGGAGCTCACCAGTGCCTTATACTACTATTACAACAACGACCAATCAAGACTTGATATAAATTAATTGCTTATTACCGAAAAGTATTCAAATAATCATCAATGATAGAGACATCTCGGTCTCTATGACTTATTGCTAAATCGATTTTCTATAAATTCTAAGTAGATAGTCAATAAAATAACTCTTTCGACAATTTATTGTATCCTCTATTAATCTAACAATTGATCTAATATGAGTTACGATTAGACATTGTTGGAATTCCCAAAATAAACATTTCATTTGCCAATAACATGAAGTCATAATATGTGGTGTATCGAATCCACAATTTATTATGTAAACTCAGTCAATATTATAATCAGAGGCTGGATATTGACGTCATATGAGCCCTTAATATTTATTTAACGTGACGTCATCTTTAGGTCCCTTACCTTAAGGCCGTGCACGCGGTCCGTGCGCTGTTTGGTTCAAATATGTGATTTTTCAAACCAGATTGTCCATCAACCACTTATCTTACAAACATATGAATTACTAATAATTTTAGGAAATTTTATTGTCTATGTAGTTAGTTAAGAGTTTTTTTCAATTAATACAGTATTTGTGAATACCATCAGGATAACTGAGCCGATGATTACTTGATTTCACTTTTAGTGTCAATTTCGAAGCTAAAAATATCTGAAATTGCTGACAGATCTAACACACAATTTTTTTTAACTAACTGAAAAAATCCTTATTAAAATAGTTAGTTAAAAGATTTTTTTATTTTGGACTCCTAACTTACGAAATTAAAATCCGAACAATGTGAATTTTTTTAAGAAATTATAGTCGACAAAATGATTATTTTCACCAAGATATTTGACTTAATTGAATATAATTTATACATATTGCAATAAAAGAATGTCTTACTTATAAGATAAAATTTAAAAAATCAACTAAGGTACCTCTATTATTTTTCTACAATTTTTTTTAAAGTACTATAAAACACTGCGCGCGACCCTATTCAAATCAGTCGGCAGCGAGCCTTTCCAGAGAGAGGACATGTTGCTCGGTGCTCTCCTGTGGACCTATGCTGTTCATAGTAAAAGGATAGCGCAAGCCGCGATCTATCGTAATAGATCGCGGAGATTTTGACTTGCGTTAAATTGAATAAGCGCTCTTAATTTACTTTACGAAATCTACAAGCGGAAAATTCGTTTAATAGTTTCTATATTATTGACAATGTAAAGTTATAGTTATTATATTATACACACAAGTTTCTAATATAACAAAATTTAAGAAATATTGAAAGGGAATTAATAAAAAAAAAATACTTTTTACTACTCACATAAAAATAATAAATCATAGCTATAACGACCTTTCATCACAAAGTTATTCATTATTTTAAAGCTTACGAGTGAAAAATAATTATTGAAGTGACTTTATTAATTTTATTTAAAGCACAACCTATATTTTTTACAATAAACAGATGTTACTTAATACATATAATATTATTTACGAACGCAAATATTATTAAGTTCTTACAAAACCTATCTGCTATACCTACTCGTTTGACTCGAAATTGGTTTACAAAGATAGAATGCCTAAACACAGCATCAATATCGAAAACAGGGTCTTTGATGTTATCCTTTGATTAATCTATCCGTTGAAAGACATGGTACGGTCGATGAAGAAGGAATAAACGTTGGGAAAATCCAAAAGGCAAACGATAACGTTTTTAATTTTGTGCATCAGTGCTTCTGTTACTGAAAGCAAATTGCCATCGAGTACTGCCTTGTTTTTATAGTATGTGTGTCTTTTTTACAATGTTCTAACATAGAATATTTATAAGGAAATAATTTTATAGTGAAAATTTTTTAAGGTTAAGGAGGGAATGATATTATCTAGAGACATTTAGAGCTTTTCCAAACTAATACGTAATAATCATTTAACTTATACTATATGTGTAGTTTTAGATAGAAATATAATTTGAAATACGTATTTACAAAGTTATTTTGCTATGATAATCCTGTGTAAACCAAGTAGTTTATGTATTTTATGTGTTGGATCAGTAGGGGAAAAAAGCTCTACAGACGTAATTTTGTATATGTAGAGCTGAAACTTTTATTTTTCTTAGACGGTACATTATTCCGTATTACAGGCGAAATTTATTAATTAGAGGTTAATAATAGACTGTTAGCACTATAAAAGGTACCTACGCCAAAAATTTGAATAATATAACTTTAAAACGTTGAATAATATTGAAACAATATTTCTAAAATTGGCCTACTTCTAGCTAAGTGTTTCACCGTTCCGTTATTAGACCCTTTAAAAACAATCTTAACAACTGCAACGTTCGTGCTCTTTATGGAATCCAGTTAAGCTGTATAAATGGACTTTGGATTTTTTATATTATTTTATCACTATAGCCTAAATGAGGAGGTCCTTTACAAAACAATGGTATTAAAAAGAAAAATAATGTTAAATTTACATGAAAAATTACGCATACTCATAGGTGATACCTACTAATATTTAATAATAAATAAACATGGCCACAAAAAAATTATCTGCCTGTAGAAATAAAGTGGTAAAGGCAGGTCGTTCTAAATTACACGTAAAATATTAACATCTGTTTACGTTACACCCAAACCAAATGATGTGGCATCACATATTAAAGGAAGGAAATGAGGTACTTAGTCGGAGGTGTAAATGTATACCGTCTATTAGAGGTCTCAATTAGTAGCAATGGTAAATTTTGGCAAACGTAATGAAGGTCGAAATTATGTGTTCAACATAATTTATTACCACTAAGTAAACTAATATCCACAGACATAGATCTCGATATTTGGTTTGTGCTAATATCGATATGTGTATTAATACAGCACAATGTGCTTCCGCACATTATTGTGCTGTATTAATTGAAACAAAAGGATAATTAATGTAATTAATTAATTTATTTATTTAACTCTTTAATAGTTATACAAATAGGAAACCTTAGAGCTACTTACATATAAAACAGAGTACAACTAGTTTGGCGGCCTAATCACTTAATAGTGATCTCTTCCAGGCAACCACGCAGCAAAAAGATCACAATTGGCGAGACGAGAACAGAAAAAAAATAGCAAGAAAACAACAAAAAAGGGTTTTATCATACAAACATTGAAACATGTATAAAACATAATATAATATATATCTACATACATATATACATAAATAAAATAAATAGGTATACATACTAATTATATATATATTTTGAAGGAAACACACTGATAATGAATAAAAATTTAAGTAGTTAGACCTATAATAATAACTATTCCCAAAGGTGATCATTTCTCTAATTTTCTCTGAGCAACTGTGAATTTGTGAGATTTCACTAAATTAATTTACCGCTTATCCCTTAAATTCTAAGTAATTGAGATGATAGAAAGGGATTCTGTTAATTCTGAATAATTAGATGGAATCTCGTTTTCATTTGTAATACAATACGTTGTTTTTTGAGGTCGATCTTACGGTGAACCAGCGTTAAGGTGTAGGAAAAATAAGCTGAAATTGAAGAATTTTAAGTTAAGATTCTGTTTTGTATTGGTTTACGACGAGTTCTTAAAGTTTTATCTATTAAATTTACTTAACTTGAAGAGTAAATAGTGTTAAGAAATTGAATAATAACTAAAACCCAATTTTTGAAGTTAAATTTCTTCAGTTAAGTTGAGAGTAAAATTTCAAGGTCGCGTCATGGCAATAAAATGGCTCTGAATCTGGCCAAAAAAATTTTAAAGATCGATATTTGGTTTTACTTTTACATAAAAACGTAACCATCTACTGCTGTGAATCTCGCATTGAACACTAATAAGAATCAAATATGGTTGAAATCCAAAATTTTCTTCAAATTTTCACCATCAAAACATGTTGACAACATGGTGCCATGTATTTTGCGAAATACCAATTATGCCATTGAAAACTTATAAACGTATAATCAACTGTACCGTAATATTAGTAAAAATATATATTTATGTAAATTATCTCAAAATTCACTTAACTTGATGTGCTTTGTTTTTGACGCGATCTGACATTGAGGAGGCTACACAAGAAACTTTTTAATGTATTTCAAACACGCTTATGTATTTTTCGAACACTTTCGGATGAATCTGTAAAATTCGGAGATTCCTTTGATAAAATTATTTGTTTATTCTTCAACGATCCTTTTAAGATTGAAGGGTTTCCATTTTTGATTTTGTAATGAGTTGGAGCATCAATTTGTTTGCTGGAATTTTATCGTTTCGCTCGGAAGCGGGAAGACATCGTTTCGTTATTACAATTTGTAAATCTACAATTTTGAGTGTTTATTAAGTAATAATTGGTTGGAAGTATTTTAATTTTCATCGTAAGTGGTCTTAAATTTGTGGAATTCAACATCTTTATTACGCCAATATTTTCTAAGAAGAATCTGCTATTTCGCCTAGTCAGTTATTACGTACATAATAACAGATCTTATCAATGGCCTTCGTTTAATCCGACCGACTTTCTTGATCTATATTAGTCAACAAGTTTACCAGTGTCAAAACTACTAATTATAATAAGTTAAATAGAGCATTCTTGGAGATTGCAGTTCTGGTTTTTGATCTTTGATCTTAAAAATAACAGCCTTCTTCTCTAGATATTATAATCAGATTGTATAATTTGAAATGCATCCAATAATGAGGTGACAATTCCATTTCATGGAATTTGAACTATGGTTGTATTTTTATGAATTAATGTGTTATCGTCGTTTATTAGTTACGATGAAAGTTTCTAACTATATATTATACTTTTTCAATGTTCGACTTTTTAATGAAAACGCTATAGCCTATAGATCAAAACATTCATAACATTATTTATTGTTACAGATACCACATGACTCAAACTAGAACGTTAACCATGACACTCTTCAACCCATCCCGACGGTATAAACGATAAACACAATGATGTACATTGACGAGAAGGTATCTGGGCCGGGGGGAGCGTCACAAAAGAACTGGACGCACCTCAACACTAGTAACGATGAGTTGCCATTGGACATGCGGTTCAACCATGGCCACATGGTGTCCATCACGGTATACAGTGTGTTGATGATGGTCTCGGCTACAGGGAATTTGACGGTACTATCGCAATTGGTGAAACGGAGACGGGCTGGCAGAGCGAGCAGATTGGATGTGCTGCTTATGCATTTGGCTGTCGCTGATCTTATGGTAAGATATTTTAGGGTGATTATTGTTAGAAAAACAATTTCATGAAATTCAAGAAATGGCCAAGATGCTTGATTACCATTGTCGAGTAAAAGCTATTGGATATTATTGCTAGTAAGAAATTAGGTTATTATAGAGATACGGGATTTCAACTAATTAATAAACGTTAGGTATAAATTCTGATTCAATATGTGAATAGCGAAATTATTGTAAATTCCGAATAATTATAATTGAAGTTGAGTAATTTCATCAACTATCAGTAGGTACAATGATTGTAGATTTCATAACTTATTATTAAAATCATCAATCACCACCTCCATACAGTCTAAAAAGTCTCCAAAATCATATTTTAAACTCCAGGAATTGAACATTTACAATAAAAAGGTATATGCCAAAAAGCATTAGAAAGCCTTCGTTCCTATTCTTTACTCGATCTATACACCTACGAGCTACTATTAATGTACACGTGTATAAGGACCTTTAAGATTTATACGATTACCAATAACTCGAAACAAAAGCGTAACTCACTAAACCACAAAATTGTCTTTGCTGTACAGGTGACATTCCTCATGATGCCGCTGGAGATAGCCTGGGCCGGCACCGTGCAGTGGCTGGCCGGCGACCTCATGTGCCGCCTCATGATGTTCACGAGGACCTTTGGACTCTACCTCTCCAGTTTTGTACTCATATGTATCGCTGTTGATAGGTAAGTGAGAATATAGAGCTTACTTACTCGTAGTCTATTTTAGCTATAACAGTAAGAAGATTTGGTAGAGAGCTCTCTAGGACAATATATTATGAAACAGCGATAACTCTATCTCTCTACATTTTATTCATTTTAAAACTTACGTAGTAAACACGAAAATCAGATGAATGAAATATTTAATCAATAAATATATCAAATTGTATCGTTAGTAGAGTTATAAAAAAAATATTGATAGATTTCACAAAGTAAACTTAACGTATGCTAGTTTGCCGGTAATTTCTCTTATTTTGGTTAAAAATAACTTGATTTTTCATTCGCATAAAGAAATGTTATTAAATTAAACACGTTTCATAGTCCCTAAACAACTTCGTTCTACGAGTATTCAATATTAAGCCATTCCATTTATTTGTATGAAAGTTACAAATAGTTCAAATAAAACCACAACAGTTGTGGCTCGGAAGAATGCAACCATCTGGAAACGATATTATTAATGTTTCTATTAATATCAAAATGTAGGTACACGTTATTTGTACAAATGTGGAGAATGTATTTACGAAATCGATAAAGAGAAATTGTGTTGACTTTGAACATTAGAATGGGTTTAGCTTTAGAACGTATAGAGATGGGTACAGAATGTTTTTGTAACTAAATTTGATGATAAATAAATAAATAAATATAAATATTTCAGGACAATTTTCACACACGGCACGATCTGATCCCATACTAAGCTTTCGCTTGTGTTATGGAAACCAGATGGCTGATAAACATACATATATAATCTTATATATAAAAATGAATCGCAAAATGTGTTGGTAAGCGCATAACTCGAGAACGGCTGAACCGATTTCGATAATTCTTTTTTTATTATATTCCTTGAAGTACGAGGATGGTTTTTATGTAGAGAAAACGTAAATATGTACCACGGGCGAAGCCGGGGCGGACCGCTAGTCTTTTATATATAAAAATGAATCGCAAAATGTGTTGGTAAGCGCATAACTCGAGAACGGCTGAACCGATTTCGATAATTCTTTTTTTATTATATTCCTTGAAGTACGAGGATGGTTCTTATGTAGAGAAAAAGTAAATATGTACCACGGGCGAAGCCGGGGCGGACCGCTAGTTTTAAATAAATACTTATATAGATAATTAACACCCAGACACAGAGCAAACATCTATGTTCGTCACACAAATATTTGCCCCAGGTGGGAATCGAACCCACGACCTCTGGCTTGAAAGGCAGGGCCACTACCAACCAAGCCAACCGGTCAGTCAAAAGATAGTTTTATGTTTTATTTCTAATGAAAAGTCAATAAAAATTAAAAGTTGGTAAATGAAGACTTAATTAATTAATTTTACTTGCTTCCGCGAATTCAATTAAAACAAAAATCACATTCATAGATAGCACTAGAGGTTTATCACATACATAGATAGCACTAGAGGTTTTAATGTAGATACTAGTTACAGTTACTAATAATATTATGGGTAGGTTAATAATTTAATATGTAAATAATTACGATGCTATATTAATATACAAAACAGGGCTATAAAATCACGAAGGTACAGAAATATATATCGTACACACATTTTTATTGATCCGTTTACGTGCCCAGTATTAACGACCGGATTTAACATATTTACGTCCCTAATATACGTGTTTTTATACATTATGAAAATAAATATTGAACAAAATAAGCTTTTACCTGTCGCTAACATTTAAACATTTATATCTAAAGTCTTCATGAAAATAGATATTAAATAAAATGAATGGCAATTCTTTGATGAAAATTCGTGTTTATTTATTTGCCTGCTTTTATTAAGTGAAGACTTTGTTACCGTTTGAGAGAAAATAAACGTTTTATTAAATATTTATATCTCTTCAAAGCATTACAAGATTTATGATGACCATTATGAGTCATTTAGAAGTCAAACAATAGGTATGTACAATATGTACAAGTTCGCATTTTGATCCACGTGTATTTACGAAATAATATTGGTAATGGATCAATCCGTCATGATTCGAACAGAGTTTATAGTAAGCCAACAAGGCTGAGCAAAAATATGAGTTATAACACTTATCGTATAGGAGCTACCGACGTTGACAAGTGAGAATTTTAGTATAGTTGGTTCTTTGATATACTGTTCCTCTTGCTATTTCGGTTAGACTCCGGGCTGTCTGGCTGGTCGCAGTGGTTGCGTTTAGTAGTGCGCATCTTATCTGTACAGGATAATTTCCTTAATTTTAAGTCATTTTTTAACGCGTAATTTTTAATATTTTGCCTTTAGATAGATCCATCAGACATAGTTTTTTTATTGCAAGACGTTTTTTTCGTTGTTAAATAGGTGCCAGACGCAATTTTTTATTTCGTTTTTATAAAAAATTCAAATTATTTTAGAATGTCTGTAAATTTCATATTATGTTCTTCAAACATAATATAATCTAAAATTAATTAGCCAGACGCTAATTCGATTGTTAAGTATTAAATAATGTGTATAAATAAAAAAAAGTAATGAAGCATGCAGCTCATCAGCTAGTGTATTTTAATTATGCGACAGGAAATAATTGCAAGAATACAATATTATTTACACTTGTTCTTATAAATAAAAGCTAAAATGAAAAAAAAAACATAAAAGTGAAAAATAAAATATTAAAGTTACCATACATTGAAAATAGAATAAAATCTATATCAATGAAGGTTAAACAACTACATTGTTAAATTTAAAAAGCCATCTTCATAATCATCATCATCTTCCCTCACACTGTCAGAATTATTTATGTTATCGTCTAAGGAATTGTTATTGTTTTCCAATATTCCATCATCTGTAAACAACTAGAAAATTAGTTTCAATAATGATGTACACACATACACACACACACAACACACACACACCACACCACACAAGACACACACACGTGAACACACACACAGTACACACTCGCATGTTTAAGTTTGTATTGAATTTAACTAAAGTAGTTAACATGAATTTATATAGCTAGTATACTAGCGGTCCGCCCCGGCTTCGCCCGTGGTACCTACATGTTTAAACTATCCTATCTCTCAAGTTGGATCGAACTGCACATGGTGTGCGAATTTTATTATAATCGGTTAAGTGGTTTAGGAGTCCATTGAGGACAAACATTATGACACGAGATTTATGTATATATATTCAGATTAATGAATTAATATTGTTATCATCATCACTACATGGTATAAAACAAAGTCGCTTTCTCTGTCCCTATGTCCCTTTAAATCTTTGAAACTACGCAACGGATTTTGATGCGGTTTTTTTAATAGATAGAGTGATTCAAGAGGAAGGTTTATATGGATAATAACACCCATTAAATAGTGGAAAAGTACTGTTATTTTTGAGGTTTCTAATGTGATGTCGTAAATAATTACATTTTTTCCACATACAGTGCAAACGCAGGCTGAACCCTACGAGTTTTATCAAAATAATGTACTAACTATAATAGTACACATTGAAAAGGTCTACAGAAAAGTCCGTGATGGTATATGTCTATCTCTTATGGATAACCCACAATAACTTTTTTTGTCATTTACTTTTTACGACAAATAATAATGGCTAATTTTCGAAGCGATTTTAACCAATAGGTACAGCATTAATCCTTAACCAATTAAAGACCTTGAATACATTGTTCATTTAATATAGATCTATATGGCCCTTTACACCGTATGATTTAAGTGAATATTTTCGAAGATATTACAGATTTAAAAATTGCGGGACGTAGCGTTTGCGGCGGTACCGGCCGGCCGCCCGGCTATATATTTTATACCCGTGCGAAGCCGGAGCGGGCCGCTATGTTTTTATATTCAACGTTCACAGTTTTTCTGTAGTGTATTTAGTATCAGCATTGCACCCGTGCGAAGCCAGGGCCAGGCGGGTCGCTAGTTAGTTATAAAAAATATTGTTTTGTATAGAAGATTGTTGATGTACCCTAATAGTTTATTTTTATAGCCTAAGGAATAAAATGTACCAATGGAAGGTACTTGTTCCCACAACACAGGGAATCCTAGATTAAGAACAATTCAATTTCTATGCATCGTATATTTTCGAAAAAAAAAAGTTATTTTTTATTGTTATTTAATTTTCGCGGCCGACCCTTTCTATCTCTCTTGCACTTTAAACTATCTCTCCATATACACAATCACCAAATTGTTATACTTACCTACTTTCACTACGTTTTTATTTATACACATTATTTAATACTTAACAATCGAGTTAGCGTCTGGCTAATTAATTTTAGATTATATTATGTTTGAAGAACATAATATGAAATTTACAGACATTCTAAAATAATTTGAATTTTTTATAAAAACGAAATAAAAAATTGCGTCTGGCACCTATTTAACAACGAAAAAAACGTCTTGCAATAAAAAAATTATGTCTGATGGATCTATCTAAAGGCAAAATATTAAAAATTACGCGTTAAAAAATGACTTAAAATTAAGGAAATTATCCTGTGCAGATAAGATGCGCACTAAAAAACGCAACCACTGCGACCAGCCAGACAGCCCGGACTCTAACCGAAATAGCAAGAGGAACAGTATATCAAAAAACCAACTATACTAAAATGACTTTTTTTTTAACGTTAATAGCTCCCGTACCATTATAACGTCCGAACCAACCTTGGATATTATAGTAACGAAGTTACGGCGTAGGGAAGTAAAAATAAAAGCTCTTTTAGTGAGCTCCAAAATAATATCATTTACTACTGCCATTATCCTGTAAATAATATCTTGTAGCTTCATACATTTCCTGGTCGTGTTCATTTTGTAAAATATTAATTTGGACATTTATGATGAATTTTTTAGGTTACCAAATACCAATGCTCTATTAGAAACCTCTCAGTAGGTAGAGAAATTCTATTACGTCCAAATAATTGCATTCAGTAAATGTATTTTTTCTTAATTTCAATTGCAGGCGACATGGTCGATCTTTCAGTTAAATAATTAAAATAATCTCTTTTCAGATACTACGCAATTTTAAAACCTCTAAACGTAACCTGGGAAGCCAGAGTCCGGAGAGCTTTGCTCACCGCGTGGGTGTGCGCCGGCCTCGCCAGTCTACCACAGAGCTTCATATTTCATTTAGAAGAACATCCTGATGTGAAAGGGTGAGTTTATTTCAATATTTTACGTACTATGTTTATTTAAAAATTAGATTTCATACCTTCCTAAGCTTTTTTTAACTTCCTTTCCTTTATTCTGTTTAACTTATCTACAATATAAGTACACAGTATCAGTATTATATGGAATAATCTTTGAAAATATTACATCAAAAAGCGCTAAATAGGCAATCAAGAACATGATCAGCAAGCGTTAAAATCGAATCTTAATTCTTATTTATTTATTTAGAAATGCAACACTAATGTGCAAGTGTTGCTATGCAAGTAAAGCTGTTAACGTAAAATCGTTTTAAATTATTGCACATTATATTTTATTGTAAAGTAATAGACTCTTCTGGAACGTTCCAGATACTTCCAATGCGTGACATACGGCTCGCTGCCAACAGAGCAACATGAGTTCGCGTATTTCCTCCTCAATATGGTGCTGATGTACGTGGCGCCCTTGGTCTCTACGCTTTACTGCTCGTCGGCTGCGTTATTGGAGATCATAAAGCGAGCCAATACTTCTAATGGTTTGTATAGAATACACTCATAATACGAATTAAATGTAAAAAAAATATTTTTTTACAAATAAATAATATTATAATCATCTCAATAGAGAAGATCCTTTGTTCCATTTGGAATCGATGACGTGAAATTGTTCCAATTATCTTTTCCAACATAGGTATTCGTTGCTGATATTGATGTAACACGACATACAATTTTCTATGCAGTTGGACGTTTCCTGATGAAATACCTATAGAGTACCTAACATTCTCCTCAGAAATAGGTTCACTAACGAGTATAATATGGCTTAATACGGCTCAAATGTTAGCATTTTTAAAATGACAATAATAGTTATTTCTTTAGCAATGTTAAATAGGATAAAAACATATACATTACAAATGTTTTCAGATAAAATGCGGCGTAGTGGCGTCGGTATTCTAGGAAGGGCGAGAGCGCGAACACTGAAGATGTCAGTGACCATCGTCCTAGTTTTCTTTACGTGTTGGTCGCCGTACTATTGCTATTGCTTATGGTATGAATTTTATACGAACTATTTATGTATGTAACTTACCACGTCAATTTATCAAAAGATAAATCTGAGAAAAAAAGAAGTAGGTATTCATTGATAGTACTGGTATTGATATGAAGTTTTCTTTTCAACTATTTTATACATACTTACGTAAGATAATTCTTCCTCTCTTCCTCGGAATATTTATTTTACTAACAATAAAATATCAAGGCTTTACATCAGATTTCAGAAAACTTGAAACATTGTGTAATTTTTATTTCTAAAAACAATTAAACCAAAAAACTTACCACTTCATTTAATTAAATAAAATTACCAGTTTTTATACAGCATTTTATCATAGATATTTTCTAAAACGTTCCAGTATTTTAAACTATATTACTACCCAATTTCAGGTACTGGATAGACAAAGACATAGTAAATCACTTAGATCCAGCTTTTCAAAAGGCAATGTGGCTGTTCTCCTGTACGAATTCCTGTGCAAATCCCATAGTCTATGGAGTATTTAACAGGAATCGATGGAGTTGGCGTTCTGGCCCAGTAAGTGTTCAAATTATTACCTTATCTGGTTATGCACATATTTTATAATCAATCAATTAATAAGCAAGGTCATCAGGATTCAAAAATAACGTAGATCTACACTAATATTATAAAGAGGAAAACTTTGTTTGTTTGTTTGTTTGTTTGTTTGTTTGATTGTAATGAATAGGCTCATAAACTACTGGACCGATTTTAAAAATTCTTTCACCATTCGAAAGCTACATTATCCACGAGTAACATAGGCTAGGTTTTATCCCGGAAATCCCACGGGAACGGGAACTATGCCGGTTTTTCTTAGAAAACGCGGGCGAAGCCGCAGGCGGAAAGCTAGTAGTCGATATTAATGTTAGGTAGAGCGTGTTGATAACAGTAGGTAGTCCAGTGGATAGGATAGAAAATTTATTATTAAGAATCGTCGAAAATTAGGTACCTTCTAGAAAATTCACTAGAGTAAATAGAAAAATATAAAGAGAATATCCAAAGTAAATATTATTATTCTTTACACAAAGAAAATATAAGATTTTAAAAATAATTTATTTACTTTATCATCAAATTATACTATTACTGTGCTATTACGAGAAATATCTTTATGGAACTTTACCATTTGACTTTACCATAGAAGTACCTACTATTTGTGTAAAATGTAAACTTATTGATATTTTTTAAAGAATCTTTATATTTTTATAGTTTGCGATGTTTCTAGGTATGAATATTTCACTTATTTATTTTTTTGCAATCAATGAAGTATATAAAACATTTAAACTTATAATAATAAATAAATTAATTAATTAAAGCACGCGCGTTGCCGCAACGGAAGCATGCGTCGAGGCTCCAGGTTCCCGCACGGCGACTCCATGGAGATATCCGCAGCCACACTCGCCAGAGCGAGGTTCTCACTACACAGCGAGAGGAATAGCCGACGCGACTCAACCCGCAGCTTTGTTACGCAAAACGGAACGCAGAAACATTTGAACAACAATAATACGGTTAATGATATCGTTTAGCACCGATACCTGATTTTGAATACCGATACATAACGATTTGTGATGTTGAAATAACGGTTTTTTATAACGACAGTGAGAGCGTCGTGTAGTTGATTTGGAAGGAACTAACTATGATGGATTCGTTGCGTGAATAACGAATTAATGTGTACCTATTTATAACGTTACAAAAATGTTATGTATGTGGTAAAGGTTTAACAACCAATGTAAAGAATATTTTATGCCATGATGGTTTTGATATGCATCGTAATATAAAAGTAATGTTTATAATCTTGTCTTAAAGTTACTTTGTAATTTAAATAAATACAAATTACGTAAGTTATGAAAATGTAAAAAGTAAAATAAGTTTTGGGAGCTTTAAATCATAAGTCTTGGAACATATCTAGCTTTTAGAATGGCATTATTCTTCTTATGTAACTTTAATTTAATAAATTCTGTATCGTGTCTTCATAACGTGTAAATAAAATTAGTTTAATACGAAATAATATAATTTACCAATAGTGCCTTTCTTATAGACAATCTTTTCGATTATTCCCCTTGACCAACTGAATTTGTTACTTGTGTGTGACATTTCTTTGGATTCAGATTTTGCGTAAGGAAAAAGTTAAACCTAATTCTTCACATTCCTAAAAAGCCAATACTTAGTCATATTTTTAGAAATACTCTTATTTTAATATAAAAAAAATACTCCAAACATTCCCTTTTTAGAATTTTAAGTATCCTTTAGTTATTAATTCTAATATTTAATTTCAAACTGACAGACTGACTGAGTTCCTTAAGTTAACAGAGAACTTAATGCTTGTTATTTCTTTGTTGAATATTAGTCAAATTTGTTTATAAAATGTTTAGTTGATAGTGATGTTACCATGGGCTGTGAGGCTATAGAAGTTTTAAAGTGTGTTAAAAGTTTTATACCGAGACAGGCATAAATGTAAAATAAAGTTATTACTTTATTAAAGAAGAGTCTTTTATTTCTCCTCTACATGGCTTCCCATTAATGATAAATGAATATTTTCATACATTAATGTACTCTCGAGTTGTTGGTGTTATTTTTCTGTTATCTTTTAAATCAAAGTAATGAAAATACCATAATCAATACTAATATTTTAAAGCTGAAGAGTTTGTTTGTTTGAACGCGCTAATCTCAGGAACTACTGATCTGATTTGAAAAATTTTTTCGGTGTTAGATAGCCCATATATCATCACGCTAAGACCAACAGGAGCTGAGCCACGCGGGCGAAATTGTGGAGCGAAGCTAGTGGAAAAATAAAAAGAACACTTGAATGTAATAAGTTATTTATTATTAAATCATTTAAATAAAATATATTTAAAGTGTTTGTCCTCACATTAATCTTGGAACAGTCAAACTGAACGTGTTACATGTCATGCTAATTAGACCGTTATCTCATAGACCATAGAGAATATCTATTTATCTACATTATACACAAGCTATCGAAAACAATAGACTAGACAACTGCTTCATAATACATTATTAAAACCAATACTGAGTTGTATGTCGAACACATTTAATTTAACACGATAAATTGCCTTATTACTTAATATTTGGTAACATACATTGTAGATATTCTACTTCTAACACCTTTATTGTAATATTTATACTACGAACAAATTAAACTTCTTGTAAACTTTGAGTAAACAATTCAAATAACCATGTTATTTAACCTTTAAAAAGATTACTTACGCATCCACATATTTGTTTGATATGTGACAACACAATTAAAATAATTTTCGTTCAAAACGATAGAGTATTTTAATATTTTTTAAATCAAATAAATATCAATTGGAATGCAAGAATTTTATGGGTGACTAAAATCTAATTTACAACTATTATTATGGCACATAACTATTATACAAGTTACTTAAATAATCTATTTTTGATATAATGTACTTTACAGGCGCACAATTAAATACAACCATACACCAAGTTATGATTTCAATGTACATACAAAAAATATAGATTTTTAAGATAGGTAAATAGTATTGAAAGATAGAAGTAAATAGTACAGTTGTACTAATATAATGCATATTTCTACCGATGTGTTTAGAAAAATTTCATAGCAAATTTCCAAAAAGATTTTCCAAAATTATTATTTTATACATCGTTAATCATAATTTTCCATAAATATTTTCGTGGTTAAAGAGTTAAAAAACTGCTACTTCATAAATTCATCGAATAGTGTTTTGGCACACCGAGAACACACATATAGTTTTAAGCTCATAATCTACGTACATTCAATTTTGTTTGTAAAAGTACTATCACCGAATTTCAAGTACGAAAAATTCTAAATTCCAAACTACCTAATACATTTTGTTTCAACTGTAACTAAATATGTTAAATGTACTATAATATTATGTAATGCAACTGCCAATGTATCAAATGGCATACAATAACACAATTCAACACAATAAATTAATCACAACATGGCTACAATACTCACACTAAATTGTTCTTACAATAAACGTTAGCAACCGATAACGATAACGGTTATATCGTTATAACGGTGCGTTATGAACGTTATAACGTTTCAATGTTCGCCCTTCTCTAGATCGCTGAGTTCATGCGCCGGGCCTTCTCTGTCATTGTTTTGTACGGCTCGAGATTTCTCAATATCGGCTTGGGATAAAGAAGTCACAATGATCGCACCTAACGCGTCGCACACTACGTTAATTGTTGTTCTGAATCGATCGCTGAAATGTGAAAAGAAAAATAAGAAATTAAGTACACAAGAAGCTAAATTTTGTTAATAATTGTTTAATTTTCAATGAATCCAGAATTATAAATAGTACTTCACCTAATGGTAAAAATTAAAACAATGGAAAATGTCCCCTTAATTCCCAAATATCTAGAAAAAAAATCAAATAAGCAAGATTCCAAGTCCAAGTTTTAACCAAATACTCACAGCAGCCAATCAACCGCAAGGATAATGGAGACGTCTTCAGCGGGCAAGTTGACGGTATCGAGCACCATCACCATGGTAACCAGACCAGCCTGTGGGATACCCGCCGCACCTATACTTGCTGCCGTTGCTGTTACACTGGAAGGCAAATTTAAACCATAGATGAAATCAACATCTTAGTGAAACAAAAGAAAATAAAATTAGAAACAAATAAAGGAGTAGTTGTTAAGTGTGCAGTCAAAGGAGAATGGCAAACTCCCATAGGACTCTGGGCCTGATTGTTACACTGATGATTTATGGGGGATTAAATAGATAAAAATATACAAATTCTATGAATATAATAATTATAGATCTGTTCTATGGGATAGCAGATTCTATGGGATATTGGGGTGTAAAGTAACAAAAATAAAAGTTAGTTTGCTTGAGTTAAATGAATAGCATTGCATTTTTCTAGGTCCAGGTAAGTTTATTTTCTATCTACATTGTCTAGCTAATAATAGTGTAACAGTAGAACAGTCAGGTAATAGAAATATTGGATCCAACACATATTATTCAACACACATTTTAACTTACCAAAACATCAACAATCACTAGGTAGGTACATTTCTTATATCTTTATAAATTGATGAATCAGGATTCGCTTTCATAAAGACTAATCAATTCAAATAATATCTTTTGAGTAAAAATAGACGATTAAGGCAATTTTGAATATAACGTTACTAAAACTTCACTCAAAAGTCAAACAACAAACATAACAAAATAACAAATCACTCATCACTGACACAATTATGATTAATAATTTGACATTTATTAATGGCCAGCTACCTAAATAAAAAAAGTTTTAATTAGTATTGATTGAGTAAAATATGTTTTTATTTTATAGAATGACCTAAATAAATTAAGATGTGTGTTAAAAAAAGTTAAGTTTTGCTTCTGATTTTTATAGCATTTGAATTCAATAAAACTAAAAATGAAAAATAAACATTCATTCGTATTAATCTATATATTTGACTATTTTACTCCTGACAACACTGACATCTCTGATTGATTAGACCGGTAGTGAACGATTTATCTTTTTTTTCAAAGATTTGTTTTCCCATAGAATCAGAAGACAATATTTTACAAATAATTATTAAAATTAACATTATGAATTTTAAATATATTATGATTTCTGTAACAGTTAGGCCCAGTTTCGCCATTCTCCTTTGACTAGTATGTCTAACTATTCAAATCTGACTGTGATTCCTCCTAAAAGTGAAGTGCCGTGTCCCCTAGTGGAGTAAGGGGCTGATGCATTATTCCTACATCTGTTTCACTGATCGATTTTCTTTAGGGACAAGTAGGTGATCAGCCTTCTGTGTCCTGCCAGACTGAGACATTTTTTTTTCTTCGTCTCCACCGGGAATCGAACCCAGGACCCCTCGGTTCTAGGCTCACGCGTCAACCACTGTACCAAGGAGGCGGCCGATTCCTCCTAAAGGCTATCTAAAATCTTGAAATGGAAATATTTGATTGTGAAAAATTCAAAAGTTTTTGAAAATTATGTCACTAGTACTTAGTAAGCAGTAAACGATGTCAATTTGGGCTAAGGACTTAAAATAGAGCACATACATACAACTGAAGTCATTTCCTCGAGTAGATAAAAATATAACATTCATTTCATTTCATACAGAGTTATTAAAGACTAGCTTCCGCCCGCGACTCCGTCCGCGCGGATGTCGGTCTTCGCGTGGATGGTTTATTTCTCCATTTTGAGTAACTCTGACAATGACATCTTATAAATATCTATTGGACCCAAATACGGCTAGGCCTATAATAATACGCAACGTGTGTTCGCGGTTCTACAGAACAACGTCTATGGATAAAACTGAAAAATTAAGATTAATTTTTTTTTACGTATTTTTCCAGGATAAAAAGTATCCTATTTTACGCCCAGGATAATAAGGTATAATTATACCAAGTTTCATCGAAATCGAACCGTTAGTTTTTACGTGATGCCTGAACATACAGACAGACAGACAGACAGACAGACAGACAGACAGACAGACAAAAATTTTTTTAATCACATATTTGGGTTTGGTATCGATCCAGTAACACCCCCTGCTATTTATTTTTTCAATATTTTCAATGTACAGAATTGACCCTTCTACAGATTTATTATATGTATAGATTTCCTTACCTGACAGCAATAATCTTTCCAAAGGACATTTCCACCTTCCTCAACTGAGCAATGAATATAGCAGCCACGGCTTCATATAACGCTGTGCCGTCCATGTTAATGGTCGCTCCGATGGGAATCACGAAGCGGGTTATACGAGGGTCGAGCCCCATTTCGTCACAACACCCTATCGTTATTGGCATTGTTGCTGAACTGGAAGATTTATTTTAAAATTTCAGAAAAAATAAAATCCAGAAAATGTGGCCATATCACTAAGTGATCTCTTGCAGGTGACCTGGGCAAAAGGAAACATGCATATGTTTCCTTCCTATTTCCTATTTTTTCTTTTCATAGTAAAAAGTATTGGCTTGATGAGATAATAAGTTCAAAATTTGCCAGGGACAATGGAAAATAAGTAGTTATTTAGAACATAATAAAAATAGAGATTGAGAGAAAAGAAATTTTATCATCATCTACGGATGAACACGTAGACATATACAAGTTATTACAAAATATGTCTTAAAATCTATTTCCCATGTAAACTTACCTAGAAGCAGTACCAAACGCAGTGGCCATAACCTGTCCCATCTTAGCGATATACCGGCAAGGGAGCTTCTTCGTCGCAATGACGAACAATATGCTCAACGTACCAAAACCGTGGAGGAACAAACCCAGCAGTACTGTCATGAAGTACAGACCGAGCCTTCCAACTAGCTCCGCGAATGAATCGATTTCCATTATTTTAGCTGTCACTAGGAAGAAAACACCGAGGGGTGATAGCCTGTAAAAGGTTAGGTTTTAATAATGTTCTAGAAATTAAAAATGATAAAAATTCTATTTATGGAATTATTTAAGCTTACAAGAAAAACTAATCAATCAGGTACAAGCAATATTGCTTTAATGTTTATTTTAGCATTATTTAAGCTTTCAACAAAAATTAAGCCGGTACAAACCATATAAGCTACTTTGATTTAGTGTGATAATGACATATTTGAGCAAAAACAATATGTATTGATAATGTTTCATTTAATATTATAGAGTTTTTTTTTTTACTCAAATAAGTTATTATAATACTAGATATAGCTAGGCATTTTAAAATTTGTAAAAAATAAGACAAAAAGAAGAAGACTTCTAATGAAATACTCTTAACCCATTGAGCCCCGAATGGCCCGATCGGTCCACGACACAATAGATTTTCTATTGTGTCTGTGATTCCGGGGGCTGAGTTATTAAAAAGAACAAATGGCCGGCACCGCTCCGACACACTCAGCCCTTCATCTGTTAAATCGTGTGCTGGCCTCCGATGCCACAATTGATATTTTTGCTAGCAGTACAAATACTGCCCTAGACCTCTGTATCAGGTACTTAGATGCATGTAGCCACTAGCCGCACGTAATATGTAACTCCGTTTTGTTTTTATTTTTACTAAATTCTATGTACGCTTAATACTACATTACTGTAAGTACAAAGAATAGTTCTATTTCAATAAATAAATACCAAATAACCCATCCAGTGATGATCATCATAGCTTCAGATAGCGCGTGGAAGAAGTTTTGCAATGGCCGGCTCTTGTCTCCCATTTTGCCCAAAGTAATTCCAAGTACGATACTGAAACACACCAGACCCAAAACATTGCTGCCCTTTTGATAGTCACCTTCTATTTTGTATGTTTCTAGATGACCTGTAAGTTAGAAAAACGAAGGTTATTTTATTATGTAAGAAATTAATAAATTATAAAAAAGTATTAGTATGTGCTGCAGTACTTTAATATAGTTTGAATCATTCTTAATTTGGCCCGTAAAATTAGACTATAGCTATCTATGTCAGCTATAGTTACGTTTAGCTACTATTATGTATTCTGTGCTATAGAGGAAGGGATATAAACACTATACAATAAAGGGATATCTTTATAAAATTATTTGTTATCCTAGTCTTATTACGGGATTTCATTATTTACTGGAATTAACAAAAAAATATGAGAAATTAAAAAAAAAATAATACGTATAGCCAGAAAGAACGTTCACATATCTTTAATTTAAAACTGAAAAGTTAAAGCGAAAAACATAATGACTCACTTCAACTGTATAATTTTCCTCAAGAACTCTTTAGTCTTTCATGTAACGTAAGTATGTGTAATAAAAAATTGTACAATGTAAAGTACCAAATGCTTAATAAGGGCCTTTATAAGGGCCCTTAGTAGGTGAAAACGGCAAAATGGACTGTTATCTATGCGCTATAATTGAAAATATTGAAGTTTTTTCGAACTGAAATTTCTAATATACATATTGCTAATGTATTGTAATACATTACAGAACGTATGTGTGATGGGATGACTGTTTCCAAAACACGATTGGAAAAATTTTGCTCGATAAAAAAAATCCTGAAGTTACCTCTAAAATATCATATAAATGCTCATTACAACTGTATTTTACGATGATAATTCGTATAAAATCACAAATACATGGGTATTTATTTACCTTCTCGATTTTGTGACTGTTTTAGATTTAAAAATACTAAATATTTTCATTCACTTTTTGATAAAAATGTGATTGGCTCTTACGATTTTTAGTTTCGAGCACGTTGTTTCCATACTAAACGCGGACCCCCTCACCTAAGGCGCGAATAGCTGAATTTTCGCTGACCGCCTAACCCCCCTTAAGATCATTTTTCACATCTTATATGAAATTTGACGAGTTTGGTGCTCTACGACCGAGCTGGTAAACATTGATTTCAAAAATATTTTTTTATATAGATGTGTGAATATTGAGGTTTAAGATGTGAAGATGTGATGTGTAAGGTTAGATGAGGTATATTCTGAGGTTTAAGATGTTTTTTTTTCTCAATGACAATTTAATTAATATAACGTAGCACTCACCTTTTATAGCTTTTGTGTCGTTGACATCGTAGGCGAGCCTTGTGCGATATGAAAAAATAGTCGCTTGCACGATGTTTTCAGGAAAAACGTTTCTGAAATTATTTTAAAGCATATTTAGATTAAAAAAAAATAATAATATTTAGATTACCATTATTTGCAACATTCTTAAAATAATTTATCTAATGCCTAAAAGTTTGATGTTATAAAAGCTACCGATTATCATTTATTACAAATGGTCAAAATAATTCAACAAGAACATTTAATGAAACTTGCGCTTTATATGGAGCATTAAAATCTGCCTTATAATGTGACTTAAAGGACTTGTTTTATTTCAACTCATTTCATAAGCTCCTTAAAATAATTATTGTTCCCGTCCGACTAGGACCCTTCCGGCCTCCTCCACTCAAGCGACAGCCCAAGCCTCTTGTTTGTATATATAATATCATTGGCCACCAGGGTGAACCTTCAGTTCACCCGCGCGTCCGCGTTAAAATGTAGAAGCCCTTCTGGCTAACATTGAGAGACACCACACAAAAAAAAATTATAATTGTTCCTATAAGATTTTGAAGGAACGATATTTTTTTCAATCAACTTAAAATCATAGCTATAGACCAATCATCGCCTAAACACAAGAGCGCGAAGGGCAAATCTTTTAAACGGATTAGAATATGCTCGCACATGATGAATGGACTAGGTCGCGTCCCTTGTTATTGTACCTACAATCTACATGTTACTTGTAAGAATTATCAACCTTGGTACATTGGATTCGGTGTGAATAAGAAAGACAGAAGTGATAGGAAGGAAATGGTTGTATTGGAATAACCATGCTCTTGAGACTTTACCAACCCCATAAGCTACTCACCAATTCTTATACGCTACTAAGACACGGATCTTGCGCACGAAGTAAACTTATTAAAAGGTAGGTATAGAATCTGACAGAAAACACATTAGTTTTTTTAACCAATACCAGGTTACTAAAGGATGAATATATTAAAAAATAATATATTATGAGAATATTGGTGTCGGCCTTTTTTCTGTAGGTAGTAAAAAAATAATTGATATCTGTTTAAAATATTTTTACATGGATTTCTCCCTAAATTTAAGATTTAATGCTCGCCTAGCCTTTTCCACAATAAACTGACGCTCTTTAGTTTGATTGATCGCCAGTGTTAAAGGGTTATCAAGATGAATTTCACGGAATTTATTTATGATACGACTATTATTATGCATATCGTAGTGATCAAGTCTTGATGTATAAAATAATGGTAATTACAACGCTAATATCAGGCTGTTTGAATATATTTAAAATGGGTTATAACAATATTGCCTACTTTTACTAGATATCTACATGTAACTTTTTATTAGTGAACTTACCTGTCTAATTTGGTTAATAGACACGTAGGAATTTACAAAAGTCTAAACATTGGAATGGTATAGGAAGTTAATGTTAACTATGAAGTCGGTAAGATGGAGAATAGTTTAAATTTTAATTTATTCAAAAGCTTTGCTTGTTTGAATCCAACTAATTTAATTAAAAAATAACTATATATCTTATGTCACTATAAGAATTTTGTTCAGCCCTATCTTAGTAAGTAGAACACAATATAAATAGATGATGAAGACTGACGAGAGGGCACTACGACGCCAATTCGCACTATCATAAATTGACAATTTTTATTGTTTTTGCACTTCGAGTGTGGTAGAAGTACAATGTATAACAATGTTTATACGATGTTTCGTTTATGTTTATTATTTTTAGTAACGAATTTTTGGAATTCGGGTTTCGGTTATACAGGGTGTCCCACTGTTGGTATACTAAGCTCAAAGGGGGTTATAGTTTTGCATACGCTGAATTCGTAAAAAATACTTATAAAATTCCAGACGCATTTTTTTTCAAATAGATGAATTCTTAAAACTCTATGTGTACACCCATAACAAGCAACCCGCCCATTTTGCCACCAGCACGTGAGCTTTCGTTTAAGATTATGTTTTCATAGACAAAATGCTCATATTAGCGAAGCGGTATATGCCGGCTGCGCGAAGCTAGAGAAGAAAACATGGATTTTCAGGAAAAATTTAGCTAAAAATTTCTGACGTAATAATAGTGGGACACCCTGTATACGTAATATGTTATAGAGTCAAATTGGACAGAACTGTGTTCTTTTTTTTCAAATTTCCTTATAATTAGTAGGTACCTACCCGTGAAAGGAAAGTTGAATAATTCATATGTCAGCGACTTGTCAGTGAACCAAAATTAACATAAAGTTAGCTACAGCCTAAGCTTTTATCATATCTAAATTATGATAAAAGCTTAGTATTAGCATAATATACATTACGTTACTACTAAAAAAAAGAAAATTCAGTAGTAACGTAATGTATATTATGAATGAATCTGAATGCTGGTATTACATGCACTTTAGTTAAGCCGATGAGTAATGACGATTCATATCTACTTAACTATAAATTGAGTCTGAAATTTCATCTGTTCAATTGAACTGTATACAGGATAGGATTAATACACAACTGCATGTAATCTACGTTGAAAATCATTAAAAAAACTTAGATCCCTACCTAAAAAAATTGGACGTTGTAAGGCTGTTATTTTCACAAGTATCATAGGCTGTAGCTGAAAGTTTCTCTAACTTTATACACAAGGTTACTGTAACTGAAAGTTTCACTTACTTTATACACGACATTTAACAATGAACATACATACCGTATTAAATCGAGTAGTGTATCTGCTGTCAGGGTATCTTTAGTGATAAGTTTGGTCGCGGTAGGCTGTTGAAACGCCTCCGACGATTTGCCTGGCTGTATAGTAGTGACCAGAGCTATACCGAGCACGACTGCACATACCGTTGTCGTCATGTAGTAGATGATTGCTCGAAGACCTACTCTGGAAGGTAGTGTTGGAAGGTTAATACATCTTTTATCATTTTTGATATGGACTGAAAAATATATTGATTTTTGTGAGAGAAATAGATAAGTTATGAAATAATTAGGATTAAAAGATACCTCTGAGGATATCATAGGTGTAGAGAACAAGCTTAAATATTCAGATAGGTACTCACTTTCCAGATAAACTAAGATCCAAAGATCCAATCGCAGACACAATGGACGAAACTAGAAGCGGGACGATCAAGCACTTCAGCATTCGCAAGAACAATTCCCCAGGGTATTGGAAGTACATAACCTCTCGCCTCGTCCATTCGTACCCTGTGGCCCTCAGCCCCCATCCCAGTAAAGTGCCAGCGACCACCCCGATAATTGTCATTAATGTTAAGAGGTTCTGCCGGAGGAAGCTAGTGACACCCTCCCTTCGTATTTGGAGCGGCATCTTGTGATACCGTTCCTGGAAAAGAATAAAGGCGAACTTTTAAACAAATTTTAATTTTTATAACGACTATTGTAAATCTACTAGCAGAAATTAATTGAACATATTTAGTAGGAACGTTATCTTTGATTTCTGTAGGTATTAAATTAAAAGCAAAAACACATTTCTATATTACTGAATATCTTCAAAGTTACCGTACCGAAACAAGTACAGCATCGGTAATGGGGAATATTACCTACAAATTGGTACATACTAATAGGATGTAAAGTGAAAATAGGAGTAGAAAATAAACAATTATAATTTTCTATTCTGTCGATGACTTTGGTCCCATTGTGTCGTGAACCGTCATAAATAATTGCCTATAGAAGTCGAGCTTGGGTCACTGACGATGATATGGAACGGTGACCCTAAGACAATAATAATTAAATAACAATCACAGATCACAATGTCTTTGGAATAGTGCCCGTTGCCTGACATTCACATTGTATTCTATCGTCTATTAATTAAGATGAATCACTTTTGTTGTGGCGTCTCGCAATCGATTCGTATCTGCATTGTTTCATATTTATAAAACATGGAATGCGTCTCTATAAACACTTTATTGTAATTATATTTCCGTTGTACATTTACGTGTCTTTTTTATATTTAACCAAAACTGAAACATGGAACACACATGGAAAACACTTGTCCCTGTGTTCCTGTTTTTCTTTCGAACACGACGGGTTCATGTGGTAATGTGCCTACAGGTGGAACACATATTCGCTATCTATGGATTGATTGAATTCACGTGGCTATTATTTGCCTTAAAATTCGGATCACTATTATTTAACGAGCATCTCATGAGCCTTTATAAGACACTAAGATGATAGAATATAATTTTATTTTAATGCGAGCGAAGAAGGAGGAATAAGAACTTGGCAAATAATAATATTATGGCTCCACCTAAGTGACTAATCATGGATCAATGGTCATGAAGTTAAATGTTACATGCTACATACATTGCTGTTCACATTCGCTAACAGTAACTTCTAAATCTTGGTCGTGATATTAACTTTTGAAGTGAATTATTGATTGGCTTCAGCCCTCTATAGTTAATAATAGAAATAGTTCGAATAAAATAATTAATTTATACTTGACTTGGTTATTTTCTTCTTTTAAGTTTATCTTTTAGCGCATACACTACTGCAGTACTACTACTTCGAATTTTCGCCAAATTCCTACAGTAATGTTTTCACATTTTCACATTTAGATACTTATGTAGAGACTATATTTTGTGATGTTCTTGGGACATTAAATTGGCACGCTACGAGGGAATTAATAATAGAAAGTAATTAATTACAGATTTTGTATGGATAATTATATTAAATTGCAATATAATAAAATTAAAATATGTAGATGAATTCATTATGGTCAAACAAATATCTATAAATTATGTTTCTGCCATTCAATAAACATGCGTTCAAAATTATCTGGGGTTTCAGTTTTTCTAGCGCTCTATCAAGTAGAAATCGATGCGCAAGAACTCGGGGAGTTCTGATGAAAATCATTAAACTCCATGACCCAGTCACCCAGGGTTGCCACTTTCAGCCTTGCCAAAAGCAGTTGCCAAATTGGCAATCTTGCAGAAAAAATCAGCAGCCGTAACAACACGTGGGAGCTTCCCCGTGCGGATGCCGACGCGGATATCTTTATTTAGTGTAACCGATCGCTCCCCTCGGTCACACGCACACCAATCTAGCTACCTGACTGGAAGTGTACACTCGATCTAGTCACTGCCGAAATATAGGGCAATGCTAATGGGCTAATGATAACCAGGCGTTTCGTCATACTCAAAGGGCTCGGTGCCGCTTCCTTATTATGTAGGTGTAAGATATTATAATGCTGTATACAGTTATATTATGGAACACTGCTACGTCCGTCCGTACGTACGGATTAAAAGCAACAAAAAAAAGTTGAGAACATAGAAAACTACCAAAATCATCTGTTTCTAAAATTTCGAAGTTTACAAAATATTTCTTTCTTAAAAAATTGTAGGTTGGGTACCTACCGTACCGTACCGTACAGTACCTACCTAGTTAAAGTTTTCAGTTGGCAAATAGATTCTTAATTAATAACACGTACTTGCTTGAATATTACTTTCAATTTGATCAGATTCTATTTTAAAATAGAACAAATAAACTGAGCATTAATAAAATCTTAGCACCATTAATTTTTCAGGTAGATAGTCGAGTTAAGTCTTAAGCACTTATTTCATAATCTCCACTTGTACCGTTTCGTGACAAGACAGCTCTCGTCGACCTACATAAGGGATTATTTTATACTTGGTAGAAGCTATTTCAATCAAGTTGACGGACACGTGGCTGTTGAGCCCGACTTATAGGTAGCTGTAGGACAATGAAAGTGGTAACATCACGGAGTATTCAAGTAATTGATATGGTTAATGGGCAACTTTAACAATCTAAAGCTATTTACATGGAACTTTATACATCAATATACAAGATCTTATAACTCGACAGTTATAGTGGACATGCATTAAAGTCTAAAGATAAGTCGTAAGATTTATTAATTTGCTGATTGTTTTGAAACTTCGTTACCGAGTGATATTATTGAAGGTCCCAACACAAAAAAGATAGCTCAGCATTGAACAAAACGTAACTATAAAATCACGAGTACTTAGAACAGTGGATTAACAAATGATGATAAAGCATGGCAAATGCAATTTGTACAACGAGTGCTTCCGCCGAACGCGACGCGAACTATAATCGCTGATATGCGAAGTTTCTATGTGACTCTTACTACTTTTAAGTTTAATTAAAATAAAAGAGAATTCAAAAAGATAATGTTCTTTAATTCTATGATTTGTTTTGAATATTAAAAAAGAGCGTGTGTGCCAAGCACACGTGTCAGAAGTGAAACTTCTTTGGCAAGATTCAAAGATACCAAAATCGTCGCCTTACTCTATGATGTGACGGTATTGCCATGACGCGACCTTGAAATTTTACTCTCAACGCGCATCCAAGATTCAGAAGTTACTGTAAGCGAATGTGAACAGCAATTTATGCTTAATGACCATTGATCCATGACCATTGATTGATCCATAATCCGTCACATAGGTAGAGAGAGCCATAATATTATTATTTACCATTTTCTTCTTCTTCGCTTGACTTAAAAAAATATTATATTCTATCATCTTAGTGTCTTCCAGAGACTCATGAGATGCTCGTAAAATAATAGTCATCCGAATTCTAAGGCACATAAAGCCACGTGAATTCATTTAGGCGCGTGGTAACATGGAAACATGAATCATAGCGTGAGATTTGATTTGATTTGAGATTATAAGGGCACGCGCTTAGAATTATGATGCAAAGTTAAAGTATTTTTCTTAATTATTTCCAGCAGTAGTAATTTATAGCCGAAGTAGATATTGTGAGTTAGTTAAACATACTGTGGTAAAACTATGTATATATCCTCATTCCACGTCTGCTTATCCCAAATAAAGTTGTAAAAATAAATGTAATAAATATGTATAAGAGTTTAGACGATAAATGTTTTTCATATATCGATTGTATTGTAGGAGTGCGGTTATTAGGTATTCAGTAACGTTAATAAAAATATTTAAATTGAAAAGTAATCAATAACCATTTAAGATCATATTTGGTTTAAAATTAGTCGGAACTGATTATATTTGCGAACATAATATATCGATAGAATCGGATTGATGTCGAACTCAACATCAGTAGGTAAGGGAAAATTAAAGAGAATTTGCTCTCGTTCGTCGAATACAGAAAAAGTTTGATGTTCTAAAAGCTGCTAAAATTACTTCCAATAGAATTTGTTTACTTTCGTTGATTCGAAAATCAAATTACTATTTATTTTTTAAATATAACGGCGAAGTTTCTGAATTTATATTAAAGCATTATTTTCTAATTTCTAAAATGAAAAAAAATATATCTAATCTCTGTATTTAAATTAAATCAACGTTATTTAAGATGAATTCATAATCTTCTGTGGCGCTGTATTATTTAGAACTCCGTTTGGAAAATACATCCTTTAACTTTTAAAGTTTTCTATAATATTTCTCCACGTTTGCATGTGAAAATCTATAACCCGGATCATTGCTGTAGATACGCGAATAAGTATAATAAATTGAATTTATATTAATTTGTTCAAATATTAATTAAAACAATTAAATACCTACTGTACCACGGCCTAAGATAATCCTTCATTAATTATTCTTATTACTTATATTTCTTTTTTGATACTACATGAATAAATTGATAAATAATCAACATCATCAAAGCCAAATAAAACATATCTTAAACTTGACTTAAACTTGTCTCGGATACAAGCCCCATTATAATCAAGTCTCAATAACCAGTCATGAAAATTAGAATATGTGTCACCAAGATTTACATGTATGAGTTACAGTAAATTGTAGAACTTCCGATTTGTTCCGGAACACGCTCCTTCTACATAGTGACACGGGAATACGGGTTTCCCACTTGACAGTTTCAAGAAATTTCTGTGCAATAGGAATGCACAGATCGGATGTGGCTTGACATTTTGATATTCTGGATACAATCTAGGTAGACGGGTAATCAGCGAGTATGAAGACGTGAAGAATGTAGGAAGTAACGTATTCAATAAAAATACTTGGAGGTTTTCCTATAAGTATGGATATTTCCATAAAGTAATATGGATTGAAATGTTAAATTTATGTTATATTAGTTTGGCTATTCTTGAAGAGAAATATGAGTGATATCGTTCAAAACCTATTTAAATTTATAAATAGTAGGAAACCTATGAAAATATAACAATGAAAAAAGTAGCCTTAGATAGTAATATGTAGATAAGTAATAATTAATAATTATCCTTATTGGAATTACTAAAATTGCAAAATAAAAACTTTATTTCATTATAGGTATTAATGATTACATATTAAATGATGATCAATTAATAATAATTAATAAGCATCAAATGTAATATGTAAATACACTGTGTAAATACCGAGGCCGAGGTGAAGAAAATAACAAAATATACTTACCTACTCCTTGACAAAATCTATACATATCGTTATCTACTTTATCAAACGTGTAAGAGGTTAATCAGCTAGAAAACAGTAATTTGGGAAAAAAAGTGTAATAGTACAACTTTTTTCACAAATTAACGAAAATAAAAAATATTTTTAGTTTTTAAAAGTACTAGTATAGTATTATATTATATTATCTGTGGTTTAAGTAGTTGAAATGTAAAAGTAGAACTAGCTATTAAATATATTATGTACTTATAAATACTTTTGATTACGTATTTCAGAGATGTTGATGTTCAGTTTAAACTCGAAAAATATGGACTATCTAATCCCGTAGTATGCAGTTTTTTAATAAATGCATTTTTAGAAAGCACTTTCTATTAATTAGATGAATGCTTTTGTACCTAGATAAATTTTTTTAAGATTTATTAATTAATGAATTCGATTATATACAGCCGAACCCAGTAAAATTAGGTTGATAAAGCATAATGAAAAACAAAGACCGCGACAAATAAATTTCATAAAAACGCAAACCTTTTTAAAACAAAACTTTTATTTATTTAATCATACCCTCGCGTCGCTCCATTATTATTTAAAAGCTGGCTTTATTCATATACCCTCAATTCTTATTGATATTTATGATTTTATAATAAAAGCGCGTTTCTTTTTATTTTCTTTTCACGTTTAAATCTTTTGTAACAGACGTTGAATAGTCCTTATGACCTTGCTTTTTGTGAATCAGTTTTTCAAGGATCGTTGAGCCTTATATTAGAATAGCTATTTAAACGTCTGTATATTTTTAATTCTATCAATATACCTAAACTCGGTATCTTTGTATTAGCTTGGTACGAACATACATACCTATGAGCCCTATATGTTCGATTTTAGGCTTTTTATAAAGAGCTGGGTGGCGTAGCACAGCCCTATCGTGAATTGTTGCTTATCCAATTTACATAATATTTTTTAATAGTTAGTAAGCTTGGAAGGCATCTTTTCCTTTTAACATAATATAAAGTCAATAGCTGAACTTTCACGCCCAAAATGATTATTGAAAAAAGTTTTGCAATTGCTTATAGCGGCGGTGATACCTGTTGTTGCGAAGTTATTCCACTCATTTTTTATTTAAAATAAGTTTTAAATTTTAATCTCTCTAATTTTTATCTTATATAGGAAACATAATGGAAATGCATGCTTTAGGAAAGGTTCGGGCGCCATAACGACATTAACTGAAAGTAATAATTTCCATAAAAACAATTTCAAAGGAAATGGACGCACATATGAATCCTTTTTTTTTTTCAAAACTTGAAGAATATACCTAGTTAGGTACATTAAGATACACCTTCCTCCTACTGTATGTTCCAGCTTTGATAAACAATGTTGCTGAAAGTTTGAGATTGAAACATGCACAGTGTAGGTACCTATTTTTACTTAAGAAAAATAACATACGAAATTAGATAATAATAAAGTATCAGTTTGTACGTTTTCTAAGTAGCGTAGTAAATACACGCAAAAAAGACACTAAAAAGACATCCTTGGAAAACAAAAAATAAACCGTTTAATGTAGTTATTCCTAATACTCGTGTATAGATGGATGAAGTTCACTTTAAAAGAAGTCTATTTATCAATATCTAATAACATATTCAAACAAACAACTGTGTACTTGCAAATTGGTACCTATACACGAGTCTATTCATGAATCGCTACAATCGACAGGTGTCAATTGACCCACGCGTCTAACCCTCGTTGCTATATATCAAAATCTACTTACTATTTGCAGATCTTCACTAGTACACGTACCAGAACTATTCACTCACCGTTCAACTGTGAAAACACGGATTGAATGTCACTGCATTACTTCGCGATATTTTTGGAGCGATCGCGTGCACCTCTAACTAGAGTTGGGAGTGA
Organism: Colias behrii; assembly: GCA_029959065.1. NCBI lineage: Eukaryota > Metazoa > Arthropoda > Insecta > Lepidoptera > Pieridae > Colias > Colias behrii. Next base: position 8,666,179 of record JARWMC010000019.1, on the reverse strand, counting down.
ACTGAGGCCATTCTGTCTGGACTGATCCTGATCCTGGGGGTAACGTGGAGGGGAGCTGCGATTGATCTGCGATATATCCTGCGATACTCGCCATCAATGGGACTCTCGACGCACACTTGTAACGGACATGCGTCAATTAAGCAATCATTTGTTGCAAAACATGTGACATCCTCGATAGATGCGGAGATATCTATATATGTAGTATAGGTATACTGTTCAATGTGAAATACATTTGTTAAACTATCTAGGTTTTTAATAGATGCATGGATGCACTATGTTTAACTATTTAATTAGATGTCGATGCAAAACGTTGCAATATCATTCCCTTTTAATAAATATAATTTATGGAGAGGAAAATCACAATGTTTGAGGAATCAAGTTACTTGGGATATTTAAATATAGTCCCATTAACACTTAAAACGAATTATTGAATTTATTAATATTTCTTTTAAACATTACTTTACTATTGTTCACTCTAACATTTCTCGAATTTAGCGCTTAAATAATACAGATAGGTTGACTAATGACATATTTTATGGGTTAAAAGTACACAAACATTCTGTTAAAATATCTAAACAAACAAATATATACATTTTACAAAAGAAGTATAAACTTCTTCAAATATTATTTCCCTCTATAAGATTAAACTGTAGGATTCCTATAATTTCGTAGCACTTCGTAGCCCGGCGTAGCCTTCCGTGACTACGCTTTATTAGCTTTGAGGAAAAGTTTAAATAGGTACTGAAGGTTTCTAGTGATACGTTAGCTACTATTAAGTATTCTGTGGCAATATAGCCAAAATAATGATGGATTCGTTATAAAGTCCTAGCTTTATATTTTTCATAAAACGTTGGAGAAAAATAAAAAGAATGAAAAAAGTAAATGATAGGCACTCGGGCAAGAGGCAGTTTATTACAGTTAATGCAATGGAAATTATATACTTAATTAAAAAAAAAATTGTTTCGTCGTTTCCGACTGATACGACATATGAAACAACATATCCTAAATCTAACCGTTTCCGAAATATTTGAACTTTCATGAAAACTATCCGATTTTCGGCTATCACCATAGATATTTTTAAATGTCTTTTATGCAATAGATTTTTACTTGTAAAATAAGAATAAACAATATTGAACCTAAAATGAATAAACAAGTCGTTGTAGACGATTAAAATTAAAGATTTTTTAAGTAATCTATAACCCCATAGCGCCTTAACGTGAATAGGTCGACTTAAACCTCTAAAAAGTTTTTACTTATCAAATAATACCATATTGCTATGTACTTCAAACCACGGCTACACTCAAAAAAAAAATGGGACACATTCAAAAATATTTATGCATACTAACTTACCTGTTTATAATAGTTGTAGGTACCTTTATGGATTAAGTAGGTATATTAAAATATTTAAACTCGGCCGCAGTTTGCTCGAATTCCACAATATACTTACACATCGTATTGAATTACATTTTACAAACACGGCAGTGTAAATATTATATAGTTTGAAACATTCGTTCACAAAATCATATAAAGTTTATTTATAAAATAGATCTTAATAACTACAAAAATATCGGCACCACTTACATTAGGTATAATCTTGAAGTCCTTTTTATACACACAGTTACTACATTTATGACTTTGACTAGAGTTCTACTTTAATTTATTTATTATTTCACGAAAAAACCATACATATACATGATAATTACGGAACAGTGCAAAAAAATTTCATATTAAAGCGCTCAATTTTAGATTTTTAATTGGCGGGAGAATATTTTTTCTTCGTAATTTAAACTTTTTATTTTCGTGATGTCCGTCCGGAAATGGCCAGTTCTAAAGTATTACACTACAAAGTGCAGCTCTAGCAAAACTTAGTAGATTTTTAATAATATCTCAAATCTGTATATAAAGGAATTAATATCAAATAGGTACTTAAATGGTAAAAGTCCAATATAGATGAGGGACGGAAAGACAATTAAATTTAATGCTTAGATTTATGAATGGCAATGGCACGTAAACTCCTATTATTATTGCTCTTATAACTTATTAAAAAACAGCTATAAAAATATAGTTTATCAAAATTTGCGCTGGCCATTAAATTTATCTTTAATCCGTTAATAATATTTGAAACCCTCTCGTGACAACGCTTATTACAACGCATTATATACCTGTATACATTATAGAAAAGATAATTATTTGAAATAATATAAGTAATAAAAATAAATCGCCAAATACCTACCTATGCTGTTAAGCGCATAACTCGAGAACCGACTGAACCGATTTCGTTAATTCTTTTTTTTATAATATTCCTTGAAGTACGAGGATAGCTGTTGTTATGTGGGACAAAATGGACCACGGGCGAAACCGGGGCGGACCACTAGTACAAGATGAAAATACAAAATACATCCATCATTTCCGCCTAACAAGCAGATGTGTATTAGGTGACAGCCTTGTTCTAAATACTAACTAGAATGCAACAGGATCGTCCTGGATTAATTAATATAACACATAAAATCGACCTCAAATACAAACAATTGTGACATCCGATGCATTTTATCATTGTAGTCGTATCTATTACAAAGTCGTTACGCGGAAAAACTAAATTAATGTTATGAGGTTATTATCATTTCTTTTTTATCGTACATAAAAAATCGTTCAAGCTATTTGCACAGTATTACCATATTTCCTACAGTAGTGCGACGAATGTACTTGTGCAGAGAAACGGAGGGGAACTGGCGGGGGTCGGGCGACGCGGGCCGCGTAAAGCAATCACGCTGAGATTGCTTTACCTATCGCGAAGGGCAGACGCTTCAGAGTTTTTTTGTGTAATAATTTATACTTACGTATTCTATAATGGTGGGCATAAACTGTTGTGTTTATGGATGCAAATCTACATTTAAATCCAAGGACATAAAGTTTCATAGATTTCCTCGCGACGAGAGGTAGGGTTTTCAAATTCTGTTTAGTACCAATTCAAAGATGTTGAAGATGTTTTTGACTATACATATTTTAAGTAGCTATAAGATATATATAAAATATATTATTGATGATTTTCAAGAAAACCAATTTGTTTCTCTGTTAATTCAAAGTTTTTATTTTAAAGTTTTCACAATAGTTAACATACAAATAGTTTGTTACTACAACAACTTAAAATCTCACCTGTAAATTCAAAGAAACGACATTTAAAGTCCACTTATAATAAATCCTCAATTACAGTAAATGTTCCTTATTCGCGGGGAACCTATATGTTCCTTAAATATGCCGCGAATACAGAAACCGTGAATACGGAATGGTAATATATATGGGATTATAGGGGATACGTTCCTAGGTGACGATTGAGATTTTTTTCGTGTCGAAACTCGTTTCTCATTTTTTTTAGTTGACATTATAAACTAGGAAGAGTGCAGTGGATCACAATTTTTGTAACGAATGTGAAAGACGAAACAATAAAACACGCAAAGCGGCTTTTACTATAAACGGAACTACATTTAAAAATATACTTTATTTATTGAGTTATAAGGTTGCTTCCATTCAACAACATTAATCGCAGTAAAGGCGGCTTGCGACAAAGGCGGCTTGTGTCAAAGGCCTCGGCGATATCATTTAACAACATAATATGTACTTTAGGCTAACTTGTAATAAGATCTATTTTACTTTCTTATTAGTCCATTTGACAAGGATATTGGGTTAGATCAAGAAGCTTATATCTAATACACTGGAGATTGCACTATGACCATTAACTTGTCACAAGAAAATATAACCTTGAATGACGTCAGTGTTGTTTTTTGTCTCTTTCTGTGGGTGACCACACTGGTTTGTATATTCAGGATTTTTCGAAATAAAAAAAACTAAAAATCATGGTCTATAAATAATAACGACATATATTTTTAACAGTATTTATATTATAATATTACTGGTCAACTTACATGAATAATTATCATCTTTATAGGTACATACCATTTTAATTGGTAGAGAATGATAGTTTTAAATAACGCTTGATAACTTTTGATCTCATACTACGATTTTTTAATTAAAATGAGTGCTACATACATTAAAACATCGTTTTGGTTACTCAAGCTTCAGTCTAAAACTTTTCAATATTCCAAAGGGAGAGTTGCATCGCTAATGTTGATGTGTGGTAACGATATTACAGTTCTCAGAAATTCGTATGTCTTTCAGGAGCTGTACTTACGGTTACTAATGGTTTCATGGTGGTTAATTATAATATAATTAAAATTACTTTATCCACAGTTGAGACGCAGTAACAAGAATGTGGTAAATAAAAAGGTATAGCACTTTTCAAAAGGTATTTTTTTTCTGGACCGTTATCCTCAGGCTTAAAATGCAAACTGCATATTCTGGCATGTTGATAAATTTTACCCTTGATAGGCACTATGGACAGCCATTTATTTCTTTTTATTTCATTTTTGGAAAGCTGAAATAAGTAAAACAAAAAAAATTTGGTAAGTTAAAAGAACTATTAATTTCTATGTTAAAGAAGAACAAACATAAAACCACATGTGAGTGCAATATCGATGTCGTGCGTTGTTTCATTACTAGTTTAAAAATCTTTGAAATGGTGTTCTAAATGTTCATCATAATTTTGTTAACTATTACAATATTTTCTCTTCGCTATCCGTAAAAACTCGTCATCATGGTTACCTTACTTGTTAAATTGGTTTATTGAAAAATGATGAAATTATTAGGAAAAGAAGATAGATAGAAGATATTTAGCATGATTGATTACTAAAATGATGATAAAATTGACGATTTTTGCCATGAAAATAATTCTAAACAGGTAAATGCATGAGTATTGAGGAATATTGTAAATAGCGTAAATATAATACACTTGCCTGTGAAATTTTATGCCAGAATTTGGTGTCCAAAAACTTCTGCAATTTTTCACAATGCAATACATTATTTATATTCGGAAAATATTTATTAAATACGCAACAATATTAACTTAAATATTCGAAGCGACGCAATTTTTTTGACACTTATGCCATATTGTCAAAGTGAGAGTTGCTACAATTTTATTATGGTAACTACCCATAATCAGGGAGTATCGCTTTTTAATAATTGGTTCAGATACTTATTTTATTTAGCATAAATAATAATTGTCTCATTCAACAATGCTTCTGAATGACGTTGTTGGCAATTTATCAACAAACTCATGTACAAAAACTAACCTTTTGCACAGAATATTACAGCATACATAGTGGCCTTGGGAAAACTTCGTATTAACAGTGGCAATACCAAGTTAGGTGTGAAAGTGATAAAACACAACAATTTTCTTGTTACACGTCAAATGTTCATACCGAAATCTCCAGTGTATAAGATATAAGCTTCTTGGGTTAGATACCTATTGGAATAATTTTATTATCATGTATGTAGGTACTTATTAAATCCGCGAATAAAAAAAATTTTAATCGTTTCTCGCCATTTTTTCTTTCTGCTACGTCAATCCGAGCCACAGATAACATGAACACGCGAAGCGCGCCAAATTTGAATAATGATGAAATGTTATTTCATTACATATAATATATTTTACCGGAAATGTATGAAAACAAGGAATTGTATATGTTACCGGAAATGTATGAAATCAAGGAATTGTATACAAATCCTAGGAAATGTGTACAATTCCGATACCATTTAGGAAATTTATAAAATATTGTTTAATAAACTATTTAATGCATAGATATCCTAGGAAATGTATAATCTTCCTAGGAATTGTATATAATTCCAATATCGTATCAGGAAATGTATAAAGTAAATTTGAGAATAAGTAAATTTGGTTGTTAATAATTAATCAATAGGCAATGACAATGTCACTGCGGCGACATATTATACTATGTTTCTGTATAAATAATTACATTAGATTCAACAATCACAATTATTTTTAATGTACATGTGAATAAATAATTACATATTAATAGCAATGATAAAAATTGTTTTATTTCCCATTTGGTGACAACCCTAGCATATTTACACGTGGCAGCGTGAGTACCTACACTGGCGGCGGCATCGCGCGACATCAAAGGCGATTCCTTACTGTAGGAAAATAATATTGTAATACTGTGCTATTTGTATGTGGAGCAAAATAAGAAAAGATTTGCGATAAACTTTTAAAGAATCATTATACTCGCTGTGTTATTTTACAGCAAATGCAACAACACTTGATCAATCAGCCAAGTTTAGTAAGCATGTTGTACACAAAAAGCATAAAAATTTTTGTTAAATAAGAAAGTTTATTGTATAGCAGTTAAGTCAATAAAATGTATTGTTTCACTTTCGTTTCAGCACTAATTTATTAGTTTGATTGCCATTAACAAATATCGAATTTTATACTAATGTCAACACCATGGTCATTCAACAATTACCCCGTTTTCCAATTACAGCACTAGAGCGCATTATGCGGCATAATGCTTAACGTTAAATGTTTCAACTACAGCAACGCTTCGCACAATCGAGCACTCTTAAAAGTAATGCGCGTGAATTGATGCGTGCAATCGATGCCATTGATCGAAATGTTTTGTTTATATTATATTATCGTTAGTAATATTATTAATTGTTGGAAAACAATTTAAAGCTTTCGTTTCATTGTAGTTTTTTCGAAATAATCAAAATTAATTCAAATTGTGTTAAAAAAATTAATATAAGTATGGATGAAGGTACAAACATTGACTTTTTTTTTATATTTCACATTTAAAATGTGAATACAATTTCATTTTAGAATTCGAATCTACAAACAAATTTGTTTACAGGAATATACTTGCATTTTATTATATACTTGGTGCATTTAAAAACTAATTCACGTTCCAATAATTAAGCATCAGCATAATTCGGCATTGTGCGCCACTGAGTCGCATTATGCTCTGTAATTGGAAAACTACCTTAATGTTTTATATTATTATATTGAAATGTACTTTACTTTAAGATTGCGACTGAAGGACTTGTATCCATGGTTATGAATAAATTATTAAAAAAAAATTATAAATTTAAATAAAAAAAATAAGTGTCAAGTGTCAACTGTCAGTTGGCAATGTTGGTAACTAAACAAAATAAAAACAAATATTAGTTAGGCGTTTATTAAAATTTAATTAATTAAAATAACATTTAATGTTATTTAAATTAATTATAATTGTTATTAATACATAATTGTAAGTTTAATGGATTTAAGTAGATGTAGGTTATGTTTACAAGATATTCATGGAAATAATGGATTCAGAAGTTTATTCGAAACACTTGAAAATGATACCGTGATAATAGGTGATAAAGTTGCGACGTTAACAAAAATTGAAGTGAGTGTCTAATAATTTAATAGAACCATTGTTAACTGTGTACATTTCCCATTATTAAATAAACAGCAATGTTGCAAATGGTACCTTCTCCTAAAATATTATCCTTGATTCAATTTTAAAATGAATTAAAACTTAAAAATAAATAAATCAAAATATATACCTTAACGTGTAACTAACTTCTATAAAAAGCTTTCATTTTGTTACAGATACATCCTGATGATGGCTATCCAAAATCTATTTGCAACACTTGTATTAAAAAATTAAATGATTGCATAGAATTTATTGAATTATGCCAACAATCAGATATTAAACTTAAGAAAGTGAAAGTTGAGAGTGATGATGAATTATACATTGATATAGATATAAAAGAAGAAAACGTAGACCCAAAATGTGAGATTGTAACAAATGATGAAATAAATAACACTCAAGCTGAGATTGTAACAAATGATGAAATAAATAACACTCAAGCTACAAAATCAAGGAAACAACAGTGTTCTACTTGTGGAAAAGTAATGTCCTCTAGGTAATATTTTCCTGTTGCACTCTGCTGAATACACTCCTAAATTTATAAATGCAAAGAATAACAAATAACTAGACTTGGGCAGCATAATATAAGTAGAGTATAGACCTACCTTAATACCCTGTGCCTTGGCTACTTGCTTATTGAAACAACAGCCCAAGCTGAGGTTCATGGTCCCCATCAGGGGGGGACGCACTAGCGTATGTCGCTACCAGGGTTAACCTTCAGTTCACAGGTGCATTCGCATTAAGATGTAGTAGCCCTTTCAGTTTACATTGAGAGATACCACAACAAAGGCTCCAAGTATCATGTTTACTAGCATCTTAATACATATAAATCTCGTGTCACAATGTTTGTCCTCAATGGACTCCTAAACCACTTAACCAATTATAATAAAATTCGCACACCATGTGCAGTTCGATCCAACTTGAGAGATAGGATAGTTTAAACATGTAGGTACCACGGGCGAAGCCGGGGCGGACCGCTAGTTATAATATAAAAATTAGTAAATTCTAATTTTTTGTAGTGTTGTGTTTAATCTATTATTTTAGGTACCGCCTTAAAACACATTTGGTTACACATACAGGAGAGCGGGCATTTCCATGCACTCATTGTGGAAAGAAGTTCTCACTTGCACAGACTCGCAATGTCCACATGAGGATTCATACGGTAAAATAAAACTTAAATATTAATTATTTATATAAATAAATTGTTATTTTCCATTTAACAATACAAAAATTTGATTCATGTCTACTATTAATAATTGAAATACTGGTTACTTTCACTAGAACTAGTATATAAGTGTTCTTATAAGTTATTTATTATAAATAAATAAATAAATCTATTTTCTTTTCTTTAATCTATGACCTTTATAATAAAAAAAATAAACTATTTCAGGGTGAGAAACCATTTCGATGTACAATCTGTGGCAATGAATTTGCACAATCATCTGGATTGATAGCTCACAAACGAAAACACACCGGTCAACTGCCATATTCATGTAAACTGTGTCCGAGGCAATTCAGAACTATAGGACATCTGCAGTACCATGTTCGGTAAATTTATTTTACTATGAACAACGTTTTTTTTGAACTAAACAAATTATATACTCAAATCTTTCATGAGAACTACTCTATTTATTAAAAAAAAATGTGTGCGTGTACTAGTGTACACACGTAAGAAGTGAAACTTCTTTATGACCTTATTTTTCAAAAAATAATTTACTATATTATGCAACTTTACAGAAATACGTCGAATCACGCGTGGTAGGGATAAGAAAAAGATGGCGCGTAACGGAAAAATGTAACTCGTAACGAAAAATTGTCACGCGTAACGAAAAAATGTTAAACTAAATTTTTTTCCAACCCCGATAAAGAAGTTTCACTTCAAAAAAACATGAAAACCCGTTGCGTACATACAATATATGGATCTTAGATCATTAAGTAATGGATAACACTCACAGGCGTTTCCCCTCTTGCCGAGGTATAAGATTATTCGAATCAAAAAATCTTATGCTTTCATAAAAACTACTTGCGTAATCGATTACAAACACTCTGCGTATTCGTAAAACATCGAAAGGACGTCTGCAAGTGCTCCGCTAAAAATGCCGTTTTATGCTGTCAAGTCTTGCAGACAAGTCAAACACATCAAATTTTAAAAAAGATGGAATAACCTTTCATTTGTAAGTATTTTTTTATTTTTTTTACGTACATTTCTAATTAAATGCATTTTCTAATAATCGTCGATGTATCGTTTAGCGATATGATCAAGACAAAATAATCGAGTCATGTTTATTCGATTATTGACACGAGACTATCATGGAATGATTTACAAATGTAGCGAGACTATCTTGGAAAGAAATACAAATTTAATCTTTATGAACTACGCAATAAAGTTGAATTTAGAACGCGATATTGAACCGCACTCCCCACGAGACTATTTTGGAATGAAATACAAATTTCGCGAGACTATCTTGGAAAGAAATACAAATTTAATCTTTATGAACTACGCAATAAAGTTGAATTTAGAACGCGATATTGAACCGCACTCCCCACGAGACTATTTTGGAATGAAATACAAATTTCGCGAGACTATCTTGGAAAGACATACAAATTTAATCTTTATGGACTAAGCAATAAAGTTGAATTTAGAACGCGATATTGAACCGCACTCCCCACGAGACTATCTTGGAAAGAGATACAAATTTAATCTTTATGAACTCAGCGATAGAGTTGAATTTAAAAACTCGTCGCTTAAAAGGTCGTAAATTTTTACGACTTTCTTATAGTGACGGAATACTTCTAGCTATCGTTGTCGATAAAAAAATATTTTTAAAGTGAAACTTTTATTACATCGTCTCAAACTTTTTGGTCTGTGTAGCGCATGTCGCGTGTATCGCGGCTGCCGAGTATGTATACCTACTCGGCAGCCGACCGTCACGCGGCATGCGCTACACAAAGCAGTGTTCGGAACCGTTCGAACAGTTTCACTTTTACCGTGGTTTCATAAAACCACACAACATTTTTTCTAAGTATAATTTGAAATGAGATGAGAAATAATCTTTATTATATTAAAATTTTACACAACTGCACAAAAAGGAGTATAATGTTTATTTTGTAAGTATATATTTATTAAAATTTACGCTCGGTTACTTTTAACTGGCAGAACATTTTAATGGTACGGAACCCTTCGTGCGCGAGTCCGACTCGCACTTAGCCGTTTTTTTGTAATGTTAATCTTGCAACCTTTCTATTATGTAATTTGTTCATATGTAGGTATTAATATTGCGTAAATACATAGTCAAATACAAATAAAATGGCTTTTTATTATTTTTTCGTATGCATATAATAACGATGAAAACGTTACAAATGACCTGTGTAGTATTTTTTATGAATATAAGTAATATCATCTATTAGTCCATGGTAATATTAGTGTTATTTCTAATTTCAACAAAATTATTATTTTTGTAATATCGATATGGTTACATCCCTTTAGAGCGATTGTATTATTACGTATATGTACAGAGATTTTTCTGTGTGATCGATGTATGTGTGCAAAAATATGCTAGTGTGTCAATTTTGTAATAGTTTGAGTTTGTGAAGACATAAATTATTTTTGTGAATGTGTGATTGTGTTTCATAGTGTGAGTTACCCTCCCCGCACCAAAATCGGCAGAAAGTTTAGTTAGAACATTTGCCAGCGTGCTCCATCCATTACTTAATGATCTAAGATATGGATAGATAGACACTATAAAGCAACATTGACAAGATATGAAGATATAAATTATTTATATCAAAAGCTAGAGAAGAAACATAGCAGAATTTTACCTACAAGCAATGTAATTTTTAATCTTATTTTTTCAGCAGACATACAGGTCAAAAGAATTTCGAATGTGATACATGCGGCAGAGCATTTATCACCCGCCATCATATGAAACAACATATCTTAACACATTCTAGTGAGAAGCGACTTGTATGCTCCGTTTGTGGCTTAAGACTTAGTAGAGCTTCGAATTTAAAACGACATATAAGACTCGCACACAACGGCGTCGATACCATTCAAGATTCGAAAGTGATATCCAAAAATATCAGCAAAGAAACTTAGGATAAAATATATATTATAATATTTTACGTTCATAAAATGTTTAAATAAAATTTATATAATTTTAATTTGTATCTTTCATTCATAAAAATTGCCTATCTCCAAAACATGACCGGCTGGTTTGGTCACTACCAACCAACTACCAAGTGACTCTGCTCACTTGGTTGAGCGAAAAAATGGGTCACTACCAACCAAGCCAGTGGTCGTGGGTTCGATTCCCACGCAGGGCAAATATTTGTGTGATGAATATTGATGATTGCTCTGGGTCTGGGTGTTAATTATGTTTATAAATATATTTAAAATTATATAATATGTATGTTTATCGACCATCTGGTTTCCGTAACACAAGAGAAATGCATGTAAGTATGGAATCAGACGTAACGTGTGTGAAAAAATTCCTAAAATATTCACATATTATTATTAAAAGAACCGATTGTCGCTAGAAAAGTTATTGAGAAATGAAAATTATAAGCTTAGAAAAAATATCGTCGTAACCTCGAAATCACAGAACAGTAAAGTAGATAGAAGTGTGATGTGGGCGTGGCCCACGTGTCACTGGTAAGGTAAGATCACCTAACTTGCTCTCAGTTGTGCGCAGAAAAATATTCGAGTCGGTTGTCAGCTGTCAAACCTTTTTTCCATATTTATTCATTAATTAGGACGTGTTGTTCGGTATTAGAGTGCAAAAATGATAGCAGACGAAATAATATCAGCAATGGAGGCATTTCATACCATCGGTAAGTCTTATTTTTATTTATTTTAATTATATTTTATGTTACAACTTCGCTTGTCGTAATTTGTCAAAATTGTATACAAATATCTAGTCAAAATGAACCTTAATCCGTAAGAAATTAGTACTATTATAGATTGAACAGCAAACAAGACTTTCTGGAATATTATTGCAATAAACAAACGAATTTTCCCCCGTTTTCCTTTAAACAATTTACTGTCTGTGATGTTAAGAAGAACATTATGTCTATAGCGTCGAAAGCCGTCGGTAATGACAGCATTGGCCGTGATATGATTATTCCAATCCTAGATATTATTGCTCCTGTGTTAACTCATATTCTCAATGAATCCTTATCCTCTCATGAGTTTCCCATGGCCTGGAAAGAAGCTTTTGTCATTCCTCTACCAAAAAAAGTCAATCCATCCATATTCTCCGATTTTCGTCCCATCTGTGTCCTACCCTTTCTTTCTAAAACCCTTGAACGACTTGTCCAACAACAGTTATGTTTATTTTTAAATAAACATAACCTGTTTAATCCTTTCCAATCCGGATTCCGTCCCGGTCATGGCACGACCTCTGCTCTTATTAAAATTACTGATGACATTCGTTACGCAATGGATAACAAGCAACTCACTCTACTCACACTGTTAGATTTCAGTAACGCATTTAATACCGTCGACCACGACATATTATTGAGTTTGCTTTGTTCTCTTAACATATCTCCAGAGGTAATTGAATGGTTTCGGAGCTATCTCCAAGGACGTCGACAGAGGATCAAAATCGATGATCACCTGTCATCATGGTGTAATATCACTGTTGGCGTTCCTCAAGGTAGCGTGTTGTCTCCAATCCTTTTTTCCATCTTCATCAATTCTATCTCAGACAATTTATCTTCTCCCTACCATATGTACGCAGACGATTTGCAGATTTATACGCACGTTTCACTTTCTCAACTTCCTGAAGCTATTGAGCAGGTTAATAATGATTTAGAACATATCAACCAGTGGTCTAAAAACTTCGGTCTCTTAGTAAACCCGGCAAAAACGCAATGTATTATCATAGGAAGCTCTAAATTGACTGCTAAGATTGACTGGAACACTATTCCGAATTTAACTTTGGATGGAACGTCAATACCTTTCAGTGACTCTGTTAAGAACCTTGGCATTCACTTTGACGCAAACATGACATGGAAGGTTCACCTCGAAGTCGTTCGCAAAAAGTTGTTTGGCGCTGCAGGCTCAATACGCAGGCTGCGCAATTTCCTGCCCATACCAACTAGGATTTCCCTTGCAGAGTCCTTACTCTTCCCCATCCTTGATTACGCCGACTCCTGTTATCCCGATTTAACCGAGAAACAACTCGATTCTCTAGAGCGCCTTCAAAATCTGTGCATCCGATTCGTATTTGGTCTCCGGAAATACGATCACGTATCCAATTTCCGCAAAAAACTTGAATGGCTTCCTATACGTTTTCGCCGGTATACTCATATGCTGCATTTATTATACGGTATCTTATTCGATCCTAAGACCCCCTCCTATCTTAAAGAAAATTTCAAGTTTCTCAACGAACATTCCTTAACTCTCCGTTCCTCTAACCTTTTAACCTTAAGTATTCCTTCCCACCGTTCTAATTTCTTTCACTCCTCCTTCACTGTCTTCGTCATTAACCTCTGGAATTCGTTACCCGAAGAAATAAGACGTGCTGAATCGATTTTTACTTTCAAAAATAAAGTTAAAAACTATTATAGTAAACTGTCGCAGGCTAAATGTTAACCCTCTTGTTTATTGTATATGCTTATATGTATGTATGTATGTATGTATATATATATATGTATGTATGTGTCTATATATATATATACGTTATATTATCTGTGTAAGTATATAATATTTATAATACAGGTATATATGTATGTATTTACTATGTAGTTATAGTATATAAATATATTATTCTGATTCATGCACTTTTATTTATTATGCACCACCATGATTAATTTAACTATTTTCCTCGTCTTTTTTGGGTTGCCTGGTAGAGATCGCTGCCAGCGATAAGGCCGCCTACTGTACATTGATTAATTTATTGTTAAGTTTATAAAATGTATCATATCTGGTGTACAATAAAGTATTTTTCATTCATTCATTCATTCATTCATTCATTCATTCATTCAATGTCGCTTTAGTGATGCTTGTGGCGCATATCGACAGTATCGATACTTTAGAAAAGACAAACATTATAAATATTATATTTTATTTTATTTTTCCTTAGCTTTCATTTGTCCAATTTATTTATAGATTTCCCAAAGAGGCTAATTTAAAAGAGAAATGGATAAATGCAACGTGACGAGTTAACTGGATGCCGAACAGCACTAAGCGGTCTAACAAAGGCCACCGATACAGCAAACCTACGGCAGTTCCAAGATTTAAAATAATGCATATTTTCTGTTTGTATTTTGTAAATATAGATTAATACTATTCTATTCCGTTTTTTATTTAATAATAATAATATAAAAAGACCTACTTAGTAGTAATAAACATACTCCAAAATGTGACACATTATACTATACTCATATAAAAGAAAGAAAAAAAAAATACACAAAAAATATTTATTTGTGAATTATCGATAACAAGGCTGACATCCCTCAGAGCATAGCATCAGATAAATATCAAGTTAATGTCATTAATGTTGAGTGACACAAATTTCAACCTTATCTCTATGGGTTGCGTTTCAAATTTATATCTATCGAAAACTAACGCCCTCTGTTGTGGAGTAGCTGAATGTTTTCGAATTTGGAATTTCTGTGCAATGAGAAACAAAACAGCTAATATACCTAGGGATGTTATACTAAAATAAACCGTAACATGGTGCGTTAGGGTACATATTGAAATGCTGAATTTATAACCTAAGTCAGTTTTTACTCAAATTAAGCTGTCCAATCAAAGGCATAGTTTACTTGTAGTGTACTGTATAACTATCGGTTTAAATGTGTGGGTTTGGCGACACAGGTTTTCATACTAATTATGACATTATCGCACTTCTATATGTTTTTACTGTTCTGTGCTCGAAATTAAATTCGGAATTTTGATTTTATTTGATTTGATTTTGATTTGATTGCGAAGAGATAGATAAACTGTGTAGATAAATGTTCTAAACAAAGATATCGATGGTTCTTATTCATGTTCTAAATTATCTAATTTCTTTAATTAAACAATATTTTTGGTGCGCTTAAAACCTGTAAATTCGATTCATGTTGTGATTATAAAATAACTGTCAATTATAATAGAAAAAATTAAATATTATACCCGTTGTTTCATTTCAATCTATTACAATTCAAAATTAAAAGCAGCGTTTACTTTTACAAAATATATAATAAAACCTTAATATAACTTCAATTCAAATAAATTCAAAAACCGTTAAAATCGGTAAACATATTCAGTATTAAACATCACCAAAACAAGTTGGCAGTTGGCATTACTGACGTTAAAGTTATTCGAATTTCGAAATTCATAACGTATCTTTTGTTGCTCGTGCGCTCTCGAAGTTTTCTTTGTGCGTTCTTCAGACTTCAGAGATTGTTGAAGATAAAGTGAATTTAATCATTAAAACTAAATTGGAAATTGAAAAAGTTATTGCACTTTTACTTAAATCTGTGAAAAGTTTTGATTTGTAACTCAAAACAAACCAATACCGGCTTAAACAAATTGTCAATATGTCACGAGATATCTATTATTCAGATAAATATTACGACGAGGAACATGAATACAGGTATTAATATGAAATTGAAATTTGTCACAACGTATTTCAAATATGATACTTTCATACGCTTTTTTTCTTATAGCAGGAAGATTTTTGTTATTTTGGTTTCAGACATAATATGCGCTATGAATGTTTTTGTTTCATAATGTTTAATTTTTTAATGTTGTTTCTATTACTTTGTAAAGTCTAGTTGTAACTAGTATACCTATGAAGATACTTTGTTTACTTATAGGCATGTAGTATTACCGAAAGAAATGGTGAAATTGGTACCAAAAAACCATTTGATGTCTGAACAAGAGTGGCGTAGCATTGGTGTACAACAGAGTCAAGGATGGGTACACTACATGACGCATCAACCAGGTTTGTTAAACTGTACTATTTTTTTAACTTGAGAATTATTTATAGTTTTTAACTTTTGATTTTAAAAGTTATTATAACCAATTCAACATTGAACTTACTTGTCGAAAGACTCCGTCTGTTTGTTCTCAAGATTGCATGTAAGAAAATTATGTATTCTTGGTATACACATTAATTTTATAAGAAAATAAATATAAAACAATCTATACTTATTATTATAAAGCTGAAGAGTTTGTTTGAATGCGCTAATCTTCGGAACTACTGGTCCAATTTATATTTATAGCCCATTCATCAAGGAAGGCTATATATCATCTCGCTAAGTCCAACAGGAGCGGAGCACTGCGGATAAAACGGCAGAGCACAGCTAGTAACTAATATAATAAATTCATTGTATTTTATATTTAAATTTTGTAACTTTATTGCATTACAAATAAAAAGGAACATCCAACAACTCAACGAGCCAGAAACCATAATTTGTTTGACTGTTAATAAGTGGTTTGCATATAAGAGAAGAACAATATCATTAAGAACTTGTTCTCCTTATTTACATAAATTACTTGTATCATAATGATAACCTTAAGGAAGGACAGATCATTCAACATAATAAATATAAAAAGAATAGTACCTATCACAGTAAATGAGGAAAAGCTCAGCTGAGCTGTGTTGAGAGCTGTGCCCCGCAGTTTTACCCATATATACAGCCTTCCTAGATAAATGGACTATCTAACAATGAAATAATTTTTCATAACAGACCTGTGGCTCTTGAGGTTAACACATTCAAGCAAAAAAACTATTCAGCTTTATAATATTAGTATAGATAGTCATATTGTTTATAGTGTACAGAAGAACGCCGATTATCCGAATTAATTGGGACCAGGGTTGATTAAGATAAGCGAAAATTCAGATATAACCGAACATACACTGATAAAAAGAAAAACAAAATGTCCACATAGAGTCAACTTTAAAAAGCAAAACCTACAGTGTCTTGGCTTTTGCTTTCAACAACAACAGTTAAAATCTAATTGAATTATCTGAATTTCAGTGATTTCTAACTTCTAAAGGCAAAGCAAAACAAAAATTACATTATTTTAATTTTTTATACATGCTTTGGACCGATTTGGTTAATCAGCGTACTACTGAACTAATAAATTATAAATTGCCTTCAACAAAATTTCTACATGCTTTGATTTTAATATATTATTATCTGTTTCAGAACCCCATATTTTATTGTTCCGAAGAAAAAAGACAGTACCACTAAAGAAGTGAAGGAATTATTAATTTAATTAATGTATTTAAGTTGTAATTGTACAGTTCTGTCATGAAATGTAGATGTAATATTAGTTAAGGGTTGCTTATAACAAACTCCACATAGTTATTTCATGTTGATTATGAAATATGGAGGTCCATGTTTGTGCCATGACAGAACTCGAGTTCCTGTGTACTTGTGATAGTTACAAATTTATGTATACTGTGTCTAAAAGATGAACGTTGTAACACTCCCACCAATAATTATCATGAAAGATGCCCACCTTAATATTATAACTGATATATATAATCGTTTTCTTAGATGACGCTGGTAACTTGTAAATAAAAATCACGAATTGGCCTCTTACAAATCTCTAGATCTGTTTTAATGTGATTAAATAAAAATTAAAATGTTTTTTCTGTAAAGTCTTGTAATAATTCAAGAAAATTTCAACCACAAATTATCCATGTGATGTGTAAGATTTGTATTGTAAGATATTACTTTGGCATTGTTTAATAGCGCTTTGTCAAGAAAAATTGTTTCATTGTGTTTGTTATGAGCAATGATGATGATCTTCATTCCATATAAGATTTACTCTTAGTCATTAATTAAGTTAACTAAGTTTCATTGCTTGACCATTACAGTTTACTTTATCAGAATTGCTTTATTTTTAAGATAAGAAAATTTGTGTTAAGTTTGACAAAATATTCATTTACTGTATTGCAGCTTTTAATCCATGCAGCAATCCCATGTTTATAAATTGAATCAATGATTTGATGTGAGCACAACAGTGGGACCCTGTTTTTTGAATACAAATCAAATTGGGTACAAATAAATTATTTGGTGCTATGTTTATTGAAGTTTTATTACTTGTATGTTTTGTAAAAACCTTAATTATTTATAGGAGAAATTAGAAAACATAGTCCTATAGATTATTTGGAATACACACACAGGTGACTACTATATTACCTTTTTATGAGTCACTTTTTTGCAGATCATCTTGGCTCTAATTTCTTTTAAAAGAATGTCATAAATTCTTTTAATCTTATAGGTACCTACTATTGTATGGATTCTAATTACATATTTCCTTTGTATATTAAAAGTAGCTTTGCTCACATGTTCAAAGAAAAACCTTACTTGTTGATGTGTGCTAAATTTCATTGTAATCAGTTCAATCATATTTGCGTGAAAGAGTACACATACATCCATCCTCACAAACTTGCATTTATTATATTAGGATAGGATTGAAGAAAGTTTTTTATTTTCTGACCTTATTAAAAAAATTAAAGACCTGAATTAAAAAAATCTTGAAGCATTGAATGGCATTAAGAATGTTTATGAAATAGTGTAAAATAAAACAATGTACATAATATTCACTTATTTATTTCCTCTTTTTCTTCGCATTAGGTGAGAGGGAGGACATTTTGGCTGTTTCAGGCTGTGAAAATTCTAATGATTCTATTTTTATGTCATCTGTTGATACAGTGTCAAGCAAGTCTAATCCCTGCAATTGCTCTTGTTCTAAACTATGTAGCATCTGAAAGCCTGGTTCAAGTGATGGTGTGAACGCACTGTCCAAAGCAGCAGGGAAATGTAATTCTGGCACTTCTTCAAGCTTCAGTTGTGGAGCTATATCTCCAAGAGCCAAAGTTTCACATTGGGCCCTTAGATCTTCACATTTCGCTTTAATTCTACTGTGATAACGAACAACACGATTCTCATAAAATTCATGTAAGTTTCCTACATTTAAATCTGCAAAAACTTTGGATATAATGTCTGGAAAACCTGATTTTAATCCACTTGCTTCTCTATCAGCTACAGTGCGCATTAGCTTACACATATTCGTCAAATAGAAATCTAAAGCATCTGCGACTGCATTTAAAGCCGTATCCGTACATGTAGGTATACCAACGTGTCCTATGCCTATAGCTGCACACTGTCGCAAGGCCCTCTTGTGACTTTCAGGCGTAAATGGTAATATGACTGGACCTTTACCGAGGGAAAAATCACAATATTCTTTTGGTAGGAAATTAATGGGAGGTACAGCGACATGTTTATTTATCAAGTCCGGTTCAGGAGGTGGATTCGGCAAACTTAAAGCGTCCAGTCGTGCACCTTCAAACACTGAATTTTCAGTCTGTTCTAGTATAGCAGACAATTGTCTCGCGTAAGCGTGCAGTTGAATAGTATGTGTAATTAAATTTGGTTTTGGTAATTCAATAGGCGATGACTTTACAGTAATTGGTATTTCGGGTATATTTTGCATTCCTAGTTCTATGATTGGATTGAAGTTTACACTTTGCAAAACCGTTTCATCCGGTTCAGGCTCTTCAAATTCTCCCCAAAGTATTCTACTTGACATAGTTATTTTTTATTGAAAAGTTTATTACTTATGCCTCAATAAAGTTATTTTTCTTTATTTGTTATTATTGTTATGAAGTTTGAATGTTTTGAGCCCCTGAAGTCCTTGAACCTTCAAATAATCAAATTTGACACAATTCGTATGTTTTGACTTTTGAGTTTTTAATCGTGACTTTTTATTTATTTTTTCTCTATGACAAGAAGACTGGGCTATTGGCCTGGGTATCCACTACCCAGTTTCATCTTTCCTGATGCTTGAAAATTATACGGTCAGAAATTAATGCTCGTATAACGCATTTCATTAAAGAAACGAATCTTAAATGGCGGCGCTTATCATTCCCTCTCGCTTACTCACGGCCGTACGGCATGCAAAAAAATAGGGAAAAGTAAAATCACTAAAATGTATTTGATTTTTCCCTATAACAGTTTTTATCATAAATTTACAATGACAATTATATTGTTAGTAAATAATGTTTTATTGGAATTTGACATAATTTGTCCTTTGGGAAAAGTTGTTCAGTTTTATGGGCTCATTACGAGTATTATGGGGATTTTGTTGCATTCTGTATACGTAAATATGATAATTCATATAAATACACAAATACCATAACAAAACAGTTTGTCAACAAACAAATTGAAATAATTTATAAAATAATTATCCATTTACGTTATTTTTATTTTCTTCTTTGCTGACCCTACCATATGTCAGTGTCAGCTTTGGCTGCCATTGAATATTCGTTTCTTTAATGAAAATTGAAACGCGTTATATAATTAAATTGGGACTACAATATGAGCTCTTAATGTTATAGTATTATGTACAATATAGACTTTATTTATCTATATTTAAGTCAAATTGATAGGAATGATGTCAGATGTGATATCTCCCCTGAGCTCGGAGCAATCGAGCCCCTGAGTATACCTATATGTTCTGTGGATGTGCCCAATGCCCATTTTGTAGGATTCACGTGGGATTCACGTAGGATAAAGGATTTTCTCTGGCATGCCAACTGTACATTACATTTATTAATAAATATATTTAAAACTTACTAAATTAATAAAAATAAATATAAACTTCTTTAGGTTTTTCTTTTGCGTATGCGTATTTTCTTTTGCTTATGCGTATTTTAATGGCATACTAGGTATTAATAATAATTAATGCAATCTACGGGCAAAAAAAAAACGGTGGAGCCAAGTTCACCCAAACAGACCGCATCATAAGTTTACTTGTAACAGATAAACTTTGTTCGAACCGGTATTTAAACATCATGAAAAGAGCAATTATTAAGATTCAACAGATATCTACTACCTGTTTATACAATTCTTTAGGCAATACCTACGTGGGCTGTGGCCTGTGGGCAATACATTTTACCGCTTCTATCGCCGCGCACGTATAACAAGTAGTGTATAACACGCAAATTTCGTGAAGTGTAGTCTTCTAAAATAAATTCTTTATTTTATTACAATGTCTCTTAAACTTTATCATTATCCTTTAAGTGCTCCTTCTAGAGCAGCACTTTTAGCAATAAAAAACATCGGTATACCGGTTGAAATAATAATTGTTGATTTAATGAAAAAGGAACAACTTGGTGAAAGTTTTATAAAAATTAATCCTCAACACTGCGTGCCTACAATTGTTGACGAAGATGGTTTCGTGCTATGGGAAAGTAAAGCTATTGCCTGCTATTTAGCTGAAAAATATGGAAAGGATGAATTTTACCCAAAGGACCTAAAACGCCGGGCGATCGTCAATCAAAGACTTTATTATGATTCTACAATGTTGTATCCACGTATGAGAGCTATAAATGTACGTAGAAATATACATAATAATTTATAAATATCAATACTTAAATTAATAATTCTAGAAAATTGTTTTTCATAATTATCTACAATATTTCATTTTTACAGTATCCTATTCTATTCCAAGGAGTTAAGGAAATCAAACAATCCTTAAAGGACGATTTGAATTCGCAAATGGTATTTTTAGAACAATATTTGAGTCGGAGCAAGTGGGTGGCTGGTGATAACGTAACGATTGCAGATACCGCTATCCTTGCATCTATTACTACTATGGTGGTATGATATTTTCACGAATTTTAATTTGAAATTAACTATTAGATAATTAGACTATCATAATATAATGTTACACAATGCTGTAATTTACTTTAATTTGTTTTTAATCACATATTACAATTTTAATGATTGCAATCATCTTAGAGCATTAAACTAACAATGCTCTAAGGCAATCATCACTTAATAATCAATTAAATTTTTTTACAATATTCGAATTTTGAATTAAGCATATTTTTTTTTATTACAGGAAGTGGGATGGGATATGTCAGATTATCCTAATATTATGAGGTGGTTGAAAGATTGCGAATCAATCCCAGGGTATGCCGAAAACTTAGAAGGTGCTAAAATGTTTGGAGCTGCTGTTAAGAAAAACTTGAATCAATAATCAATATTTATTATTTGCTTATTCATATACATATATTTTATTTTACATTTTTATAAATAAAAAATTATATCTTTACAATCAATGTTATCTATTAAATTTTAACACTAATTGGTTCTCATTTTTAACTCGCCTCTTGATAACAAGTTCGGATTTATAACCTTTATTAGACATAATTTGTATAACTTCTTCTGGAATGTTTTCTTCAATCAGTAGGAGATAAAATACACCATTGTCGCTCAATATCTTTGGTATCATATCCAGCAATTTATCGGTGACTTCTCTGCCCTTTAGGCCACCAGCCCAGCTGGCTTCAATACCATTACTATTGCATTCCTCTGAATCAGTGACTACATAAGGAGGATTAAAAATAACCACATCAAACTGTTTATCCTGAAAACATGTCGCAAAACTCATATTCACACATTCTAGCAATACTTTATTATATAATGCTGTGTTCTTTGACATGAGACAAGCTTTGAAATTTATATCTGTACTAAAATATATAGAATTGTGTAATGCCATGCCCAGAGCTGTTATAACTACACCGCTCCCTGAACCAATTTCTAGACAATACAAAGGTTTCATTTGCTTCAAGAATGTGAGTTCATTTTCCAATGCGTCAATTAGTAAGAAGCTGTCTTCGGCTGGTTCATAAACATGTTCAAAGTCATCCTTGTTTATATGATTTTGGTATGGGGTCTCCATTGTGCTAATTAATGCTCCCTTGACTGGTGACCACACTACTGGTACTCTGTTCTGGTTCACTGATTACCTCGGGCACTGTACGGACCGTCTTTTCTTTGTTTATCATTTGTCGTATCTCATTCAGCCTATCCTGAAAATAAAATTATTTGTTCAGTATTTAGTTGTTATCTTTTTTATCTAATACTTAAATTTTACTGTAAATGGCATTTTCACATCAATTTATGGCAAAATTAAGTGGATTCATTTGAAGGTGAAATAGTAATCTGTTTTTAGAGATGCATATTAAACAAGTAAATATAATATAACTTGCATTTATTATCATTTTATCAAATTAAATAGGGTCTTTAGATAATTTTTGTTTTGTATTACTTTGAATAAGAGCTTTCCCTCACTATAAATTTACAATCAAGTGTACAACAAAAACATTATTTTCTTTATTATGCTTAATTATATGGCACAGTTCAAATACTTTTTACCTGTGATGCTTGTAATACATTCAGAACAACAGTCACTTTATGTTTACAAGCAATTAGTTTTTTCACATAAGGATCTAAATCTGGGTGATTGTTCAGAGCCTCATGAACTCTCTGTAATTCTTCATTTAATGAATCTATCCGTTGTTTAAGTTCTATTTGACATATCCTGCAAACAAAATTATCATTTAGGAAATAGAATTCATGTATATTATTGTTTTTGTCATGAAAATATATTATAATATGGACCATTAAATTAAATTAAAAAATTAATAAGAAAGGACTTTTATACTTAACATAAAATCAATAATGAGATCATAGAAACAATTGATATTTTCTAATGCTTGCTATAACGAGAATGATCAATGTAAAAGATATTTTTGTGTAGTAACCTTGTAGCTCTAACTCTGTCGTCGAGTTGGTCAACTTTAGGTTTTAAAACACCAAGTAAGCCCTCAGCTAGAGTATCTCTCGTGGGATTATCGCATAAGTTACCAGTGTTCTCGTCAGCCGATGTAGTGGTGCTTTCTGTGTCATCCATTATATGCCTTATTCCGTACCTGATGATCTATACAAAACACCGCTGGATATAATACTACAGTCGATAGTCAAATTAAAATAGTTGTTAATTCTTCAAATTACAACAAAAATATTTTAGGCCATAGGTAGGGTAGGTATTTTGAAAGATGAAAGTGAATTATGAAGGAAGGAAAGGAAGCTTCAAGCTTGACAATTTCGCACTTGTCATTTGATTGACAATGACAAACATGACTTTGTTTGCCATACTAAAATTATAGAGAGTCTAGCAAAAAAGCCACAAGCCCCGCCACCAACTTAACAGAAAATTCAAAAAAAAAAAAAATTCAAAAAAAATTCCGCGTTTCCACCTGCAAGTAGACTTGCAATCTGCTGTCAGACAGACTGTGACATTTCTTACGCAAGTTTTCTTGCAAATGGACACGCGGCCTTAGAAAAATCAGAAGAAAAATCATTGAGGTATTATTACTAGAGAGGGCACCACGAACAAAATCTGTGCGACAAGCGCAGCGGCGCGGGGCGGCTAGTGAGTCATACACTTTGTAGATATTCTGCCTCTTATTACTTATAAATTAAAACCAATCAATGTAACAAATAAATATTGTTTATCTTATTAAAAAAAATATGAATAAACTTATCAATTAAAACCAATCATTGTAACAAATAAAAATTGAGTTTGAGACGATTGACTCTAACTCGTGTTAAAAAAAGTGTAGTAGCGATGTCCTCTCTAGTACGTAGTACATGTAACTCAATGAGAAAAATAGACAAAATTTGTCAACTAAATTTTAACTTGTAACTTGCTACTAAATTGTGTGTTAATATCTGTGGTTAATATGCTATTAATCACTAAAAATTTAGTTGACTACTTATCAACTTAATACGTGTAAACCAGCCATTGTTCACATAATATTCGTCATCTCCAAGATGACGAATATTATGTGAACAGTGGCTGGTTTACACGTATTGCAGTGGCAATACCAAGTTAGGTGTGAAAGGGATAAAAAAACATACAGGCGTCATTCAAGGTCATATTTTCTTGTTACCAGTTTATGTTCATACTGAAATCTCCAGTGTATTAGATATAAGCTTCTTGGTCATCTCTTTTTTGCGTCCGAGCCACAGGTCCGACCGCTCTTTACATGAATACGCGAATATCAGGGCGAATAGCGGCTGCGGGGCACTGTTTACACCATTGTTTACACAGGAAAGTTTGTTGTTCCCCTCGCTATTTGCACGAATGTGTTAATGCGCAATGAGAGAAATCCTTGGCCTTTCTTTCGAACTAAAAGATTATAAAATGGAGCCATTCTTAACGTTCGATTCTCATAATGATGTTGAGACATTATTACATTTCATATATTATATTGTATTGCTTTAATACTGTACTTTAAGTCTTTAAATCATTACTTGTCTTTACTAATCACTACATAGTATAAAACAAAGTCGCTTTCTCTGTCCCTATGTCCCTTTGTACGCTTAAATCTTTGAAACTACGCAACGGATTTTGATGCGGTTTTTTTTAATAGATAGAGTGATTCAAGAGGAAGGTTTATATGTATAATAACATCCATTAAATAGCGGAGAAGTACTGTTATTTTTGAGGTTTCTAATGTGATGTCGTAAAAAATTACATTTTTTTCCGCTTACATTGCAAACGCAGGCTGAACCCTACGAGTTTTATCAAAATAATGTACTAAGTATTATACACATTGAAAAGGTCTACAGAAAAGTCCGCGATGGTATATGTCTATCTCTTATGGATAACCCACAATAACTTTTTTTTGTCATTTACTTTTTACGACAAATAATGGCTAATTTTCGAAGCGATTTTAACCAATACAGCATTAATCCTTAACCAATTAAATACCTTAAATACATTGTTCATTTAATACAGATCTATATGGCCCTTTACACCGTATGATTTAAGTGAATATTTTCGAAGATATTACAGATTTAAAAATTGCGGGACGTAGCGTTTACGGTACCGGCCGGCTGCCCGGCCATATATTTTATACCCGTGCGAAGCCGGAGCGGGCCGCTATGTTTTTATATTATACAACGTTCACAGTTTTTCTGTAGTGTATTTAGTATCAGCATTGCACCCGTGCGAAGCCGGGGCGGGTCGCTAGTATAACATAAAGCTGAAGAATTTGTTTCTTTGTTCGCTTGTACGCGCTAATTTTAGGAACTATTGGACCAATTTTAAACTTCTTTCGCCGTTGGATATATAATATTTTAATATCACATACCACGGGCGAACCGAAAGTAGCATACAAATTAAAAAACGAGATAAGTTTATTTATTTAGTTTATTTATTTTTAACATACATTGCAAAGTTTTTAATGATAGGGTCAGGGAGGAAACAGTGACTCAGGCGGCTACAGTGACTCATTACTAGTTCGGCTAGAATAAGACATACACAGTTGTTGTCTACCTCCCTCGTTTGAAGCTAACGGTCCTCGGACTTGTACAAACCAGTCAGCCAGCGTCTCAAGCGCTGAACAGTGGTGCCACCACGTGTTTTTGTTTTAGTGCTCACAAAATTATATTTCAACGTAAGTTTGATTGATTTTAATGTCTAAAGTATATGATAAATGTTGTAATCATTTTTTCTGTCTTATAGTTATGTTTATGCAGATTGCCTTTGTATGTTTAATTCAGTTTATTGATTGATTTTTCGATCCATTTGAATATGAAATAATCAAAATGACGGAGTTGTGTACAGTGACTCAATTTGAAGCGGTACACAGTGACTCGTGAGCCACTGTGTACCTACTTCAGTTTATATTATGCAGTTCTATGTCTTCCTTTTGATTTTTTAGGTAATTTGTTTATTTATTATATTTTGTTGATAGAATGCCACGGCAAAAATCTGCAGAACGAAAAATTGGAAAAGCAACACAAGAAAATGTTAAAGAAGGGTGGTTATTAATAAGAAATGGAGACTCGATAAAAGCATCTAAGAAGGTCGGTGTTGCATTTGCTACCCTTAAAAGATAATATTATTGAAAGACAAAAAACTGTGAAACTCTTGACGATCAACAGTTGGAGCCCTAACGAACCTATAAATTTCAAGACAAATGAGTCTACTGAACCACTTACATTATGTGTCTTGGAAGAGCCAATATTTTCAAAGAAACTGTAGAAGACAACCAACCGAATGCAAACATTATCACAGAAAACGTATTTCCAGCCTCCATCAACATGCCATCGACTTCATCCATTAACATACATACTTCGCTTATCGACACACCATTGACTTCATCTAATAACATACCATCGAGTTCATTCGTCAACATACCACGGATCTCATCCTCACAAGTTTCTTTTAAAAGTCCGTTTGAATTCAGAGATCCAATAAAAGCCAAACCTAGACAAAATAACAGAAAACGTAGGAATCCAAGACGCAGGCTAATTGCTACCGAAACATCTGAAAAATTGTTGTTGGAACAAGAAAATATGACGCAAAGAAAAGTAAAATTACTCGAACAATAAGGGCAGCAGTGATGAAGAAATGGAAAATGAAGAAGTATTATTACAAGATTCGGATGACGACATGGAATGGCCAACAGATAACAATCATGGATATGAAAATGACGCTGACACTGATAACGAAAACATTATTTTAACGGATGAAGATTTAAAGAAACCTTTACCTCATTCACCTCGAGAAGGCGAATATGTTATTGTCCAATTAGCTACCAAAAAACAGAGATCCTTATATATGGGAAAAGTGTTAGAGGAACGAAATGAGAATATGGAATTTTACAAATCATTTTTGAGGCGAAAGCCTGGTACTGATAAGTTTATTATGCGAAATAAGCCCGAAATATTGTAAAAGAGGACGATTTAAAATTTATTCTACCTAAACCGTTAATGATTGGAACAGCTTCGAGACCATTTTATTTTTCAATCGATTTTAATTTTATTACTGTGAATTAGTTGACGATGATTAGATATTAGATATCTTTTTTTTTGTGAAATTTTTTATATATTTTTTTATTTTATTCTAAGATTGATTATATTAATTCAAATAATGAAGTTCCTACATTTGTATTAGTCATTTTATGAAAGATAATAAAGAATTTTGATTAAGTATATCTTTTTAATTTTCACTGAGCCACTGTATACTATTAGAGTCACTGTGTACTACACTATTGAGTCACTGTATACATCCACCGGTACACAGTGACTCAAATCTATTTTTTTATATTTTATTTTTTAGTTTAATTAATTTAAAGTATAATGAAAATATAATGACACAATAGTGAAATGTAGTAACCTGACTTCAAGATCTAAAAAAATCACTTTGATTATATATTATTTACTATATTTTTGAGCGTATCGAAAAAATCCGAGTCACTGTTTCCTCCCTGACCCTATACATTGGCCAAATCTTAGGGCCAATGTAGGTAATCAGCATATTAGCTTTACGTCCCTTTGTCATTGAATTTAAAGTAGTGATTATATTCCAGTAGGTGAATAAAACATACAATATATTTTTCGAACTATTTATTTAACTTTAATATACATGCTTAACAATCTATTAAAATATTAAACAATTTTCTATAAAATTATAAATGGCATCATTTCCTATGTAATCTGTATGTATATCTAGCTATGTTGAGCAACTATGTGAGAAATTTCATCAGTTCTGGATAACAGTTAGCGGGATTCTACTGGCGTTACTGGCACTGTTACCTTTGGCTAAATATTTGCTATCATATTATAAAGTATAAACTGTTCTGTTATTGCAAAGAATCTGCTAGTGCTTTCATCTGTTCTTTTACGTGTGAGTCTATATCAGCGAAATCATTCAATATATCTTCTATCATGTCCACAAATATGATTGGCCATTGTAGCTCAAGAAGTCGCAATCGTTGAGCCGCTCCACACGCTAATTCTATCGCAGTTGACAATTGACCACGTCCTCGAACACGCCAGCTCATGTCTTCCTAAAATATTAAATTTCTACTTAGTAACTATGCTATATATGCTACTTAGCAATAGTAGTGTAGATTCTAACATGCGGGAAGTAAATACCGAGTTGCGACATTCATATTATTAAGGACAATAAATTGTTACCTGTGATACACTCCCTTTCTTATATTGAAGAGCTTCTTTTGCGATTACATCTCGTAAAGCAGGGTCTGCTGCACGTAGCCAAGCTTTGGCACTGACAGAGCTATTTCCACTCTTACCAAGTCGTGATAGCAGCGGTTGTAGGGGCGCATCGGGTAAGGCTCGGAGGACTATGTCACTCAAACCGTTATAAGTTTCATTTGCTGACTTTATTTCATCCTCAGTTATCTATGAAAAATGTAGTAAGCCAAAAATAAAGATGAAGCAGTTAATAATAATAATCAAACTATAAAAGTTAAAACAATATATATTATGTAGTTTATCATAACTACCATTTCTTCGTTTATTTCTTTAAGACCCCAATGAGCTAGTCTGTAGATGGCATATTCACGCCATGTTTTCATACATATAGGATTTCCTTCTGGTAGAACCGTTAGACTAGACAGCCCGCGTAACTCTGCTAATGAATGTAATTGGCCTAAATATTGAAGACCAGTAGCACGTACTGATATGTGGGACACATTTGGGAATCTGTGGAAATAATTCAATCATGAAAGGTACCTATATAAATATAAATGTTTTTATTTAAACAACTCTTATGTATTCAAACGAGGAACATACTTAGCCTTCAACTCTGGTAGGGATTGCGCAACTGCATTGAAGTGCACATAGTGAAAAGCAGCTTTTGTGACAGAGCGTGCTTTCTCCCAATCCCATTCACGTGCAAGGCGACGTACGGCGCCTGCACCCCATGCGCTGACGACTCCTTCATTCACTTCCACTAAATAATCTACACCCTGCTCTCTATCTTTTGTTGTAGGCAGGGGCTTTGGAACTGGCTCCGACGATTTTAGACTTGCGAGACTTTTACCACTTTTAGCTCTAGCAGTAGAAGCTCTCTGAGCTGACGAAGCCCTTTCATTTCGACGCGAAATGGTTGCACTTCTAATGTTTCTGTTATTAATCTTTGCGTTAAGTGATCCTTGCCTTTTAAGTGTTTTACTATTTTGTTCACTCCCAGAAGTAGAGGAAGTCACTACTGATCCTACATGGGAACTACTTGAAATATTGCTTGCATTTTCAGTGTCTACATTTTTATAACTTGATTTGACTCGACGACTTTCTGGGTCACACACTGATTTTGACCGCATAGAAGTAAAATTTTCTCGTTTTCTCAGAACTGTTGGTGTTCGACGGAATCTTCTTTTATTTGTTTCTTCCTCACTGTCGCTTGACGAGGACGGTAATGAACTGAATGATGAATCAGCCACAGGTTCAACGCTAGAAATGCTTTCCCATCTTTTTAGAATAGGTTCAGTGCTATCTGCTAGCTTAACGCTTTCTAACGATGATATTATCGGTAGCAAAATTGGTGGAAGTCTCAAATCACTGCTATTGGATGCATCTGTGTCTTGAGAGGCGCTACGATCAGAAAAATTGACCCGCCTTTCAGAAGGTTTACGTGCAGTATTGCTTCTTTGAAATTTGGTACCCGCGGCGGGTGATTTAACTTTTGAATCAATATCCGGAGAGTCTGTGTTCAAGGTGATTTGTTCATTTCTACCAGAAGAATTGTCTATAGGCTGTGCACATGCTATAACGTCGGGCATAACTGAGGTTTCAGCAGTTTGGACAGTTCTATTTTGAGTATCTGACATCGATACTTCTTCGAAATCTTTGACCACATCTACATTTTTTGTTGAACTTGTAGGACTGAGAAAACATTTGTTTTCGGTCCTGAAAAAAGACAAATAAATAGAACAAAGTCTTAACCTGTAGAATGTATTTTCTAAATACTTTAACGTCAAAATACCTCAACAGTTCCCAGTTTGTTCTTGCGTTGTTGATAATTTGATCTCTTCGAGCAGCTTGTTGAGCTGATCCACTCAATGCGCAATATGCTGCATGGGCAGCTTCCTTATTACTACGCCAAGCCATAGCAGCGTTACGAACCTTTTAAGAAAAATGGCTATTATATGGTCCGTTAATCATATTTAAACGGTAAATACAAAATTAAGTCGTATTTTCTTACTTGTTCGGTAACATGCATGTTCGTCAATGTTGTTAGATTTGGAAGGTAGGATACTAAAAAAGGCGTGCAGTCTCCTCCTAACGCCACGGGGTTACCATCTAAGGATACTTCCATTAATGTTATAGCTTCAGCAAGCGAAGAAACATCTTCTACACTGTATGAAAATTAGACAAATCATATCAACAAATATTTAGGTACTTTATCTAAATATTTCAAAATTTTAAATGTATTAACAAAAATTATAGTCACCTTTGCAAGTCATTGTTCCCCAAATATAACTTTTGTAATTTTGGCGTATTTTGAAATCCGAGTAATTTTCTTATACGATTTCTTTTAAGATTTAATTCTCTAAGTGATAATAAACCTTGAAAATCATTTTGACCTATAAACTTTATTTGGTTTCCAGCTAAGTTTAGAACTTTTAGTTCAGTTAGATTTGATAGCCCACTGACTTTTGTAATTCTGTTTCCATGCAAATCTAAAACTTCTAATTTTAGCAGATTTGTTAGACCTTCTATTCGCTTTATTCTGAAATAGTAAAACCACACAGTTTACGTATTAGTAACATTAAAATAAATTCGGACAACGTACCCAACCAGTAGATAGTAGTATCTACGTACCTATTCTTTCCCATTAAGAGTACCCTAAGGCTAAAGAGCCTTTCTAACGAGGTAATTTTATCTATTTGATTGTCATAGACATCTAAAAATACAAGTTTTCCCAGATCGAGTGGCGTCAGGCCCGTTAAACTATTGATTAAATTGTGCTGCAGTGACAATAACCTCAATCCAGGCTCCCCTACTATGTGTGGTATTGACGATAATCCTCTTCTGCGAATTTTAAGTTGAATAGTAATTATTCATAAACAGATGTTTTTTTATTAAATTTAAGTCCACGTATTTCGTTTTAAGTCATGCTTACCTATCAAGGCTTATTCTATCAGGTAAACGATCTTTTTCCTGTGGAGTTCGAGAAAGCTGAACCTTTCCTTCACCAACGGCTTGAAGATTAATAACGTCATCTTTGCCTTCATTTCTTCCTACATACGTGTTACTGTAAAAATCCGTTTATACATAATACAACGAAACATATTTTTGTATCTTCGATCTACATTGATTACATTATCAACTATTCCACAGAGAAATAAAAAAAATAGGGCACTAAAATACGAACAAAATGTTGAAATAAAAAAATAAAACAACAGTATTGTGTTCTATAAATATTACATAATTGCTATAAGATATACATTTACTTGGTGTATCGTCGTTTTCTTATAAATCGAAGTGCACTTAATTGTTGAAACATTACCCCGTAAATGTTGTATTAGACCTTTGTAACGTTGCTCGAGGATCGGCTATAGCAGGTTTAATTTGTAAAAATGCTCGTCCCTCACCATCTCCTGACTGCTCAGCTCTTGGACCATTTACATCAAAAGAATGAGCAGACTTTCCTCTAGTTCTAAATGCACTCTTTCTTACCTACACAATATAATATAATTATTATTCTCTTACGTAAACTCAGGCCATTCCAGTATTACCGAAACTTACATTTCCACGATTATACGTGATTGGCATTAGTTTATATATATTTATAAATAAATGACAATATCTAAAAAGCATATAGCAATTCGATTGGCCCCATTTGAAACAGATTTTATTTCAAGAAAATAAATTCGTATAAAAGGCAGTTTTGGTCCACTCAATACCTAACGTTATTAAACAGTTACTAAGTAACAAACAAATGCCATAACTACTCGCTTTAAAATTGATTAATGTATGGTAATATAAATAACACAGTTGTTTAAAAAACAAGCTCCCATTTTAATAATTTACTTTTTTAATCAAATCGAATATAATCATTCAGTTAATTGTTTTAAATTTACCACAGATATACGATAATTAGTTTTAATCAGCAGGACAACCCTTACATTATGTCAAGAAAAGAACTGTATTAATGTCAATTGTCAACGTTGAGTGTTGACTGACAATGTTGATGACAACAATGACATGAGGAATTGAGGAGACTGGAGGACAAGGAAAATAAAAACAAAACAACGCAGCTGCTTTGTAAGCCGGGAGTAAAATTTGTTGTAAATCTTTATAAATTTATGTAAAAACTTGAACTACCTTTGTTTTATTTTTATTTGTATGCATAGGCTTTTGCAACGAGCGTTTTCAACGCGAATCGTACGTGTGTTGCTCTCTGCAACATCTTCGTTTGGCTTAAAAATGGTACGTTTCTTTCCAAATCCGTATGTAGATGTTCAATCAGGGACGGAATTTAATGTGAATAAAGATGATGTTATTAATTCTATCGACGAACATATCGTCATAATAACAAAGAGACTGCAACCATCACGTAGAAACGTCGACGGTGGATTATATGTTGGTGTTACCGGCATTTCATTTATGTTTTATTATCTATCCAAAAACCCCTTACTGTCTGATAAAAAAGCGTATTTTATTGAGAAAAGCCGAGATTATTTGAATCCAGCACTGGAAACATCAGCTGGCGATAAAACCTCGTTTTTACTTGGCGACGCCGGTACTTACGCATTGGCAACTGTTGTGAAAAAGGAAATAGGAGACAAACAATTTGTTGAAACACTTAAAATGTATCAATCTCTTTACAATTACTATTTAAATCCCAAATTCCTCAAGTGTGGAGGGGATGAGTTTTTTGTTGGCCGAACTGGATACTTAGCTGGTGCTTTGTGGTTGAGTCGCGAACTTCAAATGGGGGTACTTTCTAAAGAACAACTTTACAAGTTATGCGATATAATGGTTGCATCTGGTAGAGATTATGCTAGGAGCCACAGAAGCCCTTGTCCATTGATGTATCACTATTATAACACTGAATACCTTGGGGCAGCACATGGAATAAGCTTTATACTGCAAATGCTATTGTCTGTTCCTGGTTATCTAGAGCACAATAAGTCAGCAGCACAAGATATAAGAGCCACAATCGATTTTATGGTAGCTTTACAGACTCCAGAAGGAAACTGGCCATGTTGTATGGAAGAAGTTGAACTTTCTGATCATAAGCTAGTTCATTGGTGTCATGGAGCTCCTGGCACAATATATCTTGTTGCCAAGGCTTTTATTACATTTAAGGATCAAAAATATCTTGATTCGTGTATTAAGGCAGGGGAAGTTGTCTGGCACAAGGGTCTGCTCAGAAAAGGCCCTGGTATTTGTCATGGAGTAGCTGGCAATGGATATGTCTTTTTACTCCTCTATAGACTGACAGGTGACCAGAAGTATTTACATAGAGCAAAATTATTTGCTGAGTTTATGAATAAGGAAGAATTCCTGAGAGATGCCAGATTACCAGATAACCCTGAAAGTCTGTATGAGGGAACAGCAGGAACAGTGTGCTATTTATCAGATTTATTGCTTCCTGACAAAGCAGAATTCCCTTTTCAAGATGTATTCTCTACATATGCGTTTTAAAAATTCATTGTGTTTTGTTAAATTGTCCCTGTTATCACATTATTGTTGTCCATATGCAATGAGTTACTGACAGTAATTACTTAAAACCCATGTAATTTTATTGTCACAATTATCTTTGTTATTCTGAAATATAACATTTTCTAGTCAGTTGTGGGTTTCATTTCATGTACACCATGGATATCTTAAATATGTTAAGCATCATGACCATAGCCGACTTTTCCGTCGTCATTGATATTCTTAAATTCAAAAATATACATAATAGCATTATATTTCATTGCTATGATGTAAACTATATTTTGAATGTGCAAAAAATTTTCATGGCAAAGAATATTCGTATTACGAATTCATATGTGATCAATAATATCACATCAATGACCACATTGAATTGGGTAGATGGCCGATCGAAAATTGGTATCATTTTGGATACTGGTTGCGTTAATTGGGAAAATAGTTTTGATGTAATTGAGAAGCCTTTTAAGCCTCCATTTACCTGGATTTTAAAAGCAAATAATATTTCAGCAATTACCAAAACACTAAACAAATATCCAATCGAATTTGACTCCGATTTTTATCTCTTAACGAACGTTGATACTTGTTATAAAATATATGAAAGTTACAACACAGGGTTTTACCAACAAGGTAGTCTCATAATCAATAATGTGGGACAATGGGATTCGAAATTATATTTATCAGCTAAGCGAAATAAGTCATTGACTGGTATCAATATAAGATTAACTGCTGTTTACCCAGAGCCCATAGTAAATGAAACCTTTGAACATTTTCTTAATCAACGGAAGAAGTTTCAAATAGATTCTGTACATAAATTGAAGTTCTATACGCTAATGATGTATCTTCGGGATATGTATAATTTCACGTAAGTTCGTTAGCCTACGATTTACTTACATGTATGAAATCGATTGTAATAGGAACCTACCGTACCTATTCTGTCCATAACTGCCTCGCTTATTCTCTGAATAATTGTTTTTTTAGATATAAACTCCAGCGTACAACATCATGGGGCTACTTACGTAATGGTAGTTTTGATGGGTTGGTCGGTGTTCTTCAAAGGAAAGAATCTGATTTCGGAGGATCGTCTGTATTTTTCAGGAAAGACAGAGCTGAAGCTGTTGATTACGCCGTTGAGACTTGGGGTGCTAGGTAATTTTGAAAAGTTGTTTTTGATTAACGAAAGTCGCAATTTTCCACTTATTTTATATGTAGTAGGTACTGGTAGTACCTAGTTATTAATTAAATTTAATGTTATTTATTTTTTTGTATACTTTCTCATGTTCTGGTAAGTTAGTATTTCTTTTTGCTTTTCCTTTACCTGCAAAATCAATGACTGCAGAAAATTAGCTATAAATATTTATACCATTTCATTTTTGAAAAGTTAGGCAAACAACTTATAAAGACAGTCGACACTAAAAACGTATACCTACTTTACCTATATTTTTTTAGAATATGTTTCATTTTTCGTCACCCGAAGTACCCTGGTGGACTCTACGCAATCTACACAAGGCCACTAGCCAGTACAGTTTGGTATTGTACGATCGCACTGTTGCTAGTAATCGCAGGATTTCTTTTAGCGCTTTTAAAACTCAATATGCTTCAAATCTCAGGAGATGAGCAGGATTCATCTCCGTCGCTTGCTATTTTGTTCATGTTCAGCGCTTTGGGTCAGCAAGGTAAGTTTATCCTGTTAATACTTAAAAGTACATTTTAAGATTAAGTTATTTTTTTTAATCTCCATGATAATTTATTTAAATAAATACTAGAGATTTCATAGTTGTGGACAATTTTAAAGTACATATAATCCTTTTGGGCATTTAATATTTCAGGTATGACAATTCACAGGCGGTCTGCAACCATAAAAATAATCATTTTCATTACTTTCGTTTTCACTCTAACGTTGTATCAATACTACAATGCTATGATAGTGTCCACTTTGCTGAGAGAGTCGCCCAAAACTATTCGAACTCTAACCGACTTGTTTGAAAGTAATCTAAAGGTTGGAGTGGAAGATGTTATCTATAATAAAGATTATTTTAAGGTTTGTATAAATATAGCATTATATAGGTCTGTTTAGAAGATAAAATAACTACAGTAAATTAATCTATAAAACAGGTAGGTATGTATGCTTCTTCAAAAAATGTCGGGTTGTACATAAGATGTTGGTCAGATCATCCTCTTTACCTTACTTTCAACCGAATTGTTAAAGTATGAAACAATAAAGCAGGGAACATTCTCTCATTTTGCTATCTTTCATACAATCTGTCCGTATTATTATACGATTCCTTCGTTATTTGTAGCGCACAACAGACCCAGTAGCAAGAGCTCTATACAGGAAAAAAGTGGTTACTCGCTATAAAAATAACTTCTACCAACCCTTAAAGGGAATGACACTAGTAAAGGCCGGCGGGTTCGCTTTCCACGTGGACACTATTATTGCATACCCAACTATGCGTTGGACGTTCACAGAGTCAGAAATATGCGAAGCTCAAGAGGTTTATATGATACCACCGCAGAAAATGAGCGCTATACTGCAGAAACACTCGCCGTATAAAGAACACGTGGCTTATGGGTGAGGTTTGGATGTTTTATTAACTTTAAAACGAGATCTCATGTCTAAATTTTTTTACTTTTAGCTGTTAATAGACACAGACAAAATTCATAAATTTAATTCATGTAAATTCATAAATTTAACAGAGTAACTAGTACTTCTTTTTACAGCAGAAAATTGGCAATCGTTAGATATTTCGGTATAGTTTCAATTCATTTTTATTAGCTTTTATTAATTAAGAGATTAATTGATTATAGCTTTTATTTACAGAATTCGTAAAATGTTTGAAACTGGCGTCATGAGCAGACTTAAATCTCTCTGGGACGAACCAAAACCGTCGTGTATTCGCACTCCAGATACCACAGCCTTTTCCGTTAATATTCACGAATTCTCTATGGCACTTATTGTTTTATCTGTGGGCATGATGTTGTCTATTGTCATATTATTTTGTGAAATACTTGCATTCAGAACTACGCAACCGCGTGTGTTTGAATTTAGGCTTTAGTTTTAAGATGCACTATAAAAAAATATTGTAATAATATAGCAGAAAATAATTGTTATTATGTAGGACGTACGAAAGTATGCAATAAAGTTTATCAAATGAAACAAAAATGTGTCTTATTTTATCTTTAATTAACGTAATGCAATTTATACAAATACAAATTAAGAATTGTAACATCTCGCAGTTCAATAGACAATACAAATATTTATGAACATACAAGTTTGACCAGGAACCGACTTACTGCTCAAACATTACACAGACCATAGACGATCATGCTGCTTGACAAATTAGCTGTCATGCATGCAAGATAGTTTTAGTTTTATTTATTCTTTTAGCCAAATATATAGCCGTTAAATATATTTGTCATGCAGCTTGATCGCGTATCGCCATACCTATTGGAATTAGTGACGTCATACGGTTTTAAACAGGTACTATTGGTGTGTACTGCGCATGCGTGAAGCAAAGATAGCATTTGCAATGTTTAATTGTATACAAAAATAATTTACAGGAATTATTGAATGTTGAATTGATCTTCACTCACTCTTGATTTAATAATATTTTTATGATATTATTACGAAACATCCTTTTAATTTTTTATAACTTGCAATGCAATCAAGTATTTACAGAATCAAGAGTTATTTATTCAATGAAAATTGCAATTAAGAAAATAGATTAATAATACGAATAAATACTCTTTTCAAAGCGAATTAAAACCTAAATAAATTTAAATACACCAAGTCTATTTACAGAGAGGATATGAAACCCAAAGTGAGCCTAAAATCGTTTCTATAAATCCAATCCAATAATATGTCATTATGTGATATTTTTGTAAACGAAATCATACCATTATTGTAAAAAATAAACTTAATCGAACTACGCCAATAATAAGAAATTTCCTGTTAAATCAAAGTTAATTTGTATATCTGTCTACTTTCCCTTTCAATTCTTTTTTGAAAAGAAGTTGATTATAAGGACAATGAGAAAAATTGTGTGAAACATCGCTATATTTTTTGTTGAATCTATATTATTTGTACCGGTTTTTAAATAAAAGTAACAATATAATACATTGCCAAGATTATACTATTGTATGATCGATACAATAAGTACGTGAACGATATTTTCTTTTACTTAAAGCATTGCTTCCAAATCCAAAACAAAAACAACTCAAAATACATTTTTTCATTGCTTGAAACACCAGACAGAAATCTTTCATCTCCCTCGCACCTTACGATTGTCGTATGCAAGAGTGAGACAGCTCTATGTTTTTGGTATAACGTAGAAAATCTACTTGCAAATGTATTCGAGGTAAGGCATAAAGTATAAAACCGTATGACAAATGGTGGGTTGTTGTAAGGGCGCGTGCACACTTCACCGCTCCTCGAGCACGATCGTCTCTTGTGGATACAGCTTTAGCGCTTTTAACGTACTGCTATGAGATTCGGTTGTAAGCTGGAATTAAACAAAATAAGAAGATAAGAATATCTTATTAAGCTTAGGTAAGTAGTATGTTGAGATTAAAAAAAAAATAAGTAAAAAATTCGAAAATCGAAAGACTATAAGATTCATATTTTTTAAATTGGTCAAAATACCACTAGGGCTAGTGAATTTGGGAGCCAGAATTCTTTAAATTATTTTTTTGGATGTATAATAAATATTTAAAGTACTTACGTCTCTTCTAGGCCAGCTAGAGATGACCTTGTAATTCTCTTGTGGGTAACCTTTTGACGCTAGGAAATCTAATAAAGCCTGAAAATAAGAAGAAAATTTTTAATTAAAATATTAACAGAGTAATGTTTGTATGAAAGTAGAAAATATAATATATTATGACGTAATAGGAACTTTAGTACATCCTGTGTATGTACAGTGCAGTGTAATGTGCAGAAAAAATACACACATATAGTAGGTATACGTTTCGCAACCGCTTCAGCAATAAGCAATCGAATCTTTCCACTGTACCTACATAACGCACACATACATTCGTATAGGTGGGAGTGTATCGCCTGCCGCGCCATATTCCACATAGAAGTCCCATGAGGAATGAATTTGATGTGTATGTCTGTGTGAGTGAGCCGTTTCGAACGTTTTGTAGACAGTTTCCCTACTGTTCGTATTGTTTATTGTGTCAGTAGCGTGTAACAGTAGTTTGTCGTCCACCTACACACACGGGCATCTCTTCTGTTCGTATCTATACTTATCCTACTAATATTATAAATGCGAAAGTTTGTGAGGATGTGTATGTGTGTGTTTGTTACTCTTTCACGCAAATACTACTGAATCACAAAACCGCGAGGCAAAGCTAATCTATACTAATATTATAAAGCTGAAGAGTTTGTTTGTTTGTTTGAACACGCTAATCTCAGAAACTACTAGACCGATTTTAAAAAGTTATATGGGCCTTGCGCTACACACACACACTCTTCTGTTCGTATCCGCTCACTGTAATGCTGGCTACACACGCTCGCCGTAAAGCCGGCTACACACGCTCTCCGTAACGCCGGCTGCACACGCTCTCCGTAATGCCGGCTACACACGCTCTCCATAATGCCGGCTACACACGCTCTCCGTAATGCCGGCTACACACGCTCTCCGTAACGCCGGCTGCACACGCTCTCCGTAATGCCGGCTACACACGCTCTCCATAATGCCGGCTACACACGCTCTCCGTAATGCCGGCTACACACGCTCTCCGTAATGCCGGCTACACACGCTCGCCGTAATGCCGGCTCCACACGGGCACGTACCGCGAGCGTGTCGGTCGCGTGGAAGCGCCGCTCGAGGCACTCGTGGTGCGGCGGCGGCAGGCGCACGCGGATGCGGCTCACTTCCCCTTCACCGCCGCTCGGCTCCGCCGGGACCCGCGCTTGGGCACCCGCACGTAGCGCCTGCAACACAGATGTTATTATAATATAAGTAAAAATGTTTTTGACGTGACAACGTCTTATAATTCGATAGAGCCGGCTGCACGCACGAAAAAACATGACTCATGCGGCGTTACCTCGCTCTGAGGCGTTCCATGTAAGGCTTGAAGTGCAAGCGAGAGCGCGGAACGAGCGACAAAGAAGAACAATCGGCCAAGACGTTGTCACGTTCAACTATCGTCAGTAAACCGACTTTGCAGACAACCAAATTCTTTTTTAAGCTATTGCATAGCTTTTATCTCAGACTTTGAGCGCGGCGACCGAATGTAAAAATTCCGTAACGATAAAACCTAACACCCCCACTCCAACCGGCACAGCGATGCGATGCTGTGCAATAGCTTTACCGCGGCAGTCCTCGAGTGCCTCACGTATTTTCTTTTTATATTGTCGATAGGGAAGCGCTTGACCACAATCTCGCCTGATGTTAAGCTGAGATGTGGTCAGTGGTCTAAGATGGTACGCAAAATATTTTGCTTAAATGCTTTATAAATGAGTTTTTTAATATTCTTTCAAAATTTTCAGGTATTCATAGTATAATGATTATGATAAATCATACTTTAAGTAAAAAAGGTATAGATAGATTACCATTACAACACTCGATCGTCATACACGGCACATTAACGCAAACAAGATTAGACGTCAAAGTAAGATGGCACAAAAACAACTTTGCGCAAGTACGTGCATGTGCGCAGTGACTACGCATAATTAAATTGTAATTGTAATTAAATTGTAAAATAAAATTGTATTTTCAAAATATTTTAATTACAACAAAACCTCCTTACCTCTTTCTTTGCTTCTTCCATTAATCTTTCTGACTCTGCCCTTTCTATTTCTTGATTCCT
The DNA here is from genome assembly GCA_029959065.1 of Colias behrii. Classification (NCBI taxonomy): domain Eukaryota; kingdom Metazoa; phylum Arthropoda; class Insecta; order Lepidoptera; family Pieridae; genus Colias; species Colias behrii. Next base: position 8,624,759 of record JARWMC010000019.1, on the reverse strand, counting down.
TTCAAACTCTTGTTGTTTCTTAAACTCTTCTTTTGCCCTGTAATTTGAATTATTATTATTAAATTAATTTAAAAAGTAATTCCAACAATTTCCTTTGCTAAAAACATGCCATGTAATATTCAATTTAGATTTAAAGGTATGTGTGCGTGCGTATATATAAGAAGAAATGCTTCTTTATTTACGCGTGTGCCTCATATAGCGTTACGCGTTAGCGAATAATTACCCATGTGTGTGTATGTAAAACATATTCACGCGTGTAAACACGTGCGCATGCAACAGTGAGCATGAAGTAAGCTTGTCTATCTCTAATCATGCAGTTTGTATGTCGTCACATATGATTGTATTGTGTTTATTTATGTGTGATCTATCAAATTAATCAGTATGTACGTATATATGTATACTAGCTTTCCGCCCGCGGCTTCGTCCGCCCAGTCCAAGAAAAAGCCACATAGTTCCCGTTCCCGTGGGATTTCCGGGATAAAATCTATCCTATGTCCTTCCTCAGGTCTCAAGCTATTTCTGTACCAAATTTGAAGTAAATCCATGCAGTACTTTTTGGGATTAGCCCGGTCATACATACATACAAACAGACAAACATTCTGAAAAGTGTATTTTTGGCTTCGGTATCTACTGTAGATCACTCCCCAAGTATTCTTTTAAAAATTTTATTATATGTATAGATATGTGTGCTCACCTATCAGCCTCCAAACTCCTCTGATACGCCTCGTCCTGTTCCCACTTGACGCGTTGCCTCGCGAGCCGCTCGCGTTCGAGCTTCACGTCCTCGTCGCGTTGCGAGGCGAAACGTTCGAGCGCTTCTACTAGACCGCCCACCAGTTCGGACACGCCTACGTTGCCTGGGGATATGAGAATTATATTATATTATTATATATACAATATATGTATTAAGATATATAACTATGACTACAAAATGGGTTTATAAAGTGTTTTTTACGTAATCAGCGTATGCAAAACTATAACATCCTTGGGGCTTAGTATACCGTTGCTGAGACAACCTGTATATTTCATAGTTTTTTCACTACATTATACTATTAACACCTATTTATAACAATATGCAGGAGAGCAATATGTGTGGGCCTGTTAATATTAAAAAATAAACTTAACACTTTACATTATAAATTAAAATCGAAAAAAGATTACACATTCTCCCATCTAAAATTAATACATTTATTTTAGTGTAAATAATTAAACTAGGTAATTTTTCAGTCTGCAATAATATAAGAAAACTCAATTACTAAAAAAATACAAGTTTAGCAATTTGTTAAAATTAAACAAAATAACTTAACTCACCATTAATAACTGAATATATCTCCGTATTAGACCGCACCCTCATAATAATAAGCAGAGCTGGAAGCCGGTCAATGGGGATGCTGCGAATCGTTCTGCTGGCTACTGGCCCGAGGGTGTTCGTTACTGATGTTAAAAGCCTGGTAGGGAAAATTTATTATATTGTTAATTAGTTCATATACTCAATTAAAATTAAATACTAGAGGTATTATTATTGAATATATGGGTTAGTTTCGACTTTAGCATAATTAATTCGTTTTCAGATGATTTTTGTATTGTTAGAATAGGTATTTTAAGAAATATTTATGAAATCAAATAATATAAGAAAAAAGAGGCGATCTGTAATCATAAAAAACAATACTACTGGCCGATTCACAGTGTCTGGCTATGCTCTGATTAGTTTATCTGTCGATGTAAAAAAATAAACGTCAAGATTTGTTCAATACACTATGGAAGACATTATCAGCCAATACTGAACCCGTTTCTTTGAATATATACATAAAAAATTTACAAGTTCATATTATCCGGGTGTGTCAGACCCCAGTTATGCACAATGAAGTCAGGGGCTAGTGTTTGCAGCACTGTCTCCTCATAACAATACATAATCTTAATCTTAATACTATTATAACGGTGAAAGTTTGTAAGTATGGATGTATGGATGTATGGATGTTTGTTACTCTTTCACGTAAAAACTACTGAACCGATTACAATGAAATTTAGCACACATATAGAGGGTAACTTGGATTAACACATAGGATAGGTTTTATCCCAGAAATCCCACGGGAACGGGAACTATGCGGGTTTTCCTTTGAAAACGCGGGCGAAGCCGCGGGCGGACCTCTAGTATTAAATATAAAACTCACAAGTTCATATTATCCGGGTGCGTCAGATCCCAGCCGTACACAACGAAGTTAGCGGCTAGTGTCTGTAGTACTGTCTCGCAGCCGAGCAGCTGCGCGCAGAACACGTTTGACAGCACTGATTGTTCGTGGTGGAGGTATACGCCGAGGAGTTTTCTCTGAAAACATTAAAAAAATATTAAAAAAAATTTGCAACCAGCTTGCGCTCACGTCAACTTCAATGTATAACGCAATTGCTATTTAAAAATGTTTACTTTCCATTTTCACAGTTATAATAGTTCAGCTGACTCGACCCAAATGTTTGTTTGTATACAGGCGAACTGTAAAATGCATAAAGTAGTAATGCAGGATGCTTGAGATGATTAACAATAAAATATTACATACGAGTTGTGCTCCGCGGTTTTACCCGCAGTGCTCTGCTCCTGTTGGTCTCAGCGAGATGATATATAGCCATAAAGCCTCGATAAATCTAACAGCGAAAAAATTTTTCAAACCGGACCAGTAGTTCCTGAGATTAGCGCGTTCAAACAAACAAACTCAGCTTCAGCTTTATTAGTATAGATTATAGTAATGTAATAACTACCTCTTTAGCGGGCTTCAAGCAGGACTCCTTGATGGCGTCTTGCAGAGTCCCTTCAAAGAAGTTGGGTGTGTTGGGTCCGTACCGCGTGCGGAAACGCTGCGCGAACTCGATACAACCTAGCGCTTCGTCTTCCACGTGGTCGGACACTAGAAATAATTGCGTTTTAGCTTGGAATCTTTATAAAAAATTGATATATTTTGTTCAATGTGAAAAAGAAGACAAAATACATCTATTTTATATATAAGCCCAAGTCGAATTCATTATATACTCTAATATTATGAATATTAATAAACTTAACTAAAATAAACTAAGTATACTATAATATTAGGAATTATTTTTAAATAACATTTCATTTCAGATCCATAATATCATCACAAAAAGTGACCATTTTAGCCCTGCTGTCACTAAATATAGAAGAAAAATTTGTATATTCTTCATTACCAGGACTATTGAAAATACTTAATAAAAAATAAAGAATATACTTACTTAACGGCTGTAATCTCTCTGATGGCACATCAACAAACATATCGTCTTCAGTGGGAAAAGAATCTCCGTCTTCTATTTCCTCCACAGAACTGTTTTCACTATCCGAACTGTCCACTATTATCTGTAATACAATTTCAACAAAAATGTGCTATTGTAGTAGGTATAATCCATTTATGTAGGAAATTTATTAATATCATTAAAACATGACCAATAATGCGAAATTTGATTTTACCATAAGACAAATATCTTATTGATTTTCAAACTTACACAATCTGCGAATAAGTGAAGTGTACAATGAATAGTTTTCTAATGTATTTCCAAACAATCGACACCCGTCGCCCATGAACATTTTCAGGAGTTATGCCTTTGCATGAACATAAGAGGAATAAAGGATGGGACTGGAAAAGTTAAGTTAAATGATATGGGCCGCAACATAATTTATCTCGGGTATAATAGTTAAAAATAACGTGGAAATGTATTGTCAGCGCTTTTTTAAAAGTGTACAAAGTTTTAATTGTTAAAAAATCTGTCTGTTTAAAGTGGGTCAAAATCAATTCTAACCGAGTTGGTTACCATACACACATATGAAACTAATAAAAGCGAGTTAATAACTTACCCTCTTGTATTCCTTTTGCTTGCTGGGTGCTCGTTTCACAAACAAGTCGTGTTGCGGCAGTTCAAGCCCCACCATTGCTAACACTGTATCATCTAGTCCAGTAACATTGGGCCAACCTGTCCATACCTAAATGTAATAAAAAATATGTAAGTTTTGTATCAAGGCTTAAATTAAATTACGTCTATCTGTTATAAGGAGTAATGAGATATTTTTATTCCCGGATACAGGTCAATGAAATAACAATTCTGCAAACTTATAAAGCATTTTAATGTATGGAACATTAAAGTGGAGTCATTTTGATAGGGAATATTTGACAATTCAACTAGGTAACTTTGTAACGGCAGCCATAAGATATCATTTTTTCCTTTTGTTAGAACTGCAATATTGCTAAACTTTTTTCAATTACGATCGTCGACGACAAATATTATATTAAAAGAAGTCGGTTAATGTCTCCACTTTAGTTAGAACATAATAAGAAAATGTTTCACTAACCTGATGCCGTACAGGTATGTCCGTTAACGAGAACAAATCATTCTTAACGTCTTGAACTGTTTTCGTGCCTGGGTACTTTAGTGTGTACTCTCTGTCGTCGTGTTTCACACGTAACGTGTATGTAGTGGTCAGTCTTTCTGCTACCCTGGTATTTATATAAAATTTGAAATGGTTAAAAACTATAAATGAATTAATGAACATAACAGAGGATATACCAACAAACAATTTTTATACATTGACATCACCAAACTCTGTAACATCATTTCTTAAAATGCTAATAAATGCATGCATACATACATACAGACAGATGCAGGAAGCGACTATTGTCTGAAAACTAAACACTGTCAATAATAAACTATATACTCACTCATCATCAGCCATTACTCTATCAGCAGCCTTTAACCGCAGCACAGCATTACGCGCAAGCCCTAAACTCGACAGTAGAGCACTGGACGTCGCCTTCGATCCGCCGAGCCCTGAGATTTGTTGCTGGCAAACTGGTATGCCGAATAATGCTTCCATTCTCTTCTTGAGATCACCTGAAACAGGTAATATTAATAATGTATAGCAGTTTATAGACAATTTATCAAATTGTGGCACAGACAGATAGAAACAGAAATATATAAGACTAGCTTTTTAGTGTTTTCAAAGGAAAACCCGCATAGTTCCCCTTCCCGTGAGATTTCCGTGTGTGTGTGAGATGTCCTATGTGTTAATCCAAGTTACCCTCTATATGTGTGCTAAATTTCATTATAGTCAGTTCAGTAGTTTATGCGTGAAAACCATACACACATACATACATACATACAAACCATTCCTCTTTATAATATTAGTATAGAAGTATAGATAAAAACAGGTATGATAATTATATTTTTTTGGATTTAAATTTTTCAATTAGTTTCCATATTTCTTATCGCACTTATTTGGAGTGAGTTGAAAATTATAAAACTCCTATATAAATAACTATTATATTTATATAAAGAATTAAATTTGATTACTAACTAATTTGTCATGCAAAAATGTATTATGTAAATACTTAAATACAATGAAACAAAACATATTATGCTATACAAACAAGAAAAACATGGTACATCAATGTATTACTAACTTCTTAAATCTATACTAATATTATAAAGAGGAAAGGTTTGTATGTATGGTTTTCACGCATAAACTACTGGACCGATTTTGATGAAATTTGGCACAGACAATCTTTAGACCCTGAGAAAGAACATAGGCTGACTTTTATCAAAACACCACGCGAGCAAAGCCGCGGGCGGAAGCTAGTCATAAATAATACTTACTGACTGTAGCGGAGCCTGACATTTTGATCTCATGTATCTTATTATTACAGCTAACTTGTAGTTCAACTAAATCTGAATAACTGTTGCCTAGTGCAGACGTTGATGCTTGATTAACATCTTCCCGATCTAGAATGAGATAAAAAGAATATTTACTTTAGAATATGACTTGTAAATTATACAATATACTTTGTATTGTACCTCTGACTGCATTTTATAGTTTAGATATTTTAAATGAGCACACAATTTGTGTCTTCTAGTTCCTCTTTTATATATTTTTAGATTAAAAGCTCCCATACTATCGATTTTATTCAAACAAATGAGAATACAAGTTTATTTCAACAAACATACATTTGTATAATAAATTTAACCTATAATCTATATTTTACCTGGTGGGTGATTTTTTGGAGTTATCACAGATATGTCATCATCAATCATCTCCACATCATGCGTGCTATTGGACTGAGTTGTTGAGTTGCCATCCTGTGGCATTACTCTATTTATTGCTGACTGCAAAAATAATTTACATTTAAGGAGTTTTTATATAATAAATAGCTTAATAAAGCATAATTTATGCTAGCCATAATTGATCAAACAGGTATTTATACAAATACCTACAGCTATTAATTATCTCAAGATAAAATTACTAGAATATGAATCACAATTCTTTGTCCTTAAATTCTTCTTTACATAAAAATATTAATTAATAATAACTTAACCTAGATGTGTGTTATTCAAATCACATACCAGTAGATCCCAATTTGATTCTTCTAAATGAAATATTGCTTCAGCAACATCTTCCACATTGGTAATGCTCTACAAAGAAGAAATAATGAAAATCATTACTAAGAGATCTTTTGAAACAATTTAATTAAAAAAACAATTTATCAATTTCGAGGCCGAAGTTATTAAAAAAAAGAGATGTGTTTAAAAATAAGGCGTAAATAGGAAACTCATCACAAAGGACGAAGATTTCATTGTTACAGAAACAAGCAGTGTGCACCTTATTGCAACAAGCACTCCTGAAAATTGAATGACTATACATTTAATTAACAAATACTAATATAAATAACAATTCCTAAAAATTCTATAACAAAGATACAAAGAGATAAAGGGGTTTTAACAGTCACTGTTTTCATTTTCACATAACCTGGTCTTTTCTTGCAATATTTCACAGTTAATTATTTTCAAACATTATTTCTTATCAGTAAGCCCGTTACCTGAAAATTTGCAAGAATTTCTTCCCTATTTTCAGCCATTTCAATTAATTTGCACTCAAATTCACTACTTTTCCACTAAATATGACATTTACGATTGCAGACAAGTCACTCTTCTCAAACAAACGCATAGACCAGATATTTATTTTTATCTCGTGCTGAATTGCTATTATTAAAAAAACCATAGAGTATAGATTCATAAAGGTGATGCTACACATTATACATTGCCGATATTTGAGCATGACTCAACTTGATAATGTTTGTGTAAGCATAAAGCTCATTGCTCAGTCGAGTTTGCGCGTAAGCTTCCTGCGTACGCGCACTCAGTGCAAATATTATTTGCAGAAATCGATAAATGAAATCTGGTGCGCGAAAGTGCCGTGTATTTTATTTAATATAAGTGAATACGATATTGTCGATAAATTTGTTTAGCAGCGACGAAAAATTAAGTAGGTACCATATTTTTATTAAAACACAATTAGTAAATTTTGTATTGCACCTTAACATAATGAAAATAATAAAATTAACAATACAAAAAAATATATATTCGAATTTAGAATAAGTTTCCTTACCCACTTATGTTAAATTATTAAAAAAAAACATTCTTTTTAAACTAATTTGTGGTTTAAAAATTTTCATTTACGTTACGTTAACGTTAAGTTTAAATTTTATTTGATTGGTTTAAAATATTTAATTTAAAAAGCATTGAATTAAAATAACACTTCTTTAAATTTGCAGGAAATATGGCTTCTCGGGCCACCCGCGCCCTAGCCTTATTGCTCGTAACAGGATTCACACTATCACAAGCATTAACCTTGGATGAAGGTACATAAACTTTTCAATTATTGTTTTATTTTTTTTTGCATTATACCTAGCTTCTGACGAAAAATAATTGTTTTTAAGTAGATATTTCTTATAACCGAACTTAATGAGAATATAGCTTCGCTTGTATGTCGCTGAAATTTAGGTCTTAAATTTATGGACCTCATTTTTCATAAATGAGTGATTAATGACTTAATGAAGTTTAAATTTTCTTCTACTTTAAAATCTGATCGGAGGTAGGCAACTTTTTAGTAAAAAACAAAACAAACAACACAGTCCAGATTTTATTCGAAAGATGAATAAAAACTAAATAAAAGCAATAAATATACGTTGAATGAAAATACCTAAGCCCTGAATATGGTTCTAACTATTTGCGGAGTCATTAGTGAGCGGCGGTTGGCGGGAAACAAAATACGAATGTAAAATAGAACACCGGACAAAATAATAATTAACGAGAGATGCACAGGAAGCGTTTTTCTGGCATAATTAAAATTTATCAAGATAATAATATGTTATTATATTTATATTCGGGCTAAGAGCGTTTTCACATTATCCGATCCGATATCGGATATCGGACGCCGATAGCCGATATCCGATATCGGAGGGAAGTAAAATGTATGAAATATGTACCTGTCTTTCACATTGTCCGGTCCGATATCGGATATCGGAGCCGACACCGATATGGCAGCGGCTATCGGACGATAATGTTCAGTGTTGCCAACTCAATTTTCGAAAAGGCAGTATACCAACAGCAAAAAAGCACTAGTTTGTGTATTTTCAGTCTTTTATGGCGCTAAATCTTTAAAAAAATTATTTGCTTTAACCTAAAACCCTTTCTATTAAAAGAAACCTTTTTTTATTAAGAAAACACACATTTAAGTATTTATAGGCATTAAAAATACGATTTATACGGCAGCTATTTTAATTACCGTATTAAAATATACGGCAATTGGCTGAACTGAAGTAAACAAAAATATATTGCATCTTCGAAAACATTAGTGTCTATCATCTTTATTTTAACTCATTCTGCCTCGCTCCTCCTCCTACTCGGATGTTGGTTGTGCTGTTTATTGTATTTTTGTCATTGAGTAAAGCACGTTCTTAACCGACTTCAAAAAAAGGAGGAGATTTCACACCGATTTTATTTTTATTTTGAATTTACAACAAAGATTACAAATTTTGAAAACTCTTAATTCTAAAATAATTGCTTATGACAATAAAATAATTTATGTATCTTTACTTACAGGAAATTACAACAATCATATTACAAATATAATATTTGAACGGGTGACAATATTATTTTATGATATTACAGTGTAATAAGAAAAAGAAAAGAAAATGTGAACAAAGATTGTATCACTTAATAAATTTATCATAGGTACTACATGAACTTTTATAAATGTTTATAGTGAAAAAATGACTAAATGACTAGGTACGTCTTGCTAAAAATACATTTAATAGATTTTGAAAGGTATTTACTAATATGTATTACTAAAACTATTAACTAATACTAGGTTGTAGTAGGTATTGATATAAATTTATTTAATTTATAATGTGTTAACATATACTATACAAATGACCGATATCAAAACTATTTAGTAAATAGCACATCTAAAAAATTTCTGGCAACACTCATGATGATATCGGAACGATTTTATCGGACAATGTGAAAGGGCAAATTGTATCCGATATCGGATATCGGCTATCGGCGTCCGATATCCGATATCGGATCGGATAATGTGAAAACGCTCTAAGTCATTGAATTAAGGCAACAATTTAATTCTATAATCTAGATAAGTTTATACCAAATTCAATAAGAAAATGTTGTCTCTACATGGATAATAATAATAATAATAAGGGCGTAGGGATGTGACGACCCCATCGCCCACGGTTGGAATATCTGCTGTCTACGTGACAACAGATATTCCACCCGTGCAATCAGTCAACCCGCAGGACACCTTGTGGCGTGGTGTCGGGGAGTAGCGACCCCGCGGGAACCGAGTGCTCCCGGGGGAGGCCCCTGTCTTCATCTCCGGCTCGCCTTCACCGGCTGGTCGGAGTGAAGCCTGACGAGGACAGGACCCCCACCTCTGGCTTGCCTTAACCGGCCGGCCAGAGTGGAGTCGCGAGAGCTTTTAGCTCGAAGGGTGGATGCGAATCATAAGTGGCGAGTGGGCACGTGATGCTGGACCCTCAGGGAGCGCGTGATCGTCGTTTAAAGTCCAGGGACGCCTCTCCACCCTTAGCTGCTCACAATATGTTGCCCCCTTGTCGCACTATTGCAGCGACTTATTTCGGGCGCCCATACAGTGAGAGGGCGAGTCACCACCTGCCAACATATTTTTACTTTCTTTTAGTAGAAAGGCAGGTGCCATAGTTTCCAATAGTCCCCAATACCAGTCCATTTAGCATCCCAATCCATAGCCCAGTTATTAAATTTCCATACCCTGCAATAGTCCTACATCGGCCGCGGACTGCCTAGGACTGTATCTCTATAGTGCATTCATGGGCAGGCTGCGGCTGGTGTCCCACAACACATTAAAATTCTCGAAAGGGCCTCTGCGTGTTGGATCCGTGTCCCCACGTAAGCCTTCCAAAGATCCGGGTACCGTCCTTCTGGTGGTACCCGAGTATTATGGAAATGAGAAACATAATAATAATAAGGCGTAGGGATGTGACGACCCCATCGCCCACGGTTGGAATGTCTATTGTCTACGTGACAACAGATATTCCACCCGTGCAATCAGTCAACCCGCAGGACACCTTGTGGCGGGGTGTCGGGGAGTAGCGACCCCGCGGGAACCGAGTGCTCCCGGGGGAGGCCCCTGTCTTCATCTCCGGCTTGCCTTCACCGGCCGGTCGGAGTGAAGCCTGACGAGGACAGGACCCCCACCTCTGGCTTGCCTTAACCGGCCGGCCAGAGTGGAGTCGCGAGAGCTTTTAGCTCGAAGGGTGGATGCGAATCGTAAGTGGCGAGTGGGCACGTGATGCTGGACCCTCAGGGAGCGCGTGATCGTAGTTTAAAGTCCAGGGACGCCTCTCCACCCTTAGCTGCTCACAATATGTTGCCCCCTTGTCGCACTATTGCAGCGACTTATTTCGGGGGCCCATACAGTGAGAGGGCGAGTCACCACCTGCCAACAAATTTTTACTTCCCTTAAGTAGAAAGGCAGGTGCCATAGTTTCCATAGTCCCCAATTCCAGTCCATGTAGCATCCCATTCCATAGCCCGGTTTATTTTGCTTCCATTTCTCACAATAGTCCTACATCGGCCGCGGACTGCCCAGGACTGTATCTCTATAGTGCAGTCATGGGCAGGCTGCGGCTGGTGTCCCACAACACAGTAAAATTCTCGAAAGGGCCTCTGCGTGTTGGATGCGTGTCCCCACGTAAGCCTTCCAAAGGTCCGGGTACCGTCCTTCTGGTGGTACCCGAGTATTATGGAACCGAGAAACATAATAATAAACACATTTATTGTCAGAATCACATCATGATTACAAATTGATTTACAAAGGAAAAACAAATAAAAGAAAAATAATAAGAATAAGAAGAAGCATATTCCTAAGAAACAGTAGGTAATGTGGCAGTGAGTGACCTGACAAATGGAGCCAACTCAGTTTATGATGGCAAGGTGATTAATACCTTACCACCACTGATTTTCAGTGACCCCAAGTGACTATTGGAGTTTCAGTCTAGAATTGCATATAATGAAAAATTTAACATGAGTATATTATGTGAAAGATATATTTCTATTGATATGATAGATATAATATATATAATATCAGTATGTAATTATGTATATAATGTAAATAAATAAAATGAAATTATGTATACAATGTTAATAATTATAATGATAGATAGGCAGAGAATAAATGCGTATATAATATTATGTTATAAAATAGATATTTAATGTGTAATTCGATACAAATGCACTAAGTGTTAGAACAGGATTTTAAAATATGTTTCCGGTATTGGAAACGAAAATCTATACTAATATTATAAAGCTGAAGAGTTTGTTTGTTTGTTTGTTTGTTTGTTTGTTTGAACGCGCTAATCTCGGGAACTACTGGTCCGATTTGAAAAATTCTTTCGGTGTTAGATAGCCCATTTATCGAGGAAGGTTATAGGCTATATATCATCACGCTACGACCAACAGGGGTGGAGCCACGGGGGTGAAACCGCGCGGAGCAGCTAGTTATTAATATTTGTCAAACTGGTTAATGGTGGTGGGATGTTGTTCCAACACTTAGTGGCATTGTATCGAAAGCTACCCTTGAATCCAGCTGCGTGGTGCTTGGGTATGGATAGTTTACAGTTTGCAGACCTAGTTAGGTAGTTTAAGGCACTTCGTTCACCTACCCATGCGAGTTTTTCGTAGAGATATGTGGGTATTTTCGACTGCATCAATCCAAAAAGTAAAGTGGCAAAGTGTACCTGGCGTCTTTTTTGCATATTAAGGACGTTTGCGGTATTAAGGTAGGGGCTCACATGACTTCTTGGAGGGATGTCCCAGCAAAAACGCGCACACGCATTTTGTACGCGCTGTATCGCTGTTTGTGTGCGAGAGAGAAGTCTGGGGCCATAAACAGTGTCGGCGTAATTGAATCTGGAGAGGATAAGAGCATCACATAGTTGAATGCGTAGAGGTGTTTCGATATAATTTCTTATTCTATAAAGCATTTTTAATTTGTAGAATGAGGTGGAGATTGTTTTGTTAATGTGTTTTTCAAACCTAAGGTGTTCGTCAAAAATTAGTCCCAAGTTACGTGCCTCATGCACACGATCAATTTTTCTTGAATTTATTGTTATGACAGGATCGTGGTTAGCTATTTTTTCAATTACTTTGGGATTTCCTAATATAAGGTACTTGGTTTTGAGGGGATTCAGAATCAAGGAGTTTTTTTGTGCCCAAGAGTCAATTCGCTTAATGTCAGAATTCATGTGGTCAAGTGCTTGTGTAGTTTCACTAGGATAGAATGAGAGATAGAGTTGGATAATGTATTGGATCATGAATGTTCGGTAAATATTTAGTAAGTCTAGTATAGTATGTATATTATAAATACGAGTTTCTTTCCTAGATATTTTTTTTATTTCCGATATGTGGTAGTCCGTTGCCTTGTAGAGAAAATAATAATATTTGTAACTGTTATATCCCAGTAACTGTATCACATAATTAAATATATTTAGTCCAGGAAAATAACAAATAATACCTTTGTTATGATTCATATAGTTAACATTGTTAATTAAGTGCGGTTTCATTTATCTATTCTATTGATTCTTCTAGGGTATTTATTTTTCTTGCCAGAATTAAACCCCATTATAATACCTATCTTAATATCTTTTATCTAGAAAGTAAGCTTCGTATATATATATACTTACACGGGAAAAAGTAAAGAAAACTGTGAAATTAATAATTTACTAGCTGCTCTGCCGCACCTTTGCTCGCGTACATCTTATCGTGGTATATCGGCAATTTTCCATCCTCTATTTCATAAGATATTTTCAATTCTTTTAATATTTTGCCAAGATCTGATATGCTCGTTTTGGAATCTGTCCAGCTATTTTGAAACTGAAACGGAACATCCAGGCAAACAAAGATACATACATACAAAATATTATCATTACGGGTATTAGTAAGATTGTATAGACTACAGGGGTTATATTATTATGTATTATGTATTCACAAGTCAGATAGGTACCTAGTTAACTTTACCGACCTGTGCAAATGCATTTTCAACACTCAATTTTAGTCAATGAACAAAATACGGTAAATGACACTATAGGCCTTTAAATACGTCGCGTTGATGAAATCATTTGTTTTTTAACCGATATTCAGAAAACGTTTTTCATAGAATATTTTGTGTTCAACAATTGTTGTGTTGTTTTGTGAACAAACGGTGTTCAAACTTCATTATGACATTAACAGCTTCTTTGCTTAACAGTGGTAATGCGTGTATAGTAGGTATCATCATCATTCATAGTAACTAGATCCACATTAAAAGATTTTGTCCTTGGCTACTCCTAAAAAAATTCATCAGTTAAAAAGGAGAAACTATTTCATCTAACCTCACGGCTTCACACAATTACAGCACAAAATTAAATTAAAATAAACAACAATTCAAGATAACTCTACTTAGAGCACAAAAAAATTTCTCTCCCAAAAGGGACAGTTTACAATAAAATGAAAAGATTGATTTTCAATGGTCCATTAATGTGTCAAAGTGTCAGTAGGTCATGGGACAATACAGACCATATTATCTGGATCCGTTTGCGCAAGCATCGAGCTTTATACGGAGATGTTTGTGATTCAACATTGAGAAAAATTAAAGAAGTATTGTGTATTATCAGAAGGTTGTTAAAGGACTTAATGTGTCATATTTTGTCTCTCGGAAACCGTAAATGTTGACCTTGAAATGCCCAGTGCATTTTATTCAAGGCCCGGTTTTACGGTTTGCAGATACTAAGTGCATTAGAAATTAAATTTGTACAAATTTTTGCGGTCCTAAAATTATCTGCATAATATATATTCAACAATCAATATGTAGGCCTAGTTCTGATGAAACTGGATAATATCAAGGATTATTAAAGGATCTTTCTTAAAAAAATTGGCTAAGAATCCTTCAAGATACCATCCTGCAGTTTATGAACATAGTTGAAATGAGTATCTTTTGCTTATTTCTAATTAGAGTTCTCAAGAATAATAAAGATAAACTATTACAAAACAAATAGATAATAGAAAGAACCAAATAGATACATTAACATGATCGTTTTAACAAAGTGAACTATAATACCAATCGTAGTTTAATGATTATTTTAACAAAACCGGACAGAGCATGTATTTTCAATTACTTTGGTTAATCTGAACCGGGCATTTAGTTTGAATTTCGGTTTTTTGAAAATTCCTAATTTTGTACAAATCATGTTGAATTTAGAACGGGATTTAGAAACCACATTTTGGTTTAAAATGTGTCTTTTAAATCTTTATTCCTTACGTTTGAAACATGAGTCCTTGTAATAAAGCACCCAGTGTGGGTAGTATAGCTGCTGACATAAATGTTACTGTAATTAAAAAGTGTTTAATAATAAAACTGTGTTAGAAATTCAACTATACACTCACATACTTGTATATTTTTTGTAATTTGTAGTGCCAAGTATTTAAGTATAGATTCTTTTATCCATACTAATATTATAAATGCGAAAGTAACTCTGTCTGTCTGTTTGTTACTCAATCACGCCTTAACTACTGAACCAATTTGCATGAAATTTGGTATAGGGATATTTTGATACCCGAGAAAGGACATAGGCTACTTTTTACCCCGGGACAAAGGATAGGTTTTATCCCGGAAATCCCACGGGAGCGGGAACTATGCGGGTTTTTCTTTGACTGCGCGGACGATGCCGCGGGTGGAAAGCTAGTTTACTATAAATACCATATAGAATCACTTGTCGAACCTTTCTCCTATACGAAATTAAACATAAAACCATCATTATAATACCGATGAAATTTTAACTCTGCTTTATGAAGATGAAAATACAACGGAATTTACCCAAAGGCTGCTACCATTACTGAAGATCTTATACAGACGGTAATGATGTCTCTAGAGTGAGCTTACAGCAGCGCATTTCTACTGAGTACTTACTATCTACAAATAAAGCCGGCTTAGCCTGCACTCTGTTTCAAAATTTGCTTATTCCATGAATCTCGAACTTTCTTCAGATATAACGTTTTCTTTTGGCCGTTCCTGTTTCGGCAAGTGCTTCAGTAAAGAATTTGATGTAGTCTTATTTACTTATGGTTTCGAATCCGTTGTTGTTAAAAGATTTAACTATACTTCATTATTTTAGGAGTACCTACCTACATCTGCATTTATCATTGAAGTGAAAATTATATAGGCGCGTTGAGAGTAAAATTTCAAGGTCGCGTCATGGCAATACGTCATGGAGTAAGGCGACGATTTTGGTACCTTGAATCTTGCCATAGAAGTTTCACTTCCGACTTCTTTTTTTCATAAGAAATATTATTTTACTAGATTGTTTTATTCTAGAGATCCAAACTCGCATTTTCAACAGTTTTCTTAGAACAAGCGTCTCCAATTTGTAAAGAAAGATGGCATCGACGTTGAAGCTATATAAAAGCGGTAGGGGAATATATATGAGCAAAATTTTATGAAAAATATTCTACGGTTAATATATCAATGCTTAATAAGTAATAACGTTGCATAGAATCCTTACAGTCGTATTCGATTTGGGAATTCATACGAAAATATGTTAATTAAAACTTTGGATCCAGAAGTTTCAAATGGGAATGTTTTTCATGCAATGAAACTTTTCTCTTTGATCAAGGATAGTTTGCTAAAAAACGTTGTTCAGTTTCAGATGAATTTAGTATCTAATTATGGTATTCGATTAAGGTTAGGTCCGAAATACACATAGATAAATTTAGTTAAAAATCAAATTATGATCTTTGATTAGGATTTTAGCAGATCACATTCAGCGTTTACTTGGAATAAGTTTTACGATAAACGGCTCGGGGTAACCTATAGGCATTATTATTCCAATATAAGTACCATTGCACTCAGGGGAGTGACATCATAATCTTAAATTATTGCGGTTGCCACCCACACGCCGGCAACTGAGAATTTACTTGGAATTTATGCATATAATTCGTCGACGCATCCGAAACCCTTCGGATCGGTGTTATTTATTGGCTTATGTGGTTTAAAGTGCAAATTAGGGCTATTTTAAGCGCCTCTACATCTTAAAATGGGGCAAATGGATATCGAAGAATAAATAATTAGCATCTAGAATGATAATATTATAGTGGTGTAATTATTTTAAGTTTATAGTGAATTCATTTAAATAAAATTTTGTCGAGTTCGATGAAAGTTGAGATATTTCAGAGATAAACAAAAATAAGTACATTGGTTCGCATGTTTTTTACAACATCGCAGTTCCCTAAACTTAAATACGACCGAACTATAATCAAATGAAGGTTCTAAGATCTTTTCTTGATTTCTTCTAAAAATTTCTTACCTATAAAGTTTTTGTTGACTGGGGAAGGATTAATTTATAATACGTAGGATTGTAGTAAGTTCTAGGCTTGGACTTTAGAGTAGGTATAAGGTAGGTAGTAGGTTTGTAGGGTAGAGTAAAAGCATGGAGCATTCAGTCTTTTTGAACTAACTAGGATTTATCTGATATACATGAACTAGACAGTCTTTGCAAAGAATACGTAATATGGTTACAGATATGATATCACAGAATTTTATCGATTTATGCCTATTCACACCTCTATACTGACCTCTTTTGTCTTAATGCGGAATTAATTAATGGTAGTTTTACAAATATTAGGTCAGTAGTGTTAAGTGATGCTGCGTGTTATTATTAGAATCGAATCATCTCGTTCAAATCCTTCAATTTTAAATAATAAGTATTTAGAGAAAGTTATTGCCCGTGTTTCTTTTTACCCTTGTTCCCATAAAATCTCTATGGAAACTAAATGGGTGTATTTTCTACTAATAATTCAAACTACCGTCAAAAATTTATAACCATCAAAGTTTGGTCGTGAAATCGATAACAGATAGGATAGACATAGGGATTAGACGAAATTTTAACTTTAAAGAGTTTTCAAGGAAACAATAAAAAATAAAGTTTGTTGCTCTTTACATTCCTATTAAGTACTTTGCTTTTGTTTAAACCAAATGTGTTATATTTTAGACGACGCGACGTTTCCAAATAGTAAATACATATCGAATTAGATTCTCAGTAGCGTAGGTATTTGAGTTTTCAATTAGTATAAGATAATGTTTTAAGAAACGCATTGTTTATATGTACCTAAACCCAAATAATTCATTGTCAGTATACGAACGTAAATAAACGAGTATATCAAAATGCTCTTTACCGGTTAGCAACACAGGGCGCCACACATACCTTCTGTATTTGCGTCTCCAACACGTTGCTATATACGGCAACAAGTTATAGTCCCACGGATTTATGATAATATTCAATCCCACATAGTCTTACGATTGTCGCCTGCTAGCCTTGTTCAAGTTAACAGTATCCTTTTCCTGTTACAGGAATTGCGATTAAATAAAATGTGATCTGTTTTCAAGGTCAAAATTTCTTTATCAATTGCATCTTCAAAAATCCTCGACAAAAAATAATTAGGCGAGGATGAATATAGTCGAGCAATATGTGATTTCATTATATTTTATAGTAGTGTCCTTAAACCTGTGATAGAATACCTACCAATAATATAATTGAATTAAAATTAAAAATAAATAGTTACCCCTGTGTTTTTACTTTTACTAGCTTGCTGTTTTCAATTGACATAACCATACACAAGTTATCTAGACATTAAATATATCCGATGTAGATAGGAATTTAACATTGATACTCATACATCTTAATGTTAGACAATATGTTGTTTGATTTTATTTCATTTTATTTGGTCTAGTAAGTCGTCACCTATACTTAAACTAGCTGTGCTCCGCGGTTTCACCCGCATTGTTCCGCTCCTGTTGGTCTTAGCGTGATGATATATAGCCTTCCTCGATAAATGGGCTATCTAACACCGAAAGAATTTTTCAAATCGGACCAGTAGTTCCTGAGATTAGCGCTTTCAAACAAACAAACAAACTCTTCAGCTTTTTAATATTAGTATAGATTAATAAGGGGTATACTGTCATAAGAGATTCTAAATTAATATAACATTTACAAGTAATAAAACGCACATGAAGCCGTTATCTTATTTCACGGTTTTAATGATCTACCCATCCGAGCCATAAATATGGGTGGATCAAGCCCCATGTAACCGTTTATCTGTATAGCTGTACAAACGATTACACGAACGGGTAGAACCACATGAAGACCATACAAGGTGCAGTTTTTATCTCGGAACCGTTATCATGGGTTTACACTCTCGCAGAGATTCGCCAAATCGTGGGATTAGTTCTTACTTGTAGAGGCAGATTTTGAACAGAGAATGTAATTACGTAATTTAATTAAATTTTTAGACTAAATTTGATTTAGATAGTACTACTTTTTATCAATTGTTTTGACCGAATTACAACCCTATTAAACGTGTACTTATAGTAATCCAGTAATATTAACTCACGTTAATAGTATACGCTAGGTTCGCCATGTGTAAGACTAGCTATTGGCAAAGTGCTTGGCGAGAGTGTACATATACCTTTACGATCGTCACATCACGTTCAAGCTTCATTCAATATCGTTTGTCGCAAGTTTTTACTGTTACTTTTAGGTTTTTATATTATTTCTAAACATAGACAAAATAGAGATAATGATAGAGAGCATCTATTATGCTAGGTAGAGATGTTATTATATTATGATCTCTTGTAATTTCAAGTTAAATATTAGGTATCCTATCTGCAATAACATTGAGCTTAAGTATAACAGAGTGCTTTGTAAAAGTTAAGAACGTCATAAAATTAATAGATATGGTAATTTTGTAAGATTTGCCTTTCGATTTATGTAAAGCACGTGATTGAATAGTTGCTGAAATCGCTATCTACTACTCCACTCTTTATGCCTTGCAATAACAACACTAAAATTTACTGGTTAATTGAACTATTTAAATATTGGCAGAACAGACCAACTTTTAAAATATTTACAATAACAAAATTCACAAACTTGAATCTATGAGAACAAGTAATACATGTCACAGTTCACATGATAAGCGCAATAGAATTCGGGTATAGATAACAGTTCTTCAACCCACTGAACTGTTTCAGATAGTTGTTGATAAGGTGTTACCAAATCATTATTTGTTAAGCTTGTTTTAATTCGATTGTTTTGATAAGTTAACCGCAAAAATAGAATATTTTTCAACACGTTTTTATGGTTTCTATGTGTAACTAGCTTTCCGCTCGCGGCTTCGCCCGCTTTGTCTAAAACCTAATAAATAATATTAGAATATTATTTATATACCTTCATTCATATAAACCTTCCTCTTGAATTAGGTGCTCTATCTTTAAAAAAACGCATCAAAATCCGTTGCGTAGTTTTAAAGATTTAAGCATACATAGGGACAGAGAAAGCGACTTTGTTTTATACTATGTAGTTATAACTACGTGGTTATACTGAAGAAGGATTTTCAATTATGACTTGTCAGTTACTCTGGTCTCTAAATAAATTATATAAAATTAGTTATGAACTTATGAGGCAGAAAATGGTCAACATTAATTAAATGCTGTTACTAATAGAAATCATTTGCAAAATAATAACAGTTTAATAGCTGCTATTGACAATGAATAAATGTGTTACTCTATTTTAATGTAGCCTATAAAGATTATCACCATATTTATTTATTCGACTCAATTGATATTTTTTAACAAAAAACTAAACCGCCTTCATATTGTCAAAAATAGGCATTTAAATGGGTTTACACGAGATGCACCAGCATTCTTATCATCAAATTCGACCCAATCGAAAGTTCTCAGGTAACAAACACAAAAAAATGCAGTTTTGTTGAAAATCTCATTTTTGAAGTAGCTTGAAAATAGAGTTATAATATAGCACACATGGGGTTACAGGTTACTAAAATAGATAATCCCAGTTGACACAAGTTTAACGTTGAAAGGAGATATTGCTAAACGGACGCGGTTATTCTTGAAGCAGATGACACACCGACACAAGTTTGTCTTCCTTTTGTGCGCTGGTGCACTATTTGCTTTATTTTCAGTGGAACATTGTATTTGGAACAGATGTGACCTATGATTCGAAAGATGTTACATTGAAAGGTTTTTCTTGCTGATTTGATTGAAAAATAGCTGAAATTTTTAAAAAGGTTAAAACTACAAAATGGTGGTGAAATTAAAGAATTTATCTTTAATTTCACCACCATTGGTTCAGTCGTTCAGTTGTATTTTACCTATAACAAAAAGATATCAACGACAAAAATGATCTCAGGTAAAGACGCGAAGTTAATAAAGGACACGTTATGGTAACTTAAAAATTTAAACAGACCACACGAGAAACCCCAGGTTTCAAATAAAATTTTATAGTGGGTTACCCTATATTTTATGAAATCACCATTTTAAATCACCTTCCAGATGCTACCAACGACGCCATAGCTGCTTCATCAGCCTCCGAAGAGAGGGAAGTAGCGATACTCCTCAGAGGACCTCACGAAAAGGCTGCTCGGAGGGAGGAGCTCTTACATGGAAAAGTTACTGATGAGAGTGCTTTCTCTCTGTTCTATAATAGCAAGAGTAATAAAGGTAAGGCTTGAGTATAGAAAATTTTGTTTGAAACAATGCTTGTTTTAGATATTTTTCGTTTTTAACCGACTTCAAAAAAAGGAGGTTCGCAATTCAGCCGGTATATTTATTTTTTATAAAAAAAAATATTTTTTTGCATAAGTTATGTAATCACTAATGTACAGGTATAACACAGAAAAAAACATGAAAAGTCTTTTAGGACTAAAGTGGTTTAAAAGACAATTAAAACTTCTAAATGACTCCAAAACGAATCAAAGACGTCTTTTAATTCCAATATTCTAGACAAATTACTACAAGATTTATATTTTTTTGTAAGATCTAATAGGATATTATGTACGAATACGAATATAAGAATAAAAAAAAAAAATTGGTTGTCTTTAAAGTCGGTTTACTGACGATAGTTAAACGTGACAACGTCCGATTGTGCTTCTTTGTCGCTCATTCCACGCTCTCGCTTGCACTTCAAGCCTTATATGGAACGCCTCAGAGCGAGGTAACGCCGCATGAGTCATGTTTTTTCGTGCGTGCAGCCGGCTCTATCGAATTATAAGACGTTGTCACGTCAAAAATTGTAGAAAGTGTCAAGCATTCTATACACTCTGTATGTGTAAGTTTCAATTCATTAGTCTCATCCTTAGGTCTCATCACATTGAAATACGAATTTACAATATTGTTTTCACTAAACAAAATTAGCTTGAGGCTTTTGTAATTAGTGAAGTCTGTTGTTACGAGAATATATTTTGAAATAAGATATCTATCACTAAGTACCTAATTGTGGAATATTCTTGTCTATTCATCTTTAATATTAGATGCTAAAGTATTCTGGCGGTTATTAATTTGTCACTTTACGAGTCATAAATGTTAAAAGCAGAGGCTATCAATAAATCATCTCACATTACCCAGAGGCAATCGCTTCAGAATGACATGTTGATCACCGAGTGATGGATTATTGGTCTCTGAGCGATGGAAATTGAGTTCTTTGTTCGCATCTTTATTTATTCCATGCTTTGCAAACAATGATGACTTGATAATCAAATAAAAATTGTTGTGTAGAAGTTTAGAAATAGTCTTGAATGTATATTATGGGAATTAATAAGCCAACATATTTGATCAATGATTTCAGGGCTTATTGTGTTCACAAACGCAAATTAAAATAGATTCCTTTTGTTTCGCTCATTGTTGCATGCAATCTGAGCATACTTTCTGCAATTCTTATTAACACACTTTTATAAGCTTCACCTGTATAATCTATACAGTAGGTATGTACATATAATAAATCTGTAGAAGGGTCCATTCTGTACATTGAAAATATTGAAAAAATAAATAGCAGGGGGTGTTACTGGATTGATACCAAACCCAAATATGTGATTAAAAAAATGTTTGTCTGTCTGTCTGTACGTGAAGACATCACGTGAAAACTAACGGTTCGATTTCGATGAAACTTGGTATAATAATAATATATAATTATACCTTATTATACTCGGCATAAAAAAGGATACTTTTTATCCCGGAAAAATACGTAGAAAAAAAATAAATCTTAATTTTTCTTAATTTTTCCGCGCGTACGGAATCGCGGGCGGAAGCTAGTATGTATAATAAATAAATATGTCAGGACAATTTTCACACACGGCACGATCTGATCCCATACTAAGCTTTCGCTTGTGTTATGGAAACCAGATGGCTGATAAACATACATATATAATTTTAAATAAATACTTACATAGATAGTGTATGTTTGTATTTTACTATGTAATCGACTCCTTTAGACTCGACTTCGACTTACTTTAAACGGACAGATTTAATTCAAACATCCAAGGATCGATGACAATACAATAATTTGTTTTTATCATTAACAGTATCCTTAGAGAGTCTTCATGGTGGTCACCTCAAATCAATATCATGGGGTCTGGGGTCTCATCCTCGAGAGACATTACTTCTAGTTGTGACACACGAAAAAGTTAAGCTATATGTTGGCTGCCAAACCTTACACTGGCACCCTATGTCTGGTCGACATGATATTCTTACGTTACTGGCTAATAAGAAGTTTAAATTGGTACGTATATTGAGCTTTAATTTTGTACCCTAACTTAAATCTTTAGGTGTTTAGGTGTACTAATTGAAAAGCTCACTTATGAGGCATACCTATTTATTGCGCTCGGCGTATACCTCGATATCAATAGCAAGTTGCACACTGCGGTACATATTATACATTGTACATTTGTAGGTTAGCAAAACTCCTACAAATCTTTTGAAAATATTCAGATCAATAACATTTTTCAGAATCGTTTAATTAACCTTTGTATAATATAATAATTAATTCGACAGTATCACGAAGAAAACGCACCAGTCGATGTATACGACAGTGAAAAGGCTGCACTAAAATCATTAAACTGTGATCACCATGAGCTTAGTCCACCAACACTCGTCACTGTAGATTCAGATGTGGAAGAAGTTAAAGATTTCATAGCACGAGAAGAAAGATTGAAAAGAGAAGAGATGCAAGGAGATGATTATAGAACTAATTATATTGATCCTAATATTTTACCAACGCTTCCTCCACCTACACCGCCTGCAACGCAAAGGGGAGATATACCTAATACAGATATTGAGTCTTGTGATGGTAAGCATCGTATTTTTCATGATTTACTTACAGTTTAACTTATTTGGAAAATTTTAATTCAGTTCCGGCATTTTTATCTCATTCGATAAAAATGCAGACACACAGAACACATTTTATTCTGACCAGCGTAATCCACTGTAAATAAAACAGGTAGACGTAAAATTTTTGCAGGACGTCAGCTGATACTTATCTAGAAAAATATTACGAGAGCGCTAAAATAATTCTAAACTTAAAAGAATATAAAATGTTAGAAATGCAGCTTAAAAAAAAAACTTTCATTTATCTTTCATTTAATTAACGAATAGTCAGCATATAATTTTGGAGAGAATAAATATTGTTATCTTGTTCTTGTTTCATTAATTAAGGGTTTAAAACGAAAATTTACCTTTATAAGAAAATTTTCTGAGTATTTTTGAATTTAACTTAAAACAGGGGTGTTTAAGGGCAAACAAATATTTGTATACTCGTTCTATAATTGTGTACTTTTTGATGAAATATGATAGTTATCTTTAATCTTGCCTTTTTTTTTCAGACGAAGTAATCCGCCAATTAAAACTCCTTCGTCAAACCATAGAGCACTTACGCCGAGAGTTAGGCGACCAAAAGGGTCTCATAGATGGTCTCCGCAACCAAATGCGCGCGTGTTGTAATCGCGCTAATACAGCTGTTCCTGTTGAACGATGCTCTGGCTCTTCGTGTTACCCTGGTTATATTAACTACTAGTTCATATTTTTCATTCATTTTCTTCATTTTAATTTTGTGCGATTTCTTTATACATGATAGCTTCTTATAAGTGTCTTTTCCCCTTTATAATAATATGTGTTTAACCGTGTCTTTACTAGCTTCTGAGGAACGATGCTCTGGCTCTTCGTGTTACCCTGGTTATATTAACTACTTGTTCATATTTTTCATTCATTTCATTCTTGATTTTTTTATTTAATTTTATATTTTTGATTTCATCTTCACCTGCTCTAGTTATACTACTCATTCATAACATATGAATTCATTTTCTTCACTTTAATTTTGATAGATTTTCCAAATAGCATAAGTGTGTTTTCCTGTAGAGTGATTAAAATATTTCGATAGAATTTTTGACACGTCGTACCTTCTCAAGCCGTATTTTTTCGAGTCAAGACTCGAGAAATTAAGTTAAAGAAGAAGAAAAAATACGGCTTGAGAAGGTACGACGTGTCATAAATTCTATCGAAATATTTTAATCACTCTACAATTATTTGACAAGTCAAATAATTTAACATGCTTGTTTTTGAATATTCTGAGATAATTTCCCTTTGCTGAATGATTTCTATTTACTAGTTATTTTAATTTATCTAAAGTTTAACATTTTCTCGTAACTATATTGTCACTAACATTAGAAACAACGTTTATTAGACTTAGCATCTTCGTGTGTGATTGCATTTAAAATAACTGCATCTTATGTGATATTTATATCATAGAATGCTCTTAGCTTCATTCGATTAAATCTAAAAATAGATTTTCTTTACATATCCATTCCATAGTTAATGTTTTGATATCTACTATAAACTGAAAGCTTTTATAATCATTTTCATAATGTAATTCAAATAATTTTAATTGGAAAATCCCAAAAGAAACTTCTAAGTTTATCACGTCCCAAACCTAATTAAATATAGGGTGGGCTGGTCACTTATAATTAAAGCACCCGTAAGCGTTAAGTAAGGAAAAGAATCATAAAAAATGTTCATTGGATTTTTCTTAGTAAACTGATTTTGTACCAGGATTAAACGTTTTATTACCAAGAAGTAGATCAGCCTACGTGATCGGTATTTTTTATGTTTAGAAGTGACTTCTTAACCTTTTTCCCCTCGTAATGTTTTCTGGATGAAAATTTCATTTCTTGCAAAAGACGAGACATTCAGATATAAAAGTTAAATAAAATCTTATTGCTCATTGGTTTTATAAAGTAAATTAGGGCGAAACCTTAAATTAAGCCTACAATTTTAAGAATAAATTCCATTAACACGTCTGTATGTCTTCTAGATATATGATTTATCTTCCTAAAACTGCTGTTTTTTCCAAATCCTCAAATTTGCATGAAAAGAAACATTCACCCAAATTCGTATTACTAATTAAGTTCTCATTTCATTTCATTCAATTGTATGTTTAAGGTAAATCAAGCAACTAGTGTGGGTTTAATTAAATTTTACGTAACAGAAGCGCGTTTTATTTATGCCCTTTCTAACAATTTATAAGAAACAGAGTTTCTAGTGTCGCCCACGTGTTCGAATCCAGTTGCTTGATTGGCCTTGGCAGTACCTTTTAAAGGTAGCGGGAAAATAATAACATTTCAT
Organism: Colias behrii; assembly: GCA_029959065.1. Taxonomy (NCBI): domain Eukaryota; kingdom Metazoa; phylum Arthropoda; class Insecta; order Lepidoptera; family Pieridae; genus Colias; species Colias behrii. The sequence continues at coordinate 8,598,889 of JARWMC010000019.1, read as the reverse complement.
GTTTCTTAATTAATTCGTGGGACTACGAGAAACTCTGTTTGAATGTTAAATGAAGCAAAAGTTAAATTATTTCAAAGCTTATTTGAATTGGCGTTATACAACGCGGGATTAGATTTTGTTGTTGGATTATGTGTACTTAATTCAGATTGGAACTTGGTTTTCATTTATGGAAACGAAAGTGAAACATTGGATGAAAATGCTGAAGACATTTGGAACCTTGCCACTTACTAGAAGATCTTAGATAGGAACAAATTGTAAGAATTTATAAAATTATCTGTCTCTTATTGAATCTACAAATATGTACACAGCATAATGTTAGTATCTGAAAGAGAAAAAGCAAAAGCTTTGTTAAATCATTGAATTTCGTTTTCTTTGATAGACAATGCCTACTTATTAAATACCAATACAATCAGAGTGTAGTAGATAAGTAGAGCCGATCATTGTTGGTTGGGTCCATAGGTATGTAGTAAACATTCTTTATCCACCGATACCTTGTTGCAGTAAAATAATACATTTTACAAATTTCATTTACACAGACTTTCTCAAATAAATGCCAATGGACATTTACATGTATTCTTCTTTAATAAAGCTAATTTCGCTATATTTTTTATCAAAATAATGCTAATGGCTTGGTAAATACTTCTTTTTTTTATTTATTTTGACGATTTAAAAGCGTTTCTTTAAAGTCTAGTTAGATAAATGTTTGAGTGTGAACAAATATTCCATACTAGGCGTGGAATGTCGGAACACGGCCACTGGTGTGCAATGTGGTGCTTGTCCGCAAGGCATGGAAGGAGATGGGAAGAGATGCAGACCAGTTACATGTACTAGAGGAAGATGCTCACAGTGTAAGTATATTGTAATTGATAGAAGTTTTAGGATACTACCTGCATATCCCGGCGTCGCGTCGTCTAGGGGTACTTTATCGTATCTTAGATACCAACTATCTTTCAAGTTGGATAAAACTGCACTCAATGTGCAAGGTTTAGAAAATCTTTTCAATATTTTATAGGAGTTAAAGCGGATATACGTTACCGTAAATTAAACAAATGAATGATTACTAGCTGACCTGGTAGATGTTGTCTAACAGACTAAAGTCTTGGCCCATGGCATAAAAATAGTTAAAATCACAATTTCTTTCGAATGTAGGTACAGAAGTTTATCTATTTCGTATTATTTTCTAGCATTATTACCACTGTACATGAATTTTGACCCACTCAAATATCCAACCTGGTACATAAAAAAGGAAAAGTATTGTGTGCGTGACAGTAGTGACCCATGCGCAGTAATCCCCTCAACCCATCGCCTCAACCCGAAGGTCAAAGCCAAACTCTCGCCGCGCGATCTGTAGGGGAGGGGAGGGTAAACACGAACGATGGGTAATCCCGAACGCAGCAATTGTACTATGTTAGAAAGAGATGGCATGATTTTGCTCATCGCCATCTTGGAAGTGACGACGTGGCTAGTGCCATGCGGACACAGGAGCGCCACGGTTGTGCACAACGTTCAAGGTATGATTAATTACATTATTTCGTTCTTTTTGTTCTAATTATTGCATAAATGAAACTCAGTGTAACTTTTGAAATAATTGTAGTTCTAATACGACATTTATAGACCTAAATAGTTAGTGGTTTAAGATTTTATTACGATTATCAGATGCGGCCAAGCTAATCATAACCTAAAGTTAAAAATGATATTTTGTTGATTTACTTTGAAGGGCAATGGCGAACGAACTGAGTGGGTTAATCACGAACGTTCGGCATTGCCCCATCATAGAAAATATTGATGTGTCTGTTGCTTCACTTGTTTTGTTTAGTGTTGTTTTATAACAATTATGTGTTACTTGTTATAGATGCCTCGAAACTACCAACGTAAAACGGTAACAAAATATAACGTGGAAGATCTAAAAAGGGCCATTGAAGATGTTAAGAGCAAAAAGTTAACCTTAGGCAAAGCGTCTACTGTATATTCGGTGCCTAAAACCACAATATTTGACCACATGAAGAAGATGGTCATTAAACAACCAAGGTGTGGGAGAAAATCCGTCTTCTCGGATCTTCAAGAATTGGAACTAGAAAACCACATTATAAATTGCAGCAAACTGTTTTACGGATTAACCATAAATATGGTTCGTAAAATTGCATTTAGATTCGCAGAGGAGAATAAACTTCCGCATTCTTTTAACCAAACAAAGAAAATGGCCGGAAAAGATTGGTAAAGGGGTTTTATGCATTTTTTTTTTTATGAGATAGCCCACATGGTGAAGATTGGATCCAGTGCTATGTTTGCAAAAATTGGGCACACGAAAAATGTACAGACGGACAATCATCTTCTTATGGCTATCGTTGTGATCTTTGCCGCACAAACTGATTTAAAATTAAGGTTAAATTGTGACTAATCTGTCGTATGTGATCTCATTTTTAGGCTAGTCTGGGTCAATGGCGAACGATCGCAATTGCCCCACCAGGTGTTCGTGATTGCCCGACCAGAGTCGGGTAAACACGAACACTAAATGTTTTGTTTTTGTTTGAAAAGTTGATTTTATCAAGAGAAATTAATAATGTTCATTGTAATAGTGTAACGTATAATAATGTAACTTTCAGAATGACTGATTAAATGTAACCTATATATCGTATTTTTGGATTTATTTTAAATCTCCCTTAGGTATTCGTAATTACCCCGCCTTCCCCTATATGTACAAAATTTCATAAAAAACGGTAAAACCGTTAATATGACAATTAACACAGTGATAATAAGAACTGGAATTTGTGTGGATAGGTAGAAGTGAAACATGTTGCAGTCTTTGAATCTTTCCATAGTTTGCGCAGTCTTATCCATACCACAAAGTAAAGAGCCCAGCGTACCTAAAGAAGCTTTGTCTTCGAAACTTTCGTAATTTCGTATATTGCGTAACCAGCATGTTGTTGTTCGAATAGAAATGTTAATTTCAATCCGTTATATAATTATTTATCTAATACGATGTTTTAAAATGACTGTTTTATAACCGATCTTCTACAAACACACTGAAAATATTTTAGTAAAGTTGAATAAATCGCAATATTTAGTAGTTATAAGTATAATTTAAATTTCGGACATACGACTATTAACAATCGAATATGATAACATAAGCTTAAGTTTATATCGGATAAACAGTAAACACGGCTTACGGCAAAATAAATATATGGGTTAATAGTTGCGTATAATATTTTGCATTTACTAATTCCTAAGGACAAATCCATACTAATATTATAAATGCGAAAGTAACTCTGTCTGTCTGTCTGTTACTCAATCACGTCTTAACTACTGAACCAATTTGCATGAAATTTGGTATAGAGATATTTTGATACCCGAGAAAGGACATAGGCTACTTTTTACCCCGGGAAATAGGATAGGTTTTATCCCGGAAATCCCACGGGAACGGGAAATATGCGGGTTTTTCTTTGACTGCGCGGGCGAAGCTGCGGGTGGAAAGCTAGTTAAAATATAAATATCTCGTTATGAAGGTCGAACCTTGAGGGCTGCTAGAATCTAGAACACAGGCTAAGAGTACGTAACGGTTTAAATGATTCTAATTAGACACGACTAACAGTAGATTTTATTGCTTAACTAGATTTCCGCCTGCGGCTGCGCTCGCGTTTTCAAAGGAAAACCCGCATAGTTCCCGTTCCCGTGGGATTTCCGGGATAAAACCTATCCTATGTGTTAATCCAAGTTACCCTCTATATGTGTGCTAAATTTCATTGTAATCGGTTCAGTAGTTTTTACGTGAAAGAGTAACAAACATCCATACATCCATACATCCATACATCCATACATCCATGATACATCCATACTTACAAACTTTCGCCTTTATAATAGTATTAAGATTATTTTAGTAGTTACTTTTTATGTACTTAAGTCTTATTTTGACTAGCCTTTCAAAAAAGACATCAAAGGATATATGCATATCGTTACATTACCTAGATCTTACAGGTAAATTAGCTTGGAGAAATTTTTGCATATGTAGTGGTGTGTATATTACTCAGATCTTAGAGCGCGTTTCCACTATATCGTTCTGGCCTATACAAAAATGTTTCGATATCCTAACATTACTATTTAATTTCATACTTATTCCTAGCAACACTTTTGTTTTCAATAAAAACAAGTTTTTATTTGAAAGAATATGGTTTTGACTTTATAAAAAAAAATATATCATTCAATTTCATGTCCTAGAGCAAACGACAAGACGACTACCGTGAAACAATAAAATATCGTGTCCATAATAATTTGTTTCATAATTAATATTTGACCATAATAATTACGAAACAAAACAAATAAATAAATCGTCACTTGATAGTGGAAAGTGGAAACACGCACAAAAACAGAATAAACCAGTTTACGCTGTCCGCAGGTGCCACGTGCAGTCGTTTGGTACCGTTAGAACATAAAGCACACATTTCATTCAAAAATTATAATTATTACGTATAGACCGGGAGATATTGACACCAAATTTCGAGTCATTTGTAACAGGATGGCGGTTCTACAGGGGTCTTAGTACGCAATGACAAAAAGAAAAACGATGGTGTGAACACTGGTACCGGCGGCTTAGTCGCGTGGGCGTTAGTCGAACTCGACGGAAAAATAGCGAAGTCAAACAATTTGTAACACAAAAATTTTAGAATTTACCGATAGCCCATAAAAAAGAAGTAGGCGGTAGTGTCATGCCATACTTTTCCGGTGTGACTTACAGCCCGCCATACCGACGCGAATGTGTTGATTTAAAAAAAACAATTCAACCATTTGTACCAGGCTAACTTTTGCACAGGTAACCATCGTCGTGCAGCCATTTACGAAAATCGCCATGCCATACTTTTCGGACGATTCCAAATGGTCGCCATACCGCCGAAAAACTGCAAATTTTTTTTTTTCGCCAAACTTTTTGTACCAGTATTGCATTTGGATTTTTGGAGAGTATTTGATAAAATGTGACCATTATTATATTTACCATACTTCTAGTAGGGGGAAAAAGTGCTGCCATACTTGAAAAATTAATTTAGTATTAATTTATATAAGTGAAGATTTCCACCACCTAGATCTTTGAAATTATGTATTTATATTCGTTGAACCTCAAACTTACAGGAAAAATTAGTGCCATACTGTTACTAATCGTTCAAAATACGAATAAAATCTTACAATAAAAAAAAATCTTATACACATTCGCCACCTCCCACAGGTATGACATTATCACACTTCTATTTATAATCATTCAGGAGTTGTTGAAAAAAAAATTTAGGGTGGTAAATGGTTCGGCGAAAAAAAAAAAATTGCAGATTTTCGGCGGTATGGCGACCATTTGGAATCGTCCGAAAAGTATGGCATGGCGATTTTCGTAAATGGCTGCACGACGATGGTTACCTGTGCAAAAGTTAGCCTGGTACAAATGGTTGAATTGTTTTTTTTTAAATCAACACATTCGCGTCGGTATGGCGGGCTGTAAGTCACACCGGAAAAGTATGGCATGACACTACCGCCTACTTCTTTTTTATGGGCTATCGGTAAATTCTAAAATTTTTGTGTTACAAATTGTTTGACTTCGCTATTTTTCCGACGAGTTCGACTAACGCCCACGCGACTAAGCCGCCGGTACCAGCGTTCACACCATCGTTTTTCTTTTTGTCATTGCGTACTAAGACCCCTGTAGAACCGCCATCCTGTTACAAATGACTCGAAATTTTGTGTCAATATCTCCCGGTCTAGTAGTTTAATTGTTAAATTTTGTATTTGTTGATTGTTGTTATTATTTCTATTGTTATAATATTTGTTGAAGTGTTTAATTTGTGTGTAAGTGTTGTAACTTTATATTGTTAATTCAAAATGGCTCCAGTGTTAAAACATGGTCGAGGCAAGCCTTTGACTTCTCAAACTAAAGAATTAAACTTTAAATGTCGTTTCTTTTTCAGGTTAGTAAATTTTTCATTTTAGTAACATTGTTAATGTAAAAGTTATACGTATGTTAAATGTGCAAATATTAAAATAAAGTCTCATCTTTTTCAGAGGAGAAACACATATAGTTTAATTTAAAATCCCTTATATATATATAAAATAAAAACTAAAAATAAAATGTTGTTTTATTTTATTTGCTGACCATACACTACTACAAACGCAAAAATTTCTCCAAGCTAATTTACCTGTAATCTTCTTTTCATGTAAATAATAGACACCCGTCTAATCTTTATCCGGAAAAAAATAAACCTTTGTTAAACAAACAAAAAAAAAAACAATTTCTTCGTTGTATATAATAATATCAGTGTGTGAATCAGTAGCTTAAGATCCCAATGTTCGATTCTGCAGTTAATTTTTTGATGAAATTAATTTTAAAGTAGGTATAGTTGAGGGACTGGACGAGATATTATGCAATATTAGATTAGCCATAGCCTGTAAAAAAACTAGTCCGAAGTATCTTCTATTAAATATAAATGAAAGACAAAATAAACAAACGGATATTGTTTTATGCTTCTGTTTCATATACTATACACATATTCTCATGATATTTGTCTACAACAGCTGAATATTGTATCGACACGGATCGTGGCTACCGCTGCGAGCGCTGTCCCGGGCGACAGACGAGTGACGGACAGACCTGTCGAACGGCGTGCAGCGCTAACCCTTGTTTTGGTGGACGTGAGTATACTATGGATTAGAATACATATATAAACTGAGTTATATATAATGTATTCTAAGGGATTAGGATGCTTTTCCACCGGAGATTTTTACTACCTTGCTGTGGATGCATTTGATATCCATGCATCAAATAAATTGATGCATATAGCTTAGTACTGGAAACGGATTCAACTAAGATATGGTTTTTTATATGAAAATATGTGTGCTATACTTGTATACTATGGATGCATGTTGGGTATATATAGCTATGTGCAGTATCGATACATCACATAGCTCGAGCTGAGCATCTTTGTCGGCAGCGCACCTTCATAGCGCATCTTACACCACTACATAGCTTAGTATCAGTGGAAACGGTCACATAGTTTCACAGCATAGCTATTACATTTTCGCAACATAGCTGCATAGCTCATCTCTGGAGGAAAAGCACCCTTATTCCATTTTTTCTTTAGGATTCGTTTGATAGACACTTTCCTTTTTTATATTATACTAACTGACCCGGAAAACGTTTGCCTTACCCTTATCACTTTGAGGTTTTAAAATTAGTTTACCTACGACCAGTTGTCGGACCTATCGAATATACATAAAAAAAAACATAAAAATCGGTCAAGCTGTTTCCAAGGAGAATAACAATTGTGCTAACACTGTGACACGAGAATTTTATATAGAAGAAAGAAGGAAGAAAGAAACAGTTTGTCAGCAGTTCATAAAATATGCTAGGTATTGAGAACTAAGGTTAAAAACTGGCAAGAAATACTGAACTTTCGTAATATTTTTGTAGATTTATGTAAATTTTAGAGCTGAACTTTTAAAGTTTGCTTGTAGAGATATTATTTAACGAGTTAATATTTCAAAATCGGTAACAATATCGCTCAAAGTCTTTTTATCACCAAATAAAAAATATACATACTACAGTATAATTTTCGCTAGCTGGGAGAAATATTATTTCGATATCAAAATTGGTAATTGTTGCTGTTGAAATTATTTCTTAATAGAATATTTTAAAATACCTATGTCTTTTATTATATTTTGCAGGTGTCCAATGTAATGATATGCCTGATGGAAGCTATCGTTGTGGCTCATGTCCTGCTGGCTTTACTGGGAACGGGGAAGAATGTGAAAGAATTTCTTGCAGACAGATCTCTTGTTTCCAAGGTATCATTGTTTATTATCTTTCTTTTAATTGCATTGTAATGAAATTCAGACAATAGTGGAAATAATATTATGATCCTACTAAAAATAGGATCGATTCAGCACCATTTTGTGACGTCATAGCTACGTTTCAATTATTGGTCAGATAAAATAATCAAAAAGTATTTCTAAGACATAAGGAAATATTTCTTTTAATATTGAATATCTCTTTCAGGTGTAGAATGCCAGGAAACCTCATCTGGTCCACGTTGTGGATCCTGTCCCACAGGATATCTAGGAGATGGGCAAAGGTGCCAGCACATCTGCGAGTCTAGACGACCTTGTGGGGATAGACGATGCACTCCTAGTAGTTCTAGTCCTTACTATGAGTGTGAAGGCTGCCCTAAAGGGTATGAGTGGAATGGTAAGTTTAATAAAAAAATAGTATTTGGTTAAGTGGTCAATGTGTTTAATATGTAGAACTTTTATTTTTTTTAAGTAAATTGTGTTTAAATTTATGTTTTTTTATTGGTATCATTCTGTCGACCTAGTTTTCAGGAGTATTAGGATTAGGAAAAAATGATGTACTTAAAGTACGATTCTAGCTGAAAATTCAGTCATCGAAGGAGACAGAGTTGGTTTTAGACATCTAGGTACATCAGGCAGAAATATTGGCCCTTAATTATGATAATCATAAGAAATCTTGCTCCATAATATTAATTTCGTCTATAGTAAAATATACTTATCTGTTCTTATTCTTAATCTATGTCTTTTATTTATAGACATTGTGACGTCTTTTGTAGCCCTTTTCTGTAGCAATTCTGAGTTTCGGACAAATGATTAATAACCACAATCTAATATTCATTAGGATCTTACATTGACCTACAAGCCTATTCCACGAAGTATGAGAGCACCAAGGGCTTAATTTAGTTAAACAATTTGAAACTAAAAGTTTATTATTCCGAGAAATTTGGGAAAGCTAGGTTTAAACTAAGTTATCTAGCTAATGAAACAAAGCCCGAGCGTGTTGCTCTAGTAGCCTGTTCAACAGAGGATTACAGGAATCTTTGTGGTAATCGACGATGAGCCAAAAGATGAATATGGTTTTACATACATAGTATAGAATAACTAAGATCTTAGTTTGATGAGAAACTAGTCAAATAATAACGGTGTATTGTATGGTATCGCTCTCATTTTGAATTTTCTTGGTTAATTTACTTTTCTACTGGATTGATATAAATAATGTCCCTGCCAACAGTTTGTTAAGTGTTTTTTTCCTAAAATAAGCATTAGATTCTTTGGACTTTATCTGAATATTAATAACTGTATGACAAGCAGATATTATAATCCTGAAAATTTTAAATCGTTTTAGGCTACACCTGCGTCGACATGGACGAATGCGATCTAATACGTCCCTGCGATGAAATGGTATCCTGTCGTAATGTGGACGGTGGGTTCATCTGTGGTGCTTGTCCCCCCGGGTTCGAGGGGAGTGCGGGGTGGAGGGGCGCGGGGGATGAGAGGAGACGGGAACACTGCGTGGACGTGGACGAGTGTGCGGGGAGGGAACCGTGCCCCAGGGGGAGATTGTGTGTTAATACGCCTGTGAGTAAGATTTTTTGTGTGTGTTTATGATATGATCGTTTATGGGTGTTTTAGGAATCGATATCAATAGTAAATTTTCTATATGTTTTAAATTTTGTGTTTAAAGTGACAAAAAATAAAAATAACTTTTTGCTGTCGATCTTTTCTTTTTCATCTTTATAATTTTCCATCCCTATTTATTATTTTTGTCTCTGTGCTATTTTAATTTCTGTGTAAGTACTATTTTTCATTTCTGTTCACTATTTCTTATCTCTGCTCACTTTATTTACTATTTTCCATCTCTGCTTATCACTTTCATCAATACCTCTTATTTAAAAAGCGTTTGAAAGTTCGTAATAGTTGACTTCAACAATATTTTTGACCCCAGGGTTCGTTCACATGCGTCCCGTGTGGCGGTCACTTCTACGTGAACACATCCCGTCCATGCATCGACGCGGGCGAGCTGGTGCGGCGCTGCGACCCCGCGCGCTGCCGCCGGTACAACGCAGTGTGCGGCTACGGGCAGGCGTGCGTATGCGCGGTACGTGGGGCATGGGTAGGGGCAAAACAGGGGCAGGGCAGGGGCAGGGCAGGGGCAGGGCAGGGGCAGGGCAGGGGCAGGGCAGGGGCAGGGCAGGGGCAGGGCAGGGGCAGGGCAGGGGCAGGGCAGGGGCAGGGCAGGGGCAGGGGCAGGGCAGGGGCAGGGCAGGGCAGGGGCAGGGCAGGGGCAGGGCAGGGGCAGGGCAGGGGCAGGGCAGGGGCAGGGCAGGGGCAGGGCAGGGGCAGGGCAGGGGCAGGGCAGGGGCAGGGCAGGGGCAGGGCAGGGGCAGGGCAGGGGCAGGGCAGGGGCAGGGCAAGGGCAGGGCAGGGATAAGGCAGGGGCAGGGCAGGGCAGGGGCAGGGCAGGGGCAGGGCAGGGGCAGGGCAGGGGCAGGGCAGGGGCAGGGCAGGGGCAGGGCAGGGGCAGGGCAGGGGCAGGGCAGGGGCAGGGCAGGGGCAGGGCAGGGGCAGGGCAGGGGCAGGGCAGGGGCAGGGCAAGGGCAGGGCAGGGATAAGGCAGGGGCAGGGCAGGGCAGGGCAGGGGCAGGGGCAGGGCATTGGCAGGGCAGAGGCAGGGGCAGGGCAGGGCAGGGCAGGGCAGGGGCAGGGTAGGGGCAGGGCATTGTATTGTTTACGAAATTATATAACCGTATTTCAGACTGGTTGGGCTGGTAACGGAACAGTGTGCGGTCCAGACCGTGATTTGGACGGATATCCAGATCACCAGCTGTCGTGTTCCGAACGGCACTGTGCAGCGGATAACTGTCCGGAAGTGTCTAACTCCGGACAAGAGGATGCGGATCAGGATGGACTTGGAGACTCGTGCGATCCGGACGCGGATGGGGATGGAATACCTAATATACCTGTGAGTGTTTGTGAACCTCTGTACATGTAATGAATTTATGGAATGTGATGTGATGGACCTGAAAATGGATTTATACTTATTGCCAAAAAAATAAAAAATATTTTTTTTAATCTGTGTAGATGGGAATGATGTTTAAGCACAAACTTTCCGAGATATTTCGATATCTATTAAAGCTACGGGGACTTCTGTGATTTTCCACATAAAATTTTCCACACGCAAATTACATAAGAATACAAAAATTTTGGCTTCAATGAAGTTATTACTACTTCAATGACACTGATTTGATTGTTTTTAACGAAAAATGTTTGTAATCTACTTGTTTCTATTGCAAATGTAATGAAAGAAACACAATTTTGAGATCTTTTCTTAGAAAATAATAAATCAAAACAGGACAATTGCCCCCTTATCGCGAACCCGGACCAACTGGACCGGGACGAGGACCGCAGTGACAAGCGAGGAGATGCTTGTGACAACTGTCCGCGCAAGTTCAACCCGGGACAAGAGGACGCGGACCGGGACGGGCTGGGGGATGTTTGTGACCCGGATATGGATAATGATGGTACGCACATAATTTTTTTTTTGAAAATAGTGATCAGTAAGGAGAGATTTTAGGGTTGGAAAAAAATGCTAAACTGCAAAAAAAATGAAAACAGCTATATGGTGCTATGTCAGTTCAAGAGAAATTTTGTGGTAATACTTACATAAATGTAACTGCATTCTAATTTCTAGCAAATAAATGTAATTTGACATATGAATTATTAGATTAAGTGGTGGCGCGCTAATTTTGTTTCTATTTCGAGTAGGTTTCAGAGTGGTCCTTTTCATCCGTGTAGTTTTGCTCGCGAATGTGGCTCGCGAGCTAGTTGTGTAAAATTCGCCCGTGGTACATATTTACGTTTTCTCTACGTAAGAACCATCCTCGTACTGCAAGGAATATAATAAAAAAAGAATTATCGAAATCGGTCCGTGTCGGAATGCCGTCGGAATGCCGTGACCAAGGAAATCGGGTTTCATTTTTATATATTCCCAAATAAGCAACCAGTTAGTTATTCCACAGGTATACCAAACGAGAACGACAACTGTCCGCGCGTATACAACCCGCACCAAGAGGACATGGACAGCGACTACATCGGCGACGTGTGCGACAACTGTCCGCGTGTGCGCAACCCCGCGCAGGACGACGCGGACAGAGACAACGTGGGCGACGCGTGCGATAGCGACGTGGATAGGGACCAGTGAGTATACATAAATATTTCAGGACAATTTCCACACGTCGCGGAAGAATTCCAACCAATACCCGAGAGACCAGTGAGTATATAAATAAATAAATATTAAAAAAAAAAAAATTATCTAGTGCAAAGGTCCCTTTCGATGGAATGAAGGGGAAGAATTTAATAAAAAAAACATATTTTAGAAAAATAAAAAAAATTTCACACGTCGCGGAAGAGTTCCAACTAACAACCGCGGCCCCATCATTATAGCGGCTCGACGGAACACAGTGGGGTTTTAGTCGGTTAGAATCCGACATAACCCACAACTCCTTCCCCAGGGGCCGTGGGTATGCAAGATATCCCCACTTAAAAAAAGGACAATTTTCACACACGGCATGATCTGATCCCATACTAAGCTTTAGCTTGTGTTATGGAAACCAGATGGCTGATAAACATACATATATAATTTTAAATAAATAGTTATATAGATAATTAACATCCAGACACAGAGCAAACATCTATGTTCATCACACAAATGCCCTGGGTGGGAATCGAACCCACGACCTCTGGCTTGGAAGGCAGGGTCCAACCAAGCCAAGCAGTCAGTTGATATGTAGCTATGGATAGCGACTACATAGCGACGTGTGCGACAACCCCCTTACACGAAGTTAGTTAAGACATGAACACAAGAAAACAGCAAAAACAAGACATTACATTGTTAAACTTGTGAAACTCAAAATTACAACACAATTTTCTAAAATAATGGTCGTATGCTCTTTTTAATACCGTACTTTTAAAATAGGCTTTTTTTGGAAACATGAAAAAGAGAAATCACAGGAAAAAGTCAAAAACAGTTCTTGACACTTTTGATTCTTCTTTTTACTATCAAATTGTAACAGACATTTTCAAAATATATTCCAATCTTCCTAGGGACGGAATCCAAGATGGCCTGGACAATTGTCCCAATCTAGCGAACAGTGATCAACAAGACGTGGACGGTGATGGGAAGGGAGACGCGTGTGATGATGACATCGATGGTGATGGAATACCTAACTTGGAAGATAACTGTCCGTTGGTACATAATCCTGACCAACTTGATACTAACGGTGAGGAAAATAAAATTTTTGATACTTGGTGAATAATGGAAATAATGAAATTTCTTGATCTTGTCACAAAGGAAAATGATCGTAGAATAATAAAAAACATTGATAATTAATTTCTTGTGATAAAGAAGAACAATTATAAAATAATTAAATTTTCACAAATAGCTATTTCATAATTTAATTAAAAGTTTGAATTTAAATGTTCATGAATTTGTTTTGATTTGAAAATTTTCTGATGTTTAGAAAATTCATAATAATCTGAAAAACATACGAGACTATAATAGGAGAGTAAACAATAAATTCTAATGAAGGTTAATAATTTTTTATAGGTGATGGTATTGGTGATGTGTGTGATAATGACAATGATGGTGATAAAGTCACAAATGATCTAGATAACTGTCCAAACAATTCGAAGATATTCCGTACAGACTTCAGGTAAGACTAACCAAAGGATAGCATTTTCTTAAAAAGAAAAAAAGTATCTCGAAATAAACAGACTTATTGGAGATTTTGCTAATAAATATTATCACTTAAAAACTTTCATTGCAACTACACCATTTTTTCATAAAATCCTACTAAAATCATACAAAAAAAAATCCTGAACACGAATGTAAAAGTTTTACATTAAAATTAAATTCAACTTTGCAGTCAAAATAATGAATTTTCCTTTACTAATGTTAATATATTTCCCAGAAACTACATGACAGTACGTTTAGACCCAGAAGGCACATCCCAACAGGACCCAAACTGGGAGATCGCTAACGAAGGAGCTGAAATTATCCAAACTCTAAACTCTGACCCGGGTTTGGCTGTGGGCTTCGATAATTTCGGTGGTGTCGACTTTGAAGGGACTTTCTTCGTTGATTCACAAATAGATGACGATTATGTTGGCTTTATATTTGGGTAAGTTGATGATTTTCTAATGATTGTTTTTTTTTTATTATTTATGTGATCAAGCGTTGTAAGTGTTTGTAATCAAGCTTCACAGAAACGGCTTGACCGATTTTTATGAAATTTCTCGTAAATATAAATTTATAAAGAATAGAAAAAATTCGATCACGAGGCGGGACTCGAACCCGCATCCTTCGCGCCATTCCGGTCCAATTTTTCTATTCTTTATAAATTTATATTTATAAAGCATTTGAATGCCATAAAACCAAAAATATAAATTCAACAAAAAAGGTCGTGTCCATCGTTACAATATTGTATTCACTGAAAAGTGCTTCATATTGGTTGAAATGGTTGTTAATCATCTCAATAGATGGCGCGCGGTGTGTCCCTTCAGACACATAAAACTGAAAGAATAGAATAAATTCGATCACTCGGGCGGGTCACGAGTGGCTGAGTTGGTGAGGCATCCGCCCCGGAATGGCGCGAAGGATGCGGGTTCGAGTCCCGCCTCGTGATCGAATTTTTTTTTCTATTCTTTATAAATTTATATTTATAAAGCATTTGAATGCCATAAAACCAAAAATATAAATTTCTCGTAAATATCCTGTGATAAGGGTATTCTGATATTTTTACTGCTTGTCAGCTAGTAACTTCTCTTTCATAAGGAGTGAACATAAATTCTATTACTAAGTTACTGCTCTGAATTTATTTAATAAATAATATCACAAAACTGAAAATTTGAAGCACCGAGATCGTAAATAACCAATTTGAATATTTAATCATTTCTTTACCACAAAGGAATAGGCTATGTCTTATATCGTTCATCTAATTTCATTTACAACCTTCTCAATTTATTACCATTATCTTTACTATTATTATTATCAGCTATTACTGACTTCCAAAAGTAAAAGAAGGAGGTTACATTTTGCATCTGCATTTTTTATGTACAAAATGCATCTATTGCCTGGTATCTTATAATTTCTGGGGCTTTTCCAATGAATAGGCATTTTTTGTCCCTAACTTTTTCTGGATTATTTCAATAAATAGGCATCTATCTCCATAATATTTCTTCAATTTTTCAAATAAACAGATACCAGAACAACAAACGATTCTACGTAGTAATGTGGAAGAAGAACACACAGACATACTGGCAGACCACACCGTTCAGAGCAGTGGCTGAACCCGGTATACAACTGAAGGTAGTGAATTCGAAGACCGGTCCGGGCAAAACTTTGAGAAATGCACTTTGGAACACTGAGTCTACTCCTGATCAGGTAATTTGGGTTGAATCTGATGAAATTTATTAGTATACTAGATTTCCGCTTGCGGCTTCGCCCGCGTTTTCAAAGGAAAACCCGCATAGTTCCCGTTCCCGTGGGATTTCCGGGATAAAACCTATCCAAGTTACCCTCTATATGTGTGCTAAATTTCATTGTAATCGGTTCAGTAGTTTTTACGTAAAGAGTAACAAACATCCATACATCCATACATCCATACATCCATACTTACAAACTTTCGCCTTTATAATAGTATTAGGAATTAGGATTAGGATAGGGCAGGACCTTTTTGGTAATATTTGCTATTTTTGATCTATATTGTTTGCTCATTGATGAATTTAATCAGAGATATTGACGTGACAACGTCTTAAATTAGGTTGCGGCTGGGAGTCACTTATGAAAAAGTGTAACGCTCGGTAGCGTTACGATGAGTCACCGAACGAGAGAGAGGCCCGCGGTCTGCCGCGCGCGCAGCACATAAATATTCTACCGAGAAAAAGACGTTGTCACGTAAAATCTTCGCCCGTAAAACCGACTTTACAGGCAACCTTTTTTTTTTAGTTTAAGGATGAATAAATATTTTATGATATACTAGCGGTCCGCCCCGGCTTCGCCCGTGGTACATATTTCGCAATAAAAGGTAGCCTATGTTCTTTCTCAGGGTCTAAAGATTGTCTGTGCCAAATTTCATCAAAATCGGTCCAGTAGTTTATGCGTGAAAACCATACATACATACATACATACATACATACAAACCTTTCCTCTTTATAATATTAGTATAGACACAGATTAGAGAATAGTTACTTCGTAACAGATACATCACTCCCATACAAAAGCTAAAATACCTACGCTATATTTACCTACAAAATGCGCCGCAACTCGGCTGCAGTAAGAAATGTACTCTACGAACACGCACCGAGAAGCGAGTTTCCCGCGCACGCCGCGTGATTGCGTCATCAAACGAAAACTTTAGGGTTGTACCGAGCGCGTAAATTAAACACAGAGTTGCTGAAACACTTAATTTTTTATTGTTAATTATATTTGTTACATTATACAATAAAAAAAATGAAATCTTATTGATAGTAGTTGTTTCCTTCGGTTTCACCCGCGTGGACCCGCTATATGTGTCTCCTGGTTCCTGTTTAGGCAATTGAAAAAAAGACAATTCCTTGTTATTCACTCTTGAACTCCGACACCCGTCCACATCGCAATAACCGGGCATCTTGGTAGCGAGCGCGGGAAACGTGACGCGGGTGCGCAGTCTCGCGTGTGCCAACCAACTGCCGCTTGGGTCGGTACCGACCTACTGTGCGGTAGGCACTTATAGCGCGACCTTGAGCGAGTGACGGAGGCCTGGTATAGATGAGATGTTAACAATAAAATTGGTTTAGATGCAACTGTCTTAACTGGATACAGGAAAATTGGTTTTGCTATTGGCACAAATTGCTCCGTCAAAATAACTTTTTTGCTTTTACGTACGTAATATTATTTTTTGATTGTTTTTTAATCGAGTCCAATTGTCTTTTTTGTGTCGATTTTATTTTAAAACTTTCATTTATTTCCTACATTTCTAACTACGAAGCATTTAAATTCCTCTAATCTATTTTTACCAGGTCACACTCCTCTGGAAAGATCCTCGTAACGTAGGTTGGCGCGAAAAAACCGCCTACCGATGGCGTTTACTGCACAGACCTAAAATTGGTCTAATTCGTCTTAAAATCTATGAAAATAACAGATTGGTCGCTGATTCTGGGAATGTATATGACTTTACTCTGAAGGGTGGAAGGCTTGGTGTGTTCTGCTTTTCGCAAGAGATGATCATCTGGTCGAATCTGGTTTATAGGTGTAATGGTGAGTTTTCGATTTTTTCAGGTCTTAAAGACGTATAACTAGTTTAAAAAACATATTTCATTATTTTCGTACACTGAACTCAAGTTTTGGTAATAATCATCGGTTCGGATAACGATTTCTGGTTTACTAGAAAATTTTATTCTATGGCTATAGAGATATATTTTTCATACTGAGTACAATTAGAATCAAAATTTTCTAACATTTTGAACAAGCAAATATGATAATATGTATAAAAATAATGAGATTTGTAGATGATAATTGCCCATAGTAAATATAGTCAGAAGCATTGGACTTGTCGAGTTCGAGACCAGAAATTTCTAATTGAATATACACTTATATGAATTGATGAGCCATATTGAATTTCCTTTGTTTCTTTTTCAGATAAAATTCCATCCAACATAGTCTCTGAACTACCAACAAGACTACTGAAAAAGCTCGAAGTTGACCACGACTTTGTCTACGCCTAATTTTTCTTATAACATAAATATTTAGCTTCAAACTTAATAAAATCTTTATGAAAGCAAATACTCTGAAGTTTAAATCGATAGATAGTGAAAGTTTAAAGACCTTAAAGGCCAAGCTTGTTCGTTTAATGTCTAATCATGAACGTTGTTAACACGTTTTTCTTTTGAACTCTTTCGTTTTAAAATTTTAACGTCTTCAAAATGTATCGCGAATTAATAACAGTGTTTTTGATTATATAATTTTAAATGGACATTTGTAATTGCTTTAAATATTTTAGCTTTAATATCCCCGTAACCAAATAATAAATCCAAATATCCTTTAATATGTTTTCTTTGAGTTTGTAGAGATTATAATTTAAAATATAATTATTTGTGGGAAAGAGCAGGAAAAACCTCAGATTAATTAAATTTATTTTATAAGTGAAACCTGAATTTGTATCATAGAATTTCGTGTAAGTACAATAATGTTGCATGAGATCCCAAATGATGTTAAAATAAGTATCAATTTTAATAAAAGAGTCCAAGTTATTTTGTGTTTTATTTAAAGAACCTATTTAAAATTACCCTATTTTGCAAAATTCTAATATTCTGGTATTTCTGGGAACCAGAAGGAATTCTATTGACAACGTTTGTTTCCTTTTAAAGCACAAAATATATATTCGAATTGGTCCCCGCAGTATCGAGTTTTATGCTCATGCAATACGATTCTTAGATAGGAACAATGTTATATTACGTTTAGATTTCTCGAAATAGCTTCAAGGCATTTGATCAAATTCTGTGGAGAAGAGTGCAGTATTAGGTAATGGTAGTAGAAGTAGATTTTTGTATTAAAAAGGTTTCGATAACTGTAATTTGTATTTAGGATTCAAGTTTTCTTCTGACTCGTTATTAATTGTAGCTGGTTCATGAAAAAAAAAAAAAAAAAATATTGATTAAAAATATTATTATAGAGATAATACATGAAACTTTTTACAAGAATACTTTCAGAACTTTAAAGTATCCATAAACAATAAAATAAAATAAAAATCCATAAAAGCCAAAAAGAAAGAAATATCTAATTGTCATTGAGATTTCTATTTTGCTATCAGTCTACAGGAGTTTTCTATTATTTTGAACAATTTTAAGATGAATTTAAATACTGATGAAAATACACAACTAACGGATAGGGAGAGTCCGATTGAGGCCAAAGTTGAGGAACCAAAAGAACAAGAAGCTAAAAGCGTAGTAACTAACATAGGCGATGGGACGGACATGCAAAGTTCAAAATTGACCGTCGAACCTCGAGCTAGTTCGAGCAAGACTAATAGAAAAAGCATCAGGAGGCGTCGCAAATATGAAGCCAGTCGCTCAATCATACCACGCAGTTCTAAAACCAAGGCTAAAAACTTGATACATAATATAGCGAGAGGAATGAAGGTGCGGGGCGAAGCACAGCTAAGAATATTACACAGTACATCTATGAGGAGAAAGGCGGCTAAGTCTGAAGCGATGTTGCGACGTAGATTACGAATGACAAGATCGTCTGAATCCTTTGGAACTTCAGGGAAGTGTCCACGCTGTGGCCATGCTTCTTGTAATTGGTATCCTAATAATAAAAAGTTTTAAATGTCGGTTTGTTTAGAATATATTGTGATTTTGGATAATTTGTAATTGTGATTTATTAATAAAATATGATATCTTCATTGTTTCCTTTTTTTCAATTTAATTTAAACTTACCATTACATACCTTGTTTAAATCATACTGAAGTAAAGGTTCACTAGTCTTTACCTGCGTCCAGGTGATCTGTTCATGGGTCAATGATATAAATTTGATTGATTGACCTGTTTTCATAATAACATTAGAAGCATAAACAAATAGACAGATGCCTCGGGCTAAAATGCTTCACGTCGCTGCTCGCTAATGGCTAAGTACTTATAAATAAGAGTATCAGACTACTTAAAAATGCACTTACTTTAAATTAGTTTATGAACTGAAATCGTGTTTGTTTTAAACTAATAATGATGAAATAGGAAATTAATTTGCAATTCTGTTAGAAGGAAAGTAAATCCTCGTTCACCATATCATATTGGAACACGTACTACATCGCTTCAAAGCATATTTTATGTTCAATTTTTATGTAGATTAGGTTTTGTTCGTGCTAAAGCCTATGCAAAAGGCTCATTCTAGCGAAATCTTTATCTTAAATTGCAAGGTTCTCTTCTTATATATTCAGTAAAATGAATATCAGTATGAGGCAACGGTATGAGGTTATCGGAATATTTATTTAAATAAGCTTTTAATATAATATCTATGCCCTTATCTATGCCTATCTGTATCAGTGATATTCGTTAGTGTTTTCTTATTTTGATTCAAGTAAACAACTTTATAAAATTAATTATATCCAAGTAATATATGAAATTGCTGTGCTGTGTTTGTTACCTCTCCGAATCACCTGGACCGATTTGTATGAAATTTCATAGGTCTGAGTAAAAGCCAATATCTATTTTCCATACCCCTAAATGATAAGGGTAAGGCAGAACAACGTTTGCGCGGGAAAGCTAGTAATCACTACATAGTATAAAACAAAGTCGCTTTCTCTGTCCCTATGTCCCTTTGTACGCTTAAATCTTTGAAACTACGCAACAGATTTTGATGCGGTTTTTTTTAATAGATAGAGTGATTCAAGAGGAAGGTTTATATGTATAATAACATCCATTAAATAGTGGAGAAGTACTGTTATTTTTGAGGTTTCTAATGTGATGTCGTAAATAATTACATTTTTTCCGCTTACATTGCAAACGCAGGCTGAACCCTACGAGTTTTATCAAAATAATGTACTAAGTATTGTACACATTGAAAAGGTCTACAGAAAAGTCCGTGATGGTATATGTCTATCTCTTATGGATAACTAGGGTTGCCAACTTTTTTTACAAGAAATAAAGTATATTCAGGTCAATGAAGATTATTAAACAGTATTTTAGCAAAACAAACAGTATTTATTGTAGTGTGCGCCCTCTGACTAAATAAAAAAAATTTGTGAGCGTCTAAATGTAACACATAATAATGTGTCTGCACTTTGATGCTGAAAACAGTATTTTGTATACTTTTTTTTTGTTAAACAGTAAAAAGTATAATTTAGTGAAAAACAGTAGAATACTGTTTAAAACAGTATAGTTGGCAACCCTATGGATAACCCACAATAACTTTTTTTTGTCATTTACTTTTTACGACAAATAATGGCTAATTTTCAAAGCGATTTTAACCAATACAGCCTTAATCCTTAACCAATTAAATACCTTGAATACATTGTTCATTTAATATAGATCTATATGGCCCTTTACACCGTATGATTTAAGTGAATATTTTCGAAGATATTACAGATTTAAAAATTGCGGGGCAGCGTTTGCGGCGGTACCGGCCGGCCGCCCGGCTATATATTTTATACCCGTGCGAAGCCGGAGCGGGCCGCTATGTTTTTATATACAACGTTCACAGTTTTTCTGTAGTGTATTTAGTATCAGCATTGCACCCGTGCGAAGCCGGGGCGGTTCGCTAGTACAATATATAAGGCGTCGAGAACATGACGAGAAGTTCATTCGCTATGATTTATATAGGTATTAAAATAAAACAAGGAAATAATTATTACAAATATATTTATTGTACCATTGTACACACATTTGTATAACACATATATTAACTATCACTTAGAGAAACTGACGAATTGTACAGCTAATAAGGAATCCCAATAAGGACAATTCATTGAAATTATTTATAAATATTGTGCTAAAGCAAAGTTGATAGGAATAAAAATATGTTTGTGCATTCACAACAACTGCCATAAAAGAAACTATAGCGATATTTTTCTGTGATTTATATATGTAGAAAATAGTATAAAGTTTTTTAATAGAATGGGAACCGAACAATACTCACGGGAAAAAGCATTCAGAGCAATTAGAGTCAGTTATTCGGAAAGGGAAAGAAATTATTTCAGTAGATTGTTTTTTTTTTAGGACTCAAGTTTTTACGATAGGAAACTCTGATACACATACGAGAAATGTGAAAAATTAATGGTGAAAAATATCGCTATAAGTTTCTTTCAACGAAGTGAGGAAGGTATACAGTCACTCATTTCGGTATAAAACAACAATCAACATTTACAATACATTTACGAAGAAATAAGTATTTCACTAAGTACATCGAGAAATATAGACGCAAAATAAACGTGTCTGCTGCTTTTATAATTATAATCGTATTATGACAATTCAAAAATGTATATTAAGTACTTTTATATCGTCCAATGTGTCGATGTTTTGATATGAAAAGCGTTTAAACTCTTAATACACGATTTTTCTTATACTTTACTAAGTTTCGTTTATACTTTATAAGTTCATTGCGATTGCTGACGGTACAAAAAGGTAATTTACTATTATACGTGTTATTTTTTGTAATCACAAAAAATCACAATATTTCGATTTCATAGGTGTTACTTAAATAGAAATATCATCGTAATAAATTATGTAAAAATATATAAGATTATTAAGATTATGCTGATTTGATTTGCGTCCGAAATAACGAATACCTTTTCTGTACCGTCATTTACAAGAAAACTTTATTTATTGCATTTTATACCTTACAGTAATGTTCCTACAATATACAAATGTAATTACAAACTCTATATAATCAATGTTTCTATTATATACACTATAATCCAGAGGGTTGCACAAAATATTTGGTATAATTGAACACATTGTGATGAAATTTGATGGTTAACAAAAGTTATAAAATCAAACTCTGTAAACAGTATATAAAAATCCGTTACGATAAATGATTATGTTTGAAAAATTGCACATTATAACATTATTTGGTTGAAAGTACTTTATTAACTTTAACACAATATGTTATTAAGATATAAATTAACAAAGACATATTATAACATTGTTCTTACAATTATCGAAATATACGATTAACAACGGCGTGCGCGCTGCGGCGCGCGACTACGCAAGGGAACATTCTAGATAACTATGCGGCCCGCGCCGGCCACTGCGGCGAGCGGGGTGCGCGGTGCTGAGGGGGGGGGGGGGGGGAAGGAGAAGGGGCCCACCCCGGGCTACGTTTGAACATTAGGTACAGCGCGTTACACTCTCCCCCTTTTGACCAGGGAAGGGTCTCCCGAGAGGTCAAACAAAATGACAAGCGCGCTGCAGTTAGGTCACCTTCCGTGGGCGACCTCTATTACGTTTAGGCATAATCGGCTCAGGACATTCACCCTCCCTAGCATGGTAAGGACGCAAGTCTGACACATGATACTTACCGACGATTTCTCCTGTCTTATCATGAGCTAGGAGGTAGGTAGTAGGACTCACCTTTTTAGAAACGACGTACGGTCCATCTCGTTTTGGATTGAACTTCGAGGTGACTCCCTTCGCGGCATTACTAAGCGTGTGGGTCCGCATTAGGACTAAGTCTCCTTCCAGGTAGTCATGGGTAGACGTCCGACCCTTATCGGCATATGTCTTACGGACATCTTGTTGCCGCTCTAGAGTCTCTTTGGCTGCTGAGACGCTATCTGCGAGCTTGAGCAGGTAAGGCGTAATTTGGGGAACAAAGTTCTCGGATTCCACGACTGCTCTTAGGTCTGCCTGAGCAGTAATGGGTGACCGTAGCTCACGACCGAAAGTCAGGTAAGCTGGAGTATGATCCGTAGACTTAGTTACTGAGCTATTGAAAGCAAACCGTACAAACGGTAGTACCTCTGGCCAAGTTTGATGGCGACCTTCCACTAAGATGGCGAGCTGAGCCTTTAGATCCCTATTTTTCCGCTCAACGGGATTCGCCTCGGGATGATAATATAGCGGCACCAGACTCTGTTTGACACCTAGAACAAACATCGCCTTCTGCATAACGTCTGCCACAAATTGCACTCCGTTATCAGAAATCATCCGTCTAGGAAGACCAAATCTCATAAATACCTCATTGACCAGAGTTTTAGCACACATCTCTGCTGTGGCTTCGGTGAGAGCGAAGACTTCCACCCACTTACTAGCGGTGTCCTCCACTATGAGGATCCATCTCTCACCTTGGGGTCCTTTAGGCAACGGACCAAAAAGATCAGTTGCGATAGTTTCAAACCTTTGAGACGGGACAGGAGTTTGAAGCAAGCCGGCTGGTTTGAGTGTTGATGGCTTGTAGCGTTGACACTCGATGCAGGTCTTCAGATACTCGGTCACAAACCGTCTCATCCCAGGAAAATAGAAACGTTGCGAGATACGGTGTATTGTTCTATCAATACCACCATGAGCGGCGGTAGGCGAGTCATGACATTCGATCATGACTTCTTTCCGCAGGCTCTCCGGTACGACGAGCTGAGGCTCCTCGGAATCAGTATCAGGTACATACCGATACAAAACACCTTGATTCAGGAGATAGCCTCTCTCAGACCAACGATTTATATTAAGTTCATCCTTACCTTCGAGGTCTTGGATGATCTTTGCAACTTCCGGATCAGCTAACTGCGCATCACGGGTGGAGGTTGCATTCCAGCGCGGTACATCAACAACAACAGGACAGATAGCCGATTCAGATGCAGGACCATCTGATGTCACGGGACGACTGAGCGTATCGGCAAGTACATTAACCTTCCCTGGGGCATAGTCGATATGCAGGTCGAAAGATTGCAACTTCAAGGCCCAACGTACTAATCTGCCACTTGGGGACTTGAGAGTGAAAAGCCATTTCAAGGGTTGGTGATCTGTTATCACTTTGACCTGGTGACCATCGATGTAACCTCGGAATCGTTCTACTGCCCACACCACTGCGAGGGCCTCCCTCTCCGTGGTGGAATAATTCTGCTCGGCTGGAGTGAGCAGACGGCTGGCATATTCAATTGGATGTTCCTGATTCGGTGACTCCCCCTGGAGTAAGGCTGCGCCGAGTGCATAATTACTGGCGTCAGTCCGCAATACGAATGGTTTCGTATAATCTGCTTGAACAAGAATAGGGGCCGTGGTCAGGAGTTTCTTAAGAGTTTCAAAAGACTTAACTTGCTCCAAATTCCATACCCACGCCTGAGACTTTTTTGTTAAGCGAGTAAGTGGTTCAGCCACCTTGGCGAACTCTGGGATAAACTTGCGGAACCATGAGCAGGTTTGGAGGAAGGTGCGAAGTTGCTGCAGGTTTGTCGGTTCCTTCATTTCTATAACAGCACTTACCTTCTCTTGGTCTGGTGATATACCATCACGAGATATCACGTGCCCAAGGTATTTGAGTCGGTCTCTGGCAAACACACACTTCTCTCGGTTTGCTCGAAGCTTGAACACACGGAGACGCTCGAATACAGCACGCAGATCTGCTAGGTGGGACTCCAGGTCTTCCGAAATCACCAAAAGATCATCCAAATAACCTAAAATAGTCTTACCGCCAAGAGTAGACCCTGATCGGAAACGATCTATAAGCCTCTGAAACGTCGCTGGCGAATTCTTAAGGCCAAACGGCATACGTTTGAAGCGGTACGTACCGAAAGGTGTGACGAACGCCGTTTTGTCACGATCGGCGGTACTCACCTGCCAGTACCCACTGCGAAGATCCAGAGAACTCATTACACAACCCTTCTTGGTCGACTGTAAGAGCTCGTCAATACGCGGCATAGGGTAGGCATCCGTCTTGGTGACCGCGTTCAACTTTCGGTAGTCGACACAAAACCTATACGTACCATTACGTTTTGGTACCAAGACACATGGTGCTGCCCAGGCGGATTCGCATTCCTCGATCACGTCCTCTGCCACCATCTTGTCCAACTCGGCGCGCATGATCTCCTTCTTGGCAGGCGTAACGCGATACGGGGGCAAAGCAATAGGCGGATGGTCGCCTGTATCGATGTGATGTTCCGCAAATGGAGTCGGCTCTCCGACTATATCGAAAATATCTGAGTACTCACATAAAAGATTCTGCAAACCACCACGCTCCTCCTCAGTCAACAAAGCGCCCTCATCTTCCCTCAGTAGGTTGAGAGAGGCACAATCCACCACCTCGCGAGAACTCTCCGTCAGTAGGGGGTGAATGAACTGAGGCCGATCAGCTGTATACCATGTCATGGAAGAAAAATTCAAGACCAACTTAGATTTAGTAATAAAATCTATCCCTAATAGCGTTTCGTTGTTTGACGCATCGGGAAACACAACAAATTCAACAGGAATACACAAAGACATACAATTCACATTAACACATGTTAACAATACATTATTCGTACGAATACTACCATCAGCCAATCTAATCGACATAGTCTGCGATTTAAATTTAACATTTAAACGTAAAAGTAGTGCATACAGTGATGAACCCGCGATACTACGCCGGGCGGCAGTATCTATAAGCGCTGATCCGCAAAAACCAAAAATCTCAATATTCAAAATAGGGCGGTCCCGCGTGATGGTATTATTCGACGTACTAACATTACAACAATCCCGCGTCTCAGTTATTGAATAAAACATATTACGTTGTGGTTCATTTGAATTACTATTAATATTACAAGTCAAACTCGATACAATATTATTTTTGCATGTTGGACAATTTGTTCGTACATACCCTTTTTCACCACAACCATAACAAACAAGGCTAGACTTATTATCACTAGACGATAGATTATATTTATATTTAGAGTCTTTCTTTGGGCACAAATCACGCGTATGGCCTCGACCTTTGCAATACGCACAGAATAACTTTTCACTCGCGATATTATTTTTAGCGACACTTTGCACTTCGTTACACATAATATTACGTACGGATTGAACCTGCGAACGCGCGATCGATTGCTGAGCACCACTGAGCGACGGGGACGTCACACCGTTTCCCGCCAAATTGACGCCCGAGGCGGCGGCCGCAGCGGCGGCGCGCGGCGGCCGCGTACCGGCCTCCCGCACGTGCCGCTCGCGCGTCGATCCCGCCGGCGCCGGCTGCGATGAAGTACTTGCACTGGAACTTTCCGTAATGGATTCTTCTATATCTCGGGCTTTGTCGATTAGCGACTCAATACTGCTAACCGTACCTCGAGGTAATCGCTTACGAATACGTTTATGTAATAATCCGTATATCATATCTATCTTAGCTTCTTCAGGTAATACGTAAGGAAACTTAGCAATCATGCCTCGTATACGTATGATGAAGGAGTCCGCGAGTTCTTCACTTTGTTCGTTAGCGAATATCTTCCGATATAGCTTATGAGCAGGACACGGAGTACCATACATACTTCGTAGTCGTCTGACGGCTTCGGACCACGAGGACACTTCCGTCCGGATCCCTCTCCACCATACTGCAGCCTCGCCATGGAGCAGCATCGGGAGACCACGAAGCGCAAGGTCATCGGTAACCACTGCACACTCTTTGTACATCTCGACGGAGTCGATGAAGGCTTCTACGACTTCCGGATCACGGTTCGAACCATCGAAGCGTGCCGTACACTTGGACATGTTCCCTGTTTTGTTAATCGACGACGGTGTCGGTGAGGGCGTCGGCGCGGGAAACCCACCTGCCGCGTGCGATGCCATGAGGGACTCGACGAGCTGCCGATTTGCTTCCGCCTGAGTCTTCGCGAAGGCGGTAAGAAATGAAGTCAGCTGGTCACCAGACATGAGCACTGGCGAAGGTCTTGTGGTATCTTCATCCGAGCTGGACTGCGCGTCAGCGTCACTTGCCTTTGTGTCCGTTCGTACTTTACGTGGAGGCATCTTCGCTCTTTACGTGCTCTTTACGTAGGCACCAGAGAACAGGAACACAGGAACAAAGAAAACCGTTAGCGGTCGACCGGCACGAACTTGTTTAAACTGGTTCGCGGCCGCAAGTTGGGCGCCACTTATAACATTATTTGGTTGAAAGTACTTTATTAACTTTAACACAATATGTTATTAAGATATAAATTAACAAAGACATATTATAACATTGTTCTTACAATTATCGAAATATACGATTAACAACGGCGTGCGCGCTGCGGCGCGCGACTACGCAAGGGAACATTCTAGATAACTATGCGGCCCGCGCCGGCCACTGCGGCGAGCGGGGTGCGCGGTGCTGAGGGGGGGGGGGGGGGGGAAGGAGAAGGGGCCCACCCCGGGCTACGTTTGAACATTAGGTACAGCGCGTTACAACATCACATTTGTACAGATATCGTTGATATGTTTAAAAAGGATTAAAAATCAAGCATTATATTGCCGAGCTTAACAATTTTTAGCGATAAAAAAAGCAAATTGATTTCATATAAAACTCTACTTCATATTAAATTTATCACTTCCGAGAAAAAGCTTTACTAGTTCTAAATTTATGACTATAATATTATAGTATTAACATTATTTTAAAATCAGTTCCAATAAAATTTAACGGTTTCTCGACAACGATATTTACACCTCACATAGATTGTATTGTCTGAATATTAATCGTATTCTACGCTGTACAATATTTATAAAGAGATGAAATTAAAATAACAATGTTTATTACATTCTTTAAGAATACAAAAATTAAAATCCAATTATCACACTTTTGAGTGTTATTATGAGAAAATAAGATCATAGTTTTTATTCGAATTAAAAATGATTGGCTGAACATTGCACGTAACTTCATAAAAATGTAACCTTTTATCCTATTTCTCTTTGAAAAAAGTTCCTTTATTTCATTGCACCGGAATCAAAATACAATTTTCATGTACCAAGTACCAGTTACCAAGTACTAAATATTATCAACAACAGATTGCTTTCATACACACGTTAATAAATACCATTTTCCAGTATAAATGATTCATGTAAATCTTTTTTAAGCAGACTTAAATTTCAATTTCATATCATTTATTTTTCAGCGTTCAGATTGAAACTGTTAATAAGATTTCAATATTTATAAAGTACTGTTGCAGTTAAAAATTTCACAATATTCTTCGCATTTGGTATTCAACAATATGAGTCTCAAGTCGCAAATATCACAAGTACTACTATTCAGTTTTTAAGATTGAAAACGCTGCATTAATGATATGTTTCGTAGAAATAATATGAAGCATAAACGTTAGAGAACATCATTAAATACATTTCCAACGTTTGGTAAATAAAAGAAATAAGAGAACACAGTGAGCGCAATAACGTATTCAAAGAAATGCAAAGTCGCTGCAGATTTATAATCATCATAATTTTCCCATTGAGATGCACTTTAGCGCGACGAACTTTATTGTTCCCCATTTTCATTCTTATTGCTAGTCTTGCAAATATCGAAAGCTTTTCAGTTCGAGTGTTGTAGGTATTTTATTAGTTTATTTTGTGTAAGATTTTATTCAACTTCGGTTTTATGTTATTTAGTATCCATTTCTTCGTATGTGACAACCTCGTTTAATAAATAAATGGTAAAATTTTATAACACAAAAGCATTTAGTAGATATCAATTAATACCTACCTAAATATCAATGACTATACTTGTTTGATGTTTCATCTATTCATTGCTTGTAGATTCGTTATTTGGTACTTATACTGAAAAATTTAGTATAAGTAACACATTATACAAATTAAACTCGATCATAATAATTATAATATGGATAACGAACATTAACTAGGTACCTACGCGAAATGTTCGGTGATGTTTGATATCATTCCTAATTAATTAAAATGGGAGAATTTATGTTCATTGCGAACTGAATGTATGCGACATGTTGACATTGCCTGGTCCAGATAATAATTCAAGCTAATTCAATACGCTTTCAGACGCACGACGAATTTAAATCATATGCCTGTCGTTCGCAAATAGAAAGATTTGTTGAAATTGTAGACTGTGTACATTGAAAGTGAAGTGCTTCTTTATTTTAATAAATTTTTAGAAACAAGATAAGGAATTGAGAAAAGGCTTTTTATTTGTGAAATAATGATTTCATCACGTCAAACAGATAAGATGTTATATCCTACATAATTGACAATTATTCAGACCGGCATTCGAATATTATTTTTGTAATAAAATAATTGTAGGTATACAGAACAATGAAAGTATGTATATTGTAAGTATACTCCACAGTATATACACCAAAGTATTCAAGATCAAATAAAAAACATAACTGTAAATGTATTTCGAATTTTGGAGCATTTAAATGAAGCTCTAGGTTGCCACTAGAGTTCTAATCGCACGTAGAAGTGCAAGTAGTGGGAAATGAATCGCTCTGAATACTATTTCATTGGTATCGACGATACTAGATCGTTAACCAAATCGAAAATATCTTGTTTACACGAAAACTTACTCTATTACAACGCGTTATGGTACA
Organism: Colias behrii; assembly: GCA_029959065.1. Taxonomy (NCBI): domain Eukaryota; kingdom Metazoa; phylum Arthropoda; class Insecta; order Lepidoptera; family Pieridae; genus Colias; species Colias behrii. The sequence goes on along the minus strand of JARWMC010000019.1, from coordinate 8,569,067 downwards.
AAATCGGATGCTTTTCATCCAGCATACAACTTCGGGGGTGTAAACTGTCCATGCATTAAAGCGACAGAAAATTTATAGCTACACTGCAGAATTAGCGCGATATTTTACAGTTTTTTATATTGTACGGGCCTTGAAAACTCATTTTTCAAATGAAAAATGAGAGGAAATTGATTCTGCAATATTTCAGAGCGAAATTAGCAATAAAATCCAATTGGACTTTACGAGGAACAAAAGCAATAGGGAATACGATAGCGTAAATTACATTGGGATCAACAGATTGAATTATTCATGATATTTCGTTTCTAATACATAAATATAGAGTTAATAATGGAATCTCTGCAATTTTTAATATGAATATATACATAAGTTTTGAGCATAACATAGCCTTTTTTCATTAACAGGAGTAAAAAAATTGCCATCCACCATTCCTATTGTTCTCGTAAAGTAGGCGTTAATGTAGAGACGAATATTTTTCGTTTTATGAAGACAGTATTAATCGAGGTTGTCACTTTTATTTAACTCGGCAATGCGCAACAATCCCAATTCAACAATTTTCCCGCCAAAACAAACGACAAACGTCACTATGACAGATAACGACAGCCATTTGTTTTATTTAAGCCACATGTCTTTTAATGGGCGAAACTCTTTTATGGATAAATGCCTTTATTTTTTGATTATTATTAAACGTTCTTGAACGCTGAAACTTATATAAATATAAAGAAGTTAAAACGGCCTGTCTGAGCAATAAAGTTTAATAGCAAAAGTTGAATATCGTTTAATTACGTAAAGCGAATCCGTATTTACAAACTTTCTATGCGAGTTACGAAATGTTTTTGTGGACACTGTTAGCTGTAAAACCGGTGTGTTTTAAAATGTAGGCAATTTGTTTTTATTCGTACGAAAGACATTTTTAAATACTGGCTTTGTTCAATTTTTTTCTAAAATGCATTTAAAAAAGATAAATATTATTTCTATTTTACAATTGTTATTTTGTTTATGATATCGTACATCAAGACTTTACAACACAATAAAGATGATACGTGTTAAATACCTAAACTTACCTCCATCATGGCTGCTGAAAGTAAACAAATACAAAATCTTTAACAACTAAAATCTCGAATCATGAATAAACAAAGAATTCAATTTTTATTTATTTATTTAACACAGTTTTCGACCCAGATCGTAGTGTGGTTTCTGCTATTGTATAATTAATGTCCTTTAGAAACTGTACTTTTTATTTATTTATTCAGCACATATTTTCCGGCCAAGATGTTGCTGATGGTTACGGCTGCTGCATAAATATTCTTCAGAAATTCACATTGAACTTTTTATTTATTCATTCACAGAATTACAAGTTAACAATTATTTTATTGATTTATTCATTCAGCACATAGTCTCCGGTCTAGATGGCGCTGGCGGTTGCGGTTGCGTCTGCTCGGCGGAGCGCTGTCGCGGCAGTTGCGACGAGTCCAGCACGATGGACGGACGCGGGGGGAGGTTCTCGCTGACCATGTGCGACATTGATAGGTCGCTTGATGCGTTCGTTTCGCCTGTGCCAATTTTGTTGAATGAATGAAAATCTATATAAAAAAGTCGTGTTAGTTACACTAATTTTATTATAACTCGGCTGAACTGATTTGGCTGGAAATGGGTGACGAGGTAGCTTAGAACCAGGAGAAGGACAGGGTACTTTTTATCGCAATAAATTTGAACCGAATCGGAGCTGGTGCGAACATCTTAATCATATTAAAATATAATACAAGCACACAAAATTAACTTTCTGTAATGGCATTAGATTTTTTTTCATGTTCAAGTAAATAGCTATAGAGCTATACAAGAAACAATCATTATAACTTTTATCAGTTTGTCTGTGTGCTTTAACACAGCTGGACCGATTTCATACTAAAGAATAAATAATCGTGAATTGAATTATTTAGTGTCTAAATACTGACGGTAATTTAAATAAAGGAAGGCTTCTTATTTGATTTATAGTTCAATACATAACATATAAAAATGTTTAGATTATAAGTCAATGCCCATAATATTGGCTGTATAAAAATATAATATAATAAGTTGCCTTTCAACAAGCACTCAGGTTAGCACTTAAAGGTTAATGGAAGGCTCATACGTGCCCTTTTTTCTTGTGTGCTTTATATTTAATACATTTTAACATTTATTAACGACATTAAGTGAAAAAAAAGTTTTAAAAGAACTTTTGAATCTATTAAATTAAAGAGACAAATTTTAATCTTCAATCTTCCTTTTTACAAAAAGTTTTCTATATTTTCGAATTCTACTCCTTACCATTTATATTTAAGGCTTATACATGCGCTAATAACCTTGACCATACTTGACGGATCTCAAACCTCTCCCGCTGCACCTTCTTTTTTCCTCGCATTTTGTATTTAAAAAGATACCAATCAGTGAAACAAAAAATCCTCGTCAGGGACTGTTGTGTAACTGATAATTTATTAAACATAACATTTTCAGAGCTCTAAGTCAGCAGGTTACGAAGTTTATAGAGTATTTGCGGAAAAATCGATGACCACGGCACATTTTTTTTCTAGAAATCTATTAACTTTGGAAAAAAGTCCTCGCGAGCAATTAAAGATCAAAGACCATCCTATTTTATATATTTTTTTCGGTATCGTGCTTTATGTTGTACCAGACTTTATAGAGGTTGAACATAGTCGAAATTGCCGGGTAACGCCTTAATTTATCTAGGCAGTTTTAAATGAGATTATCTATTACGATTTAATAACTCTAGCCCCGGAACCACAGACACAAAATCTATTGTGTCTGGGACCGATCGGGCCCCTTGGGGCTCAATGGGTTAAACGTAAAAAGACAAAGCCTAGTTAGTAGGAAAGTAATAGTATCTGCATTAATCTGTATGGATATAGATAGTATCCTAAACGTTGGAAAAATAACAAATGTATAAAAAGCCAAAATACGTAAAGTCCTTAAAATACTAAAATTTCTACAAATCCTGCTTACCGGACGGCTGTCTAGGCACGGGCAAGAGAACTTCGCCACACGCGTCGTCTCCGAGCAGCGGCTGTAGCGGGGACGGGAGCTCCCGGCTGTCGATTGCTGATGATCGACGGAGTGAGTGCCTGCGTTGAGATTTGATTTTTAACAAGATGTGTTGTGTTGAAAGTTGAATTAGATATTTGGGGCAGTGTATGTTTGTGAATATAGAAATAGGCATAATTAAATAGATAAATATATTCATTATCTAAGGATAAGTATGAATCAATACGAAATCGATCTTGTAAATGCACCTTGGACGTTTTCTAACTACTGAAAATATACAAAAATTAAATAGTTGCCTGATTTTACGTCCTGGAATTTTACAATTATATAGTTTTCTCGATGAATAACCTTTATAAGCTCCAGTTTTTCTGCAACACAATTCCTATTTCATTTCAACAGGTTTATTTGAAATCTGAACTATGGTTCAGATTAACGGAATTTATTTAGCTCTGAATTGGATTTTGTTCCTGCAATGACCCATTTATTTCGTTTATTTGAAAGCTAACTTTTAAATTTCTTTGAATTCAACCAAACTATTTTTACTGCTCTAATCTTATTGCTTGAAATCAAAAGTTATCTAACGTATCACTGTAGTTCTAAATTCAAAGATACTCCGTTTTCTAAATTCTCTAATTATGCCACGACAAAATAAAGAAGACTGAAACGACAATCAAAAAAAGTGAAGTGAAGTCCCATGTCCCCAAGTGGGGTAAGGAGCAGATGCATTATGCATACATCTGTTTCACTGATCGATTTTCTTTAGGGACAAGTAGGTGATCAGCCTTCTGTGTCCTGCCAGACCGAGACATTTTTTTTTTCTTCGTCTCCACCGGGAATCGAACCCAGGACCCCTCGGTTCTGCGCTCACGCGTCAACCATTATACCAAGGAGGCGGTCGAAACGACAATCAGATCTCCCGAAATGTTCGTCCACCGTGTGTTCCTAGAATTGCAGCTACCTATGATGTGGAAATTGCCTTCTCCAATTCTATACTCTGACAATAAAAATTTATTCAGTACACTTGCACAATGATTTCCTCACATTTTTCAGTCTTCCGAAGTGAACGTTCTTCATTTGTTTTAGCTATTTGTTGAACCTTGTTTTCCTAAAACTTCACTTACCTCTGATGCTCACTAGTGTGACACACGCTGATGCTGATGCCGCTCATCACAGCACCATCCATACACTTCCATAACTTTTTCCTGGTTGTTTTCCAGCCTTCAGAAGTTACAATTCCACTTACCTCTGATGCGGTAATCTTCTATCCACTGTTAACAGCGTGAATCGGTGGTTGTTGCTGCGGCTCCTCCCCACAAGTGATAATCAGATTTTCCAGTCTTCAGTCCTCATAATTATACCATATATTACTGGTCCTTTTCCAGATTTCCGAAGAACAAGTCATTTAATATCACCAACCTTTCCTAAAACCCGACTTACCTCTGATGCGGTAATTTTCTATCCACTGTTAACAGCGTGGAGGTAGTAGGTGGTTGCTGCTGCGGTTCCTCCCCACTAGTATTGACACACACACTGATGCTGATTCCGCTCATCACAGCATCATCCATACAATTCCATCACTTTTTCCTGGATTTTATTCCAGCCTTCGGAAGTTTTCCTATTCAACCTTGTTTTTTTTCAATTCCACTTACCTTTGATGCGGTAATCTTCTATCCACTGTTAACAGCGTGGAGGTAGTAGGTGGTTGCTGCTGCGGTTCCTCCCCACTAGTATTGACACACACACTGATGCTGATTCCGCTCATCACAGCATCATCCATACAATTCCATCACTTTTTCCTGGATTTTATTCCAGCCTTCGGAAGTTTTCCTATTCAACCTTGTTTTTTTTCAATTCCACTTACCTTTGATGCGGTAATCTTCTATCCACGGTCAGTAACGTCGAAGTTGTTGGCGGTTGCTGCTGCGGTTCCTCCCCACTAGTATTGACACACACGCTGATGCTGATGCCGCTCATCACAGCACCATCCATACACTTCCATAACTTTTTCCTGGTTGTTTTCCAGCCTTCAGAAGTTCTCCAATTTAACAAAGTTTTTTTTACAATTCCACTTACCTCTGATGCGGTAATCTTCTATCCACTGTTAACAGCGTGGAGGTAGTTGGCGGTTGCTGCTGCGGTTCCTCCCCACTAGTATTGACACACACACTGATGCTGATTCCGCTCATCTCAGCTCCATCTGCAGCCTCCTCCTCATCGTATCTGCCCAGTATAGACTCCATTTCTAGGCTACGGTTTAGATACGCTATGTCGGTTCAGCAATTAGGGCAATACGAAATGTTTGTCTGTTAGTTTTGTTAGGACAATGTCGTTGGTTATGGGAGTTATAGTTATAATGACATTAGCTGTGCTGATCATCATTGTGGCGCATTATGGTTGCAATATATAATCTATTTTTCATCATTTCTCATGAGGAAAAGTAGATCAAAATAGCGTAGTGGTTAGAATTTGAGCTAAATTGATAGATAACTATTAAGTTTTTGAAGCAAACACAAACAAATGGGAGATGAATTGTTTAATACAGAATCTGAATGGCTATTTTCAATTCTGTATTTACTTGAATTAATAATACGATTACGATAGTCAAGTTTCTTGGAAAAAAATATCGATACAAATTTTTGATTGCCTTTGGTCTATTTATGAACTTTGATTGAGATCGAATACTTGTATTTGAATTTTAATAGCTCTTCGCGTTCAAGATAGAAATGGAATTGAAAATTGACTAAGAATTTATAAATTATAAGCGTATAATTTATTAAAAAGATGATGAAATATCGTTAATTAATTACCAATAGTTATTTTCCTCATTTGCAATCTACCTAACTTTGTAGTTCCTTTGATGCACTTCAGGTTTAATTTAATATTTCTCTCTTATAAACAAGCAAAGGATTTAAAAATATGGAACTACACTGCGTTCCATATATTTTAGTAGTGTATAATAATTTCAAATCGATTTATCAATTTACGTCTTCTGCTTAAATTATTCTTAAAAAAATTTTATACATTCATTCAAAACATTTTTTTAAGATGAAAGATATTTCAGTAGTGCCATCTATCTTTGACTTACATTTAACATACTATATTGGACTTAAATTTTAATAAATTTCAATGAACACAAATGAATGACACATTCAACATTAATTCTTCACTCCACTTACCGGCGCTGTATCAAGTTCTCCATGATAATATAGTCATCCTCCTCAGCCCCACGTAAATGTTCCTTTTCCATATAAAGTGCGAACTCCGGGTTGGACATTTCGCTCGCGTGTCGTCTCCGCACTGAGGGGGACGCGGCGCGCGCGGGGGACAACAGCCGAGTGGTTATTGGTGTCCTGTGTTCATGGCAGAGAGGGTAGTTGAATACAATGAATTACTTTAGTATCGTATCTAAAGTAACGTACACCTTCATGGTTTAATAGAGTTGAATCAACACGTTGCAGAGTGGATAACGCATGTTGAAAACTTGTATCCAAGAGCGATATAAACAATCTTTTAAAAAATTTGTTGATTATACTACTCAACAAATGTTCACCATGAATACGTTTTTGGGACACTCATTTCACATGGTAGTACGGGAAAACTTTTTTATTGCGTACGTGTATAATAGGCAGAGTAAGAATTATTGTTTCTTTTATGTATGCTTAATGCTCTTGAATTGTATATTGTTCGATTCAATAATTGATTGTATGTAAATCAACTACTGAAAACATCAGCTATAAAACAATAATACCTCACTGTAGCAGTATTAAATTCTTGGGAAATAAAACATAAATCAGTGGCCTAAAAAGCAGTTTAAAATGCCTGTTAAATTAGCTTAATGTGGTGTAAATTTTTTATGTCTATTGTTTTACAAATAACAAACATTATGTTGATGGATAACGGACGTAATTCAATTCGACAAAGAGCTTTGTAAAAATAGAACATCTTTGAGAAATTTTTATTTATTTCATATTTATTGCAGAAACACTGCTTGCTTAGATTATCTTAATATTACGAAAATTTATTACAATAGTGGTTAGGGTCAACCGGGGCAAATGCAACTAAAAAATAACAAGTTTCAAGTTTGATCGGTTGCAGTTATCTCCTTTTATATTTGGTCATTTATTTGACCCATTTAGTGATTTTTGTATTTATTTAAGAATATTTTAAACCAATCAAGCAATACAGTAGTCTTATAAATAACTGGCAGTGAGAATATTTCCTAAAATTGGTAGAAAAAGTTACATTAACCCCTAGTCGGGGGTAAATGCAACTAACTGCCATAGCTCTTCTTCTATTTCATATTAAACAACGAATATAGAATATCTTTATGAGATTTCATGTTATTCATAGGATTTTGAACTGTATTACCGTGTAGCAAGGACTAGTTTTCAGAAAAAATCATATTTTTCTGATTGTGGGGCAAATGCAACTATTTGTTAGAGAATTAGTGTGGGGAATGCAAAAAACTTATTCATCGATATTTTTTTATTATTCTGCGTGTGATTTGTATCGTTGCGATCGTAGATGGCGCCGTATTATTTAGAGGAAAAACTCATGTACTTTGATTTACCACTTTAAATCGCAACAAAAAAAAAAAAAATACAGTGCCCCTACCTAGTTACCTACTAAGTCAATTTTAGTTTTTGGTCAGAACAAATAATATTCTTTGTGTTAAATATTGTTAAAAACGTAAACCAAACAAAATACGTTTATTAGTTAATCAACCGTTTACTAAAAATTACTTGAACAATCACAGAATTATCCTACCTATCGTTTTTAGTTATATTCTTTAACCACGCTGGTTTTATCTAATTTGAATTTTACTTACGAACCCGTCTCTGGGTATAATATCGAAGAAAAAATCGATGGTTCTTCTTTAATTAATCATAAAGAAAGTATATTTTGACTACCAAGAAGGATACATAATAAATTAAAAATATCGACACTGTCACATCACTAGTGTTTTTAGTTTCATACAAAAATATAAGGGGCTATTGTAACTAACCTCGCAGTTGCAATAACCTCATAGTGAAATTTTCACGAGGCAAATGTAACTGCATCAATAACACAAAATAGAGTCAACTAACGCACTAAAAATATAAATGAAATAAGCTTAACGGCTTGTGATAATCGTGTCCAATCAAAAACACCTGCAAAAAATCACTCCTAAACAATTTTTTTGTCTGCAAAACCCGACACCTGTTTTTACGCACACCAACTTCAAAATAGCGGTTTGACACAATGGCCTATCAATCAAATAGTTTTCATCGTAGTGGCACCATCTATTACTTGTAAGATTTATTAGTCGTTGAGTTATTGAATCATAGGTGGCGATATGTTACAACAACTCTAATAAATTAGTTATGATAAGGAGTTGCCATAGCCCCATAGTTGCAATAGCCCTGGGTGACCTTATAAAGAACTTATCTCATATTTTGCAAGTCAGAGAATTTATATGCGACATTATAATTAAAGTTTTCCAGCCTCAAGTAGCGTGAAGCGTGGCATAATTTGTCTCTCCAAATGGCCATTAGGTTGAGCCAAACCACATCATTAATGTTGCACCTAAGCCGTACTGTGGAATATTATGCAAAATATAATCCCATTATTACCATTAACGGAAATTTTCGGTGCGTTCACGGTTACAGCGTTATCAGGATATTTAAGTCGCATAATTTCATAGAGTTAATTTTAAATGCGATTCTGAGCTAATTATATTGATATTTTTAGTATTTTTAAAATGTTATTTATTGAATGAACATGTTAAATACACATCAAAATTATGTGTCCTCCTAATCCTACACTCTATTATTTTCACCATCAACAGTTGTTCATTAGGTAATTTGATTGTGTTGCTATCCAAAATCATCATTCAATTCATTGCTCAATAACACAATTCTAAATTTTTCGTGAAAACTTTTACTCTCGATCACAGTTAGGGCAACAAATTCATCACATCCATCGAAATATTTAGCCAATACAGCAAAATAAGCGTGTGCTTTCAAAATTTCACCTACCACACGCTCGGTTAAATATTTGTCTGAAAGATTCAAACTTCGTGGCAATACAAAATTTATTCTGAGCTGCAACCTTTCCAGTATGTCTCCTGCACTGTACACCACTTATTATTTACCCATCATTCTTCGATACTGTTTGTTGTTATATTTTAGTAAATTTGTGTTTGTGTTGTGTATTGTGTTATATTATGTCTGTCTTACCTCGGTGTATGCGGCGGTGAGAACAGCCCATACACAGTCTCCAGCTCATCCGTGATGCTCGTATATTCATGCATCGCGAGTAGTAGTGACCGTGGAGCCGCTCCGACCCGTCGGTTGGAGGGCACGCCGGTCGCACCGCCAGTCGCTTCCCAACCTGATTGACGACCTAGGGATTATAGTATAGGGCTTTCTTTGGGGGTATAGTTGGAGCTAGTTGTTGTTGATGGTATAGAGGAATATTTAAGGCTAGGGATACATAGGCTTGCTATGGGGGTTTTCTGGCAAGCAAGGAGGTTTCGTAAGTGATATAGGGAAATAGTAAAGGCTAAATGCGGGGGTTTTGATGATAGTATACTCGTGGTACACAGGATAAAACAGAGGCTGTTGATGATCAAGGTAAGACTTAAGACGTTAAAAAATGGTCCACACATTTTAAATAAATTAAATAAATTTTTATTATTTCATTTTACAAAAAATTTGCGAATTAATATTGACAATTTTTGGAAATCATGATGGAGAATAAGATCTTTTATAAACATCTTATATAATTATCATCGTGTTTGTGCCAATACTCCACTTGGGAATCATTTTACCCTTACCCGTTACAGAATTATGCAGCGAACCTGCGTCAACCGCAGAATTGTCTGGTTCAGAGTGCGTCTGACTGTGCTGCCTGCGAGGAGCCAAGTGTTGCGTGGAGTATGGACCTCCCATACCACAGTCGTTACCACCTTCTGAACGCCTGTTGGTCACCGGATTTGTATTTGTCAAAAATAACCCTTAATTCGCAGTAGATAAAGGTGTATTTTGTGTACGTGTGTTGTGATAAATTCTTAAGTGTACAAAATCAGCTGATAGTAAGAAATCTACTGAAAACGTAGGTACATGTGATAAAGATATTTCAAAATCTTACCTTTAAAACTTATAAATTACGTAATTTTAGTTATACATTAAAAAATGTTATCAAAAACAGAACAGACAAGATGCTAGAAGGAAGAAATTTTAAACGTGATCGAAATAGTACTGTTACGTGATCAAGATAGATATAAATTAATATAATTTTACAAACGTTTTATTTAAAAAATGCAAACCTTGCTTTTAAAGTGAATTTTATTGTTAATTAACATACGCAATGTTCCAAAATACAATAGAGAGGCGTTTTCAATTTAATGCGTTTACCAAATGTGTGATGAAAATTATTTTACAGATATTATACTAAAAGTCATTAAGAGTAAGTGCAATGGTGTTAATGTTAAGTAATAATACATCATTTAGAATAAATGAGCTCGTGTACAAGCTACTGGACCGTAAGTGTCTAAAAACATTGATAAAAGTACTATTACTACATAGCTAAAAGCTAAGCCAATTGTGTAATCTTCAGTTGACTTACTGTTTCCACAATCGTCTCCTAACAGATGCAAGTAAAAAAAGAAATTAAAATTAAAAACAATAATGGCGATGAGAAATTTGGTGTTCGCGTCAATTCTGCGACGGCCAATCGGGTGAGATGATGTAAAACAAAATATTTCCTATCTATGCAATTTGTGGCAAAACTAAAATAAGACATGCTAACTCAATGTCACGAATGATTTATGAACTATATCTTTTACAGCAGCTGTGTCTTGGATGGATCTACGGTTATTGTGATGTCTATACTCGATTTAATTTTTAGTGGTCTTCTCAAATGATATGAAACTGAAATTATAATAATTCACCATTGATATTGATACATTTGAGTAAAAAAAACTGTCCTATAATTTTTTTACTCCTATCCCCATGTCTAGTGTTAAAATATCACATATTTTATCAAATTAAATCCTTGAAAACACACACCAAATATATAACATATCTTTATATATAAAAATGAATCGCAAAATGTGTTGGTAAGCGCATAACTCGAGAACGGCTGAACCGATTTCGATAATTCTTTTTTTATTATATTCCTTGAAGTACGAGGATGGTTTTTATGTAGAGAAAACGTAAATATGTACCACGGGCGAAGCCGGGGCGGACCGCTAGTTATACATAAAATTGCAAAACATACCGTCTGGCATTAGCAGCAGTACGTCTAGTTCCCGCGGAAGTGGTGCGCGGGCGCAGGCTGTGGTTGTCTGGAGGCACTTCACGTACTTCCGGCAAGAAAGCATCATCCGTGGAAGATGGCACTGAATAAATATATTAATTTCATCTATTGCCATAACTCCTTAATTCGAATGTATGTAAGTACTAAAAATTCCTTCTTAAAAAAATAACATTTTTCATTACAAGTATACATTTTCCTTTGTTACATTTAGATAATATTATGTGGTAAGTTTTACAGCATAGCTGTTAGGTATATAGTCCTACTAATATTATAAATGCGAAAGTTTGTGAGGATGTGTGTGTGTGTGTGTTTGTTACTCTTTCACACAAATACTACTGAACCGATCACAATGAAATTTAGCACACATAAAGAGGGTAACTTGGATTAACACATAGGATAGGTTTTATCCCGGAAATCCCACGGGAACGGGAACTATGCGGGTTTTCCTTTGAAAACGCGGGCGGAAGTTTTCATGTAACTCTGTGTAGCTGTAAATTTCTACATTTTTTTCACATAAATAATATATCTATCACATCAATATCACCTTTCTTATCATCACTCGGTTCCGTTCTGTTGCTGTCTGAAGACCGCTGTCTCGCCGGTGTGATCACTGTTGGTTTGACCACAGTCACGTCTGGACCAGCTACACTGGCACCGGAAGAAGTCGATACTGAATCTGCTTCTGGCTCCTTCACAGCCACTACTTCTGGTCCAGGTGGAGGCATTTCATCCTGTTGACAATGTCTGTGCTTATAAAAGGAAAACCATTTTTTGGATTTAAATCTAGAATTAATAAGATAACTATTTATTATAAATATTTATCGCTGTTTATGTCCAAAGATAGTTTCTATATAAAACGCAAAACAAAACTAGGAAAGAGCATAAAAAGCTAAACTTGGACAACATTCAAACACAAACAAATCGGGTAACAATGTGAACACAATAACAAATATAACAACATGTTATGGACATTGAATCTGCATCGGGGCTTCATTGCATGTATAAAGGTTAAGCTTAGCGACCTGCAAATAGCACTCGTGAGTGTTACTTGCAACTCGCTTAGTTTATGATGTTGTTAAGTTTAATGTATGCTAAGCAAAACGGAATTTGAATTTAACGCTAATTTATTTTAATTAGTCTTATATATTCAGGTGCTACGCTCTTATTATAAACAACTACTGCACAGAATAGCGCAAATAATAACATGATTGCATTTTTAATGAACACGTTGTTTATAATATTTAATGAGTATTAATTAAAAACGCAATTTCGCGTCGTAGGAAATTTCATGAGTATGATTTAATTTAATTATTTAAAACAGTAACATAATAGGAATGTTCCCCCAATCTGTATTAAAACGCACACGCGTTTAAACTTCATAGCTTAAAAAATATACTAAGCTTGAAATGTTTCGTAAAAAAAATGCACAAATATCTGATATTTGAATAATCATTTCGTTAAGATTGTGCACAGATCAGCGTTTGTAAATATGTGAAATCATTACGTTAAGCAGTAGTACTGCATAGTTTTTCATAAGCAGCTTTTGTAAGAGTGAAAAAGTAGTTCTGCACAAGAGGAGCTTTCATAAATATAAACGAAAATGTAGTACTATACAAGGGGAGCGTTCATTAAGGTCATGAAGTAGTGAAAAGCTATCGAATGGAATGGAGGCGCTTACGTCGGAGGGCTGCGAGGCCTCGTCCTCCTCCTGCACGGGGCGCACCGTGAAGCGCGCCACGCCCGTGTCGCTGTCCGACAGCACCTGTCCAGCGATGATGCCACATCCACTTAATTTGCATTTTGATCCGTGACATTTTTACGTTCGATTTTGTATAGGGTTTTCAACAAATTGTTGTGGAATCTATTTAATCATTTTTTCACCGTGTTTTGTAAATTTTTTATGTTTTAAGGTAAATTGGAAGTTGAAAATTGAAATGAAAATATATTTTGAGTAGCATATGTCACAGATCATAATACAAGCGAAGCGAACGAACTTATAGATGATTTTATCCATCTATAAATTCGTTGCACACGATAAGAAATATGAAATGGGGACAAATAAAACAACATTGGAGACGGTTAATAATGAACATACATGCTGACATAGCAAATAAAAATACATTCGTGAGCAAATTGACAACAATATTAAAAGTTACAAAAGCTATTGGGGTACAAATTGTCTATAGACAAACTGTATGTACATAGAGATATATACCTAAAACACCTAACCTGCCTAGTTTTAAATCAAACATTCAGAGATATGCATGGATATGTAACTTAAAATGCCACTGAAAAAATTGTATTATCTACCAGTAGAAAGAAAATTTATCAGAAACTTATATACCAATGGTTATTACTAATCCAAGTTCTATGACTTCTATACATATTAAAACTTGAAATTTGTCAGAAACTATTTTTAATTGCCTTTGACTTCAGACTATTTTACAAAACCAAGTTATTTTAAATACTTTTACAGCTCTAGAACCATTGAAACAAAGAAAAAAAATCTAGATCATAAAATATTACTTTAATAAAATATTTCTTTTTCTTATTTATTCTAGTACATTCTTGACAATTATATTCACTTACCTCAGATCTATCACTAGCAGTCCTTAATCTGGAGCCACTCGCCTGGAAGGTTGGAGGAGGAGGTCCCAAAGTATCTGTGGAGCCTCTGTTAACTAGAGACGGGTGTGTAGCCATAAACCGATGTATCACAGCCAAGTGATTCATTGTTTGTTCCGCTACGTCCTCTAGTTTTCTTAACCTAAATTCTACACTCTGTAAAAGATTGATGAGTATAGAAAATACAACGATATGAAAAATCTGCTCAAAATGCACTCTACAATTATTATTGGCAACCTTTCGCGTTGTTTTGAAAGTATCGTTAAAAAGACTTATGGTCAGTTTATAATGTCAATTTATATACCAGTTTAAATGACAAACAATGTATGAAAAATACGTCAAAATGTGTGAAATAGGCTATCAGGGATATTATCAGCAAGCATGGACACCGGCCCTTATGCTTTCATTAATTATTCAACAGTATTTATATGTATACACTAGGTATGACTACAACAAAATAATGTAAAACTTTGGCGCAAATATATACACGAAATGGCATTTTTATAGTCTCCAGAGACCACAGAATAAAAATGAAATACTTTATGTGCCGCGCCCTTAGATCATTAAGTAATGATTTTAGGCCGCGCCGCACCGGATGAACATTTTGTTTTATGATTATTTTCTTAAACCGCAATTTCAATCCAATATTTTATTTTTCGATATATTATGTGCAAGCGGTAAATGTCAAATAATCAGCCTGATGAATTGCCGATAATTGGAGGAATATAAGTAGAAATCTTTCAACGTATTTATAAACTTATTTATTTATTTTATATAATATATGCTTTTTTGCACTGAATATAATAACAAATGAAACTAAACCTAACTTAACCTTAGTCTAAATTGACTGGGAACCATAATATGCAAAAATATTAAATAATAAATTAGTTATCTTCTTACCTGAACTGATTGTATTTGGCAATTGGCTTTTTGATTTAAGTCTTCCATTTTGGTCGTGATATGTTCTACTCTATCTGTTGTATTCCTAACTCTTTCTTCTAATGAATTTGATAATTTAATTTCCTGAAAAAGTTCAATAATTTAACCTTAATGTTCAATGTCTTCCTGATTTTCAGTATTTAACAAAATCTTAACATGATATTCAAAACGGTTATCTTTAGAAGGTATTTCATATTTAAATATGAAAAATATACTTACTTGTTCCCTAAAATAGCCTTCAACACATTCTTCTTCAAAATCATATAATCTCTCCATATCTTCCTTTTCCAAGAAGAGTTTAAGACCGTTGTCGTATTGAAACCGTTTGTGCGATACATTCCTCGTCACCCATTTACATGTCGCGTATATGTGACAGAATATTATCAGAGGGGGTGGAAGTACTGGCTTCTGTTCGTATTCCATGACTACTGTGAATCTTTGGAACATCCAGACCTAGAGAATTAATTGTTTATTTAGCATTCTTATCTCATCTTATTTCACATAGATTGCCGTTAAAATAATGATCTAGATATTGTTACTATGTGCTAATATGGCTAGCAATATTAGAATATATTACATATTTTTTTCTTTTATGTCATTTATCATAACATTAATTAGGTTTCATCTTATAATTCTAACAATAGTAAATTGATAAAAGAACAAAATGTTACCAATTGAATTTGAATACGTTATTTAACTAAAAGCTTAACGAATAAAAACTTTAAAACCACTCGGCATAATAAAAAAGGCTCTAGCTAAGGTCGGTATTCTTGTTAAATATTCAAGAAAAGAACGGGCTAATAATTTATTCACGGCAAGGCAACGTTACTCGCTCGCAAAAATAACGAAACAAGCTCATAAGGTTCATACCGAGCTGACCGTTAATGTTAAATACACATTCATTTTATTATGTATTAAATTATAAATTAATACCGATAAGCGTTATAAATATTCAACATGCAAACGTATATTTCTGAACGTGGAAAAACTATCCATAAGTCTGGAAATATTAAAGCATATTAAATCAAACTCGATATTTTTAGAGTGAAAACTTCTTTAGCTGCGTTGAGCACTTATCGCGTCATCCACATGCTAATGTTATGAAAATTAAAATTTTAATACAAAAATTCCAAGTTATAAAATTTCACTGCTTCAGCAGTCTATGAATTTTAATCCACGTTCAGACTTCGCAAATAAAACAATAAAGCAAAACAAAAACCTGGTGCGAGACTTCATTGACTTCGTTAAAGATATTATTAAAGACGGCGATAAGGAGGTTTATGAGTAATATGTTCGCGACGAGGAGGTAGATGGTCATCGCGATGGGCGTGATCCAGCGGCCCGTGACGCACTTGCTCTCGCCGACGTCCATCCCGCACGACGGGTCGATGTCCGGCGCGAACACCTCGCCGTACAACATGAAGTAAGGTTGGAAGAATATCTACAAACAACCGCCAGGTCAATACATGCGCATTGGCTCATGGGGGAATGGTGAGAAAAGAAAGCGGGTTAGGTGTGTAAGTGGAAATAGTGGGGAATAGAGTGCACAGCAGCACTGACGTTTATAAATCAGAAAATGGTTTGTAGAAATCAAACTGTTAATATACATGTAAGTGATGGAAACGTCGGTGCAGCTGTACAAATTAATGATAAATATAAACTAAAGCTAACATTACTACAACGAGCACAATACTAAATACCGCAAAATAAAAGACTACTCGCACCGTGTAAACCTAAAAAAATCTCGCAACAGGCAACATCGACTACGGAATACAAAATCGAAACCTGGTGCGATACGCCGTTGACTTCAATAAAGATGTTATTGAAGACGGCTATGAGGAGATTGACTAGAAGTATGTTTGCGATCAAGAGGTAAATGCTCATGACTAGAGGTGGGACCCAGTGGCCCACGCGGCACTCCTCCAGGCCGGGGAGCCCGCACGGCGGCGCCATCTGTTCCGCGAACACCTCCCCGTACAGCATAAAGTACGGTTGGAAGAACACCTGCAATTGTTAGTAGTGACGCTAACACGTATACACTATACACCCAGATGTTCTGCACTTTCCTAAATACACACAAGATAGAAAACTTTTAACGACTCCAACACCATTTCCTGTCTGAGCGCGCAAAGTTACGGCGATTATAAACAGCAATTAAACATAGTACAATAGTTTAGTGCCCATTAAACAGTCAGGACAATGATGTTGGAGTTGTTTTGTACGAGATCGTAAATGTGTGTTAGTAATTATTATGAAAGAGCTGCTGTCTTATGTAACGTTTACGCGGCTGTAACTTCACTTCTAAAGATAATTAAGAAAATGATCAAAAGAATCTTTAAACATTTGAGTCAAAGCGCAAATATCACATTTACCACATGTTATGTTCTTTACATGAACAATTCGCGTTTACTTAGCTTCTAATTAGCTCAAACATTTGCTGTGTTGGGAGAAACATTGATTATTTACACATAAGACTTGGCTCCATATAAAGCATAACTACCGACTTCATGGATTACACGGATTAAAGTCAGAAACGTACAAATTTGCAGTCTTAAAGCATAGAGCACAGTTTGCATTACTATGTTTGTAAGATGATATAAAACAATTTTGTATTTTAAAATTTAAGATTTCCTAAAAGCTGAAAATGTTGATTGCTTTTAGACCAACAGAGATAGATAATTTCATGTGAATAAACTTTACAAATTTAGCTCTATCACTATGTATATTACTAATTATTATAATACTCACTTCTCTGATAAGATACCAGCTTGCTTCTTTATCCGGATGTAAAATGGCCTGTCTCGCCACTCCGAACGACATGAGTACGACTAGCAATAGCACCACAAAGTATATCATATTTTTAACCATTTTACCCATCATTGTGACTAGAGGTCCTGTTGACAATTAATTAGTATTAACTTATTACCTACATTTAGTAAGAAGCTAAGTTGTATAAATTTTTTTCTGTTAAGCCAAGTCAAAATGTTTCTCATATAGATATAGCATCTTACGAATTTATTACAAACTACCCAATTAACTTAATTAACTCTTAGAAAATTTATTGAAGGAATACAACATATAAAAATAAAAGTTTTTTTCTAGAGCTAGGAAAAAAATAAACTATCTAAGAAAAGGTTTAACACCTTTTCTTATTAACAATAACAACAACAGCAACAGCGAAATTTTGAAAATAATAAAATATATCTTATTCCTTATTTTCGTACTCTTCTTTCTCCCAACTATCTGACTTACCTAAGTACTTATTAACACCCAATATATTCAATATCCTTAAGTACCAATAAATAATATCGACGCAGTATATAACTCTGCCGACGTCCATGGAGCCGGGTCGGAAGCGCAAAGTCAGACCGACCAGGAAAAATATTATAAAACCGGCGTCGTACGTGTTCCACATGTTCCACGCCCATACGCTGAACTTATGTCTACAAGATAATATTTTATTCCAACTATCAATTAAAAAAAGAGCGTGTGTGCCGAGCACACGTGTCAGAAGTGAAACTTCTTTGGCAAGATTCTAAGATACCAAAATAGTCGCCTTACTCAATGACGTCACGGCAATGACGCGAAATTTAAATTTTACTCTCAACGCGCCAAAAGAAGTTTCACTTCAAAATAAAGATGTTGAATTGATAAATAGTATTAAATATTTGGATACTTATAAATGTAAAGAGGAACGAGGAAAAAGTATTGTTACTTTCTATTGTAACCAATTTTAATTTATAATTAAGCATGTAGTTGCTAAGAGGCTTTTTGTGAATTTATTTTAGAGGCAAGCTGTTTCTCCTAAACACAGGTTGCCCAGTACCTAACCTAGCTAGGGAAACATTGGCTTGTATAAATTGTTTTAGTAGCCTTTTTATATTTCTATACTTTTACATGGATATAAATTGTATATTGTAATAAATTGTGATTTCCGTTGTATTGTAACACAAATATTGCATAAGCTTGAGCAGCCTCCAGGCCTCTATGCTCTTAAAACTAATAAAGTTAATTTATTAATAAATGAAGTGTAAGGTTGTAATTTAAGATAGAAAGCAGTTCATGAACCCGGTTTTCTCAAATAATATGAAGAACTATTGAATGAATAACAGTTCGATAACTAGATAGACATACACGTCACTGGCTTTTACAGAATCACATTTACTTAAGTACAACAGAGAATAACTCTTTTAAATCAGCAGATACATCACATTCAGGATATGCAGTGGCGGTACGTTCATACAAGCCGAAAAGCCCGGCTTGCCTTAGAAATTCGCTACGAGATAGGAAAATAACCAAATTCACGTTTGAATATTCGCGCGCAATGAGCAGTTCATAATTTGCTCCGAAATTCAATGAAAACTCACCTACAATATAATATATAATACGCCTAGCATAAAACAATGACGAATTCGAGTAAACTTTTAATTTCATCCTTCTTCCTATCAGAATAAGGTCGTACCTTTTATTTTGACGTTACAATCTAAATTGGATGGATTATAACATGTAGTTGTCTCGCTTGCACGCGTGGGCTTTTACCGGGCTTTGCGCTCATCTCTTCTAACGTATGAAATTTCGTCTAAGTAGCTACATACCTAGCCATAGAATTCTATAGCAATCTGTATGGAAAATAAAGCCACGATAAAGCCCGGCTTTAACAGTGTGAAGATAGTTACGATTGCGCGAACGAACGTCGTGAATATTATTGTTATTAGGTATAGTTTGTTTGAGCGGGTGATTATATCGGTGTAATTTAGGTTATGTTTTTCGAATTTTGTGATAAAATGAGTGTCGCGACAGCAGATTGTGTTGTAAATTGTGATGGTTTGCTTTGTGCTCAGCGGGGGAAAGGTAAAATCATTAAACTTTACTGAAAAACATCAATTAATTTCTTCATAAAAACCAACTCCTGATTTGTGCATTACCCAAACAGCTAGTAAGTCACATAAACGAAATTTTAATTAAAATATGTTTACGAATTAATCGATTTCATGAATAAGAATTGCTTAGAAGCCCCAGCTGTTGAAACTTGCACATTTGGTACTTGGTAGTTATGATTTCTGCTAGTAGGTATAAGGTAGTTCTTCCACGGAGCGTGCTTTCTCATCGTTAAATCGAATTCATAGGTACGTATTTAAGAAATACACAAGGCCAAGAACGCCTTATTGAATTATCAATAATTGAAAGTTGTTAGGTAATTGAATTCTAAAACAATCACCTACTTTCTTCCGATTCCGATTCCGATTCCGATGTTATAAAATCTTTCCTTCAGAAGATCGCCGTTTTGAATTATTAGAATATAAATGATCTGTTCAATTTTATTAATAATATAATGTCATACAGTTTAATAATTATAATTTATCGATTTTAATGATAAACGTTTGACTCAACTGTTAGCGGGCGCGCGTGAAAATTTAGAAGATTTGATTCGGTAATTACACAGTATAGGTACCTTAGGAAGGTTTCTAATTCAAGAAAAGGGTACCCAGCAAAAACTTTGAAAACTTTGGGCTTGCCCAGTCCTTACACCCTAGGCACGCCACTGAGGATATGTATCTAGGAGCGCATTAATCAAACGAAGTGTCCACGGAATCTCAGTTTCAGCGACTGTATTAGTATACGGTTATGGAAATCTTATTTACAGAAGGATTTCGTAGGATGAAGTCAAAGTTCGAAAGAATAATAATTTAGGTGGGAATGTTTAAACTTTTGAATAAAACGCTAGTCTTAATATTATAATATTGATTTCGAATGTTAGGAATATAACGCTAGAAATATTCTTTTTGAAAAATTAATTTTTGGGTAATCATTAAATGTATGATCTTGTGAAAAACTTATTTCTTCTCTCTCAATAACTAATAGTTCAATTTAATATACCCTTACAAACATATTGCTAGTTAAAGGGTAAATAGTTATCATAAACGCATTTGCTCTGTACGTATATCATTAGAAGACTCGAGTAGTATAAGTTATAGAAAGGAATCGTATTGACAAGTTTGTCTTTAATAAAATATATTTACTTTGCTCTTTCTTTGTGATTATACATCAAAGTTTCTGTCAAGCTTTTGCATTCCGCACCATAAAATAAATTTCTTACATTAAAGGATTAGGGGGCACTCTGGGATTTGGGTTTTACTCAGTGGCGTGCCTAGGGTGTAAGGACTGGGCAAGCCCAAAGTTTTCAAAGTTTTTGCTGGGTACCCTTTTCTTGAATTAGAAACCTTCCTAAGGTACCTATACTGTGTAATTACCGAATCAAATCTTCTAAATTTTCACGCGCGCCCGCTAACAGTTGAGTCAAACGTTTATCATTAAAATCGATAAATTATAATTATTAAACTGTATGACATTATATTATTAATAAAATTGAACAGATCATTTATATTCTAATAATTCAAAACGGCGATCTTCTGAAGGAAAGATTTTATAACATCGGAATCGGAATCGGAATCGGAAGAAAGTAGGTGATTGTTTTAGAATTCAATTACCTAACAACTTTCAATTATTGATAATTCAATAAGGCGTTCTTGGCCTTGTGTATTTCTTAAATACGTACCTATGAATTCGATTTAACGATGAGAAAGCACGCTCCGTGGAAGAACTACCTTATACCTACTAGCAGAAATCATAACTACCAAGTACCGAATGTGCAAGTTTCAACAGCTGGGGCTTCTAAGCAATTCTTATTCATGAAATCGATTAATTCGTAAACATATTTTAATTAAAATTTCGTTTATGTGACTTACTAGCTGTTTGGGTAATGCACAAATCGGGAGTTGGTTTTTATGAAGAAATTAATTGATGTTTTTCAGTAAAGTTTAATGATTTTACCTTTCCCCCGCTGAGCACAAAGCAAACCATCACAATTTACAACACAATCTGCTGTCGCGACACTCATTTTATCACAAAATTCGAAAAACATAACCTAAATTACACCGATATAATCACCCGCTCAAACAAACTATACCTAATAACAATAATATTCACGACGTTCGTTCGCGCAATCGTAACTATCTTCACACTGTTAAAGCCGGGCTTTATCGTGGCTTTATTTTCCATACAGATTGCTATAGAATTCTATGGCTAGGTATGTAGCTACTTAGACGAAATTTCATACGTTAGAAGAGATGAGCGCAAAGCCCGGTAAAAGCCCACGCGTGCAAGCGAGACAACTACATGTTATAATCCATCCAATTTAGATTGTAACGTCAAAATAAAAGGTACGACCTTATTCTGATAGGAAGAAGGATGAAATTAAAAGTTTACTCGAATTCGTCATTGTTTTATGCTAGGCGTATTATATATTATATTATTGTAGGTGAGTTTTCATTGAATTTCGGAGCAAATTATGAACTGCTCATTGCGCGCGAATATTCAAACGTGAATTTGGTTATTTTCCTATCTCGTAGCGAATTTCTAAGGCAAGCCGGGCTTTTCGGCTTGTATGAACGTACCGCCACTGGTTTTACTCCCTTTGACAAAAATCACATAGAATGTAGTGATAAAACTTTCCGATGTCAGATATTTGCACCCGACTGCGAAATAAGAGGTTTATGTTTTTTCTACGTGTGTATGTATGTATACGTTACGTAACGTCCTACGGCTCAAACTGCTGGACGGATTTTGAGGTATGAAGGGTCGTTGTAATCATCAGAATTGAGGTAGTGATATTTCTTATTTAAAAATAATAATTCTTACCTAATAGCAACAGGCTCGGACGTAACAATTTCCCTAATTTTCTCACATAAGAACGTTATAATATAACAAATAGAATATATTTCTGGCCAAGAAGGTGTCGAGGTCATCTTGACTAATACTGTATACGTAAACATCAGTAGGAACAATATGTATGCAATCTGGAAAAAATATTAATATAAATATATACCATTAATCTATACTAATATTATAAAGAGGAAAGGTTTGTATGTATGTATGTATGTATGTATGGTTTTCACGCATAAACTACTGGACCGATTTTGATGAAATTTGGTACAGATAATCTTTAGACCCTGAGAAAGAACATAGGCTACCTTTTATTGCGAAATATGTACCACGGGCGAAGCCGGGGCGGACCGCTAGTTAATAAAATAAGTTTAAAGTGTTATCTCAAAACATGAAAAAAAATTACAGATAAATTTACCCGCATCGCAAATTTAAGTAACTATTTCATGTCATAAAGAACTACAAATGAGAAACAGCTACTAGAAGCAAATATTAGAAAGTTTAAATCTAATTTCAAAGCGAAATATTACTACTTCGTTTTCTATTTTTCCAAGTATGTTAGGTACCACTGTAATGTTAGGTATTAGGAAAATAAAAATAATGAACTGGGAAAGTTAAGTGTTCTGATGTTACAAAAAACACGAGTTTTATATAGTTAGAAATTAAGAGGATTTTCAGTCTTCTGTGACCATTAAATTAACCGTGTTTTCAATGCAGTCACATTTAACGACTCATTAAATTTCATTACGTCGGGAGTAATGCTGTCTTTATTATTTATGAATACAAAAAGATTCTGTTCATCATCCGATCGTAAAATCAATATTCAATATGTGAAGGAAATTGGCCATTGTAATTAAGCTATGAGAGAACTCATATCTCATACTAGTTGTTAAGTCTATTGATCAATAAAATATTAATGTTAGTTCTCAATAATAGCATTTCTTTTATTGCTTATATCGTATTTATGTACGTAAAATTCTCATAATAATAAGTTTATCGTCAATGTTGTTACTTTGATTCCCCGTACTTTTTATAACGTTAAAACTTTACTATGTAAACTTTTAGTATGTTAAAAATAACATCAATACTTACTGAATCAGCCCAGAACTTAGTGATAGGTGCTGTAAAGAACTCATAAATCTTCTTCCTCAGTCTTAAAGGTCTCATTCTCTTATCCTCAGGCACGTGATACTCCGGCAGTTCCCTGTACGATAGTTCCCAGCCTATTTTACCGACTTTCCCGTTTTGATCTACTCGGGTCTCGCATTCGGCCCCTGAGCCAATCAACGCCTGCTTGAGTCCAGAGAAATACGTATAAACGTTACCAAGACATCCAGACAGATAAAAAATAGTGTAAGTATCACAGATTAAAAATAGCCCACAGATAAGTTAGGTTTTAGTGGAAAAGATTAAACAGACCATGCATTAAAGTTTTGTTGTTTGTTTGTTTGTTGCAATATTGAGACTATACGAATAAACATTTAAAACATATAGCATACAAAGTAATAAAAAACAATTATAAAGCATACAATTTAATAAATATTGGATGAAGTATATAAAAGTAAGATGAAAGCAAAACCAAGTTCAGATAATGATATAATTATGATAATGCAGACGTTTGCGGATGTCTTTTAACGAAACTTTTCAGTTTTAGTACACTTTTATTTTATTTAATTGTCAGTCGTTTTTTTATCAAAACGGTTTATATTCAAGAATATTTTGCCTAAAATCCAAATATATACTTCTTAAACAAAACACATTGGACACATTGGAATATGTTCTTATGTTTATCTTTAAGTACTAACAATTAGAAACAACGTTATGATCTAAATTGACCGAACTTAATTAAGCAATTAACGGAATATGGGCATTTTATATGAAATAGTCTTATATTAGTTATACATATAAAATCGTTTAACACAAGTGCCATATGCTATGAACAGGCGGTTAGGTTACAGCGAGCTAGCACGCAATTAAAGTGAATTTTGCTCGACGATATTCGGAAAATGGTAGAGTAAATTTAACAATGTAAAACTTATTTAATTAATGCCACTACTAACTTTATGCTGTAGTTGTGGGTATTTGAACTAACTTATTTTAATTTCGTTTTAATTAGAATTAAAGTAACAAATATTATACACATGAGCTTAAAGACAAACCAAACAAAGATGTAAAATGAGTCGTGTACAAAAACACAATTACAAGCGTTGATTTTAGATTAATAGGCTTAAAATATCTATTTTATTTAGTAAAAATATTCATCAATTACATCATCAATGTTCCCATTTTTTATAACCAATTTCTGCTGATTATTTTTATATTTGAAGACGATTTATGGCCAGCGTTTATTATACCACTATCTCAAAGTTATTGCATGTAGCATATTTGCATGTTTTCGGTTGCACCTGCTACAAACTATGACAGGGAATGTACCTAATTTAGATGTACTATCCTTAAATGAAATATGAAATTTTAGGTCAATAATTTAGTTTCTTGTATAGAATGAAAAGTGTAAATAATCGATTCCGATCTATGTAAAGTTTAGCGATCGACTCATTATTGCCATAATTATAATAAAGGTTAAAGATAAATGACTAGTTTTTACAATGGTTTCATACCATTTAGTTCAATAAGTAGGTATAATAAGATTGTAAGGAATGCGCAAGCTTTATTTATTTATTGAGAAATTGCCTTTCCGTTGCATTACATGAACGGCAAAAGCTTCTATCAAACGATTTTTGAATTAGCAGCTGCGATCAAGAAAGTACAAAATACATTCCGCCGCAATAAGACAGCACAGACAAAATAGCCGTTGACTTGAACGCAAATAAAAGAAGCCAATAGGCGATATTTCAAG
This sequence comes from Colias behrii, assembly GCA_029959065.1. Lineage (NCBI taxonomy): Eukaryota > Metazoa > Arthropoda > Insecta > Lepidoptera > Pieridae > Colias > Colias behrii. The sequence goes on along the minus strand of JARWMC010000019.1, from coordinate 8,543,587 downwards.
AAAATAGCTTCGATATGAATATAAACGAAGAAAACGCTAAGAACAGGAAGCTTGTAAAAGAGCCATGAAACGGTACCGATAGCTCGCGTCAACGGTAATACGAACACAAAGGGTACGTGCATCTATTGTGACTCGAATTTATGCGATACATTCACAAATTTAACGCCATAAAGTGCTATGTTGTGTTAAAATCGGAAATTTAAATTCTTAACATATTTATGAAATATTCTTTGAATTTGTTGCAACTTTCTCAAAAGATGGTGAAAAATTTTGAGAGCCTAATGAAAGAGATTTTGGGTGTCTAATTCTATGCTTATCTGTGAAATTTAAGAATAACAATGCGCGGAAAAGACTTTTTATTTCTCGAGATTTTACTGCATGAATAAAGACGAAATTTTTACATATACATAAAAATGAAAAATAAAAAACGCGGCAATTTTCCGCCAAATTCTACGAATCTCTATAAAGGGGCTTACGTCTAATAATGCTTTCAAATTCAGGTTTGTTTTATAATATAACCTTTGTTATTCAGGCTCGGGATTTTCACAGATTTCAACGTGGTTTTGTTTGAAGTATTTTTAAGCTATTGCATAGCTTCTATCGCGGGCCTTGAGCGCGGGGACCCAATCCAGAAATTCCGTAACGAAAAAACCTCACGCTCCCCACTCCGACGGGCGCGGAGGTGTGTCTTGAAGGCATGCTATGCAATAGCTTTACCGCGGCAGTCCCCGAGTGCCACACGTCCTTTTTTTATATCTTTTGGCTTTTGATAGACAAACGCATTATTAGATAATTGTTTTCGACACAGAGATAATTCAAAGCGTTTAAAAATTTTCGAACAAAGTATCACATTTACGGAGGAAATAGACAAAGATTTGTTTTGCACACAGAATAGTAGCCAATTACGTGAAATTGATATCGTCTAAGTGCAATTGTGTTCGTACAACACGTTCACATGTGTGCGTCAGGTGTATACCTGCGTCTTGTCCGTTTTACCCGGCTGTCCCGGGGGAATAATCTTCTTTATTGACAGCGTTCGTCGCTTCACCCCCACCTATACAATTTCATCTTTACTAACGCTTCATATACCTTGTTCATACAGACAAGTTGCCATCACCAAAATTAAAGATATTAGTAACAACCGTTTATATTTTATTGATGTGCAAGGATTTGCTTGTGATTCTTTGAACTGCCTCAGTGATACATCATTCGTTTAGAGCGTTACGTGCTCTGTAAATATTTATTTGAAAGCGCTGCAAGCTTTAACTTTGTATTCAAACTCCGTTACACTCTGCACTGACAAAATGGCCGCTTAAAACAACTTTAGTAAAAACCTGACTAAAATCCTATCCAAAAAAAGTTGACTGACCAAAGAATCACAGGCAACCCCTTATGAAAACAAAACGCAGTGTATAAAGCGAGATGGGAAGCAACTAAACAGAAATTACCTCCGCGTCATTAGGGTCCTTGGTACTTCTATCGTCTTCCATGCTCTCGTTCTCCAGATGCTCCTCCTCCGTCTGCGGCATCAGCTGCAGTTCTTCCTTCGACTTGAACTCCAATTGGAGTATGTACAGCGGACACAGCAGGCTCAGTATTACCTTTTTACGACAAAGCCGATGTTGCAAACGAAATGCTGCTACTGAATTATAAGCTTTACATGCTACGGAATAGGGCGCCGATTGCGTTGGTTCGAGCGGTTGTTTTAGTGCGTGGTGAGGTGAGTATGTACAATTCTATGTATGTAATGCTATATATAGGTAAGACAAGGGCTTAATTGTTTGTTGATTTTATGGTGTCAAAAACTATTTTGCTCTAGCTAGCTTTCGTACCATAGATATTTTACCTAAAGTAAAAAACTAAAGTAGGTATTGAAAAGCAACTTGGGCAAAAATTTCTTTGAGATTACATTCTATCAAATCTTATATACCGTTCTCCCGTTAAGACAAGAAATGAATGTATATTTTTTAAATGAGGAAAGTCAAAGTGCTTTTAAGAAAATCCTTTTATCTGGAGGGTTACAGTGGTTCAATCAGTTTAATTTAGTTCTGCCAGAGGGCTTGAGTGTCTTTGTCATAATATATTGAAGTCAGTTAAACAAAAATGTTTTGTGTTCTAAAATGTTTGTAACAAAAACATAATAATTGATGGATATTGCAAACTGTATAATAGGAAAATAGGTTACATTAGTATTGGATGTGTGCTTGTGTAAAAATGCGATTATCAAGATCATAATTGTGTAGTCAGTTACGTAGCTAATGATTTTGTATTTACATAAATATCGATATTGAAAATCGGCTTAATTGACGAAATAACAACGGAATCGGCGCCTACATGCAAATCTCTTAAGCTCATTGACACACAGACATCTAAACCGACTGTTACGGTTCCGTTATTACTATGTTACAACTACGACGTGCGAAGTCTGTGCGTTAATAAGAGAGAAATTTAACAGATAATAAATAAATGAAACATTACCTTAAGGTTGGTGTTCTTGCGTGTTCTAAGGCCTCCCATCCATAGATCTGCTAGTATAATCTGTGAGCATGGATGAGCTAATAGGGCTCTATGGTTAGCAGCTACGGCTAGGCTTAGACAGGTCTGTCCGGACCAGTTTTGTAGTTCGCAAGTAAGGAGTTGTTGGGCCTGGTCGTCGTCTTGCCGGTAACAGTAGTCCAGTAATTCTAGTGCTAGAATTAAATACGTGTAGTAGTTTTTAAATATGGATAGTTTTGGTATGTTGTTGTTTGTGTTTATAAAATATATGGAAATTCTGTAAATGGTAAAAATGTTGGTTTAATTTATTATAATAGTAATACCACCAAGTAGTGGGTGTCGCTCGCTTAATCTAGTTATTTCTATAAAAATATAAATCTGTGGTTCAAATCGGGCCAGATGTTTCGGAGATTAATAAATATAGACAGGTAGAGCGAAAATCTTTTTTCGATATATATTCACCTATATTTCGTAGATTCAATACAAAAAGAAAGCTTTAATTTCTTTGCTTAGTTGAAAAATCGTGTGATTTTAATTAACATCGCATTTCTAAAATACGCAGGCATTTGGTTATTATGAAATAATTCAAAAAGAGTATGACCATACATTATTCACTCAATGTATTTGGGTCAACTAATTAGGAGCTGAAAATCCAATATCTTATTTCTAAAGAATCCTAAATTGCCTAGGTATAAGTGACACGTATGTATTATACTATACTGCGAAGAAAAGTATTTAAATGGAGTACCTACGTTTTAAAAATCTTTTAGTATAACAATTAAAGAAAAAAGTTATGTCCCATGCAAGAAGACCGATCAAGACAAGTATTCACTAATCTAAATAAATTATGAAATACAATATTTCAAAATTAAATAAAAAGCACACCTTTATTGTTCAAACCTAAGTATCTCTCATTAGAATCAGTTCGTTGATTGACTTTAGAACGTCTAGACCGATTTATCTAATTCAGTAAATAATATTTTCAAACAATCCGAAAATTAAAAGATATTTCGAGAAAATATTCTGATATAGCTGAGAAAGTAGGTATAAATTATAAATTATTAAGAGTATATTTAATCTCAAAAACTACTGTATCGATTAAAAAAATTCAAAATTAAAAAGAGGATAGCTTTTTAAATCTTAATCGAGTAATATAACATATTTTTTCATCGCTGTAAAATCTGCACAAAGCCGGGGCAAGCAGTTAGTTCAACTATGTAATACGAATAATGAAATGGACCCTTCGTTTATAAAAATTCAATCAGATAATTGTACTCTATACTAAAATCGTTAAAAGCCTACAAAATATCAGTAAATGAGTATTTCAGTAATAATGGTTTTATAACGTATTCATTAATAAAAAATAATATAGATAAGTACTTAAATTCTGATTCATATTTTATACACGGCAAAATGCTGTAACTTCACAGACTGTCTAAGCTTTAAAAATGTTAATTAAAACTTTACGACTGTAACGACCATCATAATATTTATAAACTTCAGCTAAAGAAAAACTCTTTGTAATCTAAGTTCAAGATTCAATCACAAGCAATAGTATATTTTCACATTAATAAAAATAAGTATACCAGACCCTTGTTCACATCATTTACAACATACATCATTATAACGAACGATTAGAACCATGTAACTACTCGTATATTTTACGGCTTAGATTTTGGTATGTCACTAATAAAGATTGTAAGAGCTTCATATAAGCCAATTTATATATTTATCATTAGTATCTAAGTCGAATCTAGTTTTGCCTATACTTTTTTTTCCCTTTCTGGGCGCGAAAGTTTTTTTTTTAATGAAAAGTAGCCATGAGGCTTACACTTTTGGATATTCCAAACTTTCTACCACTAACCTTTAGTCTCAAACTCCTTGCCATAATGCCGTAGCTCCTCATACACTTCTGTCTCCATATCGTCTTCTGCTGCTTCGTGTGCCATTGCTTTATATAATTTGCAAGCTACGAGAGACTTGGCTAAGGCCTCTTCACCGTGTGTCCACATGAGCAGGGCCATTTGATGCCGCTTTGTTAGTACTGCCCACATCTAGGGTGGAAAATGTAAATGTAATACTAGATGTATGGATATTGAATAGACTAAGTATTAATATTTCCAATGAATCCTTTATTGGCATATTATCCTGAAAACAGCATAGATACATTATAAAGAATCAAAAGCCATTGCTAACCAAAATGTAAAGAGCACTGATTTTCAGATGCCTAAGAAAAATAACCTTAAAAAAACTTTTCTTCAAAACTTCCATTGAAGTAAAAATTACAGCTGCAAAATAGAGGACGTCATCTTTAACGTTTAATTTCTAGCATTGCTTTTATTAAGATTAAATTACGAGCCCGTGCTAAAGGTAGTCAGTTTAACATAGAGTTTAATAGATTCGTTTTCATGATATGAACAAATATAGCTTGCTCACACAGCAACACATAAACAACAACTTCCAATTATGATAAGATTTATAGCATGCAACCATAGAGAAGTAAATCAATCCATTGCTAGTTTTTGCAATGCCTTTCGGAGAGGCTATCAATCGTCCCCTTTGATAGTTCCCTATAGTGCTATACTACACCATTCATTCTATTAAACATCAATTCAGGGAAATTCTTAGTTAAAGGAAAACATCCTTTTTAACTGTTAGAGGGAAGAGTGATTTAATTAACATAATGTTTTTTGTGGTTTAAACTTACGATCAAAATGTAGTTTCGTAATTAATGTAGGGATATTTTTATATTTTGAAGATATGACAGAATATTACATTCTTAGGATATTTAGCTACGGTTCACTGCTCTCATAAGCCGTTATAACAAAAATAAAAGATTAATAAGATTTATTGGCGCGTTAGTCAAGATCAGTGAACAATAACTAAGAAAGGCAGATAAGAAATAGAAGCTGCAATATGAGTGTATTTTACGATAATTAGATATATAGAAAAACAATTCGATGGATAATGAGTGCCAGAACAAAATATTAGACGAATGAAACAACATAGGAAATGTTACAAGTTTATTATATTTTAAATCTCACTCGATAAACTTATTAACTGCTAAAGCCATAAAAAATAACATTAAAACAAATGAAGATTAAACAAATTTGTTTGTTATAGTTTGTGGCCATGGTAACAGAACATTTATAAATTTCAAGGCGGTACCTACAAAGTTCAGCGGGTCAGCTAGTAAATAAATAAATGCTTAACCAGAATGTATCTATCAATTCTTCAAGTTCTATGTGATAAGGCTTGATCTAATATTTGTAGTATCAATATCCAAACAGGCGTTTAGTTTAGTTTTTCATGGAAGTATTCAATATCATTAAATTATATTTCTTTAGGTTCCACATCAGCAACACACAAAGTCACTAAACAATATAGTGTTGAGTATTAAAATGGTGTGTTTATTTTTGTATTTCCTGTTCATCACTTTTGTGTGTGTGTTTGTGTGTGTAATACACTTACCAATAGCTCATTGAAGGGATAATCAAACAGCGCCATCTCAGTGGTGACGGGCATGAAGCCGGTGATGAGCGACAAGCCGCCCGCGTTGTGGCGGGTGAAGGAAGCGCTGTTGCGGTGAACGTTCACGCTCTTGTTCATCACCTTCGCGTATATCGGACGGAACTTGCGACGCGTGTAGTAGCACCTAGTGTTTAAATTAGAGATTCATAAAGACCCAACGTCTGTTTACTAAGTATAAATTTAATATTTTTTTTTGTTTGTTTGTATAAAGTACTAAGAAACGGATTCTAAGAAACGGGAACTATAAGTCTCTTTCAGCTTAGTACACCTTAGTACAACTTGTATATAAATATTTCTATTTGGGAATTAGAAAGGAAGGTTTCATTATTGTAAATCTACTATATAAAAATGAGAAATGTCTAGACACAGTTATTATTTATTCGATTTAGTTTCATTACTATTACTTCAATTTGACCTAGAAAATCGTTTAGAACGTCTAGACATTCTATTTCACGTAAGATAGAAAACGTGTGATTTGAACAACAAACATATAAAGAAAAATGCTGAGTTTTTTTTACCTAATAGTACTTTTTCAGTTGTTGTTATTACTGTGCCATATAAAAAGTTAAGTAAACTTGACATTATTGTACATGACGTACACGTCGTATAAAGTATTGTAATGGTATTATTTTGTCCGTATATTGAAGGTAAAATATGATCTCAGTGAATATACAGAGCCATATATCCCTAAAGCGATCGTTGGCAACATTCGGTTACGATTTATGAGATCTATACGTTACATAATGAAATATATTTCATAGGTTATGCTATTTTAAAATAAAGTGTATATATTTAATTTATGAAGTCATAGAAATAACGCAAAATACTACAACGTTACTTTAAATATCTATACTAAAATAATAAAGCTGAAGAGTTTGTTTGAACGCGCTAATCTCAGGAACTACTGGTCCGATTTGGAAAATTATTTCGGTGTTGTTTAGCCCATTTATTGAGGAAGGCTGTATGCTATATATCATCACGCTAAGACCAACAGGATCTAAGCACTGTGGGTAAAACCGCGGGGCACAGCTAGTACATTACATTTATAATATGAAATAGAAAAAGCTTTATATAAGCCTCTTTTGCTCTAAAAGAGTGATACACCAAAAGAACAATGCAAATAAAATGATATTAACAATACAAAAGCGTTTCAATTTCCGATTGAATTCGAACATAATAAACCAATAACTTGACTTTTTACCGTTGAATAGTAAATATGTTTGATAACACAAGCCCAGTGGGGCCGTCACAAAGGCATCGATCTATCAACGACAGGAACTCATGAAAATTCTATTCGTACCAAAAATAACACTGCATCGGGTCTTTTCATACACTATAAATGATCACTGTTTGATTTTACTTCAAGCCTCAAAGGGAAAGAAAGTGTTTGCATTTTTGCAGTAGATACGCTTCACGTTGGTTTTGGAAAAAATACCTGAGTCATTTGTAAATTGTTTGAATATCATCCGTTTTCAATTAAAAACCAGATATAGATGTTTTACTGCAGACTAAAATATCGATAAAATATTTTTTTTTAATTACAATAACGGAATTCTCAAAACGGAATACAACAGAAAAAATGTTGTGTTGTTTTATGAAACCACGGTAAAAGTGAAACTTTCCGAACACTGCTTTATACCTACTCGGCAGCCGACCGTCACGCGACATGCGCTACACAGACCAAAAAGTTTGAGACGATGTAATAAAAGTTTCACTTTAATAAAAATTCACACATTCTTCTGTATTATTCAAATTACCTATTCCAACCATCTATTTCATATTTTTTTCACATAGAGCTCTCTACCTTTACAATTTAAGAAAACTGTTGTTAATCTGAATAATGTAAACGGTGCCTATTAATTTTAAGTCTAAAAATTTCAATTGTATTCTAAATCTTACCTATATGCGCCTCCCATAAGCTTGTTGATGACCAAGCCAATATCATGCAGCGTATACACATATCCTCTCGGCAGATGTGGTCTCACGTCCCTCAGAATATACCGCAAAGTATTACTGGGCCCACTCTTCGTGTTATACAGTTCTTCCAAACGAGGTATTGTGAGGAATTTCCTCATGGATACTCCGTTCTCTAGAAGGAGCTTTACGAAATCTATACGGTCGTGTTCTAGCGCTTGCATCATTGCTTCATCGAGAGCTCCTAAAAGAAATTAATAAAACAATGTTTAGTTGGCTATTCGATGGTTACATTTTATACTTTAACGATGTCTAGATTGTACATTTTCTCGGAAATTACATAAAAAACACACTACAATTACAATCCTACAAGGATAACCTACTTGGGAGATATTTCTTGTAAGTCCGAAAATGATCTGTATTTTTTTTAACTTAATACAATGATGTGTTGCTTGCGTTAATTAAAAACAATATAATAAATTTGTATGTTGAATAAAAAGTTTGCATTAATAATTAATTAATAATAAATTGTAAGTTTCGTATGAAAAAGATAGATTACTTATTCAGTACAAAGAACTTTCCAAAATTTCATTTTGCTATTTAAGAGCTAAGAGCTGTCTTTTTATCACCCAGACGAAAGCCATTATTTAATATTCAAGCATTCTAGTATACCTTTGTCTCCTCTCATATAGCACCTGGTGTTTATGGCTCCTAAAATTATTGTAAACGAGAGATCTCTTATGAAATTGCACCATCAATATTTTTATTTCTGTACCCTTTGTTACGGCCAATCTCGCTTTCTTTGGATTGAATAAATTACTTTCAAAGGTCAAGAAAACATTTTATTTTATTAAGAAATGGAGAGCCTTGTTCATTGCTTTTCTGTTTACTAAAAAAACTTTGTATGATATTCACTTAATAATTATCGAGGGAATACATTTATGTTATGTTATCAGATCGCTCGACTGAAATTTGAGATATCAAATAGAACTGATTCAAAGTACACATTGGTATAACCGTGTATAATATTACCTCAGCATTAATATGTATTCTTTTATAATGTATACAATCGCTTTTCGATTCCACAATCTAAATTCGATTACCAAAACGTAGAAGAAAATGCGCACGTCAAGAGCAAAATTGAATTTACGAAAGTTTCATTTGCGTATGAAGCCACGAAATAATCCATTATCTCGGTACATTCGGGAATGCACTGTTTCCATTTCCACGTGTTATTGACAGAATGAAGTAATATCGTACGCCATGCGCTCGGAAACTAACTGGAAATTTTTTTGATTGAGATTTTCATATTTCTTTTTACCCAGCAGCGACGGCAAGAAGGTTATGTTTTTTTCGAATGTATACCTATGTATGTATACATTTAAAATGGATGTATGTATGTATATTTATTTGGCATGCCCTAAAGCCTTATTTTTATCCTATCCTTATTATTAGGATGAAGTCGCATTTTTATGTGAATCGTATCAATTGATTCGTCTTATGTCGTGAGATTTACACTTGTCCATCAAACCAAAAAAAAGCCTCCAAAATGTAATTACGAGAAAAAATTGCAGTTGAGTCTTTTGTTTTTTAATATATCTTGTTTATACCCTACATTTCGTCGTCAAAAGGCGTCCAATTTGATGCGGTTCGAGAGGAAATCAATTGCACCACGACACGATTTCCTTTCAGGATTTGCGGTTTTGCAAACTGTTCCATGATTTCTATTTGAGCTGAATATCGCAGTAAACAGTATGAAATAATGATCTAGACTGGGGTCAGGGAAACGTGGGTTGGTTTTGTGAATATATCTTGCATTGCTTTACACAAGATTCCTGGTTTGAGGATGAAAAAGATGGGAACTTCAAGTTTAACGATACTAAAAAGGTTTAAAAAAGTACAGATTTATTAAAGCGTGCGCTTTACTAAGGTAAACTCATGAAATTATTGCATAGTCACTGATCCTTGATAATTGTCTGTTTAGAGTGGTACAAAAATACAGCCATGTGTGTTGTTTCAACAGCGTGTTAAAACAACACACATCATATACATACACATAGAAAAATATCATGTTAGTTTATTGAAATTAATAGTGTACAGGACCTCAATTAAAAACAGTTTAATCAAAAGTTGCCCCGTTCATGAACAATTCAACGTGGCCCTTAGGTGGTCCTGATTCCCGATGTTTATTTACCTTTGTACATTAGCTCAGCTTCAATAGAACCACAGTATTACAATATTATTTCCTAAATATGGTAATACTGTGATAGAACTTCGATTGAGTTTTGTTACGTAGGTATTCTGAATTGTTCGCGGGAAATTACTTCGCAAACCGATCGTGAGTTTTATTACTCAATAGAGATTTTAAATTGAAATGTGATGTAGCAAATTATTGCTGATGTTATTCAGAACGTTTTGAAATAAATTTTATATGAATTAATTTATTTAAAAGTCTTTAAAAAAGCATTAAACGCATGTACAGTCAATAGAAATAATGAACTATGTCAATAAATAAACTAACCATTTATCGAACAATAGGGTACTAACTTCGTTTTAATGTTAAGAGGGGGCATAAAGCAAAATAACCAATCTTCTATTAGATGATACGTGTAATATTCAAGACCAAATCTAAAAAATAAAATATATATCAAACTAGATGATATGTTCAACGATTCTGTTTAATCAAAAACATAAAATATTGAAATTGACTCGATAAAAAAAAATCACCAAGTTAGCTCTAATTTTCACACTTTTACGTTTTCTACTTGACATGGTAATACTTATTATGATTTTTTTTTCATAAACAATTATATTAAAACATTTGTAAGATATTTGTCAGAGCATTTTGTGTAATTACTTTTAGTTTTGGTTTTATCTGCGATAAACCACTATTATCGTGACAAAACCAAACGTTTTATCTCGAGAAAAAAAGAGCGCCAAAAGTGGTTTATCGCAGATAAAACCAAAACTAAAAGTAATTACACAAAATGCTCTGACAAATATCTTACAAATGTTTTAATATAATTGTTTATGAAAAAAAAATCATAATAAGTATTACCGTGTCAAGTAGAAAACGTAAAAGTGTGAAAATTAGAGCTAACTTGGTGATTTTTTTTTATCGAGTCAATTTTAATATTTTATGTTTTTGATTAAACAGAATCGTTGAACATATCATCTAGTTTGATATATATTTTATTTTTTAGATTTGGTCTTGAATATTACACGTATTATCTAATAGAAGATTGGTAATTTTGCTTTATACTCCTTCTTAAAGAAAGGAAATAAGTCGCTAATTTTCAGTGCGAGGAAGGCTGTTACCTTTTTGTAAAACAGCTGTTGCGGTCGGAGTGCGGTAACATGTCTAATGCAAGGAACCAATTTGCTCTAAAATGTTCTGCTCTTACTAATAAATAAGCAAAGAATGTACTACCTCGACCTATTATTACTAGTAAATATATTATCGCACAAAGTATTTAATTTTATCTGAAATATCGTATTTTTTTTCTTTAAAAAATTTGTTAAACTTTCCTAAATAAAAAAATACAATACATTCATGATTAAAATATTTTACAGAAATCTCCCCTAAATTTCCCTTTCTCCTTGCGTGTATTCGTAAACAATCATATTATCAACAAATAAATTTACGTTAATCAAATATTATAGTAGTTAAACCCACCTCTCGGCCACTCCTGTCCATACACGAAGATCTCTGATCTTGCAATATCCACTCTGTTCCAAGTAAGCGCAAGCGACAGTTGCTCACTGGGCGATAAGTGCTGTGCTCTGAATAATGCTGTTAGAATCACTTGATCTAGCTCTTGGACCTCTCCACCTTCTGCTCGTTCTTGGATGCGGAATACTGTTATCTGTGAGAAATTATAGGAATTATCGCTGGTTTCTGGATATACATATTATACATCCTTAATAGATGGGTCAGGATAGAGTGAGCAGCCTCGCGAAGCAATTGCGCGAAGTAGCTTGTCTCATCCAAGGAAAATAGTTGCCCGCAAATGGGCTTTGCGTGGACCTCGTGACAAATAATATTTGAAAAGAGACGGAATGTGTTTATCAGAGACATTATAAACAAGCTCTGGAACCGGCCCTTAGTTTCCTTAACTGGGTAACTATACTTTATGAGCGCGGTAGCTCTCAAACGTATTGGGATTTCCAAATCAGATTAGCTTTAGTAATAGACATTAACACGAATGTTATACCTACTTACAAATTGAGTACCTATTGAATCTCTCGATAAATCGTTTTAAGGACTCCGTAGTGATATCCTATTCATTTTAATATTATATTGTAACTGTATAAAAGCTCTATATCCTTTTGAGTACTGTTACTTAAACATTAATGTGTACTTCATAAATTATAAGGCTTCTGAAATATTATAATTAAAGTTGATTTCACGTAGAGTGATGTCAAGTTTCATTTGTAAAATCTTAATATTTTGAAAGCACTTAAAATGTTTCTAATTAAAGCACTAGATAAATAAGAAGAAGTTTTACGATATTTAACTATTCAAATTATTCACAAACTAAGCTAAAACATTGGATTCAAAACGTCACAACCTTTGACCATCAAACAGCCAAGAACCATGACGATTAAGACAATTTACATATTTAATCTTTCCACTCTAGATCTTTGATTTCATAATCTATTTGAACTTGCCTTTTAGTCAATTTGCGATATACAAATATCACAAATATAGATATATCTATATTTGTGCTTTTTGGGTAGCAATATTAGCATAATGCTTTTAGTTGATGTCATATCATAAATCATATTCAATTTAATTTTATTTAATTGATTTTTTTTACTCAAAGAATATTTGAGTTGTAATAAATATGAGCTTTTGTGGACTTTAGTTATTTCATTATATTAAAATTTGGGTATTAAATAACCGACTATTGAACCCTTTTCACGAGTACATAAGCTAGGATTACCGAAAAAATATTAGCTCGAAATAGTGAAAAGTTCATAGTGCTTTTATACTAGCAATATTTAATTATTATCTGACGTTAAATATGCAGATGAAACAAATTTATATATGTATTTGTTGATAATATAGTTAAAAGTGACGCAGTGCGACAAAATAAAATGCATATTTGGCAACTGAAGACTAGCATTTAATTTAATTTTACGCTAGCGCACGTTTTTCGCTTGGCTACAAATAATTTTTAAAATATAAACTTATTAAAGCGAGGTGTCGTAAACGTAGCCACATAATGTGAAAAATTTCTGAAAATATTTTTTGATATAAATATTTTTGTAAAATAATTTTATATTATGTTATGCAAATTGCGGGGAAGATATTATGAGATGTTTTTAAAACATTAATTAAAGATGCAAGAACGTATAATTAGAAAATAAAAAAGTAATTTAATTATAATACAAGTGAAGAAAATTAGAACGCTATAAAATATTTTTAAAGTTCATGAGTTGCGCTTTTTCTAATATGTATTATGCATAGAAATCTAAATAACAAGACACATAGAAGTGCTCAAGAAGCTTATATCTAATACACTGGAGATTGCACTATGAACGTTTACTTGTCACGGGAAGGTATGACCTTGAATGACGCCTGGTTGTTTTTTGTCCCTTTCACACCAACTTGCCAAGTTAGGTGTGAAAGGGACAAAAAACAACCAGGCGTCATTCAAGGTCATACCTTCCCGTGACAAGTAAACGTTCATAGTGCAATCTCCAGTGTATTAGATATAAGCTTCTTGGAAGTGCTATAATGTCATAATTCGTATGGAAACCGCTGTCGCCAAAATCAACACATTTAAACCGATAGTTAAACAGTACACACAAGTAAACTATGCCTTTTATTGGACAGCTTGATTTTAGTGAAAACTAACTTAAATATTAAATTAAGCTTTTTAATATGTATCCTAACGCATGAATTTACGGTTTATTTTAGAATAATATCCCTAAGTATATGAGACGTTTTGTTTATTTTTGCTCCAATACGAAAAAAATCGGCTTTTCTACAACAGAGGTTGTCAATTTTCAATAGATATAACTTTGAACATCAACTCATAGAAATAAGGTTGAAATTTGTGTTAAACGTGATAATAAGAATGGTCGACTGTGTCATTCATTGTTATTTCGATTACTTTGGTGACACTCGTAATACTTGTAAATATTCTATAGGATATATAGGAAAAACGGCAATATTTATAAACAAAAATACTTACCGGTGAAATTTTATTCCTTTATTAGTATAATTACAATTTATGGAAGAATTTCCGCACTGGGAAATGCTGTAACACACCATGTTTACTTACGCACGTTTCAGGAACAACTGAAGAGCGACGAACGCACTGGTGGTATGGTGGTGGTATGGTAACCACCTGAGCGGCGACAATGTCACGCGCGCTTACGACTTCTATTGCCTTGTTATTTAGATTTCTATGGTATTATGCTACGATTCTACTACAACTCTTTCTCTGGTCAATTACATACAATTTTTGAACGATGTTATCAAACAGGTTACATGATTTATAAAAAAAAAAGTTTAAAAGTGGAGTCTTTTCAGAATAGAAGTTATATTCACAGATAATGAAGAACGTGCTGAGCAAGCAAAGTGTGCATTAAAATAACATTACTTTTAATAGTTGGAGCGATCAAGTAAAAAACATTGAACACGTTTTTAAGACAAAAATTTTAATGGATTCCTTAATTTCTTATTCAAATTAGTGAAAGTGCATGCTGAAATTTTACGACAATTTTAATATCTTGGGAAACTTTTTTAATATCGTCTAAATGGTATTATAGCTTTTCAGAATAATTGAGGTTGTTGATAAGGTCTATATAGTAGTAAAATTAAATTTGGCTATAATGCAAAGCTTTATATATAGCTACTTTTAAAAACAAGTGATGTTAATTTTTAACTATATTATAGCAAGGTAAGCAAGGTGTCTAAAAAATACCTTATATCCTATTTAAATACGTACAATACACAATCTATCAGTCAAAATTACTCTGATCTAAATTTCCATTCACAAAGAAAACTTAAAAACGTTATTAATCTTATTAGCATTAACGATAAAAATGTATAGACTGGTCCAAAGAAGAAACTTAACACTAATAAAATCACAATATAACTTAATACCAAGATATCGTTATAAAGTTTGCAATAATTTATTAAACTCGCTCACAACTTTGCCCGCGACATTCATTAACCTCTTTAACTTTTTCTTTGGAATTTTCTTTTATTATTTCATTAATTAATTCTTTCTAGTAAAATTCAATAGGAAGAGAATGATACTGAATATTTGTAGCAATAAAACGAAGCAAAAATATTTTTAATTCTTATACATGATTTTTCACATGCAAGGAATTGCATGCATTATTATAATTTATACACTTTGTATTGTTACCAAATACCTCTTGATAGAACTGCATCATATAGTTTCGATTTTTAATAAAAACTACGACAATTTTCATTCATTTAATAAATCTAAACTATAATATGTACATTGTATTCATTGTGCGCTCGGTTCGTTGCTGAGCATTCTGGCTACCGCCATGATTGTTATAGGATTCTTATGAATCACTTTGATTTGGAAGCTATTCACTATCTATTCACCTATTCAATTGAATAGGAGATACTTGAAACTTGAGAATACTGAATACGCTTCTAGAGTGGATCTCAATGAAATAAGTTTCTAGCTTCCTTAATTAATTTGTCAGACTATTACATTGCTTTCATTGGTTATTAAAATTAGCAATATGCAATTAAAAGAATAATAGTATATGCTAATATTGTATGCTCGTTATTCAGATAAATGGTCGTTAAAACAACAAGACAAAATTTTAAAAGAAGTACGTTGAATGGTATTATAGGTAAGTCTGAAAATTATTGGCTGTTGTAAAATATACTTACATGTTTTAAAAATTATACGCATTAAAATAAATGACTTCAATTTTCTTTTTGATTTAAGTCCGTTTTTAATTAATTTGTGTAAATTCGACATACATATTGAATCGCAAAGGTACATTAAGAAATAACATTCTAGCGACAAAATATCAACATTTGCTTAAAAATGGCTGTAGACTTACCAAATTCTTCTTCCTGGTACATTGTAGCAGCTCTCCATACAAACATTCCGCTTGCTGCAAGCCAACTTCAAAGGTCTTCTGTATGGTGCCGATGAGGTAGTCCCGCATTGATTCCAGTACTGTCTGTTCACCCGTTTCTGATGCATATCTAGAGCAATAAAATATTTTTATTAAATAAAAGTTTATTTGTAACGAAACAATAAGGTACATTGAGAATAGAAAATAAAAGTAGTACCTAGTCAAACAGCCTTCACTAAAACATGATACAGATAACAATAAAAATAATATGCGCCTAAAAAAATATTCATCGTTTTCCCAGATGAACTAAAGCGAAAATCTGCATGTAAACGCATGGTAAGCTTGTAAAATAAAATTTCTAAGATATGTATTGGAAAAAATTACTTAGGTACCTACCTAACCTATAACATTAATATCCCATAATACATCATTTTTGCGCAACACTTCGTTCCTAAAATAGTAATTTTATTGCTTTTTACATTTTTTACATTGCATGGCTTTTTGAAATAAATTGTGAAGTATTGCAACACTTATTTATCATTTAATTACGACTCCCTTATCACAAGACTCTCATATCTCGATTCTAGACTCATACAAGACCATTTGTTGTAACTGCCTCTTCTGCGAAAATTTTCTTGGCAAGATAATCCTATTTTGTATACGATTATACAACTGGCTCGGCTAATCTACGCTAGACGTTATTTTTATAAGCGTTGTACATTTCTCGTGAGACCGAGTACTGGTAATATTTCGTGTTCAGCCATTCCAATGGTGCAAATGTATCGTCAAATTGATAACCTCGCTCTATGTGAGTATGGGTTGTGAATCTTTAATGTCGGTATGATAGATTTTTTACGTCAACATGCCTGTTGATGGTTGTTTACGTCTTTACCTTATTTTTTTCTACAAATGCTCATTAGATTCTTCTTCAAACACTGGTTAGTCGTCTGCAGTTTACATGTAAATTAACCGTACCAAATTCAAATAATCAAGCGAAAGAGTAGGTACCAATCATGTAACCCTAAACACATTGTTATCTACATATTACAAAAAATAGAAGCTTCGCTAAATTACTAGGAAATTAGAAATATTAATGAAATATCATTGATAAAGAAAAACGGTTAAAGATTTTTATTTAATTGAATATGCTGTGAATACAAAAATATGATACAAAAACGTATTGCAAGAGTGAATAAACAGTGTTATTTGGATGGAATTCCGATAGATTTATCGGAATTCCATCCAAATAACATTCATTCAACGTAAAATAAACAGTTCAATTTAAATGCCGAAACTCGTAACAAGATTATTTTTAAAATAATTGGAAACGTTCAAATATCATTCGCCTATTATTTTATTAAACGCGCGATTTCCAGCGGGTTTCTTTTAGTTTCATTTACACTACAAGAAAACTGGATAACACTAGACAAGGCAAATTAATGGAAATTCTGTAGAGAAAGCCTGAACCTACTAAGATGATTAATTTAAATAATTACCATTACAATCGATAAATAAGTAGGCATATTATGCAAATGGAGTTTATTGCAATATAGTATGATAAAGTGATCATATTGAACACGCTAATGTTACAAAAAACTTGATGAAACTGAAGAATTCTCTTTGGATGTGAAACTTTATAGACAAAGACTTCAACGTATCTCGTCTTTTGTTTGAGTTAAACGTACTTCATTTGTCCTCATGGCTTATACTTTAGATTAGCTACTCTTAGACCCAATACGGGCTGTGGAATACTAATGAATGGGCAATTTTATTTGAACTTAAGTCAAGTTACCTACTTAGTTATTGTCATTTTGCAACATTGTATATCGACGCTCCAATCCTATTGGGACGATTACACCTAACGAGTACAGTGGCGAGTCAGTGTCCTTGGCCGAGTGCTCGGTTGGTATAAACACTTTAACGAGTGCTCGGCCGAGTACTCGGCCGAGAAGAGCGGCGAGAGAGTCACTAGAATCCCAATTTGTTTACTCGGCCGAGTACCCACCACCCCGCTTCATTCTTCTGTCCCCGCAGCGACTCGCTATCCCGCTCGGCACGTATAAACACGCACTCGCTTGTCACTCGGCCACTCGCCACTCGTTCGTTATTCGTCATCAAGCAGTGTGCGTGTTTGTGTATTTTTTCAAACAATTTATAAAAATCTCAATTAAAATGGCCGCTAATAACAAATGGAGCTTGGAAACGACAGTATAATTTATACAGTGTTACAAAATACATGAATGTTTATGGAATTTTTCGTCACCCGATTACAAAAGCAGAGACAAGCGTAATGCTTCCTCTTCTAATAAATCCCACAATTCGTTAATAATATCTGGTAACAGCTGATTTAAAACCCGTTTAAATTCTTTTTTTTTAACGTGATAACGTTTTTAAAATCGTTTTAGTCGGGTGACATGTTCAGAAACTTGTGTCACACCAAAACCTCACGAGCGCGATCGCAGGTATAACGAGAGAGAGACGGACCGATCTCCCGTCTCATCTGCTGCCGCTGCCACTGCATTATGTTATCACGTAAACATCTCGATCGTAAACCTACTTTACAAACAACCAATTTTTTTTTCGATCCATTGCAGACGTCGTGATCAAACTGAACTGACTCGCCACTAGTGTAAATACGTGTAAACACCTACTCGGTTCGGCAACTCTCTCGGCCGAGAGCTTATTTACTGACTCGCCACTGTACTCGTTAGGTGTAATCGTCCCATATCGATTCGTTTACAGAGCATACACATTCACGAGAAATATAAACTTTGAACATACCTATTTTTACGAGCAGAGTGCTATAAACTAGAATTAAAAACACATTATACAAACTAGCATGCATTTGACACACGCACACCTATATACTCTTATTTATGGCTCTACTGAAATTTCCACCCCTAGTTCATGTAGTAGTACTTACATATTATGATGTCTTTTATTTATTTGTGAACAAAAGCATAGCTCGAACGGTATTCCTATTACCTTCTATCACTAGGCATAGGTACTTCCTTACATCAGAAGTTTAGTTCCTGGTACTCACTTGTGAACAAAAGCAATGAGGTCAGCAGCTCTCCCGCTCCCGTCACACACCACCACAGGTACTGGAGGTGTGTCTGTCACATACTCCAGAACAGCTCGAACGGTGTTTGTGCCACCTTCTATTACCAGGCAGACCACGGGCGTTGATGAGTGTGTATCTGGAAGAAGATGTGGATAATCTTAAACGATAGCTCACGTGCTGGTGGCAAAGTTGGGCGGGTTGCTTGTTATGGGTGTACACATAGAGTTTTAAGAATTCATCTATTTGAAAAAAATGCGTCTGGAATTTTATAAGTATTTTTTACGAACTCAGCGTATGCAAAACTATAACCGCCTTTGAGCTTAGTATACCAACAGTGGGACACCCTGTATATAGTGAATCCGAAGGTAAGGCGAATGATGTGGGTGGAATACTGCATCTTGATATTTTTTTCTATTGATTTTAATACTATATAGAAATGAAGATAAAGATAATATTAATGTAAGAAAACCAAATTAGTAGATCCATAAAAATGTATTCAGAAGAACTGTTAAAACTTCTTTATCGCATGGAAGATTAACATCGACTCCAGGATTCCATATATCTAACTGAATTCTTAATTCTATCAGACAATATTAGCCAGTTTCCGCAACTCCATCCATGCATAATCACGACAGTACAATTACGAGTCAGTCCTCGTTACGAGTTCTTGTGATTAAAGCCCGAAAATATTTCGGTAACTTCCCGCCTCGTGAGATTTAATACCTCACTAATCGGAGTGACTTGCAGGGAGGGAGTGACGTGAACATTTTATTGTTGCCGGATTATATTATAGGAGCATGAATGCTGTAACTATATTTAGCAGTAATAGTTCGGGGCCAATTTCAGCCATGGTGGCGAATTTCGAAGGCTAGCTAAGTTCTCAAAGGTACATTATAGTGCACACCTACGCGCGAAAACATAAGTGCTTTCTCGATCCATCACTTTTATTATATGTGGTTAAGTACTAACTATAATTCAGAGGATTATGTTTTCTAGGAAGCTTATTTTGTAAAGCATAAAACTGATTCGACACGCGATTAATTCATTAATTTCAATTCACATGACGTCTTAATCAGTGCGCTGATTGATTTTTCATTTACACGGTGTAAATCTACTAGAAATTACTTTTAAATGTAAGGTGTCAATAAGAGTGGCCTTGTCTGTGCCTATTATTTAATTTCGAGTTACTATATTATCATCTAAATCTAAAATATGCAAGATACTTTTCTTTCTTATTCTTAGATAGTTAATTCTCCTTGAGTTTTTGTTTTGCGAAAAACAATGGTTTTTAAATTAGGTATACAATACCAACAAGACCTTCAAAAAGGCCCTTAAAAATATAATTTCCAATAAACAAAATGATGAAATATTTAATGCTGTTAAATTTGAACATCCACATTGAGACTTCGAAATAGCGGTTGCTTTGTATTTCTTACTTTATTCCTCTCAATTAATTTTAAGCATTATAAGCCGCTATATTTACTTAACTCTGAATGGAGTGAACAAATCAATATGTTTAAGTACGGGACGTTAATTGTTAATTTTGAAGTGGGTTTCTCTGTTCTCAGTTCTATAGCATTAAATCATTTGACCCTTATTAAAGCGATACTGCACAGCGAATAGGATCACATTTTACGTCACACACATAGTAGTTTCTAGAAGCATTTGCAGTAAACATGAAACCGCAATACATAGCATTACCCCACATCGTCACATTCACTGGAATTCTCATTAGTCTTAGGTGCAGATGGTGAATTTTGCATGTCGAAACTGATCGATGCGCTGAATTAACGCTATTTTAGATGTTACATTGAGTTTTAACTACTTCTCTATCGTTCTTAATATAAGATGAGACTTATTATGATAAAACTTTGAAGAGATACGATAAGAAATACAGGTGGTTAATTTCTTTCTTTCTATGGGTAGGTATGATTCAAAAGCGCATCTAAAAGTCAATTTAGTTGATAAATAAATGTTTGGGATTGAGTGTATAAATCTCGTCATTACAAGCTGAAGATATTGACGAGTTTACAACATATGCAGATAATATTCGAGTGAATACTAATAAAAATACCCCAAGGATTCATTTCAAATTGTCGTTATTTCATTCCAATAATTCTAAATGAAATTAAAACACAATAATCATGAAAACATGGATATCATAATTATATGATTATGATATAGGTATATACCGCATACTATTAATTTCACAGATGCTAAAGCGCAATGAATAATTTTAGCTGATAAGTGTCGAGTCAAACATATTATGAATGTTGAAATTAAAGATTAATCTTGCTGAAGAGGCCTCTCATAACAAATATCTTGCTTGTGAATCTAATATAACAGGGGCTGAATTTATAATTTTAACACGTGGTGCAATATGGCAGCAGGTGGTACGAGCTAAATGAACGATAAAGTGATACATAAGGAACGTTATTTATTTCAGGTTATGCTCATATAGTAGAAAATATTGTTGTGAATTTTCAATATGCATACACGTTTCCGATGAAATTATTGGGTTTATGATTTTCAAGTCTTAATTATTTATCAAAATAAATAATTAATATTAAACCAATAAAATTTGTGAGGTCTTAATTTGGTTTGTTATGTTTTGCTTAATTTAATAATTGTAAGTATAGGTACAAAAAATCGTTTGAAAACAAAAATAAAAGCACAAACAAAAGTGTTAAATGTCCATCAATCCTAATTTGAGTATTTTGCGAAAATACAAAGAAAACATCCAAGCGCTGTATTTGCAAATTGCTTTCTAATCTTATAGGTTTTTAATAAAAGCAGCGTCTTATCCTTAATGCGTTTGCGAATATTTTAATTTGAATTCACTTGAACAATAAGACTTAATAATATGTAATAAACACATTATTTTTGCCATTTTGGCTACTATCTCTATGAATTAAACAAAACCAATAACTTTTCTTTTCTTACGTTTTTATAGAGGTGGTTTAAAAGGTAATATAATAATTATTATTATAACATTCATGTAAATAAAGATGTTTGCGATATCTACAAGTCCGGAACAAAAAATAATATGAATATATGTTTTACTTCCCATATACAGTATAACCCAAGAGCCTTAAAAGCCGCGTAATAAAATTTATATTGCCATCCTGAAATTCAGAACATCTCGATTTTCATTCGATGTCGTAAAACGCGTCATAAAAACTACTACAATTTTATGACATATTGAGGTAGTGTCCGCCTTCAGGTGTGAGAAAGTCTTTATATGAGACGATACGACGATCCTAGATCATTGTTAAAATAATCAGTATTACCTTGAGTATATTGGTCCATGGTATTACCTAGATATACATAGTTACATAAAAATACTTTACAATTAAAACTTCATTTCACACCATGCAGTTAAACAGGTAGATACTTTTGATACAAGTACTTCTGGCATAATATGTAATTAACAAGTCAAAAAGTGGTGAAAATAGATATCATCAAACTAATAATGTTATTAAATTTAACCTAAGCCGTCTACTGGAACATTTTTTAAATATTCTTTCGAAAAAGATAGTCGTTATGACGTTTTAACTCCTAAACTGTTGTTTCGTTGGAAATATGTTATTTGTACATTATAATAAATATAAAATAATTTCTGAAAGCAATTACGATTCATCAAACAGTGAAAAGGGTTGAGAAAAGAGAACATGGTAGACACGGCTGCACATGTATTGAGAACGATATCGTATATTGATATTGAATGTTTAAATATCGTATCGTACAGTGTGAAAAAATTTATAAGAATGTCTTGAAATTTTATCGTTGTTTCTTTAGAGTTCAATGAATATAGGCATAATAACATTAAAATAACAGATAATACAAGGCGTTATCACCCGCCGCGCCGCCAGTATTTTCTTTATTGATAAATCTACGGATTTTAAATTGAGCCTTGGTATTGAGGACTAAATTAATAAAAGTAATGATAATATGTAGCAGTAAATTATATTATATTATTGTTTATTAAAAGTAGGTATATTATTTAGATACTCATAAGTACTTCCGTGATGTTGCGATTTTAAATCAAGAAAGAAAGTGCTACTCTAAATTGTCACTTAAGTCTGAGCCTCAAAAAGTTTATACGCAGATTACTGATATAAAAATAATCCATACATATTTCAATACATTCTATCAAGGTCTGCGTATTACGTGCTACATTTCAACGTACGGGTCATAAAACAGTGAAGTATAAAAAGTTCACCATGGCTGATCGTCATGCTCTGAAGGAATTCCCGCCAATTCTTCACATTGGAGTTCCCAAATCCCTTTTATAGCCGTTGAGCTGGGAGAGTCGAGACCCAACTACATCTGTATATCTTTTTACTCTTCCCTTGTTCATAATACGTAAATTTAAGTGTTATTTAATAAAATTACCCTCGGAGTTGAGATACGGTGAATTATGTAATCAATATTAATTATCATCTATTCAGCATCATTATAGCATCTTTATACTTTATATTATTAGCTCTACATACTATTTTATACTTTTTTAATAGTTTTAAAATTTTTAGTAATTACTTATACCCTGCCCTCTAAACCTTTATTGCAACGAAAAGATCTATCTACTTATTCGTTGTACTTGTAAAATTAAGATAAATAATTGTTTGTTAATATCTCAACATCTGTCTATCTTATCTAGGTTAAAAATGTATTTTAGATGAATTTATTTTTGCCTTCACATGCAGTAACATCATACTGAATCTTTATCATTTGTTTGTGCGAACTAAACCACGCGATCGAACGTTTATTCGAGCGTGATCACAGAGCGTGATCGCTAGCATGTTGGCGTCATATCGACTGACAGACATAGCGGGGCTGAAGTGCGGGGCGAGACGCACCGCATCGGCGAGTCGAGCCAAACGTTCAGTGACCTGCGCGGCGCACCGCTCGCCGTACGCAAAACAAAATGTCCGCCAAGGACCTTGCATTCTCGCGCAATTTAATTAAACGCTTCTTAGCCCTGTACAAAGAATCACCATGTCTATGGGACAAGAAGACCGTCTCGTACAAAAACAAAAAAAAGAGAGACGAAGCGATTGCTCGTTTGACTGAATTAGTACGCAAGTACGACGCTACCGCGACCAAGGTGCATGTGTTGAGGAAGATAGAGAGTATGCGCGCGTGTGTGCGTAGAGAACATAGAAAAGTACAGGCGAGCATTTCGCGATGTGACGACGATGTATACGTGCCGCATCTGTGGTATTACAACTTGTTGTCTTTCGCGTTTTCTGATGAAACCGATGATGATACTAAAATGAAGATTGAATATTTAGATGTAAGTATGATAAATAAAAGTTTGTACACAGATAATATTTTGTTTTTGTAGCCGGTATAATATGTTTTTTTTTTTACATTAGGCATGCATGAATAAAAAATAATTGTGTAAATTAACTAACAATCCAAAAGAATTTTTTTTATCTTTTAGAATATTCGCTGAGTTTATCTCACAAAATGATTCATTTCATTAGAATCTATTGAGTCGTTCTAATCAATCAATTTTCGCTGGTAATTTGAAACAATCGTACGAAGCAATTTATATGGAAATCTGTGTTTAATCTGGATTTATGTGTTCTATTTGACAATTATGATTTGAATGTTGTTATATTATCTATGAAATTGCGTGTAATTTATGTTTGGGAAGTTAATTGAATTATTCATTAAAATTGAACGGATTAAGCGATTTGACCTGTTAGCTACCTACAACGATTTTAATAGTGTATACGATATTACTATGTAGCCTGTTTATTTTGATTGTAACTGTAAAGAGTAAATAAAATAGAGTAAGTAAATTGTACAGATTTTGGTGCTATTGATTAAATTATTTTATAATTTTAGTTTGCGTTGAATTATTCATTAAAATTGAACGGATTAAGCGATTTGACCTGTTAGCTACCTACAACGATTTTAATAGTGTATACGATATTACTATGTAGCCTGTTTATTTTGATTGTAACTGTAAAGAGTAAATTAAATAGAGTAAGTAAATTGTACAGATTTTGGTGCTATTGATTAAATTATTTTATAATTTTAGTTTGCGATTATTTCTTGACAGGGAGTTGACAGGTTACTTCTTATATTTCTTTCTTTCTTTTATTTCTTCAGCTGTACATATATTATTTATTTACAGAATGGCTACGACGACTAGCTACTATAAAAAAATTACATTATAGAAAATTTTGCGTAAAATTCACGCCCCTGTAGCCTCAAAACAATTATGTAATTCCGGCCCTGGACAGATTTGCGGTCCAACAACTTCAGTCTAAAAACTAATCGGATAAACTTAACAAGAGCACTGTATTCTTTAAACTGCTCGAGCTCTCTCGTTCTGTGTATTTTCGCTTTTAGCATAGGATTTCAGTTTAGTTAGAAATCATTCATTGTAATGTGCTTTGAAGTAACTTGCTAGAAAACCGTGAGCCACCATTGATTGATTTTGAATATTTTCTGTTAATTTTGTTACAAGTTTGAACACGTTTTGTTACACACAAACAAAATATTTGCTTCATGAATTGGTAGATGAGAAGGGTGTGTGTTTACAATTTGTTGAAGAACTCTAAATGACTCACAAATACAAACATATGGTAGGTACACCAAAAAAAAAATACATACATTTGAGCATCTGAATAAAAAAAAAACAAATAAAAAACAATCCACAATACTCACAAGGATGCAGTTTCTGCGCCGCGATGTATTTCTCGAGCTTCCTACGCAGCACGATCTCGGCGCCGTACCTGCCGACGGACCCGTTGTCCACCAGCAGGAAATATGCGTGACGGTTGTTGAGTACTGCCAATTTTGATCTGCAACAAATTATTGATGTTATCATCCAACTAACTTATTGTATCGTTGATGAGGCTAACGTTTTACTAGTAGGAAAAACTGAATAGGGAATGGCAAAGTATTGGTGTAATATTCTACTAACTAATAATAATTGTATATTTGGGATGGCAAAGGATTTATATGTATGACTATGAGGTATATGTACATAAATGTTACGTGACCACGCTCGCTGAAGCGTTCGAAACGTCGGGTTAATAATATAATGAATTAATCGTGTTTATCTCTTAAAAATTGTATGTTATCTAGCTCGCGTAAAATCCAAAACAAGAAGATATCATCTTGAAGAGGTTGTGGTTTTATTAGTAGGAAAAGGAATTGGTTATATTTATGATAGGGACGACAAATTATTTATATTCGTCCTTTTGTTTTTTTTTTAATAGTCCATTGAAATGTTACATTTTTTAGGCCTAACCTTGCATTTTTAAGAGGACGCAATTTTATTTTTTTTTATGTGTAGGGGGGGTTAGTGTGAAGCTATCACCAAGTTTGTGGGGTCGCCACCCTTGTCCCACGGCCGCCATCTTGAAAATAGCGGTTGAAATGGTTTTTACGATATATCTCTTAAACTATTTATCTGATAAAAAAAAATTTGTTAACATTATTTGTTGCAAATTAAATTCTCTACAACTTTGGTCCAGTAACTTTTTGACGTAGAACTATAAATAAAAAAGTTATAAGCGAAAATGTTCAGAAATTAGAGCTATTTATATTTTTCAATAAAACTTTTTTTTATCATTTTACAAAGAAATAATATCAGACCATTTTTGTAGATTGTTTTTCGAGGAACCCGGAACCACAGACACAATAGAAAATCTATTGTCTGGGACCGATCGGGCCGCTTGGGGCTCAATGGGTTAATGTTATTTCCTCATAATATCAGTTTTCCAAAATCTACATAATATGACCGCGAGAACGAACAAATTATCGCAGTTCTGGCAATAACAAACTTCTACGACTCCCAGCTAGGTATATTTTTTCTGAACTATGCTAAAAAACTTTATCTTATTCTTTCATTTTGGTTATTACGATGAATCCATCATAATTTATTTCGACGAAGTTGTATGAACTCTATAACAATATGTTTCTTGATATAGGTGCAATAAATTTCGTAAACACAATTTTTCGTTCATAGTAACAATGAATTTATTTTAGAATCTTTATTTTTTACAATTTTCTGTGCATTTTATTGTATCAAACTTTCCGAATGCTAAGTGCAAGTTCTCTAAAATAGTGAGAATATATTGTGCAAGATGTAAATATTGATGGCAGAGACATCGTACAAAATGTAGATTTATGTAGATATTTCATACCATTCGCAGAGCAGTATTGATGTTACGTTGAAAGGTAAAATATTATTTCACTATTTGCCGGACTTTACTTGGGATCGCTCTTAGTCACGATTCGGCTGGGAAATTAAAAATAAATATTTGATGGGAACCCAGGTGAGGTATCTATACATAAATATAAGATTTGTATTATTTCGATAAGCTGTATTATATTGTTATAGGATCCCCTACCGGGTAATGTTTAGATCACAAAAGTTGTAGCGGTTAGTTTTAACCCGATTTTATAATTTTTCGAGCAATCCTTATTACTATAATAAAATAAAAGTGGCCAGTGATATCTATAACATATTATTATTAGTCTGTGCTATTACTTCTATACCATTCATAGATCCAGTATACTGTATGATTATTTAATAAAAATTGTTTTGACATTACAAAGTAAACAATTTCACAAGATTTATGAAAATACTAGCGGTCCGCCCCGGCTTCGCCCGTGGTACCTACATGTTTAAACTATCCTATCTCTCAAGTTGGATCGAACTGCACATGGTGTGCGAATTTTATTATAATCGGTTAAGTGGTTTAGGAGTCCATTGAGGACAAACATTGTGACACGAGATTTATATTATATACTAGGTTTCCGCCCGCGGCTTCGCCCGCGCAGTGAAAGAAAAACCCGCATAGTTCCCGTTCCCGTGGGATTTCCGGGATTGCGTCATTTTCCCGGTTAAAAAGTAGCCTATGTCCTTTCTCGGGTATCAAAATATCTCCATACCAAATTTCATTAAAATTGGTTCAGTAGTTTAGGCGTGATTGAGTAACAGACAGACAGACAGAGTTACTTTCGCTTTTATAATATTAGTATGGATTAAGATATTAATTAACCATACATTGTGTTGAAATAAATATTTATATAAGCCATACTGTGCTATGTAATTCAGTGTTTAAGACTTTTCTCAATGAATATTTGTTTAGTTACTCCAGCTAAACCTACAAAAGATTTTAAAGTCACTTCTAAAGTAGGTGAATGAGTTTTCAACTTTGTTTTTATTTGCGAAGTTTAACCTCACTGCTGGCAGCTTTCAATGAGTTTTATTTAGATACATTTTATTTAATTATTTCAACCTATGTGTTTACCCAACTAAATGAGCTAATTAAGATAAAGTTCAGCCTAACCTTAGATAAGTATATTTACCAAACTAACTATATCATGAAAGGCCATTGAATCTGCCTACATAAAACTTCGGTGATGATGTGACTGCATTTATGCCTTTTTAACCGACTTCAAAAAAAAGGAGGAAGTTATCAATTCGGCCGGTATGTTTTTTTTTAAATACACGAAGGCACAAGGCCTACTGATTTAATAATTAATTCAATCTATGCAATTCTTAACAAAGGCCTAAAACGAGCAATATTCATGGTTGTGACTCTATGTATTTAAAAACTTTACAATGTCTGGCATTGAATGATAAAATCAATGTACTTTATTAATAAACTAGCTTACCGCACGCGGCTTCGCTCGCTTTGCCTAAAACATAATAAATTATATACTAAAACCTTCCTCTTGAATCACTTTATCTATTAAAAAAACCGCATCAAAATCCGTTGCGTAGTTTTAAAGATTTAAGCATACAAAGGGACAGAGAAAGCTACTTTGTTTTATACAATGTAGTGATGATTATCCAGATTCCAGATCATACAAGATAGAAATACAAGAAGTCTGGTATTTTCTATCAGAAACTCCGGAGCCTTTAAATATCTTACGTATTCTTGTAAAAATATTGCCATAATAGCCCCTTGGTTGAAAATGATATCACTTCACCGTTTACCGTCCCTTGGGAAATTATTATGATACGATTATCTATTACAATTTCGTAGGAAGGGGTTTTACGGTAGATTAAATTTGTTTTATAAAATATGCTTTGTTGTGGGACTATTTAGGTTCAATTTAATATTAACCGCATTCTGAGTCTTGATATTTTCTATACTGTTTCTACTAGATATAAGCAGTAAGCACATCGTAACGAAGAAACTTAAGGTTTGTTTTACTACTCAGACGTACTCACTAAAGTTCTTTCCCATTAAAACTTAGCTTAAACTTAAGGATTCGCATCAAAATAAATAATTACAGAAACCTCTACGTTTCTGAAGCTATTTCAGTCACGTATAGTTTCTACTTTCTGAGGAATCACTGAAATGGACAATCGCTATTCCGAGAGCATTGCCATGTTTTGAGCAAATTGTATTTTTATGGCTGTTCCTGGCCGTGTAGGGAATTCTAAAATGTAATTAATAATATGTTTCCAAAAGAGATGCCTAATTTATTTCTTGGTAAATGTTATCTAATATTAATTGCTCTGTATAAAGAACAGATGATTATATAATGTAGTATTATTTATATCACAAAGTTGTATAAGTGGTATTTTATAAATGTTAAACTAAATCCATTATTTTTATAAATCTTTTGAAAATAAAGTTTCAACTTTCAACAACAACATTATTTGTTTCTTCGTTAAAAGAGCAAGAAAATTAACGTGAACAAAAAAAAATAAAATTGATTTAATAATAAATAATGAATTAAAATCACACTGAATTTTGCAAGAAAATATCTATTTACAGGAGGATTTTAACGCTGAGAGTGGCAATGAAGATGTAACAGAAGATACATTTGAACCGGCTACACATGTGTATGCAGACTATGCGATAAGCAGCAATGCACTTGAAGCTCAAAATTCTGTGTACAAACATAACGAGGACGATACTAAGAGGAAACAGCATTGTACTGAAGTTGATGATGAATATGATGCTATAGGTATGTAACAAGTGGTCAGTTTTTTATCTATATATTATGCAATCACTCGTCGATAGTGGGAAATGTAATCGAATGTATTTTTCTAAGACTCATTAACACAGTTTTAAAGAGAAATTTGATCGGAAAACTACGTAATACTCGAATGGCATTGATACAATTCACAGGCATAGTTATTAAAGAAGATTAACGCTCTTACTCCTGGTAATTCTTTTAAAATGTTACCTTAAAACGACGTTTATAATGTCACAGCAAACAAGTATGCTTATTTCTCGTTACAATCACAACTCTATAGAAGAAAAAGTACACCAAAACATATATGCCAAACATTGAAATTTATGAAGTAGAAAGTAAATAACTTCGTTGAAAAAGCTACTTTAATCTTAATAGGTATTTGAGCACATTATCGTTTTGATTAGGAAATACCCTGCTGCCTTATTACGAATGGTTTTCATTCATTTTACATAAAAGCCCTTCCGCAGTCCGTCATTGTATTTCAAATTTTAATATTACAGATGATTAATATTGAATGAATTTAGTAATTAGAGCCTTTGTTTACATTTGAAACAAACTTATAAAAGACCTACACACACGCTGATATATACACACACTCACACCTACAATAACGAATAAAGCAAAAAAGATATTTCTACATTAAAAGTTATCACTGTCCCTTTACTAAACGTTATGTAATCTTATCATGGACGACTTGAAATTCTTTGGCCAATCTTCAGCCCGGCGATTTGTGGAATCTTCTAGATAATTCAATAACATTTTCAGATATTAGGTCTTCTTGTATAAGAATAATTATATTAATTATATAATTATTCTTACACAATATATATATATATATATATAATAAATTATATGTTTTCTCAGAAATAGTCTAGTTGCATTGGATTTGAACCTATTTTCTATCTGTTGCATTATTCAGTATTATATTTAGCATAGGATACTAATATAATTTTCATTTCTTTCTTGACCTATTAGGGACTTATTATACAATCGAAATACGGATGGAAATACTTGCATTGGACCCTTTTAATCAAACAATAATTGGGGCCAGCTAAATGAATTTTCTCCAATACCCTTACTTATCGAGTCTGAATTAATTCAGTGACCAAGTTATCGGAACTTCATTATATATTTAATTACTCAGATTGCTGAAAAAGCGCTTTGAAAACTGTTCTTGGTAATTGTGATGAGAAATTTTGTACGAACATTTATGACTGCTTATGAAATTTTACCAAACTTGAAATAATTTTTCATTCGGATTTAAAAGTATTTCTCTTATATTTGGCAAATGTGGCACCAATTATAATTTAATTTTATTCCAGGTATAAATGTAGCAGCAAAACTTCGTGGTCTTCCTTCTAACATGAGAATATTAGCTGAAAAACTGATCAACGATGTGTTGTTCCAAGCTCAGACAAATGCGCTTTCTTCAACAACAATAATAACTACCCCGGATCCCTTTGCATCTAAATAAAATATATATCAATAGTGTTAAGTTAAGCAATACAATTCTTTAAGAATGATTTGTTTTATTATTTTCTCACATTAAAACACATGTGGAAGGCCAAATTACTGTTTTATCTTTAGGACCTATGCACTGAAATATCATCTTCATATAGATTGTATTTGTCAAAATACTTTAAAATGTTCGTACATGGGTGCTTGTGTTATTTCCTCATATCTCAAGGACGACTCCGTACAAGTCAGAATTAACAAGCCGAAAATTGCGTTTCAGTTACAAATAAACGACTTGAGGAAAGCGTACAAGGAAGTCGTATGATCAATGATAATATTATACTGTTATATTAGATACATTATGGCATACGCAAGCAAATTTTCCAAGTGTGAGATTTCACCATTTATTCCATGAGGATTTGTTTCTGGGAAATTGTTTAAGCTTTCAATGTTAACTGTGACAACAATATAAATAGTTTATGAAGAAAATTTAACTGAATTGAAATGATTACGATACACAATATTGAGTTCAATCTTACAGCAGAAATTTTAATATTAGCAACTACCCTATAAATATACCAACTGACAACACTGTCGTTTTGTCTTACCTACACAACCTTGCCATGAAACTGTACAATCTGTAGGCTGAAACTGTACTACAAAGGAAACATCACATACACATCCTTACCATCAGTTTTACTAAAACAAATGACTCACCTAGGACTAGCCATAGCATGGTACGGAACATCTCTCCCCCTGCCAATGAGCTCATTAGCGCCTTCCACGATGCCCCAAGGAGCGATACCGATGCTGACTACACGACCAGCGCGCTGTGACCTCTCTAATTGGAGAGCGTCACCGACTTGACGGGTCACACCTGGTTAGAAATGGTTTGTTGTATTGAAACATATATGGAGCGGAGAAGTTATAGTGTAAATATGCCTATGTGGACTCCATGACCAGCGTGCTGTGTCTCCAGTTGAAGAGCATCACCAATATTCTTATGTGTATTGTATATTTGTTTTGTATTTTATGTCGCAATTGAGCGAAAATGATTATTGTGACATAGGCTACCGTGGTGAAAGATCTTATTCCCATGGGAATACTATGACTTCGCGGATGAAACCGCCACCGAAAAGCTAGACGATCACTACATATAAGATTAACTAAATTAAATTCGATGGTTTTATACACTCTAGAATACGACTTCAGAACGATTAAATATTTGTTTAATGCTATTGAAATAGTTCTAGTCGAGCAAGAGTAAATGAATGTTTATAGATATACCTGTGGTTTTTTTTTTATCAATTTTAATAAATGAGCTGACAGTCTATTAATATTTGAGTACAATTGGAAAATTTATTAAGAAAATTTTGAAATAAACTTTTGAGATTTTGAACAATTACAGTAAATTTCTTTGCAACAATAATACGTAAAGGTTGAATAACAATCACGATTTGGAATCCTTGAGTAAATTATCTCGGCAATTAATGGCAAATTACTTGGAAGACAGATTCTGATTACACGCCTTCGCTAGTAAAGTAGGCACAAAAGGAATTTTATTACTAAAGGTATCTACGGAACAAATAAATCTCAGCTTATCTTTCTGCCTTATATTTTTTAACTCCGCAGCGAAATTTATTTAAAGTTAAGATGAAAATGGCGAGAAAGCCTTAGGATAATGAAATGACCAAGAAATAAGTGCGTTAACTCAACCGTAGTGTAATGCTTTCAAGAGATCAGCCAACTTTAATTTGTTAATTAAACAATGTTGTTTTGTGCAAGATAATATTCATTGTAAATGGTGTCCAAACGGCCCTAGGGAATTTCTGGAAACATCACAAACTCAGCGTGGTCCGGCTAGATTTGGGTCAATTTCAAACCGAGAAACCGTTTTGTTGGTTTTCACTCCATTCACTCCGTTCACTCCATTAAATTATATTAAATTATCCACCTCTAAAAGCCTGCCGCGTACATAAAATCACACATTTATAACTTGCAAAAATGTCATTACTACTACTAAATTTACCTGTATTGGTCCCTCCAGTAAAGATCCAGGCACCAGTAGTCTTTGCAGCCTTCAACAGACCTTTTCTCAAGACCTTCTTGAGTTTCGGCTGCAAATCGAAGTTGGCTTTTCCTCCTTGGATGGTTATCAGAAGCTTTGGCCTTTCTAGCGCCCATTCCCTGGTCAGCAGTTGCACTATTAACTCCGGACGAGTGTCGTGTGAAAGTCGAACATACTGTTAACAAAATAAAGACTATTTATTTGGGTACCTATGTTTATATAGCAACAAATAGTTTAAGGTATAGAAGCCATACCAAGTTTCTGCATCAACAATTTTACACTAAAGATAACTGTTAAAAACCCTCCAAGTTATGCTTAAAGTATCTTCTATCATTACGTAAATGTGCCGTATGTATCTAAACTACATTATCAAACTTTAACGATACCTGTGCTTTTGTGGGATGTGGTCCGCCCTGAAACTCGACAGTTCCATAGGCATCTGTCGGTGATGGCTGCGTGTGCCGAGCTGGTAGCCATGCCTCTCCCACTGGTGCGATGGGGATGTTCGCTCCATGCGCTGTTTTGCTTAGACCACACCAGCATCTGTAATGGAAGTAATAATAAGAAATGAGTTGTTGTTGGCAGAACAAGTATGGGCGTTATGTTCTGTTACGTGGTCACCGATATCATTCGAAACATTGATGGTTTGGTGTTTGTTTCATTTTTGAAGCAACTACTATTATTATTAAACTAAAAAAATATTCTTTGAACTAAAATCATAACGAAGAAGAAGAAGAGAAGAAGTGTTTGTAGGTGTTTAGGTAAAAATTATTTAATTTTGAATATTTATTTGTTTGTTCTAGGGAGAATTCTATTTTTAGATTATTAATTCCTAATTGTAGAAAATACACAAAGAATTCGAATAATAACATCGCAATGGAATTGAATAATATTAAAGTTCGTATGCTCATAAACTACACTTTGCGAGATCGTTGTATTAGTATAAAGTGAGTTATGCGAGGTTTATTGCTGAATATTTTTCATATTAAAATTGCTAGAATATATTGTTTCATATTTTGATGGAATATATTATACAGTTATAATAGTATGTTATTATGAAACTGTATTAATATTATACATACTGAGTATTGGTTGAAATAAATCCACAAGAACGATTCAATATAACAATAGTAATATTTTTTACAAAACTATGCCTATAACCT
Organism: Colias behrii; assembly: GCA_029959065.1. Taxonomy (NCBI): domain Eukaryota; kingdom Metazoa; phylum Arthropoda; class Insecta; order Lepidoptera; family Pieridae; genus Colias; species Colias behrii. Next base: position 8,508,837 of record JARWMC010000019.1, on the reverse strand, counting down.
CTTTTCTACGAGAGTTTCAAACAAAAACAAAAGAAAGAAAATGAGACACATTTTCGACGGCGTGACAGACGTATTTCAATATTTCAGAGAAACAAAACTACAAAATTATTAGTTATATTTGGAAGAAATTGGGTATGGAAGACCAACCTTCCACAAGTAAAGATGTGGGTAACAGGGACGATCCTGACGATGACAAGGACGAAGAAAGCCGGGACGACCAGGGCACCAACAGTGGGTCATCTTTGTCCGCTTATTCGATCAAAAGTCGCTTAGACATGGCGGCGAACGGACCAGAAATACCGAAACCAGCGTTGGGAAAGCCCGAAACTAAGTCCGAAGAAAAGAAGAAGCGAAAGAAACGTGTCAGCGGACGGGTTGACAAACGTAAGAAGCCTCCAACACGACGGCAGGTGATCAGACGGGCGCCAAGGCGGAAGCCGAGAGCTAGAGTGGAAAAGAAGAGAGATCTGTCTGTGTCTACAATATATTCGCGACTGTCATCTAGTGGCCTGCTGACTCCGGGCTGTGAACGTTGCGGGCACCGATGCTGTCGACGAAGGTAGCTGATAAACTTGTGATGTTTTTGATTAAATTGTTTTTATTTGCATTGCCTTGTTTGATTTCCACCTAAACCCAGTATGATATTACCAGATATGAAAAGGAATTGCGCAGATATATAAACAAAGGAAAAGGATATGATAGGATTAAGTATTATTATCGGCATGTACGGAAAAGACCTTACAAGATTATTGGTATATCAGGTTAGATACCTAATATAAAAGTTCTAAATTATTGAATTACGGCTACCATATTTTGCAGTTCTAAAGTTAAAACAAAAAGATATAATGTAAGTAACTTATTGGTTTTCTCTTGCAACAAAGATTTAGTATGGATAGTTAGTTCTGTGAAGAAACTCAAAGTCAACAAGTTGTTTAAATTTAAATCCGGTATGAACAACAAACTTTAACAAAGTCGCAAGGACACAGCTGCTTCATTTTAAAATACATAATATGCACATTTTAAATTTATTTAGCGAGCGTTCAAGCAGGATCACGTAGCAATATGCTGTCTCCACTGTTTGTCAACATGGGTACAACACCAATGGAAAATCAACCTTCAATGTTTTCTTGTGCGGTAAGTATCTATGTATTATATTGAACTGTTTACTCGTAAAAAAAACTAAAGCATGTATTGAAGGTGTAATATGTCAATGCAAGGTAACAATGATACGGAGATATTACAATAATTTCTTACGTGAAGGTAGAAACTTATTGTAAAAATGTTTATCTACGGGAAATGAAGACTGTATTGAAAACTAATAAGTAGGTAGGTACAGCACGTGAGCCTTTTCGAATTGAAATAAATAATTTTCAAACATAGATTAATTCATAATAATTCATAATTTAATACTTTTGGCGGCGCTTGCAACCTACTGCAGAGGGCAGTCGCCCTGAACAGTATTCCCCACGCAGCCTCCTAACGGAGGCTGCGCGTGTGACGATCCCGGTTGATTAATTCAAATGTTATAGAGGTAACTTACCTTCTTAATTTGATGTGAGTATAAAACGATATAAATGATCTTATTAGATTTCACCAGAAATGATTTACGAGTCTATAAGAAAATTGTCTATGTGGAAACAGTGTGTCGAAACTGAAACTATTATGGAATACATCATGGTAAGTATTTTTTAATTGTTCCCTAGATCTATAATGATTAATATATTTTATAATTAAAAGATACCGGTAGTCTGTTTTCAAATATATCATGCACGCAAAACAAGTATAATAAATAAAAAACCGGCCAAGTGCGAGTCGGGCTCGCGCACAAAGGGTTCCGTAGCAGCAAATATAATAAATTACAGTTAAATCAACCTATCTCAAAAACTATAAGAGATACTTTGATCAAACCAAAAATCGTTGAAAGAGTTAATTAGCATGCATCACCTCTATTTTTTTTAGAATTTTATACCCCGTAGTTATAAAAATAGAGGGGGGGGGACATACTTTTTACGACTTTGAGAGCTGATATCTCAAAAACCGTTCACTTTAAGAAAAATGTTTTTTAGAAAACTTTATATCATTTTAAAAGACCTTTCCATTGATACCCCACACGGGTATGTACATCGAAAAAAAAAATTTCATCCCTCAGTTACATGTATGGGGGGCCCCACCCCCAATTCTTTTTTTTACTATTTAGTGTCATATTTTTGTAGCGGTTCATACAACACATATTCCCATCAAATTTCATCACTGTAGTACTTATAGTTTCCGAGTAAATCGGCTGTGACAGACGGACAGACGGACAGACGGACAGACGGACATGACGAAACTATAAGGGTTCCGTTTTTGCCATTTTGGCTACGGAACCCTAAAAAAGTATTCTGAGAAATTTCTATATTGTTACACGGATAAAGTTATATAACTTATATGAATGGATTAATTAATATATAAAAACAAAAAAATAACTCGAAAGCTTTCATAATCTTACATTTAAACTGTAAGTACTTACAAATGAAAGCATCTTACAGGTAAATTATCTTGGAGAAATTTTTGCGTTTGTAGTAGTGTATGGTCAGCAAATAAAAAAAAACAACATTTTATTTTTAGTTTTTATTATATATATATATATATATATATATATATATATATATATATATATATATATATATATATATATATATATATATATATTTGGGATTTTAAATTAAACTATATGTGTTTCTCCTCTGAAAAAGATGAGACTTTATTTTAATATTTGCACATTTAACATACGTATAACTTTTACATTAACAATGTTACTAAAATGAAAAATTTACTAACCTGAAAAAGAAACGACATTTAAAGTTTAATTTACTAACTTTAGTACACAATTTAAACAGTTCCAAGATTCTCTTTTTAATTTTAATTCAAAACTCAAAAATCAAACATTTATTTATTCAATTAGACTTCTTCTAGAAGCACTTTTGAAACGTCATTAGGTACATATTTTTAACATTTACCACCGATTCGGAAAGCAGTATCTACGGAGAAGAACCGGCAAGAAACTCCATAGTTGCTCTTTTTAATCATGTCAGTTTTAATTTTACAAAACATATATGTAACATCATATTATATTATAGTAATATGCCAAAGAACTGTCCTGTGGTTTTTACGCGACAACCCTCCATGGGTTTTTATCGTCCATATATTCCTTAATACTGTAATAGGCTCTCTGAACTAATTTTTTATATAAGTTTTAAATTTAGACCAAATCGACCAAAAACAAAACCAATCAGAATTCTAATTTTGAAATTGAAATTTAGAATGCGCTCTGATTAAGAAAAAGAATGCGCCGGCTTGTACACAATATGATAATATATATATACTCTATGCATGTCTCCCATAAACAATATAAAGTTACAACACTTACACACAAATTAAACCCTTCAACAAATATTATAACAATAATAACAAATAATAACAACAATCAACAAATACAAAATTTAACAATTAAACTACGTAATAATTATAATTTTTGAATTAAATGTGTGCTTTATGTTCTAACGGTACCAAACGACTGCACGTGGCACCTGCGGACAGCGTAAACTGGTTTATTCTGGTTTTGTGCGTGTTTCCACTTTCCACTATCAAGTGACGATTTATTTATTTGTTTTGTTTCGTAATTATTATGGTCAAATATTAACTATGAAACAAATTATTATGGACACGATATTTTATTGTTTCACGGTAGTCGCCTTGTCGTTTGCTCAAGTACGTGAAATTGAATGATATATTTTTTTTTATAAAGTCAAAACCATTTTCTTTCAAATAAAAACTTGTTTTTATTGAAAACAAAAGTGTTGCTAGGAATAAGTATAAAATTAAATAGTAATGTTAGGATATCGAAACATTTTTGTATAGGCCAGAACGATATAGTGGAAACGCGCTCTAAGATCTGAGTAATATACACACCACTACATATGCAAAAATTTCTCCAAGCTAATTTACCTGTACTAAATATTGTTGGTCCGAAATGCATTCAACTAATTTAAATTAAATTCCAACCGTTCTTATCTAAGCCCGGATTTTCCTTAATTTAATGTACCTATAACGTTGTTTTTACTAATATTCACAAATATCTTCTTTTTCCAAAGCTTATTTTTAATCTTATCGCTTTCCCGCCGTTATGTAAATTGGACGCGATTGGAAGCGACTTTGTATAGACTATAGAGAATAATATTATGCAGATTAAAAATAACATTAAACAGATAAAAAATGCTTTTTGAATTTCGAACTTATGAAATCTTAAAAATTCGAATCATAATATAGGTACTTTTAGGAATATAAAATCTCAACTATTTAATTAGGGATTTATTTATTTATTTGAATGATTAAATAATTAAAAATATATGAGAACATTTTTTTTAAACTGGCATTTGCGTCAAATGCGTGTGGCGTTCATATAAAAAAAACTAAATAATATGACTAAGTAATATGATTATTGTTGTATTTACGTTTCAAATAGTAATCATTTTGAATATAAAAATATATTCTCCATATAATATATGTTTCCATAGCATTTTTTTATAGTTATTCGCATACAATTTCCGTAATATTACCTAAGTAGACTTACATACATAACATGTCCCACATTTTGCGTATAACAATATTGATAAACATGAACAAAGAAAGTTCTCTACAAAGTATATCACTGTATTTTCCATGCAACAAAACTACAATATGAATAGTTTATGTTTTTATTTTCATATTCTTAGCGCATCATCTTAAACCGTTGCAATTCTTTGTTATGACACACCTTTGTATTTGTCGTCTAGAATACAAGAAAATATTTAGATTTTTCGAACGATGCGCATGTAAAAGTTACAATATTTTCTGTTGTTTCGAATAGAATTCGTATGGGCAAGGATCTAGTTTATAACGATAATGTATATTTTCTCAAATCTAACATGACCCTGAATTAATTCAGTATTATATTATCTGTGACCAAGATAGGTATATAATATAGGTATTCTTAAGGGCCGATTTTTCAATGCTTGGATAAAACTTATCCGTTTAATAAAGTATTTCACGATAATATTAAAATGTCACGTAAACTGTCAAATACGGGCAATTAGAATACGTTTTTAAAATGGTAGTTTTATACATTATTCGACGAATAAGTTTTATTTGGATAAGGGCCGATTTTTCAATCCCGAGATAAACAGTCTAATAACTACCCCTCGAATAGATTTATTCAATTATTTATCTAACTCATAACGGCTCGCCTATTTTTCAATCGTGATTTATTTGATGAATAACTATCTGACCAAATATTTCCATATTGGCAGCTCTGCTCTCGGAGTGGCGAAACAAACATATTAAATTAGTCAGGTTAGAGCGGGATAGAGTCAACTCTTGCAATTTGTCAACAACCGTCATTATGACTCACGTCAGGAGTGCATTTTATTTTGTCTTGTATTGCTCTTGTCTTCTATGATTGTTGATTGTTGTTTTGATTCGAGTAAAGAGTTTGGTTAAATTTGTGTTTCAATTTATATATTTTACGATGGAAACGACATACTTAAAGGCAGCGTTCGGCAAATTTTCAATGGCATGGTCATCAGTACTATCAAAAACATCAATTTCAATATGATTTTAATTGATAATAATTATATAGAAAGAGGTTTAATTGTTAATAATTCTACGCTCTATGTTATGACATACGAAAATATCCCAAATTTGACGCGTCAGTTGTAAACTCAAACGCCTAACCGTCGAATAGCGCCACAGAATAGCGCGCTATCTGGCCGTTGGAGCGGCAAATAGATTTATTCCTCAAATAACGTAGTTATTCGATAGATACGTCCTATTCGTCTATTGAAAAATTGAATATTTTGTTAACTGAAGAATAAAGTCTATCTAGCTGTTTATCTGGGTATTGAAAAATCGGCCCTAAAACTTATTCGTCGAATAATGCATTGAAAAATCGGCCCTTAGTTCCGATTCTTAATGAGTTTATTTCCACGTAAATTTTGGATTATAATAATATGGTAAAGAGAAATGTAACGGCTTGTACGATTTTATAGTTAACCTAATTTATATTTTGACTTGTTGAACTCTTGCATGGAGCGTTTTTGTTGTTATTCTCAAATTATATATGATACGTAATTTGCAATAATTTATATTTAGTACCAAAATGATATTTGAAGTAATTCAGAGTATGTAGGTATAACATTTTCTTATAAGAATGAAAACTAGTTTATTCACGCGGAAATCGCAAGTCAACAGAAAGGAAAGCGTGTCTCTCGCTCTAACACCAGGTGGATCATATTTGCATCCCTCTCGAAACAATGCTTTGAAAACTAAGATGTAATTAGCGAATTGTTCGCTTGCAGAGGAATTATCCGGTTAACCCGGATAAGGATGCTTTGTTGTTGGAACTTTTAGAGAAACTCAGAATCGCTGCTATTGTAGGTATGTTATTTAATTATAAAATTATATCGTTATTGTACTATTTTCATTAGCAAAATTGGTGCTTTCGAAGGGCTCGCGAGGTTTTCTGTTAATTTTATTGATTCAATTGTTTATTGTTTTGTGATATATTGTTAACTTATCCAGATATGACAAAAATAGTGGTCTCGCAAAGTTTTCTGTCAATTTTTATAATTGATTTATATGTTTTGTGATTGCCAATACGAATAAGAATATAAAATGCTATTTTATAAGTCCACTTATATTACCTAAGTGCCATAGTTTACAAAAGTATACCTTAAAGACAGATTGTAGGATAATGCATTTATGATTATTATTTATCAGTAGATATCAAGTATTACATTGGAAATAAGAAATTACCGTTTATTCTTTAATAGAAGCTATGTGCGATGCCTGTCAGTAGCATCCACGTCAAGAATACGAATAATAAGGGAATGGAAACTCGATTTTAATCACAATTTTAATTAAAATTATAAGTCAACAGAGAAAATTAATAAGCGTGAAATATATTGAAGCGTTCTTGCTGAACTTTTACATTTAATTTTATTCTTAAACGTGTAGAAATATGGCAAATAGAAGATAAATTAACCCAATTACAGCCATATTATTTTTGATCTTATTATTGAAGTGAAACTTCTTTAGGCGCGTTGAGAGTAAAATTTCAAGGTCGCGTCACGACAATATCGTCACGTCATGGAGTAAGGCAACGATTTTGGTATCTTTTAAATTTGAATCTTCACAAAGAAGTTTCACTTCTGATACGTGTGCTCGGCACACGCGCTCTTTAATTACTTACATTTATTATTTTAGGTTTCATATGTCAAATGTCCAACAATTCGTGGAGTCTCGCTTGCGCTCTTCAGAATCGAAAATTATCCAAAAATCATGTCACTTTGTTTTGGAAATTATATTCGGATACCATGAAGCCAATATCCAAGGAACAAGCGGTAATTTTTTTACAATTTTCATCAGCTAGTCTACCAAGTTTCTTATAAATTTATTAAAAATACCTACACATAAACGAGCGTAAACGTTCAGGAATATCATCATTAATAATAAGGGAAAATTATTTACAGTACAATACAGTTGTTAGTTTTAAATATTTCAGTCATGCTTGTAGCATAACGTAGCAAGGAAGTAGTTTGTAAACGATAGGTACTAGGTACCTACTTATATAATATGAATTTGGATTCAAATATTTTACTATATTTGTATTTCCCCCTCTCGCTCCGGACCTTCGAAGTGATCGGACGTGTCTCGTGTTAAATTAAATTCTTATTTAAAATTCAATAATTCGTTGCGATAAAGACTACGCAGTACCAGGCTCACATAAATCATAGGCAGTGCAGTAGTGAGCGCGATAAAGACGGAGTGATTGGAACAGATATATTTGTGTCGCATCCTAGCGTGTCTCACCGCATTTCTCGGTATCATCGTATTTGCTACCACGAAAACTGTGAACCTCACAAAAAAAAAAATGTCAAATTTATTAAGAACTCCTCCGGGTGTCCAACAAGTATCCTCAGAAAACGACATTGTCAATCTGGATCCTGATAACCCTGTTAGTTACGTGGGCCGAAGAACTAAACGACCTCGTAGTGGAGAAAAGCTTACATCCGACTGCGGGACACTGAAGGATGAACTTCTTACGTTGCTATATAATTGGAAGAAGGAACAAGATCAAACCCTCAAAACATTGAGCTCAGATATGGCAATACTAAAACTACAAAATACAAAAATACAAGAAACTACTTCTGAGCTTGAAAAGTCAATGCAATTTATTTCCACTCAATATGAGGACATTTTAAATAAAATAACGGGTCTTGAAAGTCGGTGCAAAGACAATAATAACTACATTAATTCATTGGAAAATAAAATTGATGACTTGGAAAAAAAGCTTAAGTCCACAGTTATCGAGTTTCGTAACATTCCATTACAAAATACATCGCAGCAAGTAAAGGAGGTGACACAACAGGACCTTTGTGAATTCGTTCAAAAAACCTGCAATGTTCTAAATGTAAACTTACAATCCACCGAGATCAGAGATATATATCGCTACAAATCAAAGACAGGAAGTTCTACTATCTTTTTGGAGTTAACGTCGACAATCACAAAAAATAGGATCCTAAACAACATGAAGAATTATAACAAAACTAACTCAACCAATAAATTATCTACGGCAACTCTTGGTTTACCGGGCCCAATAGCACAAATTTATATATCTGAGAGTTTGACCAATAAGAACAGAAAGTTATTTGCCTTAGCACGCGAAAAAGCTAAAGCTGGTGGATATAAATTTGTTTGGACATTAAATGGGAAAATCTATGTCAGAAAATCTGAGGGCACTCAACGAATCGAGATAAAACGAGAGACTGATCTTCTTACACTCCAAAAAGATTGACTAGACAGTAAATATATTATTTCTTTTCCACTTATTATATTAATTGTATTATGTAAGTCACTTTATTTTCATAACATTAATAATTACTCAGTAACTCAGTGTACCACAAGCCTAACTAATGATAAGTTGAATAATATTTTCCCACTACCCTCACAAACATTTAGTAATTATAAAAATTATTACAAACTATATTGTGTGTTAAAATAACATGTTACATTTTATGTACACAAGTTAAGTACATTCGTATGGCCGCGGCGTATTTTATGTCTGTTATATTTGGTTTAAATTGTTTTTGCTTTAAATTATTAAATATTAAAATAAAATGGACAGCTTAAGAAATATCGAAACAGAGTTAGATAACTTAGGTGAAGATAGATCATATACTTGTCTTCCAAACGAATGTTTGACATATGTACCTCGCAATGGCAAATCAATAAAAATATTTCACATCAATATAAGAAGCGTGAATAAAAATTTTGACGGGTTATTGGCATTGATTTCGCTTATTAAATTAAACATTGATGTCATAGTATTGACTGAATGCTGGTTGAGTAAAATATCTAATATTCCTAAAATTGACGGCTATTTATGTTATTGTTCAAAAGATAATCATAACCAAAACGATGGGGTTATTATTTATATTCAAAGTAATATTAAACATACCGTATGCTATCCGGTTTTTATTGAAAGTAGTGGATTAGTCTGCAAACTCGGGAATAATTTTGCCATAATAGGTGTGTATCGACCGCCTTCATTTAAAAATCTGGATAATTTTATATCAGGATTAAATAATGTTTTGTCAGAATTGTTGCAATTTAGTACGGTCACCTTGGTAGGAGATATAAATATTAATATTATACAGCAAAATAGCACTAGTTTCAGCAATGATTATCTGAATATGCTTGCAGGACATGGACTGCTGTCTACACATTATTTACCCACGCATGGTCGTGCATGCTATGATCATGTCATTCTGAAGTCACGATATTTATTTAAAACACTAGTCATTCAGAGTACTTTAACTGATCATTATTCTACATTGTTAATTTTAAATGCTTCTTTGCAAAAATCGAATAATACATCGTTGATTCGTCGTGTTGATTTTGATAGTATAGTTAAAGACATAACTGAAACCAATTTTTCTGATATTTTTGTTTCTAATGACCCGAATTTTGTTGCTGAAAATATTGTGTCTCGTATTTCAAATATAATGAATACACACACCTCGACTAAAATAATTCCAAAAAAAAAGCGTAACCTTAAACCGTGGCTGACCCCTGGCCTCTTAAAGTGCATACGAAATCGAGATAAGCTGCATAAAAAATGTAAAAAGGATCCAAATAACGAAATACTCCTTCTGACATATAAACGCTACCGAAATTTTTGTACAAAATTACTTAAAAAATTAAAACGTCAATTCGAACGCAACCAATTCGAAAAAGCTAATGGTAACCCTAAAGCGACGTGGGAAGTAATCAAAAATATCACTCATGCCCCTACCAAACCTCCATCAGCGACTGATTTGCTATATCTTTGTGAAATACCTTCAGTATCTGTTAATCATATAAACCATTTCTTTTCAAATATTGGAAATTCCCTGGCGAATAACATTCTCTCTACTAACGCAAGTATATGTTTGCCCTCAAGTGTGCTACCGAATACATCGATATTGAACTCATTTGGTCTCGTAGATGTAGATGATACTGAAATTATTAATACTATAAATGATTTGCGTAATGATTGTGCCGTAGGTGTCGATGGAATCTCTTGCAGAATACTGAAAATGGCATTACCAACACTTGCACCGATATTATCGAAACTTTGCAATCTTTGCTACTCCACGGGTATTTTCCCTAGAGTTTTCAAACAAGCTATAATAACTCCAGTTCACAAGGGTGGTGACAGAGGCAGTATCAATAACTATAGACCTATTTCTGTACTTACCAGTCTATCTAAGGTTCTTGAAAAAACGCTGAACAAGCGTCTAATGACTTACTTAGAGAGCTATAAAATAATATCAGACAACCAATATGGTTTTCGTAAAAGAATATCATCAGAAGATGCTGTTATGAGATTAACTGAAGAAATTTCAAGAACATTAGATAGAAAAGATAAGTGTATTGGTATATTTTTAGATCTAAAAAAAGCTTTTGATACTGTCTCTGTACCCAAGCTTGTAAACAAGCTCGAAGAAATGGGCATCAGAGGAGTAGGGCTTGATATTTTTAGCAATTACTTGATAGAAAGAACTCAGCGAGTTAAGATTGGCGATTATATAAGTGACGAGATCAATTTGTCTTACGGAGTTCCTCAGGGCAGTGTGCTTGGACCTACCTTGTTCTTGGTTTATATAAATCAACTGTGTATGCTCAATATACCTCATTGCAAAATTTTTACTTATGCAGATGACACTGCTCTCATAATTGAAGGAAATACTTGGGATGAAACGAGAGAGAATGCGGAAAAAGCTCTATCTGTTGTTATGGCCTGGCTTGTTAATAATCTCCTTACACTAAATATTACCAAGACTCATTTCATGCTCTTCTCGGCCTCGTCAGCTGGCTTTCGGCACCTTGATCCCTCATTCACAATTAAAATTCATACTTGTAACGGATCATACTGTGATAGTAGTACTTGTAATTGTCCTCATCTCGAAAGGGCGAGAACTATAAAATATTTAGGAATTCATATTGACGAAAACCTCTCTTGGCATGTCCATATTCAATATATGACTGCTCGTGTCCGTAAGTTAATTTATGTCTTTAAGTTATTAAAGACTTCTGCTGATAATCGTATCCTAACTATTGTTTATAATGCTTTAGCTCAATCGATCTTATCTTACGGTATTGCAGTGTGGGGTGGAGCTCCTAAATCAACTATTTTACAGCTTGAAAGAGCCCAGAGAATGATTCTGAAGATTATGACTAAGAAACATTTTAGATACCCAACTACAAAACTATACGCTGACTGTAAAGTCTTGTCGGTACGGAGACTTTATATCTTGAATATAATACTTCGGACACATGCACACTTAAAATATGATAAACATCTCTTATCAACTATACGTAGGAATAACAAAATAGTTAAATTAGAATCATGCAGAACCTGTTTTGCGGGGAGGCACTATTATGTAATGGGCCCAAGGCTGTACAACAAAATTTCCCAAATAATATCCATTTATCCACTTACAAAAAATAAACTTAAAATAGTTTTGAAGGAATGGCTTCTTACTTTGAATTATGAGGATACAGAGGTTTTGCTAACTGTTAGGAGGTAATAAAGTGGTAGTAAAATATATTAAATTAAATAGGTGGGTATATCTTATTTATTTGTATTAGACTTAGTGAATGACTGGCTTTATGTAGCCAGTCATTCGATCCCAAGACTCGTCGTTGGTCGTAGGGCTAAGTGTGAGTGTGATGGGAAAGTTATTTTAGTTAAAAAACATAATCATAATTGTATCTTTCATTCTTAAAATAAACAAAACATTTGCTTTCTGGTCTGGTGGTTACAACTGTGGTATAATAGTGGTATATTCCTTGTAGTTTTCTTTTCTTATTTCTAGTATCTTTTTGTTTTCTCTCAACAAATTATATATTGAAAATGTGTTCCAACGAAGTGAGGAGTGGGGGCCTGGTGACCTAAAATACAGGTAATTTTTATTACCTAGTTTAGGCACCAGTCTCACACTTATTTATATGTACTGAAAATGTGTAAACTTATTTATGTAACTGATGTGAGAAAATAAACTACTTTTTATTTTATTTTTTTTTTTTTTTTATTTTACGCAAAACAATTTAGTTTTACTTCTTGATTCATTTTTATAACATTACAGAGTCAAGGAAATGAAACAGTGAACAATCAGACGCAGGTGCTACGTTTTTGTGATAGAGATATTTTGTAATACATAATAAACATACGTAATTTATTTAAAAACATTTAAAAAAATGTATATTCTTACATATATACCTACATACATAAAAAAACTTATTTAACATTTATATGTGTACTAGCTTTCCACCCGCAGCTTCGCCCGCGCAGTCAAAGAAAAACCCGCATAGTTCCCGTTCCCGTGGGATTTCCGGGATAAAACCTATCCTATTTCCCGGGATAAAAAGTAGCCTATGTCCTTTCTCGGGTATCAAAATATCTCTATACCAAATTTCATGCAAATTGGTTCAGTAGTTAAGGCGTGATTGAGTAACAGACAGACAGACAGAGTTACTTTCGCATTTATAATATTAGTATGGATGTATATAAAGAACCTATCCCACGAAATAGAATAGCAAAATTCTACGAAAAAAAAAACAAAGTTTGAATTACGAGTGTCAAAAAGCAGCAAACCTTTAAATCTTCCCGCGATTTTTTTAAACATTGAATAGGAATTGAATGCGAAGTACTCTGGAGACATATAAGGTTATAATACACTCCAAAGAGACTTGCCTGTAAGAAAATGGGAAGCTAGCGGCCATTTATAGACCTATCATATTTTTGTATGCGTAAATTAATCTCCAGGTTCTGACATATGATATTATGGGTATATTTGTCATAATAAATTGTAATGTCTGGTTTTAATGACATAGTTACGTTCATAATAATATTTGAACTATTTTTGTATTTCTGTGCCCTGTAGAAGCCGCCGAACACGCTACAGTTCACACTACAGTTTTTTGAGCCTGTCTATGATCGGTTTACCTGTGCTGGCACCTGGACGGTAAACCTCTCCAATAGATAGTAGCGGGTATGGCTTACATTAGAATTGAAAAATGAAAGATTTCATGACCTATAGAGCTTGATTTATTCAATATTATCTATTTAGCAAAACGTTGGATTCGTCGTAAAGTATTTATTTTTGTAATGTCAATGCGTATCTAATTACATAGAGCATAATATTATGATTGATATGTTTACCTATATCATGTTAACTGAGTCGTATGAAGTCAAACAAGAGAGAAATAAGAAATAATCCCAAAAGTTTTCCTTAACACGTAGCTTAGGTACTTGATTGAAATTTACGATATATCCGTGTTACGTTTGAAGCGATTTCCGTGACAACGAGACCAAGTTATATTGAATACGGGAGTGTTCTAACTTTTCTAATATTTGTTTGTGGGTAATATTTGCCTAATAGAATAAAAATAGAATTTTAGTTTCGTTTCTGTTAAGGCTTACGAAAAGGTCCAATCTTAATAAGTAGGGATATTCTGCTTTTTGAGGGAAATGCTCTGAATTTTAAATTTTTAAGTTTATATTTTTTTAAATAATGTATCAAGTAACTAGGTATTCTCGTTAACCAAAATTATATTTTCTGTCATCGACACTATTAAATTTCGATATAAGATTGATGATTGCATCCATATTTAAAATGCTTTTATCCGCCCTATCTTCATACCCAAAACTTCCATAATATAACGACGAAAACAACAAAAGATTAAGAAAGCGTCCTTTCAGCCATAATTATACTAAGATCTCATTTAGGTAAATGCTTAATCTAAATGCCTAATATCCATTCATGTTCACTATTGAATTTAATTCGTGAACATTTCTACTTTAGTGAGCGAAGTAAATGAAATTATTTAGGTATTCCAACTAAATACCTTGAAACACTATCTTGCTATTGAAATTATGAATTAAACGAGCCGGATCATTACGCAAATGTTCATATTGTGTAATTTAATATTTCACTATTGTAAACTATTCACATATATTGTATGTATTAATATTATGTATAATGATTTTAGTAGTAGGTACTTTATGTTTCTTGAATAGGTTCCTACTTTATTTTAATATCGATGTTCTGTGTTTTGAAAGAATATAAATAAGATACACCTATTAAAATTCATCATCCTGTTTCACTTTTAGTTGCTTAAAATTGAAAAGAGAAAAAGAGTGTAATCTATCAAGATTTTCTTTAATTTCCAACTAAAGTTAGATATCATAAAATAAGAAGAATAAGAACCAAGTGTCAGAAAGAAATAGAAATAGGTACACTATTCCTTATTATAAAACTGGATGCAATTATTGGAACACAAAACCTCCATTAATATCGGGAATTCCGATTACACCTGCTCTTTGTAATTAAAAGAACGATTATCTCACTTAAAGGTCAAGCTAAATTGACATCTTGGTTCCATTATCATTAGAAATATGGTTTTGACGGAATACTTAAAACTTGGAGTGATACCGAACGTTTTCCTTTAATTTTTTCCATAAATTTTAATCTATAAATATAGGAGCAGCAATTAAAAGTAGCAAAGGCGTAAAAATATACACAAAGCGGGTGAAACCGCGGGAAACAGCTAGTATATAAAATATTACTCACACATGCTCATCTTTAGCGCTGGCCACGAAGCACTTACACTCCCGCTTCTGAAAAGTGCTCTCAATCCAACTGCGTGTGGTTTTCTGTAACAAACGATATTTATAGGCATTAGATATTATTAATATTAATATTCTAGAGGAGGACTTCAAGCGTAGAGAATGATATGATGAAAACCTTTTTAGATTGATGAAGTACTTTCAAAAAGTGATTTATCGGTAGATAGTAATATAAAATATTATACGAAGCCAAATATCGTATAATTTCTAAGATTGGAACATATACCTACTATTGAAGATGTTAACCTCGCTAAATATTATAATAACCACTATCTCATCACGACTTATGTATTTTATTCCGACTGTATGATATTTTCAGAAGAATCTTCAATAAAATATTTTAAAAAGTATAATGCACAACTCATAAAGTCCCACGTTCCCAGAACCCTCTGTTTTGGGAACGTCGGTACAGAACGTTTACTAAATTTGTTTTTGTTCGAAATGAACGAAATACGACCTTACCATTGATCATACTGACGGTATTGAACTGTATAATCTCATCATAATATTATACTTTCAAATACCAAAGGAATCTATAGGTCTCCGAATAATAGAGCGGTTTGCATGGAATTCAGCGGGCATGTGCCACTTGGGCTAATAAATTGTGGCATTGTGCCAAGTTTTATTTACTGAACCTTTTATGCGAGGGTCAAATGGCCTCGTTAAGTAGATTTGGATTAATTATTGCGCAAGGGTCAGCAAATTTTGCTGGATTATTTAGGATTTTAATCTGTTAATTTTGAAACTCTGACGCGACGGTTTTGATGTGGTACATTGTTGAGCATTCTAATGTACCCTCTGATGATGGACATAATTTAATAATGAGTGTCGTATAACCTGTTAAACCCTTGTGAGAGAGAAAAATACTGAATGTTTAATTATTATTCCATCTAATAAATCTAACCTATATCATGTAGCTTTATTTTATCCCACTCCATCACATTGCATGGTTCTTATGTTATTTAACTCAATCATGCAAGAAGCACGGCACTGACCGCCTCCTTGGTACAGTGGTTGACGCTTGAGCGTAGAACCGAGGGGCCTGAGTTCGATTCCCGGTGGAGACGAAGAAAAAAAATGTCGTCTCGGTCTGGCAGGACACAGAAGGCTGATCACCTACTTGTCCCTAAAGAAAATAGATCAGTGAAACAGAATATGTATAATGCATCTGCCTCTCACTCCACTAGGGGACGAGGGACTTCACTTATGCAAGAAGTACAGTATCTTTCGTATAAAATTTGCAACATAAAAGGAAATATAAAAGGAATGTTCAATTTAATAGAAACTACGTATGTATTACATAAATTTGACTGTAACGAACCCAATACCGATTATAATAATAACAGATCTCCAGTTATAAACTTGTTCAGGTAACGCAAGGTTATCGAAGTTTCATAAAGCTACAATGGAGCATTTAAACTCAGTAATGTTATTTCAGCAAAGTTCATAGAAACTGAGTAAAAGCTTGATGGTTCCAAATGGTATCTTGATGCTGAATGTACCTTTCTTCAGTTACTAATAACGTTCCGGAAAGTGCTAAGAGCGGTACGACAAAGGAAGCTTTAAACAAAACGAAAATTCCTGTATTTAAAATTGAACTTTGGGTTCAAAGGATAAGGTTTCATTTGGCGTTACACAAATTTATTGTGTATCAATGTAGAAAGATTAAATTAGGCTGCGTTTACTTAATTGTAGACTGGCTCGCGTACTGGCGAATAATAAAATAGATGAGTTTTCATGAAATAATGAATGCCCGCTGTCCTAACTTGGCAACTAAATTAATTCACCGATCGATTAATACTCCGTCTAATGGAAGTAAAATTATTAATTCCACGTTTTCTATAAGTAGCAGATATCACTAAATTGTTCAAAAAATCTTAGAGAATGTTTTTGCTTAAAAACATTCTCTATATATATGTAATGAAATAAAGTTTCATCAATATTTGAATTTGCCGCGCTTCGCGCGTTCATGTTATCTGTGGCGCGGATTGACGTGGCAGTGAAAGAAAATGGCGAGATACGATTGAAGTATTGTGTGCTGGTGTGCAACGCAATTTATAATAAAACTTAAAGATAGAATGGATATAATTGGGGATTTACTATATGTGGACTTTAAATGTCGTTTCTTTGAATTTACAGAGAAACAAATTGGTTTTCTTGAAAAACCTCAATAATATATCTTATAAAACGACATTTTCGTTAACTAAAAGAAGATGGACCGGTTGCAGTTTGAGTTTTCGATGATAGCTTCAAATGATGGCAAATCCAATGTGTTAGCCATAACCTCAATTACTACAGAAGAAGGAAAATGTTATGTCTTACCTGATGATCTGAAACCGGTCATTCACCATACATATATTGTTAAAATGAATACATTCCCGAAAATAAAAAACAGCATAAAGAAGAGGCATCAAAGCCGAAAAATTTGGATAAAATTAGATGAAGATCAAAAGAAAACATATACAGATGAGGAAGGTAATATGCAATTTTTGGATCAATACTTGGAAGAAATTAGGGTTAAACTGTACATTATAGGGCGTGGAATTTGGGGGTGGTGGGGGGTTGAGAGAGGGGGGGTGGGTACTAGGAACTTCCCCTGTAAAGGGGGGGCGCGGAAATTAATAGTTTTCGAGATATTTACAAATGAAGTTTTTAAGGTTATGTTGGATTGTTACCACTTTTTGGCAGGCAAGGATGCAAATTAACATCAATTTATAACTAAAGCATGTATTTTTTTCCAGTTCCACATTGATCTGAAGCAATTAATATTAATTATTACTTCACATTTTACAATAATAGTTTTCAATACTAGTAATATTGCATTAGCTCTTTGATTTGAAATATGACAGATTTAATGTAATAGACATTATGGTTAAATTTTTGAAACATGTTCCCTGAATTTCATTATTTTGAGGTGTATAATCGATAAAGGGACTTTTCATAGTAAACTGCTTTTCTTTTAAGTTTCTTAACCTGTAGTTTTTTTTTTTGTTTGAGTGGGAATCGCCCTAAAGTCGCTTCTGGCACTCGCCGGCCGCTGCCGCGGCACGCTCGCTTCGCTCGCTCGGCTCGTGCGGCAGTTCAAATGTTAACCTAATACGCTCGTCGCTTCGCTCCTCGCTACCTATTTGAATACTAAATGTAAAAGTTTAATAGTTTTGTACAGTTTTAGGGCTTAACAGGAGTACGCACGAAACGATCTCGACTGAAAGGCGGCAAACGAACAGTAACTGAAAATGATAATAGTTTTCAATACTAGTAATATTGCATTAGCTCTTTGATTTGAAATATGACAGATTTAATGTAATATACATTATGGTTAAATTTTTGAAACATGCTCCCTGAATTTCATTATTTTGAGGTGTCTAATCGATAAAGGGACTTTTCATAGTAAACTGCTTTTCTTTTTAGTTTCTTGACCTGTAGTTTTTTTTTGTTTGAGTGGGAATCGCCCTAAAGTCGCTTCTGGCACTCGCCGGCCGCTGCCGCGGCACGCTCGCTTCGCTCGCTCGGCTCGTGCGGCAGTTCAAATGTTAACCTAATACGCTCGTCGCTTCGCTCCTCGCTACCTATTTGAATACTAAAAGTAAAAGTTTAATAGTTTTGTACAGTTTTAGGGCTTAACAGGAGTACGCACGAAACGATCTCGACTGAAAGGCGGCAAACGAACGGTAACTGAAAATCACGTCGTTATTGTTTTGTTCCACGGTACAAAGCGTACAATTAATATTTTTTGTTAAATTATAAATTGCGAATATTAATAATTTTATTTTATTTAATCTATTTTACAATAACTATACTTAATAATAATTATTTTTAATGTTGTTGTTAAAAAATATACAAATTTCATAAATAAAATTTAAATTATAATATTTTTTTTGTTAGATAGAAATGTTTTACCTGAAATGAAACGCGTTTGATAATCGCTGTATGTCAATTTGACACTGTCATAACAGTAAGTTCACGTTTCAAAGCTAAAATGGAGTAAAATTTTCCGATTTTCAAAAATTCGTGACTCAAAAACTAAAAGTTTGCGCGGTGTGAAATTTCAGATTTAGGTTCCATAGGACAATAGCTAACCACAAAAAAATTTACGACTCTCAACTCCACGCCCTATAATGTACAGTTTAGCCGAAATTAGCATCATACAACCAAAAGACAAAGATAGTAATTTACAAAATATATTAGAAAAATTAATTGAAACTACCACGAAGAAAGAAAAATCAACATAACATAAAACATGTCTCGGAGAAATTTATTATTGAAAAATTCACAAGTAAGAATTGTAATGCATTGCAATGGATAGAGAATTTTGAAAAAGAGTGTGACCGCTTCAATATTACAAAAGATGAAACAAAAATTGAAATATTGAGATTGTTTTTAGAAAAATCTTGTTTGGATTGGTATAGCTCGATGGCCATCAAACTAACAGTAACTTCTGAATGGAAGGAATGGAAAAACAAGTTTTTGGAAACATTTAAAAACCAAGGATGGGACATGGTCACATATGCTTTTTCATTCAAGTATAAAGAAGGATTATTAATTGATTATGCAATAAAAAAAGAACGACTCATAATAGACATAAACAAATCAGTAGACTCCAAAACAATAATAGATCTTATTGCAACCGGCTTACCTGGGTTTATCTTAAATAAATTAAACAGGGATGAACTCAACAACACTACTGATTTGTTCAACGAGCTAAGAAAATATGAAGGTATGATATACAAGAAGAACTCACCTGTGGTAAGGAGTGCTACTTTTCTTCATAGAAATAAAATTAATGAGAAGAAGCCATGTAAGACCTGTGAATCTTTAGACAAAGGAATAAGATATCATCCAGAAGAATCGTGTTGGTTCAAGAAAAATAAAATTGAATCGGAAAGGGGTATCAAAGCCAGAACTGTGAACAATAATTCAATTATTGAAGTAGATATGAATACTAATAAAAAAAACGAGTAAGCACACCATTAATCAAAATCAAGCTTTTGTTAGAAAATAAAATAGTAGTAAACGGAATTTATGATTCAGGTTCACAGATCTCTTTGATAAATTCAAGACTAATAAAAATAAAAGAAAAAAAAGATAATGTTAATGTTGCTTAAATGAAAACGGTTAATGGTGTGAAGAAAACAGATGGCTTGATAACAATTTTTTTTTTTTTTTTTTCAATCAATAACAAATACATTTAACATAATTGAACATGCCAAAAACCACAAAGATTCGTCCGGCATGCAAAGCAATCCATCCACGACAAATACGATGCACAGCGCGCTCGTGTGCTCGCGACAAGTTAAAGACAATTATACCGCATTATACAATATACAGGTTGTTTACAAAATGCAATTTTAATTTAGATTTAACATTATTTTTATTTATGTTTTTTTTTTAAGTTCAAATCAAGATTATTTAATAATTGAGGAACTAAATAACGAGTTGTTCTTTTACCATAAATGTTAATTATTTTTGGAATGATTAAGCGTTGGTTAGTTTGTTGACGGGTAATGATTACGTTATCAAGTTTTTTCTGCAGGTCAAAGTTAAAGAATTGTTCTTTTAATATAGTATAATGGAACAAAGATTCTACCGGCAAAACTTTACAATGGTGAAAGAGATTTTCATTACTATGTTTACATAATTTTTTTATCTTAGGAGATACTATTTGTTTTAATATTCTTAGTTGAAGTGATTCAATGTTCTTCAAATAGCTTTTAAAGGTTCGGGCGTAGCTATTTATACCGTAGCTTATAACATTATTAACTAGGGCGTTATATAGCATTAGCAAAATTTTAAAAGGCATTTATTTTTAATAATTTTTATATTAGCTAGAATAGCTCGGAGTCGATCACAAACAGAGTTGATATGTGGCTGCCAGTTAAACTTTCTGTCAATTATAAGTCCCAGATACGTATGACTACTTACAGTTTCAATTTTTGGACAGTTACAATTGCGCACATTATGTTGATGCAAACAATAATGATTATGAGCTATTATCACATTGTTCGCATCGAACAATGTTTTATTGTACGGAGAGTGAATATGTACTAATTTGGTTTTATCTGCATTAAGAACAAGACCATTATCGTGGCACCATTTATTTATACGATCAAAATCCTCTTGTAGATTAACAAGAGCATTTTCAACATTATGATTTGCAACTAGCAAACAAGTATCATCCGCATATTGGTAGGAAGTGCAGTGCTTAAGAACGTTATTCATGTCATTTACGTAAGTGATAAAATGGAGGGGACCGATCACCGACCCTTGGGCTGTTCCTTCAGTAACAGGTAACACACGACTCACAGAATCGTCGATCTTTCTAAGATCGATCATTGACGTAATTTTCGCACCATTTTAACATTGGACCCCTGATCCCAGAGGACTCTAACTTTGCTATAAGACACTTATGATTTAAGGTGTCAAAAGCCCTAGAAAAGTCTATGAAAAGAGCTAAAACATGTTTTTTGTTATCCAGGTGTATGTTCACGGTGTCCGAAAAATCTGATAGCAGAGAAGTGGTGCTTTTACGTGGTTGAAAACCATATTGATTATTACAGATTACGTTATTTTTAGAATAGAACAGATGTATTTGATCACTTATAAATTTCTCAATGATTTTATCTATAGACGACAAAAGGGATATTGGTCGATAGTTGGTTACGTCGGCTTGTTTTCCTTTTTTATATATAGGACGAACGCAGCTTTGCTTCAACTCATTAGGATATATTCCTGACAGAAAACTAGTGTTGATAAGATGTGAAATGGCAGTTGCCATTTTACTTGAGATACTTTTAACGTCTATTACTCTAATGCCATCGCTACCAGGCGCCTTTCGGCTATTAAGATTCAAAATAATCTTTTTTATAGTTTTAGGGTTGGCTTTTTTAAAGTAGAAGCTAACGTTGGTTGGTCTGATGTAATGTTTATCATTTAGAAGATTATTCGGACAGGAGGGTAAGATTTTTTTAACTGCGTTTCTGAATTCATTCGCAAATTTATTGGCGATGATAGCGCACGTCTCTTTTTCTGTATCAAAAGCATTAGTAATAAATTCATCAATTGACAAAGCAGCCCTACCACATATTGAGTTTATGATTTGCCAGAGTTTGCGGGGATTTTTTGTATTCATTTTTATTTCATTTTCATAATATTTATTTCGTTTAAAAACGAAATAAATATTATGAAAATGAAATAAAAATGAATACAAAAAAATCCTGAAATAGACTGTTTTTATGATGACTTAGCGAAAGCCCACGATACCGTATCTACTGAGAACATATTCTCTATGGGAGATTTTAATGCCCAAATCGGAACTCCTGAAAAATACGAGCGCCCCATCGTAGGCGAGTATGGTTATGGCATTAGAAGTGCTCGAGGTACGCGACTGATTCAATACGCACAAGAATAAAACCTAAAAATAATAAATACAATGTACAAACTAAAACCTAAAAATCGTTGGACTTGGATCTCTCCTAATAGAAACACAAGGAATGAAATTGATTATATTATGACGACGAAACACCGCTTAATCACCAAATATGAAGTTCTACCATCTTTCTCTTTCGGATCAGACCACTGACTAATAAGGGTAACTATGGACCTAAAATCAAAAAAGAAAAGCAGACGGAATTTTTCTAACCTGTCTAATAAGCTGAAAACTCTACCCGAGCAAGAATTATACCTCTCGAACCTTAGCAAATTTATACCAGATCTTTTAACGGCTCAAAATATTTACAACGCGCAGGAGTACTACCAACAAATTATCCACTACATTAAGTCAAGTCTATCAAACATTAAAGTTTCACAAAAGAACAAAATACTGTCAGAGAAAGCGCTAGAACTGATGAAACAAAGAAGTACACTACAAAATAAACCTAAACTAAATAAATCCGATAAAGAAAATCTAAAAAAATTATAAAAACTTACCAACAGAGAAATAAAAAAATGTTACGATACCTACAGAACAACAACTATACAAAGACAACTCGATAACTCCAGATCTGCTAAAAAAGCTTTTAAAGAACTTAATCAAACCAAAACATGGGTACCTTTCCTGCAGTCTGGCGATAACAAATGCAAGTCTCGCTCAGAAATAATAAAAAAAGCTACCGACTTTTATGCTAATCTATACAGTGAACCACCCACAAAAAAGCAAACCAAGACTGATTACCACTATACTGACACAACTCCAACCGTACAATTTTCAGAAAAAGAAATCTTGAAACAAATAATGAGACTGAAACTGGAGAAAAGCCCAGGACCAGATGGGATCACTAATGAATGTATCAAGGTTGCGCAAACTCTACTACTGGCACCAATCACTATCCTATGGAATAAAATACTCGATGATGAAGCTGTACCGCACCAATGGTTGGAATCTGAAATTACACTACTGTACAAAAAAGGCGATCCAGCAGACTTAGGAAACTATCGTCCTATAAGCCTTATGTCTAGCTTTTACAAACTTTTTGCTTCCTGCTTGCTCGAAAGAATAGGCCCTGTTATCGACTCACATCAACCGATCGAACAGGCTGGGTTCAGAAGTGGTTTCAGCACATTGGACCATATCCAAGTAGTGGACCAGGTGATTGAGAAATTCTCAGAATTTAATAAGCCCTTGTACCTAGCCTTCGTAGACTACAAAAAAGCTTTTGACACAATTTCACACGAAAGCATCTGGGAATCACTGAAAGCACTAAAAATAAATGAAAAATATATTAATATACTAAAACAAATTTACAATAACAGTACAAGTAGAGTCAAGCTAGATAGAGTAGGCGAATCATTCAAGGTAAAGAGAGGAGTCCGTCAAGGGGACCCAATTTCGCCTAAATTATTCATAGCCGTCTTACAACACGTATTAGAAAAACTACCGTGGTCCAATCGAGGCATTAATATGAATGGAAACATGCTTAGTCATCTCAGATTTGCCGATGATATAAGTAATATTGTTTGCGGAAAACCCTCACCACTTAAGTAATATGATCAATGAACTTAATCAGGCTAGCAAAAATATTGGATTGGAAATTAATCTCGATAAAACTAAAATAATGACGAACCACACTGTTACGCCCATCTTACTAGATTCCCCTCTCGAGTACGTAAATAAATATATCTACCTAGGCAAACAGATTTCTTTTAATAAGGAAAGAAACTTTGAAGAAGTAAACCGAAGAGTGGCGATTACGTGGAGCAAGTTCTGGAGCTTTAAAGAGATTCTGAAATCACAACTTCCGCTAGCAACTAAAAAAATAGTCATGGACACAGCACTACTGCCCTGCCTCACTTATGGGTGCCCAACATGGACCTTCGACCACAAAACTAGATATAAAATCCAGACTTCCCAAAGAAGAATGGAAAGAAGCTGCCTAGGCATCAAACTTAAAGATAGAATAAGGAACACCGACATTCGGAAAAAAACAAAAGTATGTGATGCCTTAGGTTTTGCACTGAAGGGAAAATGGAAGTGGGCGGGTCACTTGGCTCGTTACAAAGACGTAAGATGGACCCTCAGGTCAGTGATTTGGTCGGGGCCAAGAGGCACCAGGACAAGGGGTCGACCAAGGGCCAGATGGGCTGACGAAATAGTAGCAGTCGCTGGCGGAAATTGGCTGAACATAGCCCAAGACAGGAACAAGTGGCATTCTTTGGGGGAGGCTTTTACCCATGGGGTCCATATAGAAACCTACATAGTACTTAAATTAACTTTATTAAATTATATTATCTTGATTAGTATCTAAACTGTTCTAATATTTTTCTTAAACTGTAATTGTAACAACTACTGTATCTTATGGATCAAATAAAGCTTTATTTATTTATTTTTATTTAATATTTATTTCGTTTAATTTCAAATATTTTATTAATTTTATTGCGGATTTTATTATATTTTACTCTGAGGCATTTATTTGATGAGTCTTTTTTCCATTTATTAAAGTGAAACTTTTATTACATCGTCTCAAACTTTTTGGTCTGTGTAGCGCATGTCGCGTGTATCGCGGCTGCCGAGTAGGTATACCTACTCGGCAGCCGACCGTCACGCGACATGCGCTACACAAAGCAGTGTTCGGAACCGTTCGAACAGTTTCACTTTTACCGTGGTTTCATAAAACCACACAACATTTTTAAATAATTTATCGCGTTCATCGCACATTTTTATCATATATTGTTTAATCCACGGTTGTTTAACTTTTTTGATATTAATTTGTTTTTTATATTTACTAGATTTATCATAAGCAGATTTAAAGTTGGATCGAATAAAATTGTAAATGTTTGTAGGGCAGGACATATTTTTTGTAACAGACCAATCTATGTTATTTAGTTCCTCAAATAATATTTTACTATCATAAAACATTTTATTACACATTATGGAATCACGCTGTATATGATGCGTACGAATACTTTCGCAAGCTAACAAAATAACTCGGTGATCTGCCAGAACAGTATCGACCACGGCCGTGCACGGATTCATAGTGGTTAATCGTGTAAATAAATGGTCGATACAAGATTTTGTTATTTTGTCTAACTTCATTTCGATTCGAGTATAATCTGAAATTCCCATTGAGAATCCGTGCTCGGACAACATATCAAAATAAGTGTTTTTAATAGCAGTGAATGATTTTAAGTCGATATTTGAGTCCCCGAGTATGATTACATTGGATGTCTTATTGTTATCTAATACATTAGATAGCTCGTTCACAAAAGTGTTCTTATTTGTTTGTGGTGGTCTATAAAATGCACATAATGTTACGGAGTAGTTATCGGCTGTCATTAAAGTACCAATAATTGATTCGAAGCTAGTATTTTTGATGGGTATTGTAGTAAATTTAAGATAAGTTTTTACATAAACTATTATTCTACCTCCTTTTTGTTTGGATCGTAGCTCAGTGTGCATTTTATAACCAGGTATGTTATATAAATTACAAATTGAATGAGAGATACCTACTTCTGTTAAAACAATAACATCAATCGGACACTTACACGAATTTATGAGAACTAGTAGTTTAGTATAATTCTTTATTAAAGACCTGATATTCACATGTAAGCATAAAAAATTTATTTGGTTAAAGGGTACAATTAATAAATGAATTGACTGTTGAACAATCAAATATTTCTAAACAGTGATTATATGTATTTATTTTGGCCATAAATGTTTGAAAAAGAAATTTAGACTTTATTTGTTATACCTATTACTTATTAATATTAGATGTAGAATACAAGATATATAAAATGACACAATGTATTACCTACTTACTTATATAACAAGGATTCTATATCGGACAAAGATCTTATTATGAATGGCCGGCTCTTATCATCAAGTTTTTTAGCGTACACAATACCAGCCTTGCACCACACAAACTTGTAACTGTCTTTTAATTTTTGTTGAGCATTGTAAAGGAGGGTTTTTGTACGGTGGGTTAATGCTTCGCGGACAAACACACGACGTGTCGCTTGATCTGAGGGCAATCGGGGCAAGATATCACCAACCGTGATTTCTTTTTGTTTAGCTGATGCAAGCCATTGATTACGCACCACATTTGATTTCACCTCCACGATGATGTTTCCTGGTTGGGGACGATTTTGGGGTTTTGGCATGCGGCGGGATGATAGTACATCACATATGTTAACTTGTAAGTTCTGGGCAACACTTTCCAACACACTATTTAAATTTTGATTGGTAGCTTCTGGAATTCCTCCAATTTCAATAGTACATGCTAGCAATTTTTTGATCGATTTCATTAATATGCTGTTCAGCAGCCGCAATCCGTAGTTCTAGATTTTTATTTTTGTTAATTAGGTCGGTGTTTTTGTTAAGTAATGTTTTGATGGTATTTTCCTGCCTTTTTACTAATTCTTCGAGATCGGTCATCTGTCCGTTCATATGTTCCATTGCGGTTGTTAGATCGCCGAGTTCGGCCTTGATGATTTTTTGCATTTCTCGTGTAATACTCGCCACTAGTTTTTTTTGATCGAGGGTCGAGCTGGAGCGGGCATCCTCGTCGTCTGAACTTTCGTCTGGCGTTACGAAGAAGGAAGAACGACTAGACACATTACTGAGACAGTGATCGCAGCTCCATTCCAAAACGTCAGAATTGTGAAGTGCAGCCAGTTGCTTGCCGGTTAACTTTGCACAAACGGTTGACGCGTGGACTGATTTGTTACATCTACTACACTCTAGACCTGGCTGCTTTAGAGTTATATTTTTATTACAGTTTGCACATTTTTTTGTTGGCATCTTTCACACTTATTTATTATAACTTGAGTCGTAAGAACAGTAAATAAACACTATGATTTTTACGTGCGATGAATATATATAAAAATATTTGATTTAGAGGAAGAAGTGGATGTATATGTTGTAGAAAATGAAGATTTTGATGATTTTATAATTGGATTAGATATGATACAGAAATTCAGACTAACTCAAAATGAGAACTTGCAGATAGAACAAAAGAAAATAGTAATTAAAAAAGACAGAATGCCTAATGAGAACGAAAATGATAAAAGATATAAAAATGCTTTTGCAATAAACTTCAATGAACATATAGAAACAGAGGAATTTATAAGTATGATTGAACACTTAGATACTGAAAAGAAAATAGAGATAGAGAAGATTATAAAGGAATATAAAACAATTTTTGCCAAAGACAAATACGATATAGGATCGGTTAGAAATTATTATGAAGCTCACATAGACTTATTAGTAAATAAATACTGTAGTTAAAGACCATATAGATGTACAATAGAAGATAAATTAGAAATTGAAAAGCAAATATCCATGTTACTAAAGAATAATTTAATAGAAGAATCTTACAGTCCTTTCGCTGCTCCAGTGACAATGGCGTTTAAAAAAGGTGAGAATTAAAAATCGTTCATGTTATCTGTGGCGCGGATTGACGTGGCGGTGAGAGAAAATGGCGAGATACGATTGAAGTATTGTGTGCTGGTGTGCAACGCAATTTATAATAAAACTTAAAGATAGAATGGATATAATTGGGGATTTACTATATGTGAACTTTAAATGTCGTTTCTTTGAATTTACAGAGAAACAAATTGGTTTTCTTGAAAATCCTCAATAATATATATTTTATATATATATATAATTATATATATATATATATAAAATATATATTATTGAGGATTTTTTATATATATATATAATTATTATATATATATATATATATATGATTTTTATCTGCTTAGGTAGTAATAAAATAAGAAACCGCGATATCCAGTTATAGTCTGTCCACTATAAGAATTGCTTTTTGACAGCTCGACGGGTGATACCAGAAGTGATGTACAAAAGATTATCGATTGTGATACCATTTCAATTATAAATTCAAAATATTATCATAAATCGAATCAGGTACGTAAATAATAATTACAACGTAAACATACTAATAACATATGTAATAATAAGACCACATATCTATGCATTTTATGTTAAAACTAAACTAAACTAAAATTTTATTATTTATTGGTTTCTATCTTACAATTTGGTTGTCTTTATGTTTAAATTATATAACATAATAGAAGAGTTTTTCTGTATCGGATACATTTTACAGAGTATTTCTATCGATTATTATAATCTATCGACCCATCATTGAATAATTCTGTGTAGACATCACTAAGTGGGTGGGGCCTGCCCATGAAGTACAATAATTATTTGTATGACATTTTAACATAGACAATACAATCCTTCATAGGCGTGAAGCTGTCAAAAAGCAAATAATATAATGGACAGAGTATAGTTAAATCACATTTTCAAAGTATATAATATCGTCTGCCAATCGAATCCAGTATATGATACGCTATATTTCTCAGTTAAAAAAATTATCTTAGCCAGTTACTAGAACAATAGCAACGAAGCACGTACAGATAAATTCCTGTAACTGAAAATGGCACTGCGTCCCTGAAAAGAGACGTAGAAATGTAAGACGTACTCCAGTTGCTACGCTTGAGATGGTACAATGTAATTTTTATATTAAATACCTCGGTAGGAAAAAATATTAATTTATTTTGTAAATACCTACTTATGTAATCGATCATAAAAAAAAAAAAAAAATTCAGCACAATCTATAAAGCCCTGCTATGTTAAGATTTCACAGCATATTTTAACGCAAAATTAACAAACTAAACAATTCAAAAAAATTTGCATACTTAAACATAACTATGCATAAAAGTTTTCTGAGATAAAAATTTTACATTGCATGTTGGAAAAATGTAAACATTGAGCATTTTAAATGAATACATGCAGCTGTGGCGAAACGACAATATTGAATAAAACAAGTATAACAGAATTTACGAAGTTTATAAACTTTTTTATGATCAAGCATTTTTTGTAACAGATAAAAGGATAAGATAAAATTCCAATTTCATTGTGTACTGAGGTATGAGGCATGTTCAGCAAAAAGTATTAATGAATGCTGATCAAATTTTCCGTAATAATACAAATACACGATTTAACGTAGGATTATTTAACTGCTTCAATAAAGACTATGAAAAAATATAGAGTCGGCATTACCATAACGTACAAGTTGTTTAATGTTTTTGACTTATTTTGACTTCAATTCATCATTGTAAAAGTTATATTTATAGAACAGTATTACAATCCAGATTCCAGCTAAACCATATCGCAATATTAAATAGATATCAAGTTAGTTTCAATACTCATCTGATAATAATTAGTATTTTTAATATTTACTAACATTAGCTTATAATCACGTACTAATGGATCTCTGTCATCTAATTGTTTAAAATAAATTAAATAAAAATAAAATAAACACAGTTCAATACACATTTTAATGAATACGCTTTGAAACTTAAATACGAATTCGAGTACAATTACATTGAGTCAAAAGAAAGCAAATCAATTTTCCGATTCCAACTTAATTTTCAATCTCGTGTCGCCTAATTCGAAATACTTCTTAAACAGAACTCAACAGGTGTCCTGGCTTAGCCTTTTATCTCTCTGGTCTTTTGTTTTAAGAGAAACATTTCTCTGACCTTTCATAAATATGCTAGTAGGCAGTAAAGTGGACGTTTTTCCTTGTTTTTATCTGTGGCCTGGTGGCTCTTTGCAGAGGAGTTTTAACTAGTTATTTATAATCTATGTAGCTACCTTTATTAAATTTATGTATCGATAAGCGATATATAGAAGAACAACGTTTGCTGGCTCAGCTAATGTTCATGTATAAATGTATAGTGGTGCAAACTTTAAAACGATTTCCCAGGTCAGGACTAAGGTCAGAGAAGCTAAGAAAGTTTAAAAGTGATATCCCGTGTTCTCGTATCGGAAGATGCATTTCAACTATGATATATTGATCGATTTTCTTTATAGACAAGCAACTGATCAATCAGAAGGTTAGAAATTTGATCTTCTTCATAGAAATGAACTGCCACCTCAATACATAAAATATTTATTACGACTCTTAAACATTTAAATATGATATGATAGAAAATATTTGAGTTCTAACACTAATATGATCAATATCCTTACTAAAATAAAACTATTCCACCGTGTGTCAAGTGCTGCGAAAAAACTATTAACTTCTTACAACTTTTTAATAAAAGTACACCAGTAAATCTAGCAAGTTTGGCTACAATTTACGTGTTGGCAAGATGTCGACGAGTTGTGTTATTAATTATAGGTTTATAGGCGAAGTTTCAATTGCGCTAACCCTGTCTAGGTTTTGCTTTATTACATGATCTGTTGTAGCAATTAAACGATATCGTTTTCGAGTTTTACTAATAGGTAATTGCACGTATTGTTCAGAACTTAATTCTCTTTTGTGTTGAAGAATTTAATTTAATTTTCATAGTATCGTTTATTTTAAAATAAATATGAAATCTAGACTAGGAAATAAAATAAAATATAATAGATACTGTCAAAAAGATTGAAAAATATGGCACATAGTTTTCCGCCATCGGAATTTATAAATGAAGACAGTAAAATACCTTGGTAATAATGATTAATTAATGCATCAATTTGATTGCAAAAAGTTTCAAACATAAAATAGTGCTTGCGTACAAGTCGTGAACATTTTAATTTTCACAAGGAAAATAGTTCAAAGACAATTTCCTGTAAACCGCTCACTTCCTTATATGTATACCGCTAATTACAACGAAAAGGAAAATAAAACAATTACTAAAAGTACTTTTTATCTGTTAACATATTTTGACAAACAACCTCCTCCTTTTTTGAAGTCGGTTAAATAGTCTACAATACTTCATCTAACACGAATTTAAACCCCTGCAGCTTACAAACTCTCGAAATCTTATCATGTACGAAATTGCAGTTTAAATCGTTAGCATCTGCATTAATTGTTTCAGTGTTTGTACATATACCTACATAGGTGGTGTACATCCTGAGTGGATAATGTTGTTATTCAAATTCTATTTAATTTGCTGTTTGCAGTTCCATTCATGGTACAGGGTAGAGTATCTTGTACATTCTGCTTGTAAAGAATCGTATGCTATATATATTTTAAGAGTAGGTAAAGCTGAAATGAATGATAGGCGTTTGGTTGAAATCTTGTGATGACTCGTTTCATTATGATGATTTGAGGACTGTTTATGGATCTAAACATCTGTAGACACGACTATTTTAAATTTGAAAAGCGCACTTTTTAAGACGTTTGTCATTCTCTTCCACCACAAATAAATAAATGTCCAGCTATTATTACCCAAATTAACCTTCATTTGTTGGAGCCTTATAATAAATAAAATGTTATTAATGAAAAAATTATAGAAGTTAAGGAACCTTATAACAGCTTGGTGTTATCTATCACCCAAGAGCGTAAATGATGCAAGTCATTAGCGTATCTTGCATCGTGAACTTTTAACAATTTATCTATACGTTTAAAATAGCAATTTTTTCATTAAAATTAATAGTACATAATATAATGCTTTATATTATAACAACTGGGCTTCGTGACAAGGAAAGAATTGGCGACATTAAGAAACATTTTATCATGAAATATTATTGTAAATGAAGTGACAAAGAACTTTACAAATATGTGTAAGTAATCGGTTTATAGATAATTGTCTGGAATTTACTAAAACTACTAAGGAAACAGGAATGCACACGACATAATATAATTTACGTAAATCTAGTTTCTAAAAGTGGAATATACAGTTCAAACATCCCAAATCACAAACAGATTAACAGCTCAAGCTCGGATCGATCTCTGGCAGGCCTTTGATTTAATCAATATTATGGTACGGGAGCCAGGTGCAAATTTGGTTGATTATTT
Organism: Colias behrii; assembly: GCA_029959065.1. Classification (NCBI taxonomy): domain Eukaryota; kingdom Metazoa; phylum Arthropoda; class Insecta; order Lepidoptera; family Pieridae; genus Colias; species Colias behrii. The sequence goes on along the minus strand of JARWMC010000019.1, from coordinate 8,476,338 downwards.
CCTCTCAAGAGATAATTCGTCAGACGCCTCAGAGTATAGTATTATAAAGCCTCGTGAACGTCAGCTGGCGCTCGGTTGGGGGGGTGAGCGGTTGTAGCCTCCCACGCACGTAGGAAAAAAAATACATTCATTCATTCATTTCCTCTCAGCTAAAAATTTGTCAAATTGTAGCTAACCCAATATCTCAACGAAAAAAAATAATCAGCTGGTTACAACATGGTGTAATATACGTCAGCTGGTGTCTCGAACATGAAAGTTAAATTTAAAGAAAAATTTATTTTCCGTGATTTCCTCTCAAACAAAAATTTACCTGATGATAGCTTATATGTAACTGTGGATAAATATATAGGTCAGCTGGCTGTATCTTGGTGGAAAAACCGTCAGCTGATACGGGAGGCTACAACCGCTCTTCCCCCAAACCGAGCTCCAGCTGACGTTCACGAGGCTTCATAATACTATACTTTGATGCATTTTACTAATTACCGCTTGAGAGGAACTTGGTCATAAAATCTGTTCCTGGCTCCCGTACCATTAGCAATTCATGAGATCAGGCATTCAGTGACAATGTCCCGTCCCGTACAGACAGACGACAGACGGTTTATATGTAAATTTTATATACATAATCTTTTACATAATATTGGCGACCGTAAACGACCTAGACCGGTCCTTACTAAATAAGTTTTCGGTTGAAAATATTTATCTGTTTTTATTATTGTGCAGCCGAGTGTACGAACGATAAAATGTTTCAATATTGAAAATATATAATTTGTGTTATATTTCTTTGTTTTGTCGATAAATACTGTGAAAGAGAATGTTTTTTGGTAGCTGTTTGAATTATAGAATACTGATTCATCAACCTATGTTAAATATATATCTGCCTACCTAATCAGTTATGAAGTACAGTAGGCGCTCGGTAATCCGGCACCCGATTTTTTTCTTCTTTGCCGGATTGTTGGAATTGCCGGATTACCGAATTTGTATAGAAAGTAAAAGGTTTTTACACATATACATAAATCATAGATCCACAGCAAAAGACTATATTATGTATTTTAATATGGTTTTAGGTGAATTTATTATTAAAAAAAAATACATACGTACTTAACATAAACACAAATACATATGTAATTACATAATACGAATAGTACCTACTCGAACAATTCTACCGCCGCTCAGTAGTCCGGCGTTCAGCTGTATAAAATGCCGGATTATAGAGCGGGCTACCTGAGGCCCAAAGTGCCGGACTACAGAGCGTGCCGGATTGGCGAGCGCCGGATTATCGAGCGCCTACTGTACCTACTTAAGGTACACACTTTTTATGAGTTTTTAAACAATGTGTACCTCCGTAATTAAATTTTCTAAGTGCCTGTGTGTTCTCTGAAAAAAATATTTAGGGACATTGTCGAATGCATTACTTTGCCATTTAAAAGCATAAAGAAGAACCATAATAGAAATTTACGTTACGTTACCTATAATTTAAATACTAACGACAAAATAGTCAATAAATATTGATTGCAGTAATCTCGATACTGTAAATAATTCATTCAACATGTAATCTACGTGAAGCTATTTGTTATCGACAGACTTAAATCAAAGCCTTTGTGAATTGGTTATTTCATGCTTCTGTTTGCTTTGATGTTGACATGTTTGTGCGAAGTCCACACCTCTCACGTTATATGATACCCTAGTACATTGAATGCAGGTTTCATGCCTACCTTTGAAGGAAATCCAGTCATTTTAAGAGACATTTGAGTAATTATTGTTTCAAATGTAAAAAAAAGACGTGTGGCACTCGGGGACTGCCGCGGTAAAGCTATTGCATAGCATGCCTTCAAGCCACACCTCCGAGCCCGTCGGAGTGGGGAGCGTGAGGTTTTTTTGTTACGCAATTTCTGGATTCGGTCCCCGCCCTCAAGGCCCGCGATAGAAGCTATGCAATAGCTTAATAATTGTTTAATTATTTGTTAAATTACTTGTTAATGTAAAATACATATTTTTATCACGAGAAAAAGGACTCGTAGCAAATTTCTTTGCATCTCCAAGCGCCAAACATGTACCGATTTCATTAGTACTTAAAAAATTTATAAGAATTTTCGATTAGACGAATCATAAGAATATTGCAAGTTAATTACAGCCGAAGTAGGGGTAGGTACACGTTTAGAAAGCAATAAAAGTATAAAACAATCTACATATAATATGGAACGTGACAGTAAGGAAATTTCTATTTAATGGGCAACTCGTGGATTTAAAACCCACGCGTTTCCAGCTTCGTCCCTTAACTTGAGTTTATAAGGTCAAATGTCATTATAATGAGTTACATATAAAAATATTCCGTAGGGTTGAGTCTCCATATTAAAGGTCAGCTAAAATTTAAGAAATATTTGAACTGTTTTAATAACGATTCCTGTATCCTTTATTGTAACTTTTTAATACTAGCTTTTCACCCCGTGGCCTTTGCGTGCCTTTTTCACCCTTCTAAGTATTGTTATCACGAAAGTAGCCATTGTCCTTCAGTAAAGAACCATTAGCAATCGGCTTTTATATATTATATTTAATAATTGGTACATCAGCTTGATATAGCTATTGCCAAGCATTAAATTTAAATGTGACATTCATAAAATTTGTGGAACAAAACTTGGTACTAAAAGTTGAAGTCTAAAGAGCCTCGTTTTACGAATATATCAATCGTTCATCTGAAGTTGTTCGAAGGTGAGATAATACACTCGGAAGGTAATATATGTGCTGATTCGAGCAGAATGCCGATATTGGCCAAATAAGGGTTTTATTTTTTGCTACATTTCATATTGACGGTTCCATATAAACGAGTATTAGAGTGTAAGGAGATGATCCGAATATTTAAATAAGACTTTAAGCATGTCCAAGATTGAAATTACTTATGCCTTTGGTTTATATTAGAATAATTAATTAATGAGTTAAGACATGAAATGACAGTTGTTCTGTGCATCATTTATTGAAACATTCCTCATTAACATGGAAGATATAATAATTATTGGTATTTTATTTTCGTAATATTGTGACAAAGACAGAAGTTACTTGTTTAGATTAGTTATGTGTAAATGTCTAATTGTCTAGGTATAAGACACAAATAATGTTTTGTTATAATAAAGTTTAGGGGTTTACTCAATCATCTGGACTCTAGAATTTTTTCAAATATTCAATTTGCCTTAGTCTGAGTGGGCGTCTATCCTTAATAAAATATGTTTCACGTGGAATCACATGAAACTTTGGTAATACACCTTGGTAATGTACCTCAAACGTGCCGAACGCTTCTCGACGTTAATCCTTGCATGGACCTCTAGTTTATTCTGGACTTCAGACAAGCTGTTGTTGGAATATTAATATTATGTTTAGAAAGTTTGAGTTCAATTTTCATTGCATTTGCTTAGTCTAGGAGAATTTGTTTTGCAGCTGAAGTGTAAATAGTACCTACTAGTATTAAAGATAGTATAATAATAATATGTAGTTATAAAATATTTCGTTAAGATTGAAAATTTGTAGTGTAGATCTTCGACGTGATTAATTTAATAACTAAAATAACATAAATAAAATACAATTGCAATTTTTTATTCCTTAAACTATCTTTTAAACCCAACTAAAATATACAAAGTTTAAATAAACTACTACGAAACACGAATTTTATTAGAAGCGACAATACTGCACTCTGTTAAATTGGCCAATATCTAGAATTTCTGTAAAATGCAAAATTAGAAGCTTTTGTATAATAAATGTAATATACAAAAGCTTCTAATTAGCAGAATATAAAACTTGCAATAATGTAAGAAGTGCTTTAAAAAATACAGAAACAGGTAATTCCTAACTTTTATTTTTACATATAGTTTAATGAATCAAAATATAGATAAGCTTCACAAGGTGAAAACCGTAGTACCTGCTAGGCTGCTAATACTATTAATGTTATTCATAGTTACTAGTGCCTACTGCCTGACACTTTTTGTTGCATACGTTATAAGTGCCAGCGGTGTCATAACATAAAGCATAATTTTACTCCAAGACGTAGATATGATATTTACCAAGATAATTAGTACATCTCCAAGTCGTAATTAAATCACACAGGGAGCATAAAAGTCTACATTGCAGAACTGACCTAATAATAAAGCATAATCTTCATACAACTAACACTGGGTAGAATTTTGTACGGAGATAGCTTACACCCAAGGGAAGGATAGGGGAAGTTTATAGAGGAGCTTGGGCAAAATGGAACACCGAAATATAAACTTTATTTGGCCGTCGCGGGAAACAGTATTAAAATATTTACACACGTTTCACAATTCCGCTCTCCTTAATTATACAAACGTTGAATGACGACGGGTATGAAGAATAAACAAACAGTGTATGGCTTCCATTTTTAAATAAATATGCCGGTGAATAATGATAAAGTCACAAACAAAAAAGTCGTTTATAATATTATACAGAAATTCGTATATTTTGCTCTACGTATACCTACCTATCAGTTTTAATCAATTTTTAAAATATTTTTGCAAAGACATGCCTTTCTACTATAATATTGTCCATTTGTTTTAAAATTTTGAAACATTTTATTGTAATTTTTAATAAAGACACACACACACACACACATTTTTTTATTAATTGTACAAAACGTAACGTAAAACACTCACAAAGTAAAACACAAACTAATCCAAACATCAACAAGAAACAACGCACCTACAAAACAACCCTTATAATTCTTGCTATTCATATTTAGTCGCAAATTATCCGTGTTTGACCCACGCTGACCCACTTTGAGCTCACTGGGCCATTTGTCATGCTAATGTGCTCTACGAAGGATAACAATTAATAAAACATTCATATAATACCTGTACCCGTACATTGTGAAGGCCATTGTTTTTTTTTACACACAGGGACATATTAATTATTCTACTTCCATTTTAATTAGGGCTGATTTTTCAATCGTTGATTAAAACTTATTCGTTGAATAACGTATTAAACTACCATTTCAAAAATGTATTCTTCTTGCCTGTATTTGACAGTTTACAGGTGACATTTTAATATTATCGTGTAATACTTTATTGGACAGGTAAGTTTTAACCAAAGATTGAAAAATCGGGCCTTAGTATGTGTGTGATATAAAACACCCTACGTTCCCAAAACTGACTTTCCAATATATGGCGTATATATAATTTGTATTTATAATGTTATTTTTTTGAATTTGTGAATTGTGAAATATATTATAAGCGTAACATAAGAAACAAAGCAAGAACGAACACAAATTTTGATTAAAAACATATTGCTTGTTTGTGAGAATATTCAAATTAATAAAAGACAATTTTTACAAATGAGTATGGTCTCGAGTTTTATAGTACTTTCCTTCCAAATACATTCAAATGTTTTTTCACAACCATAACCAAACAGACGTAGAATTTTGAACGTCAATTAACTAACTTCTGAATTGCTTCATTATACATTCGTTAATTCAACGACCCTTTGAACAATTGTTGTTTTTGTTTGCATTTCACAGCAATAATTACATTGTTAAAAGATAATTTTCCTCCTTTGGGGACCTATATATTTGAAACATTATTTGATCTGTAATATGAGATATTAAAATTAAAGGTATAAAATTATTCAGGGTAGTTTACACTCAAATTTAATTATTATTATACATTCTGATGGAAAATTAATGCAATTAAGGCATAAATTAAAGATCAATATTATGATGATGAAATAATACAAACGTGAATAAAACAAACAATATGTTTGAAGTAAATAATAAATTAAAAGGTATCTCACCTTCTAATGTTTAGCACAAAAACTAGTGCTTGTGTGGATTCATTTCGTTGTTAATAACACGAGTACAAAACCTTAACTGAATGAATAAATATAGGTAAATTAAAACACGTTTTAATTAAAATTATTACACACAATAATCTAACATTTAAACAATTAAAACAATTAACAATTAAAACATTTCAACAGATTACGTATAGATGTAACAAACATTTCCCAAACTTGTCACCTCGAAACCACTCCATCTAATTCCGTTACGATATTACCAACCTTAATCATCTCATGTCAGTATTGGATTACACGCTGTTTACACCTAACGCTTTTAAGCATGTAATCGAAAAAAAATAATGGCTCAATTTAAAATTCCACGGTGTAATCCCCTCGCAAAGTTAAGTCGACCCGAGCTGTATTAAAAAGTCTTCATCAGGATGTGTAAAGACAAATAGATTTCCAGCGGGCTCTCGGTTGTGGTTTTATTTTTAATTAAGAACAGTGATTTCACATTTTCTCCGCCTTTCTTTAACTCGAAAAGAAATACCTGGAGTGAGCAGTTTTTAAATTGAAGTCCTTTCGTGTAAAGCACTTTGAGTATTGTTACAGTTTGCGGAACATGAAAAATTACAGAAAGTTTAGCCGCGTAATTAATTTTAGTAATAGCATGTAATAGTTTGCCACAATATGGCCACAATATAATGCTGCGGTATTTTGCATGTTTTCTTACTGAAAGTTGAGACAATAATAGCAGAAATACACCATATGTAGAACTTTTTAATTAAGCCTTACATTGAATAAAACAATTATGGAATATTGCATTATTTGCCGAAGTAGTACTGTATGAAGCACTTATTGCTTCCATCGAAAAACGTGATAAAAAGATTTTTCTGAATATTTTTCTGCATTTTGCATTTGCCAGATACGTAGGTAATAAGCTTTTTATTTAAAGGTACAAAGAAGCATTGTGTACTTAATAACTCAGGCCCCGGAATCACAGACACAATAGAAAATCTATTGTGTCGTGGACCGATCGGGCCGTTCGGGGCTCAATGGGTTAAATGAGCTTCTGTAACATCAGATACAATTTAATCAGCTATAACAGTTTACAATAGAATACGAAATATTCTTAGTTGACCTGGTAAATATTTAAGAATTATTAAAATGAAAACAACCAGCTTAATTCCGGCAGTGTTGCCGTGAAGATAGCGTAAAGCCAAACATGCATTATTACGATTTCATTTTTACCTTGTAATTCCTCTTTTTCCGGCGGAGGAAACTTACCTCCTTTGTCCCTAAATATTTTATGATGGCAATTTCTCACAGCTATTTTCGCGGTTCTTACACCCTTTGTCAGATTGGCTGTTTTGTTTTTATAATTTACTGTTCTTTTACTTTTCTTTGAAGATTTCAATGGTGGTTGTGATAAGATTTTAGAGCATAGAGTTATAGCGCTTACCGAAAGCGAATGCATTTGGATATATCAAGGAAATTTAATAACGACAAAACTGTTTCCATTTTTTTCTCAGTTATTAATAAAACGGGTATAATATCTTGATGTCAAATTTAAAAAAGAAATCATAAAGATCTTGAAACTAGACTTACAAATAGATAAGTATTATTTAGTCGAATATTTTCCTATGATATTGATAGAATGTGAAATAAGATCTTTATTAAATAAAGCATCAAACAAAAGCTGAAGAATGAAATGCATTTTCATTATGAAATTTTTATTATAAAGTTAACGAATAGCTCTCAAGGGACTCAAGGTAATAGTTAACCATACCTACCCTGTCATCTTCTGTTTCACCGATTTCTACATGAGTGAAAGGGACAAAATATATCCAGAGAAATCGTTAATTAACTGAAGAGCTGTAACTAGAGGACAAAGGATGACAAGGATCGAATAATATCAAACACTATGAATAAAATGCGTCATTTGCGAAATAAATCTAGAAAGGTTGACGAGAATACCTAGTTACGCATCCACCCCAACCCTCTGTATTAGGTTGAGCAATAGCCTTCCGCTGGCCTCAGCAAGACCACCGGAGAGTTCTTGCAATTTAGCATAAGCATTGCAGTTATTGAAAAACATTTGTTTCGCAATATTGTATCGATGGTACCATGTATCTAATTCTGAGCATTAACATTTGTGACTCCAAATCGTCCACTTGTTATAGTTAAGTAATTAAATAAGTTTAATTTTAATTTAATTTTATTTCTTTTTAAAAAAGTCAAATCGCTCCCGCAAAGTTTAACTACCTTGTAGGTAAAGATGGAAAGATAATCAAAACAATCAATAAAAGGAAACAACAACAACAACTTTTGACAATACGAGTAGAAATTGTGCATAAACCCTCTCGGACTTTTGACATTTGTGTGATATTTTCAGTAGGTACCTTTTTCGCTACGAGGAAAAACCACGGAGAAAAATCAAACTATCTACAAGAGCAGGCTAAAAATGTCAGCACTATTATCCTACACCTACAAATAATATATTTTACTTGATTTCAAAGACAGATCCTATACCAAATCGTCCTCATATCCTACAATTAGTATCTAGATTCCAATACCATCCCAGCTAATTATAGTATACGGTTATAGCGTGCTTGAGTCGCTTAAAGGGGTCATATTGTCCTCCATGACACTGTTACGTCTTGAAGCAGTACCAATCCCAGTGTGGGAAAAAGACAGAGCTATATAGATCGTCTAGCGCTTTCACTTTCGCACACTGGAATAAGTATTATTTACCTGTTTACTTATAACACCCCAGGTGGCAAGTTAGCACGCTTGAATTACAGAAGTGTCCCCTCTTTAAAGCAATTCTACGTTCTACAATGCGTGATATTCCGTGCCGTGGTGTCACAAGGGAAAACTATTTGATGCATAATGTAACGAGTTATTATATCAGGCGTTTGTAGGTTAGTAGGTAATGTTGGGTTATAAAGCTCTGGAAGAGGTAGGATATATAGATCTGGCTTTTATTGTACGGGCGAGAAGAGGCCGAACTTTAATCGTAATATTATATGTTGTATAATCTTAACCAATGAATATTAGCTTTGCTAGTTGTAATTTATATCTAGAAATGGTTGTGTTGGAGTATCACTACAGTGCTAACAATGCTGCTTTATCCAGTACAAGAATAATGTAAACAGAAAACGTCATATTATCAAAAGTAACATAACGTGTACGAAGTTTCTGATCATCCGTCCAAAAGTCACTGGGATCGGGAATTGTCACATAAAAAAGAGAAGAAGAAGTATTTTTACGTAATATCACAGGTAATATAAACTATACGTAATATACTATCACAATAATTAATCTAATTGCTGTTACGTGATTGGAAGGGGACTCATTGCCACATGCAACCATTTCAATTGAACTTAAACGATCAATAAAATAGTATTGACAATATTATCGAGTTTTAATTCATGTAAAGAGTTTACTTCAAGAGAGACATAATTAGAAATAAAAGATTAATAATATTTTAGCAAAATATAGTCATAATTGGGATTTTTTGACATATTTTTTGAAATACATTCGCTTATTATTTGCAATGCTCAGACCTCAGTTATAATGTTACTTTTCAATAGATTTTCTTATGAACAAATGTAGCCAGCATTTGTTCATATGAAAATATGTAACAAAAACAACGATTTTAAACAATAAAACATCATAAACCCACTCTTATATATTTATTACCTAAGAGCAAGAAAATTGTAAAATTTAATTGCCGGTTGTCTAAACTGCGTATATAAAACAATTTGTTAATGTTCCTATAAAACGAATTAATTAATGCCGTCACTCGTGTAAGTTAATGGGGTTGGAGACTCTGTGCGCGGCTTTTAATCAAATTTTGTAACAATTTTCAAGGAAAATAATCATATTTGCTATTTTACTTAATGATTGTGTCGAGTTTAATATGTTTTGTACAAGATATAATCTAATATGTATCCTGTATCTTTAAAGTATATACATAATATGTATACTAGCTGCTCGCCTGGGTTTCACCTGGATAAGCTTCCTTTTCTTTTTTTTAAGTAAGGGCATTCTTCCTTGTTCCTTTACAAAATATGAAAAATAGCTGAATAATTGGACAAAAAAATAGATTTCAGTAAACTTTGTACCTACCTATTATTCGTGGTTTTGCCGCAAAATGAAGCCGCATGCGACTAACGACGCGATAAAGTAAGATTGTTGCTGGCAGCTTAATTATTATTTTTTACATAAATGTTGTAAGTATTATATATAGTACGTAGCTTAGTATATTGTTATAATCTCTATACGAAGTCCGTTCAAATAACTGCAGCCATTTACAAAATTGACCGGAAAGTTGAAAAATAAAATGTAGAGTCGATTGTTAAATTCCAATAAATATTTTACAGTTTGTTATAACTTGCACGAGAATTCATAACGTAAATACATGGAATATAGGTTATTATATTAGATGGTTATTTGCACTAACCACAATCAAAAAATACCTATCGCAAATACCAAAAAAGTATACAAAATCAGCTGTAAAAACAATAAATTTGAATACTAAAATATTCGTGATCACGTCCTGAATATGGAGCAACAATTACCACAAAAGAAGTGGGAAACACATAATTCAACTGTATTTGTATAGTTTTCGTAGCCTTTTAGCGTAATAAGGTTTCAGAATATCTGAATAAGTTGTGCCACAGATAATATAATACTATATTAGTGTAAGAAACTGGGACGGTGGGTTTGTTTTAAAGAACCTCTTTCATTAGCTTAAAAGTAGACATTAACATATTGTTAGGCTACATAGTTTTCTGAATAAAGTATATTCACGAAAGACGTCTTTAGTTACTAATAAAACTACAACTTTAAATTTAATTCTTTTATCAGTATTTTTTTGTAATTGTGTATCGGCATCGAAAATAATAAAGGTAATTGTTTCACGAATATTTTAATTACATTAGACGCAAGTTATTTTATTGAGTATTCTTTAATATTGAGTAATTATTTATGGAAAACTAGCTGTTTCCCGGTATTTCAAAATGTAGAACTAAGAAATATCTATACTGCTACTAAAAACTCAGTTAAACATTTAGTGGAATATTTTTTTTCTACAAATGTTTTTAATATCATAAATTATTTTTATTTACTTTGATACGAAAGTTCCGTGCCTAACGTTCATTTAATTGTGTATGATTATGCTTTTTGTGAAGCATGAATAATTTATGAAATAAACCTAGTCTTTGTTCCTGTATTCTGTTCATTATATTATGTATTTTTTTAAAACAGTAGATCATGTAATCATGAAATGACTATTTTTAAGTAGATATTGTTGCATCTAAGATGTTTGATAAGCTCGATTTAAATAAGGTTTTTTTAGGTACAACTTCATGATATTACGTAGATAGAGCCACGGCCATAATATAGAGCTGTTCCTAAAGATACAATTATAATAAGTGTCCTAATGATCATTTAAGATGTTAAAATTCAAAATGGTTTTAAATGAAAATTGTAAAACAAAAGCCTGGACGTTATTAATTATCACTACTACTACTACTACGAGTATAGTAAATGCAAAAGTTTGTAAGTACACTCGTAGATAATAGCCTGAATTAGCATTAGGAGAGAAACTAACTAATTAGTTAGTAATCTGTGCTAGAACTACGTTGTATACGAGTACTAGCTTTCCGCCTGCGACTTCGCCCGCTGTATCTAAAACCTAATTAATTATACTTAGAAACCTTCCTCTTCAAACACTCTACCTATTAAAAAAATTGCATCAAAATCTTTGCGTAGTTTTAAAGACTTAAGCATACATAGGATTTAGGGACAGAGAAAGTGACTTTGTTTTATACTATGTACTATGTAGTTAAGTACAAAACGAGTAGGATTAAGTACGTAGTAATATTATACTGTATTAATGTTAATTTATAAAACCGCAATTACTGGTATGTTATTGCATACCTCATCACTCGATACATATTTCGTATAAATTATTACCGAAAATCCCAATACAATTCAATCAACGCACGTTAAATGAATATTCCACGTGGCACGACATTGCAATTAACATGACATGTCCATTCAATTTCATATAATGTTTTAGAGTAAAATTTGTTATTCATACTACTGAACCACCCTTGTTTGTTCGGGTTTATTATATAGGCAATAGGGAAGCGTTTGACCACATTGTTGGCTGATGGTCTAAGATGGTAAGCGCTTCCCTAAAAGGTACCCGTTTACTCTACGCTTGAAGTTGAATAGTTATAGTAGATAATATCTATCTTAGTGTCTATACTAGTAATATCAAGCTGTAGAGTTTGTTTGGCTCTACTTACATGTATCGATAACCATACAATGATTAATTTTTGTATGTATACTGTAATAATATTCTTTATTGTATCTACTCGTGTGACTTTTGTGGTTTAACTGCATACTATGGCTGAAAAACAGCGGTGAAAGCAGTGGCGGTGGCCGATTTTCACCAAATTCTGAGTCCATACGTCTTTTCGGCAAAAGTTCGACGACATGTAACATCCGCCAACCTGCATTGGCCAGCGTGGTGGATTATAGCCTGAACCCTCACAGAAGCCCGTGTCCCAGCAGTGGGAACATTATGGGCTAATGATGATGATGATGAAATGTCGTAAGATGGAATGAAAAATTTTAGTAACGATACCTACTAAGACTATTTTAATAAATTCAAAGGAGTAATGATATTTAAATATTAATGAAGATGCGTCATGACAATTATCACGGAATCACCTTCCTCGTTTTTTATTGCAATTATTTCTTAATGAGTAATTCCTTCGACCTTTCCTCGTTCATATTGAGTTTGATATTACTATTTACATTCTATAGAAAACATAATTAAACATTTATATATTTTTATAGAATTTTATGTATGAGGTGTATGTAAATAAACTAAATTCATCCAAATCTTTTCAGTTGTGAAATGCTTTTGATTCAAGTATTTCGTTGTATGGAAAACTGAAATGAAAAAAGTCAACCAAAATTACATATCACATGTTATTTAAAATGTTCAGTGAATTTTACAAAGCTTTAAACAATTTAATCTTTTTTAATATGCAATTTAAATTTAAATACGAGAACCACGCCATTGTATATCACCATTCACCCCCATTCACCCAAGGAAAAATGGCGGGAAAATCACATCGCGTGTTATTCTTTCAATGAATCCAAGTATTCTCTGAGCAAGGACTGTTAAAATGTATAAAAGCGAGCTTCCTGAATAAATAACGTTAATAAAGTACCATCATATCAAAGGGACACTCGTGTGATAATAAGATAAATAAACGTTTGTTTTGTGAAGTGAAAAACGGCGAAATGTAAGTTGATCTTTTGCTCACATAGTCTGGGAACGTACCTGTAATAAGAAAAATATATACATTAAAAAAATTATACTTGAATCAAATATGAAGTGAACTTTTATTTAAATTACAATTAAACATATTGAATATTCTCCTAGTTGTAAAATATTCTCTTAGTTCTCTAGTAGTTGACTTAAGATTTACTAAGAATCAAAGATACATAATTTTAAGCATTAAAACATTAACTTATTAAATAATTATGAACCTGTATTGATATTAAACGAACCAAATAATATTAATTTGAGGTTTGGATAATTTACAAAACATGTTAGGTAAACAATTATTTCGTATGTGTATGTGTAATAATGTAACATTTTTCCATGTTTCAATTGAAATGAGAATAAACTTTCACAATGAAATAAATGTCTCGGATTATGTTATAATATTTACGATTGATTTGAAAACGTATTTTGTTGGCTTGTCAGTAATTTCATTTAGCTTAAATATTTTGTGATGTATTTATTTCTGGACCCTTTGAATATTATTTTTTTATTAGAAGTATAAAATGAAAACAAGCGATTGATATGTTTTAGAATTGGCTATAAATCTATACTAATATTATAAAGCTGAAAAGTTTGTTTGTTTTGTTTGAACACGGTAATCTCGGGAACTACTGGACCGATTAAAAAAATTCTTTCGTTGTTAGATAGCCCATTTATCGAGGAAGGCTATATAATATTATCATCTTGCTAAGACCAACAGGAGCGGAGCACTGCGGGTAAAACCGCGAAGCACAGATAGTAATAAACATATTTCAATAGCTAGGTCAATGTAACTGCAGAAGTAGAAAAATAATTACATATAGGTATATAAATTACATAAGGTACATATATTTTATAAATAGGCAATAATATCTGTCGATACTGGCAATAAATTTCAAACTAAAAAGGAAACTATCAATTTGAATGAACGCAGTTTTGCGTTGAAAATTCTTTTTTTATAAATCCCATGTAATGTAGCCGTTTTTTATCTCGCTTATATCAAAGCTTTACCTTTAGGTTAGGTTTATATGAAACTAGTTTTCCGCCCGCGGCTTCACCCGCGTTTTCAAAGAAAAACCCGCATAGAAAGAATAATTAAAACAAAAGATAAAAAATAATATAGTTAAAAACTTTTTTTTACTGTATTTTGTAACTTATTTGTATACACGTACACTACGGCCTTTACATAGAAGTTTATTAATAAAAACCATCTATTTCAGCATGAAGGTCTTCCTATCGCTCTTGATTCTCTCAGTGACTGCGATAGCCGCGCAAAGGTACACTGACAAATATGACGGCATCAATATTGATGAGATATTGTCCAACAAGAAGGTCCTATCGTCGTACATCAGCTGTTTATTGGATAAAGGAAGGTGCTCAGTTAATGGGAAGGAGTTAAAATGTACGTATCTTTGTACTTATAAAAATAACTTAATATAAGGCATCAGTAGTTGACACTCTATATAGCTTGTAATAATTATGATATTTGGTTATTTTATTATGTAATGCCGTTTCAAAAATGCTTCTTGAAGTCTAATTTAATAAATAAATGAATGTTTGTATCTATTATTACTATTTTCCTAATATAGTAAATGCGAAAGTTTGTGAGGATTGTTATAAGTTTGTTACTCTATCACGACAAAACTACTGAATGGATTTGGATGAAACTTTACAGTAACATAGGTTATACATCAGAATAACACATAAGCTATAAAAATACTTGATGCATATATGTAAATGAAGCCGTGCGGCACAGCTAGTAAAAAGTGTACATGAGGTATGTAGAGGCAAGATAGAGCAACAAAATTCTCCTACACTTATTGCATTGCATCTTAACATTTTTTATAACGGAGACATATTGCTTGCTATGTGGAATTTCTCATTAGCAATCCTGAGTTTGGAATTGTGGCCGGGTTATAACATATGGCTCCCTCTATTAGACTTTATAGTGCTTAGAGAATACGCCTTAGAGAATAACCAGTATTTGACTTATTGTTATACCTGTTATAGAAACTCCTAGTCAAATGTCTTTTCAACCAATTTCCATCTTGACCATATGTTATCAAACTTTACACTGTCTATGTATAACATACGAAATTAATTTGAGAACTCAACAAATATTTAGGTTCCTACCTATAACTATAATAGCCCACACGACTCCAAGTCTACACTCACCAAAGTCACCAATATTTTATATTGCAATATATTCGCAATTTTCTATATTTTCAGCTCACATAGCAGACGCGTTACAGACTGGCTGTAGCAAATGTACGGAACAACAAAAGCTGGGGTCCCGCAAAGTCATCAGGCACATGATTAAATACGAAAAGCAGGCCTGGGCCAGTCTGCAGAAGAAATATGATCCCGCTGGAAAATACGCGAAGAAGTATGAACGTGAGCTTAAAGGGATACAATAGCTAATATCCTGGTTACATTAGAATACGAATAATCTTGAAGTATATAGTCTCTTCATTTTATTGACTCTCTTGAACTTTGTTTGATAAATAGAACATTCTGTAAAAACTTGAATATGTAGCTTTAAATATCGACTGTAGACTTTGTGTTCGAAACATGGATATTGAGTCCTTTGAAACTATTCCCACATAAATAGTTATAGGTATTAACTGTGGTATTAGATTAGTTTTTTAATAATTATACTCTGTTATGTTTGCACGTTAATAAATGTTTGTTGAATTATAAAATAGCACATTAATTAATGTTTTATTGCCTCCATACATCAATTCTATATTATTAGAATAAAAGTGGCCCTTGCTGGGTTTCTATAAAATATTAGTACATTTAAATATTTGTCTTTTGACTTCGGCAACACCACAGACAAACAATGCCTTATGGTCATCTTATGAATGTGTCTAGACGATATGTAATAAATATATGATATTGTAATACTTGGGTCGTTGTACGTGGGTTGAAGAAGTAATAGCTTAGATTTCTATTAAAAATATAAATAAATTTTATACTAAACCCTTCCCCGAGAACCAATCTATCTATTAAAAAAAAACCCATCAAAATCCCTTGCGTAGATTTAAAGATTTAAGCATACATAGACACACAACGACAGCGACTTTGTTTTATAATATTATGTAGTGATATGTAACAGTATGTCTCGGATATCATTTGAAATCTATAACGCATTCTATTTCCTCAAGGATATAATAGAAATTTTCTATTTCCATTCCTCGAATTGAATTCTAATCCTATTTTAATAGTGCATAGAAATATTGAGTATATTTCATCTTGTAAGATGATCAGCGAATCCAGACAGACATAATATAACATTTTGATCAAACTCTAAGGAAATGACATCAGAATTTTTCATACATGTTACAGATATTAGTTCTGAATCTTCGGAATACATGTAGACATATTATGCAAATATTCCATCTCTCTTAGAGTAGTGTAGTTAGGTTTCAAGGCATTTATTATCATTAAGACGTGTACACACTTTCACAGGAGTCTAGTTGCAAAAAATCGTCCTCCATAAAATCCATTACTCTCCAAATCAATACAAACAATAAGGATTAGCAAAGCAATTGGAGAAATCGAGAACAATTAACCGGCGACAGTTTAAACCGGTCGTTGACAGGTCATAAATTCAACCGTTAACGTCTACCCTACATTGTGAGGGCGTTCTACAATTCGTTCTAACTTAATAGTTCAGATTTCCGGTTTTATTCGTGTTTGCGTTGAATTTTAAACAATTTCTGAACCGGTTATTATTTCAGCATATCAAGTAATATAGGCTTAACAAATTCAGATTTTTGACACGTTTATATACCTACCTACGTAAAGTTAAAACAGGAACATAAACATTATAAAGTTTTGTAAGTCCTGTCTAAAACTCATTAGCCCTATCGCACACATAACGCAAAAGATGTTATCGTAAAAATAAACTACACGACCTTCGCAGCGGTGCGTAAAAAGAGACAGCTTTTACTCCCGGAGTGTCATTCATTTGAAGAGTTTCAAAAGTTTAGACACGTACATTGAACCAAGAAAGAAAGAAGAGGAAGGAAGTTCGCTTATAATGTTATTACGTTTATAAAAATAAATATAACAGTTAATAACGATTATGTACATTAATGTATGTACACAAGATAACAAACGAAATTTATGCAAAATCTTTCATAAATTTTGATAGGCAAAATTGATTTTTAATCTGATGAGAAAATAAACAGATGGGCGATCTGATTAAGCACCAACTGACGCCTCATTAGTTTTTGAATGAGTTTATTTAAGCAAAAAGGCTGATCTATTATATTTTTTGTACTTTTTTTTAAAGAAAAGAAAACAATCGATTATGAGGCGGGATTCGAACCTGCGTTGTATCTTTACTGTTACTTTATACTCGATAAAAACCTAAATAACATTGGCAATCTAAATTTAAGTTGTCACGTAAATCCAATCGATTTTTTCGTTTCTAGAGCACTTCTGTCAAACAACATATTTTACGTATTCAGCGAACCTTAAAAACCCTGCCTAGAAAATATAAAAAAGTGTAAATTATCAAATTAATTATAAAAAGCATTTTTGTGTTAAAAAGCACGCGATTTTGTGGAGTTTATGTGGGTGTAACAGACTGTTTATCTTAATTAGGCTGCAAGGTGGCGTGCGGTTACTAAATTATTCACATTATATTTTATGTCGCTTTAAAATGTAACACGTATTTATTTGAGTTTAAAAATATTGTTGTTTAATTACTTCTTCGTATAGTAATTTAATAACTCACTCCAATGTGATAAAATTTTACCAATAGAATGTTACTGCGAATAAGAAATATGAATTAACATTTTTTTTATTAATTACCATTTTCAAACTCAAGGGATTTGAACATAGAGCATCAAAAATCATATATGTAATAGTAAAAATTATTTTCACCAGTATTATTCATTAAAGGAGAATGGCGAAACTGGGCCTAACTGTTACAGAAATCATAATATATTTAAAATTCACTATGTTAATTTTAATAATTATTTGTAAAATATTGACTTCTGATTCAATGGGAAAACAAATCTTTGAAAAAAAAGATAATTCGTTCACTACCGGTCTTATCAAGCAGAGATGTCAGTGTTGTCAGGAGTAAATAGTCAAATATATAGATTAATACGAATGAAAGTTTATTTTTCATTAATAGTTTTATTGAATTCAAATGCTATTAAAATCAGAAGCAAAACTTAACTTTTTTTAACACACATCTTAATTTATTTAGGTCATTCTATAAAACAAAAACATATTTTACTTAATCAATAATAATTATAACATTTTTATTTAGGTAGCTGGCCATTAATAAATGTCAAATTATTAATCATAATTGTGTCAGTGATGAGTGATTTGTTATGTTTGTTGTTTGACTTTTGACTTTTGAGTGAAGTTTTAATAACATTATATTCAAAATTGCCTAAATCGTTTATTTTTACTCTAAAGATATTATGTATTTGAATTGATTAGTCTTATTATGAAAGCGAATCCTGATTCATCCATTTATAAAGATATAAGAAATGTACCTACCTAGTGATTGTTGATGTTTTGGTAAGTTAAAATGTGTATTGAATAATATGTGTATTTCCAATATTTCTATTACCTGACTGTTCTACTGTTACACTATTATTAGCTAGACAATTTAGATAGAAAATAAACTTACCTGGACCTAGAAAAAGGCAATGCTATTCATTTAATTCAAGCAAACTAACTTTTATTTTTGTTACTTTACACCCCAATATCTCTGCTATCCCATAGAACAGATCTATAATTATTATATGAATATAATAATATAATTTTTCTATGAATAGAATCTGTATATTTTTATCTATTTAATCCCCTATAAATCATCAGTGTAACGATCAGGCCCAGAGTCCTATGGGAGTTTGCCATTCTCCTTTTTATCTACCTTAACATTAATAACGTAAGAAACTCCTATACAGTGGATTTATCTTAAATTACTTGCTTTATTAAGAAAATACCACTTACAAAATCTAATTCAGCTCTATATTGTCAAAATAATTTAACATCCGTTGACAAAACGTGTGCCACCTTCATTATACTTAGCTCATAAACTTGCGAAAACTACCCTCGTTTATGAATATTTCCTAACACGTTACATCGACATTTTCGACTCTATTCAAATGGAATAAGGTTGAAATTCAAAAGTTATAAATTTTTGAATTTCAACCTTATTCCATTAATATAACTGAAGGTATAAGCCACTAATAGACGGTAACCGCAATGAACCAAAAACACCTTGGCTGTTGTTTGACGGAAAAATGTTTACGAATTAAGAAGCATACTAAAGAATGTTTTGTGGATGTAGATGTCACTTTATGAAAACACGAATTGGGACTGTGCACGATTACAGCGCCAACTAGCGTCCACAACTTTGTGGGCTCTGTCACATTGACGTTTAGGCCGTATATTGGTGAAAAAATATCGAAATGAAAAAATAACAAATATTTTCGACTAATAAATTGTTGTGATACCACGATTTGGGTGGAAAAAAGGTGTTGAAATTATTTTGGTCATTTAAATCAAATGAGGTAAGTCCAAAAAGTGTGTTTAATTTTGATTGTGTCAGGGTTTGTTTACTTCATTTATAGTTGTAGTCTTACAGTAAAACAATAAGAAAAAGCTACTGTAATGGTTTCATTATATAACAGTAAATACATTTAAATGTTCCTGTATCGCTAGTAATAAATAATTAAATATCGTTTTCAGATCGAAATGAGTATTGTTTTGAAGACCGGGTTTGTGAGTGTTACTCACGATATCAAATTCCAACCACAAACTGTAATTAAAGAAAAGTTGTTGGTATTGGCTGGACATGTCCGAAATGTAGAAGAATTAAGAACAAAAGAAGGGCAGAGTTCAATAAATCACGCTCTCATCATCTATTACGTTGCCACCTTACAAAACGGTTTTAAACGTGAATATAGCACGAGTAGTCACTAGTGTTAAATGTAATTGTGTTTAAAATCAAAGTGGTAAATGGTTTGGTAATGTTTATTAGCGGACTAATGCGATTAAATAATGATATTAAAATGTATTTATGTAGAATCACTTTGCAATTGACAGATACATCTGATGACAGAGCTTACATTATTTCTACTTTTGACCACCATGAGCGCTGCGATAGATAATACTTCGCACCCAGCGAATAGATTAATCACCTGAATGCTAACTAAAGAGGCATTTCATTGGCTTGTTTATAATACTTAATTAATTTTCAAATCTTTACTGCAACATTTAATTTAAGACTTGTATTATGTTCCTTTTATCTCTGAATTAATATTTAAAATTAAAAGCTATATTTACCGATATTTTGTTCGATAATATACAGTATTACTGGTTTTCTTTGCACTATTACAACAAAACTTTTGGTACAAAACCACCTCTCCAAAGTAAAAAATACCCTTTGTATTTATTATTAGGAATTTTGTTATACATAATATACCAAAATACTTTTCAATAACAAACTTAACTACAAATAAATCCGTATCATAATGAATGTGTTATAATATGAAAATAGCTATGAAATAGCCTTTTATGCCGCAAGTGTCATATAAACAGCACATTATAATGATTTAAACGTTATTTTATCGCTTATCTTGAAATTTAGTACTAAAACCATTTTGTGGTGTGCAAAATGTATTTGTAAAAAAACTGAGAAAGTATACTTTATGAATAAGTGACTTATCATGACGTCTTGAGTTTGTTTTTAAATATGAGCAAGTTTCATAAAAATCGATTTAGACATGCAGGTCAAAATGGTACACGAGTAAAATACAATAGGTATATTTTTATAAGAACAATGTATTTACTAAATATGTTTAACCAAATGTAAGACAAACTTATAAATAACCTCAAAATTAATTATTCGTTAAAAGCTACATATCAGATAAAATTTTATTATAAAGCATGTAATGTAAAATGCTTAATTGCAAAGTAAAATGCATTAAAACTCATGAATTTATGAACGCTATACGGCGCGGGTCAGCTTACACTGGTCAAGGTGAGTACAGTCGTTTAACATTTTTAACGCGATTCTCTCGTTCCATATAATTAACGTCATACTGGATTCACTGGAAAAGAGATTCTATTCAGCGAATTTTTCGAACGCGGAGCTTTATTTTACAGTTTAATGATGATTTCGTTGCGCGATACCCATCTTAAATGTGATTTTTACATTCAGTTAAGGCGTATGGCGAATTGTAGCATATTTTGGGGGAGGCTTCACTGAATAGGATGGATGGTCCGTTAATGTTCAAAAGGAAGAAGGAGGAAAATGTTTCCTTATAAAGAGAATGCTTGTTACAACAATTCAATTTGCTATTTTTAATACAAGTAGACGATAGTAGCCTAAACATAAGTGGGAAAAATCAAATTCTCTCATACAAAAGTATTTACAAAGGTTTTTAATTCCCAAACCCTATTTCAACAAAATAAAAGAGTTCATGTGAGTGTCGACCTTTATTGTTTCATGAAATCTCAATCGATTTCAATTTCGCACTAGCTTAACAAGATGGAAAAGCCATTAACTTTTTTTTTGATCTATACAAAATTACAAGTAAACGGTAAAGCTGATTGGTTGATTTTATCAACGCATGTGCCATACCGTTTGGCTCATAATGTTGATTAGAATCTGGAAGGTTTAGATCAACGTAATTATGTTCGAAATTTCAATAGTACATCTAGAGATAATTTATGGTTTTCTCTACTTTTGCTTTTCGCCTAATATTATTTATTGTGTATATTTTTAAACTGAATGTGTATTTCCGGTACTTGATTAACCAGAGTTAATAACCAGAGATCCAAATAAACCAATCAAAATTAAGCAAAAGCTTCAATTTATTTCACCTGTAAAATAATTAAGTTTAAATACTCCTTGGGAATAACCCTTTATTCTTTGCTTTTGTATTCCTGATTGAAGAACTGTCGAAATTAAACTCTTCAATAACGAATCTATAGATATATTTCGTTACAAAGGAAACCTATTCAAGAGGTCTCGTAAAGGTCATTGAAAACTGTAATGAAACATTTCTAGAGTTGTTGAGATTTATGAGGATAATATAATCTTTATTATATTATTATTTACTGCCTGATTTTTTATTGCTTTATAGTTTACAACTATCAAAATATAGTAGGGTTACTTACGTCGTCACGGCTACGACACTCAATAGGTTTGACAATGATTCGGTATGTTTACGACGTAATCTATCGATCTTTAATGATAGTATGGTAAAATATTATTTTCTTACAAAACTTTGTAAAACTTGTGTCACCAAGAAGAATCGTTTACACCGTATTTATATTTTAACAAATAATTGAAAAACCTGAACTTGAATACTTCACATCAGGTTTAAAATAGAATTTTTTCATTGACCATTCTGTAATCACGCGACCAGTTTGGTTGATCCTTGCCCTGGTTCAAATACGATATTCTGAAAGAACTGTGAGCCGATGATAGTTCAAGTTACACTGGACGGTTCGGCACAAAGACTACGGCCCTAATTCGGTCAGTTCACTTAGTTTGAGTCAATGTTAGTACAGTTTTTTGGGAACAATTGGATAGTACGTACAATGTACATAGTTAGGCTTGAATACAACTTTAAATAAAAAAGACTTTATATATTTGATCTCCAGATAAACTTACATAAAGCGTTTATTCATAATCCGATAGAAATTCCGATTTATTTTTACAGTTATTAAAGGCCTAACTTCTACTTCCGTTAGTGTATTTTTTTTTATATTTCTCTTTCGTTAATTTAATAACTACCTCTTCAACTTTCTTATTTGTACTTAATTATTTATCCTGAGTAGGAAGAAGCAAATGCAAAGATTATTGTATACAACGATTCTTCCATTTCACAAATAAAGAAAATCGTAGTCCGTGGCCAAAGCCTATAAAAAAAAATTAGAAAGCAAAATATAGCGTTCACATAGAGACACTAGGTACATTTATTTGCGTGTACTAAACACCCATAGTTTTTCTAGACACGCAAAAAAGTGCTTACGCGTTAAAATGATAACTCAACAATTTATGCTAATGAGCCTCGGGAACAATATGTCGTGACATTTATTTTTTATACTCATAATAAAGAATGAAAAGTGAAAAATTTAGGTCAGTAATGTTTCATAGATATTTAGGTTGACGGTTTATGAAGTTAACAGTTCACTTGTTATCACTAAAGTATATTTTTATTACAATACAATGAGCGTGAGCTTTTTAAATTCATATTATAACTAAAAAAGTTATTCTGCCTTTCCCTTATCACTTTGAGGTAAGTATACAAAGATGCTGAGACCTTCTCGATATGAACACAAAATTTCATGAGAATCGGTAAAACCGTTTCGGAAAAGTCTTTAGGAGTTTAACTTCAAGCACCGCGACACGAGAATTTTACATATTGGAATATTGTAGAAATTTGCGGCATAGTTTAGATACTGACTAATGTTTAAAATCTTGGCACTAGTTGCACAGAGCGTAGCTTACTACTTTCATACCTAAGAACCGTGTTGAAAGATATGGATAAGGATATTCTATTAAAACTCGTTTCTGCGTCTATGTGCTACGATGTTAACAATAAATATACATATAATCATATACATATAAAACCTGTTCTAACTATAACAATATTATAAACGAGAAAATTTTTAAGAGTGTAATGTACCTTTATGAATGTTTGTTACGTTTTCGCGCGAAAACAGCTTATCGGATCTGTATGACATTTGATACAAATATACATTGTAGTCTGGATGAGCACATAATCAGCTACTAAGAACAACATAACTGCCCAAAAACCAAATAAAAAATACTTATCTCGATACATATTAAAAATTTCCTTCATGAGTATACACATTACGTTACTAGGTAGTCATATTGTTATCTACAGTGAAATTAGTGAGAAGCGAAGCCGATTTATTGAAACCTTACCATAGAACAGTACTTACATTTAATTATTTATTAGGTGAAAATTCATTCAATATGAAACCCAATTGAATTAATAACATTACATGTTAACTGAACAAGATAATTCGCGGTTAACAGAGATTACACATAAATGAATATAATGATATATTAGGTACATTTCCGAATTTAGTCCTATAATCCGGATAATGTAATTGGGATTATATTAGATGTGTTTGTAAACAGATTTGGTAATGATCTACAATTAATATGATTGCATTTCAGATGGTGTAATAGTTGCAATTACTGTAGAGTCCGTGTTAAATATCTAGATATTGTTTTTTCTTTTTTTTTCAAAATATATCCTGAATATTAAAAAGTCAACATCATACAATATACATTTAAAATGTTATTTTATCTTCACTACATAGTATAAAACAAAGTTGCTTTCTCTGTCCCTATGTCCCTACGTATGCTTAAATCTTTAAAACTACGCAACGAATTTTGATGCGGTTTTTTTTTAAATAGATAGAGTGATTCAAGAGGAAGGTTTTAGTATATAATTTATTATGTATTAGACAAAGCGGGTGAAGCCGCGGGCGGAAAGCTAGTGTTAAATAAAATAAAAATTGTTACTTCTAAGAACTTCTTCTTAACATAATGTTTATATATAATTTTATTTATAAATTAAATCTTTTAACGCGAAACAATATGTTTAAATACTAGAAAAAATTCGATCACGAGGCGGGACTCGAACCCGCATCCTATCGCGCCATTCCGGGGCGGATGCCTGACCAATTCCGCCACTCGTGACCCGCCAGAGCAATCGAATTTATTCTATTCTTTCAGTTTTTATGTGTCTAAGGGACACACCGCGAGCCATCTATTGAGATGATTAACAACCATCTCAACCAATATGAATAACTAATATTCACTATTTTCCTATTCTAAACCCTCTATAAATAACCCAAACATTTCTATATTTCTCGTAAACAAAGGCCATGTGTAAACATCAATTTGTAACAGAACACACAACATTTATAATTCTCAAAACCGAGGCTTAAATCAAATAAATCTCATTAGTCTCCTGTCACAGGAAATCTCAAGTCGTTTCGAGGCAGAGATTAAATTTTAACGATAAATATTCATTAGAGATCTTATAACGGTTAGTACTTAAGTTTGAAATTCATTTGTTTAATTCCTAGTTAATTTTGGTCTTGAAAAGTTACTAAAAAACTGAATAATTTCTTTCTTTTTCGCCTTCTAA
Source organism: Colias behrii (assembly GCA_029959065.1). NCBI lineage: Eukaryota > Metazoa > Arthropoda > Insecta > Lepidoptera > Pieridae > Colias > Colias behrii. The sequence goes on along the minus strand of JARWMC010000019.1, from coordinate 8,451,030 downwards.
GTTTGAAAAATAAGTAAACGATCGCTAGGTGTCAATAACGCTTTCTGCTGGGACGTATTTCTTATTACTTTATAAGTTTTACTCAACGGCTTTGTTAGCATTGATAAAAATCACTACATAGTATAAAACAAAGTCGCTTTCTCTGTCCCTATGTCCCTTTGTATGCTTAAATCTTTAAAACTACGCAACGGATTTTGATGCGTTTTTTTAATAGATAGAGTGATTCAAGAGGAAGGTTTTAGTATATAATTTATTAGGTTTTAGACAAAGCGGGCGAAGCCGCGGGCGGTAAGCGTTATTATATGCTACGATCTCACTACACAGTAAAAGTGTAAGAGTGTCTTTGTTAACATCAGACAAACATCTGCACCTAGTCTCAAGACATAATCCCTACTTAATAATATTATAAATGCGAAAGTAACTCTGTCTGTCTGTTACGCTTTCCCGCTTAAACCTCTCAACCGATTTTGACGAAATTTGGCACAGACAATCTTTAGACCCTGAGAAAGAACATAGGCTACCTTTAATTGCGAAAACACACCACGCGGGCGAAGCCGCGGGCGAAAGCTAGTATGTTGTATAAAGACGTGGGTATATAAAAACTATAAAAATATTAGTCTCGTCATATTCTGATAGTAAATGTGATAGTAAATTACTGAAATAGTTCATTGAAAAGTTACATTTGGGGTTGCGTTTTTTAGAGGACGCAATTTTATTTTTTTGATGTGTAGGGGGGGTCAGTGTGAAGCTAAAACCAAGTTTGTGGGGTCGCCACCCTTGTCCCACGGCCGCCATCTTCAAAATAGCGGTTGAAATTGTTTTTAAGATATATCTCTTAAACTATTTATCTGATAATAAAACAATGTTAACATTATTCGTTGCAAATCAAATTCTCTACAACTTTGATTCAGTAACTTTTCGTCGTAGAACTATAAATAAAAAAGTTATAAGCGAAAATGTTCAGAAATTAGAGCTATTTATATTTTTCAATAAAACTTTTTTTTATCATTTTACGAAGAAATGATATAAGACTATTTTTGTAGATTGTTTTTCGAGGAACAACTTTTATATACAACATTTTTTCATTACGTCAATAGCTAAGGTTTTACAGCGCTCAGAAGTGAGTACTATTTTTCAGTAGTAACTATACATAATATTATATTGGCTATTGGCTCTTTTCCCAGACTCCACAACAATGGAAGCACACTGCAGAACATTTCAGCCCTGCTTTTCGACGTAAAAAAAAACGCACTTCCAGACTCTACCTCCTGGGTGGTGGGGAAAAGGTTCAATAATTAATTATTAATAATATTGTAAAATTAATTATTAAAAATATTATAATAACAAAAATAAAATAATTACTGGTGACAAATTATTATTAGTACACACATAATATATCGTATTCTGTATAGTAAAGAGTACTTAAAATAGTACTCACTTCGGAGGGCTGTAAAACCTTAGCTATTTACTTAATGAAAAAATGTTGTAAATAAAAGTTGTTCTTCGAAAAACAATCTACAAAAATGGTCTGATATAATTTCTTCGTAAACTTATAAAAAAAAAGTTTTATTGAAAAATATAAACATCTCTAATTTCTGAACATTTTCGCTTATAACTTTTTTGTTTATAGTTCTACGACAAAAAGTTACTGAACCTAAGTTGTAGAGAATTTGATTTGCAACGAATAATGTTAACATTGTTTTATTATCAGATAAATAGTTTAAGAGATATATCTTAAAAACAATTTCAACCGCTATTTTGAAGATGGCGGCCGTGGGACAAGGGTGGCGACCCCACAAACTTGGTGATAGCTTCACACTGACCCCCCCTACACATCAAAAAAATAAAATTGCGTCCTCTAAAAAACGCAACCCCAAATGTAACTTTTCAATGAACTATTTCAGTAATTTACTATGGGATACTAATATTGTGGTAATTTTATAGCTACCAGTATTTGTAATAGGATATTTTATTATTCAAGCTTCCGAATTACCGTTATTTTATGCATGGGCACGTGATGAAACCTCTGGTCCCTACAGTCGTTAAATTTTTACATTATTGAAACTCCTTTTGTGATGCTAATTGTGTATTAAAACGTTGATTTAAATTTTAATGACTCGTGCCAAAAAATATCATTTAGATGAATATACAATTACAGTTTAAATTCATTAATTATCCAACAATTTTAATTGTAAGGGAGAGTATTGTATACTTATCAAAACACCTAAATAATATACCTTAAATGATGAAGAATTGTTATGCTTTTTCAAAATGTTAACACAATATACAGTATGATCACAGTATTACAATATTATTTCCTATAGATATTGTAATACTGTGGTATGATGTTACGTTGTACAACTCATTTTAATTTGTTCTTATATTCATTATATGAATTTAGGTTTAATAAAATTATAGAATAGGATTGTTGTAGCTTTACGTATCCGAATAACACATTAGCTGTTAGCTTTATTGCTTTTGTTTGTGGTTTTGATAGCGACATAACCGCAAGGCATAAGACTTAGTGTATGTATTTTAGAAACTTTAACCTTAACAATTGGTCAGCAGTAGTCATGCTCAAATAACTTCAACCAAATTCTAGAACAATGTAGTAAAACCACATTAATCTAAATATATTTGAGTCCCTTTTCTCGTCCCCAGGTACTAAGTTATTGCTTATTGCTAACTTAGAAACAAGGACGCATCTCAAGAGACCAAGTGGAAAACTTAAATGCATAGCGAAATGAACGATTGTGTTGGTACCAAAGTTTTAATTTGAATTCTTTATGTTATTTGTTGGTGTATTTAAATAAACAGTATGGTTAATAATGTACTTGTGTTTTTTTTTGCGAGTATATTATAAGAGCGCATAATATGTAGAGACTGCAATATAATGATTTCATTTTAATACATAATTATAATGTACATTAGCTCTCTAACTGTAAATAAGTATGTTCTTTATTCACGTGGCATGGAAGCAACCGAATAATGTAAAATTGTAATTTTCTGCTAAAGCTTTCATTGTTAGAAGATTGATGTGCATTATTACATCATTATCCCTTTGTCTGAATCCTGAAATCCCTGTTAATAACGGCATAATTAAAAACGCTTCACAATGAGGTACCTACTAAGGCAATCCGTTCTAATTGACGTAAAATGAAAAAGACTCCGTTCTACGAAAGTCACGGTATAGTTGAGTTCCGAGTTAAAGCTCTTTCTTTCATACCTGTTGAGCGAAGCCACTGAAATTTTAGCATAATTGACAGAACTATGTTTCAGGATGGGGAAAGCGGTTTAATTATGTAACAAGGGCAGAATATTTAAAAGGTAATTGAGAATGTTTCTTACCGCAGCGATTGTATGGATATCAAATATTTGGGTAAGTAAAAGTTTTGAGGATCAGATTCTTCACGCATTTTTGTGAATTCATTTATGTTCAATAATGTTAAGAGATTATCAGTGATAAGTTATTTAACAAATAACGTGAAAACTTTATTGAAAGTAGGTACTTATAAAAAATAATAAATATATTTTTACTTTTCGAGAACAAGAAGTATCCAGTAATAGGATAGAAAGAAAAAAGTACCTAAATAGAAATGATAGTTTAACATTATTTCAAAATACCGAAGTCAACTAACAAGCAATCTTCAGAATGTTTCGCAGGACCCCATTAAAAGTTATGTTTCAGTGTATTAATAACTTGTTCACTGTAAGGATTTTTTAGATGACCTCTTTCATCCATTTGTCATTTATAATATTAAATTTTTTGTACAGCTTTAGTTATATAACTAAACTAGCTGCGCTCCGCGGTTTCAACCGCGTGGCTCCGCTCCTGGTGGTCTTAGCGTGATGATAAACCTATAGGTTATAGCCTTCCCCGATGAATGGGCTATCTAACACCGAAATAATTTTTTAAATCTGACCAGTAGTTCCTGAGATTAACGCGTTTAAACAAACAAACAAATTCTTTAGCTTTATAATATTAATATAGATAAGTATCATAATTTCTAATGAAAGAAAAAACTATTTTAACAAAATTAGTGTCTGAAGACAAATTCAGATACAGAACTTAGTAAATACTTTTTAATTAGAATTTGTCATGATTAATTCTTCCACTTATTTGTCTTTATCTTTTACGATCTTTCTGTCTTCATTATTAACTTTTTACAATCGTATATAGAACACCTTTTAATACTTTTTTTCGATATAATAATTCGCGAACACTCTGGAAAAAGCGCACATTATTGAGTAAAACTCAGTTTGGCAAGTCTTTTATCTATGCTACGTTCGAGACTAGATAATACTATCACATAAACAATAATTATTGGGATTTCTTCAACAAAAACCATTTAAATGGCCTCTGGTGATTCCACACCATAGAGCAATTACTGTTTCAATCATCCGAATAAATTCCTTTTATTTCGAGAATTTTCTGTGATAAAATGTGAAGAAAACTGTACTCAGTGGGGTTCCAGCTTTTTGTAGAGCATTTAATCGTACTGTCTTTCTACTGAATAACGAGCGCACTTATAATTTTTAATCAGTATTGTAATTTAACTAAAAAGGTAAAGGTCCTTAATATATTTTAGTGGTCCTGTAAACATAATTTCACATTATTCACATCACTCCATTCACCAGTTAACATAATAAAACACAGAACTCATTATAATGTAGGAACACATCGCAAAAAATTACGAATCGGAAACATTGTTTATTTTCAACAACCGGCTACCTCACGCGCATGTGTGATACGAATGATCTTTGTATACATTTCAATGTAATATATCCATCTCTTTCTAACCTATAATATGATGTACCATTGACACTCTTCCATCTCATTCTCGATCGAATGTAATAAACCAGTCTGAAAAGACCTGACCCAGATCTTAAAACTTATGCACTCTGAAAATAGAGCGAGTGTACTAAAGATATATTGTGGTTTATAGTTATTTGAGAGATTCGTAAATCATATAAATCTCTTCAACATAACAAACTTTTTCCTAATAATATATTATATAAATAAAAAATATATTAAATTATAGATTAGAATGCCGTTTTGATCAAGTATAATAATCAAGGTACATATTAGTAATTTCCTTTTAAAACTACTTATGCCCAAAAATATTTCAGGTTAAAAGTGTACCTTAATCAACGCAAGATTTAATTGCTCTATTGCTCATAAATACATTTGCAATACCTATACCATTTCGAAGGGCACTATGCAAATTAGGTATGCCTAGATGTTAAGTAATTAGTGCTTCCTGGGGCCTGACCTTGGCCTCCTAACCTCTGACTCCGACGTATGTGTGTTTAATGAACCAGTATTGTTCAACCCTTGCTTTATCCATACCTGTACTGTTAACAATTTAACATCTTTAGAACAAGTACTAAAGAGATTTAGATAATTTTTTTAAACAGCTCTATTAGCCAGCGGCATTTTATCTTTACATACCTTTCGTTTATTTCCGAATATTTATAAAATTAAGAACGCTTATAAAGATTTTCATCGCAGTAACCTTTGTACCCAAGTCTTTCCTTACATTGTAGTCAAGCGTAACGGCGTTAAAGACAATTTCAACAATGTGTCCTAAAGAAATAACACTTGTAAGAAATTGCTTCCAATCTCTAGAAAGACAAGTCGAAACTCAGCATTTTAGCGTTCGCTCCAAATTCTTGAATTCTTTCATTAGTTTGGATTATATGTACAATGTTACACGTATAAAGTTAATTTAAAACCCTATAAAATAGAGCAATTTCACGTATGCTCTAACAAGATTCTAGAATGTAGAATCGCAATTGAGCAAATGGAGGTAATGGCTTGGGGAAGACAAAATGGCGGACCGCACAAATAAGGTCTGTCTAATGATGATTTATACGATGCTTTCTCGGTTATGTTTAATGAACTAGAATATGTTATGTACCCTAAAACTATGTAAAATTAACAACTGCATTGTGTGCACTTAGAAATTATTACTGTTATTTTTTTTTCCCAATTCAGCATGCGACTTTGTTCTCATGGTAGTACCTACTGAAATAAAAATAATAAATTTAAAGTTATAATCGAAATATCAACAATTTTTCTTCATATTATGATCTTTAAAATCCTTTGTATTATTAGTAACATAGGTGTTGTATTTAGATTCATTATCTATTAATATCCTCGAAAATTCAGTATTAAGCTACTTCAATGGATTAGAAAAACAAAATACTATTCTGAACTCTCGAGCCGGGGCCTATCAAAAAGCCACGATGTGGGCCAATCATGAATAATATATGGTTGGTGGGTATCGGATACAGAGGAATTACGTAAAAATGTAAGAGCCATTGGTATATTCCTTTTTTAGTATCCCGCTTCTGATATAAATACACATTTTGTAGAAATGGATAGATTAGAAGGACATTTTTAATCCTAGATATTCTAATAGAAACAAGCTTGATTGAAATTGTTATTCGGTTATTAATTTTTAATATTTAATTAAGGATATAATGTAAAATTACAATAAAACTGGCACGATACTTATAAAAATATTTATTAGTAGGTAATATGATCTTGTGAATAAAAAGTGCGTGTTTGCCGAGCACACGTGTCCGAATTGAAACTTCTTTCAATTCTTATTATCTTTAAAGGCACTTTTCTTTACCACAAAGCTTCCTTAACCGAGCGCAATCCAAATCGTACTAAATCCATAAAAAATATTCGTTTAAAAATATTTTCAAAGAAAAATCTCTCTTTGACTACATGTCTGGATGCAAGCCAGTTACGATTGGGTAAATGCAACAAATTGCCTTGGTTGGATACCGCTCCAATTTACTATTATACTCATTTTATATTTCAATCGGAGTACATCATTAATTCAATGATCCTTTGCTTGTACTGAAGATGTAACAACGATTCCTCAAACTTGTTATAAGTGAATACGGTTGGATGCATCAGACAACGAACTACTAACATAATAATTGATAATAATTTTCTTGCTTTCACTTTTTTTTTATCTCGTTTCATTATCCTGCTTAAACAATTGACTTTGTTAATACCTTTCTGCAGCTTGTTTTCATATAATATTTAATGAAAAAATAATTGCCAATTACCAACAGACAAGATTGATTGTATAATTATGCCAACATTTTTAAATTAAATCTATTATTTATTTTTCTCTTTAGACATCTATCTTATACCTATATATTTTAATGCATCTCATCAAGAAGCTTATACCTAATACACTGGAGATTTCAGTATGAACATTAACTTGTAACAAGAAAATATGACCTTGAATGACGCCTGTATGTTTTTTTATCCCTTTCACACCTAACTTGCCAAGTTACTATTATATATGTTTATTATATTGTTTGTATTATATATTATGTTTTTTTATCCCTTTCACACCTAACTTGCCAAGTTAGGTGTGAAAGGGATAAAAAAACATACAGGCGTCATTCAAGGTCATATTTTCTTGTTACAAGTTAATGTTCATACTGAAATCTCCATCTCCAGTGTATTAGTTATAAGCTTCTTGCATCTCATGCATAGGGACAGACGTCAGACATACAGAGAGCGGGAAGCGACTTTGTTAATAATACTATTTAGTGATTACTTAATTCCTCTTTTATTTAAAGAAACAATTATGCGTTTAACCCTTTAACATTAAAGCTTGAATATAAAAATGAAATTAACCCTTAATACTAAGCCATTATTCAAACGTGACGCACCGCATAATATACTTATTATGTCAAGTAATTGAAAAACCTTGGTATTCACGAAATCGGGAAATCTTATGCTCTGAGATATTACAAAGGTTTTTAATGGTACTCAATACAGTGAAAATAGCTTGAATTCTTGTATTACTCATGTTTTATGAGATGAAAAATAGCTTAATAATATATTTTGTTATAGGCCATTGTGCTTTCATAAGTTTCAGTAGTATCTGTGCAGATTTTTCGCAGAAGCAAGTCAATATCTTCAAATTCAATATTATAGGATAGTCTTTTGACTGACACATTATATTATCATCTTACTCTTGACTCTTGTCTACTTTAGATCCTGAAGTATTTACCGCTTTAAATTTTAAGTTTCATTGTACTTATTTGTTGCGCTAAGATGTCTTTTAATATTTTTATGGGCGTTGAAATTTATGTTTATTTTCTACCAGCTTAATAATGATATACTTATATATAGTATAAAACATATTAAAAGCATATATATTTTGTAGAGCCGGCAGTATAAGTATACGGAAAAAACATCTTCGCGATGATTACGTATTACATATTTACAAAGAAATGAATAGATAAAAAATAATGAACAGTTTCAGTTTCAGGATCAGTTATATCAGAAACTAGCTGTGCTCCGCGGTTTCACCCGCGTGGCTCTGCTCCTGTTGGCCTTAGCGTGATGATATTATAGCATATAGCCTTTCTCGATGAATGGGCTATCTAACACTGAAAGATTTTTTCCAATCGGACCAGTATTTCCTGAGATTCGCGTGTTCAAACAAACAAACTCTTCAGCTTTATAATATTAGTATAGATTTAAATTCCTGCTGAAACACTATGTATTATGTATGTATCCTACGTTACAAACATAGTATTATAATGTGAGTTGCACTGATATCTTGTTGAACTATTTTATCATTTATTTATCGGTTTAAGTGATTGACAGAATCGATATCACGGTATCAGTCATTTCTGTTTACTTTCGTTGAGTTTATCCAAAGTTTACTCAAAAAGGAAATGTTCGCTGACTTATTTCATACTACATGAATCATCATTTAAGTATGTTTCGGATTATATTAATTGTAAATAATGTAACTAATGAAATTACTTTTATATGTACCTACTAATTTTCACCTTTCAACCATAAAAACTGCCATAATCCATTTAAGATCATTAATTACCATCTTTCGGACTTCCTGCGAGGTTATGCGATTGGGTTGCCAGCTTCTTGGAAGAGAGGAGCATTAAGGTCGTTATCGACGGTTCTTGCTCTAAGCCTCTTCATGTGAATGCTGGTGTCCCACAAGGCTGCGTGCTATCTCCTACACTGTTTCTTCTGCATATCAATGATCTGTTACAAATCAGTAACATTCATTGCTATGCAGACGACAGTACGGGGGATGCTCTTTATCCCGGCCGTGCAAACACCTCAAAGGAAAGCCTCAATGAGAGTCGAAACAAACTTGTGTCTGAAGTCGAGTCTTCTCTCCAAGAAGTCTCGGATTGGGGTGAACTTAATCTTGTCGAGTTCAATCCCCTAAAGACACAGGTTTGCGCGTTCACCGCTAAAAAGACCCCATTTGTCGTAGAACCTCGGTTTAAGAGTACTCCCCTTAGTATATCGCCGAAAATCGGAATCCTCGGAGTTGAAAACTCGAGTGACGTTCAATTCCGCAGTCATTTGGAAGCGAAGGCTAAATTAGCCTCGAAAAAACTTGGTGTGCTCAGTAGATCGAGACAGTACTTCAAGCCGGCCCACCGACTTCAGCTGTACAAGGCTCAGGTGCGACCGCATATGGAGTACTGTTCTCATCTCTGGGCCGGAGCCCCACAGTATCAACTCCTTCCTCTTGACCGCATCCAACGTCGAGCAGCTCGAATTGTCGATGACCGTAGGCTTTCCGATAGGCTCGATCCTCTGTCAGTGCGAAGAGACGTTGCATCTCTCTGTATACTGTACAGAATCTACTATGGGGAGTGCTCTGAGGAATTGTTCCACCTATTACCAGCCGCACAGTTCCACCACCGGACCACACGCCGTAAAAACCAGTTCCATCCGCACCATCTGGATGGTTGGCGCTCCACCACTGTCCGCTTCACCCGCAACTTCCTTCCGCGTACGGTGAAACTGTGGAACGATTTGCCACCTGCGGTGTTCCCGAACAACTACGACATTGGGGCCTTCAAGAAAAGAGCTTATTTGTCCATAAAAGGCCGGCAAAGCACCTGCAACACTTCTAGTGTTACAAGTGTCTATGGGCGGTGGTGACCACAACATCAGGTGGCCCACCTGCCCCTTTGCTTGCTCTGTCATAAAAAAAAAAATAATAATTTCTCATGCCTTTTAACAATATTCTACAACTGTGATTCTACCCTCATGAAGGATTAAGAAACGTATGCATGTTTACAAAACATAACGAAAAATAATTTTCAATCCCAATTTTTTTTATTGACAACAGTGAAGCGCTTGACCACAATCTCGAGATTTTAAGAGCCAACAAAACGAGTGAGAGAATTCAAAATTAGGTTTTCCTATTATCTTTTGCTGTCGCGCTATGCCTCAAGCCTCCCCCGTAGAGTGCGACAGGGACAACTGCAGCTCGGGCCGAAAATACCTAGGAAAATTACGCAAATTCGACGTTCCGTAGTCCCCTGTTTCTGCCTCCAATACTGGACCGATTTAATTACTTTTTTCAAAATTTCGTAGAGAAAAGTATAGGCTATGTTCTTACGTTTTGCTTTTTTTTATATAATGTTCAAAAATTAGTTTTATGGAAGACGGAACATAACGAAAAATCTGTCCTATTTGATGAAAGATTCATATCTTTTTTAATAATTAAGATATGACAAAAAAGAAAACGTAGGAACATGGCTAAAGTTACCATAGATTAATAGTAAAAAATATATTGCTCTTTTGTTCGCTCTTAAGCTAAGATGCGGTCTGAGATGCTACGCGCTTTCCTAGTAGGTACGCGTTCGCTCTATGCTTGAAGACCCTTGAAAATTTGTCTAATTAAGGTACCTATGTGCGCAACACAGTCTTGATTGATAGATTACATTATACGCTATTCACTTGAACTACAATACAAGCCACTATTCAACCGGCTCAGCTTGGATTGATGTTAATTGATGTATGCTCTACATTACATCATCAAACAATACATATTAGTTTACTATTGACGAAGCTGTCAAACATTATTATGAATTAAATTCTGTTTTGTACATGAAAATCAAAAACTGGAAAATAAGAGTCTTATTTTCGTAAGCTGTAGCTTACGAAAATAAAACTCTTACGAAAGTAAAATAGATGCATATTAAAAATTGTTATTGGAATGAAAAATATCGAATTAAATATTAATACGGTCTATTAAATATTCTGACAAAAAATACAAGAGAAAATATAAGCTCTATTTTTTGTTCACAATTAATAAATGCCAATAGGCATAAAACGACATAGAGTAAAAAGAAGTGCACAGCAAATATAAGAATTTCTAGTCTTAGTAAAAATCATTTAATTTGTTTTTAAACGACAACTTTTCTATTGCGTTTAGAAGTGTAGAATGAGTCATTATCTTTAGCAGAGTATGAGTGATAGTAATAATTACTGGTAATTTAATAAACCATGATTACTTATTTTGATAGGAAATGATAATCTATTTCTAGTAGGTACATTATCATTTTTATGAATTTGTGGATAGGCCTATTCTGAGAACCTTGATAGCTCCAGTGTTGATATTTTATAACCGACTTTAAAAATAGAAGGAGGTTTGCTTCGAGTTTTTTCTTAAATCATAAAAGAGCTTTCCGAAAAGTACCTACTTTTTTTTCATTTAACCTCCATTTTTTTTAAGTGACCAGTAACTTATTTTACATAGGTAACAATCCATTATAAAAAATGAAAAACATTAAATTACATGACTACATGCTAATAAAAATAGAAAAACTTTTTCATAACATACTATAACAAAAGCATAGGCTGCTAGTGTATCTTTAATTAATTCTATTAAATTTCCAGCCATAGTACTTCTGCTAGTGAAGGTGTGTCAAACACATGCCCTTCGTAATTAACCTCTTTTAACCTTTACTTACGCAAAATTGTATGTACGCCGGAGTGAGATAGCCAAACTTTTAAGTGCCCATAATACTTAAAAAGTAATCACAAGAAGAACAAATCTAAATATTGTATTAACTACACCTGTAAAATTGAAAACTCTTGAAAAAATGTAGAGCTAAGATATTTTTTGATTTTTCTTTATTTCCCTGTTTCAAAAAGCATCCACAAAATATTCTTACTTATTTGTTCTTCTGATCTCTTCAATCATTACAAATATTTTATTTCTCTCACTGAAGTCCAGAAACATTATCATTACTACAGAATATGGCAAAATATACTTATCTAATTGAAAGAAGTAAAACCTAGTCTCTTTCGTCCAAATATCTAGGTAGTTCAAACTCATACTCAAATAATTTTGATTCGTGTGAACTAAACAAATACCTACCTAATGAAATGTTAAGGAAAATTAAGGCACCAAAACTAGTTTTCTCATTATGTAAGGCAAATTCCATATTCATTTAAACATACATACAGTGTTTTTATATGAATTACAGTTTAGGTTGCTTTTTCTTCAAAAATATATGTGCACTTGAATTTTGAATTATCTAGCACCTATACACTATACGCATTGAAAAAATGTTTTTAAATATAATAAAAAATCTAAAAAAACCACGCTTTAGTGATGGAATATAAAGTCCCGCACTCAAAATAACAACCAATGAAATTTACAAGTCGATTAGTTTAGTGTGTTCGTTATACGGGGATTCCCCGCTTTCTGTATATAGATTATAGATCGTGATATCGCCTAAAATGAAGTCGGTCGATATACATTTTGCGCTTCTTGAGTGAAATCTTTTTTTCATTATTTCATTTCATTCCTGAGTGCTTATTTGATAAAAAATCTATGAAATTAAAGAATATCAAAGAAATCTATCGCTTCTGAGTTCTGGCTTACGGGTTTGCCAGTTGAAAACGTTACCCAGAATGCGGGCCCTATCATAGGGCCCGCATTCTGGGTAACGTTTTCAACTGGCAAACCCGTAAGCCAGAACTCAGAAGCGATAGATTTCTTTGATATTCTTTAATTTCATAGATTTTTTATCAAATAAGCACTCAGGAATGAAATGCCTATGGCATGCGTTTCAGAAATCTCTCGCTTTTTATTATAAAGAATTCGAATGCTATAAAACATAATATAAAAATTAAAAAAACTACCTACTCAAAATTATTATTAGATTCTCTTTAAATCTAAAACCAACGCTGTTTCTAAGAATATGCTGATAGCGGAGTCATTAGGTTCATTACTAATTATGATTTACAAACGGGTGATTAAGTTTTATAAATCTTAACAATTGCCGTAACTACACAGGACGGTTATTAGTTATTACCATACCTGTTTATGATGCAATTACTTTATTGCCCTGCTTACTCACGAACTACAAATAAAAATTACATTTTTGTCGTCACATCTTTTAATAACTTCATATAGTAAAAAATAGAGGACTATTACAGCATCATTTGCAAATAAAATCGAAGACTAACATAATTTGCAAATCAGTCATAATATTTTATCCACAACCATATTATTATAACATGAATTGTATTTAACCAGTTCGCTCCAAAATTGTTTGAATTTTAAATTCGTGTTGCAAAAATATGGTCAATAATCCCACGCCTCATATCGACTTGGCATTTACAAGATCCTCAACATGCACATGACATGCACCTCGATTCATTTTTGAAGATCTACTTTGACATTTCTTGGTAATCTACAATACAATATCTGTTGATAAAAAGGGTTCTGCAAACTGCATTCTACATTTTTCCTTGCCGTCCTCATTCCGCACCGGAGCGCTGAGGTGCGCGGACGTCAAAAATGTTAATATTCGTGTGTTTGTTCGCGATTGCGTACGCGCAAGATAACCTCTCTGTAAACACGACGCAAGGTGTTGTTATCGGCAGCCGGGCGAGCGATGGAAACTATTATTCTTTTTACGGAATACATTATGCCGGCTCTACGGCTGGGCTGAATCGATTCAAGGTACTTGAACATTTTCTTTGCATTTACTATGCGTGTGAGCTAATCTAGATATGTGTTTATTTCAACGCATTACGTCACGCATGCTTGTATCTATTGGCACTACAAATTCATCGCATTTAGATCATATTATTATCTTTATTTATTTAGATTTATAATGCACAAAATTATTCAAACCAAAATACACTAGGTATTTCATATAATATACTAGGTATTTCATATACTAGGTATAAAATACACTAGGTATTTCATATACTAGGTATAAAATATACTAGGTATTTCATATAATTCAAAACAAATGAAAGATAGAGGAGTATAATATGTGATAATATTTAGATAAGGTTGCCGGTAACGCCAAATTCTGCAAATAAATACCTATTAGTATTAAATTATTATTTATAATCATACATAAATTTTCACTTGAATGTCCTTACGTTGTATCGATAACAGCAATTAGAAACGCAGTACGTATGTACCTACTGTATTACTAAGTGCGAATATTTTACACACACTTAGGTAACCACATACCTACGTTTCAACAATAGGTAATATGTTGATTTTACATATTATTTTAGTTTTAGACTCGCAATCCTTCCGTATCCAGATGTGTTTGTATCTGTAATCAGCATATTATGCTCCTAAAGTGTGTACTATAACTGTTACCTATTATAATGTACAGATAATTATGTAAGAAGTTCAATAGCTCACGAAATTCCAAAGTATTTTATCCACACATAGGTTAAGTGACAAAATTAGCGACATAACTCAATGAGTCACAACTCACAAATCTTAATTAGATTAGGCGCGGAAAGAAGTTGAGTATACTAAATGTGAGGACCGGCAACTATGCTACCTGAGGTCCTGAATGAAAGTAAATCACATAATACCGGCAGCTGTGCTGTAACGGTAATTTCCCTTGTCGATCAAATTCGGATCTAACATTGAACAAATATCAAAATACCTTAAGGAATTTTATGAAATTAGTAGCTACGTTTCTACGAATACAATGAATTAGGTGAATAACGAAACAGTTAATTGCTATTGATGTAAAAGTTAACATATTAATTTATATTAATTAATAAAGATACGACCAAAAACATTGAAGTATTTGATAACACATGTACGTTTGAATAATTTCTATTCAAATAATTTAAACCTCCTAAAACATTTTACGTTTGCACCCAAACTTTGAGACATTTAAAGTATTTTATATTAAATACAAATAAATTGAATAAATAAAGATTCGATAAGCTTTAAGATATAGGTTAGGTATTATCTGATAAGATTACTTCCAAGTAAAAGCAAATAAAATGGGAAACAACACAAAATTTATTTTCGTGGCTGATAATTTTATGACAAAATATACCTAATTATGTATTTTTATACTTTCAGGCACCGACTCCACCACCTGTATATCCAGGAGAATATCACGCAATAGACACTAAAGTTATTTGCGCCCACCCTACTAGCCGAGGTCTTGTTGGAGTCGAAGATTGCCTGGTACTTAATGTTTTCACACCAAACGCAATTGCCAGTAATAGACCCGTGCTTGTCTGGCTTGAAAGTGAAGAATATACTACCACCAGACAAGAGGTGTACTCTGTAAAGAAACTTGTGGAAGAAGACTTAGTGGTCGTTTCAATAAATTACAGACTATCGATATTCGGATTTCTCTGTTTAGGTGTACCTGAAGCACCAGGTAATGCTGGACTCAAAGATGTTATCCAAGGATTACAATGGATTAAGAACAATATAGCTGGTTTTGGTGGAGATCCAAATAATGTTGTATTGCTTGGACATAGTTCAGGCGCTGCAATAGCGGAATTGATAACGTTATCGCCTCTAGCGCGAGGTTTAGTTCACAAAGTCATCGCTATAAGTGGATCGGCACTCTCTCCCTGGGCTGTTGCATATGAGCCTCTCAAGTATGCAGAAAGTGTAGGCGAGAAATTAGGATACGGTGGTAAATCACCAGCACAGCTCGCTGCATCGCTGGTCTCAACACATATAAATGTCCTTGCACCAGTACTAAATGACTTCGAGTTCTATAACAACACTCCCCTATTCGCACCGTGTATCGAAGATAAGAATCTCAGATCAAATGAGAGTGTTTTAACTGACGCTCCTATAAATTTACTACGCAATGGAAATTACAGTCACGTTCCATACATTGCTGCTTTTGTTGATAAGGAAGGCACCATAAGGGCAGAACAAGCAGCTTTCCGTAATTGGTTGAACAAGATGCAAAGCAATTTTACAGATTTTATTCAAGCCGATCTTAAATTTGAATCGGCGCAAAACAAGTCTGCTGTAGCGCAATCAATCAGGGAATATTATTTTGCACAGAAAGCAATCAGTATGGAAACTATTGAAGATTTCTTAGACTATCAAGGGGATACAATGATACTAGTTTCTGTGTTAAGGGGAATAGCCGAAAGAGCAGCAACTTCGAGGTCTTCGGTGAGATTGCTTGAATTTGCCTTCCGAGGGACCCATAACTCAGATTGGGCATATCCCCAAATACCAGTAACAGGAGCTAAGCATGGCGCGATATTGAACTATCTTTTTGATTTCGATTTACGTACAGGCGACTATCTTGTACAGACTTCGTTATTGAGACGATTCGCTGCATTTGCTAGAAATGGGTAAGTTTCAAAACACTAGACACAAATTTATCAATACTTATGACTCCAAGATTAGTCATCCAAATAATTTCGTTATTAGTGTGATAATTCATTGATTTTAAATCGACTAATATCTTAATTTCACATTTCAGAGACCCAAACCCAGCCAACACCAATGTTATTTGGAATCCTTATACACCAGGATCTACCGTAGCATTGCGTCTAAGTGGTGAAGATACCACAACATCTAATCATATGTTCCAAGAAGAAGCAAGAGTGAACATCCATCAGCAACGAATGGGTTTCTGGAATAACCTATTTTCTATTCATTATACCCCACCACAGGCTTCTTCAGCTACTAGAATTTTAAGCCTAACTATAGTTCTTATTTCGTGTGTGTTAGTGTTGAAATTGCTGTAATTTTATTGTATGTTAAATGTGTAGAATGCAGTATTAGTGGTATTATAAGTATTACATCAGCATTTTAATGCGAAAAAGAGCTATTATTATTATTCAGTTTGAGTAAATACTGCACAATTGTAGAGATGATTGATTTGACCCAAAATTAATGTTTTTTCTATACGTATTCAATACTTCTGTTTAAGATTAATAGGAATTAAGAAATTTAACATTCTAGCAGAGTGAGCATTTAATTTAGGTAAAATCACAGTAAAATTGTAACAATCTTTGTGTTCGTTGACTTATAAATCTTTTGTCCCTTTCACTCTCAAATATTTAGCGTAAGAAAGAACGAGACCAAAATAATGTTATTGTATTCTTAAAAAAGTTATTGTTAAGTTCCTTTTACTTGTTAACCCAGACATAGAATAATAAAAGATTTTTGTAATGTTCGTTTTTAATTGAACAAAAGCCTTTAACAACAAAGAAAACAATAAAATAGTAAAATAGTTACATAAGTAACAAGAAAATTTTTTTTTATTTGATTTGAGACGATTAAATAATGCATTTTTTTTTTCATTTACATATTATTTTTGTTTGTATATTATGTTAAATGTAATTGTTCAAAAAATAGGAAGTGAAATCGATGAATAGCAGAGATTTTTTATGGGTAAAAAATAAAATATAGAGACAATTTATTCGGTACAAAATTTATGTTTGATCTTATCACGAAATGTATAAGATAATTAGTAGATAGCGATGACAATTAATTATCGCATTAGTCGCAATTTATTGCTAAAATTAAATAAATATTAATAATTATTTATTATCATTTTCAAGATAGACAATTCTTCTAACATATTATATAGTTATGTTATTCATGGAAATTGTGGCAATTGACAATATTTTTTTATTTATTTACGAAAACTTTACTTACAAATTCATTAACTGAATCTTATTATATCTATGCTTATCAATACGCCAATTACGAGTTTTACAATTACCGTTTATATATTATTTATGATTAGGGCCCGGATAAATATGTATTTACATATTTTTATTTGAAATTGTTTTCGTAATTAATCATGGTTTCCACGGTAAATATGTTATTTAGATCGTGAAAATTCAGGTTTTATTTTCCATATTTTTCCATATTTTCAATGAAAATCCATATTTCACAAAATATCAATAAATGTATCCATATTTCTATCAGCGCTCTGAGTTTTCTAAAAATTTTTGCAAAACAATTCGCGTGTGGTATTGACCCCGCTCGCCGCTCGCACTAACCGCACAGCTACCTGCTACCCATCCGTATGCGCTCCCCGCCCGCACCGCGCCTTCCCTCTCGCGTTTCGTACCCAATCTCAGTCAGTCATTCTAGTTACACAGCGACGATCGTCATTTTAGTAATTGCTTGCCGTATAAAATCGCCGCGTCTTATTGTGTGTTCTTTCATAAAGGCATTAACAAAAAAAAAATGCCTAAGGATAAGCAACCATTGCGTTTCAAATTGGAAAAATATATCGAAGATTTCCCAAACCAATCGCTGACTACAGATGGTAAAGTACTGTTTTGTAATGCTTGTGGAAAATCTATATCTGCCGATCAACGTTTTTCAATATCACAGCACGTGTCTACTGCTAAACACAAGCAGAATTGCACAAGGGCGAATAAATTTAAGCAACAATTTTTTTCTGCTGCAATCGCAAGCAGCTCTCAAAGTTTGACTTTCTCAAAAGAATTATGTGAAGCTATGATAGGTGCAGATATACCCTTATGGAAGTTAAATAATACTACTTTCAAAAAATTCTTAGAAAAGTACACTGGCAAACATATACCGGATGAATCTACACTTAGAAAAAGTTACGTATGTGGTATTTATGAAGATTGTTTGGCTTCCATTCGTAAAAATATTCAAGATGGCCCTATATGGGTTGCTATTGACGAAACTACAGATTCTCAAAGCCGGTGCAATGGCAATGTGATTATCGGATGTCTAAATGAAGAAAAATCCAGCAAATGTTTTTTATTGGCATGTGAAGAACTTCCTAAATGCAACCACCAAACGTCAGCTAAGCTTTTCAATGATGCTATGAGTGTTTTATGGCCTAATGGAGTTAAACATGAACAAGTATTCTTGTTACTTACCGATGCTGCTCCTTATATGGTAAAAGCTGCAAGTGCTCTTCAAGTTTTATATCCAAAAATGATTCACGTAACGTGCTTGGCTCATGGTGTAAATAGGTTGGCTGAATGTATAAGATTTCAGTTTAAAAAGGTTGACAGTTTAGTATCAAACGTAAAGAAGATTTTTTTGAAAGCTCCAAGTAGGATCTCAAAATTTAAAGAGATATATGCTGACATTCCCTTACCACCAGAACCAGTGCTAACTCGTTGGGGAACATGGCTAAGAGCAATTGAATACTATACTCAATATTACGAACAAATGAAAACTATTATTTTTGGATTCGAAAACGAGACTGCTGCCATTGCGAACGCAAAAGAACTTCTCGAAGATGAGACTCTACGCAATGACTTGGTGTACATAAAAAGCAATTATTGCTTTTTATCACACCAGATAATGGCGCTCGAGAATTCTTCCACTTCACTTAACGAAAATTTGAAGATTATCGATAATATAGAAAAAAAGATTTCCGAATCGGAAGGACCCGCAGCTGAAGTTGCTAGGCAAAAATTTAATTACCTTATAGAAAAAAACAAAGGATTAATATTTTAAAACAAATTAATAATATGCTGTGTGGAAGACCAGAAGGCGCAATAGACGTGCCCTACTCACTGGCAGAACTATCCAAATTTAAATATGCTCCCATCACATCCTGTGATGTTGAAAGATCATTTAGCCAATTTAAATCAATATTACGTCCCAACAGAAAAAATTTTAATTTCGAAAATTTAAAAAAACATGTCATTATTTATTGTAATTCAGAGATAAAAGATGTAAGTAAAACGGAAGATGAGTAAAATTGTAATTTTTTTTTTCAATAAACATTAATTTTATTAAAAATTGTTGCTTTTTATTGTACATATTTTTTCCATATTTTAGTATTTTTAGTCCATTTTATAAGTACATATTTCGGAATTTTTAATACATATTTATCCGGGCCCTATTTATGATATACCTAGTATGATAATTAAATTACAATACTGATAGAGTGACTTTATATACAGTTTAATAATTCTTATCTATAACTTACCGATGTTGTAGAGGTACTGAGTGAATAAGTGGACACTTACCTGTAATGACAAAATAATAATTAATGACAATTAATAATATACGTCTACTAAATACGAACGTTTGTATAATATGTATGACTATATATTTTAGAACTAGCTTCCGTCCGCGGCTTTGCCGGCATGGTGTTTTGATAAAAGGTTGCCTATGTTCTTTCTCAGGGTCTAAAGATTGTCTGTGCCAAATTTCATCAAGATCGGTTGACGGGAACGCGTAACAGACAGACAGACAGACAGAGTTACTTTCGCATTTATAATATTAGTAGGGATTGTAATTGTGTATACCAAGTGTAGGTAAAGGTACAGATAGATGACATGGTATAATGTTATCGAAGTTATACACAGTTTAGGTATAAACTATAAACCTTATTTAGTTCACTAACAACTACTGAATTAATTTAACAAACGGTTTATTGACCACCTCATACAGGGCATAGAAATAGTGGACTTGGGAATACCAGTAATTAACGAAAAGAGAGAATAGACTAAGATAGAGACTAGCTTACAGAGAGCATAGAAAGCGAATCTATTTCTTCTTGCTCATAAAGAAATTCTACCACTTAATTGATATAAAATGCAAAATACATAATAAATATTAAGTTCTTTCACAACAATAATATATTTTTATGAAAATACATACTGAAATCGGAGATTCTTATTTATAAAACAGAACAGTGAATTTGCGAGGATTACGTTTAATCTAACAGAATCCATCAAATCTATTATGCAATTAAGCTTATAACAGCTCAGGAATAGCTTACCTATACTTCAATAGCTATAAAATCATTCAATAATTACTTATAATAGGTTTATAAAATGTATTGAAAATTATTTAAAGAGTAATATGCTTTTCTACGACAATGAGTTACACAAAAAGTCTTGTTCGAGTTTTTTGAATTGTACAATAACGTCCTAAATAAAAAAAAAATTCACTCACGAATATCCATACTAATATTATAAATGCGAAAGTAGGTAACTCTGTCTGTCTGTCTGTTACTCAATCACGCCTAAACTACTGAACCAATTTGCATGAAATTTGGTATGGAGATATTTTGATACCCGAGAAAGGACATAGGCTACCTTTTATTGCGAAATATGTACCACGGGCGAAGCCGGGGAGGACCTCTAGTTTTTATATAAATAAAAGAACCATTCAAGATTACAAAGCAAATACACCAAGAATGCTGCAGTTCAAGACTATTTATTTATTTTTCACTTTATTGTACATGAAACAAGATACAGAGAAAGGAACAAATACATACAAAGAAATTCAATAATGATATACCAAAGATATACCACAATGGTCGACCTTATCACTGTACTGTAATCTCTACCTGTACCTCTACCATGAGTTGACATAGTTAAATCGTCTGACGTAACTACAATAGTAAACGTGAATAGTTCACGAGATTATTTTCCGTGAATGACGTATCTATCATCGAATAGTTATAAACTATGACATATGTCAAAATTAGAACTCATGGTGCAAAAATTGTATGGTTACTACAGCGAGTGTAGTATAGTTTACTATACGTTATCTACTGTAGTATACTATAATGCACCTCATGGTAGGCTTTTTAGTTCCGCTACGGCACACTAGGGGCGCTGTACGAAATTTCATACAAACCGCTTACTACAATCGCTAGCGAGTATCGTGTGCGTAAACTCATGGTAGACCTACAGGAAACCACGAGAAGACAGGTAAAATAGCGAAATATGTTGTAAGTTATTTTTACCTAGGTATCTAATATTAGGTATATAGTCTTGGCCTTAAACAATTATTTTTATTTAGTACATTAATAGACCTAACGCGTAGTTCAATAATAGCCTCCGAAGCAATTTCTATAAAACCGTTGCCATGGTAACCGCAACCACAACACCTGAAATTTCAAATACCCGTGTATAAAATAACTGCTTCATAAATGAGAGCAATAACTTAAATAACCCAGTTTAAAACACAATTTATTTAACAAGAGTTGGAAAATATGACTTAATTATACTAATTAAATAACCAGTTTAGCTGGTTTGTATGTGTAAGCAAAAATTAATTTGGCACATATATACGAAGAAGAATTTGTTTGTTCGGTTCAATTAATATGAAGAAGTTGAAATAATTAAATCTTAATGAAACTGCTTATTTTTTATTTCAATTAAATCCGTAAAGCCATTATTGCTCTAAATCACCAAATAAAAACGTAACTTTTCATACAAATATGAAAAACCGAAGCGATCAACTACTTCTTACAGAAATAGAAACTTATGTTACGAAAAATTCGATTCACGAAACAAATTATCTGAGATTTGTTCCTTTATTGTTTGAGAGATTTGGCCTTTCTTTGTTCAAGTAATAAAAGTTAACACATAAGTCTGATATTAAAGAAAAATCCACTGCGAATAAAGCCTTGGTTGTGAGAAGAAATAACGCTGGCCTAATTCCATCCTCAAGGGGCGACCTGTTGGACGCTTTACTGAGAGAATTCGTAGAAAAACTAGGTAATTTGTGACCAGAGACAAAGAGTAAATTATACTTGTATAGAATATGAATGGAATTGTTATAAACTGTACCTACTTATAAGATCTGTAATTAGGTACTTTTTACTATCTTTGGGTTCATTCCCGTATAAAAAGTAACATATTAGGTATGTACCAGACTTTTTTTTACAAACTTTAGCTAAAGTCTATAATCTATCGATCCATTCATCACCAGAAACTCGTGTTTATCGACTAACTTAATGTTCTAAAGTAGTATGTTTTTTTTTTCATCTTTACATTGAATTTTTTTTCACATAATCAGATAAACAATAAGTGTATACCTAAACCTGTACTAAGTAAAAGCAGACTCTATTTTACTAGTATAATTATTTCGTATAAACTTTATTAAATCAATACTATTTATTTGTTCATTATCCTACAACACATAGACAAATGCAAGCAAAAATGTAATTCAACCAAAGATGCGCTCTTTTTTTCATCTCCAAATCCTCCTTCATTATCATTGATATTTCACCTGTACGTAAACTGAATGCCATAGCACTAAAAAGTCATGCAAGCGTTTTACCCTGTAAATTCATCACAAATACGAATCCGATTATAATGCATGCATTCAAACGAAAGGTGCTGTGATATTTTGGATCCAAATAAAAATGCACGATGAATCCCTGTTCAAAGATGCATAGCAATACGCGCGAACTTCCCTCAATTAATATTGAAAATGCAAAATTCTGTTACATTTTATAGTCGGGAGTCGGGAACATTTTTTTTTTTTTTTAATTTGGCATGAACAAGGCAAAGACAAATTTTAAAATAGAACATGTCAGAGCAATTCTATTTTAGAAATCACAAATCAAATGTTGTCTGTGGAATCCATAAACAAGTCATGTTTCTAAATAATGATGAGTTTTATTCACAGTTTTATTTGATTTCCCGCCAAACTTTTGCAAACTTCCGATAAACGTTTGATATTGAATTAGGATAATAATTACATTGTTATCAGTTTATTGGCTTGTATTTTTATCTATGAATGTTAGATATGTAAAGATAGATTAGACAGATAATCTAACTTATTAAAAAAAGACGGGTTGCACTCCGGGAGTGCCGGCAGAAGTGAAAACTTGATTATTAACGTTGAGCATGTTTGATATTTTGGAATGGTATCCGTCTTACGCTTTTTCGATCAGGTCACGTGTCCTGACGCGAGTTTAAGATTTTATACCCATTACAGAAAAAGTGCTCAACGCCGCTAAAGAAGTTTTCACTTCAAAAAAAACTTTCCAAGGAATATACTGTTGCGAACAAAGTGTAGGCATAAATTTTATTTTTTAAAATTCGATTCAAACGGTTTAGATTTGCTTTATATAATATATATTAAAATAATGATACAAGTATAGCATCACTTGATATATCTTTCTAAGTATAATATTGAGGAAAAGTTCCTCTAATAGAAGTAAGCAACATTATGTTGAGCCTCAAGAATATTGCTTTCCGCGGTGGACGGCTAATATATCAATAATTTAAAACATAGAGATAATTCTGATGTTACAGCTTTAGAGTCTGGCCAGCCAAAGCTGAAAAATTTAAAAAATATGAACCTGGTAACATTGGCTTTAGTAGGAAAAAAACAATTTGATACTTTTGATCTTTATAAAGGTGATCATAGTATATAGGTACATAAGTTACACAACACAGCAGGATTTAAACGTTATTAAAGCAAATGATTTGAACCGTTTTCAACAAAACTGACAATTACTAACTACGCAGTAACGCCATGATGACATTCCATAGTGTGGCCGCTACAAAAAACACTGGGTTCAGCTTTGGCTGGCCAGACTCTACCACTTTATTCGTCCATTTAAACACATCGATACATTACTCAAACTGGTCATTTATTTTAAAGCGTCAATTTATTTAATTAACCAATTTTAACAAACCGAACCAAATATTTTTGAATACATTCACCGAAGTTATGAAGAATTTTCAAGGGTAAATTCTTTTTAAATACAATCACTAGTTATATTATGTCAATTTTAACATATTATACGATATTTTATATAATTACTTATGTAATAATATAATTTTAGGACAGACATCATCTTTGAATTATACTGTAACGAAAGAAAGTTTAGATGATATATACCACATTGATAATCTTTGTTTTTGTCTCCTATATTATTGGACCAGTTTAGAACATATTGGTTTATCATTTATCAGATAAATATACGTTTATGCTGTCTTTAAACCCGTTAGTATAGCTAGTCCAGGAATAAACCGTATACAAGATGCAATATTACCACCATAATTGTCAATCCACCTTATAAAGAGTAAGCAAGTCTAGACTTTCTATAAGTAATTATTTTTATTTTTACCACAATTGGATTACATTTACAGTGAATGAAGAATAATGTTAGATTTGTGTTATATTTTATAGAGCGTTGTCTTCGTACCGCAGGTGCATTTTCTCGCGACACATGTTACAAGATTGAACAAAAGAATTTACGTAGAAAGTGTAAATATAAGAATTAGAAAGAAGAAAATATAAGAATTTCTTGCTGTAAGTACACCTCTTATAAGCTTTTATAAGTTATCTCTTATAAGCTACACCGAATCTTATGTTTCTAGATTTTTAAGGATTCAATTTTCGCTTATCTATGTAACTTCATCATCACCAACGTTAGATATTGAATTTTGGTTATTTTATAGATACCATCTATATTCACTGCTATTATTTTTCCTAGTATTGCTATTATGTATATAACGTAATATAATATAAGAGGCTGAATTAGGTTTAAAATATTCCACGAAAACCCTTAATTTTTTAAGTAAGATATGAAAAAAGTGACCGACAGATGACATAAATAATTACGACATTCCCGAAAATATTCCTAAGGAATAAGAAGCCGCGGGCTGACTAGTTGTACGCATTGAATTCTCCGTATCCATTTTGTTTTCCCATTTCCCATTTAATAACATTCGTAGTTCAACAAGATGTAAAAATGTCTGCAAGAATATTCAATAAATTCATAAACCACAGTCCCCGGATAGCCGGAAGCGACACAATACGATCTATTTTATCCGTAAATACCCTCCCAGCGACCCTCATACAATATTTATATTGGACTTTTTGTTTTTACGCTATTCTGCACTCTCATTGTGTTCATTGTGTGGAAAATATGTTAAGCCACGTCTACAATTCTGTAATCTTTCGGTAATAAAGTATCAAATTTTTACCTTATTAGCGCTAACGAAAGCAGAGGATTGATAACGTAAAACGTAGGTACCTACTGTCCAAATGTTCATTGTGTGTATGCCTTATAATGTGTATGTGTTAATGGCAAACAAATATAATAGCCATCTGTCTTTATTCCTAGTGAATGAGTTCGCATTTAACAATTGTTAAATTTTTAACAAAGCGTTTATGAGGATAATATCTAGTATAGATATTATAAAACCATTAACAAATCCTTGTTCAGCATTTTTATCAACATAAAACGATTTTAATGTTATTTGAACTTAAAAGCTCAAAGTAATTACATTCAACTATGAAAATATAATCGATAAATTTTAATACACCAAGCTGAATAAATTATAAAAACACTCTACAGTGTTTAATTTATTTTTTCTTTCAATTTATAATACCTAATTAATCAATGTACTTTATTAGATAATAAGAGACTTCGCTCCAAAAATATTTTACAAAAATGCTAGATTTTACTGCAATGCTTATTGTGTATACACGACTTTAACATTGACCTTTGTCATATAAACTATACATTGCCTTAAATTCATATTAATCTAATAGCATTTTTGTCTCTACATGAATACGTAGTCCCTTCGCACTTCAATATAAAATATTAGATACCTAAATGACTATATTATCAACTTCGCTCCGCGATTGCACCCGCGTGGCTTCGCTCCTGTTGGTTTTAGCGTGATGTTATATAGCCTATAGCTCTCCTCGATGAATGGGCTATCTAACACCGAAATAATTTTTCAAATCGGACCAGTAGTACTTTATAATATTAAGTATAGACTATGCGTACTATACACAAGCAGTTAAACTAACAGGTTTTACTTCAAAACTTCACTAGGTAATCTTAGTCAATAGATTTAAAATGCAGCGCGTTTGTAAAGAGCGTGGAAATGCGGCAAATCGCAGCTTAATTCGCACCATCCTCATAAGTCACGTCTATCGGTAAAACATTTGGATCCCATAATCCCATCCTACGCGAATATGGAGCAAATCCCGGGATATGGGATTCGTTGAAATGGCATTTTCGCGCGCTCTTTGATATCGAGACAAATAAGGTGCCTTTTGTGAGATCATTTTTCATATGAGGATTTAGAAAGAGCTTCACGGACAGTTCAACTATTTAATTAACTTGGAGACAAGGAAAATTCCTTTATTCTTATATAATACTAGCTTACCGCCCGCGTCTTCGCCCGCTTTGTCTAAAACCTAATAAATTATATACTAAAACCTTCCTCTTGAATCACTCTATCTATATTTTTGGTTTTATGGCATTCAAATGCTCTATACTATCTATCCATTAAAAAACTGCATCAAAATCCGTTGCGTAGTTTTAAAGATATAGAGCATACAAAGGGACATAGGGACAGAGAAAGCGACGGTTTATACTATGTAGTGATATTATGACGTCGTCCTATTAACCTCTTAAACACCGAAACTTAAACTTATGTTATATTATACAAGGTCCCTAACTCAATGTTTACTTATAGAATTCCGTTTTATAAATGTAATTTGAAAAGTTCTCTCTTACAGAAAGCTTCATTCTCAGAGCAGTTAGTTAATAGGACTGCATTAATGAATGTTTCTGTGAAGCAATTATAGTCACTGCACTAAATTGCAACTCGCTAAGACAGATACTTACCAAGAACTATTGCAGTAACTATCCACTAAATAGATGTGACATGTTTGTTACCTCTTCGTTGCCTAATTTTAGTAGTAACTTTCTCTACCACTATAGAAAAGGGTTGCGAATACAATTTTTGAGGACGTGCTTTTTTGGCGAATATCAAAACAAACAAAAAAGTTTCCTAGCGTATGTAATTAAGCTTTACTTCTTGAAAATATGTGAAAATATTATAATTATGTGAAAATAAAAGGTATACGCTTTTACAACAGAATAATATTAAAGAATAAT
The DNA here is from genome assembly GCA_029959065.1 of Colias behrii. Lineage (NCBI taxonomy): Eukaryota > Metazoa > Arthropoda > Insecta > Lepidoptera > Pieridae > Colias > Colias behrii. The sequence continues at coordinate 8,423,298 of JARWMC010000019.1, read as the reverse complement.
ATTAAAGAGTTTAGTAGTTCTAAATTTAAAACTTATATGTATAAAAAATGTACTAGTTCAGAGAGCCTATTACAGTATTAAGGAATATATGGACGATAAAAACCCATGGAGGGTTGTCGTGTAAAAACCACAGGACAGTTCTTTGGCATATTACGATAATATATGATGTTACATATGTATTTTGTAAAATTAAATTGTAAAACTGACATGATTAAAAAGAGCAACTATGGAGTTTCTTGCCGGTTCTTCTCCGTAGATACTGCTTTCCGAATCGGTGGTAAATTTTAAAAATTTGTAATGACGATTCAAAAGTGCTTCTAGAAGAAGTCTAATTGAATAAATAAATGTTTGAGTTTGAGTTTGAATCATCTTTTCTTTTGCGCCATAAATCTTGATCCATTCATTGATTTCAAATAAAGAATTCATTAATGAAAAAAGAAATGATAATATTGCCCTATTTTTTTGTTCCGACAATTTACATTATATTATGTGCCTTTTTGTTTGTAATTTTGTATCGTTATTTAGGGCATACCATCGCGAATATTATTTACTTTTCGATCCGAATCATGCCACTTACTAAGCTATTGCTACATTACTGAGTCTATTTTGATACGTATTTTCTTTGGCGTTTATTCTGTGTTTCGGTTACAGGAAAATATAAATACACTTCCTAAAGAATTTGTGTTTCCAATATTTTTGATATGCGTTACAAAAATGTGAGGAACGGTTTTCTTATTCGATAAAGTTTTACCATCAATTGTTACAATTTTTATCTCTTTCTTATTATGGTTCCAGATGAAGAATTTTGTTTACACATGCAATTTGTTTATGGTATAAGTAGTTACTGATAAGTCAAACTAATCACTAGATTGCTTCAGCCATTTTAATTCAAAGTCTGTTTTTGCTAGAAACTTTTGGAATTATAGCATAATTATGTTGTAGAAATATTATATTTATATAACAAATAATTCTAGATACGGCCGGGGCCTTAAGGAAAAATAGAAATAATTATTAGGGATAACAATATATCTTACGTTGTTATTTCTTAAATTTGCATGAAAACTGTGGAAAAGACATAATATTGTACGCTTTTATTTGTTTATTTGAAAATACTCTTCAGTACGGTCAAAGAAAAACTGAAACCGTTACAAAGACTGTCTCATCTTGCAAAGTAATCTAAGTAGACCCCGGTTGCTCCGAACAGATCTTTTCGAAGTGTACCGACAGCAAAACAGTATCTATCGTTGTTTTAAAACTAGACAAAAAAAATGTGCTAGATTTTGAGGATTTTTATTAATAAAAATTCTCCACCTGTGCTCTTATCTTTTATTTAGATAATGAAAATCAAGCTGTAAAAATATACATAGACTTCGAAAAATTTACTTCAGTATGAAGTAAATTTTTAACTTTAATTAAGGAAATAATACTGTGTATGCTGACATTATTAACGAAATCAAAGTGAAACAGCGAACGTTCATAGACAAACAAACTTATACTTATATCAATGCCATAAAGTAATTTCCAGATGTGCAATTCCAAATGCTTTAGCAAGAAAAATATTAAATATTATTTAAAACTTTGCTTGCTGACGCTACATTGTACGGTTGTTGATTTACGTAGCTGCACCGTGCCTCGAACCCACTCGTTGGCCGTTACTGCAATCTTGAATTAATCTCCGTTTTACCATCCCTGTTTTACCCATGAACTACTTTACTTGAGCGAATGAGATAGCAACATATATAGGTTAGTATATATACGCTTGAATGGAGCTAGGCTCGCTCGTCCATAACGGTTGTAGGAATGGAAATACTCAATAACTAGGACGTAGCCAGGCTATGCAGTTAATTATATATACTTAGTACTTGATTATAGTGTTCACTTGACCGTAGGTTACGGTAGCCAAATACAGGTATAATTAGACTCTTGACTTATGTAGAGATTAAAATATATTGATTTGATTGGTAAAGCAATTTTGATACTAGACTATATTCCATATGGTAGTTACACAAGATATAATATTATAATACACAATATGTGAAACGAGTAAGAGTAAAACAAATAAATACAGAAATATTCTAAATAAAGAAATCAAGGATTTTGTTAGATGTCCAATTGTAAAATGTAAAATTTTATTCATCTCATTCTACTCCAGACAAGCAAGTTAAAACACAACGCTAACCAAACATTACTACTATATTTTATTCACTGACCATTCCTCTCATTATTTAGTCAAGAGCAGAGTTTCTTAAAGTTTTCAAAACTCTTTCCAAAGTTAAAAACTGGCTATAAAATGTTTTTGATCACCATGCCAATTGAACATTTTTCCCATTGCGTAAAAATATATGGTGCTGCAGCTGCTGTCACAACACATTTCTCAACCAACCAGAATCTTGATAAGTTTGCAAATTCCACGCGTTAACTAACCCTATATTATATCGGAAAAAAATTGCTACTGGAATATCGTTATGTAACATTTATAAAAATATACATATATACATTGTAGAATTTCGTAATCTAACATTCACGCAAAAATATACATACATTATAAGCTACAATATATTTTTTCCTCGTAAAAATGCCTCATATGAAATGCACGGCTATTTGTGCGTATTATTATGGACTGCCATTATTATTAAACCACAAAACAAAGGCAGCATTGTAAGTCCATAGTACTGGGTTTCATATACCATTGTTGATTCTGCATTGAAAACAATTGTAAAAAATTGTAGGTACTAACAAAATCCTATTCACATTATGATCCGGTCAATTTAGACCTGAAAATATGTAGTAGGTATAGAAAGAACGAAAATTCCTACAGATCTAAATTTTCGCGAAGATCTTTATATTACCATAAAAAATACAAATTTAAAAGTCCTCACTTGTACGATCGGCACTTTAAAAATTATTCGAGGTCAAAGATCAACATTTCAGGTTTTTTTTTTAAGTTTTTCTCGAAAACCGTAAGTTTTATCCAAAAATAATTCAGACCAAAGTTGTAGATCTCAAAATTCTCTACAAAAGTAATCTTTATGTTATTTTCTGTAATTATCACCGTTCCTGAGATATTGCATATTGTTATTTAACAAGAAAAACATTTGAGAAACACCGACTCAATATAAACAACAATATTGAGTTCAAAGCAAAGAAACAAATTGAAAAGAAGTTATTCGAAGATGTTTATTTCAGAGCATATAGAAAAAAGGTATTTCAAAATATTTATCTTACAGTTAAGAATAGATTGTCTATGATTTTTCAGAGAGAGTTGAACTCGCTGTTGAAAAGATTATACTTTTAAAATAGAAGTAGATACCTAAATACCTAAACTACCTAATTATTATTAAATACACAACTATATTGTATTACATAATATTTGATTTCTCAATATTCCGTTACCTAAAAAAATATTTTACTTTATTACAAAGCGCAATAACAATATGAGCATTTTATTATCTCTTGTCTTGTTCTTGATTTGGCAGTCAATAAAATGAAGTTGTCTGCGAGTGATGTACTGAAGTGAAGTGAGATGAAGAACTGCCAATAGATGATATTTCCTTTGTTCAAGTAAGATAAGAAGGAACGCTCCGTAAATGTAATGTTGATATTCGTTTGTAGGAATATAAAATGAATTATCAATATGTGAATCAAAATTCAAAATATTTGTTAAAATGAACATAAGTATAGGTAAGTGATTCGATTATTATTATTGAATCTGTCATGTGAGGTATTGAATGTGATTTATCATCATTTAATTTTATTAAGCTATTGCATAGCTTCTATCGCGGGCCTTGAGCGCGGGGACCAAATGCAGAAATTCCGTAACGAAAAAACCTCACGCTCCCCACTCCGACGGGCACGGAGGTGTGGCTTGAAGGCATCGCATGCAATAGCTTTACCGCGGCAGTCCCCGAGTGCCACACGTCTTTTTTTTACTTAAATGTATTTTGTCATACAAAAAGAACAGAGATTTTTTTAGTGTTCTAGTGCCCTTGGCAGACGTTGTTCTGCTCTACATTGCTCCTTTTTCGTGTTTTCTCTCCTTAAGAACCTTCCTTAAGCTGTAATTAGTAATTACCAAATTGGTCGAGCTCGAGTTTTACGCTTTACGACTTTTTACATTTGGCGATTCATTTTTGAAATGAAACTTCTTTAGGCGCGTTGAGAGTAAAATTTCAAGGTCGAGTCATGGCAATACCGTCGCACGTCATGGAGTAAGCGACGATTTTGGTATCTATGAATCTTGTCAAAGAAGTTTCACTTCTGGCACGTGTGCTCAGTACACACGCTCTTTTTTTTACATGATAGAGATGTTTAAAAGCCCATCTAGCCTCACATTTTCTGTGTAACCGAATTTTATCAATTTTTTACAAAATTGTCACATAAAATAATGTTCTCAGACATGTTTATTACTTCGGCGCCTACAAAACTATAGGGTCGGGCAAAAAGCTCGCAAATAGAATTATATTCTTCACTTATTCAATCGTCCTATATTGGAATCTGGTTTAAGGGCACTTATAAAGTTATCTTTTTTATAGACAACCTTGGGAGGCTGCCGGTTTACGGCCTACATAAAACTCCAAAAGTTATTTTTTATGGTGAGGCTGAAACTATAATAATTTATTATACGTGTCTATTTGCAGCGTGGCTAGTGCTCTTTTTACAGGATACAATTATTTTTTATTAGCTTAGGAATATCATAAAAATACGTATATTAAATTGTGGTAAGCGGCACCATACGTGCTTTGTTTTTTCTATATATAATTATAAATTAACATGATTTCATTTGGTAGCAATAATAGACAATAATATAGCTCACTCTACCTACTTACTCGCTATTTATTATTTTACATATTTCACAGACCTTTTTATTAAAATTCATCGTGCGACATCCACTGTAGTTTTATCGTTTGCTATCAGATTTTGCTAAATTTAAAGTAGTGCTAATACGTTTAATAACTAGCAAGGGTCAGACTGAATATCATTTAAATCCTAATTTAAATAATTTCATTTAACTTCATCTTAATCTTCTGGGTAATTGAGTGGCTGATTTCTAATTACAGTGCGGCATAAGATATTCTCACTTATTTTATTTAGTTTTTCTACAATTCAATAAAAAAATTAAATTCTACTAATATTATAAATGCGAAAGTTTGTGAGGATGGATGGATGTTTGTTACTCTTTCACGCAAATACTATTCAACCGATAACAATGAAATTTGTTATGTAGGTAGCTGAAGACCCAGAATAAGACATAGGCTACTTTTTATCACAGGTTTTTCTTTGGGCGAAGACGCGGGCGGAAATCTTGTCTAATATAAATTATTCGTGGTTTGCTACGAAGTTAGGTTTATTTCGACAAAATGTATATCTATACTAATATTATAAAGCTGAAGAGTTTGTTTGTTTGAACGCGCTAATCTCGGGAACTACTTACTGGTCCGATTTGAAAAATTCTTTCGGTGTTAGATAGCCCATTTATCGAGGAAGGCTATAGGCTATATATCATCACGCTAGGACCAACAAGAGCGGACCAATGCGAGTGAAACCGCGGAGCACAGCTAGTAAAATATAAAGCTTAAAACAGAATCGATGTAGTCAAGGACTCCTTTTATTCATTGTCCTTGACCGTAATAAAATGGCTTATTATGAAATTAATAAAACGAAACGAAGACTCTAAACTTTGCTATAACACGAATCAAAGGAATGTATTTAGTTTAAATTTTCATTTCATTGTCTATTCATTAAAAGTAATAATTGAAATGAAAATTTAATTACATACTACATTGTATAATTTTTAGAAATTAAAGTCATTTTGACAAATTTAAAATGCAATTAATTTATTATGGGTTTTAAATTCTATAAAAGTTGTAATAGTAAATGCGTTATGCTATGGTTATGCTCTACCACTGACAAAAAATTACAAATTAAAATGTTTTCCTTATTCCTTCCTATAGGCATTATACAGGGTGGCCCGTTTATAGTGGTCCAAAAATTTTTTTCAGCTTGAGAGCATCATGAGTAATCATTTAAAACAAACTTTAGTTAAGCGAAAACTTATGGTTTAGAAATTATGATTTTTTTTATAAATAATCCGGAGTTTCAATATTTTTGTCACAAAACCACTCTGTTATGAAAACTACTGGACCGAATTGAATGAAATTTGGTATAGGTATAGCGCAATAACCTACCTATCGCACTATAGGCTCATCTTGTGTAAATAATTAGACTGCATTTTTTTATTTTAACTTTTTCTGTAGTTTTTTGAATTTCTCGGCAAAATATGGATTTTTCGAAAAAATCCTGTGAAAAAAAAATGTACCACCAAGATTTTGCTGGTACTGCTAAAAACTACCTTAACATAGGGTTATTCTTGACACAAAAAATCATAGTTGTCCTTCGATTGTAACATCTTCAAAAACAACATCATGTACATTAACACATGGAAATCGAAAAATTACGAAATTTACCATAATTTAATTTTAATCATTTGGAACGGCCAATTTTTGATTAAAGAACCATTTATTGCCATAAAAGTCATTACAAATCAGTATTCACATGGCTATAAAACTTAAAATGAATGAAATAAAATTTTAACCTGCCAGCCAAGATAACTTAACTTTATTCTAATGTCAATTTATTGAGTTTTTTTTGTTGTTTAGTTTTTATGATTAAATCTTAATAAAAGGTTTGGAGAATTAATAAAACAACATAAATATTAATTAACATATTGTTTATTTTTTACAAAAGGTTTTTGAAATGCCGTCCGCCTTAACTAAACATAATCTGCATTTGCGTAAGAAATTTCTTCGCAGCCTTTTAAATGGCTGCCGGCTTTCTTTAATGGCTGTTATAGCCACTTGAATTTATGCCTATAAATAACCATAAATTCATTATACATAGGTACATTTGTATACCAATTTATGGTATTATACCATTTATTACCATAGGTTCATACCTAAAAATTCAAGTGGATAAAACAGCCATTAAAGAAAGCCGGCAGGCAGCCATTTAATAGGCTGCGAAGAAATTTCTTACGCAGATGCAGATAATGTTTAGCGAAAGGCGGACGGCATTTTGAAAACCTTTTGTAAAAAATAAACAATATGTTAATTAATATTTATTTTGTTTTATTAATTCTCCAAACCTTTTATTAAGATTTAAACATAAAAACTAAACAACAAAAAAAACTCAATAAATTGACATTAGAATAAAGTTAAGTTATCTTGGCTGGCAGGTTAAAATTTTATTTCATTCATTTTAAGTTTTATAGCCATGTGAATACTGATTTGTAATGACTTTTATGGCAATAAATGGTTCTTTAATCAAAAATTGGCCGTTCCAAATGATTAAAATTAAATTATGGTAAATTTCGTAATTTTTCGATTTCCATGTGTTAATGTACATGATGTTGTTTTTGAAGATGTTACAATCGAAGGACAACTATGATTTTTTGTGTCAAGAATAACCCTATGTTAAGGTAGTTTTTAGCAGTACCAGCAAAATCTTGGTGGTACATTTTTTTTTCACAGGATTTTTTCGAAAAATCCATATTTTGCCGAGAAATTCAAAAAACTACAGAAAAAGTTAAAATAAAAAAATGCAGTCTAATTATTTACACAAGATGAGCCTATAGTGCGATAGGTAGGTTATTGCGCTATACCTATACCAAATTTCATTCAATTCGGTCCAGTAGTTTTCATAACAGAGTGGTTTTGTGACAAAAATATTGAAACTCCGGATTATTTATAAAAAAAATCATAATTTCTAAACCATAAGTTTTCGCTTAACTAAAGTTTGATTTAAATGATTACTCATGATGCTCTCAAGCTGAAAAAAATTTTTGGACCACTATAAACGGGCCAACCTGTATTATTTTCATTTCATTGCCATGTTCTGGTCAAACCCTTATTATTTATTTTATCTATTCGAAAACTAATAAGCCTAAAACAAAACCTCTCCTACAAGTTAATGAGTTTTTGTAGCATACATTGTCTTTCAATTTGTACCTACACGTTCGGTATGGTAGAAACATTTTGCTACAATACTCCTTTACTTTCCTCTAGGGAGGTAACGATACCGATACCGATACCGATATATCGGCCGATATAATCGGCAAGCCGATATATCGGTATCGCCGATTATAAAACAACCGATACCGATATCAAAGCGCCCAATGAACGATGCGGGAGGCCGCCCGCGCGTGCGCACTTTGTTTTTTGAAAAAAACTCTACCAATAGTAAACTTTTATTAGGAACTGATTGTATGTGTATAACTTAAAGTTTAACTGACTTTGCAAAATAATAATACTAAAATAAATGGTTTTCTTGTTTTTTGATTTGGCATTGTTATTTAAAAGAATACGATTTACAGTTGAGTCTCTGTTAAATGTTGGTAACTTTTATGCATAATTCACTATTTATTTTTCTACCAAGCCATCGATATCGGTATCGGTATCAGTATCGCCGATATTTTATTACAAATATCGGTATCGGTATCGTATCGGCAAAATCATGTATCGTTACATCCCTACTTTCCTCCTTTCTCCTTCTCCTCTTAACATAGTCTTGACTGACCGGTTGGCTTGGTTGGTAGTGACCCTGCCTTACAAGCCACTGGTTGTGGGTTCGATTCCCGCCCGGGGCAAATATTTGTGTGATGAGCATAGATGTTTGCTCTGTGTCTGGGTGTTAATTATAAGTATTTATTTAAAATTATATATGTATGTTTATCAGCCTCTGGTTTCCATAACACAAGCGAAAGCTTAGTATGGGCGATCGTGCGGCGTGCCGTGTGTGAAAATTGTCCGAAATATTTATTTATTTATAACTATATACTAGACGTTGACTTTAGCAATAGATTCATATAGTACAGTCTCAATCATTTTGGGCCAGATATTAAGTACAACGTAATTAAACTGTCCGGCAAAGTATTCCTGCAAACAAACCGGCTCTTCCCCTCAAACAAAATTAATTCCCGGTCCCAGAAGCGACAGCCTGTCAAAACTGTAACTTTTCAAGTTTATCGTTTATGATACGACTTTATCAATTATGCATTAATTTATCTGCTTTCCATTTAACTAAACTTTCGTGTATACTCTGTATTATTTTTGTTTTATTTTTTCCTGAAAATTTATAGACTAGATTGGAAATTAAAGATTTTAACGGATTAAAACGCGATTTATTAATTACATTAATGTCTTAGTGAATAATACCTGCGTAAAATCATCAAGAAAATACTAAGTCTAGTTTGGTTAAATGTGTCGTTCTTATCAATTAAAGAGGTACAACCAAACGGTTAGCTATGCCTAATTTTTATTAACATAGTGCGAGATAGTTTTCTCGATTTCCTCACGAATTTGTAGCCGTTAGTTCTTAGCCGATATGCTTACTAATTTAGGTACAGTATAATTATTATGGTTTTTATTTCATTCAAGTAATTAAATCATTATGTTAGTTTTACTACACAGACGATGTTTTGTTATTTAATATTTAATGCAATCAGACCTTTACCTAATTAAAACAATAATTTAATTCGTGTCAGACGTTAAATTTAAATATAATCGGATATTAGAATGACTACTGTTATTTAAAATGCAATTATGTCAATTAAATGCATTTTTTCAAGTTAAAGATAATTTAATTTAGATTTGACATGCACTTACAATGATATTTTGATTCAGGAATTATTAAGAGATTTTGCTTAGGTATATTTAATTTTAATACATACCTACACGCGTTATAGATACTCATTAATTTTCCTTAGCGTGAAAAAAGCATACCTATCAAATAAGCAATTTTTGTGTATTAAATTGAATCTTCATAAAAATTATTTTCACTATAAATATACTTAGAAAGTTAGAAATAAAAAATGGGTAAAAGGTAGATTTATTAAGGATATTATCGAAAAAAGAGCGTGTGTGTAGGGTATTAAACGCGAGTTTTCGTTTGCACTAAAAGATCACGTAAGAATGCTCTTGCCTAGCTTCAGCTCTATGTTCGTTTGATGTAAATGCACCGTAAGACGAAACTAGAGAATAAATACTCTTTATTTCACAATTGCAATTGATAGAGTAGGTATACATTACCTATATAGACAATGATATTATATATAGAAATTGTATATAGAGCAATAGAGTACATTTTATTTTCAAGTCAATAAGAAACAATTTAAAATAAACACATAACATCAACAATTGTTTAACCCAAAGGAACAGGGCTAGGTATACTAAATCCTAATACTTACATATATTTATGTATGTATTCAACAAGTGTCCGATCCGCGGAACATTTACGTGATCAATTTCAATGCAATCGTAAAAAAGCAATAACACGCTTGAAAAAATTGCTTCGTTCATGTCTAATAATAAAATATGACTTACGCACCATGAGCCTTGCCTTTACCATATGTTTAAATATACATATTTATAATCATTTTATATTTGTATAGGCGAAATAGTTAAAACGTATAAAAATATTTGTGTAGCACATAAGACCTAAAAAACTTTAGATAAAAAGAGATTGAATTTGACTTGAATCATACCACCATCAGAATTTCCATATAGTATCAAGTTGTCCTTTTACGACCACGACGCACGTTTTTGATGAAATACTAAAAGAAAATGGTAAAAGGTGTATGTAACATCATAAGTTTTGCTAACGAGTAACGACATTGGTTGAGAGAAGTGGTAGGATGAAAAGCCATGAACACACGACACATCTACATCCTTTTAGTACAGCCAATTTCTGAATTGAAAATTCATTTGACTAAGGTTTGAGAAAGTTGGATACAAGAAAATATTTAAGCAGCATTTAATTATGTTATGAGACGTTCATAACTTCAAATACACAATTCAGAAACCGGCCGTGAGCCTAGCAGCTAGCTTACAAAAAAAGTTTTTTTTAAAAAAAGTTATATTTATCTTGCCTCTATAAGAAATGGTTCTAGAGGCACTGTCATCTTTTCGTTTTGATGTGTTCGTGATGATTGGTTCAAAATTAGCTCTTGCTAGAACAAATAACGTAAAGTCGAATACAGAACATGCATCAACCTAATATAGTCTTCTTCAACATTGCACTAATATACATATAGTCCCCTATCTCGTTCAAAAAGAACATCATTAAAAGATCCTCATTTCCATAACGTATACCTTCAGATAAAAATAAAACAAGTTTACATTTACCGCTCGTAAATCCTACTGTAAAAACGTCATATCGGATTGAATCTATATAACATAAAATACACTACGCAGTCTGTTTATCACAAGATCTTTTAAATCTATAAGCACTCGATTTTATATGTATGTTCACGATGACGTCACGTGTTGAATCTGATATTATTCGTTTACATTGTATACTATGTACTTACTACTTAGTATCCTTTACATTTTATGTAATACAAATTTTGCTGAACAACTTTCACGGTAAATCTTTAACTACATATTTATCGTCTATACTTTGTTCTTGTTGTTTATTTCATACAGTGACTAAAAATCCTTCGATGGGCTTGCGTAGTCAAATAAAAAGCCTTCAAAATTTGAAACTTCTAAAACTTTGTTTGTATTTTATCAAATTTGTAGATGTTATAAAATGACGATTCAACCATTGAAATAGATAACATATATAATTGAATAGTTAAATTATCTTTGAAAATAGCAGCACTTTTAGGTCAATCAAAATGTATAAGAATATAAATAATGTAATATAAATAATCGTTCCTAGTAAACTAAGTACAAGTACTTGGCCTGTTTCAATCCTTAACATATTCTCACACATTAATATACATTATATAATATTAGTTAGAATCTAGTTACTAGAAGATTCTAACATTACTACGAAATCAAGGGTAGAAATGTTAGAATGGAACTACACCCCGAAGGCTATAATTACCAACCTAACCAGTACAGATTTCGGCAGTTATGTTTAATTTCCATAATGTAGACTGGGTTACCATGTTGTCTAAGAGCGTATACGCACTATGCGGGTAGCCGCATTGCGGGTAGCCGTCCGGCTGACCGCAAGCACAATTATGTACGGAATATTCATTTCTATGCGCACTGTGCGGTCTGCGGTAGCCGCATCGCAGTGCGCATAGAAATGAATATTACGTACATAATTGTGCTTGCGGTCAGCCGGACGGCTACCCGCAATGCGGCTAACCGCATAGTGCGTATACGCTCTAAAAGCAGTATTATTTCGTGAGAAAGTGATGGCGCTATACGACCTATAAAGCACTGTCTTTTTTCCACACTAGTAATATACTGCTATATGCATAGGTCACGGGTAGGTCTCTTCAATACTAATTCTATTTCGTGTGATTGTGTCTCTTGGGGAAAGGATAATTAACGAATATAATAATTGTTCACAATTTTGTTAAATTGTCAATTTGTTGATTAACTTGAGGACCCGGTGAACATCGTATCACTTACGTGTTATGTCGAAAATAACGGTGGATGACCATATCTTTAGAAATAAGTTTGATTTTTTTACTTTTTTATTATATTGAATATAGCATTTATGTGAATGTTTTTCTAAATATTGTAGGTATCAGATGTATGGAAAGGCATGAAGCCAAGAAATCACATAAGCTCTACATGTAGTGTCTTCTGCGTACCACCCTTTCATCGGGTTTATTAACAAATTGTTAGATTATTACAAGAGATATAAAGATTTATATAGTAATATTTAGCAAGAAGTAAGAAAAATAAGAATTCATACATTTATTAACGTATACACATATCATTTGCGCACATAAAGCATCAAAACCCATTCCTAAAAAAGCCAACTCTATGGCTAATTTATTTATAGAATAACGGCTGAGTAACTCTTCTATTTATAGCCTTACATGACATGATTGACTTTTTTTGTATAAAAAAAACATAGAATTGCCTATAAAGCGTCTAGACAAATTGATGCTTGTTTGTCGCGAGCTACAATTTTGTATCTCTGACGAATTTCATAAACCTACGCGTTGTTTCTTTGACAATTTCCTAAATAGAAAGTTATTCTCGCTATTCGTTTATGAATTCATAGTAGATTTTCGTGCATAACTTTTTTTTCAATGTATAACTTGAAACTCTATATTTTATAAACGAATTGATACAACTCATTTCACCATTACTCGTAACGCCAGAATGTAACGCTGTTTCTTTTAGCTTTGCTTAGAAACTTTTTCAATTCCTTCCGTCTATTATTCTTCAGTTTTATGATTTATCATTTGTACCCAATTTGTACCTTTAAATTTTTAGGAACCTATACTTACTGTAAAGCGAAATGCATAATACATAATTTTTACAATAAATAATTTTTAATTTTGAAAACCAGAACATCTACCAAGCGCATATCCAATTCTTAATCTAATACGTACCTTCTTAGGTGGATTAGTTGGCCTTTGTGTATACGCGGATGTAAACAATATCGTATGCACTGGAGCCTCTGTCGGTATACCCAGAGACGTCATCATGTAGACCAAACACGTACCTATTCACAACATTTACTTTTCACAGTATATCAACTTCAGTATGATAATCGTTTACACTGTGACAGTATTACTGGCATTTGACGTGAAGTCTAAATAAGTACTTTACTGTTTACAATGCATACATATAATTATAGATAAATTGGAGAGCAAAATATTATGGATTAGTATTTAAGATAAAAATACGATACTAATGCGTTTATAATTATTGACTTTTAATGAGTAGTGTGCAGCGAAATACATAAATATTTACAGTAAATTGAGTACCTACAAAGAAAGCTCAACTAGTACAAAGGGAAATGTTTCAAGGGCATGTAAAATACGTGAAGTTTTTAACAGAGAATGAAACATAAAATAGTAGCGTCAGCATCAAATTGCAAATTCGATATGCAGTTCAAACATCAAAGTATCTATTGTAATTTTAATACTAACTCTACAAGAATTTACATTCAACAAAACTTTATAAGTGAGAGTAAAAATAATTGATAAATATGTGTAATTTAATAGAAAAATATAATAGAAATAATAAACACGTACAATACTATTAATTTTATACAATCAAATAATTTATAATAAATTAAATTAATAAATATAATTTTCAATTCCGTACCTCAAGCGTTTTCGGGTCAATTAATAACATTTAAACGAAAAATATGAATATAATAAATATATAGTGTAGTATAGTGTCAAATTCACTTTCCACTATCACTATCACACACACGAAATCAAAATGCGCGGGCGCATCATACACTGGCCCCAGTTAGCTATCCTCGGAGCCGCGACGTGACAACCTTGGCATGAAGTAAATAGTTATTAAATATATACGTCAATTCAAAGTTTATTCTTTGATAAAGTGCTACTATCTATAAGGGGATATACTATTTGTTTTCTTATGTATTTGCAATATGGGCTGTGGATTTTGCGATGATAAATCCAGTTATTATTGTTGTTGTGATACCTAATTAAAATTATCTGAGTATCAGTAATATTGTGATGGGAGATAACTGTATGTTTTATGAATAATTTTCATTGTTATTTACGTTAAAGGGAACTTTTATCAAAGATTCAGTACCAGATTTGATACATGTAGCCTTTAAGCAGATAGATTTTTTGCGAAATTCTTTATTGATTTGATTTCTATTCTTAAAATACAGTTTTTAGAATAAATAAACTTAAACCGTACAATCAATGAGCGGACGCGATCACAAAGTACAGAAAAATCTCAGAAAAGAAAAAGCCCTAATAGATTGTTAAAGGGTCGATTAAAATTAAAATAGCATGGGAGTACCTACGCAAAAATATGCTTGTCAGAACGTCCTTGACCTGTTTTATCCATTTATTAATAAACATACACAATTACGCGCACTAAATTTTCATTTAGTAATAAACATCTTTCACGTTATATCATCACTTTTATGCGTAATAGGTAATTTATCTAAGTATAATAACCATTCAACATGCTCCGTGAATATTAGACAATTATAAAAATTATTTTAAGTAATTAATATACACAAAAGACGGGTTAATAACTCATTTTTAACGCAATAGAGGCTACAATTTTTCTATGGCCTTTGATTTTTTTTTTTAATTTCGTCGACAGACTGAATAAGTAATAAATTCCCGTCTATAAGCTTCATTTAAAGTAAATTAAATTCGATAAGCGTTACAAATTCTGATAATGCTAAACCAATTTTAAATATTCATTATATTTGACTAATAAAACAAAGCCATTTCCGTACGTAGGCACTTTATCTTTCTATACAATATATTTTACTACCTCATCCAAACTCCATTGTCACGAGAGCAACTTTAAACTATAACAAATGGCCGCTGTCATATTTGCTTATTTCCTACAGTTCCTAGGTTCATACAAATTGTTCGGAATTCGCGACAACGGAAATTCCAGTTTGTACTATTAAAACTTGTTCCAAACTCCTGTAAACAGTCTATGGCCTTTTCATTTGCTCTCTTATATACCTCTACAAAACATTAGTACATGTTCTATTGTCACACGTTTTCTATGCGTGTGTAAGTTACATAATTAGTATTTCACGTAACACTTGCATGTGAATCATCTTTGTAAAAAAATATGAATAAGCACTAAGTACTTTTTGTATTTTCAAGCCCCGATCGCCATTGTATACGTTGATTTTTATTACAGTATAGCTACACTTTCTTCACTATTATCTTAATTTGAAAAAAACTTTACAAGCGACTGATGAAAAATTGCTTTATTACTTGGCTTGGTAGAGACAAATAAACAAGTCATAGATTTGTCGATAGTTAGTACAATATATTGCGGTCTTATTCATAAGATTTACAATCTTAATGAAAACGAAATAGAAATATTAACAATTAACTGTATTTGATGTGTCAACAAACACTGAATTTCATTGTGTCATAAAACAATCTAGAAGTTTTCATTAACTTTGCCATTAAAGTATTAAAATTACCTCGAACTGAACAAAGGCATAACATGTAAGCGAATACTGCTATATGTACGTAGATATATCCAATCTATCTAGTAAGCCCTTAGAAGTTTGGAACACTCTCGCAACCAGGGCCATAATGAATGTAGTAATAACGTAGCATCATACTGCATTATTAAACGTTTCTCCTTTCATCTTGACTTGCAAACAATGGTAACAAAAAGGTAATTTGCGAGAAGATTGATGATTCCATACGTCATTGGCTAAGGAATGTATTCAAATATTAAGAAGAGCGGAGGATTTTGTTCTAAATTATATTTCATAATATGTAATGACATGTAACAACGAATACTAGAAGAGAATGAAAAATGACTTATTACTTTTGTCTAAAGTCTTAAGAAATTTAACGACTTTTCAAGCCATATCGATCGCAAGAGTGTTCAATGATTATTCTCAGTTTAGTTTTTTCCCCCTTTACTTCGGAATTTAGAGAGAACAAATACCAAATATTATAAATTTAGTATAATATGCCGCAGCCACACTATGCTCCTCGTCCTGCTCCTCGTCCTGCTCATCGCGCTGCCGTTATTCGCCGCGACATTGCCCTCTGGCCACACACTGCTCTACTCGCGCGATTAATCGCTTACGAATAGCAAGATACGCGCTCTTCACTAGGGATGGGTCGTCGACGTATTTTTCATCAACGAGACTAGATCGTTAAATGTCGTTCATCAACTAGTTGTTCAACTAGTTAAAATCTTCGACTAATATAATATAAACTACTATTAAATAAATTCTTAAAACAATAAATTCTAATCTTAATAAAACAATTAATAAATGTTTATACTTTCTTACAAAAATTATATTCTCTAAAAAAATATTACTAAAAAACATATTATCATTTGTTTTTATAGTTTAAATTCAAAACATTGGTCTTGTAAACCAAAAATTTTTTTTAAAAACTTCAAAGTAATGAATTTATTCTTATCAATAAGATATATATATATTGTTTAGCCGTTGAATTCAACTAGTGCATTGGTGAGCGATGGACTAGTCGAATTGTTGAGTGTACATAGACGGTTAATTTAACTAGTCCGTTGATTCAACGCCCATCCCTAATTCGCACTCGTATTGCCGGTCCTTTGACTCGCGCGCAATAGCCGACAAAATAGGGAGCAGTGAGCAGGACGATGAGCACGACGAGTGGCATGACGAGTAACGTGGCCACACTATGCCTCTGCCTACTTTCCTCGTCACTTCCCATACCACTCGTCGAGTAGTGTGGCTGGGGTAATAGAAACTATGAAATTATGAAAATCCGCTACAATAACTTTCATACCTACAGAATCGAACAGAACGCTGTTCAAATCAAATAGCAAGATACAGCTTCATTTTCATAATTTTAAATAAAGTTGTTTCAGTCCTTTATTATCCACTATAAAGGATCATACAAATGGCGTTATTTCGGAAAGGTTCAGTAAAATAACGAGTTATTCAAATGAGGACGTCACCACAAAGTTACCTCGTCTGTCCCGCGATAACATAAGTAAATACGAGGTCCATAATCAGACAATTTGTTTAATCAAGGGACAACCGTGTAAACTGCTGGTCTAATTTGATTACCCAACTGGTTAGAGCCTGAATGGAATATTTGGAGCATATTATTAAGTAATAATATGGGCATATTTTCGAAAGAATGGACGGGAAATTCAATGCGTGAAGGGGAAAGCAATAATATTAAGCATTAATATTTTTCTTTGTTTTTCTATAAAAAATTGACAAGGTACCTAAATAATAATTTATTTGCAAGGTATGTAAATTTATCTAAGCAGGTAATGTATTTTAAATATGTTAATAAAATATTACCTATATGAAAAAGATAGTTTTTCATTTAAACAAAAATTAAAACACAAGATCAAATCACCACTAACGTAGAAATAAAATCTTATGTGAAGATTAAAAGTCATAAGGTTAAAATGTTTTGTTTTAGAAAAAATCCATATTAACTAATTCCTATAAAAATATATAATCCGGTCAAATTAAGCATTTGAAATAAAGATAATTCCGACAAAGCCAAATTTTGGTGAGGAGCTGGAATGTACCATAACAAATAAAAATTGAAAAGTCCCCACTTATCCCATGTGTGCTTCAAAAGTTATTCGGGGTCAAAGGTCAAAATTTGAGGTTTTTTGGATTTTTCTCGAAAACCGTAAATTTTATAAAAAAAGACCTCAGACCAAAATTATAGATCTATTAATTCTCCACAAAAAAGGTCTCTAAGATTTTTTTCCCAAGAGTTACTATTTCTGAGATATCGCGATTTGAAGAGATACATTATACATTTTGGTGACGGCCAATTTTAGGGAACGTTCCTATACTACGTGGCCTAGTTTTTAAGATTTTTCGACTCCTACCTTCCCTCGGTAACCACTTATTGTATATGCAAAGACCCCCCTCCCCCTTCAAGTTTTTTACGTAGTAGTGACAAGTATGATTTTCAATCATTTCAGAAGAAGAAAGTGTAACAAAAAAAAATAATTTGAGTCAAATTTGCGTTTATTAATACACCGTCTATCACATAAGACTGCTTCATGCTTATAGTAATACTTACGTCAGCGCCACTAGCTGAGGGCTTTGAGAAGCATGCAAAATTGCGAGTCATATTCGACTATAGTCCGAAATTTCTAGTGACGAAATCGACTACGTAACAAAAATTTGTCACCCCCCTTCCTCTCGTGACTGATCGTATTATTTTAAAGACCCCCTCCCCACCTAAACGGGTTAGGAGGTATGGGTACGTTCCCTTACCACCAGTATTAGGTTTAAGAAATAGTTAATTATACTGAAATCAAGCATCAGCAAGCCTTTGAAACATCATCAGAACGATGTGTTTCGACGTGTTATGTCGAAAATAACGGTGGATGACCATATCTTTAGAAATAAGTTTGATTTTTTTACTTTTTTATTATATTGAATATAGCATTTATGTGAATGTTTTTCTAAATATTGTAGGTATCAGATGTATGGAAAGGCATGAAGCCAAGAAATCACATAAGCTCTACATGTAGTGTCTTCTGCGTACCACCCTTTCATCGGGTTTATTAACAAATTGTTAGATTATTACAAGAGATATAAAGATTTATATAGTAATATTTAGCAAGAAGTAAGAAAAATAAGAATTCATACATTTATTAACGTATACACATATCATTTGCGCACATAAAGCATCAAAACCCATTCCTAAAAAAGCCAACTCTATGGCTAATTTATTTATAGAATAACGGCTGAGTAACTCTTCTATTTATAGCCTTACATGACATGATTGACTTTTTTTGTATAAAAAAAACATAGAATTGCCTATAAAGCGTCTAGACAAATTGATGCTTGTTTGTCGCGAGCTACAATTTTGTATCTCTGACGAATTTCATAAACCTACGCGTTGTTTCTTTGACAATTTCCTAAATAGAAAGTTATTCTCGCTATTCGTTTATGAATTCATAGTAGATTTTCGTGCATAACTTTTTTTTCAATGTATAACTTGAAACTCTATATTTTATAAACGAATTGATACAACTCATTTCACCATTACTCGTAACGCCAGAATGTAACGCTGTTTCTTTTAGCTTTGCTTAGAAACTTTTTCAATTCCTTCCGTCTATTATTCTTCAGTTTTATGATTTATCATTTGTACCCAATTTGTACCTTTAAATTTTTAGGAACCTATACTTACTGTAAAGCGAAATGCATAATACATAATTTTTACAATAAATAATTTTTAATTTTGAAAACCAGAACATCTACCAAGCGCATATCCAATTCTTAATCTAATACGTACCTTCTTAGGTGGATTAGTTGGCCTTTGTGTATACGCGGATGTAAACAATATCGTATGCACTGGAGCCTCTGTCGGTATACCCAGAGACGTCATCATGTAGACCAAACACGTACCTATTCACAACATTTACTTTTCACAGTATATCAACTTCAGTATGATAATCGTTTACACTGTGACAGTATTACTGGCATTTGACGTGAAGTCTAAATAAGTACTTTACTGTTTACAATGCATACATATAATTATAGATAAATTGGAGAGCAAAATATTATGGATTAGTATTTAAGATAAAAATACGATACTAATGCGTTTATAATTATTGACTTTTAATGAGTAGTGTGCAGCGAAATACATAAATATTTACAGTAAATTGAGTACCTACAAAGAAAGCTCAACTAGTACAAAGGGAAATGTTTCAAGGGCATGTAAAATACGTGAAGTTTTTAACAGAGAATGAAACATAAAATAGTAGCGTCAGCATCAAATTGCAAATTCGATATGCAGTTCAAACATCAAAGTATCTATTGTAATTTTAATACTAACTCTACAAGAATTTACATTCAACAAAACTTTATAAGTGAGAGTAAAAATAATTGATAAATATGTGTAATTTAATAGAAAAATATAATAGAAATAATAAACACGTACAATACTATTAATTTTATACAATCAAATAATTTATAATAAATTAAATTAATAAATATAATTTTCAATTCCGTACCTCAAGCGTTTTCGGGTCAATTAATAACATTTAAACGAAAAATATGAATATAATAAATATATAGTGTAGTATAGTGTCAAATTCACTTTCCACTATCACTATCACACACACGAAATCAAAATGCGCGGGCGCATCATACACTGGCCCCAGTTAGCTATCCTCGGAGCCGCGACGTGACAACCTTGGCATGAAGTAAATAGTTATTAAATATATACGTCAATTCAAAGTTTATTCTTTGATAAAGTGCTACTATCTATAAGGGGATATACTATTTGTTTTCTTATGTATTTGCAATATGGGCTGTGGATTTTGCGATGATAAATCCAGTTATTATTGTTGTTGTGATACCTAATTAAAATTATCTGAGTATCAGTAATATTGTGATGGGAGATAACTGTATGTTTTATGAATAATTTTCATTGTTATTTACGTTAAAGGGAACTTTTATCAAAGATTCAGTACCAGATTTGATACATGTAGCCTTTAAGCAGATAGATTTTTTGCGAAATTCTTTATTGATTTGATTTCTATTCTTAAAATACAGTTTTTAGAATAAATAAACTTAAACCGTACAATCAATGAGCGGACGCGATCACAAAGTACAGAAAAATCTCAGAAAAGAAAAAGCCCTAATAGATTGTTAAAGGGTCGATTAAAATTAAAATAGCATGGGAGTACCTACGCAAAAATATGCTTGTCAGAACGTCCTTGACCTGTTTTATCCATTTATTAATAAACATACACAATTACGCGCACTAAATTTTCATTTAGTAATAAACATCTTTCACGTTATATCATCACTTTTATGCGTAATAGGTAATTTATCTAAGTATAATAACCATTCAACATGCTCCGTGAATATTAGACAATTATAAAAATTATTTTAAGTAATTAATATACACAAAAGACGGGTTAATAACTCATTTTTAACGCAATAGAGGCTACAATTTTTCTATGGCCTTTGATTTTTTTTTTTAATTTCGTCGACAGACTGAATAAGTAATAAATTCCCGTCTATAAGCTTCATTTAAAGTAAATTAAATTCGATAAGCGTTACAAATTCTGATAATGCTAAACCAATTTTAAATATTCATTATATTTGACTAATAAAACAAAGCCATTTCCGTACGTAGGCACTTTATCTTTCTATACAATATATTTTACTACCTCATCCAAACTCCATTGTCACGAGAGCAACTTTAAACTATAACAAATGGCCGCTGTCATATTTGCTTATTTCCTACAGTTCCTAGGTTCATACAAATTGTTCGGAATTCGCGACAACGGAAATTCCAGTTTGTACTATTAAAACTTGTTCCAAACTCCTGTAAACAGTCTATGGCCTTTTCATTTGCTCTCTTATATACCTCTACAAAACATTAGTACATGTTCTATTGTCACACGTTTTCTATGCGTGTGTAAGTTACATAATTAGTATTTCACGTAACACTTGCATGTGAATCATCTTTGTAAAAAAATATGAATAAGCACTAAGTACTTTTTGTATTTTCAAGCCCCGATCGCCATTGTATACGTTGATTTTTATTACAGTATAGCTACACTTTCTTCACTATTATCTTAATTTGAAAAAAACTTTACAAGCGACTGATGAAAAATTGCTTTATTACTTGGCTTGGTAGAGACAAATAAACAAGTCATAGATTTGTCGATAGTTAGTACAATATATTGCGGTCTTATTCATAAGATTTACAATCTTAATGAAAACGAAATAGAAATATTAACAATTAACTGTATTTGATGTGTCAACAAACACTGAATTTCATTGTGTCATAAAACAATCTAGAAGTTTTCATTAACTTTGCCATTAAAGTATTAAAATTACCTCGAACTGAACAAAGGCATAACATGTAAGCGAATACTGCTATATGTACGTAGATATATCCAATCTATCTAGTAAGCCCTTAGAAGTTTGGAACACTCTCGCAACCAGGGCCATAATGAATGTAGTAATAACGTAGCATCATACTGCATTATTAAACGTTTCTCCTTTCATCTTGACTTGCAAACAATGGTAACAAAAAGGTAATTTGCGAGAAGATTGATGATTCCATACGTCATTGGCTAAGGAATGTATTCAAATATTAAGAAGAGCGGAGGATTTTGTTCTAAATTATATTTCATAATATGTAATGACATGTAACAACGAATACTAGAAGAGAATGAAAAATGACTTATTACTTTTGTCTAAAGTCTTAAGAAATTTAACGACTTTTCAAGCCATATCGATCGCAAGAGTGTTCAATGATTATTCTCAGTTTAGTTTTTTCCCCCTTTACTTCGGAATTTAGAGAGAACAAATACCAAATATTATAAATTTAGTATAATATGCCGCAGCCACACTATGCTCCTCGTCCTGCTCCTCGTCCTGCTCATCGCGCTGCCGTTATTCGCCGCGACATTGCCCTCTGGCCACACACTGCTCTACTCGCGCGATTAATCGCTTACGAATAGCAAGATACGCGCTCTTCACTAGGGATGGGTCGTCGACGTATTTTTCATCAACGAGACTAGATCGTTAAATGTCGTTCATCAACTAGTTGTTCAACTAGTTAAAATCTTCGACTAATATAATATAAACTACTATTAAATAAATTCTTAAAACAATAAATTCTAATCTTAATAAAACAATTAATAAATGTTTATACTTTCTTACAAAAATTATATTCTCTAAAAAAATATTACTAAAAAACATATTATCATTTGTTTTTATAGTTTAAATTCAAAACATTGGTCTTGTAAACCAAAAATTTTTTTTAAAAACTTCAAAGTAATGAATTTATTCTTATCAATAAGATATATATATATTGTTTAGCCGTTGAATTCAACTAGTGCATTGGTGAGCGATGGACTAGTCGAATTGTTGAGTGTACATAGACGGTTAATTTAACTAGTCCGTTGATTCAACGCCCATCCCTAATTCGCACTCGTATTGCCGGTCCTTTGACTCGCGCGCAATAGCCGACAAAATAGGGAGCAGTGAGCAGGACGATGAGCACGACGAGTGGCATGACGAGTAACGTGGCCACACTATGCCTCTGCCTACTTTCCTCGTCACTTCCCATACCACTCGTCGAGTAGTGTGGCTGGGGTAATAGAAACTATGAAATTATGAAAATCCGCTACAATAACTTTCATACCTACAGAATCGAACAGAACGCTGTTCAAATCAAATAGCAAGATACAGCTTCATTTTCATAATTTTAAATAAAGTTGTTTCAGTCCTTTATTATCCACTATAAAGGATCATACAAATGGCGTTATTTCGGAAAGGTTCAGTAAAATAACGAGTTATTCAAATGAGGACGTCACCACAAAGTTACCTCGTCTGTCCCGCGATAACATAAGTAAATACGAGGTCCATAATCAGACAATTTGTTTAATCAAGGGACAACCGTGTAAACTGCTGGTCTAATTTGATTACCCAACTGGTTAGAGCCTGAATGGAATATTTGGAGCATATTATTAAGTAATAATATGGGCATATTTTCGAAAGAATGGACGGGAAATTCAATGCGTGAAGGGGAAAGCAATAATATTAAGCATTAATATTTTTCTTTGTTTTTCTATAAAAAATTGACAAGGTACCTAAATAATAATTTATTTGCAAGGTATGTAAATTTATCTAAGCAGGTAATGTATTTTAAATATGTTAATAAAATATTACCTATATGAAAAAGATAGTTTTTCATTTAAACAAAAATTAAAACACAAGATCAAATCACCACTAACGTAGAAATAAAATCTTATGTGAAGATTAAAAGTCATAAGGTTAAAATGTTTTGTTTTAGAAAAAATCCATATTAACTAATTCCTATAAAAATATATAATCCGGTCAAATTAAGCATTTGAAATAAAGATAATTCCGACAAAGCCAAATTTTGGTGAGGAGCTGGAATGTACCATAACAAATAAAAATTGAAAAGTCCCCACTTATCCCATGTGTGCTTCAAAAGTTATTCGGGGTCAAAGGTCAAAATTTGAGGTTTTTTGGATTTTTCTCGAAAACCGTAAATTTTATAAAAAAAGACCTCAGACCAAAATTATAGATCTATTAATTCTCCACAAAAAAGGTCTCTAAGATTTTTTTCCCAAGAGTTACTATTTCTGAGATATCGCGATTTGAAGAGATACATTATACATTTTGGTGACGGCCAATTTTAGGGAACGTTCCTATACTACGTGGCCTAGTTTTTAAGATTTTTCGACTCCTACCTCCCCTCGGTAACCACTTATTGTATATGCAAAGACCCCCCTCCCCCTTCAAGTTTTTTACGTAGTAGTGACAAGTATGATTTTCAATCATTTCAGAAGAAGAAAGTGTAACAAAAAAAAATAATTTGAGTCAAATTTGCGTTTATTAATACACCGTCTATCACATAAGACTGCTTCATGCTTATAGTAATACTTACGTCAGCGCCACTAGCTGAGGGCTTTGAGAAGCATGCAAAATTGCGAGTCATATTCGACTATAGTCCGAAATTTCTAGTGACGAAATCGACTACGTAACAAAAATTTGTCACCCCCCTTCCTCTCGTGACTGATCGTATTATTTTAAAGACCCCCTCCCCACCTAAACGGGTTAGGAGGTATGGGTACGTTCCCTTACCACCAGTATTAGGTTTAAGAAATAGTTAATTATACTGAAATCAAGCATCAGCAAGCCTTTGAAACATCATCAGAACGATCTTTAGATAATTTTAACAGGGAATCTTTGAATTTTAGTGGGGTTACGTTATTTTCTAAGATGCTGAGCTTTCTTCAGTTTTTCTTCATTTCACATACTTAATTGCCACAAAATAAAGAGTATTTTCAAACCATAACCTTGATTCACTTACATGTTGTTCTAGTACGAGGTGCACTTATTTTTTAGTTCTAACCTGTTCCTCCTCACGTTGTCTTTTTACTGCAGCGATTGAAATTTTATGGGTGTATAATTTTCTGCAATCCAAGTGTAGTTACTGATTTTTGAGTTCTTGAACCTAATACTTGTGATAAACTTGACCGTTCAATCTATACTAATATTATTTGTTTGTTAGTATGTTTGTTTGAACGCGCTAATCTCGGGAACTACCGGTCCGATTTAAAAAATTCTTTCAGTGTTAGATAGCCCATTTATCGAGGAAGACTATAGGCTATATATTATCACGCTAACGCTAAGACCAACAGGAGCGAAGCCACGCGGGTGAAACCGCGCGGCACAGCTAGTAAGATATATAACGTGTCTCTTCAAGTCACGTTATCTCAGGAATGGTAACTCTTGGGAAAAAAATCATAGAGACCATTTTTGTAGAAAATTATAAGATCTAGAACTTTTATCTGAGGTCTTTTTATATATAATTTACAGTTTTCGAGAAAAGCTAAAAAAATCAGAAAGTTTGACCTTTGACCCCGAATAACTTTTGAAGCACACATGGGATAAGTGGGGACTTTTCAATTTTTATTTGTTATGGTACACTCCAGCTCCTCACCAAAATTTGGCTTTGTCGGAATTTTCCTTATTTCAATACTATTTTCATGCTTAATTTGACCGGGCTAATATATTGACGATTAACCGCGATTGCAGTTATCACGATAAACAGCGTATTACAAAATATGTTAACAAAAACGACATTTTTATTTCAGTTGGCAACACTCCAAGCGCACTGTAATTAAGCGGCGCGTTTAGCTGAACATTTTCAAGGAAAACCACATTACATCTAGCTAGTACAATTTGTATGTAAATATATGTGTGAGAAGTCATATGGCGAACGGGTAAAATGACTTATTGTTAACTATGATACTTACCCGCAAATATATACAATTGTTAAATTTTAATTAAGTCAATAGTTCAATTTTACCATAACATAACACAACAAAATATGACAGTGCGACATAGTGTACCTCCACTTATTTTGAAGTCGACTAAATAAGAGTTATATTGCACTTTAATAAATAACAGATTTGGCCGTATTACCACAGTAGTATTACTGCGACACAATATGTACAAGATAGCGTATACTGTGGAAATAAACATTGACAACACTTGTGTCAAACTATGTACAATTATATGTATTTTTACAATGGATAAAACATGGATCAAAGGTTTCTAAATTGTTTTAGTAATTGTATCTATTAAGGGCTCTATTTGATAGAGGCTCTATCAAATAGATATATTATGATCAAATTGCTAAGCTCTATCATAGAGCAATTTAATCATACAGCAAAATCTCTCAATGAAACAGAGTTGCAACCCGCAATGGAAACTTACCATAAATAGGTATATATATACCTAGATCAAGGCCCAAATAAATTTTTAAAACTCCTATCACAGCTTGAGAGCGATAGACCACAGGCAAGTACTGGAGGTGTCATATCGCAACTAGACCACTAGCGCAAACGATTCACATTACGTAAAACGACACTGTCTCTAAGCGAACATGTCTGGCTATTACATGTGCGATTTTTGGACATATCTTTTTCAATAAGTAGGTAGTCATAAAAATTTGAGACTAAATTTTATAGCCCAGTTTTATTCCAGTTTTTTACGAGCATGTTTCTGATTAAAAAGTACGTTGGTTGATAGGAATAAAAATCCTGTGTAGCAAATATGAAAATCCATGCTATCAGCCATTTTTAGAAAATTTGCGAAATAAACACGTTGCACAGTAACTATTTATTAATCTGTGGTATTTGCGCATCTATTTCAAACTCAATATCTTATATTTATTTAATTAAACAAGCATGTCGCACAAGACAATAGGCACTAAACAGGATACACATTATACGCCTATTTCATGAATACACAAAGGACTGCGTGAGATAATCCTTTCAAAGTGTACATTACATTATAAATGCTGAATAATGTATGACATATCTATAATCCTCTTCATTAGCAATGTTTCACCTAACAATTAATACAAATTCATAAATACACAATATGATTCACATATCATAATATAAATGTACTAACTTTCTGCCCCGGTTTCGCCCGCGTTCTCGAAAGTTTAACTAAGTACCTATGGTAAAACCATCCTCTTGAACTGCTCAATCTATTAAAATTACTGCATCTGTATCCGTTGCGTAGTTTTAAATATTTAAGGACATACATAGGGACATACAGACAGCGACAGCAACTTTCTTTTACTAAGTACTGATGTGATATTAAACAACATTTTTTTTAATGGTTAGTCTGCTCATATTAAACTCTTATTAAAGTTCAATTATAATGACTCTGAGATAAAAAAAATGCATAGAATGCAGTAATTAATCTAGTATTTAATTCGCAAGACAAGCAAGATGCAAATACAGTAGAACCTCGATAACTTAAACCTCGATAACATAAAAACCTCTGTAACTTCAAAAAATAATACGTTCCCTTCCCATCAGAGCCCAAAACCTCTTTAACTTAAAATATGCAACCTCTATAACTTAAATAAATAATCTCTGTATTGGCCCTCAGTTACTTAAAGAAATGGGTCCACAAGTGGTCCACAACCTCTATAACATAAAATTATTTGTCAATGAGTCATTTTGAAAGAGTGTCAAAACAAAAGGTTTCGGTATTTATTGCTTGCACGTGTTTACTATGTATTGTCAACGTAAACAATACTTTACCTATTGTTTGCTTTATCGAAATTCTTCAAAGCTTTGCGGCGGATAGCTTTATGACAACGACTTACTTGCATCATAAGTTTTTGATAGTTGTCCTGGAAACATCGCTTTACTTACTGTGTGATAAAACTGGCTTAAAATGAGTCCAAAAAGAAAACTAACAACCCTCACCTACGCTGATAAAATAAAAGCTATAGAAGCAGTGAAAAATGGATAGACCCTTGATAACTTAAAACCTCTATAACTTAAAATATTTTGTGTTTCCCTTGGACTTTAACTTATCGAGGTTCTACTGTATATGAATTCAGATGAAATATGCCGCCGTCCTTGTTCTTATCTACTTTTTTATCTAAAAAGGCGCCAATTTAATCATAGACGATTCTTCTCATTTACAATTATTTAATACAAGCCCCCATTTATTATATAAAATGGGATTGGGCAATTCATAAAGTGATGATTCATTTATGATTCTAATTAAACTATAAGACATAATATTAATTATCCCAGTTGTAAGTACTTTTGTGAGTATTATTACTAGTATATATTATTATCTATGATATTATTTAAATAATTTACACGTCAGTAGTAAGGTGAGTCTATTTAATTTCAAAATTGTGAATGTTTGTATAATATAATCCATTTCCATTTATTATACACATATACCTACTTCATACACACATACACATTATATACCACATCGTATTTGTTATAATAAATAAAACATAAACAATAGATCAATTAATACCCATTTATATCGAGCTATTTCTCCCAAGGTGGCAATGTATCCCTTGGATTTCCTATTTATAGAGAAGGGTAAGCTACAATTTATGAACCCACCGAGGCATATCACCGATTTTCGTAGCGACAAAGGAAATTATATATATTTTGTACTATATTAGCATAATAATAGAATCGTTGACAACGTATAAAATAATAGCTATGCCCCGCGGTTTTACCGGCATTGCTCCGCTCCTGTTGGTCTTAGCGTGATGTGATGATATATTGCCTATAGCCTTCCTCGATAAATGGGCTATCTAACACCTAGATAATTTTTCAAATCGGACCAGTAGTTCCTGAGATTAGCGTGTTCAAGCAAACAAACTCTTCAGCATTATAATATTAATAGATAAATGCAGAGAGATTGCCTACATTTTTATTTCCTTTGACACCGTTTAAATTATTATTATGATAACCCAGAAGTAACGCTAGGTAGTAGGTCAGCGGAACTTCTAATGCTGAATAACATTTTATACAAGTCTAATTCAATCATATTAATGTTGCATAAATCGTATTAAATTTGTTTAAAATTTAAGATAAACAAAAAGGAATTAAAATTATTTGTATCCAGTTTTCGTTCACGTTTTCTCAATTCGTAATATCTTGTTCAATCTGAAGTCAATTTTTA
The DNA here is from genome assembly GCA_029959065.1 of Colias behrii. Lineage (NCBI taxonomy): Eukaryota > Metazoa > Arthropoda > Insecta > Lepidoptera > Pieridae > Colias > Colias behrii. The sequence goes on along the minus strand of JARWMC010000019.1, from coordinate 8,393,826 downwards.
TGCGAAACCTTTTCCGTTTAAACGTTGAGATATGGCTGATATCTATTTGTAGAAAGTTCAAAAATATTCGCTCTTTTACTTCAATAGTAATGTGCCTATCTATACTAATATTATAAAGCTGAAGTGTTTGTTTGTTGGCACGCGCTAATCTCAGGATCTACTGATCCGATTTTCATTCGGTGGTAGATAGCCCATTTATCGAGAAAGGCTATAGGCTTATCATCACGCTAAGACCAACAGGAGCGAAGCCACGCGGGGGTATCTTAGTCATTTTAACACATTTCTTTATATTTTTCTATGTTAATCTTATATCAAAAATAATATTATCTGTATCTACCGTAATGCAATGCTCTATAAATTTAATTTGAATACTAACTGTTAACGTTCTTCTGCGACTCTTATCACTTATGGGTATGAAAAATAGATGTTGGCCATTATCAAATCTAAACAATAGGCACTCAAAGTCGAATCGGTCCAGCCGTTTTGAAGGAGTATATAGCTAACATTGCGATACGATAATTTTTATATGTATAGAGATTTAGTTTGTAATTATCTCTAAATACATATTGCAATCCAGGCCTCTCATTAAACATTAAATTAATTAACTTACGTACACAACGTAGCTGTGACGTAGCTTGCTACTGCCTACAATAATTTATAGTCAAGCACTTTAGTTTTATCGTACGTATCTTATCATTTCCATAAGCCTTCATTGATTTATTTTCCACAAGGTGAATAATGGATTTAATTAATATCACAAGTTTTAACATCGCATATTATGTTTCATCTTTTATATTTGCAGTAAAAGATACTACTAATCGCCTATTACATATGGCTATTCATTCATTATATAAACTAGCTGTTCGTCCCGGCTATGGAACATGTTTACGTTTTCTCTCCAAAAGAACCTTCCTCGTACTACAATGAATATTATAAAAAAAATAATTAACGAAATCGGTACAGTCGTTCTCGAGTTTTGCGCTTAGCAACATATTTGGCGATTCATTTTTATTATATAGATACCTATAATTATTAATAATGAACGGCTTTACCCAAAAACGAACTATTTATTACGTTTTTAAAGAATAAAAATGATAAAAAATATGTGACCATTTTAATCAATTAATTACAGTCTTCGATACGATATTTTATGGCATATTTATCAGGACGAATAATGTCCATCAAATGACGAATAATATGCCACCGTCAATCACTAGCAAGCTTACAACTTAGCAAAACTAATCAAATTTTATCAACAGGCTCGAACATGATCCCGCATAAATTCAGTCCCATAGATTTACGTAAGATGTAGAGATTGCAAATTATACGATATTTAGTAGGTAATATACAAAATTAGGATTAAAGCTTGAATAGTCATAACCAACATACTTTGAAACTCTAAAATATGTACCTACCTATTAGGTTTTTAAATGAGAAAGCTCACCAAAAAAATATTTTTCAGGTTATAATAATTTTACAATAATTTGGATAATTTTTTCGTTCTTATTTTCTAATAAATATGTTTAGTTTTAATACAATCTACCTTAATAAAAATATACCTAGATAAAGCAGTACCTAGTATTTTAATTAGTGTCGGAATACAAAATTTCAGCGAAACCCTTTCAATTAAGAAAATTGTCAAAAGTATATCTTATCTAAGATTATTTGGGTCGTAGGCTTAAGGGACTAAATCAGTATCATATATTTAAACGAAGGCCTTTGGAGATGTCTATTAAATTTTCACAATTTCACGCTTGTCTGTTGATTAAATTAACAGGCATCACAGTCATGCCAACACAGACCGCGCTAAACAATCCACAAATTGTCACACTTCAATACTTTTAGTTGACAATATATTTGTGATAGAATACTATATTACCTAATAGATTTTCGCCCGCGTTTTCAAAGAAAAACCCGCATTGTTCCCGTTCCTGTGGGATTTCCGGGATAAAAAGAAGTATACCAAATTACATTCTAATACGTTCAGTAGTATTTGCGAAAGATTAACAAACATCACAAACTTTCGCATTTATAATATGAGTAGGATATTCTGACAGAATAATTCTGTGGAACAATAGTTAACGAGAGATGGTCTCAATTCCAGATTGTCATGAAGAAAAAAAGGTGTCTTAGTCCAGGAGAGTTCTGCCTAAAGTTGATCATTTACTTGTCTCTAAAGAAAATCGACCAGTAAAACAGATGTATAATATACCCAAAAGTACAAGTTAAATATTTCCCAAGCCAAAAGCATAAACTAAGACCATTTTAAGAAATAGTTCACAAGGCCGATAAGAATTGGTTTTCAACTTGAAATATCGAACACTGCAGAATGCAGATGTTACTAATTGCCATCCAAAATTCTATCGGAGAAATTTTATTTCCAATAGGACTGTCGTTTGTGTAGGAGGACAGAACTTTAACATGTATACCTACAGGGTGTCCCAAAAAATATTATAACTTCCAAACTACGAACTCGTAAAATATATGTGATGCAGCTTGTCCAAGGACTGCTTTTTAATTTTTGTTATATCATGATTGATTTTCAATATTATGTCATCACATATTTTTTCAAAAATATGAAACAATGATCACAAAAAATATCGCATGCATTAAGATGCTGGGCTTCAATAATAACAAAAATTATACAATATGTTAAATATAATTTATTGATCAATTAATAATTCGTTAACAAAATGAAAGGAGAAATTATTTTAATCTGATCCTGGCATTTCTTCAATGCGCTGAATAAGTAGATAGTAATAGTCCAAAACCTGCTACTAGTTGGATCAAACATATTGGAAAAAACCTAAATATCCTTAGGTACCTTAATAAGGCAACAATTGCGATACATAGATGAACAAATTAAGTAAAGGATTAAAATTAAATTACATCAATCAATATCAATCCAAGACAATAACTGAAACCCAACCGCTCGTAAAACAGTACTAAACACATATCGTGTTTCAATAGTTGTATCTTTCCATTAGACAAGACGGTCCATAAAAATAAATTTTACAACACTTGCAATGTGAAATAAAACTAACCTAGTTCAAGAGTTGGAGTGCATTCATGTATATTTAACATATATACTTTCATGAATACAGACCAGATTTTAAGTGTAGCTCGTGTCTTTGCCAATTTATTATTCCGTTTTAATAGAAAATATGAACAGTTTTTATCTAGTTATCTTTCAAAGAACTTTTCATCATTTCTGCATTTCGTAATGTATTTTTAGATTCGTCCATGGATGGTCCACAGTAGTTGTCGCTTACCATCATATAAAACAATTGCTCCAAAATAATTATAGCACTCAGCAGTATCATCTACCTATAGCAGTATCTACATATTCCTACAAAAGAAATGTTGAAACACTCAAACTCAAAATCATTCCATCAATTAACGAAAAAGGGCTCAAACAGAAAAACACAAGCATCCAGACCGGTTTTACACTCAAATTTTGAAAACAAACAAAAGCATTCCATATCATAACAATGGTATATACAATGATAATGATATATGTCGATAATGAAATTGACGTAATGATATTTAAACATATAAATGATGCGATAAAATTGACATAATGATACATAAACATGATAATGATACAGGAAAAATACTGACATATGAGTCGTTTTCAAAATAATTGTACATTACTACAAAATGTTTGTCCCCCTAAAAAATCTTCGAAAACAATATGGTTACGACTGAAATAAATCATTGTTAACGTTTTACAGACTAAACTTAAGCATACTGCATATCATTTCTGATAAAAAGCAATGAATTGCGATTCAAATTCTTACATAATTTTAATGTGAAAATAAAGTAACAAAAAAAACTCCATACATTTTTTATTGTCCCCTATGTGGACGACAATGAAAACCAATATTTTTATCAGAATTTTTGTATGAAACTTCCTATTTTTTTGTATCATAATTAAAAAGCAATGTTTGAAGTGTTATATCTGATAGATTAAACTATTTAAATTACCTTAAATAAACGAAGAATGACATATTATAAAAATGTCCCTATCAATCGTTACAATTTCGTGACACTGATTTATTGACATAATTAACCAACTTCTTGTATCACAAAGAGGTGGAATCTAACTCTAATCATTGGTAACACTGGTCATGTCACGAAAAGTAAGGTCACATTAACGCGCCGCCATTTTGTTCGTCGTCCAGACACGGAAGAAGTCCTGTAGTGTGCTGTGCAAAAAATTTAGTTACATTTTCCTAACGACGTATTCTCAACAAAAGTAAGTACATTTTGAAGAATTCACCTACCGCAATTGTAATATACTTAAATTATGACTAGAGTAATAGATTACACTTTCAATCTAATGGTAAATGTGATTATGTTTTGTGTAAAAGTATTTCTTAGGTTATTTTTTACATGTTACTGACGAACAATTTCTTGACATTTACTGACGTCAGTAAATTGTAGACGGTAAAGCTGTGGTCTCATGTGTAAAGTATGAAAATAAGATATTAAAATGTGTGTTAAATTAATGTAACGAATAAAAATAAAGGAGAAAAACAATAAATCTCTCAAGATTATTTTTTTGTAACTACAGGCCATACTTTTTTAAACCATGATGTAGGGTTAGTAAAGTCGGGCTTAGGGACTTGACTTTTCCTGGGATCTGATAACTTTTTTATAGTGAAAGCGGATCAGTGAGTCTTGGCCTCCAATTTTACAAGTGGTTTCTGATGGGATAACGCTTGCCTTATTGCATTTAGTGTTGATCGCTTTTCCACCCACACGAGTGATGCTTACTTTTGTTTTTATTTTTATTCAAAATACATATATCCAACAGCTTTTTTAGTTTCAGAATGCCGCTAGCCGGTGCCGAACGGCAAAAAAGTACATTGAAAAACTAAAAAAGCGCAAAACCCTGAAAAATATGAAAAGAAAAGGAAAAAACACCTCGAGAAAGTGAAACAAAGACAAAGAAAAATATCAGATCTTAATGACAGTGAAAAAGAAGCTCGAAGACAAAAATGGAAAGAAGCTAATGATAGAAGAAAAGAAAAGGAAAAGCAAACAGAGAATTATAAAAATTGATTGTTTGTTGATTATTTTGTAAATAAAAATATATTTTTTTTAACTAGTGACTTCTTACTTTTTTATATGTAATATTACCTTATTCTGAATACAGCCTTACTTTTACAACTTCCTGACATTTCCTAACGAAACAGTTTACTGACAATTTCGTGACGTACAAATATTTTGAAAATGACCCATATAGTCACAATAATTATGCGAGAAAAATGACATAATTATATATAAACATGATAATGATACAGGAAAATTCGCATAATGATATATAAACATGATAATGATACAGGAAAATTGGCATAATGATGTATAAACGTAGTAATGATGCAGGAAAATTCACATAATTCCATGAACCATGCCCCAATCGAGTTACTGACTTTCTTTTTGTCATCGATGATCGGCATGGACAGCGTCAGCATCGCCAGTCCCAATTTTTTGAGACCACTTTGCACATCCTGTTGAAATCATAAAATAATAAATAAAATTAAAATCATATTAAATAAGCAAAGAACAATAGATACATAGATGAAATGTAATACAGAAAAAGAAGAAAAACTAATAGAACTAATAAAAAGAATTGTTAATTATTAAAGACCATAATCAAATTAATTAAAAAAGTGTATTTTATAATTTTATAATAAAAACAATATTATTATGTAGAGTAAAATGCCTGAATTCTACAATAAATAAATAAAATATTTGATGCAACTAAAATGTCTGTATCAATACGAACCTAACCAGAGTACTCTTTTCAAATATAAAATTCTGCAACTACATCATTCATCATTTCAACACTCATATATCATAGTGTTAGAAAACTCAGCTACTCAGAGAAAGTTAACAGAAACCCTGACTTCAGATACAACTAATAAATTCTCTCACATGACGTTATATTGCATTTTATTTTTAAGATTTTCTTATTTATTATTATGAAAGAATTCAAGTACTGTGTTCAATTATAGTTCAAAACAAAATTTATAAATAACCTAATTTTGTAGATATTATCTATATCAAAACTCAATCGGATACCTAATATTCTAAATAACCGACATACTAATATCAAATGAACTACCTACATGATATGTAACAACGTTGGAAATAATACAAATGTATAAAATAAATAAATTAGATAAGTGCGTTTTTAAACCGTGTCGTTTATCTTATAATTATATTCTATTTTAAATTTAATTCATAAATATTTACACTATATTATAATGATATAGGTATCTTCTCTATTTGAATAAATTAAAAAAATTTATATATGTACCTTCTACATGCACTTGAAATCTTGTGTCTCTACAAATGTACAGCCGTACAAATAAAAACTTGCTTATTCAAACCTTATGCAATGAATAGATATGATAAGAATAAATAAAGAATAAGGATGTCATAATTTCTTACAAATAAATTTGGAATAACGTCGATGTAACTATGCTCACGCTATGCAATAGGCGCGAAGCGGCAACGTAGCAATTCATTCATAAAATTATGAAAAACATTGAAATTGTCTACGGTTAAGCCTTGGTGCTGTCATTTTGACGCTCGTTTGACTTCGTCGAATTTGTTGTGAAGTTTCATCATACGATGTTCTGTTTATTTATTTTTTAAATATTTATTGGAAATAATTTAAATATAACATTAAATATGCAAGCAAATGAAAGAGAACGCTATCCAATATCTGGAGAACAGAAGATAAACCCACCTTAAGATAAAGAGTTGCCAAATAACTGGTACTCAAAACATACAACTCCAGGCTTAGAAGATTTATATTTTCAACGAAAGTTTATATTATTGTGATAAGTTTAGAAATAAGTTTTATGTATATGTATTGGTTTCGCGCATGCCGTAAATAAATAAATCATTATAAATATCAAAAGGGTTTTTCATAATTTCGTATGTTTTGACATTTCATACAAAATTTTCCATTTCAATACTTAATGAAATTATTGATATGCTCAACTTTTTCTACTTCTCGTATTACTCTCATTGCTATTATCTCAAATTTAGATTGAAAATTGCTTCTAAAACTTGTAAAACACAGCACAATGTACTAAAAGATAGATTATAACTCGGTTATGTCAGACTTATACTAGGGTGGTAGCTGGAATAAGGACGAAATAGCATTAGTATGAATACTTATCACGACGTTATACTAGGTTTCATTTATTACGTGTTTATTTGTAAGATTTTTCCTTATTCTTACTTTATTCTTTTCATAAAATGTTATACCTCGTTTATTTGTACGGCTGTGAGTTTAAATATCATGTTCAAATAAATAGATAGAGCAATATGTCAATGAAACTCCTTAAAATATATAGAGATACTACCAGTCTCTACACCTACAACAGATAAAATATATATGTATACTAGTTGAGACGCAATGCAGAGAAACAAATTCTTTTTCGGCAACACGTAGGTCAGAGCTTTAAGGCTGAATGCAAATGTGTCTGGAGACCTCCTTTCCACGCTTATATCTAGGCCAATTGTCTTCATTACTATGTAAGAAGTTAAAGTATCAAAGAAAATTATTACAACAATCCAAAAACACTATTAATTTTAACTGGAAATAGGTTATCAATGCGTAATTCCTGCCAAGTTCAATCCAGTCTAAAAAGTACTATGTTATATTCCACCACAATTCGAAAGCCTATTCATAATAAACAACTTATGCTTGTCAAAAACGTCCGTTTGAACGTTTTAATTGTACAAACATCACAGGTAAATGACCTAACTAAAACAAAGACCCACACAGTTTACAAACCCATGTATAAACATTTGATAGCAGACGCGTGCTACGTACACCTGGGTTTGTAATCAATATTAAGGCTTGTACCATGTTACTTTAGTAATAACAAACATAAATTTCTAAAGAATATAAAAAATTCGATCACAAAGTAGGAAGCCGAGAGGTCAAAGCGTTTCCCCGGAATGGCGAAAAACGCACCAAGCCTAATTGTTGTAACTACTATATAAAAACTATGTATATAAATGAATACCTACACAGTATTGCATTGAAATTCAATATATAATCAAGTTATTATAAATAGATTGCGGAATTGCAAATAACGATTAGAAGCAGATGTAAATGCATCTGTCCCATACATTGACTTCAAGCATTATAAATTATAACTAGTACTGGAACGTGTATGTTTATTAAAATACAATTATGTAATGCTTTAATTATTTACTAGTTTGAACGATAGTGTGCTTAGTATTACGGTGCATTTATATCAAACGAACATAGAGCTAGAGTTAGAGCAAGAGCATTCTTTCGTTAAACGAAAACTCGTATTCAGTGTTGTTCAGTATTAGAACAGTGCATAGAATATTTTCAAATGCACTAAGAACAACGAAAGAATGCTCTACGCCTGTTTACACTAAAATAAATTCACATAGTGGGGTTAGATGAGCATTCGCTCGTTTGATCTAAATGCACCGTTATGTATTAGTAAGAAAATATTAAACTGACTCTACTATACTAACTACATTATAATTAGATTTTTAGTAGGTAAAACACAATTTTGTACTGATTTCATTATTTACTTGTTTGAACAATAGTTCTCTTAGTAGTATGTATTATTAGTAAGAAAATATTAAACTAAATCTACTACTAATTACTAGTTACTATCTCGAATATAGAACAGTGGCGGCGTAAAGGGGGGGCGGTGGGGGCGGTCCGCCCCGGGTGCCAAGCATCCAGGGGTGACAACACGGTGACAAAGAAATGCCAACTCTGTCGCGCAGATAGTAGCCGCTGGCGCATCTACAGGACAAGAATAGCGCGGGCGAAAGCGGGTCCCTTGCCGCTCGTGAAACAAGTTGACAGTTGGTCAGTCAATGCTATTGTTTATAACCGTCGCGTTGCGTCACATTAATTCAAACGAAAGTCAATAAGTACTAAATACTACCTTTCCTTTTGATGTGAAATCCTAGAAGGAGTTAATCAGACACAAAAGTATATCCAAACATCTGGGCTATCGCTGGAAAAGTGTGTTATATAAATCAAAGCCCTAAAAATTTTTCTTCAAACTCAACGTATCCAAATAGTGGAAAGAGCTATTTCCTACGCAACTGAAAAATGTGAGGACTTGGATATTTCCGTTGAAAGAAGAGGGAGGAGGAGATTCCGACGACGAATGCCAGGAGAAATGACCCAAGACGTTGGACTAACATTGCCAGACGAGTTGCATAGAGCTATGTTAGAATGTCTTGATAGATTTTACGAAGAACTAGATCATCGCTACAAAGCAATGGATGACATTCTCATAACATTTGGTGTTGTTCAGTCTGAAACTCTACTTACGTCAACAGAAGAAGACCTTCGTGATATAGTTCCAAATCTTACAAAAATCTATGATGAATTTTCTGCAGAGGACATTATTTTGGAGATTTTACGACTGAGACGCCACTTGGAAGCCGCCAGCATTTCTCTTCAAGAAGCGATCCAATGGACTACCTTGGAGCTTTTGAAATTTATTGTAAAATGGGACTATTCTGAGTCTGTTCCAAGTCTAGCTCTATGTCTAAGATTTTTTTTAATCCATACAAATATTAATATTATAAATGCGAAAGTAACTCTGTCTGTCTGTCTGTTACTTAATCACGCCTAAACTACTGAACCAATTTGCATGAAATTTGGTATGGAGATATTTTGATACCCGAGAAAGGACAGAGGCTACCTTTTATTGCGAAATATGTACCACGGGCGAAGCTGGGGCGGACCGCTAGTAATAAATATTAATAAATAAATATTTCAGGACAATTTTCACACACGGCACAATCTGATCCCATACTAAGCTTTCATACATAATATATAATTTTTAAATAAATCCTTATATAGATAATTAACACCCAGACACAGAGCAAACATCTATGTTCATCACACAAATATTTGCCCCGGGTGGGAATCGAACCCACGACCTCTGGCTTGGAAGGCAGGGCCACTACCAACCAAGCCAACCGGTCAGTCAAGTTAACTATTTGTGTTTCGGTGGCTTCTTGTGAAAGAAGTTTCTCAAAATTAAAGTTAATAAAATCTTACTTAAGACCTACAATGAGCCAAACACGACTTGCTAGTCTATCCATATTGTCCATTGAAAAAGACAGAAAAGTAAATTTTGATAATGTCATTGAGTATTTTAGCAAAATAAAGTCACGTACAGTATTCCAAAAGTAATAATGCGCATTGAAATCTTCGTCGCTGTTCGGCAACTGTCATATTCCCGGAGCGTCCGAAGATGATATCTATATAGAGTGGTTAAATGCATTTTCTTCATGCATAATTTAGTCATATTATATATTTTGTGCTAAAAGAAATTAATATGTATTTGTAAGTAACGATTTTGTTTCGATAATTCCTTGTAAGTAAATAGCGAGTATAAACCCACGATTGCGAATATATCTTTGTTGGATTGATTTACTTGGAAAATTTTATAGTTCTTTTAAGTGTCTTACTGAAGCTGGTGTAATGATGGAAGAAAAGAAGGTTAAAATAACACAAAATTTATCACTACATAGTATAAAACAAAGTCGCTTTCACTGTCCCTATTTCCCTATGTCCCTTTGTATGCTTAAATCTTTAAAACTACGCAACGGATTTTGGTGCGGTTTTTTATAATAGATAGAGTGATTAAAGAGCGACGAAACGAAGTTTTAGTATATAATTTATTAGGTTTTAGACAAAGCGGGCGAAGCCGCGGGTGGCAAGCTAGTATTGTATAAAATATGGTTTTCAAACACAGGTTTATATTTAAATTTAAACCATATATCTAATCATTAAAATCTCAGTTCAAAAGTATTTACAGTACTGATCATTCTTCAATATTGTGACAATTATAAAAAAATAAAAATAAAAACAATCAAAATCAGGGATTATCTTTATTTCTGACATTTTAGATACATCGGAACTTTCATTATGTTCTTCTTCATTTTCACTTTCCCTACTGCCATCACCTGTGTAAATCATTTCATCGATTAATTTAATTCACCTTTAAAAACAAAACCAAGAAGGGTATGTAATAGCAGCTCTATATAATTCCACACAGAGAGAACACGTGCAGTCACCACCAATATTTAAAGACGACTGACGGATTTTTGAGTTTTTTGACTGACAGGCTACCGTCACCTACCGCCCGATTTGTTTTTGATTGTGTATGACCGTGAATTGACTTCTATTTCTTTTGAACAAGGTGTAAAATGCAAGTGCGTTGTTTAGGGTTGTTACGATTCAATGATTCGAGTGTCTTCGGAAATACGACAATTAGCGAAGATTTGCATGCGCATTATTAAGTTTGGAGTACTGTAAACACGTTTAATAATATTTGTCGTTTTATTTTGAGGGTGCTCAATAGAAAGTCGCCCCGGGTGCCAACCTATGCTACGCCGCCACTGATATAGAATAATTTTACCTTTGCTGGAGATTTAGCTTGCTGCAAATTATAAACAACAGGGTTATAAACGACTAAATTTCACACAGCGAGCATGAGTGAAACCTCATACCTCATATGCCTAGAAGATATTACAATGCCAGCGGCTATGCGCAAACAGGAGCACTTTATTCATTCATCTTAATGGAAAGAAAAGATCATAAGATATGTCATGATGTAAAAGACAGAATGGCTGCCTAAAGAATATTTACCTAAACAATTGGGAATGTTTGATACGATAGATTCGAGTTTTCTCAGCACATTATAACGTAAGAAATATCTTGTATATAATTTATGTTAAACCAATAAGTAATTTGTTTTACATTAATTTTAATTAGAGTCATGAACACACATCAAGATTTATTTATTTACTTAAAAACTCAAATATAGAGAAGAATTTGAAAATGAGCTCTACTTAAATTATTTCTTAGCCTGTCTAAAAACCTGTGTGGATACTTGGACATTTGGTTTATTCATTTTTTGTATTTATTTTTTGGACATCGAAATAATGTATCAATTAACATTCAATATAATTATACGAGCAATAAGTATGCGGTAACTGTAGTTTATTTTAATATCGGTGTGCATTGCAATATCCATATTCATGTGAGCGAAATTCAGTCGAATGATTAATTAATTGCTTTAAACGTTTGTGAAAAAGTAAAAAATAACTATAATATTTACAAATTTATGAATTGATTAATTTACCTATATAAAACACTAATTTCGCTAGCGGCTTCCCCGTCCGACTAGGGCCCTTCAGGCCTCCTCCACTCAAGCGACAGCCCAAGCCGAGGTTCGTGATCCCCGTCAAGGGGGGACGCCCTTGCGCATGTCGCTACCAGGGTGAACCTTCAGTTCACCCCCGCGTCCGCGTTAAAATGTAGAAGCCCTTCTGGCTAACATTGAGATATACCACACAAAAAAAAAAAAAAAGCTAGCGGCTTCGCCCGCTTTGTAGAAAACTTAGCGAAATACATATATTAAAAACAATCCTCAAGAACCACTTTATGTATTAAAAAGCTCTTAAAAATATTCGTTGCTTAATTTTAAAGAACTACATAGCAACTAACAGACAGAGACATAGACTTTATTTTATACTATGTGATGTACAATTAACATTTTCGTATTATTGGAAACGACAAGATTATTATAGAGAACACACATGTATTGAAAACAAAAAGGCAATACTAACTTTTAAATGGAGGTATTCCCAATAGAAGCTAAAGTAAATACAATTTTTTGGTCAGAACATAGTTCAATATACGGTTTCTTTGAAAAATTAATTTCGTATTTCAAAGTACAGAAATCCAATTATACTTTGAGTTTTGACATGGTACAGGATTTGTAGTCATAACAAACTATTGGGTTTCGAAAAAATTGCCAGAAAGTATTTTTTTCGTCTCATTTTACATTCATATAATGAAGTGTTTAATATATATTGCCAAGCTAATTATTTACTTAAGTTATATGCTAAATGTTAAATTTCATTTCATAGTTAATATTATTTTTCAGTGGCTTTGCTAATTTTAAAAATATTTATATTATTAACAATATCAAACCCCTCAGACAACACCGAATATAAATAATAATAAAATATTATAACAAATAATGCAATTCTGCCATAAAAAGTTTCCCTCCTACAATTACCTCTCTCCTTTTAATTATACTTATTAAACTTACAAATTAAAACTTTAGAGATATCATATCTATTAACTTAAAACTTAAAGGGCCCTTTTAGTAATTAACGTTCTTAAAAGGGTCACAGTTAGCGTTACCTTTAATTATGCTTCGTTGCGCCTAAACATAAAAGCAAACCATATGTAGAGCTAATAATAAAATGATACATGTTATAAAATATTTTAGTAACAAACGAAACAAAGGTATTATACAAAAACACTGTATTGTTTTCAGACCGCACAACGCACGTTTTTATTCTACCATAAATAATTTAGAAAACTGTTGCATTGTCGCATATTTGCTATCAAATAAAATTCAACCGCATTCAGAGTGAAATATAAAGCGTTAGATAAATACCACAGTATATAGAATATGAAGAGTAAGCAATTTCCTTTTCGGTAAAATAATTACCTACGTTATAAATCAATAGTCTCGTCTATGCGCATCGTGTGAGTCAGCCGTTTCGAACGTTTAGTAGTTTCCTTACCGTTTTAATATACTTATTTACTGTGGAAATACAATGCTCTTAGACTTCGATTGGCATATATTGTCGGAAGTAGTCGGTTGTCACACCACTTCGAAACTCCAATAGTTGTGAATCTTTGCGAGAATATCAAAGTTGTTTCGAGCGATTATTTACGGTTTTGGGTCCTGAGTTTTGTAATAAATAATGTTTCGCGGAAGTTATGTAACCAGCAACTGTTAGTGAACTTTAATATTATTTTATGTATGAACGAGTGTAAGTGTTATGTTCCCTTTATTTGTACATGAATATATCTTAGAAAAATTCAGCTACATAGAGTTATTACCAAAAATTAATTTCGTACTATAACAAGGCGTTGGTCATAAACTATTGAAGTAATTATACGCACAATTGCACCCTATTATCCTATCTATCTAATATCAATCTAACTTTCCCAATCAATTCCTAAAGCAAAATACTTATTACTTTTTAATTAATCCTGTAAATTAGTTAATATTTATGCAACCGATCTCATTTTTATTCCCCTACAACATTGAACATAGCAAGTCGATATACTTAGAGACTTTGTACATAATAAATTGGATGTAGCCCTGAATATCGAAGCATGTGGGTTACCAGATGTAAAGCATCGTTCAGTCCCATCGGATCTTTGGTGTATATTTATATAATACATGAACTCAAATCGTGCATACCAATGTATGCGGTTTCTAGCAATAATCAATACTTATATTATAAATCGTAGTTATATAGAAGAGTTTAATAAATAAGTCATTCACTATTTATGTTAATCTTATCTAAGTATAACGCCAAAATCTGTTTGATCTAGCCTTATCTATGCGCGACAAGGCCATTTATCCGAGTTAATGAGATTATAAGAGATATATCAGTAAAGACACCCATTATGATAAAGTATGACAAGATTAAAATTGTTAAGATTAGATAACAAAATTGTTTGTAGATTACTCTTTCTCTTTAAACGCAAATTGATAAAATCTTGACCTGCATAAAACATATTATGCTGGGGCTGTGTTATGATCTCTTATTTCCAGACAGTTTACGTCGTGAATTGAACTGACTGTTCATACATGCCTGTGTGTACATGAACGCAATAACCAGCCATGGTTAATTTTTTAATTATGGTATAATATGAATTTGCCAGTCAGTTCAATTCACGGCGTATACTGTTTGGAAATAAGAGGTCGTAATACAGCCCCAGATCGTCTTTCGTTAACATAATCGATCAATGAAACACATCACTACATAGTATAAAACAAAGTCGCTTTCTCTGTCCCTATGTCCCTATGTCCCTTTGTACGCTTAAATCTTTGAAACTACGCAACGGATTTTGATGCGGTTTTTTTTAATAGATAGAGTGATTCAAGAGGAAGGTTTATATGTATAATAACATCCATTAAATAGTGGAGAAGTACTGTTATTTTTGAGGTTTCCAATGTGATGTCGTAAAAACTTACATATTTTCCGGTTACATTGCAAACGCAGGCTGAACCCTACGAGTTTTATCAAAATAATGTACTAAGTATTATACACATTGAAAAGGTCTACAGAAAAGTCCGCGGTGGTATATGTCTATCTCTTATGGATAACCCACAATAACTTTTTTTTGTCATTTACTTTTTACGACAAATAATGGCAAATTTTCGAAGCGATTTTAACCAATACAGTATTAATCCTTAACCATTTAAATACCTTGAATACATTGTTCATTTAATATAGATCTATATGGCCCTTTACACCGTATCATTTAAGTGAATATTTTCGAAGATATTACAGATTTAAAAATTGCGGGACGTAGCGTTTGCGGCAGCACCGGCCGGCCGCCCGGCTATATATTTTATACCCGTGCGAAGCCGGAGCGGGCCGCTATGTTTTTATATACAACGTTCGCAGTTTTTCTGTAGTGTATTTAGTATCAGCATTGCACCCATGCGAAGCCGGGGCGGGTCGCTAGTGTGAAATAAACCTATCGCACGCCTCACCAGGGTAGAGCCAATACCAGATAAACTGACATTCCTTGCGCAAAAATAATTTTATTTTCCTATCTGTATCCTCGTGGCTAAAATTTGCGATTTCAGACTAATCATATGAATGTAAAATAAGCTCTTCATATAAGTCAGTCTGCAATATGTTCATGTTCATGTTCTGACTTTTGGAAAGATAGTATTAAAATCACAATTCAAAGCAGGTTATACAGGACCTGGATAAATTATCACGGCACTAGAGATACTGATATCATTAGATAGGTCTTTACGGCTTTTTCGGCCTAGATTATTGTGGGTTGGGCTTTAGCAAGATTGGTATCCATTTTATTGGTGTTATATGCTTCTTCGTTGTGTTAACATATATTTTTTTCGTATTTTTTGCAACGTATAAAAGTGAAGTCCCATGTCCCCTAGTGGGGTAAGGTGCAGATGCATTATACATCTGTTTCACTGATTGATTTTCTTTACGGACAAGTAGGTGATCACTGATCAGCCTTCTGTGTCCTGCCAGACCGAGACATTTTTTTTTCTTCGTCTCCACCGGGAATCGAACCCAGGACCCCTCGGTTTTACGCTCACGCGTCAACCACTGTACCAAGGAGGCGGTACACTACAACGTATACACTCTGATAAATAAAATACGATACTACTATCCAGAAGGTAGCTATTATATTATCTGTGGCACTGTATTATTAATATTCTCCTTCTTTGATATATTGTTTCTTATTCCACAACAGATATTCACTAAATCACACAAAATAATAAGCTGACGCCACGCATTCGCGGATTGCTTTATCAATTTTACCGAGATATAAATAATTCTGATCTTGAAGTGTTCGTATTGAATGGCCTATTTTCACAAGAAGCAATGCGTTTATTTAATTTATGGTGATCACTGATCAGTGAACCGAAAGTGAATATAAACGATATATTTTACCCTTACTACTGAAATACATAACACAGATGGTGTGTGATTATTGGAAGTAATTCATTGTAATCCAAATTTTCTTCATAATAAAATAATGAGTAATATAACTAAGAAAACAATCAAATATATATCTACTATCGATCGATCTCATAGAATTTTACCACATACCTATTTACTTACAAACACAAGCATATCCTTGTACAGTACTCCCAAACTGATAATGCGCATAGAAAAATTCGTCACTGTTCGGCAACTGTCATATTCCCCGAGCCTCCGAAGACGGTATGTATATAGAGTGGTTAAATGTATTTTCTTCATGCATAGTTTATTAGAATTATGAGTTTTATTGTGATTTCATGGTAAAAGAGATAAGTAACGTTTGTTTCGATAATTCAATGTAAGTTAATAGCGAGGATAAGCCACACGATTGCGAATATATATTTGTTGTATTGATTTACTTGGAAAATTCTATACTTAGAACTATTAAAGTGTCTTACTGAAGCTGGCGTAATGATGAATGTATGGAAGGTTAAAATAAGACAAAGTTTATATTTAAAAAAATTATTTTCAAACACTGGTTTACATTTAAATTGTGAAGTATAATCATAAAAATCTCAGTCCAAAGGATTTACAGAATCAGGGATATATTATTTTTTAGGCATAATAAATATCTACACATGTACTATAATGGATTTTGTTAAAATGTTACTCAAAATATGTCCATAAGGCCCAAGAATTATATAATTTATTTTAAAAACGACCAATAATTCCAAAATCCTCTTTTAACTATACTCAAAGGAATTTCAGAATAATATAAGCACGAAAGTGAAAGTATTTGTTTGAATTGTATATTCGTTTATCAATAATAAATGTTCCATTATAAATTAACTTTAATATATCTTTAGTTGTCCTCTAATAGAGGCCAAATAGACAAGCGAAGAACCACTGGAAGCCAATTAAGTAAGAAAGTTCGTAGAAACGTATCATCAAAACGTACAACGACCCAAATAATTACTCATAATTATTGTACTATTATTGTCTTGATATTAAATATCTTCATATGAAACACTAGCTGTTCCCCACGGTTTCACCCGCATTGCTCCGCTCCTGTTGGTCTTAGCTTGATGATACATAGCCTATAACCTTCCTCGATAAATGGGCTATCTAACACCGAAATAATTTTTCAAATCGGACCAGTAGTTTCTGAGATTAGCTCGTTCAAACAAACAAACAAACAAACTCTTCAGCTTTATAATATTAGTATAGATTATTTCATGTTATTACTATCCGATGAAAACAGCTGAAAGTAATAAAGAAAATCTAAGATTTTTTTTATTCAATGCTCTTAAAATAATGAATTCGCAACGCAGTTCTACTCCGTCGCGTCGTTTCATTTTTGTCGTTTCAAAATAATGATAGGTACCATTAATTCTTATGAAATGCAAAATTTACACATATGTAGGTAGGAACATACATAAATTTGGCTTCAAACGTCATTAACGCTATACCTCATTCAATACTTTACGATGTATATTTTGAAAAGATAGAGAACATTGAAGAATCTTTTTGTGTTTTGTGTTCTTAAATCAATATCATTATTAAAAAAATATTAATTATGATTAAAAACGAACGTATTATCAATTAATTTCTAACACTTGATTTCATTGAAAATTCAATAACTTCTCTACATATTGTATTTATAAAACTAATTTAAACACGGCTCTACCATATACGCTCTATTACGAGAATCAAATTAAACTTAAACTATTGATACAAGCCAACCAATTCAAACTACATAACAGTTGTCATCGTATTAGCATAGTACCTATAAAGAGAACTTATACTACAACTAGCTTCCACCCACGACTTTGTACGTGCATCCCCGTTTTTCCCCGTTCCCGCAAGAATTTCGGGAAATCCTTTCTTAGCGGATGCCTACGTCCTAACATCTACCTGCAAGCCAAATTTCAGCCCGATACGTCCAGTGGTTTGGGCTGTGCGTTGATAGATCACTATATCAGTCACCTTTGAGTTTTATATATATAGATATTAGCTAACAATACGTAAATAAACTAACGCTTAATCTGTGATAAAGAAGTAATAAAAAACGTGTATGCCAAAGCTATGACGTAGCACCATATTACTGATTTTAACCATTGACGTGCTAACCCAACCCTTTGTTTGTTTGAACATTATCTATTCTGCACCTCCTTTGTCAATTTTTACATCATCCACCAAAATTATTATTACACAAAACATCCATACTGATATGCGAAAGTTTGTATGTTTGTCTGTTTGTTATGCTATCACAGCTTACACATAGCGCCAATTTTGATACTATTAAAATAGAAATATGTAGTTGAGGAACCCAGGTCAAAACAGCTACTTTTTATTGAAATTAAAGTTCTAATTGAGGCATTATGAGATAGTAAAACCAAATATAACACATCTAGTAAAAAAAAGAATACCCGCCGAACTGAGAATCTCCTCCTTTTTTAGAAGTCGGTTAAAAATATATAAGTTATGTATTAAATTATCACTTGCATCACGTAACAAACTGTTAACGAAATTCTTAAATTGACAAAATTTGCAAAAAATCGTACGTTTTTAGTTCCTGTTACAGATATCCAAGAAATACATACTATAGTTTTTTAAATATTGATATTAGGATAAGTTGATGACATCAGTATAAATTCTGTGTAGCTGGATTAAATTCTAGTTAGAATTTTAAAGGAAATTGTTGTTTTTAAAATGGAGTTAGAAATCCAGCCTTCCAACTTCTGATTTACGTGAATTATATTGTCAGTACTCAGTAGTAATGAAAATGTAGAGTCCGATGTTACATACATATATTACACAATTTATCGTTTCAAATTATATTTGAAATCATAATACCATATTTGCAATAATACCGACTTATCTCAAGGACAAAATATATGCCGTTATTTTACTGTGCTTTTACAAAATCTTGTTCATTGTTCTCTTTTGAAATGTAGAGTTTAGAACTTTCGTGACGCTAACAGTTTTAAACGTTTTCAAATGATTGTATATTTCTTTTAAACAAGATATAAAGTAGATATTTGCAATTTAATTTATAAACATTGAATTAAGGTCAAATTAAGTTCAACGAACGATGTCGATTAACGCTAATGGCAATAATTAACGTCAAATAATTTGTCTAATATCTTACAAATTTTAATTCCTAGAGCGCGCACAGCTTGCGAATATTTATACCGCTCTATCAAACATAATTTAAATTAAATTAATTGAAGTTATTTATTTATAATGCACTTGCAAGAGTGAATTATTTATAAAGGTTACGATGTAATAAGTAACATATTAGCATTTATAACCTAAATATCAATATTGCAGATAACCTATTCGTTTCTCTCAAACTCCTTTGTTATTGAAACAACCGAATGGTACACCGATCACTTACCGTTTTGACTTCATTGTTAGACGATTTCGCAGTGGACATAGCCTTTATCATCCTACTAGAGTTATCCAAAAGGCACTTTTGAATGCTCATAACTCGGTTTTTTATAACCACTGCACAGAACTAATTCACATCATTGGCAATTCAACACGTCACGTAAAACACTTTAACCCATATGGAATTATTATGGGACCAAATCACATTCCATGTTAACTCGTTAAACTCGCGGCGTGTTAGGTTATATCCATTGATTTGACGTAAGAAAGTTTTGGCCGTGCCGGATTGTGGCACACACCCTCTCCTGGTGACTGCTCGAGCTCGACTAGATTCTGTGCCGAGGAGCGCCGGGCGAGAGTTGCAGACTGCGGACCGCAAGGCGCAAGCTAACAGCAGCTGTCACTGGCGCCCCCTGCCATTCTCAACCAAACAAAGAACATTTGGGTTACATGTGACCCTTAGCACACCTCGGATATCCTGAAGGACGCCCTGTATTAACATTATACGGAAACTATTTATAAATTGTTAACTCCTAGTTTACACTCCCTACGTTATTGCCTGACAAAAAAGTGTAGGCGTTTTATAAGTCGCGGGTTTAATTTTACTCATTTAGTAATATGCACGAGTAACAATTATAATTTTATCGATTATGAGTAATGGCGGTAATTAGAGTGAAGAATTATGTATTTATATCGCTTTCACAATACCTATTGCTAATTGGTTCACTAAAGTATGCTTTAATACATACACGTACATAATAAAAACATAAATAAATGTTTCTATGTACAATTGTACAGTACACACAATAATTACAACACAAATTTGAATTAAAAATGTTTTATATGCCTTATAGCAATCGACTCTACCACTCTACATTTTGTGTAATGTAACTCTATATTTCAAAACTATAATTAAATATTGTACATTCAAAGATAGAAGAACGCCTAATATTGAATATTTAAAACATACATCATAATTTCATTATACTAAGCATTATACATATTAATTAATAATAATAATTAATATACCTCTACCTAGTATATTATTATTAGTCTGTGCCTCTACATTCCACAAAATAATATATTGGATGTAGAGGTACTATTACATACATTAAATTAACTATTAAAATAATGTTTAAACTCTATCTTTTACACACTTTAGGTAGAGTTAGCAGTGTAAATAAATTATATTACTGACTCTACCATATTTATTCTTTAATATTTCGGTATTCTCGGTCCAGTTTGAAGCAACAACAGTTCATGTTTACCGTCTGTAAATAATAAATGGAGCTCTCTCAAGCAATTGCAGACTGTCCCTAAAAGCTATTGTTAGAACAAAATTCTTATACGGTAGTTTTTTTTAAAGTTCAACATTTCTGAAATTGAACTGTACAAATGATATTTTTTTCATGTTTTATATATGTAATTCGTGTGCTGATCGGATTTTAATATGTACTAGCTTTCCGCCCACGGCTTCGTCCGCTTTGTCTAAAACATAATAAATTATATACTAAAACCTTCCTCTTGAATCACTCTATCTATTAAAGAAAACCGCATCAAAATCCGCTGCGTAGTTTTAAAGATTTAAGCATACATAGGGACATACTTTGTTTTATACTATGTAGTGATAATGTTATAAATTCCTGTTTTTCGTAATTCTTAAATAGTGGCATGAGATTGAGATGACGGTAAAATGATCATTATAATTAACTGCAAGCTGAAAAAAGCAAGAACAAAGAGATCAAATCACGAATATATTTTAATTCGTATTTAACAACTCAAGAATCATGGAAACGCCTCGGAGAGACAATGATGTAATATATCAATAGATATAATTATGTTTAATGAATGTGAAGAAAGTGAAGAAACATAAAATCTACTATATAAAAATAAGTCGGGTTTTCCTTCCTGACGCTATAACTCCAGAACACAACAACCGATTTCCACGGTTTTGCATTCGTTGGAAAGGTCGGGCTCCGTGAGGTTTATAGCAAAGAAAAGGTGTCTCTGGTGGCGAAACGGAGTTCGCCCGGGTTGCTAGTATTTATATAATTAATATGATCCATGAAAGTTGTTGCTTGCGTTTTATTCACGCAAATGGAAACTTTATAATCGGATTTGCGCTTGGATTTCTCATTATTTGTATCTATGTGTTTTGAACAAAAAATTATTTATTCAAAAGCTTATAAGATGGTTTATTTATTTTTAAAAAGAAAAGTTAAGTACTTATTTCTCTAATGAAAATTGTGACAAGGTACGAATTTGATTTATTTTTAACCAGCGACCCGCCCCGGCTTCGCACGGGTGCAATGCTGATACTAAATACACTACAGAAAAACTGTGAACGTTGTATATAAAAACATAGCGGCCCGCTCCGGCTTCGCACGGGTATAAAATATATAGCCGGGCGGCCGGCCGGTACCGCCGCAAACGCTACGTCCCGCAATTTTTAAATCTGTAATATCTTCGAAAATATTCACTTAAATCATACGGTGTAAAGGACCATATAGATCTATATTAAATGAACAATGTATTCAAGGTATTTAATTGGTTAAGGATTAATGCTGTATTGGTTAAAATCGCTTCGAAAATTAGCCATTATTTGTCGTAAAAAGTAAATGACAAAAAAAAGTTATTGTGGGTTATCCATAAGAGATAGAGTATACCATCATGGACTTTTCTGTAGACCTTTTCAATGGGTATAATACTTAGTACATTATTTTGATAAAACTCGTAGGGTTCAGCCTGCGTTTGCAATGTAAGCGGAAAAAATGTAATTTTTTACGACATCACATTAGAAACCTCAAAAATAACAGTACTTCTCTACTATTTAATGGATGTTATTATACATATAAACCTTCCTCTTGAATCACTCTATCTATTAAAAAAAACCGCATCAAAATCCGTTGCGTAGTTTCAAAGATTTAAGCGTACAAAGGGACATAGGGACATAGGGACAGAGACAGAAGATTATTTTTTATTATTATTTTATCGTTTATATATTTCCTTTAATGTTAAATTATTGATAAAAAATATTCGGTTATCAATTACCTGAACACTTCCTTCGACGTGTTTGGGACATTATTAAAAAAATAGATAGCACAAGATTGATTACACAATATAAATTAGTTTGATAAATTCACTTAATTTAGATGTCTCAAGTGTTGCCGCATACACTAATTAAGGAGATAGAGATTTATAGCTCCTTCTATGTGCTGAGCAAATAATGTTAATGACACTATAGGAAGACGGTAAAATATGGTAAGTAGAAGTATGTTTTATAATTTTTATATATTTTTTTTTTTTACGAAATACCAGATTTCAAGAAAAAACACTGAAGTGACAATGCCTCGAAAAAACAATGGGTTTTTTTCCCGTTTGATGACAAGACTAACAGTTAGTTGGCAGATAAAACAAAATTTAAAATGGACCATTATTAAAAGTTATACATATACGATGTATGTACGATAGGACTAATATGATGTAAAAATGAAACAGTAATTTTCGAATCTCTTTTATTGAACTTTGCAACAGTAAAGCTTTATGGGATTAACACTTACTACATAATTTACGCAATCAGTCGTGTGAACTAGTCAAGGTCTAGAAATTTTAACTATAATTTATATTGTTTTTGTGTTATAATTGGTATATAAATTGTATTTTTAGGTTGTTTGTATTATTGATTGATGTACATTTAATTATTTCCCAGTACATATTTAAATCTTTTGAATGGCTATCTACTACTCAACTTTTACTTTTATACTAAGCTCTATGAAATGACCAAAAACCGATTTTCACTTTTTTCGACCCGTGGCGTTAAAAAAAGTAGGGCATCATCGTTAAATATAAATTATTCATAATATAACGTGACAAATTAACTGCTATGGGGACATTTCGATCAGAAAAGACTAAAAGTTTATTAATTATTTGTTTACATTGCGTGTACAGGTATTTGATGATAAAAATAACGCGATCATTATTATTTTTTTATATATGTCAACTAATTAAATATTATAGATTAGTCAGTAGTATGCTTAGAAAGTTTTAAAGCAGCTATTTTGATCGCTAAAAGCGAATTAGAGCAATATTGTAGATCCAATAACAACCAGCTCTTGGCCAGTATACTTAAATGCCGTCTAAACAGACTTTTAAGCTCTCCTAATAACATTAATTGTAGAGACAGAATTGGGAAATTTTTATAATACTACTACTTAAAGATGACTGACAATTTATAGAGTTAGTTATTATAGATACCGTAACCTTGTTTATTACAAAGTTCAATACATATCTATAATTTACACTCTATCAATAATATCAATTTATGTTAGTCATCCGTAAATTATATGATATACAATATACATTTTAACGATTCCTTTTTAAGTGAAACCTTAAGGCGCGTTGAGACTTGAGAGTAAAATTTCAAGGCGATAAGTTTCATTTCTGACACGTGTGCTCGGCACACACGCTCTTTTTTGTATATTTTACTTCAAAATATGTAAAAAAAACGACATCTCCAATTTTCTTATTTAATTCCACATTTAATTCGCCCAATTGAACAATAAGTTTCGTCTATTAGACCATAGATGTCGCTAAAACCAATATCTTTTGAACGCGAGTTTTCTCTTAATTTCAAATTGTATATATAGATGGCGTTGAACTAAACGTATCTATATAAATTTATAAATATAAATTTATAAAGAATAGAAAAAATTCGATCACGAGGCGGGACTCGAACCCGCATCCTTCGCGCCATTCCATAAACGTATCTATGTTTCTTTTTATAATCTGGTTATTGCGTGTTAGGTTATCAAACAATGATAACGCTGTCTGCGGTATTATAATATCAGTTTCAACGAATAAATATCAAGGAAATCACGCATATCATAACAGGTAAGAATAAACTACTATTAAATTTGCCTAATTTCCAAATGAGTTAAAGTTAATAGCTTCAATATCTATCAATTAAATATTTCGTAAAATAGCAAGAGCAGATCCAGGGTAGGGATCGATTTTGTTTAAGTTGGTAGTTTTAAAATAAAATTAATTAAATATATACTTAATAATATGTATTTTTTTTAAAGCATCGATAATTTTGATTTAACTTTATTACACTAGGTCACATTTCGAATTGAATAGAATGACCATAATTATTAATTTCCTCTAATTTTTGTTATACCCATTCTCTCCCTTTTCCAATTGGTTTCATTCTACTATTATTTTATTTTATTATCTGTTTCTTACTCGACTTGACCGTGCTTTTGGGTGTTCTTCAACAATTCGTATCACAATCATAAATCGGAAGCCAGTTGAAGTACAGGCAAGCCAAGCCAAGAAATCAGAAAAAAAATGGTTGCCTGTAAAGTCGGTTTTACGGGCGAAGATTTTACGTGACAACGTCTTTTTCTCGGTAGAATATTTATGTGCTGCGCGCGCGGCAGACCGCGGGCCTCTCTCTCGTTCGGTGACTCATCGTAACGTTACCGAGCGTTACACTTTTTCATAAGTGACTCCCAGTCGCAACCTAATTTAAGACGTTGTCACGTCAAAACAGTCAAGTAACACGGCCAAGTCGACTACGAAACAAAGTATAAAATAATATCATATCTACCACGGACCAGTTACGTAGACTTACAATAACAACAACTAAACTATAACAACCAAAACAAATAAAAAACCTAACAATAAAATACAAAACGTGCTGTATTCCGATCGGTTCCTGTACAATTGTTGTCTCACTCACATCATAAAATGTAAGGTGTCTTGCTCACACGCAACACATCAGCTTGACATTAGCCATAAACGATTAGCGAGAGACTTTTGGAATTGCTACCTGGAGACTCGCAACTGTATTTTTTTCTATGAGTTATTACAACTCCAGATTGTTACCTATACCTTGTAGGATAACCGATAAAACGTAGATATTTTTAAGTATCTACATCTGCAGAATATGCGCCATAACTTTTTTTAAATATTCCATAAAGGAAAAAAACAGTTCAAATTTTCTTTTTCCTGCTTTTAGAGACATTCTAATCTCACGTGATAATCTGCAACATCTGTTTTTATCGCTACATTTTTCTTTTTTTTTTTTCAAGCTACAATGTGTTCACGGTCACCAGATCCAGCAAAAATGCAACTTCGTGAGCAAATATCAAAGAGCATTGCACAGCTTTCGAAAGAGGAGAAGGATCGTCAGTCTAATATAGTTTACAATAAGGTAACTGTTCTATTTCATACCCGTTACTTCACAAGTAGATACCTAGTAAGGATCATAATGAAAACAACTACTGGAGTAAGGCTGAAGTGTGTTTCACGTATCAATCAAAAGCTTCAAAAGCTCATTCAACGGCACTTGTTCAAATTATAAAATTAAATATGAAACTGCAATAATAAAAATGCGATTATAATCTCGACCTAATTAATCTAATACTTTCTCAGATAATCAACCACCCGTACTACAAAGCCGCGAATCGAATAGCCATATTCATGAGCACGGACGAAGAAATTAACACGGCTCCAATTATAGCCCACATTCAGGCTAGAGGAGCCTCTGCATTCGTACCTCAGTATGCTGGTGGTGTGATGAAAATGCTAAAGGTAGAAAGTGGTGATCAGGATATCATGCTGCAAACTAAACATGGCATCCAACAGCACTCGAAGGACCAAAAGTGGGAGGACTCTTCGGATAGTGGTATTGCCAATTTTAATATTATGGCTTATTAGTAGATGGTAGATAAATGAATATTAATTCAATCTGAAACTCAAACATTTATCTAATTATTCAAATGTCATAACATAATATGTTTAACATTTACCACTTTTTAAATAATAAATATATAATATTTCCAGGTTTAGACTTAATAATAGCGCCAGGTATTGCTTTCTCGCTGGATGGTGGCCGCGTTGGGCATGGTGGGGGCTACTACGATAGATTCTTGGCGAAAATACGGGCTGAGCAACAAAAACCACCGAAGGTATCAACCACCAATATTTGGAGAATTGTTTTTTTTTATATATATATTTTGGCATATTATTATGAAACTTGTTAGTTCTTAGTCTGAAATAATTGTTTAACCCCTCGTCTGTGAAGCGCGGCCATCGTGGAATAGGCGCATCTGTGGGACCACACTGTGGTTAATCCACAGACAGATCCCGGTGAAGTACACTTGTGCTTTTTAATCACGATTACTCTATTTTTTTATATGAAAAGTACTAGAAAACTTAAGAAATAATTAAACCTCATTAAATTTCCGACTATATAGTATTCATCATGTATGAAGTGAGCTATAAAAATAAGCTTTAGTTGATGGTCAAAAATGTAGTACTGTCATGTCAACTAATTTTGATTATTTTATAAAAAAGAAACATTTTTCAAACCAAATTTAGTTTAATTATGAAACCTTACATCTATTCATTATAATATAGCTAAAAATCTCATACACCATGCGTACATATTTTTTCTACAAAACATGTTCAAAAGTTAGTGGACTGAAGTGCCGTGTTTTTGTCAACATAAAAACTGTTATAGTCCTTTCCACCTAAGATGATTTCTGTGACACATCGATTTTTGACACGTGTAGGGATGTCTTTACTGAAATCATATCAATTTTTTCCGATAATCGATAATATTTTATATAGAAATGAAATCGATTTGAATAAAGTACCAAAATTAGTTTTTTCGGCATTTCGCCAACAATTAACTAAGGAAACTTAGCAAACAACAGCAACAAAAAGTCAACATTAACAATTAGTAACAATAACAGAATACCACGTAAAGTATCAATATAAAAATGCAACTTGTATACAAGGCTGACGCACTCGTACAGACGATTGACTCGATTGACAAACGATCACAAGATAGGCGCCGATTATATGATTTTCCAACTCTATGATTTTTCAACGATCCATTTCATGTACACGAATTGCGTAGGTATTATATTTTGGTGTTATTTTATTTTATTTTTCATTATATTAAACTAAACAATACTGTTTTTGATTTATAAGCTTAAGATGTTTCATTTTTATATTTTTGGTAAGAATGCCGCCATAAAATATGATAAAATTATTTTGGCGTTTTAAACATAAAATACGTAATTCGGAACACGATGAAGTGTCATAGGAATCATCCTAGTTGAAAAGGACTATAGTAAACCGACCAAATAGGCAAGTTATGTGATTCTATACACCTGCCACTGTGTGGTTGCTCCACTGACGAGAGGTTTTGACAATAAAACTAATTCACCCTTTTCCACTAGGTGATAGCAATCGCATTCAACTGCCAAATAGTAGACAAGATGCCTATGAATGACCTGGACCAGAAAATCGATGGAGTTATTTACGCAGAATGATATTTAAAAATATTACCTTTACAATTAATGAAATAATTGTAGACATTAGACATGCATTTAATACTTAAAAGTCTGATATTGTGTTAAGAAAATTTGTCAATACTATTTTATTAAGCAAATTGGAAAGTTAATGAAACTACAACTATTATAAGGTCTAGAGGTTGTTGGATATTTTAGTCGAAAATGTGAATATAATTATAATGCAAAATAAAAGTTTATGGTCAGTATTAGATTGTTGAAATAAGCATCAGTCAGATAATATAGGTAGATAGTTATATCGTGTCTTCATTGTTTTACGCGTGTAATGAGATTTGTTACACAATTTTTATTTGCCGCAGTTTGTAATCTAAGGCCGCAGTCATCTGGATAAAACCATAGATTCAAATTTCAGTTCATTTTGTTTTCCTTCTGCGGCACTAGTAGTCTACGGAAAGTTGTTTAATAATGATTTTATTAAATGTTAGCAAATTGTATTTATACTTGTAATGTAATTTTCTACTATTAATACTTTAATAATGAAACTGATCCTGTGATACATTTATTTTATTTTTATATAAACCCTGATTTCACGTGACAAAGACTTCGGTTAAGAACTTTTGGAGTCTCAGAGAATTTCCAGCCGACTGCATGTCCCGAAACTTGCTTAGTTTAAATTTTCTGCTAGTTTTTTTTTACCGTACAATCCTTTTCCTGAAAATAACGAATAAGAGAAATAAAATTATATATTTTAAGTTACATGCATACATACATTTTAGCGATACATTTTTAACATTTTATTATTTATATTATTTCAAAAATATGTGAAACGACTTATCTACAAATTTCTTATAAAATAATTCCAAAGATTAGTATTGTCTATTAGACCATAGATGTCGCTAAAATCAATATCTTTTGAACACAAGTTTTGTGCTAATTTCAAGTTGAAAATATAGATGGCGTTGAACTAAAACGTTTCCATGTTTCTATTAATCTGCCCAATACATGTTAGGTTATCAAACAATGATAACGCTGTGTGCGTTTTCACAATGTTTTTAAATCAGTTTCGACGAATTAAAATCAAAGGAATCACGTATAATATAACCGGTAAGAATAAAATTACTAGACTCAATGGCCTTAAAATGAATTAAAACATTGACACAATACAAAATCGCTTAAATAACTTGAGTTTATAAATATTAGTTGAATAGTTATTTCGTTTTTAAATATTATTCAAAACAGCTGATAGCAAGGTCAGGTCCAGGATCTAAATGGACCACTAATTTAATATTAACTTTTATAATTAACAAAATATGTATTGTTAAACATGATGTTTTGTCTTTTTAATCACAATATCGATTTTATTTAAGTAGATACCTTGAATATTAAATTGATTTAATTTAATTTTACACTATTTCATTCTGTCACATTTCGAATAGAATGAAACCAATTGCACACGGAAGAGAATATAATGAGAGGATACATAAAATTAAGTTCGATCTGAAGTAAATTTTCGCAGAAATTTTATAATTTTCAATTGAAAGTAAGGGTTCTTTTTCAAAATTCAGTCAATTTTTCTGTCGACCGTAGGCTAAATTTTAAGTATCAGGAAAAAAAATAGAATTTGTATTATAAATTACAGTGTGTTTAATAATTAACATCAATAAGACAAATTATCACTGACTTCGTAGAAAAAAAATTTTGGTAAGTGATAAAAAATGCAAAAAAAACAAATACTTAGTTTTGATGTTGCGTCATAGTTTAATACGAAAAGTTGTATTTCGTTTTATTTACCTGCAACTTATCAATCGATCGATCAAATTGATTTTTGTTATGTTCTCTTCCTTTTAGAATTGGTTTCATCATTCTATTGTTGTATGTTTTATTTTGTCGTCATACAACGTGAGTAAATTTTTTGTATTTTTTTGCGCTTCGCGCAAAATTAGTTTTCAGCTTTAAAATAAAATTATACCTAAATAATATAAATAGAGATGAGAACCTCAAGCGATTGTTTTGGCCTCCTCTCTCTATAACTTAATTTTCAAATTAATTTTGCTGTTTTTTTTTCTAGTCAACATTTCGAACAGAATAAATTATTATTATCGTCAGTATTTACTATTTTTAAGAGCATTATCAGCTCTATTGTTTATTTTTTTTAGAGTATTAGGGTACGTTTTTTTAAGTACTGTACCTACTATGATTTATCAACAAAATACCTACTCTTTGGTACGATAAGATCGCTTTAATAGTTTTTATATTAACTTTTGATATCAGATATGTAGACAAAACATAATATGTATTGATGTTTACAAAAAATAATACATGGCGTAATACCATTTCACGGAAGGTATTCCATTCATGTTTACATGACGAGTATGAATACGAGCGTGTTTTTTACAAAGTGATTAAAATATTCTTAGTTGTTCCTTTAAATGATGATATGCAAAAAAAATCCATATACCTACTAAAATATAGAGCTGAATAGTTTGTGTTAATTTGTTTTTTTGAATTTCTCAGGAACTACTGGAACGATTTCAAAATTTCTCTATTACGCCGTAATATAGTACTGGATGGCCCTTTTAGTGACATTAAATTGCTATTATTATATGCTCTATAGTGTGGAATATAATATGACTATTCATATTATAACGCAGTGATAATCTCCAATACCTACTTTAATTGTTTTTTTTTAGCAACAATGGCTACACGAACACCAGATCCAGCAAAAGTGCAACTCCGTGAAGAAATAGCACAGAGAATTTCACAGCTTTCGAAAGAGGAGAAGGATCGTCAATCTAATATAGTTTACAATAAGGTAACTGTTCTATTTCATGAGCATTACAGTCACGGGTATTGTTAAAATTCATCCGCAACTATTGATGGACAGATACTAAAATATATCTTCTTTTAACTATGTGTTACAAAATTGAATAAGTACCTACCTTTGTAGTTCGTAATCTTCATGTATTTTCTTCTTATTTATTTATGTGTATTGCATTATTCTTATGTTAAAATCTATCCTTGACTTTAAAACCAAACATCAAATTCTTCGTGGACTCTACTCATTCTAATTTCTTTGTGAACTTTTATAAAGTAAAAGTTACAAACTTAACTTTTTGGCATAGTTTTCAATTGCTATGAGCAAAATATAACCTTAAACAGCTTAAAAAGTAGTAAAATAATTATTTTCATCATACAGAAAAATATGAGCGTATAGCTCTACACTATTTTGTGCAAGCCGTTTCAAACAGCTACTATTATTATCTAAGTTAAACATCGTTCAGATTTTAACCTACATCTAATTACTATCTCAGATCATCAACCACCCCTACTACAAAGCGGCGAATCGCATAGCAGTCTTCATGAGCACGGATGATGAAGTCAATACGGCTCCTATCATATCACACATCCAGGATAGAGGAGCATCTGCCTTCGTGCCTCAGTACCTTCGTGGTGTGATGAGAATGCTGAAGGTGGAAAATGGTGACCAGGATATCATGCCGCTAACGAGACATGGCATCAAACAGCACTCGAAGGACCAAATTCGGGAGGACGCTTTGGATTCAGGTATTGCTAATTTTCGTTTGGTCATTGTAAGATGGTTAATGAATTTATATTATGACATACCTAGGTAATATTGAATTAAGTAGATGTATATAGATTTGTTATTTTCCAAAAACAGTAATAGTAGTAGTTGTAGATACGTAGTATATTATTATTAGTCTGTGGTAGTAGCAAATAGTCTTGAAATTATAAATTACTTTAGGAAGTATAAAATTGGCGTGTTTTGATGTCAATTTTTATTCATTTGTAGGGTTAATTGATTTTATTCTTCAATCAAAATATAAAATTGTCATCTATAATCTATAAAACTCACAAATAACTGCTACCTACATCATTTTATTTTTAACTATTTTCGAGGTGTGTTCTGAAGAACTTGTAGGGCCTATTTCTATTACCATATCCCATTAACAATTGTTTCTATCGAAAATCTCACAACATATTATAATAATAAATATATTAATATAATTATTTTCAGGACTAGATTTAATAATAGCACCAGGGGTAGCTTTCACCCTTGACGGTGGTCGCGTTGGACACGGTGCTGGCTATTACGATAAGTACATAACGAAGATACGAGCTATGCAACAAATACCACCAAAGGTAAGACAAATACTTCGATAATTCTATTATAATATACAGTCTACGTCTAGACTTTAATTTTTCAAAGTTGTTTTACTACTCCAATCATCTCTGATTCAAATCCAACAAATTAAAAATCGGTACCGCTGCTCTAAGTAGAGTAGGTACATAATATCGACTACTTTCTTTTTAGTTTACTAATATACAAAATAGTAATGTTACCTACCTAGTAAATAATCTAAACAACCAGTATAGATAGAAGTGGGGGTCATTAATTTATTATTTGCCCTATTGCTTGGTTTCCTAACTACGTTGTAATGTTGAACATTTTTTGGCACATTCACATGAAATATTCTTGTTATAATATGCTAATTTTTGTGCATTGTTTATTAATAAAATATAGTTTACAACAGAAACTAATTCACACTTTTCCTCTAGGTGATAGCAGTTGCATTCAACTGCCAAATCGTGGACAAGGTGCCAATGAATGACCTGGATCAGAAGATAGATGGAGTTATTTACGCAGAATGATGTTTTATATTAATAAGCATAATATATTTACACAAAAATATTATTTTTTACAAATAGTGTAGATATTAAAAATGCATTTAATACGTTATAAGTCTGATATTGTGTTTTACTATTTAGATACAAAGAAAGCTTATACATTTAGTTTTTGTATGGTGCTCTTGTTGTGACTTATATTTAAATAAAATACTAGCTGTGCCGCGCGGTTTCACCCGCATTACTCCGCTCCTGTTGGTCTTAGCATGATGATATTATATAATTATATAGCCTATATTACTCGTGGATAATGTAGCTTTCGAATGGTGAAATAATTTTTAAAATCGGTCCAGTAGTTTATGAGCCTATTCATTACAATCAAACAAACAAAGTTTTCCTCTTTATAATATTAGAGTAGATTCATTATAACCGCTCACGTGGATAAATTTAAAATCCTAGCTGACTCAAAATTAAGAAATTATAACTGTCGTAATTATTCTTATAACATAAACTTTGTAAAAATTTATCAATACTGAATATTATATATGGTTTATCTTGCATTTAAGAAATTGTATCATTATTTCTGATTTATAAATAAAGAATCTCATATTTTGCAACTTCTTATTTTCTTATACCCTATCATAACGGAATATCACAAAAAAACCTCATCATAATATCCTGACAATATATGTTTATTTTAAAATTATATATATAGATATATTACTTGTATAATTTTTGATGAAAATTGGCAGGAAAATTGATGATAAACCACTGACAAACAAACAAACATAAGCTACTTTTGTCGACAGTAATCTTAAGGGTTGAAATATTAGACGAAAATGTTTGCATGTGATTTGGACTGAGAATGAAAACGGGCGATTCAACTATAATAATACTGTTCTTTGAAATAAAACACAAGACTGTTTTACAAAAGTTTATTAAAAAACACTCGGTACACTCTATCTTCTAATAAAAAGGAAAATATAAAACTGGCAGTAATGAGAAGATACATATGACACTTTAAAAATGCCCTAAAAAATATTGATCAATAAGAAAAAACCACTGGAAAAAATTGTTTTTTTTTTCTAAATCCAGCCATTGATGCTTTAATACATTTACATACAAGTGTAATAAATGGGTAAGTACATATAATTATTTTTGAATACAATTTCAATGCAAAACATGGCAACAATAGGTATTGAAAAACACAAAAGAATATAAATTTATAAAGAATAGAAAAAATTCGATCACGAGGCGGGACTCGAACCCGCATCCTTCGCGCCATTCCGGGGCGGATGCCTCACCAACTCAGCCACTCGTGACCCGCCCGAGTGATCGAATTTATTCTATTCCTTCAGTTTTATGTGTCTGAAGGGACACACCGCGCGCCATCTATTGAGATGATTAACAACCATTTCAACCAATATGAAGCACTTTTCAGTGAATACAATATTGTAACGATGGAACACGACCTTTTTTGTTGAATTTATATTTTTGGTTTTCAAATGCTTTATAAATATAAATTTATAAAGAATAGAAAAAATTCGATCACGAGGCGGGACTCGAACCCGCATCCTTCGCGCCATTCCGGGGCGGATGCCTCACCAACTCAGCCACTCGTCGAATTTTTTCTATTCTTTATATATTTATATTTATAAAGCATTTGAATGCCATAAAACCAAAAATATAAATTCAACACAAAAGAATTAAAAAAAAAATCCGAAATATCATCTCTCACGTTTTTTCAAATAAACAACTTAACCTATTTATTTCTTGATAAACTACGCTTATGAATCTGCAATTACACTTAATTTGTTATCTGTAAAAATATTGTACAATAAACATAAACAATATGGTACGGGAGCTAGTAACGTTTTAAAAAAAGTCATTTTAGTATAGTTGGGTTTTTGATTTACTGTTTCTCTTGCTATTTCGTTTGAGTCCGGGCTGTCTGGCTGGCGGTAGTGGTTGCGTTTATTAGTGCGCACAGGAAAATATCCGTAATTTAAAGTAATTTATTAACGCGTAATTTTTAATCTTTTGCCTTTAGATAGATCCATCAGACATAATTTTTTTATTGCAAGACGTTTTTTTCGTTGTTAAATAGGTGCCATACGCAATTTTTTATTTCAAAATAATTAAAATGTCATCGAAATAAGTGAAATTACATCAACATGAGTCCGCTTAAAAGGTAAGTAATAACTTTATTAATTATATTATATTATCCTTTTTTAATACTTATCACTACATAGTACATATAAAACAAAGTCGCTTTCTCTGTCCCTATGTCCCTTTGTATGCTTTGTATCTTTAAAACTACGCAACGGATTTTGATGCGGTTTTTTTTAATAGATAGAGTGATTCAAGAGGAAGGTTTTAGTATATAATTTATTAGGTTTTAGACAACGCGGGCGAAGCCGCGGGCGGTAAGCTAGTATTGAATAATTAGTAAACTAATATTTTTAATAGATGGTTTCATATTTATTACACTTTTGGGTATTAATATGAATTTGATGATATTTGGTTTTTATCAAGTTTACATTAACGTCCTATTTGAGGTTCGTTGGGAAAAGGAGGCACCATGGTAGATTGTTGCTAAAAAATTGTAAATAGTAAAATGAATATTATATATAGTATAAGTAACATAGTGATTACTTATCCTGCACGGGGAGCTGTCGGGGACTCATGTTGATGGAATTTCACTTATTTCGATGACATTTTAATGATTTTGAAATAAAAAATTGCGTTTGGCACCTATTTAACAACGAAAAAAACGTCTTGCAATAAAAAATTTATGTCTGATGGATCTATCTAAAGGCAAAAGATTAAAAATTACGCGTTAATAAATGACTTTAAATTACGGATATTTTCCTGTGCAGATAAGATGCGCACTAATAAACGCAACCACTGCGGCCAGCCAGACAGCCCGGACTCTAACCGAAATAGGAAGAGAAACAGTATATCAAAGAACCAACTATACAAAAATTCTCTCTTGTCAACGTTGCTAGCTCCTATACGAATATCTGTCCTCGCAATTATACGTATAACTTGTGTATAACAAATGAAAAAAGGGACATACAATGAAATTACATAAAAACAATTTTTACTAGTTTAGTATTATGTTATCACTTATCTGTGGTTTTTATATAATTAATTATTTATATTATTAAATAAAATGTGAACATAAAAACAAGCGCGCTCATAATAATCTAATTATAAAAAATATTATCTAACTCACAAGGCTGGTTTAAAGTGAATATAAGAAGTGCATACATTGGTTTACATTATTCTGAAGCACACACATACAATTTTAAGTGTGTTTAGGGACAACTTAGCAAAATAAAATCAACCTTTAAAAATTTAAAACTGACCATACATAACCTAAATTCATAAATTGTCATTTATAACTTATTAGGTATACAATATTCATTCAAAAATCTTTATTAAAACTAAACCAAAACAACGTAGAAGTATGTGAGAAATGAAAATATTATTGAACAAATTTAAAAATATTTTAATTCGATGAATTAAAATGCACATTAACATCAGAAATTTGTCAGCCAAAAAGGCTTGAAATTCATTAAGTTACATACCTCACTGTTTTTCTTAGTGAGAGTGTTACAGTTATGTCATTATTAGTCATACTTAAAATTAATTACGAAATCTTATAAATAATGCATGACAATAATTATATATTATAACAAAAAATATCACGCGATTTATTTGAAAGTAAACTTTAAAAGCAATTAAACCTACTTATAAGAACAACTTAAAAGTATTATAATTCGGATTATACGTTATTTAAACGTTCTAAAAATATTTTATCACAATTCAATTTGAAATATTAGACAATACAATTTATACTTAATTCATAATTATTGAAGGATTAAATATTAACAGAAACGAATGTCATCCCCTATGTAGTAAATAATCTAAAGTAGCCAGGTATAAAAAAGTTATTTTTTATGGCGTTTAATTTAATTTAAAGATTAAATTTTATACAAAATTATGTTGTTAATTATAAAACTTTGTAATAATATACAAATAAAGGATGACGATGTTTTTTACAAGTGATTCATCTGTATCTACTACTTATAAGGATTTTCAATTATAATACATATACATATTACATTTAAATCAGTAAAAAAATTATGATCTTTCCAAATAAAATGTACTGACAAACATTTGAATGTCATGTTCACGTTGAAAAATAATATAAAATCTTAATTTATCCAACTGGTAACCATGAAAATACTTACCTAAAAGCGCATCTTAAAAATGCTGAAATTATTATCACATAATTTTAGAGGAACTACACGATGTTTTTAATAAAAACCTCAATATTTGAAATACGTTCCATATAAACTTAATTGGTATATATTTCCCAATACTAAAACTATATCTATTCGACTAATAATAATGACTTATTGTTAATCAATCACAAAACAATATAATAATGTTTTTGTTTTGGAATCCATGTTGGCCTGTGCAGTGGTGTCGCTGAAATAAACAACAGAGTCTATTAATCTTCGTAGTAGAGAAAAAGCTTTTATAGTGATATTGGCTTTTCTATTGTTTTGGCTCTGTAATGGCACAGATAACATAACACTATACTAGGAGTAATGGTATTTGTTGTATATGAATATAAAATATTGTCAAGAAAAATCGTTCGATTAGTTTTTAATAACACCTTATGAAGATCCTACAAAAACCACCTTTTTTTATTTTTCATATTACGATTGAAAAAATAGGTAAACTATGATGAGAGCAGGCATTCTTTGGTGAAGCATATTCTGCATGAATATTGATCACAATATTGGACACAAAAAATTGACAGGCGTTGAGTGAAATGATCCATGAAACATACTTTATTGCACTCCACAAATTAATTCCTCCACATAGGGCGGTTTCATTGCTGGAAGCGACCCAGTTAACCAGAAAGAAAGGAGTTGAAAAATTAAGAATTTGAATATACAACACATAATACCTCAATACTCATCGAAGTACAGCCCCGAACACGCGCTGGCCTCTCGACATCAGCAGCTCAACAGCGCCAACAGCAACGAGCAGTAATAGCAAGGCAAGAAGGGCTAGAATCGCTCGGCAGCGTCTACGGCGCTTCTGACCGCGGGCCAGACGTCTGGATAGTTCCTCGCCTCTTGCTCCGTCCAGAGTGAAGAGGGCGCTGGCCGCCTGTAATAAAAAAGTATATATTATGTGTCTTTCTAAAACACACAGCGTTGGGATGAAGAAGCTGTCTATGAATCCCCTAAATCTATAGAAATAAGTTCTACCTTACCTCTTGTCTATGGATCTTTCACCTCACTAGCAAGGGCGCGTCCCTTTATCTACTTCCGCCTCCGACGCGCCGCCATCTTCCAAGCGCATAGCGTTTGTGAATTCCGAAGCGTCAACATCGCTTATATATCGAATCTCGATATTTCTTAGAAATCTATTGTTAAAGTGTTAAAATTTACTGCAAATTCAGTTTCGAATAGCACACAGTGTTGTTTTTCAGTGTTATTTTGTGTCTTTAGTGTTTAAAGTCGAAATGCTTTCCCATAACGAAACAACAAAAACCACGTTGTCTGAGGACGATTCAAAGACCGGTGTTTCGGATGAAAACCGGCATCCAAAGTGTAGTGGTGAGTCGTCTTCCTCGTCCTCGGAGGACGAGAGGAGCGACAGCTCGTCTCCTCGCAAGAAAAGAGCAAGAAAGGAAAAGTTCCGTAAGTACAATCAAACTGATACTTGCTCCGACCCACGCATAGAGTCCCTCATGCAACAGGTGGGATACATCTCGCAATACATGTCACAATTACCACAATACTTATGTGAATTAAGTAAGATGCAAGAGGTACCTAGTGACGTCGCTACGTCAACAGGTTTTCTATCATACCCAGGCACGGCGGCTACTGCGTCAAGGGCAGGGTTAAGTCAGTCTGGTGAGTTGACGTTAGGCGACCTGGATACCGAGTGTGACGCTGCGGTGGTCGTCCCTCTGGCCAACAAGGAGCTCCTACTGGAGTTAGAGCGTGTCCAGCACTTTGACCGTCCTACTTGGAAGGGGATTAGGTATAAGAAAGTGCTTAACTCTTGCTTAGCTTCCCCAGGCTTCACAGCCCTTAAGGTGAATGAGGAATTTTGCCACCTCAATAAGAGCAAAGATTTTTTAATGTCGACTGAGTTACTATTAGCAGGCTTATCAAATAATATCCTAGAACAGCGTCGCTTGCTTAAAGAAGGCTTACAGGACATTGTAAATTGGGCACAGGAGAATAAGTATAACTTAAACCCAGGTAACCTGTTTGAAAAGATAACCTCAGTGTTTGGTCCTGATTCTCCATCCTATAAAAGGTCAGAGATGACCATGCAGCTAATTTGTGGCAAGAGGTCGGAGTGCATTGAGGTAAGACGAGAACGTATCTTAAAAGAGTTAGGAAATGTCAACCTATGCTCTATACTTCATAATGTTCCTCCGAGTAAGGAATATTTATTTAGCAGAGAAGCCCTACAACCTATCATAGCTTCTCTGGGCGGAACCCAACATTGGCTGAACACTCCCACCTATGCCAGAGAGAGGAGACAACAACAAAGAGCTGCACCTCAACACGGTAGACAGTCTCACCGCCCAATGAGGAACCAGCCTCAGAGAGGGGACAGGAGGCAGGTTGCCAAAGTTAAGAAGAACCGGCCCTTTCGTGGCGGCTTCCGCGCCAACCCAATGGTGCAGAAATGACAATTCGGAATTGTTCAGGGCGGGGTGTTTAAAGAGACATATAGAGAATTGGGTTCGTTTGAAGGCCAACCATTTCATTTTAAAAAACATTACCAACTCTCGAATTCCATTTACCAAGAAACCTCCCATGTGTCTGCCCAGCAGGCTAATCTTGAAGAGATGTTCTACAAGGGTGTCCCCCGCCATGACAGAGATGGTAGACCGGCTAAAGAAAATAGGGGCCCTAGAGAGGCCCAGAAAGATAGACGCCGGCTTTCACTCAAAGATGTTTCTGGTAAAGAAAGCAGATGGCTCAGCAAGGCCCGTCTTCGACCTGAGGCACTTAAACACCTACGTGTCTGCCAGACATTTCCAACTAATTTCACAAGTTACCGTAATGGAATTCTTACAATGCCAGGACTGGCTTGTGAAGATAGACCTCCATCAAGCTTATTTCCATTTGCCCATAGCAAATTCTCACCGCAGGTTTTTAAGAGTAATTTACAACGGGGAGATTCTACAATTAACGGCCCTCCCTTTTGGCCTATGTTCTGCCCCCCGGACTTTTGAAGCCATATCAAATTGGGTCGCGGAGACCCTGAGAGCTCGGGGTATTCGCCTTCTTACTTGGACGATTACCTATTGGTCCACCAGAACCGAACCAAATTAACATCCCAGGTCTCGGAGACCGTGGGCATCCTAAAGAAACTTGGTTGGCACATCAATTTCAAAAAGTCAATCCTAGACCCAGTGCAGAGACTCGAATATTTGGGCCTAATGTGGGACACGAGACGGATGTCTGTGTCATTACCAGACGAGAAAGCTTTAAAGATAGAACATACAGTGGTGGCAATGGAAACAAGATCGTCCTGCACTCAAAGAGAGTTACAAGTGGTCCTAGGGATGATGAATTTTGCGAATTTAACGCTGAGAGGCGGCAGACTCCACAGTCGCCGTCTCCAGATATTTCTCAGAAGTTTTGCACGGAGCAGACCCAGAGAGAGGAGAGCCTTGCCTCCCCTTGCGACACAAGACCTGATGTGGTGGAGGAAAAACATAGGCAAGAACGGCATATCCTTTATAAGGAAACAGGTAACACACTTCCTTACCACAGACGCAGCGGATGCGGGCTGGGGTGCACAGCTGAACAGCCTTTACCTGTCAGGGAGATGGACAGGCAGACAGAGATCTTGGCACTCGAATGTCAAGGAACTATATGCTGTGCTCGCCGCAATAAAAAGACTCCAGAGTACACTAAGAGGGGCCCACATACTAATACAGTCCGACAATCGGACTCTGGTCGCTCACATAAGGAACGAAGGAGGGACAAAGTCATTAGCCCTCTTATCACTAACATCCGAGGTGCTTTGTCTGGCCGAGAATTTAGAATTAGCTCTGTCGGCATCCTACCTCCCAGGCCGCCTCAATGGGATAGCGGATCGCCTTTCGAGAGGACAACCCCTACCAGAGTGGCATCTTCTACCCCATGCCACAGAAGTGTTATTCCGGAAATGGGGAGTACCAGACATCGACCTGTTCGCCTCTCAAAGAAGCGCAGTAGTACCAAGGTATGTAAGCTTAGATGCAGGAGATTCCTGCGCAGAGTTCTGCGACGCCTTCAGGCAGCAGTGGAGCTGGCACCTGGCCTGGGTATTTCCACCATCCAGTCTAATCCCACAGGTACTAGCACACCTCAACAAGGCACAGGGCAGGTACATTGTAATAGCCCCCCAGTGGGCTCAGTGTTATTGGCTTCCGGACCTGAGGTCGAGAGCACTCAGTCCACCATTTGTCATACAGAACCTACGGAGTTGCCTCATAGATCTATCGACGGCGTTGCCTCCCCCACAGGTGGAGAACCTGAAACTGCTAGCTTGGGAGATTGGGGGTGGAGGAGACAAATAGCCCACTGGAGTACAAAAGAAAAGGATTTGCTAGTAGCTAGTTGGCGTCCCTCCACACTGGCAACTTACGGCCCTCCAATTAGGAGGTGGTTGGCTTGGTGCAGATCTAATAACAAGGACCTCAGGGCACCTTCCGGTAATGACGTCGCTCAGTTCTTAGCAAGCCTACATTTGGAGCACAATCTGGCTTACAGTACAATTCTACTGCATAAGTCAGCGATATCAACCTTCTATGGTGCATCAGAGGAGAGAATCACCACCAATTTCTTTGTACAGCAAGTCCTAAGAGCTATTGCTATAGCTAAACCAAGACAAAGAAAAGAATCAATCTGGGACATAGAGATTCTGGTTAACTGGCTTAGATCATCAGATGGTAATTCAACCCTGTTTGAGATATCAAGGCGAACAGCTTTAATCCTGTTATTAGCATCGGGCAGAAGAATCCATGATCTAACTCTTCTTAGGATCTCTAAGGACTGTTTTATCAGACGGGAAGATAAAATTATATTCTGGCCTGAGTTTGGATCCAAGACAGATACAGCAACACACCAACAGTCAGGTTGGTGTTTGTCAAGGCACCCAGATGTTTCCATATGCCCAGTGACCCACATAGAAAAGCTAATTCAGATCTCAGAAGATAGGCGTTCAGGCACAGAGATAGATAATTTATTTTTATCAATAAAGGGTCAAGTTAAGCCCGCTACTCGGACCCTGATCTCAGGTTGGATAAGGTCAATATTGAAGTTAGTAGGCATAGCAGCCCCTCCCGGCAGTATCAGGTCAGCGGTGGCGTCAAAAGGTTGGTTAGAGGACCAACCCATTGAGGAGATCCTTCAGAGGGTCAATTGGAAGAGTATGCTGACTTTTAAAAAATTTTACTGCCGACCGGTAAAGCCAGCCAGGGACAGTGAGTCAGTTTTACTTTTTGATAACTTTAAACCCATCTAATAAATTAATTTAGTATTATAATCAGTGTGATATTTAGTATTAATACTTAGGGCACAATTTTGCCAATGTTGATTGTTTTGTATCTCTTCCTTTATTATATTATTTTAATTGATTAATAAGCAGAGCTTGTTTAGTAGGATATCAAGCCTTAGAGGCTTTATTATTAAGAATTGACTGAGACTGATCTCTTTTATGTTCCTTTGAGGTATAATAATTAATTTATATTTCTTTATTTAATTTCTATTACTGTTGCACAATAAACCAAGACTGTTTTAGATGTTATATAAAAGCACTAAGCATATTGTATAGTCCATTTATTTAGTCAGTGTCATGACATTTATGTGTATTAAGTTGAAATGTTACCTAAAGATAACAATTTAAGTTTTAAGAAAAGAGTTTGTTAGTTTAGATGTTAAGCAAGAAAAGATGTTCTTTTTCTTTTTTTTTGTGGGCAATAGCCTTTTATTATTGTTTTTTTGAAATTTCTATAATATAGCTTTATTTGACAATACCTACAGCATTTTCATTTAGCATTTTTTTTTGAGAAATAAATTTTAGTTTGTAATACAACACTAAGTATTACAATGTCAACAGATAAGTTATATTTCAACATAGCGTTTGTAACTCTTTCTTCACCAGCAGATATCAAACACATCTTCATCCCAACGCTGTGTGTTTTAGAAAGACACATAATATTGATGTTTTGCATTAAAACAAAACATGTATTATGTGTCGAATAAAACACACAGCGTTGAGTTTTACTGCTTGCTGATGAAGATGCTATACGTGCAGCTAAATTGAAATATCAATTTAATTTTTGCACGCTCATCTTATCTCGACACGGCATTATGATTGAAGTCGGAGATCTTAATCACTGAGCATCCAATGCTCTACAGTACCTATATAATTGCCCTGCAAATACCGATGACCGTATTATTTAGGGTAGCAAAATTTAATACATTACATACAATTTATATCAAGAAATATATAGGCACTAACATTGTATGCAATTCTTAGTTGGAACGTTCCCACTAAAACCAGCAACTCTGAGCAAAGCTCTAATAATGTTTTGACATTTTCCGGTCGTATTTATTTCCAAGAGCAATTTAAATAGTCACCTACGAAAGTACTCTTGTTTATTATTATTTATTTAAATCATTTCAACAGCAAATACCTAAACCAAGGACCGACACAAGCAATTAGAGTGTTTGCTGTGGAATTAGCAATTTAGTCGCGCACGAAGTAAGGAAAACGTGATGCCTTTGTGTTTAAGGGCTTACTACACCTACGATACAAGTAAATAATTAAGAGCAAACTCATAAAAAACAATTAATATCGTTCGTCC
The DNA here is from genome assembly GCA_029959065.1 of Colias behrii. Classification (NCBI taxonomy): domain Eukaryota; kingdom Metazoa; phylum Arthropoda; class Insecta; order Lepidoptera; family Pieridae; genus Colias; species Colias behrii. The sequence continues at coordinate 8,349,933 of JARWMC010000019.1, read as the reverse complement.
CTTATTTGTATGCTGTTTGGCCAATTTCAATATTAATATCTCATTAATATTAAGGTTTTTTTAATTATCGGTGAAAGGAGCTCCCGAAATTTGGAGTGAGAGATATGAATGTGTTTTATGGTCTTGATTGTTTTTGGATTAGCGTAATGTTGCACATAGACGACCATTGTCATGGACTCCTTCAAATATCACTTAGAAATATATCAGATCTATATACCAAAGTGAGAAATTGGAACATAACTACGGGCCAATAGAATATTTGGATGGATAAATGAAAATTATTTTCTTTTATCTACCGTTTACGATTACTCTACTATATACTACTACTCTCCTAGTACATAATTTCCGTACAGTTACTTTTCAAAATTATATATTATTGCAAATTCTGTTAAGACCTATATCAAGGATTAATTTTAAGAAAGATTACAATCCAAATATAATTTATTAAACGTGTACTAAACCTACATTTACATAGAGACATAGTTCTACATAAGGCTAGTTCAACTATAAAATAAGCATCTATGTTTATCTCCCATTGTTATCAAAACAATTTTCATATAATATTACGTTCTTGACCCGTATTGCACGCCTCATAAGCGAAGCGTTGAGGTGGGTACTACTGTCACTTCGCGCAAAACATCTGATTTTTCAAACTTAAAATGTCTTTATGTATCATACATTGCACTTGTAAGATAATACATACACACACATATTAAGAAAAAACACTATTTTTAACATTCATGATATTTTTGATGTCATTTTTGTTATTTAAACTAGTTAAAAAACAGTTTAAAAAAGTTCTGTCTTGGACGTCCGTGTGTCTGTATGTGCGGAGGATTTTCTTGTTAACACGATAGCGACCGAAATACTTTACTAATCGAGTCTTTTTTTTTCTCTTACGCTTGAGTATGCTCAGGAATAGAACCCTTTCATTTTTCAGGGTCTGATTCGATGTGGTTTAATTGTTATTAAATAAACAAAAATAATAATTAATAAATAATTATTAAAAAAAAATTATGAGGCGTGCACTTTTGGATTTTCCAAATTATTTGTATTTTATAGTCGATTCGCAATCGCAACTGCTTTGTCAATTACATGCTTGATGAGCTCGAGCTATGGAGGTAAGATGTTTTGTGTTTACTTAGTATGTGGTTAAGAATAAAATTGGTCAAGTGCGAAACGATGGCGGTTCAGTACCGTAGAAGTCAAAAACAGAAAGGGCGTCCATAAATTCTCTGGTCAGTCAGTCTCAGTCTTAGTTCCGTCAGTCTAAGGTCTCGGCAAATATCATGCAAATTGTTTTCTGATTAAAACAAAACAAATAATACTCTTTTGAAAAAAAACACCTCAAAAAATTTAAAAAAACACCTCACGTAATTTATGGACGCCCCCAAAGCCTAAATCTTCATAAACATAGGTTCGTGTATTGTCTGGAAAAAGTGTGATGATGAGATGAACAATCTGCCTTCGTTTTCTTATGTATATTTAAGAATTGGGAGATATATATGTATATGAGCTTTACATATGCCATAGATAATAATTATAATACAATACTCAGACTGAGCAACATTTGGTTTCGTTTCAGAAATACATATCTATAAATAGAATAAATTTAATGTATGAAATATGAATACGGGTAATGATTTGCAATATAATGAAATATAGTAATTGTCACAGTCTCTTTGAATACGTATCTTCAAAAATGTAATTTTCCTTAATATAAATTTTGTTATGTAATAGACAGTTTTATCGACAAATTTATTGCATGTCCTTATAAAACATAACATAATACATATAAGGAGCTGTAAAAACATTGTATTTATTTATACACTTAAGTGAACATCTTTAATAACATAATAGGACATGGGTATATCTTTTTTGAGATGTTATAAAATGAAAGACCAAAAAATATTATCTACTAAATCGCATATAAATTTTTATTTCTGAAGTCAATCAATCAAGAAACAATGTCTTATCAATCGTGTCTATTTTATGTTGATTTTATGTAGCATATCAATCAAAAGTCTATAGAAATATCCTGTCAATGTTTTCTATGATCATTGTACTATTGTATAAAAGTGTTGTACATTTTTGCCAACCTCCTAAATTGCGTAGCAGTCATTCATACTTCTTCAATACTGACAGATTACAACTATGATAGAAGAAATGTCACTGGATTATCAGCTTTTATACAACTACCTGATCCTGCATAGTCTACTCTTGGTCTACTCTAAAAAGAAATAAGTTTCCAGTTTCCCGTTTTTGAAAAATTTTTCATTGACGCTCCTATTTGCGATAGAGTGATTTCTATAGTTTGTACCTCGAGAACTTATTTTGAATTTTTTATAAAAAATGATTCCCAAATTGAAAATTGATAATTTGATACTGTTGTCGTTATTGCAGGTAACATTAAATCTTAGATTACAAAATAAAAGGCAGATGGAGCATGACAATCATCCATCGCCCTTGTCAAAGAAAATACGAAATCAAAAAACGAATACGAACCTCCGCCAGTGCTATAGCGATTCTAGTGTCATGCAATACGTCAAAAGGGGTTTGCTATTTTAGAAAAAAAATGCTGTCTTTTGATATTAAAACGCTGTAAAATTTGTTCCCGAAAACAAACAAAAAGATAAAACATCGGTTTTCTGTAGATTATTTGGCTTATATTTTAATTTTGTATACAAATAATAATTTTACATATACGAAGGAATACAAAACTTCAACGTACGCTGCCAGTATTTTGAAAATGAATTTGCCATTTTTATGGGTAAAATGGTTAAAAGATCTTCGGGGTAGTGCTGTTGGATTTTTCGATCGTGAATGTGATTATTTGTATAGTGCACTATAGGTTCATGATCATTATTAGATAATTTTAATAAGCATAATACTTTTTTTTGTCACTTTTATATAGCTTAAAAACGTCAGAGTCGTTTTCGCCCGCGATTTAATTCATTTGAACTCCTTGATGGATATGACAAAATTATTATTATTCAGGAATTATATTAATTTATTATCCAGTAAAGCAGCTGACAATGTGGATGTCGTAAGGTGTCACTGAAAATCAGTGTTAAGGTATTATGCCTCAGGTATCCTGAGTGGCTTCCTTTTTAGCGCAAGCAAACATACATAAATTTATGTTTTCTTGTGTGTTTTCTATTACCTATTATTCATAATTATTTACAATGCTATTGTTGTGTGTTTGTGTGTATTGGAATAAATGGTTTCTTCCTTCTTTCTTTCTAAAAATAAAATGTCCCGTGTTCTCGACTAAAAACTACCGCTATCCGCATTCATAAACATATTTGGAAAATAAAAAATAATATTCATTGTAATTTTGAAACATTTTTTTATGTAATTTATTAAATTAAAAATTTATCATTTATGTAACAAAATAATTTTTACAATACATATTATAAAAAATTATCATAAACAAGAATTTATATTAAAATTAAAATTAAAACCTGACAGCTAATTTATCGAACGTCCACCAACCAACGTCACTAACACCACTACCATAATAATTCAGATGATTGCAATGTCACCTCATAAATCAAAATCGGTTCAGCGGTTTATACTGCAGGGCGTGCCAAAGAAATATTATACATAGATACACTCGAAAAACATAACCCTCTTTCTTCCGTAGTCGGGGAAAATTTTCAATATCTGGTAACATAACTGATAACACCCACACAGAAGCACCGTGTACGTACAGTGTAGCGGCGAAATGACAGCACACATAGCAGTAGTTGAATCACGTGTTGGCGAACCCGCAAATCAGTGGTACCCCATCCTAAAAAAAAAAAAAAAAAAAAAAAAAAAAAAAAAAACAGTTTGGACTCTTTTCCCACTAAAGCGGCCACGCTGAGTCGATAGCACTCACTCCCGAAGCGATAGGATGCACGGTTTCGGAGATGTGCAGATCGATTAACTCTTATCTAATTGATATCCGGTGGCCTTTTCCTATTATCTATCAACACCGTCCCAACTCGGCGTTCTTATCTATTACTCATTGTGCACCTCGCTTATCACTGCTTTTGTATTAAACTTCTTTGCTATGATCTACCTCGCTATTCTAACCAAACGATGTATTATTATATTCAAGAAAAAATACGTCTAAAATACTATAACTATATTTATATATTATCGTACTATATTATTATAATTGTTGTTTTTTTAAAAAGCGATTCGCTTCTGGCGTTGTTTATCAAAATCTAACCTAACCTAACCTAACCTAATTATTTTTCCGGGTAATCTGATGTATCGAACTTTGTTACGAGCTACCTCGCTATTCTGAATCATCAATAAAACACATTCATTTTACTGCCATTTTTATTGGAATTGTAGCCTTATCTACTTATAAAATAGGAGCGAAACATCTCATCCACTAAAATATCGTTGTACAGTGTGTTCCCTGTAAATATGCTCGTAAAACTATGCATTGAATATCCCTGAAACTTATATAGCAAATACATTAAGCAATATTCACCACAAACTGAAGTCCAATCATTCTGAATCCTATCAACATTCCAGTCCCATCTCTTACAATTCCTTTTCAAAAACTGGAGATGATATCGCTCAGGTGTTCGTCCATATGAATCAAAATATTGACCGATGCCATTCGTATCGATATGTACAGCTACCCAGTGTGAACCTGGTTTATCATCCGCATCCAAATTGCATATTATATACGTTGGTACATGGGTATACATAGGCAGTCTATTAGCAGCATAAACATTATTTTCTAGACTGGGATGAATCTTTTTCATATGTTTTTGTAATTCTAGTGTATCCATGATAGTACTGTTATTAGCAGATTATTACAGTACCAATCTATTCAATGGTTGTCATAGGAATGTTCAATTATAGTGTTTTGTATAAGATTAAATAGGAAGTTTGTAATGAAATAAAAAAATAGTAAATTGCATACAATTTGTTTTATTTAATTTTATAATGTTTCCTTTAGTTACATATACACAAAATGCATTAAGCATAACACATAAATCTAAAATATAACACACATTATAACCTTAACTACTATAGTCTACAGTAACATTTCTATTTTTATCTATTTCAATAATATTATCAAACTCAGCATAAACAATACAGTTAATTGTTTGTGTTAGTGAGGATTCAAATCGTACTTCTAATCTTACACTACCATGCTTTATGAGATTCCAATGAGCTGATGAGTTAGCTGATAAATCAGGAGTTAAATCAAATGCTAAAAGACAGTAGCCTTTGGCATACTGTTCACGAGAGATTGCATTTCCTTCATTAAGAAAGTGAATACCAGTCCCCGAGAATAGAGTATGATATGCCGATGTGAATATATTATTATTAAAAGATGGTTGCAAAGCTTTTGAAGGTATTTGTTGACCATCAATATATAAGCTGAAAGAGTTAATACCATAGTTTTCAAAGTTAAATGGATTTTTAGTAAGTGAACCATTAAATGCGGAATTGTTCACAAATCCAATAATACATCTTTTGGGTACCTGTCCCAAGAATATATTATCAAGAGTTTTTCCTTGAACACCTGATGGAATTGTTAAAACTTTAACTTCAGCACGAGTAATAGGATATTTAGCAGTTGTAGAAGCTAAAACTTTCTGATGTGCGAGTAATACACTTGGATTAATTCGTGCTCTTCGAACAATAAGAGTTGCATCCGTAATGCAAACTTTAAACTTTTCATCATTTGACCCAGCAATTAAATTAAAACTCTCTCTTGACCGAACTAATTTTACACTCATTTCAACACCATTAATTAAAAATTTATCTTGATTGAAAATGTCACCATGAAGATGACCAATCATTTCTATTTCCCGGCTTTCATTAACTAATTCCTGTCTTTTAGCAAATCCTGTGTTTTTACCATCTGTGGAATCCATTTTGCCTGCTGTATCATCATACCAAAGACTACAAGTAAGATGAGATTGTTTAGCAGCAGGAGCATAGTTTAAAAGGGTTTCCATGTATGCTCGATAGGCATAGGTATTATTAGGTGGTGATACAAGTTTTTGGTTTAAATAAACATCGAGTTGACTAAAAAGTGAATGCAGCCAATTATTTACAGGTGCTACTACTGTAGCTGATAACAAGTTTGTTGAATCTTGATTTAATACTTTTGCCTTTATGTGGAGTAATGTATGAGACAAATCTATGTAGTCATCGCCTGTTCCAGGAACTTGAAACTCGATAGGTCCATCATCAGCAAGAGATGAAATTGGTTTATAGTGAATCCACAATCCATTTTCAATGCTTGTTTGTGTGGACGGTAATGCAAACAAATCTAATTCTGACTTAACGCACTCACAAGAATGATTATGAAGGAAAGACATACTTAATTTGAAAATATATCTTTGATGTTTTTTGGTTTTAGACCAAGTTTTTTCGTAGCTTTCACTTTAGCTGTTAGTGGTGGAATGAACGAGGCCAATCGTTTTCTTTTAGTTATATACCCAGATCCTGTCATGTTTAATCGATCAATTTTGTTATCAGCCTTTCGTTTTAAGTTCGTACTAACTTGCTTTAGACGATCTTTTATTGAGGCTTCCATAGGACGGGCTTGAATCATATCCGATAAAAGTCCTACTCCAGCGTTTAATGCCTCCTTACCAACCACTCGAGCACCACTTGAAAGTAAAGGTAAAACTGATCTAAATAACCCTCCTAAGAAGCTCCCAATACCATGACCGCGTTGGTATGGTGAACCCTTATAAATTACTCCAACTCCTGATCCAGCTTGATGTGAATAATAATTTTCATATGGACATTTATGGTGATCATGAGGAGAATACATTATTATAATTTGCGGAAATGTAGTTTAATACACACGGTCCCAAACTGGAATGGTATTTTTTGTCCTGCACTCGATCTTATATCCATTTCCAGCGTATCGAACTCTCTTCGCATAACAGGTAAGTAGTGAGGTGGAGAGAAAACGTGCATTTTATACGCACCATAAATGTATTTTGAAGGATCTAATGAAATGACTCTTAATAGCGGAGTCATAACATCACCCACAATCTGAGGATCGATAATGTCGCAATATAGAAATAGTTGAGATGGTAACCCTAAATGTAAATTAGCAGGACACTTCCCAAAATTTCTGTCTAGGAGATTTGTATTTGGTTCATAACCTAGTTGTAAACTTAATTTGGGTGATAATGTTACGGATGTTATATTTTTATCCAAAACAGAAACAGACACAAATTTTGTTATTTCATCATAACGAAATTTCAAGTTCTCTCCGATACCATTTAACGCTCTCAAAATATGTTCAACGTTATCGTAGTTGGTAGCGGGAATATGTTTTTTGTAGTACACTGTTGATGGTTTATCTTCATTAGGAATTAACATGGTTTTTGTGATGTATACAACATTTTCATGATCTTGAACAGTAAACATTGTGCATGGATATTGAAACTCGACAACTCCAACCAACCATTCACCTTCTAATTTCATAGCTTTTGGTAATTTTGTTGAAAAATTTGTGGTCTTGTTATCAGGAAAGTATTCCATTGAACTATTGCTGAGCAAAGTTAAATAAAAACTTTCTTTATTCATATTTCTTTTAAACTAGAAGCTAAAATCCAACTGTTAAATTTATCTGGATAACCTTTCCACTTCACTAATACTTCTTTTCTGTTGCCTGAATAACGAGTACCAATTATTTTATCTATTTTATATTGTGAGGTGGGGTTGTAAGTGACCTTCTGTAATTCTCTTTCATAAAAAGTACCAACTATTGGTTCATTTTGTAAATCTGTAATTGTATAAACAACCCATGGAGATCTATCAATTATTGAAGATATAATAAATATTTCATCACTCCAATTTGATTCATATCCTTTTTGGAAAACATGTTTATATTTAGTTATTCGAACATAATCACCCACGTTGAAATTTGGTTTTGAATTTTCTAAAGAAAGTTTGTTTGACCCTCTATCATAAAGATTAGTCCAAACTGTCATAATATTGTTGGAACTTACATCACATGGGCACATCTTAATACTCGAGTGAATGCTGTGATTATAAGAGTATATTAAATCTTGTAAAACATCTATATATCTATAAGTATTATTATGAGTGAAATAACGCCACATTTTCATTTTTAGAGTTCTTTGAAATCGTTCAACAATACTAGCCTTAATATCAGGATTGTTAGTGGTATAGTAATTTATCTTTTTGGATTTAAAGTATTTTTGTACATCTTTTGAAACAAATTCTGTACCTTTATCAGATTGTATGTGAGTAGGGGTTGAATTACTTTCAGTAAATATACTTTCAAAACATTCTTTAGTTGTTTCTGAGTTTTTCTTTTTCATTGGTCTTGCAAAAGCATATTTACTAAATACATCAATAACACAAAGTATGTAGTTGAAACCATCATTATATTGAGAATAAGTTCGCATATCACTTAAATCAGCTTGCCACAGCTCATTAATATTTGATAGAATGTACCTATTACGCGGGAATTTTTTCCGAATGGGTTTATGTAATGTATATGTTTCTTGTGAATGTAACCATTCCTTTACTTGCTTTTTATCCATTTTACCCTTCATAGCTTTTGATAATTTATCAATACTACCAAAACCAGCGGGGTTAGATGGATCATAATAAATCCTGTTAATTTCTTCTAGTACGGGGTCCATTTTTCCCAATCGATCTTTTTACGTATTTTAGTTATATATCTTTTATCTCCACTGCTCGGTGTAGAAAATTCTTGAACTTCAATCTCGGAGGTTTTGTTCAGATCTTTCGCTTGAAGTTGGTTAATAAACTCACATCTCTTTGGATTTCCAATATAAGTAAGTGGTACTTTAATATCTTTCAATGCTTTAGCAAATCTATCCCACCCTATCGGATCACTTTTTTTTAAGGGTCTAAGTGAATCATTTATTAAATCAACAATATTACTTCCTGGAATTTTTTCATTATCAATTATGATTGTGCCTTCATTATCCCAACGTATTTTACTTTTACTTGATCCAATTAAGTTTAATAATGACTCACCTTTTTTATTATAAGTTTTTGGTATTAAACTGAGTATTTGTGTTGGTGAATACAGTGGATTTGCCTCACTTTCTATACTTTTAATGGAACCTTTCTCCTCCAACAAAGATTCAGCATCAACTGAACTTTTTAGATCTCTATCTTTATTTTTAAAACCAATTTTAGACTCATTTGAATATTCATTAGATGTATCAGAATAAATTGGTAATCTGAGTGGTTGACGATCCTCTTCGATAAAGTGAAGGTATCTTTGTAGTGTTTGCAAATATAACATCCACTTCTTTCGGTCTTCCGTCTTACTATTCATAATATTTTGCATTTCAATATCTAATCGAGACAAATTACTTGTATCCTTATTTTCTTGTTTTAATTTCTCAATCAATCCAGGTTCAATAAGTATCATTTTCTTAGCATTTTCCATATTAACTGGCTAGTCCACTTACTAATCCACTCAATATTGCACCTAATATTATTGGTAAGAAAGTCCCTCCTTTTTGTATAATAATATTTTTTCTTAGTTTATGTTTACACTTACGCACCAGTTTACGGAGTATATTTTTGTGTTTATTCAATTTTTGTTTATCTTGATCTTTAAGTGGTATCTTTCCTTGTAAAACGTTATGAATACATTCACAAATACAATTTATTTCTTTTGCATCACACGTTTTAAGTAATGCTCTTTGATGTTTTGGTTTAAGCGTATGCAAAGCATTTAGCAAATGTTTATGCGTTGTGACTCGACGATGCATCATTTAGAAATGATTTGAATTGTTTGATTCTTGGTGTATTTAAACTCTTTCGTGGGGACGTAGACTGTACAGTGACCATTAAATGGGAATACATTTGTCTTGATACGACAAAAATCATTTGTATTCTGTTTTAAATCTACCATTAAATATCCATGTGCTTCTAAAGTTGCATCCCTGTAGGCGTCTTCAATGAATTTTGTGTTATCTGGTGACACTTGTCGTGCTAAATATCTTATTTGAGTTTTATCTCGAGGGTTTTTAAAATAAATTATATAACTTGAGTTTAAAGAAATGTCTCTTTGACCTTTACCTTGATGAAATAAATTTTGTGTTAAATAAAATACACTAAGATTCCGGTGATGACTACCTTTTGTAAATATATCCACAATTCTTCCATCAGACTCTCTCATTAGATCATCAATAATAATAAGGTGTGGGTTTTCACCATCAAACATATTAAGATTTGGAATTCCTTGATGATAGTTAACATTTGGTAAATTATATAAAGGTTGCATTTCATCAAAGCACCATGTGATATGATTAAAATCACAATTACATATTTCTTTAACTGATTTTATGAAATTTGTTACAAAATTTGACTTCCCACATCCACTTGGTCCGGCCACAATAGCAGTAAACGGATGGATAAAGTGAAACATTTCACACGTCTAGAGTTTAAAGGGATGAAATAAAAAATGAAAATGTTGATGTAAAAATTTAATATATATAGCGAGGTAGCTCGTAACAAAGTTTACCTATACATCAGATTACCCGGAAAAATAATTAGGTTAGGTTAGGTTAGATTTTACAAACTTCCTATTTAATCTTATACAAAACACTATAATTGAACATTCCTATGATAACCATTGAATAGATTGGTACTGTAATAATCTGCTAATAACAGTACTATCATGGATACACTAGAATTACAAAAACATATGAAAAAGATTCATCCCAGTCTAGAAAATAATGTTTATGCTGCTAATAGACTGCCTATGTATACCCATGTACCAACGTATATAATATGCAATTTGGATGCGGATGATAAAGCAGGTTCACACTGGGTAGCTGTACATATCGATACGAATGGCATCGGTCAATATTTTGATTCATATGGACGAACACCTGAGCGATATCATCTCCAGTTTTTGAAAAGGAATTGTAAGAGATGGGACTGGAATGTTGATAGGATTCAGAATGATTGGACTTCAGTTTGTGGTGAATATTGCTTAATGTATTTGCTATATAAGTTTCAGGGATATTCAATGCATAGTTTTACGAGCATATTTACAGGGAACACACTGTACAACGATATTTTAGTGGATGAGATGTTTCGCTCCTATTTTATAAGTAGATAAGGCTACAATTCCAATAAAAATGGCAGTAAAATGAATGTGTTTTATTGATGATTCAGAATAGCGAGGTAGCTCGTAACAAAGTTCGATACATCAGATTACCCGGAAAAATAATTAGGTTAGGTTAGGTTAGGTTAGATTTTGATAAACAACGCCAGAAGCGAATCGCTTTTTAAAAAAACAACAATTATAATAATATAGTACGATAATATATAAATATAGTTATAGTATTTTAGACGTATTTTTTCTTGAATATAATAATACATCGTTTGGTTAGAATAGCGAGGTAGATCATAGCAAAGAAGTTTAATACAAAAGCAGTGATAAGCGAGGTGCACAATGAGTAATAGATAAGAACGCCGAGTTGGGACGGTGTGGATAGATAATAGGAAAAGGCCACCGGATATCAATTAGATAAGAGTTAATCGATCTGCACATCTCCGAAACCGTGCATCCTATCGCTTCGGGAGTGAGTGCTATCGACTCAGCGTGGCCGCTTTAGTGGGAAAAGAGTCCAAACTGTTTTTTTTTTTTTTTTTTTTTTTTTTTTTTTTTTTTTTTTTTAGGATGGGGTACCACTGATTTGCGGGTTCGCCAACACGTGATTCGCAGAACCGGCGAATCACAACTACTCATAGCTTTATGGAAATGACGATAAATTATTCGGTTTAGTTCGGCAACGCTCCATCTGTCTTTTATTTTGTAATCTAAGCATTAAATTATGTCACACATGACACATATACAATAAGCCATAACCAGTGATCCAGGCAATCAAACATATACGAAAACAACTTCCATCTTTCCTAACTTTGATACACCGTGAAGAGTTATATTAACCGTTAGATCCAATGTTATATCATATTATATGTAATACATATACCTACGTAGCAAGACAGGCCATAACATATGACTAGAATGTGAAAGTCTAGCACTATTACCCTATTTTTAAAAATTACTGTTGACGGTTTATTATGCACCGAATTTTGCGAAATATTTTAGTGTTTCGTAAAATATATTATGTAATTACGATTTTGTTATGTTTAACAATAAACAAAAATACATGTATGTATATCTAAAACCTCATTGGACACATAGAATATAATAGACTTCTAAAATTGTATTTTGCTTTTTCATGAAAAGCTTTCGATTTTTAAAGATTTTAAAACATGAAAACTTATCCGATTTTCATAAATTATCTATGTGAAACGGATTTGAAGCCTATTATTTATACGTAATATTTAAATATTCACATGAATTATTTGTTTAATTAACTCAACATACGTTCAAAGCATGCATTACATTATAAATGTAATAAATACTAATTTAATGCAGCTACCGATCTCCATATAATATTAAATCACAAATCATTAGACGCTTGATAAATTACATCAAGATCCGTTCCTAATTGCTCAATATCCACACATCAGTTCTTGTGCTGACGGAAATTAATCACAAATTATTAATAGAGTGAGAAATAGCTTATAATTAATAATTTAAATTGTGAAATTTTGAGTTTCAGTTATAGACGTGCGTTCAAAAGTTCAACTCAACTTGTATGAGCATTTTGTAATTTAATAGTTTGGTTATAAAGAGCAATAATAGATTATTGTATTAGGTGTAGTATATGGTATTTTTATTATTTTTAAATAGGCTTTTTAGTGATATGTATGACGAAAAGCAATCATACGAACAGATTTTAAACAATGTTCAAAATATACTGGAACATAGAATCTACTGAATAACAAAATGTATGTAAGTACCCCGTACCCTTTCTTAAATATATACTTACTTTAAAAACAACTTCAGCAATTCTAATCAATGATATAACATTTTCAAGTTATTACGAGCGCTTGCATCGTATCTGTCATATACGCGTTGCAATTTAATCAACCTTATTTCCAATAATACCGTTAAAATAGCAAAATAGAACAGTGTCACGAAGCCTCAGGTTAAATTATAATTGACGGTATATTACAGAATTGATCGTTGCAACATATCATTGTCAAACGCAAGGTAAGAAGTAGGTAATTGTTGACTTGTATTAAAATTATTGAGGTAACTGTAAGGCTTCAGGCCACTTCAATTTGTCAGTTACTATGACTAATATCACCTGTAATTACCATAGTTCTGTAATAGCTATGCTGAAGTTAGTACGCTAGGCTTCTAGCACGATCGTGATTATCCCATTAAATGCACAAAAATGTGTGAACAACTAGCTAAGCTAGCTAGCCGTTGTTTTATGGAATAACTAAGGCTACTTTTTTATACCGATATTCCCACAGGAACATTAGAATTAAAAGCAAATCTCATTCATCTCATCAGTCTTCTCTGCCTAATGCCATAGACTCAAAATCTTTGTTCAATAATTTTCAATAGTACATAATTTCCACCAAATATATGCTGAAAATGGCAGTTTTATAAATAGGTATTAAAGACTTCAGTTTGAACGAATAAAAATACCTACCTACAAAATTACCTACTTACCACAGATAACAGATTAAATTACAGATAATAAAAGACCAAATATAAAACGGATATATTGCAATAACGTCATTTTGTAATATGCATTTCCGTTAATATCATTTCATATTAATTATTTAATTATTGACTGCATTCCAAACGTATACAATGTTAATTTAATCAAGGTGAAGACTGAGCTTAATTTTAAATGTAATTTAAAATTTTTGTAATGAATAATTGACGTTTCGAGCAAGAACTTCTATTGCAATTGAATTCCTAAGTTATGATTAATATCTAATGGTCTGTTATGATTTATGAAGCAGTGAACAAAACATGATCCACTGAAACTGAACACTGCGACTATCACGAAGCTTATGATAAGCTTATCTTCACTTATAAATAAGTAGTTTGAATAAAACAGTATACGTTCCATGTAACCGGACAAAACGGTTCGGATCGACATTCTTCATTCGAACTGCGAGGGACTGGAACATGCTTCCTGAGTATGTGTTCCCCGACGAGTACAATATGGGGGTCTTCAAGCGAAGAGTGAACGGGTACGTTCTAGGGAAGCACGCTCCATCTTAGGCCACATCTCAGCTTACCATCAGGCGAGATCGTGGTCAAGCGCTTCCCTATCATATAATTAAAAAAAAAACAGACCAGTTGCAGTGGTATAATCACTACATAGTATAAAACAAAGTCGCTTTCTCTGTCCCTATATCCCTATGTAGTACTTTTAAACTATGCAACGGATTTTGATGCGGTTTTTTTTTTTAATAGAGTGATTCTCGCGGAAGGTTTTAGTATATCATTTATAGGGTTTAGACGGGCGAAGCCGCGGGCACGTCGCCAGCTTAGGTCGCCAGTTATCTTCAGATTAAGTGAAGCCGTACATTGTTGTTTTTTCACCTCAAAACCACAATCCATTTTAAATATTTTAAACATTATTAAAAGGCTTCAGTATAAAATTACAAGTATTAAATTATAATCACGTATAAGGTACATTACACTCTCTACTACGTAACAAGTCGAACGCTAAAAGTTTAAATAATACATATAGTTAAAATAAATATTGAATTTGTAGTATTTAGAGAGAAACACTTTCAGCAACACAACAATAGTTTAATGTGGTCATGAAATTGGCCATAGTATATGAATAAAGATCAATTTACATTTCTCTAATAATTAAATCAGTAGACACCTACAAACCTACACCTACAAACTATTGTGATAATTGTGTTAACAAGCCGAGAAATCCTGCTTCCAATAATTGTCCCAAAATCTGACATAGGTAATTAATTCCATAAAATTCCACGTAAAAACATCTTCCAAATCCAAACGCGTAAACATGTTTACACTATTAAAAAATAAAAATATTCCAATAACTACTATCGTAGTACAAGTTTGACAACATAAAATATTTCTCAAATCTCTTAGACGCGTGCGCAGATCCATCAAACTAATGAGACGTTGCGACAGCCGACACGACGACATCATGTCAAATCTCAAGACCAAAAAACGAAGGAAATATACCTACTTTATGCATGACATTATAGTATCATTAAAATGCGATGTTAAAATGATCTCTGACTATTACCACGATTAATAGTTGCGGGGGCTTTAAAATTACAGTTCTTCCCCGTTTAGATGGTTTCGTTATTATTTCGACAAAACAAAATTCTATAGGATAATACATAATTAATTTAATTATTTTGGCAAACATCTGATTAATTTTGTATCACCTATGTTTATGCCATTAATTAAATTTTACATATGACTTAAAATAATGTTAAGAAATATCATGGACAAATATAATGGAAATATAATAAAAATATAAATGTTTATAGATATCATAGATGTAGGACTCTACATCTATGATATCTATAAACATTTAAGAACTGTTTTTGAGTTTATTGGAACCTTTGAGCATTCTCTTTACTATTGAAAATGGGACAATTTGAAAACGTAATAATACCTGTACATTATTTAAATATCACAATTATTGCATCATTAAGAACTCTACATGCACTGATTTTCGAACAATAACTTACATTAGAAACGTTGAAATTGGCACACACATTAACCATAAGATTCTAATTACTAGATATATAATATTGTACAATTTGCATATCAGTTAAATGCAATCTAATCAACGATTAAATTTTATTGGTACATAATAAACCAATAAATACAATCCTTTTACTTAAGTTCAAATAGTTGCGTTAGGAATTACCTACAATTACCATCAACAGCCAACTAAATTCTTCATTTATACAATATACTTACAACTTATTTATAATTATTATAAATAAAATAAATAAATAAAAAACACTTTATTGTACAATGCACAGATATAAAATAAAATAACATACAAAAGGAATCTTCACCGTACAAATAGGCGGCCTTATCGCTTTGAAGCGATTTCTTCCAGGCAACCTTGGGATATAGGAAAAAGAAAAGATTGAAAAAGGTAGATAGTGCATATACAAGGAGTGAATACACATAAATATAATAGATATAAATAAGGTATAAAATTACATATAACATAAGAAAGAAAGAAAACGTGCAGAAGAGGATATACAAAATTTCAAGAAGAGAAATAGGTAAAACAGAACAGATACAGAATGACTAAGAAGACATATAATATTTTTTAACTGCAGCTTTAAAACTATTCAAACTTTGCGCTTGCTTTATTGCGGTTGGTAGGGAGTTCCACAATCTTACGAATTGCACGGTAAAAGATGAATCATAAAATTTGGAGATGTGAGCAGGCATGCAAAGCGTAAGATTGTTAGAGGAGCGCAAATTACATTCATGAGACGAGCCCATAAATATAAATCTCTTTTTTAAGTAGGAAGGAGTTCTGGGATCGAAAAGGATTGAGTATAGGAGGGACAGGAGATGCGTATTCCGGCGAAGGCGGATAGGAAGCCATCTGAGTTGTGAGCGGAAGTCTGAGATATGGTCGAACTTGCGAAGACCATAGATAAATCTTATCGCAAAATTTATACCGTTTATACCCTCCAAAACTCATAAAGAACTTAATCAATCTATAAATCTTTATTTTAATGTTCACCTCAATGTTACTCCTGTAATGACTGTCGTAAGTTTTACATTATCAAAAATTAACAATTATAATCGACAGTCGTAAAATTAAATAAGCATTAAAAGTATTTATATTTTCTTTATTACACGATTTCATAATATCGGGCGATCACAGG
Source organism: Colias behrii (assembly GCA_029959065.1). Taxonomy (NCBI): domain Eukaryota; kingdom Metazoa; phylum Arthropoda; class Insecta; order Lepidoptera; family Pieridae; genus Colias; species Colias behrii. Next base: position 8,333,124 of record JARWMC010000019.1, on the reverse strand, counting down.
CGCCTACTGTATCGATTTGTTTACTTTATCTGTGTGTAGGTAATTAACGTACGAAAAAGGAAGAAAAAGTTGAAAGCTAATGTTGAAGGAGGTTACAGCGCAATACGTGAATATAACTGAGATTAATGCAATGTTAACACTGGTTTTGTGATCATTAATAACAAAATCTCCAACGTATTTAACGGCAAATGTACCGAAAATATTCCAAGCGCTGGTCACTTCGAGGTTGTTGGTATTCCACAAGAATTTCATTGCGACATCATTATTGGCACAAACGAATTTTAATGTTATTCGAGTGCCAACTAGTAAATACATTGATTATGACCAAAACCTGTATAAGTAACATTATAAAGATTTTGCGTTTGCACAGATAATAAATCTATGAGATGTTTGCTTTGCCGCCTTTTTCATTTATCACTGACGAAAAAAATATTCTGACAGCGTTAATTGATTAAATGAAGCGTGCATACAGATAATTTAGAAAAAAGAAGCATTCGGTAATCGTGGTTTACGAGATCAAAATTCTTCTGTCGATATGTAAGAAGTAAAGGTTATTGGAAACGTAAGAAATAAGAATAACACAATGTCCATGCAATAAGAGTCATTAATATTAGAATTAATTTTAATTTTTAATAATTGAATTAAAATTAAATCTTGAGTTATTTATGTAGCGATTGTTTGATGGTTGCACAAACGTACGATAATTTATAGGAGCTTTATCAAATGATATTCTTCCGTTTTTACATCTGTGTAAATAATATTTTTTTTATTAAATAAACATTCTAAACTTCAATTTCCAATTAAACTGCCGTCGACTATGCAACTCCCATTCTTTTTTTTCTTTAAAAATTATATCTATCTCCAATAATACGAGACTATCATATCATGACCCACCACATTTAAAACTAAGCAAAATATAACGAAAAGACATCCATTTAGAAGCCAATTCAGCTTTACTAATTTAAGCAAAATTGTTTATAGATTTTGTAACATTTTAATCCCATCTCAATTAATTGAAAGCCATATAAAATAATTATTACGGTTTCACTTAAAGCCGGCTACTCACGTACCTGCAGGAGGGGCAATATTGGAATTGGACCCTTAATTGGCTCTTTAATTGTGATGTGTATAGGAAAGCAGGGGCAATTTAGCAACCGCGCGCCGTGCAACCATTGTTCCAATATTGCCCCTGCGGCATGAACATGAGTAGCCGGCTTTAGTGAAGGAAGCAAGGATTACATTCACTTCTTGTAATCAAAGCTTGTACATATTTTGATTGGGCAATTGAAACTAGGTGATTTACATTAAACGTCGTTAAAGTCAAATATTTAGTTCCTACGCAATTATTCTGCAAGTCTACCAAATTAGTTTGAGACAAATTGTAAACAGCTTACGTTTATGAAATACGGAAAGACATTGATGTATACAAGCTGAACTAGGGTCTTGATTTCAGTGTTAATTATTGAGTACTTAACAAAAGTAAATAAAAGTAAGGTACAGCTAATAAAAGTGAGTATAATGAACTACAGCTTGTAATAATTATTATACAGAGTAAAGAGCATTTTTGTTCAAAAAAAGCCCGAGACTACTCAAAAATTTACATTTTTAAGTTATTTTTTGTAGACATTTATAAATACTTTAAAGTGCGAGAATACATAGAAGAAGAAGAAGAACAGATTTCTTCAATCTCATTTTTCGAATAGAATAATCATATGCTATCCTACTAATTCCTACTAATATTATAAATGCGAAAGTTTATGAAAATGTGTGTGTGTCTCGTGAAAACTCTTTCACGCAAATACTACTGAACCGATTACAATGAAATTTAGCACACATATAGAGGGTAACTTGGATTAACACATAGGGTAGGTTTTATCCCGGAAATCCCACGGGAGCGGGAACTATGCGGGTTTTCCTTTGAAAACGCGGGTGAAGCCGCTGGCGGAATATAGTCTTTACATAAAGTTGACTGTCAAAGCCATTCAGAAGTTTGTATCTGTATACAATATGAAAATGTTGAAGATTTATTCTTACCAGTATTAGAATCGTAATGATTCGTGCATTACCTTCATGAAAGATTTATAACTGCACCTGATCATAAACAAAACAATCCAAACATTTTCAAGCGAGATTGATTTATTCACATCATTTGGAGTCTTTAGGGTCCTTCACTAGGGCCGCTACTTTATATATTATATTTTGAAATTGAATTTGTGTGTAAGTACTGCAATATTTAGATGTTTTTTGTCAAGTTTACTACAAGTATTAATTTTATGAAAAAACTAGATTTCCGCCCGCGTTTTCAAAGAAAAACCCGCATAGTACCGATCCTGTGGGATTTCCGGGATAAAAGTAGCCTATGTCTTATTCTGAGTCTTCAGCCTACATACGAAATTTCATTGCAATCGGTTCAGTAGTGTTAACGTGAAAGAGTAAAACTTCAATGAGTTTGAAAACATAACCTATTATCATATATGATATACCTAGATACTCAAAAATTAGACCATCACTCCTTACAACATCAATGATGAATCCCAATCAAAATTCATAGTCAAACATCAATTACCATTAACAGAGATGTTAAGCATGTAACCCATGTTGTCTGTCATGTAAACGCAAATTACTGATCATATAGCTATTGTTTAAAATAATTGAGTAACACCAGGCGTTTGTCGGACGGTTTCCGTTCTACGTCCTTCGTCGTTTGTCATACATTCGCTTCTTTGTACTTTGATCGTCCTACCAATTTACTGCAATCATTTGCTGGCTATTACAGTATTATATTATCTGTGGTATTACCTATTTCACAATATATGGCACGAATAGTTAATTATAATGGCCATAGTGCTCTTTTGTGGATTGCGTAAGACGTGATTTTGAAGGAAACATAGGTGATCATTTGAACACTGAAAATCTATTATAATGAAAGCAATTAGCGTTTTTATATAGGTATTTTTCAAATAAGTATTTTTTGTAATGGTAATTTAACAAATAAGTGTTTTTGGTAACATACAGGCATAATAAATTAAGGATATTTAGAGCTTCTGACTATTCTGTGAATCGTGTGTTTGTACAATTATTTTTATAATATTGCTAAACAAGCTGTTCATGTTTATAAATAAAATTGAATAAGTATCGTAATGTATTAAAATAAGTTGCTCGAGGATTAAAATACAATAATCAATTATATGTATACTTAAAGCTCAATTGATCATACATTCGTAAAGTGAAAAATTTGCCGAGTTCGGGAAACGAGTACAGTCTGTGAATAAATTTTGTTTTAAATAATATTATTGTGATAAGTCGGAGCCATTGTAAAGTTTATACAATTACTAAGTAGGTAGTAATGTAAATCATAATATTATGCCGTAAGTATGAACAATTGCACAATTTTCCTCGGTTATATAACATTTTTTGATGGTTTCTTTTCAAATCTTTCTGTAGTCTTTTAAAATTATTTTATGTATAAGTTAGTACGGGTAGTTTTTTTTATAAACGTAATAGAAATACTATTACGTTTATAAAAAAAACTACCCGGACCACACAGCGCCACTCGCATGGTATCCGATTAAAAAGTAGCTTTTGTGCTAGTCCAAACAAAATTTACCTGTGTACGCAATTTCAAACAGATGATCTGCTGTTTCTGCGTCAAATAGTAACAAACATACATGATACGAACTATCACTTTTTTAGGATTTTTTTTTATATCTTTGATCAAAAAAGTATAGATGTTCTGTCGATGACAGTACAGTTTGGTTTGAAGCGTGTCGCAAGCCCCCGCGGCAAGGCAGCCCGCGGTCGCCAACGTGTTTGTACGTTGATCATTAATTAATTAGGCTCAATCATTGCGAGCACTAGACACATTCTATCGACTTGATATGTAACACTTTCGAACGAGTGCTGCGTGACGTCACAATTTGGGAGTCTAAAACCATGCTTGAACCAGTTAAATGTAAGCTTTGAATGTAAGGCAAGGGGTGAGGCAAAAGTTACGGTATGACAATTGTTCTGGATTTTTGAAGTACTTATGTTTATAATTGCTATAAACTTCTTTTTTCAAAACCAACAAAAAATGTGTCGGCCGACTTGGCAAAAACTTAAAAGAATAGAAATAAGCTTGTTTATTTATTTTTTCTCAGCAGGATATTATTTTGTGTGACATGAGAATCTATTCTGCCATTGAAATTGCATCGCTGGCATTTGCATTACAGGCGTTTTCTTCGTTGTAGTGTTACTTGTAGGGGAAATGGGAAAACGATTTCAAGTATTTTTAATTCAGTTATTAGTCTAGTATTATACTATCTGTGGTTAGTTTGATGAACGCAGCAAATCTATATGTAATTAGTTGAAACACAAGTTACAAGTAGTTTATTGTAATCTGAATATATAATTCATGGGGAATTAATTCACAAGGGGCTTCTTCTGAATTTTTTTTATTACTAGTGTAGTAGGTTTAGACTAAACCTTGGCACGTAAAAAATAAAAATAAGTTAGTGCATAAACAATTACGAAATAGCTGATGAAATGTCATGAGTTTAGATCTCAACTTTTTTATCGCTGGAGTAAATCTAACTGCAACAGGTTACTTTGATGTTTTTATGTTTATGCTTTAATTGAGATTAGGATTGATTGTATAAAAAGATTTGTGTTCAACTTAGTTAAGACAACAAACATCATTATAAATTAGTATATCTTTAGGTCAATAATTACGACCGTTATTTATCAAACAACCCATTCAAATAATGACATAATTAGTCAATAATTCTAACAAACAATATTTACACGTTGCCAGACATTAAAATAAGGTCGTGCATTAAAAATATATTTTTAACTGGCAATAATTTAAGTATTAACAGGGTTCCTAGACCGTTAACAGCGTAATATTTTATCGTTAATCGACCAACATCGATTAATCGGTAGAGAACAATACTGATAGTATCTCGATTTAATGATAAATGATACAATATATTATTGTTTATTAAGTTATTGCCCGAGGTGTTGAAACATAAATAAGTCTCTTAATTAGTCTTGAATATGAGAATTTATTATTCTGTTATGACAGCTGTATTGTTCTTAAATATAAAGAGGAATATTAATTATTATTAAAAGGTATATTTTATGATAAACCCGATACTAAATACTCGCAGTAAATAGCTAAGAAATTAATAAAAAATAATGACACTCATTCATCTTATTTCGACCCATCATGCCTATAGATAATTAACTGTGTCACTTTATTCTCATAGATAAGCGTAAAACACAGAAATTATAAAGACGAATTTCCTCATACGTGAAATATTAAAATGTATCACTTGCCTATATGAAAAAAGAATGCCCAACTACATACGCAAGTAATGTGCAAGTAACATCCAGAAATGTCCTTATCGGAAAATGCATATCAATTGAAAATATAAGCGCATCATTTGTTATAACTTATAAGGTTGGCGTACAAACAGCACTTTCGCATTCAATTTGAACCTTATTACAATGGAATAAGAGTGATAAATAAATAGTTTATTAATTGATATGCAGAACATTGTTTTGGTTGCCACACATTGCTCTTGAACTAGATTCACCCGCAAATGTAGTGGAAAGGTTTAGTGTTGGGCAATTTACATTTGATTAGGGCTTTTTTCATATTTTATGTGCAAGCATTTGAAAAACAAACAATTTATTTCAATGTATCAAATATGGAACAGATAGTATGTTAAATAGAAACCAAACAATTGATCACATAGTTAATCTATATACTTTTGAGTTTGAGCTTACCAACACCCCGTTCGGATTACACCCGGTTTGACCCGAGATAAAAATAAAAAATAGCCTGAATCACCCAGGATCAATGCAGATAACTGCTGGTGAAAATTTTCAAATCGATTCTTTAGTTTCGGAGCACTAAAAATGAAAAAATGAAAAAACATTCAAATCTTTCCTTTTTATAATATTGGTGTAGACGAAAGAGAACTATATTATAAGATATCAATGCTACAAATGATAATACAATCTTTTTCACGTAGTTTTTGAGATACTTTTATATAAAGTGGTTAAAAAAAGAACTATAAAATCTGACCTTTTAAGTCGATTAAGTTCGGGAAGTAGTAGGTATGTACACAATTACTCAAAAAAATCATCAATTTACTTCTGATTGAAGTTAAGATCGTAGCAATAAAGATGATAATCGTTGTGGATGTTACAAATTACGCCGACTAGATTTGTTGTGCGTTTTCGCAACTCTTTCGCCATTTTCTGAGTAGATCAAGAATCTTTAGATTAATTCCATGGAAACATTTGCATGTAACTTACAAGGTCCGATATTATGTAGAATACGGTAAAGGTTAGTTGATGTAAGAAGAAATGGTTATAAATTAAGAATTGTTTTTAAATCTGTACTAAACTGAGAAAAAGAAATTTGAGTTTCGGAATTATTTTTTCTCAATCAAGAATTTTAGTTTCGGTATATTTAATTTTGTAATATTTATAGATGTATTAATGCATAAAAAATGCTCAGTAAAATTCAAAAGTGCTTCTAGAAAAACAAGAGTTTGAATTAGACCCATAGAGATGAATCAATCACGAGAAAAGCGATACATTTTTCATGGTTCGTTTGTCAGTTTTAGAAATACAAACACAACACTTGAAGTTAGAACTCAGAAGTGTTCTAATAACTATTTTCTATTCACCAATAGACATACCCGTAGTTTTCAGTAACGAGTAACGTCACCCGGTCATACGCCCGACCGCAGTAATTTAGTCCTACTGCCACTTCTACTACATGGTTTACATCTTGCTAGAGAAACAAAACACAACTCACCAACAAAGACATGCCCGTCGCTTTCGGCATCATGGTGACGTCGCCAGGTCGCACGCCAGGCCCGCAGTACGGCAGCGAGGGCCCACGGTTAGGGACCGACGGCTCATGCAGCGCAAGCAGGGCCGCATGTAGCCGGGCCCTGGCTGCGCTCATACCGCCCGCCCCTCGTACTGCTGCTTCTACTACCTGGTTTACGTCCTTTTCCCAGCTATATGGAGGAATAAAATACAAAATTGTATATCATATAAGTCAGATTAGAAGTGAATATAGAGCACAGAGGGCTCAAAGCTGAAATACATTTAACATAACCATTGTATTGATTCATATAATTGTAAAAATCTTTTAATTTAGTTCGAATATTTTCACCAATACCAATTTAACAATATAACGTACCGACAGCCTCCTAAACAGGAGCGGATATCTTCTTTCAGGCTTCTAGATAGAGTGCACGGAGGGGTGCCATCAGAATCGGAGGGGCTTTGAGATCCATTTTTATCTTCCGACAATCGTATCGGCTCCGGGTCGTATTGCTCATTCTTTGGTAAATTGGGAGACACCCGACCGTGGCTACCTGCACCGCTGCCATAACCTGAATATGGAAATTGATTGAACTTATGTGATCAAAATGTCAAATAAACTATGCATCACGAATAAATGTTGATTGTTTCATGAGAAGTTTTTTAACAGATCAATTAGCAAATATTCTTATATCATTAACACCCACTAATAATTCAAATATAATATTAATAAATTCAATATCGTAACCTGTTTAAACGAAAAACTAATTGGATAGTAAAATGTCAAAGATCCTAACATTGGCTACCTGAAGAGGTAGAAGGCGCCCGTCTAGGAGTGCACGGCTCCTCCCCGACCTCCACTACATCTTCGGGTTCTAGGGAGTCCACAATTATGACTACCTCCTGTTCCTCCTCCTCTGTGTACAGCGGGTTTGATCTGAAACAATAATGCGTCGTTGAAAGTCTGAAATCAAAACTAAGATCAACTAAATGCGAAATATAATAATGTACTGGTACTAGATAGGTAGATAGGTATGAGTGATAAAGCAAAGCCTTAACATACTAATAGTTAAGATAAATTCGATGAAAGTCTTATTGTCGTGATGGATCTATTCTTACTAATATTATACATATACTCTGATCTATTCAAAGTGAACACCTATGACCACCAATACATTTCACTAGAAGGCAAGCGTCTTTTAACAGTTGCAATCGAGCGTGTTTTATTATTATATGGAGAAGCGTGACGCTTGCCATAAAATGACAGAAAAATTGCCTATCATTTGGAGCTATAAAAACTATCCTGAGATAATCTAACATACTGGTTAGTGGTTTCTCAAACAATCCATCTTTAGAAGGATTCTTAAAGAATACAAATGGTGTGGTTAAATATTTTGATGTCATTCACCTTTTAACCCAACACTAAACTAAACAAACAATAGAGTGTATTTGCAAATGTGGAAATCGCTCCTCGGGGGATTATGCAAACCATTCTGTCATATCGGTATGCAATACCTTTTATTTAATCAAGTATTATTAATAAGAAAAACAAACAAGTTAGCGAAGCTATGTTAGAATGGGGGACATATTTGGTTAATGGAATCCTTAACTGTTATACTAAAACCATATCAGACGAGGTTTAATTTAATTAAGGATTTGGTATTATGAGTTTCTGTTAGAACTTTGTTGAATGGTGTGCTTGCAAATGCGATTTTAATTTAGTTTGTTAGAACCATGAGGTTCCTTTTATACCCGATAATGTGTCCATAAGTGAGTCAAGTCATGATTAAAGAATGGGCAATTTTAGAAATGCAATCTTACAGATTCTGATTACGGATGGATGTGTGCAGTCTCACAAAGTCGCAAATTATTTACGGCTGGCACAACGCATCAATGAATCAACAAAATGACTTCCTATTCAATTTCATAGAAACCAAGCAATTCCACTATTGTTTATTTTATTGTCGCTGCCTTTGTTTTCCAATGGCGTCTAATGGACACATGTTCAAGGCACATCAAATATAAATTACTGACATACATCAGTGCACAGTCACAATCATATTTTAGGTTCTTTATATAGAAAAGTATGTTACTTTTCGTATAATGTTCGTACCTAAAGGTTAGAAGGAAATCCTCATTATCTAATAATACTTATATGGGTACCACAAGAATCAAAGAGTCAATTATGCAAAGAAGTAGAACAAGTAGAAAGTTATTCATGTCATTACAATACTTATAGAGACTTATAGTATCGATCTCATTAAAGTGTTTTTATCTTTAATTGATTGATTGATTTCGTACCGTGTTGTTGCAGAACAGGTAATGAACACTTCTGATTTTCCAAAACGTTCATATATTGCTGCAAAACTGGGTAGAATTCGTATGTTTTTCTAGTTTTTGCAATATTCCTCATTAAATCCTAGTACTTCTTTTATAATCATCAATAAACTTTGCCTAACTGTCCCAAAAAAAGGATAAAAAACCTGAAAACATACAATTTCGAAATTGAAACAGTCCATAACAATAATAAGATTGACCAAATACTTCCAAATGCCTTCTTGAATATATATATTGATATTATTATCGTCTAGAATAACACATCAATAGAGACTATGCTAGGCAAGTTACCTAACATGAACCAAATGATACGGTACCTATTGTCTATCAAGCTCCATCAAAAGGTCATCCTCTCACCATAACACATCATCCACAGGTCACGAGTCACGAAAACTTGTCACGGTATGTACGTAACGACAGTAGTTGGTGATGACTATTATGAAACTATTTTCACCGACGCGACGAAGGGAATACGAATATATTAGGATAGATTGACTGTCATTGAAGTCTTTACCGCTTATAATGAGTTATATCACAGTGTAGGTACTTAATTTTATGTAACTTTAGTTACGTTGGAGTAGTTAGATATTTGAAATTATTAGAAAAGCCTTAACCTCACATTATGTTGCGTCCTTAACCCTTTGGTACGGGAGCTATTAACGTTAAAAAAAAAGTCATTTTAGTATAGTTGGTTTTTTGATATACTGTTCCTCTTGCTATTTCGGTTAGAGTCCGGGCTGTCTGGCTGGTCGCAGTGGTTGCGTTTTTTAGTGCGCATCTCATCTGCACAGGATAATTTCCTTAATTTAAAGTCATTTTTTAACGCGTAATTTTTAATATTTTGCTTTTAGATAGATCCATCAGACATATTTTTTTTATTGCAAGACGTTTTTTTCGTTGTTAAATAGGTGCCAGACGCAATTTTTTATTTCGTTTTTATAAAAAATTCAAATTATTTTAGAATGTCTGTAAATTTCATATTATGTTCTTCAAACATAATATAATCTAAAATTAATTAGCCAGACGCTAATTCGATTGTTAAGTATAAAATATGTACAAATAAAAACGTAGTGAAAGTAGGTTAGTATAACAATTTGATGATTGTGTATATGGAGAGATAGTTTAAAGTGCAAGAGAGATAGAAAGGGTCGGCCGCGAAAATTAAATAACAATAAAAAATAATTTTTTTTTTTCGAAAATATAAGATGCATAGAAATTGAATTGTTCCTACTCTAGGATTCCCTGTGTTGTGGGAACAAGTACCTTCCATTGGTACATTTTATTCCTTAGGCTAAAAAATAAACTATTAGGGTACATCAACAATCTTCTATACAAAACAATTTTTTTATTACTTAACTATTAAGTTATGGGTTTAAATGAAAACAGCGATTACATAAACTTATTTATATTGTTTCCAATAGCAAATTGCCTAATACCACACATTACAAACCGCGTACAAGAAGAAAAAGAACCACAGACAAAATACAGTGTTGCCAATACAAGTTAAATTTTCTAATATAATATATCTAATATTAACTAGCGACCCGCCCGGCCCTGGCTTCGCACGGGTGCAATGCTGATACTAAATACACTACAGAAAAACTGTGAACGTTGAATATAAAAACATAGCGGCCCGCTCCGGCTTCGCACGGGTATAAAATATATAGCCGGGCGGCCGGCTGGTACCGCCGCAAACGCTACGTCCCGCAATTTTTAAATCTGTAATATCTTCGAAAATATTCACTTAAACCATACGGTGTAAAGGGCCATATAGATCTATATTAAATGAACAATGTATTCAAGGTCTTTAATTGGTTAAGGATTAATGCTGTATTGGTTAAAATCGCTTCGAAAATTAGCCATTATTTGTCGTAAAAAGTAAATGACAAAAAAAGTTATTGTGGGTTATCCATAAGAGATAGACATATACCATCACGGACTTTTCTGTAGACCTTTTCAATGTGTACTATAGTTAGTACATTATTTTGATAAAACTCGTAGGGTGCCTGCGTTTGCACTGTAAGTGGAAAAAATGTAATTATTTACGAAATCACATTAGAAACCTCAAAAATAACAGTACTTCTCCACTATTTAATGGATGTTATTATACATATAAACCTCCCACTTGAATCACTCTATCTATTTAAAAAAACCACATCAAAATCCGTTGCGTAGTTTCAAAGATTTAAAGAGACATAGGGACAGAGAAAGCGACTTTGTTTTATACTATGTAGTGATGATGATAACAATATTAATTCATTAATCTTAATTCTTAATATAGGTATATACATAAATCTCGTGTCATAATGTTTGTCCTCAATGGACTCCTAAACCACTTAACCGATTATAATAAAATTCGCACACCATGTGCAGTTTGATCCAACTTGAGAGATAGGATAGTTTATACATGTAGGTACCATACGGGCGAAGCCGGGGCGGACCGCTAGTATACCTATATAAATTCATGCTAACTACTTTAGTTAAATTCAATACAAACTTAAACATGCGAGTGTGTGTGTGTTCACGTGTGTGTGTCGTGTGTGGTGTGGTGTGTGTGTGTTGTGTGTGTGTATGTGTGTACATCAATATTGAAACAAACTTTCTAGTTGTTTACAGATGATGGAATATTGGAAAACAATAACAATTCCTTAGACGATAACATAAATAATTCTGACAGTGTGAGGAAAGATGATGATGATGATGATTATGAAGATGGCTTTTTAAATTTAACAATGTAATTGTTTAACCTTCATTGATATAGTTTTTATTCCATTCTTTTCAATGTATGGTAACTTTAATTTATTTTTCACTTTTATGTTTTTTTTTTTCATTTTAGCTTTTATTTATAAGAACAAGTGTAAATAATATTGTATTCTTGCAATTATTTCCTGTCGCATAGTTAAAATACACGAGCTGATGAGCTGCATGCTTCATTACTTTTTTTTATTTATATACACATTATTTAATACTTAACAATCGAATTAGCGTCTGGCTAATTAATTTTAGATTATATTATGTTTGAAGAACATAATATGAAATTTACAGACATTCTAAAATAATTTGAATTTTTTATAAAAACGAAATAAAAAATTGCGTCTGGCACCTATTTAACAACGAAAAAAACGTCTTGCAATAAAAAAATTATGTCTGATGGATCTATCTAAAGGTAAAATATTAAAAATTACGCGTTAAAAAATGACTTTAAATTAAGGAAATTATCCTGTGCAGATGAGATGCGCACTAAAAAACGCAACCACTGCGACCAGCCAGACAGCCCGGACTCTAACCGAAATAGCAAGAGGAACAGTATATCAAAGAACCAACTATACTAAAATGCTCTCTTGTCAACGTTGGTAGCTCCTATACGACTTGCTCATTTGAAAGTCATTTGATCTCGAGAAACATAACTACATAAGATGAATAAAAAGCCAAATGCCACTATTTTTAAAGAACAACATTGTTAACATAGTTTCTATGTTATTACCATTGAGATAATATATATGTATCTCAATGGTTATTACCTCCGTCTTTAACCAGTAGCATTTAACACAGAAGTATTCAGATCTTCAAGCAAAATATATTCTCCTATTTATTTATGGACAGTGGTGATAACATAAGCTCAAGCTGTAATCAAGCGCACGTTCCTTTGCTTGATCTGCTATAAAGAAAACACTTGTCACAGGGATATGGGTAGCAAAATATGGCCTATGGAGGTGTGAAGTAGGATTACATGCTGGATCTCCGCCATAGTGCTCTTCATCGATATATTATGATAATATTGGTCTGGTAAACCAACATGGCATTAAGATAATGCAGTTTCCTTATTATTGGAAACCTATTACATTCTAGAATGGCATAAATTGCCAATGTCTCAGTTATTATTTAAGAAAGATAAAGAAATGTTAGCTACCTGAGTACCGGCGGCATGTCATCGAGCGCACGCAGCGGGTGCGGGGCGTGCGACGGCGCGGTCGCGGCGGGGGCGCGCCGCCCGCACGCGCACGCCTCGCTCTCGCGTCGCCCTCCACCCTGGAAGAGATAGTTTATAAGTTTTGGAATTTGGGAGCTATTACCCTGGAAGATGTACATTGTTGGGAAACTATTCAGTGCATAAATTCTGTACCTATAGTTATGCACACGAATTTCCTATTGTTTTCATAAATGAAAAAGTAGTGTTAATAAAACCGCTGAAATAATATTTAGAACACTTTTTTGTCACAGCGAATCTTTCAACAAAGCTATCGTATGAAGAATAATTCATGTGCAATAAATTGATACGAATATTAGTAGAGACTACTAAAAAAATCCTTGACGATTTTTAAACCGTGAGTGCGGCCGTCTCCTTAAGTTTCCTTTATTCACAAGATGGTAAAATTATTGAGATTTGCTGCGGTTTCACCGTAGTGCAGCCTTAACAAATGTCTTGACTTGCCGTATCAAAATGATTCCAATATACACGTCTTACATGCAATAAATAAGTAGTGTAGCCTTAACAAATATCTTGACTTGCCGTATCAAAATGATTCCAATATACACGTCTTAGATGCAATAAATAAGACTCAATTCTAAATTAATACCCTAACAAATCTGACTTCAAATTGCTCACGGAAGATGGAGGTAATTCATTGAATTTCTGTATGGACTTGAATATCAAATAATAAGGACACGTGCCAATGCATGCGTATTAAAATTCATTTAAATGACACTAAGTTAAACATCTACTAGTATACAAAAGACATGGTCGGTAATAGGCCCTACTATAATATTATAAATGCGAAAGTAACTCTGTCTGTTTGTCTGTTACGCTTTGCCGCTTAAACCTATCAACCGATTTTGATGAAATTTGGCACAGACAATCTTTAGACCCTGAAAAAGAGCATAGGCTACCTTTTATTGCGAAAAAACACCACGCGGGCGAAGGCGCGGGCGGAAGCTAGTTTAATTATATTTTATTACTTTAATGGTTCGACCACGTTCCCCATTTTAAATAGAGACGATTCTTTTATTTATTTACTTGCTATCTCTTAAAGCTTTTTAGCACCTCTTTAATTATTTTTATAACGACACTTTAGAATGCACCATCACAATCGTTAACCATCAATAAAAAAATAAAAAAAATAAAACTAGCAGAAATAGATTTATATCTGAGAGTGGCAGTTGTACTAAATTGCTTAATTATTTTATAACATTATCGATTGGTTATTAATAGGAACTAGGATGCATTGATGATTTCATCGAAACGCCGATAAAAAATACATATTATGATTGTTACAAACAAAATCTATATTTGCTTTTCAAACGTATTATTATCTACAAATACCCGCACTTAACAACACAAATTATAGTGATTATATTATAAAGCTTAATTATATTACCTTGAATAAATTCGATTGTCTAAACTGACCTTAACGTTTAGATATGAAGAAAATGTATTATTAAATTAGTGAGGGGTCGCATTGAACATCATAGCCCTAGTTGTTCTTCGAAGGTTTGTCGTAAACGAGCGTTTAACAGCTTAAAGCCCTACGCAATATGCTTTGTATTCCCTACTTGCAAGTATAACAATCGAAATTAATTGTATAGTGTTCATGAAAAACATTGCAAGATAGTTCTTAGATTACATGTCTTTTCTTAATTCATTTTAATTTGAAAATAAAATATCTATGTGATTTAATAGACACATGAATTGGCTAAAAATCTATACATTTTAATCAATTTGGCGAAGACATTGTTCAGAAGATCAGAAGAGTTATTGTTACGAAATGTTATGAAGATGAAGTATGTTAAGAAGAGAAATTATAAAACGACTATACAAAAAATCAATACAAAGGTTTAATAAGAAGCGCTGACTCGTCCGTACATCGCCTAACAAATCGACTATTATTCTCGATAATTGTCTGTCCACTTTACGCAATTATTTTGAACATAGTTTATGAATACGCACGTATTATAAAGATGGCTTACTTCGATCGAACAATAATGCCGTTGATCATGTATGCCCTTTAATTAGTCGATTTTATGAAATATGTTTATGGCTCGAGCAATGAAATATTAAATCACGATCGTCAATATAAATGGATAGAGCATTTAATGTAATTATGTTCTATTAACGGATAACCTTAATACCAATATTATATTAGTAATAATATGTCATAAGGTTACTAAAATTCAAGTTATTAATTACTAGCTGCTCCGCGCGGTTTCACCCCCGTGGCTCCACTCCTGTTGGTCGTAGCGTGATGATATATAGCCTATAACCTTCCTCGATAAATGGGCTATCTAACACCGAAAGAATTTTTCAAATCGGACCAGTAGTTTATTAGCGCGTTCAAACAAACAAACAAACAAACTCTTCAGCTTTATAATATTAGTACTCATAGATAATTCAGAACTTTTTAGCTTCTTTCTTACTTTTTATTTCCCTTCTCGGCTTCTCGATGTTTGACTTTTCTTCTATATCCTATAAACTCATGCTTGATTTTCATACTCATTCAATTAATCGTTTATTTTTCTATGCTTAGTTTAATTGGAAACATTTGAGTATTATTAAAAGAAAAAATATACCGGCCGAATTGAGAACCTCCTCCTTTTTTTGAAGTCGGTTAATTATACACATTGCAAATAATATAATAAGAATAAAAGATGACATAGTATAGCGCATAGCAGTTACAAATCGACATGACATGAGTGCACCTAACCATATGACACTGCCCCAGTTTGAGCTGAATGTAACAAAATAAATATTAATTCCGTTCGAAGCTTTATCTCCATAAAATAACAGAAAGGCTAAAAGTTCATTTGTGAAAGTGTGATCCGATTCACCAGACTCAATTATTTTTGCAATTTTTAATATACTTAAATCTTAGATTATATAATAAAATGACAAATAAAATATTTCGGTCGGAAATTTGGTAAAATAAAATGTTATCTAACCTTCAATTTCACCCACGAAAATACAACAAAGTCCTTCATGTATCCTTTTATTATTTTCATTTTTACAATATGGCTTCGTAGAAAGGCGTTCGGAGTGACTTGCCGAAATCAATATTAACATTGTGAAACAAAATGTAAACAGAAAAAAAAATAGCCTGAAATAAAACCATGTAATCTTAATGCTTATGCTCTCGATTCTGTTCAAAATTATGTGTTGAGATAACCTAAATACGATATGTAAAGATATCAAAAACATTAAGCTCGCATGTTTTTCTCTAGAAACGATTGAGTTCAATTAATAAGGCAAATAATCAAATTTCGATGTTTGCTGATTCGATTTTTCTATTAAAATACCATCTAGATTAATCATACATCACAATCATAAATGTGCATGTATTATTGAGTATGATTACTTTTATTACGCAAACCTGTAAAGGAAAATACCTAAAGGATATTTAAGAATTAAAAAAAAGACAATTCAATATTGAAAAACTCATGCAACTATTATAGTTACAATGGCAAGAGAGAATATGTGAATATAGAGTGAGGATGTAGCCTTATAAATTTTATGAATGTTTTGTGTCTTTCATAGTGAAGCAATTCTGAAAAGGCAGAACACTTCATTTCCAAATATAAAGTAGATATTATTATACCTTAGAATGAATTCCCTAGTTACAACTTACTATAGTAGGTTCCTATTCAATGAAGTTTGCCATTATTTGTATTTATGCTGAAAGTAGTTCAAGAAATCACTACGTTATAGCACAGATAATATTAAAACTACGCAACGGATTTTCATGCATTAGAGATGGATGAAGTGACTCTTTATAAATAACTAGCTTTCCGCCCGCGGCTTCGCCCGCTTTGTCTAAAACATAATAAATTATATACTAAAACCTTCCTCTTTTTTTTTTTTTTTTTTTTTTTTTTTTTTTTTTTTTTTATAAAAACACCTCTGGATTATAGTCCAGAGACATTTTTTGCATTTATTTATTTTTTGCCCGAATAACATTTAAATACAATAAAAATACAATATAAATTTTAAAACAAAATAAAAAATACTCGTATAAATTACTAATAAAATAGCTAAAATACAATAATTACTTAAAATACTATAAAATTTAAATCAAAATAAATTATTATAAAATTCAGAAAAAAAAAACACGGCACAAAAACACTCAACTTAATCCTATATCACAGTAAAGAACTAAACTAATATCACATACTATTCCTTTGGTTCACTACGACTACAATATTTCTACAATATTGTAGGAACGCATCCCTACACTTGTCCCCCAGGGCGGAAGGCAGATTCTCACCCGTCATCGCCATGCCCAATTTTT
The DNA here is from genome assembly GCA_029959065.1 of Colias behrii. Taxonomy (NCBI): domain Eukaryota; kingdom Metazoa; phylum Arthropoda; class Insecta; order Lepidoptera; family Pieridae; genus Colias; species Colias behrii. Next base: position 8,315,683 of record JARWMC010000019.1, on the reverse strand, counting down.
GCTCAATAGCATATCTATTGCTTGCAAAAATTGGGCACTCGAGTAACAGGTGAGGAACCGTCTCCTCAACTCCAGGCTGACATAGACACGACGGATTATCCTTCAGCTTGAATCTGTTCAAGTAGAAGGCGAATCCGCCGTGACCAGTCAGTACTTGTGTGGTGTAGTGTGTGATGTCTATTTTCCCGACTACCTTGTATGCAGCAGCAGCGCTTGGGAAAAAGAGCTTCGTGACTCCGGCCGTTCCTCCTACATCGTATCTCCTATCCCATTCGCCAATCGTATCCTGTCTCAAAATACGCTTGACGAATGAAACAGGACACAGATCGTAATCCGGTTTCCTCCTCAACCCCAGAGCGGCCTCCTTGGCTAACTCGTCTGCCCGTTCGTTCCCCTTAAGCCCTGCGTGCGCCTTAATCCAAAACAGGGAGACCTCCCGTCTCTGCAATGCAGCTTTTCGGAGGGCCGCCCGTGTTTGCACAGCCAGGGGATGAGGGGAACTCAGGGTAACCGCCTGGAGCGCCGATCTGGAGTCGCTGAGGATACCGACCTTTGCCGCTCCGCTCTTGCAGGCTATGTCTACTGCTCTTTTGAGCGCTAGGAGCTCAGCCTGATAGACGGTACAATACGGTGGCAACGCAAGCTTAATGGCCTTTGTCTCGGCCTCACCTTTCCATACGGAAAGGGCGGCTCCGACGCGACCCTCAATCTTGCTGCCGTCCGTATAGACCCTGTGGACGTGGCTGTCAACCACGTCGGCATAGGTGTCCTCATCTACCAAGCAGAACCTCAGCTCTACCTGCTCTGCAGGATGTGGGTCCTCAATCGCGGGTGCCATTCGTTCCACCTCCCTGTCCCTCAACACCGCTGGGTGCGACACACCCCTCCTGATCTCATAAAGCCTCGAAGCTTCGAGTATCCTGAGATCAAGAGGGAGAATCCCAGCCAACAGCATCGCAGAGTTCAGGGAGACAGTCCGATATGCTCTGCAGATCTTCTGGGCAAAACCCCGTTGAACGGTGTTAAGCCTCTTTTGGACCCCCATCTTTTCCGCTGTGGGTGCCCACGCTGCTGATGCATACAAGATAGTCGGTTCTATAACTGCGATATATATAGTCTTAACTACTTGGGGGTTGAGCCCCCAACTTACTCTAGCTGCTCTCGCTAATAGCTTGTAGCGGGCGATTGCCTTCTTGCAAACGTTCCCAACATGGTCGTTGAATGTCAGGCCGCCGTCAATAATAAGGCCCAGTATCTTAATATTATCGAAATATTGGATGTCCACACTACCCATTGTAAGTCGTGGCTTGTCATATTTTAGTTTTCTTGTCGAGAGCATGGCACATGTCTTGTGTGGCGCGAATTTCAGCTTATTTCTGACACCCCATTCGTCAATTTTTCCTAATATGCGGTTTGCCTTGACCTCTATTTCTAAACCCGTATCTCCGTCAAACACTAACACTATGTCGTCGGCAAACGCCTGACAGAACACTTCCATCTCCTCTAACATCCATAGCAGGGGATCCAACAAGAGGTCCCACAGGAGCGGTCCACCTATGGACCCCTGTACGCACCCCTTGTTGGTCTCTCTACTCACTTCCACACCTGCATACCTTACATTCACTCCCCTTTCACTCAGGTAGCTGCTAATCACCCGCCTCATGTTCACCGGACACCCAACTTCGGCCAACCGCACCTTTATGGCTGGCCACCAGGCGCTGTCGAAAGCCCCCTCTATGTCCAGCGAAACCACAACAGAAATTTTCTTCTCCTCCCTCTTATTTCTGATATGGTTCACTAGTCTATAGAGGGCGTCTTCGGTGCTCCTCTGTGGCATGAAACCATACTGATGGGGGCTTATTTTGGGCAGCAAGTAGAACCTGAGTCGGGCGACCAACATCTTTTCGAAGATTTTGCCGAGAACAGGTAAGAGACCGATAGGTCGATAGGCTTTCGGTACCCGGTATGATTCCCTGCCTGGCTTTCTCAGGACCACCACAGTCGCCCACTTCCACTGTTTGGGGAAGTAGGCGACAGTGAGGCACTTGTTCAACAGCGCAAGGAACCACTCCGGGTTACAATCTACAGCGTGCTGGCAGATGTCGGCCGTGAGGCCATCCGCCCCGGGGGCCTTCTTGGGATTGAAGGACCTAACGGCTCCCTTCAACTCCTCCATGATGAAAGGAGGATCGTCCGGACCCATCGGCGGTTCGGTGTCCAAGGACTTCGCCCGCCGGCGCGTCAAACGATGCTCTTCACTTTCACCACTCTCCAGGTCCACGGGGTAGAAGGTCTCCGCCAACAGTTCCGCAGAGCTTCGGGCATTGAGGGTTTCACCGCCCCTCGTAAGGGGCAGATCCTCCACTCTCCCTGTGGCCCTGTTCAGCACCCTGTAGATGCCCTCCCAGACCCCCTCTCTATCCTGTTTCCGGCAAAACTCCTTCCAGCTCTCACATTGCGCATCTTTCACCGCCTTTTCATACTTCTCCTTTTGTTCCAAATACAATCCAACAACGCGGTCTCTGCGTACAGGTGCTGCGTTGCGGATCCTGCGTCTCCTCGTGGCAACTTCCTTTTTCATCTGCGCGAGCTCATCATTCCACCACGACAAGGTGAATTTCTGTGTGTGTTTTTTGGTCGGCATAGTGTCTCTGCATGTGTGTGTGATTGCTTGTGTGTATCTGTCTATTACCTCGTCTATTTGTTGTGTGCTGTGTATTGTGTCTATGTCGTGTGAAGTCAATTGTCCGTCTGACATCAGCTGGGTCAGTTTCTCATGAAACTGAGTCCAGTTTGCCTTGTGTGTGTTAAATATGCGTGTAGTTCGTATTATGTTCGCGCCTGTGGATTTCTGTTGTCTGATGCCGAATGATATGCCGTTGTGGTCCGAGCTCGTGAGACCCTCCTCTACTCTCCAGTCGCCCACTCGGTTCAGCAGATCGTCGGAGCATGCTGTCACATCCACGTAGCTGGAGTATCTTTTCCCCCCTCTGATGGTATCGAATGTCGGGATGTCCCCGGTGTTGAGTATATGCATACACATTGCTTCCAGTACAGCAGACACATCCCTACCTCGCTGGTCTTCCTTGTCACCACCCCACCACGGGCTCTTTGCATTCGCATCACCTCCCAGGACCATCCTATTGGAACCTAACTTTCTTCCTATCCGCATAAGATTGTCCAGGTAGGGCCCTACTGGCTTATCGGGCTCGAAGTAGAAGGACACTACAATCATCTCCCATGCTTTGGTTCTGAGGGTGGCCACAACAATGTTGTTGTTGCTAAGGCGTGCGTGTAGCTCGACGTCCAGTGAGTCGTCGAGTACTACAATACACGCCTTAACTACACCGCCCCCTTCCCCATCGCTCTGGAAGACCCTCACTCCATTGTATGTCCTCACACTCCGTGCCCCACCTACGTAGGGCTCTTGAAGTAACGCTACGCAGGCCTTACGCTTGGTGGCCTCGAGCAATAGCTCCTTAGTGGCGATTTGGCTCCGCTGGAGGTTGGCCTGCAATATTCGGTACTGGAAGTACTCACCTTGGACAACCTCAGCAGTACGCTACCGCCGACCTGGCTAGAGCGTCCCACCTCTTTCGTTCCACACATTCGCGGTCAAAGGCACTGTGCTTCACGCTACCTTTCTTGGCCTTGGTGCAATTAATGCACTGAGGCGCTTCTCCCCGCAGCCACTTGTCGCATTCAGTCTTCATATGAGGACCGGCGCAGTGGCTGCATCGTTCCTGCTCTTCACTACACACGCGCTTTGTGTGCCCATACCCCAGGCAGCGGGAGCACTGCACCAGCGGACTGTGGTCCATCACTTTCACTCTTCCCAACCCTATGTGGGCGTATCTCTCATTCATCCATCTCCTCCATACCTGTGGGCTCGCTCTGACCACCACGTGGTTCTGGAGGGGGTTCCTCGCTCCCATCACATACGCTACTTCAACCTTTCGCTCTTCCCCTTTCAAGCCCTCAAGGATGTCTGCATTCTGGTTCTTTAGCGCAGTGATGAAGTCGCCAGTGTCACACTTCATCACATCCCTGAAGACCAGAAGAGGGCTCTTGTTTTTCACTTCTTCCACAACTAATCCCTCATTCTTTCCCAATCTCTCTTTCACCTTATCTCTTTCTTCTTCGCTCACACAGCCGACGACTACTTTTCTATTTTTCACCTTTCTTACTCTTTCCACTTTTACCCATCCATCTTTTGCGTCCACAGTCTTCCTAATCTTCTCCAATACTTCTTCTCCCGTTTCTTGTTCGTCCTTGGAGGACACCATGACCGAATGCAGGGCCCTTGTTTCGGGGAGACGCTCAGCGACTCCTCTCGAAGCAACGGCCGCATAACTTGCCGTTTTGGCGACAGTCATATTGCTCTCCAACAACGAGCTTAGCCTTTCCATTCTTACTTCACTCTCTTTAATACTTCCGCTCATCTCTTCCATCCTTTTCGTCATTTCTTTCATTCTCTCATTCATGCTTTCTTGTAAATTCATGTTCCTCACCAGTACGTCGTCAAATATCGTAGGACTTGCGTTGGACGGCTGGGGGGGATGTAAAGAGTCCCTCCCCTGTCCTCCAACGCTCCCAGCCCTAGCACTGGTGAGTTCTGCATCCAACTCTTTAATTATTTGATAGAGCCTGTCTACCGCTACGATGAGTCCCTCTTTCCTTTCTACTTTCATATTTCGGGAGTCCCTTATGTGATTTTTAGCTTTTTGTAGACAGGCTCTACCCTCAACCAACTTTGTGCTTTTTATAGCGGTCGTTGCAGATGGGCTTCCCTCCTTGTCCTCAGCTTGCCTCTTACTGAGTTTCTTTTTCAGAGCTGGTGGCTCTCGGGTGGGGGGTGAAACGATAGAATTCAGAGCCTCCAGTTTGTCAATGCTTTTCCGCACTACGGATGCCTCAGGTCTTGTCGTAGTCGTTGTCTCGTCATTCGTGTCGCTTATACGTTTTTGGGGTGTGTGGAACATCGTTATGAGTTGAGTCAGAACTTATAATAATAAAAATGTTAAAGAAATAAAATAAAGTTATATTCCTAATAATATAAATTGTCAAAAAAAAAAAAAATGTATATACAACACTAATCTAAACAATTGCTCCAATAGGGAGACAGTTGTATAAAATAATAATATAATAATTATTTCTCAAAAGAGTAAAAAGTCAACGATAAAAGTCATAAAATAATTATAATGCTTACAATAATTATTTCTAAAGGGTCAAACAAGTAACCTAACAGTTGCCCCAATAGGGAAAAAACTGACCTAACCTAAAAATAAAATAAAAAAGTATATATAACACTAATCTAAACAATTGCTCCAATAGGGAGACAGTTGTGTAAAATAATAATATAATAATTATTTCTCAAAAAAGTAAAAGTCAAAGATAAAAAGTCATAAAATAATTATAATACTTACAATAATTATTTCTAAAGAGTCAAACAAGTAACCTAACAGTTGCCCCAATAGGGAAAAACTGACCTAACCTAATAAAATATTAAAAAATAATAATAATAAATACTTTGTGGTGTGTTTATAATATATATAAATAAATAGGGGATATTCCTATGCTCTCCGATTTACAATAATTACACTTATAACAATTAAACAGTAGCTCCAATAGGGGCTACTGGTCTATAAAACAAATTATTAATTAAAATAAATGTACAATCCCCTTAGATTGCGGTCTTCCGATCCTAGTTTCGATGCTGCGGTTGCGGCGGTGTCTTCTAAAATATATTAATAGCTATGATGATTTTTAAAATTCACATATATTTCAAGTTCGTGTCAATTTGTTCACTATAATCGATGTTTTATAGCAGGTAACCTCTGTTTACGCAAATGAGCGCGCGAGCGAGCGAGCGAGTAGCGGCAGTAGGGCGAGACAGCAATTATTATGACCACTGTCCTTATCGCGCATAGGTGAATTATGGGTGGCGGGGCGATCTCTCCACACGGTCGGATCTTCACGACTTGTGAACGTCTTCGCGCAACTTTGACCACAAGTTTCACTGACTTAAGTTTTATATTTGCGTAGATGAACCTAATAAATTATATACTAAAACCTTCCTCTTGAATCACTCTATCTATTAAAAAAACCGCAACAAAATCCGTTGCGTAGTTTTAAATATTTAAGCATACATAGGGACATAGGGACAGAGAAAGCGACTTTGTTTTGTACTATGTAGTGATTTGTTAAGTTTTAGACAAAGCGGGCGAAGCCACGAGCGGAAAGCTATTTATAAAAAAAAAGAATAATGAATAATACTTTAAAATACCAATCAACATCATTTCATATTTCTTAATCAATCTGTGTAATATAATAGCTGTTACGAATCACATGAAGCTTAAATAATCGTGATGTAACGTTTATTGTTAGCGCATTATACCGTATACGATGTATCATAATAATATTATGTCTATTTTTTATTTTAATTAATTCGAAGAAAGTTTTGCTCTTTTGTTGGTGATTACATAAAAAAGGTGTTAAAAAGTGTACTGTTAAGAGTACATAATATTTGTTCTACATATTCATTTAATTATGTAACTTTATGTAGTTAGAATGTTCTTTTAAGAAAAAAATGATCAAGTGTTTTTGAATTCCTTCCATTGTTTCTTAATTTATTATTCGCTTCTGTTCATTTATTAGACGCGAGAGTAATTGAAGTAATTTACTTAAATTTTTAACCACCTAAATTGATATTCAATGATAGTGAACCGTGAAATTATTTCGATTATTCGTATAACAAATGCCCCAAAATTAATTAACTAATACTAAAAAATTAAAATAAATACTAAAACTAATACTAAAACAATTTTATTTATGGTTATGTATTTTCACGCAAACCATTCGAATTCCGCCATTCTGCGATTTTTTTTATTTTTCATTTAGAACATGAAAAAAGTTATCGAACAAAAGACAAACGGAATCGTGACTTGATGTCAAATCGATCCGTATCAATAAATGAATTCTTTTATTATCAATAAAATACCAACAGATGGCAGCACTTGTTTAAAATTTGACAGTTAACTTGAGACAAGTTACCTTGGCCTAATGTCGAATTCGATTTAAAAATAAACGGGGAAAGATAAAGAATACAAATTCGATTTACAAGGTGAGTAATTTGGGATGCTGGTCTCGAAGATTGTCTAATGAATGATGATAGCGAAGTAATTACTGGCTTTTTTAATTAATTAATTACTTTCAGGAAGCACTATGTAATTCTTCTTACTTCTAATAAATCATCAAAAATAGCCCGTTATGTTGCACACGGGACTACTTAGCTTTCTAAGGTAGAAGAGGTAATTAACGCCCACCTAACAAAAATCTATTTTTTTATTTATTAAAACTACTTTAAAGCACATAAACAGACGACGAGTAGGTTTGATATTTCTTTCTAAACCGAAAAATACCAATTAAAACGTGAAACTATTTATGTTTCATGACATAAAGACATCTTTTTAAAAACTTTTTCTTGAGCGTTTATAGAAATACTGTGTTAAATAGCGCCCGTTTATGAAAGAAAATTGTGTATGCCTAAAATACGTTCTTATAGAATTTCTGCTAAGTAAAATATAAAAAGCACGTTATAAAATTTCTTTATTAAAAATAACAGAAGCTCAAGAAAGAAAATTTAGTATTAAAACTATAAAATTCGTAACACACATAAAGTGACTTGTTTCTTCTAGTTGTAACGATTTTATACTTTTTTATTTTAGTTTAACTAATCATCGTTAACATTAGTAATCTTCTACCATACTTTAAACAAAAAAAAACTAATTTAACGCCCCAAGGTCCGTTTACTGGGCGTTATTACGCGACTGGGCGTTATTGACATTTTTTTAAAATTTTGAAGTAATTAAGTAAATCATTTTGAAAATATTTACAGAATATGAAGTGTAGTTATGTATACTACTGCCAAAGTATAAAATAATCCAAGAAATAACTCAAAAACAATTGAAAACTTATAGTTTCGTTAGAAGAAATTTTTATAACAGCCGGTGCTCGTCTAACGCTCTTGAAACGAAAGCTGCTACTGGCAAGGATGGTGACTCCAGACTTACGCAACCGCGCTAGGCGCGTTCCTAATGGTGCAATTCATGTATGCGTGAGGTACGATGCGGGTCTATTGAATATAAGTGGGTTTTTTGAAGTTGGGGCGTTATTTAACAGAGGGCGTTAATTGACACATCTACCTTATAAAAAATAGATCATAATATTGTATATTCGTGTAGCATCTGCTTTTTAACCGACTTCAAAAAATGGAGGAGGTTATCAATTCGGCCGGTATATTTTTAGTGATTACACTCTGTTTGGGTTGAAAACATTATAAATTCATTGAAAAAATTATGATAGAATTATTTAGAAAAAAATGAAAATCGGTGAAGCAATTGTTGAGTTTATCGCGAACAAACAGACAGACAGACGCGGCGGACGACTTTTTATTATAATGTATGCAGTGATTGAGAATGAAATCTCGATTATCATAATACAATTTCTTATAGACATGTACCTCTATAAAGTATCTATTGATAATCCACTGTCCAAGTCAACAGATAATGAGTTGAGTTATGAAATATTTTAAATTTTATTATTTTAAGATAGAGTCATAATTATCTAACAGAATAACTCTACATAAAAAATCTGAAATACGCGTAGGAAATGTACACACCTAAGTCACAGTTAAATTGTTTTTCTTAAGTCAAAGTTATATGAAGTTATTCATACATTGATGTCATACAATATATTTCTTTTAATCTATTTACCAAACAGTTATACAAATATGTCAACAAACAAGTAATACAAGTATATTTTAAACAGTAAACAATAATATAGGTCAAGTTCCACTCACGGTTAAAAATCTTAAGAATGTAACTTTATTAAACTATTCAACCTTACGTAAGTATTCGTAAATCTGAGTTTTGACTTGTGACCCAAACTTCCGACGGTATAGCATCTATAAAAAATAATTGATATTAACAGATAATTGTATACGATTGGAGAAGGTTCAGTTTTTTAAAATGTTAACATTTTGCAATTTCAGTCGTTTACATAACTCTTTTATATTGTCCAAATACTTTTTGCTCTTGCCTCAATTTTAATAAATAATTTCAAGTTAATTAATAGTGATGTCATTTTTTTTAATTATTAAAGTATAAACAAATGATTTTCTATTTAAATTTCTAACAAATTATACCTATTGTTCTTAAATTTTGCTTCAGTGCATTGTTTTTTCTGACAATGCCGCTGATATACGATGGCTTTAAAACTATAAAACTACGTGATTGAACTAAATGGCTTCCGAATTCTATCATTTTATTAGTTATGAAACTTCCTTCTAAAATGCTATCAATTTAAGCACCGCACTAACGTCTGAAAGGCATCTTGATTCTCTTTCCTTGTTCAGTCAATTTGAATTTTAATAATCCACTTTCGCCTCGCTCGTAGATGCGTTGTTTACATTCACTTCACGATTTTTTGCAAAAATATGTACAAATATAATCAACTAGCTTTCCCTGCGGTTTTACCCGCAGTGCCCCACTCCTGTTGGTCTTAGCGTGATGATATAAAGCCTATAGCCGTACTCGATAAATGGGCTATCTAACACAGAAAGAATTTCTCAAATCCGACCAGTAGTTCCTGAGATTAGCGCGTTCAAACAAACAAACAAACTCTTCAGCTTCACTACATAGTATAAAACAAAGTCGCTTTCTCTGTCCCTATGTCCCTATGTCCCTATGTCCCTTTGTACGCTTAAATCTTTGAAACTACGCAACGGATTTTGATGCGGTTTTTTTAATAGATAGAGTGATTCAAGAGGAAGGTTTATATGTATAATAACATCCATTAAATGGTCTAGAAGTACTGTTATTTTTGAGGTTTCTAATGTGATGTCGTAAAAAATTACATTTTTTCCGCTTACATTGCAAACGCAGGCTGAACCCTACGAGTTTTATCAAAATAATGTACTAAGTATTATACACATTGAAAAGGTCTACAGAAAAGTCCGCGATGGTATATGTCTATCTCTTATGGATAACCCACAATAACTTTTTTTTGTCAATTACTTTTTACGACAAATAATTGCTAATTTTCGAAGCGATTTTAACCAATACAGCATTAATCCTTAACCAATTAAATACCTTGAATACATTGTTCATTTAATATAGATCTATATGGCCCTTTACACCGTATGATTTAAGTGAATATTTTTGAAGATATTACAGATTTAAAAATTGCGGGACGTAGCGTTTGCGGCTGTACCGGTCGGCCGCCCGGCTATATTATATTTCATACCCGTGCGAAGACGGAGCGGGCCGCTATGTTTTTATATACAACGTTCACAGTTTTTCTGTAGTGTATTTAGTATCAGCATTGCACCCGTGCGAAGCCGGGGCGGGTCGCTAGTTATAATATAATATAGATTTAATAGGATAAGTAGGTAACAAAGAAAAGCTCTTTCCTTTTTAATGATACATTCGTATTATATACGTATAAATAAGTAGGTATCTGAGTTAACTAAAAATCGGCCTTTACAAATCATATTTATTAATTTATAATACAATGCAAAACATCAATAAAATTCAAATCACTTAATCGAAACGTGAGTAAAAATAACTCGGTCAAGATTACTTTTAAAAAAATAATTTATTTAAATAAATTACAATTTTTACTTAATCTATGACCTTAACTATAGAGAGCTGGTGTGAGAATGACGAGTTTACTTGTGAATTGCTTATATATCCGAGATATCCTCCTGCCTGGTGGTCCGGTGGTGGTCCGATACCGTATAACCATTAAATTAATATCCCTTTGTTTTATCAATTACGCATTGTCCACTAAATGGGCGTATTGTTCAAGTTGATACGTTCCTTCTTGGATGTCCACGGTGTTATCATAATAAGTTCACTGGAATTCGCATAATGATCTTGTAACTTAGGTATTTGCCTTTTATTATTTATTTTAAAATTAAGTGTGGCCTTTTGCTTTGCTTTACTGTCCCCCTCCAAATTCGAAGTACAGGTTTTCGAACGAAACCTGGATCTGAGAATTTTAACATAGATTAGGCACATTATTATTACAATAGTTATAAATGTTATCCAGCTATATTGAACAATATCGTGAGTTTCAAAATTAAATGCGGGAATCCTCTTCAATTCATTTAACTTAGATGAAATCTTCTTTCTATCATACTTGCTAAGTTCTATTTCAGTTACAGTCTCCATTGGTTGTAAATCCACTTTACCAATAATTATTTTGTCCGTTGATTCCCTCGTGTGAAATAAAGTTTTTCCTGAAACATTCAACTCACAATTTTCTCCATATAATATATTAGTATACTTAGTCCACAAAGTTTCTTTATGATTATTACACTTGATTCCAACTTCAGTTGTCTTATTAAAATACATATAAATGGCTTTTGGGGATATCTCAAAAATTTCCTCTTTAGGACACTTTATTGCTACCATTTGACATTTTTCGCTATTCATTGTATTTAATATTTCAGATTCACAAGTATCTTTCGTCAAAATATTTCCTTTACAAATTAATTCATTTATTTCAATACAATCTTCAGCTTCATACATTTCTTCTTCATTGTAAGCTAAAGTAACCGTTCGCATAATAGGATAGGAACAGGATAGGTTATGTTGGATAATAGGTACAATTTTTCTTGTCCTAAATACACTATTCTTAACTAATGGTATTTCAATTACAAAATATACTATTCCATTAATAATTTGACAATCTACAGTAATAAACTTTTCTAAATCATTAACATTTCTAGATATAACAATTTCTTTTGGAATACTATTAATTGTATCTTCTAACAATTGAGATTGCAAAATACTATAATGATACATTTTATGTTCAGCAAACGTAATAGCTGTTGTTAATCTTTCACTTACATCTTGTAAAGTTTGAGCTTGTAATAACAAAGATATAGCAACCTTTTGTTGCGCTTTACTAGTTAACATAGATAACAATTGATTATTAATCTCTTCCTGAATTAAAGTAATATTTGCAATCTGCTTATTATATTCCTCTAAAGTTTCATCAGTTATCGATATTTGTTTATTATAAGCAATTCTTACAGTTTCTAAATCTCTTTGAATTAAATCTAAATCATTTTGATCTAAATTACCAGTTATCGACTTAATAACACTTCCTAAACCATTAATTAATCCTCTTTTAATCCTATTCTTACTTTGAATATTTAAATGTTTACATATCTCTCTAACATGTTCTAATATAATATTAATTCTCTGATATATATGATTAACATCATCTATCTTAGAATTTCTATAAGCATGGTTTACAGATTGTTGTATACTCTCTAAATTTAATACAATTGGTTTTATTTCTAACTTATGAATAATATACCACTTTCCTTCTAAAATTCGAGCAGGCTTCAACTCAACTATTATTACATTTTCTGAAGGTTCTAACTGCTTGAACTTGTATCCGAAACTGACGTAGATTCTGAAACAATTAGTTCCTCTACATGATATATTTTGCCATTGCTTATTTTATATTTGTTATGAGGTTCCACGCTTAATATTTTGTATGGACCTAAAAATCTTGACTTCGTCTTATGTCTGTCCGCCATAGAGTTTTTCAAATAAACTGTATCACCTATCTTAAATATTTTCGGGGGTTTAATTCTCTCATTCAATCTTTTATTCCTATCATGCTTTTGCTTCTTTAACAATTTATGAACATTTTGATTTAACTCTTTCGCAAAATCTCTATGCTGGGCAGTATATCTCTGTATAGCTACTTTTAAATTATCAAAACTACGCAACTTAGGCTTTCTACCAAAATGCACTTCAAATGGCGTCATATTTATCGCACTATGCATTGTATTATTATAAGAATGTACAATAAAATTAATCTTTTGATTTTGGTCTAAATCTGATTCACGTTGTAAACGAAACAACTCTTGTATAGTACTATGTAAACGCTCAACATCCGAATTTGATTTATGATGTTGCGGTGACGTAGTATGGTTAATAATATTATAAGTTTTAAAAAGTTCCGTGACAATCTCACTACAAAACGATTGTTCACCATCATGCACTATCTTATTAGGTGCCCCTATAAATGCAAATATTTCATATAATACATCATATACTCTACTTTTATCTACTGGCTTAATAATCGCATATTTTGAAAACTTATCTATAATTGTAAGGTACCACTGTCTTTCTAAAGACATAAAATCTATATGCCATACTGACATTGGTTCATGTGGAGTTTCTGTCTCCGAATACAATGTATTATTAGGATGCCTATTATATTTTGCCTTTCTACACAATTCGCAATTTAATATATACTTCTTAATATTTTTCCGCATATTCTCCCAATAATATTTTTCACGCAATTGTTTATACACAATTTCTATACCTGCATGTCTATTATTTAGTAAGTGACATTCTTTAATTAAATTTAATTGTTCTTCTTTATTATCTATTTCTATTAACGATTTAATGTATCTAGTTGGCTTAAACTTACTATGATCAAAATACTTTCTATAAACTTCAGATATTTTATAATATAATTCGTCGTTTGGTATTATAAAAGCATATTTTTCTTTACTTAAATACTCTAACATATATTTTTTAATAACTTCTTCCTCATTATTAGGTGGAATATAAAAATACCACATACCTTTTTCAAACTTCGCGTTCTCGTATGGAGCACTTTCAAACACAACACGTCTGAGACGTTTAGGTGGGTAACTATCAATGATTGGAATACCTGTATCGCTGTCTTGTTGACAAGAGTGTATTGTATTACTCAACGATCTATTGTCTGAGCAACAGGAATTCGATTCAGTGCTTATCGCTGTATCATTATTACGCGGTGTACTGTCTAACGATAATTCTTCGCCACAATGCGCTGCTAAGGAATCTACACTTGTGTGGTTTATTTGAATTCTACTTAATGCATCAGCTACGTAATTTTCTTTACCCTTGACGTGCTCAATTTTATAATCGTAATCTTGCAATTTAAGTTTCCATCTCGTTAATCTTTGATTTGGCTCTTTTAGTTTAGATAACCATATTAATGCTTTATGATCTGTTCTTAAGATAAATCTCCTACCATAAATATAGGGTCTGAATTGATTAACAGCCCATATAATACCTAACAATTCTTTTTCCGTAGTGTTATACTTTCTTTCTGTTTCGCTTAAAATTCTCGACGCATACGCTATCGGATGATTTTCTTGACTTAATACTGCACCTAGAGCTATGTCCGATGCATCCGTTGTTAAAACAAACGTTTTATTAAAATCAGGGAATGCTAAAATTGGAGCATTCATTAATAAATGTTTACACGACTCGAATGCTTCTTTAAACTTATTATTATTAATGTCAATAATCGCGTTCTTCTTAGTCGTATCCGTTAAAGGCTTAACTATCTTACTTAAATTAGGAATAAACTTTCTATAATAACCTATTAATCCTAAAAAACTTCTAACTTGTTTTAATGTTTTTGGAATCGGAAATTTCTTAATTGCCTCTATCTTTGACTGATTTGGCTTTAGTCCGTCTTTGTTAAGAACATGACCTAGAAATTCGATTTCCTCTTCCATAAATACGCATTTATTTTTATTTAATTTTAGATTAACTCTACGTAACGCTTCAAAAACTTGCTGCAACCTATTTATGTGATCTTGCTTAGTTTTTGAATATATAATTATGTCATCTAAATAAACTAAACAAATATTTCTACTTATTTCCGTTTTTAAAATATTGTTCATCATTCTTTGAAATGTCGCGGGAGCGTTCTTTAAACCAAAAGGCATCCGTAAAAATTCATAATGCCCATTAGGCGTACTAAATGCCGTTTTCTCGATGGAATCTGTATCCATTAAAATTTGGTGATATCCCGAAGTTAAATCTAAGGTAGAGAAATATTTATTTCCTTGTAACTTGGAAAATAACTCCTCAATATTTGGCAATGGAAATTTATCGGATTTTGTTATTTCATTTAACCTCCTATAGTCAATAACCATTCTCCATTTCTTAACGCCTGACTGATCTATTTTCTTAGGCACTATGTGCACTGGAGATGACCATGGCGACTCGGAAGGTTGAATTATTTTCTCGTTTAATAATTTAATTATTTGTTTATTAACTTCCTCTTGTTGTATTTGCGGCAAACGAAAAGGACGTTGGTAAATCGGTTCATTAGTAATTAAATTAATTTTATGCTTAATAGATGTAGTTGCGCTATTCGTTACATCCTCCGTAAATAAATCTCTATACGTTTCGCACAAATTATTAATGTCTGAATAATTTTCATTTGTCATGTGATGAATTAAAATTTCACTATTTGGTAAAATTAATTTTCGTTCTTTTAAATCTATTTTAGCATTAACTTGCTCTATCATATCTGTTCCCATTAAAATATCATATTGATCGCTAAAATTAAACACATAGAACTTCATTGTTCCTTCACCCGTATCGAAGTACTTATACCAAAACGGAGTTTCTATTAAACCTACATGGGTCGACGTACCGTGAGATGTACGCACCGAAAATTTCTCAGGCTTATAATAGCTTTTAAAATATTTTGAAGCCTTTTCAGTCATAAACGACCTTTGACTACCCGTATCTATTAAGACTTTTAATTTTGGCTCATCCGTTTCGAAATATGGCAAATAAGACTTAACAAAATTAAATTCTATGGCCCTTTCTTTTGAGAGGCCTTTTTGTAAAAATTTGCTTCATCTATATTATTAGTATGGAAAACTTCCTCTGCGACTAACCCTTTACCTAAATTTGTTTGACCTGGGCGTAACTGAGGCGCTGTCCGCATGGACACGTCTTCCGTTTCATTTACATTTCTATTAACCGGGCGATATTGATTACGCTTGAAATAACTATTCTGAGGCTTATTGAACACATTATTTGGATTTGGCTTCCATGGATATTTTTGATGGAAATTATTATTACTTTGGTTATGATTATGATTATAATTGTTATTATTATAATTTATCCTTGGATTTTGTGGATAATTAGGATAACTATGCTTTTGATTTACAAAATTGGGTTTATGTTGCGAGTACCCCTGCTGAACAATTCGCGGCGGTGGTAAAATGCTCGAAAACTTTTGCTTAATATTGTCGAACCTACCCTCTGCTTCTAATTGTAAAATTCGGGCGGCCGTTTCCTCAAAACCACAGTTTGACACGTAAATTTGGTCATGGTACGGTAAGCTGTTTCTTAATGCATTTTGCGCGGTATTAATATACGGCTCCATCACTTCATCGACTAACGTTTTCTCACTATATTTATCTAACAACTTACTTCTAATAAAAAATAATTTCTGTTTTAACTCAAAAATTAAATCCTTATAGCTACCTTTTCTTTTAACATTCGACAATTCAATTAATAAGGTATTAAACTCCCTATTATCTCCACATTCTTTTTTTAATGTTAATTCTATATTTTTCCACTTAAAGTCATGATCTACCATGGAGATAGTCATGGCAGCTTTCGATTCTAATTTGCTTAATAACAACATTATATTAGGTGGTGTGTCTCCACCTGCGATCTGTAACCAATGTTTGGCACAGTTTATAAAATTATAAAGATTAAATGCGTCACCATCATATGTGGGAACGAACGATAACAAGGTTTTTGGATCCATATTGTCTATGACAGTTGGATTATTACTGCAATTTGAATAACTCAAATCACTAAGACTGCTCTCACTTTCAGAAGGAGAGTGATTCTCTCCAGTATCCCTATAGCTATATACAAAAGTCGGGGGTTTCAAGTGGAAAGGAATGGTGAAAGGATTATGCTACGGTACTTACAGCACAAATCCGATGATGGTCTCCTTTTTCATTTCTTCCCTCGAACTTTTCACTGATTTTACTAATTTGTTTGTGAGTTGCCTAACTTCAATCTTGAAAGATTTTCGTGAACTTTTTCGTAATTTACGATGTATTTACTTTAAATTCACTCGTTAGGCCCCTAAGTTGGGCGCCAGTAAAAATAACTCGGTCAAGATTACTTTTAAAAAAATAATTTATTTAAATAAATTACAATTTTTACTTAATCTATGACCTTAACTATAGAGAGCTGGTGTGAGAATGACGAGTTTACTTGTGAATTGCTTATATATCCGAGATATCCTCCTGCCTGGTGGTCCGGTGGTGGTCCGATACCGTATAACCATTAAATTAATATCCCTTTGTTTTATCAATTACGCATTGTCCACTAAATGGGCGTATTGTTCAAGTTGATACGTTCCTTCTTGGATGTCCACGGTGTTATCATAATAAGTTCACTGGAATTCGCATAATGATCTTGTAACTTAGGTATTTGCCTTTTATTATTTATTTTAAAATTAAGTGTGGCCTTTTGCTTTGCTTTACTCGTGTGTTATCAAAATTATGACACATTTTATTGATTAAAAAATGAAGATGATGTTAATATATACAGTGACCCAAAAATTATTACGGTTTACCTGCGATATAAGTCGTTTGGAGCCTTGGAACATGCTTCATTGAAGATCATCTACTTGTCGGTTAGGAAATGACAATGTTTATTATTTAAATTATATTCTGAATACGAAAATTATTTAATATTGTTAGCGAGTGAGTAGGTCACATTATGATTTAGGTAAACATTTTGTGTTGCAACATTTTTCAATAATTCGATATTATTTATTTGGATATACATAGAATAACAAACTCTACAGCCTAAGTGTCGTTTTTTGATTAAATCAAAGCATTTGTTTTATTGTAACTAGCACTAGCACTAGATGCAATTTTTAATGTTTGAACATATAAGTAAATAATTCCAATTACCAATAATCATAAAATAAATAAAATCAAGCAACAGTAACATTGCTATACCTAGTGTCAAACTAATTACTAAGGCTTTTCTCTCTTGAAGCTTTTTTACAATCCTGTAGTATAAATTATGTGCATCATTAAAATTTAAAATTAAATATCCTTCCATACCTACTAAAATAAAATTAAACTACGTATGAAAATTGACAAAATTACTCGTAATAACTCCAACATCCTCGTTCATTACGCAATACTTATAAACAAAACAGTTCTCTCGTCACGGTTAACGAGCAATGAAAGTTTTCACTGCGTAATCGGATTAATTTACAAGCTATTAAATAATTTTAATGCAAAACGATAGGCTGTGGTCAAAGACAACATTTTAACGATCGTTACGGTTGTTTATTGTCATTGTATCGAATGTCTATGGTGTGAATAGTTTTCATTGTCTATGGAATTAAAGTCATAAATCATAAAACTAGCAATAATTAAATATTATGATTCTTTTTTTTAAGTTACCCACGTAATATATTAATTATTATCACAATGTGTTAAAATGTAACATTGCTTCAGAAAGTTATTCCTATTATTTTATTTTATTTTAAAATTAAATAGTTGTCCATCTTCTACTAGATATATAAAAATAAGTCGAGTTTTCCTTCCTGACGCTATAACTCCAGAACGCGCGAACCGATTTCCACGGTTTTGCATTCGTTGGAAAGGTCTCGGGCTCCGTGAGGTTTATAGCAAAGAAAATTCGGGAAAATTTTCAACAGAAAAGCGGGAAAAAATGAAATGTTACATAAAACGAAGACATCTGGTGGCGAAACGGAGTTCGCCGGGTTTGCTAGTATTGTATAATATTATGTGGGTATAACATTACAACCTGATATATTATACATTCATGTATATTTAATAGTTTAATACAATCATGATACATAGGAAATTTTATATCTTTAACTTTGCGTTCAAGATGTTAACACTTTATTTTATACTCTCAATAAACTATAACCATACCCAAATAACATAATACGGTCATTGTAGAGTTCTAATACTATTTATTTTTATATTCTTATTTCAATCGTTGAATTCTTACTATCTATATCTATGGTAAAGACCCCAATAGAAGTTTATCTCCACAGAGGTCAGTTGAACCATAACCTACTATTATAATTATCTGTGCCATAACTGACATAATCCAAACAAAAAGGAGAAAGCGTGTTAGCAGCTGACCGCAGGATGGTTCGTAGTAACGCGTTATGCAGTAATGCGTCAATTCATAATTCATATCTATACTTTGTACATATATTTTGATGACTACTCAGTACTCAACTTAATAGGAATACAAAAATCTATTATAACGCTATTAATTAAGTACTAAAAATTGTGTTAAGTATGTATTTTAGACTTAAGTTTGATGCAAAAAAATTAAATGAATAACTACTTACGTTATAGCTATATAACAAAAAAATATCACGAATCTCTTATCCAAGGTGAAAGTAATATTTTTTTCAATATCAGTCTTTATATTTTTTATATAGGTATTTAATGCACATCGAAAACGATTGATTTGTCTGAGGAACAATACTAATTGAAATATGATAGAATAAACAAAAACTATAAGTACCAATCCGTTTTTCTAATCAATCCAAACAAACAAAAAACCGGAAATAAATAACAAAAAAAACCAAGCCCTTTTGTATACAGCGAACCTTCGCTGACGCAACACTACGTACAGTACTCCAAACTTAATAATGCGCATGCAAATCTTCGCTAATTGTCGTATTTCCGAAGACACTCGAATCATTGAATCGTAAGAACCCTAAACAACGCACTTGCATTTTACACCTTGTTCAAAAGAAATAGAAGTCAATTCACGGTCATACACAATCAAAAACAAATCGGGCGGTAGGTGACGGTAGCCTGTCAGTCAAAAAACTCAAAAATCCGTCAGTCGTCTTTAAATATTCGTGGTGACTGCACGTGTTCTCTCTGTGTTGAATTATATAGAGCTGCTATTACATAGTACATACCTTTCTTGGTTTTGTTTTTAAAGGTGAATTAAATTAATCGATGAAATAATTTACACAGGTGATGGCAGTAGGGAAAGTGAAAATGAAGAAGAGCATAATGAAAGTTCCGATGTATCTAAAATGTCAGAAATAAAGATAATCCCTGATTTTGATTGTTTTTATTTTTATTTTTTTATAATTGTCATAATATTGAAGAATGATCAGTACTGTAAATACTTTTGAACTGAGATTTTAATTATTAATTATATGGTTTAAATATAAACCTGTGTTTGAAAACCATATTTTATACAATACTAGCTTGCCACCCGCGGCTTCCCCCGCTTTGTCTAAAACCTAATAAATTATATATACTAAAACCTTCCTCTTGAATCACTCTATCTATTAAAAAAAAAACGCATTTAAGCATACAAAGAGACATAGGGAAATAGGGACAGTGAAAGCGACTTTGTTTTATACTATGTAGTGATGATAAATTTTGTGTTATTTTAACCTTCTTTTCTTCCATCATTACACCAGCTTCAGTAAGACACTTTAAAAGAGCTATAACATTTTCCAAGTAAATCAATCCAACAAAGATATATTCGCAATCGTGGGTTTATACTCGCTATTTACTTACAAGGAATTATCGAAACAAATCGTTACTTACAAATACATATTAATTTATTTTAGCACAAAACATATAATTTGACTAAATTATGCATGAAGAAAATACATTTAACCACTCTATATAGATATCATCTTCGGACGCTCCGGGAATATGACAGTTGCCGAACAGCGACGAAGATTTCAATGCGCATTATTACTTTTGGAATACTGTAGGTACATTTCTCATTACAGCACATTATTCAATCGACATTGAAACCAAGTGACCGCGTTCCACACATACCAACCCAAAAATAATTATTGATTTACATACATTTTACATTTAAAGTCTACTAGCTGGTACACGCTGCTTCGCCCGCGTGGTTAAAGGCAATTACCGATTTATATTATCAATCTCATATTTTAGCATAGCACCATCCATGAGTGGAGTGATTCAAATACGCATTATAATTTAGATCTCCCTATACTCTATAGGAATGAGATGTTTTATTGCTATTAAAAGTAACCTCCCTTTTGCGAAACAAACAAATACACTTACGCATTTATAATATAAGTAGGATTACAAAAGCCCTAATAATTCAATCCATCGTTATAATATATTGTTAGACGTAACTTTTGATTTAATATTTTTGTGGATGAATAGTTGTCAATATAGCTGTCACTGTCACCTGTCAGAACATGCTTAGCGAGTGCTTAGCTGTCGAATACTATAAATTGCCGCGTTCCTTTGACTCGTGGCGCAATCGTACGGATCGTGCCTAGGGGCTCGGACGTTGTTTATACGACGTTTGACCCAACTACCTTCACTTTGCTAATAGTCGTTGACTTGCTGCGATTTGTTAATCAATTAGGTAGCTGTGTAGAATCGCAGTACATTCTAATTACATTTCAAACTAATATTTAACCCAGTCTCGCGTGTAATTTCTATTATCAGAATTGGGATAGAATTCAAGCCCACTATTTTTAAATGTGTTTATGTTTACGTAGTTTTGTAACTGGCATTTGTGTTTTTTTTTTTTCGTGCGTTGTGTAAAGTAAAAGTTTGTTACGTGGATTATTGTAACGGGAATGTAGTCCATCGAAGAAATTGTGTGTGCTATCTGGGCTGCGGTCCAGTGTTTGTAATAAAAACCTCTCAGTTCACAGGTAAATTAGATTCAGGGATGCGAGGGCCCTACGAAGTAGTGAACATCCTGCCTAGTGGTCGATACGAGTTGAAACTCGTTGTGGTGACTACGGAAAGAAGACTCAAGCCGCGGCACAGCATAATATGGTGCCCTGGCGTGGCGAGTGGTGTCCCGAAGCATGTGCCGAATTTTTTTGACGATGAGTGTTATTGGCTCGTAGTGATTCAAATCGCTAGTCGAACCCTGGCGTTGAGGTATTGTCTAGTCGCTGACGTATAGTAGTGATGTATTTCACTAGTCGTACGAGCGTAGATATACCGTCAAGTCGCCGTCTGTATGTCCGTAGTGAGTTGACTCGCTAGTCGGATTTGAGCGTTGAGGTATTGTCTAGTCGCTGTTTTACTAACGAGTGCGTAGAAAAGTATGGTCAGTGTGGCCGAGGCAGTGTATTTTTGAAATCCCGAGATGAACTACCGTTGTATTGTAATACGAGAAAAGGCGTACGAGGACGTACGTTTGTCAGTATGGCCGTGTTAGACGTAACTTTTGATTTAATATTTTTGTGGATGAATAGTTGTCAATATAGCTGTCACTGTCACCTGTCAGAACATGCTTAGCTGTCGAATACTATAAATTGCCGCGTTCCTTTGACTCGGCGCGCAATCGTACGGATCGTGCCTAGGGGCTCGGACGTTGTTTATACGACGTTTGACCCAACTACCTTCACTTTGCTAATAGTCGTTGACTTGCTGCGATTTGTTAATCGATTAGGTAGCTGTGTAGAATCGCAGTACATTCTAATTACATTTCAAACTAATATTTAACCCAGTCTCGCGTGTAATTTCTATTAATATAATTATTAATCAAAATATGTTAGCACGAATATTTTAACTTACACAACCGATTGCATTGTCTTATATGAGATGTAATAGATTCTTATTACTATAATAACAATAACACATTATATAATGGCACAAGTGTTTACGAGCACGCAATTTCCAAAATGAAATAGGGTACTGGCACTAGTAGTCAGCCCCGCACCAGTACTCGGCTTTTTTCGGTTTAAAACTAATAGAAATAGTTCTTTATTCGAAATTAAGCAATGAATTTATTTTAAATTGGTTCTGTGACTTTTCATTGGTTGAAAAAATTCCAAACATGTTTGCTAAGTGGCTGCGAAGTACATTAATTAATATGAGTTCATTCCGACGTCGTCAGCTGACAAGGCCACAAGCGATGCGAGCGCTATTTTTTCGTTAGTGGAAAGCGTTCGCAGAAATGGTAACTTATTTAATTTTTCTATAATATTTATGACACGTTGTATTCGAATTTATATTTATCAAGAGTTTGGGCATCGTAACCAATAAAAAAGTATATTATTTTTCTTAAGAATTATTAAATAATGAAGTGGCCGACTACTGCGTTCCGTTTTTATATACATTATCTAGTACTCAGCCACCCCCGGCTGACTACTGGTTTTAACGCAATTTTTATCACAAACCCAATAGTCGGCCACTTCAATAGTTCAATTTTGTTACATGGCTGAGTACTGGTGAACCTACATCCAGTGCTCAGCCGTTCTTATTTAAATTGTTTCATAAAGAGTTTCTAATTTATTTCATTTTTTTTAAACTTAGTACCTATTACTAATTGTTAATTAATGTTCTTAATCTTTAAGCTTAAAACTATTGATCTCAAGAGAGGCTGACCACTAGGTGGCAATACGGCTGAGTATTAGTTTTTGGCGGCTGAACACTGGTAAAAAGTGCCATATTTTGTTAAAACTGGACCGGATGGCATACATCCAAAGTTCATTGTTGCTTGCGCAGTAAATCTGGTGCAGCCTCTTTTAAGAATCTTTAACTGTTCATTGAGTTCTGGTTTCTTCCCTACAGTCTGGAAACTGGCTAAGGTCATACCTATACATAAGTCTGGTTCAAAAGAACTAATAAATAATTATAGGCCCATATCAATTCTTTCCACCTTTGCCAAGATATTTGAGTCGTTCATTTGTCCATCTCTCACTAACCATTTCAAACAATTTCTCTCTTTTCACCAACATGGTTTTGTTCAGCATAGATCTACTATGACCAACTTGACAGAGTTTACCGAAACCATTATCCACGAGCTGGATTCAAATAAACAAGTTGACACTATTTACGCTGACTTTAGCAAAGCTTTTGACAGGGTTCCACATCACATCTTGCTGCAAAAATTATGTGGATATGGACTCTCACCGATGTTTTTGAAGTGGATAAATTCCTATCTAAGCGATCGTACATTTTTTGTTGCTGTTAACGGGTTTGATGCTTCGCCACACAGTGTTACCTCGGGAGTTCCTCAAGGTTCGCACCTTGGTCCTGTTCTTTTTAATTTCTTCGTTAATGACATTCCAGAAATATTAGAAAATTCTCGTTGCTTCATGTATGCTGATGACCTCAAGTTCTGTAGAATTATTAATTGCTTTGAGGACGCATTGAAACTACAACAAGACCTTGATAAGCTAGTCTTATGGTGCTTTAGCAATGGTATGGAATTGAACACTGAAAAATGCTTTTTCATCCGCTTTGCTAGAAAATCTAAAATTATTCCTTTCAAATATCAGATAAACAATATGATAATCAAGGAGAATTCTGTCACAAAAGACTTGGGAGTGCTATTTGACACTAAGCTAACTTTTATTAATCACCTTGAATATGTTACGAATCGTGCTTCAAAGATGTTGGGTTTTATTGTGAGAAACTCTAAAGGATTTCAAAACACCAAAACTAAGATTATGTTATAAAACAGTCTCGTACGTAGCATTCTTGAATACTGTTCGGTTGTCTGGAGACCACATTACGCGACTCACATTTTAAGACTAGAACGTATACAGAAGAAATTCTTATGGCACCTGAGTTTCTCTTGCAGGTTATCTCGCAAAAGGCTCACCTCTTACCAAAGGCGTTTGTCGCAATTTCACATTTTATCTCTAGAAAACCGTTTTATATTTTCAGATATTATTTTTGTCTCCAAAATTTTCCAGAATAAAATTGATTGTCCGCAACTCTTAAATAAATTTAATCTCAGAGTTCCTACTAGGTACCCGCGTAATAAAATTACACCTTTGGTTCCTCCTCTGCGTAGGACCTATTTGTAGATTAAGTAAGCTGGTCAACGAGCATGCCAATTTTATTGATATTTTTCACGACAATTGTAATAAGATCCGCAAGTATTTAAAGGAATTATCTTAATTTTGTTTATTTTTAATTTTTTTTGCTTTGTGTACCACATAGTGACTTGACTCAAAAATCATGTTGTGTTATCCTGTAAATGTTTGTCACAATTGTAATTTTTTTTGTTATATTATGTACCCTAGCTATAAGTATTGTTGTGACTAATGTTGGATGACCTAAATAAATAAAATAAAATAAAATAAAATAAAACGTATTTTTCATTATATCAAAGATTAAGTTTGTAACTTTTGTTAATTTTGTGATAAAGTTAAATAAATGAGTAAGTCAATTCATTCAAAAGACTTTTAATTTACTGTTTCTAATATTTTCATATATGAGTTTGAACCCAAACTTACCACTAAAAGGCTGACTACTGGTGCCAGTACCCTATTATGATGTGTATAATTAGAGATAACAATGCCACTAGAAAACTGAAATAACTTTTCACTAGTATAATGTATAGTTTTATATTATCTGCAAGTTGCAACTCTATCTATCAAATATGAACCCAATAATTATGCTCGTCTATTTATTAGAATTTATTTAGACAGATCAATGGTTGCGAGGGTAGTCAATGATAGCAATGATATGCATTTACCCATCCATTCTATAAGAATTTTAAGGTAGTAAAATAGTACATATTGTATATAATTAATAGAGCGCGTCAAGTTTTTAACTCTAATTTGAATTAGGGCTGATTTTTCAATCCTTCGTTAAAACTTATTCGTCGAATAATGTATATTTGTACTTCCTACCTACCTCCTTTTTTCATAATATTACTCCACACAGTAGGTTGCCTGGAAGAGATCACTCTTAAGTGATAAGGCCGCCTTCTGTGCTGGACTAGTTTTAAGTTTTAATTTTAAGAATTTATTTGTATGCCAGCACAATAAAGTGTTAATAAATAAATAAATAAATAAATAAATAAATAAAATATAAGGGCCGATTTTTCAATGCTTGGATAAAACTTATCCGTCCAATAAAGTATTACACGATAATATTAAAATGTCACGTAAACTGTCAAATACGGGCAATTAGAATACGTTTTTAAAATGGTAGTTTTATACATTATTCGACGAATAAGTTTTAACCAAGGATTGAAAAATCAGCCCTAAAACTACCATTTTGAAAACGTATTCTAATTGCCCGTATTTGACAGTTTACGTGACATTTTAATATTATCGTGTAATACTTTATTGGACGGACAAGTTTTAACCAAGCATTGAAAAATCGGTCCTTATTATTATTAAAGGAAAGCTTGACCAAATTGGTCAAGTAACCTCTAAAAGTGATTAGAGAAGTAAGTGTACTAGAGGAGTCTTTTAAAAGCAGTTTTATGTTGCTAAAAACTAAAAACTTATTAGCCCCAATTCTGTGCGTAATTGCAAAATTTAGACAAACATTCAAGGACAAACATACAGTGCTCAATTACATAATAGTTCCTTGTAAAACATTGAAGAAATACATGGTGTTGAACGTCTAAATACCAGTAAAGAATAAACTCTAAGTTAGGTTAGGTCAGGGTGCCATCGTGAGCACTTTCCAATGCATTACGATTTACGGTACATTA
Organism: Colias behrii; assembly: GCA_029959065.1. Lineage (NCBI taxonomy): Eukaryota > Metazoa > Arthropoda > Insecta > Lepidoptera > Pieridae > Colias > Colias behrii. The sequence continues at coordinate 8,289,314 of JARWMC010000019.1, read as the reverse complement.
TTCAACCGACATTGAAAACGTATGACCTCGTTCAAAAGTAGCGTATTTCATACATCTATCATGTACATGTGAATCTTCTCTACTAGTTATACCTTTGAGATATTATAAAGGAATTTAAAAACGATTACAGTTTAGATGGACACAAAGGGCTGGATTACCGGCTTGCCGTAAAATAAATTGATCACAGTTCACAAACAAGGAGTGAAACATGACTTAAATGTATCAACGTACCTACAAGAGGTCACCGGATTTCCCATTTTGCGTCTTATACATCTTTTGATAATTTTTGTAATTAATTAAAAGCCTCAAGTTACATATACTGTGATAATATTAGTGAACAATCATCCAACCATTACGCAACTCACGCATTATAAGCGAATGAACAACGTAACAATATATCTCTAATTCGTGTCTATATAAGGAAGTAAGACGCTTGTTAACTCTTCTATTGTGCATTATTCAACACAAGATTATACGCCGAGACACCAGCTGACCGACGACCTGTTAATAAGGTCACATTTCATAACGAACCTAGCGCATTAGTAAATATCAAAAGATCAATAAGTTAAAGTATAAATGCTTGTTAATTTAAGTGGTATGTTTTTCATTGAGACACATAACAAGTGAATTCTTTTAATAGGAACAATAAGTTACATAGGTTAAGATTTGTAGAGTTTATCTCTGTAGGATGTGAGAACATATTTTGGAAGAGGATTACGAAGATGTACCTCGTAACTCTTTTTGATTCCCCTTCATACATATTCTACCCAGGGCTAGACAGCCCTGGGTAGAATCTACCAATAGTTCAGAGAAAGAAATTTCTTGACAAATAAATGCGTGTTTTATGCAACTAATGTTAGCGTTAGCTACTATTAAGTATTATGTGCTAATGTGTACTTATAGTTTTTCAAACACTGTCCTCAGTCATCGATCAATCAAATCTGTCGAGCTTTCGTCACGTGTAACGTAAACTTATTTACAAATACTAACGAGGCATTCTAAAAGAATTTTCCTCTAGTAAGTACTTTCAGTAAATAAATTATGAGTAATCGCAATTTATCGAAACCGAGTCATCAGCATGGCACGCGAATTGACATTTTTGACTCTAGGGCGTTGAAGACCGGTCACAGAGCTCCAAGAACATCAGTTATACAATTTTAAAACTAGCCGCTGTAGGTCGCGTAAAGTAGGTTTATTACCGCGATCCTGCTTGTATGAAATATAAGACAATTTCACGTGGAGGGCAAGTCAAGTTTTTTAAATGAAATAAAAAATAAGTCATATAGATTTATTTTATCCTGAAGGTTACAAGTGTTAAAACATCAACATGCATGGTAGGTAAGACCGAAAATAACCAAATACCAGTAGATCAAAGCTAGTTGAACAATTTTGAACAATAATAAAATAATATTAATTTCGTGAAAAACTTTTCTTTTTAAATGTAGGTACCACGTTTTACAAATCACTAAAAAGAGTAAAAAGCTGTATAATTTTCAACACGCAACTTACGTATTATTTATCCATTAGGTACTCTCATCACTGCATGCATGCTCATAAAATAACAACAAAAATTGATTGCCAGAACATGGAACCGCTAGTTAAAAATTTATTTCCCATAAAACATAATCACGCGCAATAATTCATTACTCATTAGACAATGATTAGACATTTCAATTAAACGAATTAAAGCGAGTGAAACAAACATTTCGTCACCGACCTTGCGACTTCGATTCGCAATTGCATTATGCCGAGATAAATATGAAATAAAATGAATTCATGTGTCTTCTTTATTTCGTGAACACGTTTAAGAGTTGCACAATAACTTTTTAACAAAATTCAATATATTATAATGTACTCTTGACCGAATTCCGGCGACTAATCTGAATGTAGTGGCGCCAGTAGAAATAGTGTACAAAATTTACTCCGCATTCTGATGAGGTTTTCTTGATAAAAATGTATGTATTTATTCTCTAATAACTAATTGTATGTAATTTCATTGGCCGTATAATTATGACTCTTATCTCCTTGTGGTGCTCTTCGTAGGTGATCACTGATCTGTGATTATTTATATCAATTTCATGAAAAAACATTTAACTTTTAAATTTAGGTACCACATTTTTAAATGTAGATACTTAGACTTACCACGTTTTACAAATTACTAAAAAGAGTAAAAAGCTGTATAATTTTCAACACTCAATTTACGCATTATTACTATTGGTCTTTTCTGAAAGACAAGAACTCGTAATCATAGGATAGGACCACTAGAACAATATTAGTAGTATAATTTTATTAAGCAATTTCCGCGATAAGATATTCTACATTCAATTTAAGACTTGTGGTGGAAAAAAAATTAAACGCGTTGCCTAAAGATTCTTCGATTTTTACAGGCTTTCTAAGAAAACAAATATGTAATTAGTATATAACAAATAAGTACTAATAAAGAAAGACGGTATCAATTAAAAAAGACGGAAAGATGCATTAGTCACTATAATTAATTGCATAATAAAGTAATTAAAATACATTTTTAATGAATGAAATTCAGCTACTTAATCAGTTTAAAAAAATTATTATGTTTCATTTTAATTTTTTTATCTATAACCCGGGAAGAATTTTTATATTTAAAATTATATAAATGCATCGATTGCATAATGCATATTAATGTAGGTAATCACAGAATACATATTAATCAGAACCATTCTAATGGTTGATATGAATTTCAGTTAAAGTCAACTGTCACTTGCCGATGAAAATTTACAAACGGGTGTTAAATTGAAAATTAAACAAAGTCTCAAAACAGTAATACCAATATGTTTAACGCTAGATTAAATAACACGGTTTGTGTTCATAACATTTGACTCTAGTTACCGAATATCAGATTATCGTTAATACTGCAAAACGTTAAACGATCCTTGTGGAAACTGGGCTCGTACACAAGGTTTTATGAAATTTGATAACGTTTTTATGTAGGCTTTATGAAACTGTATAGTTAGATAGGTATATGTTATATTGACACGGATAGTGCATTATCTGTAAATTATTCTTGTTAATCTGTAGGGAAGGTGTTTCTAGAATTATCTGCAAACTATAAAAAGAGGCCCCGCCTCCTTGGTACAATGGTTGACGCGTGAGCGTGGAACCGAGGGGTCCTGGGTTCGATTCCCGGTAGAGATGAAGAAAAAAAAATGTCTCGGTCTGATAGGGCACAGTAGGCTGATCACCCACTTGTCCCTAAAGAAAATCGATCAGTGAAACAGATGTTTGCATAATGCATCTGCCCCTTTCCCCACTAGGGGACACGGGACTTCACTTTTATGAAAAGAGGCGACCAGAGAATATAGGTATACACTCTAACGAGTAACATTAACTAGACTATGCCTGTGCTCCTACTTCTATCCATAGTATATAAACTGATGACGTGGGCGTCACGATGGTTCGTAATAAAATATTTTATGTTTAAAATATTTTACTATAGAGTTCACTCAATATGATCAGATATTCATAAATTACGGTTAAGAAACAAATCCGCTAGTTAGACTTTTTTTATTGTATACGAACATTACTATAAACCTCAGTGGTTTTTTAATTCACAACTGTACACTAATAATATCTGTAAACCTTTTTTGTTTCTGATAATAAATTTAAAAAAAAAAGAAAAAACTTCTATAATTGCAAATTATTGAATTAAACGGTGAATTTATTGATAAACAGCACAAAATTTCAACCGAAACCTTCAAAACATTGACCTTGAAAATACTGGGAGTTTTAGTACTTAACTAACAGCACTATCAAACAATGGTTCGTCAGTAAATGGCGCCAATCGGCCCACGGTAGCAACTGAATCATATCTAATTTGGACTAAAGCGACTTCAAAGATAATTTAAGCATTTTACGCTGGCCTTCGATGCCTTGTCAATATTTCGCAAGCCTCCCGCATTTGATGTTTAAGCCTGATATATATCTCGCCATATTTAGACGAATAATAACTCAATTGTATTTAATCCCTGACTAATGTATCCACATGCGACTTTTTAAATTTTCATTGCTATTTTTTAAATAGAAGACAAGATAGAGCTTAAATAATATGGATTGTTTATACATGGCAACAATGTACCTACTTCAAAATATGAATTTTAAAATAATATTATGATGAAACTACGTGCGACTAAATAAGCATCGATTTAACGTTAATCGATTTGTCTCGCACGAAATATCATAAGATCTCTAAAACGATTATTCATATATTTATTTAAAATTTGCTTCGTTCTTAATAGTTTTATTCGTCTTTTGTTTAATATTTTTATTTTTTATGCTTAAAATCAAGTCTAAAGTTTCTGTTATTTATACAAACATACAGGTGAAGCTAATAACAGCGGATATCAGCGTGTTAAAAAGAAAAGAGCAATGTTGCCATTTATGAGTATGGTGCATTCGGGGAACTCCAGATGTCGGTAATTCTGAAAATTATGAATACCACTTCAGAGTATCGTTTTATTGTAAGTATCGTATGAAAATAAACGGGTTCGATAGTAATAACAATTATATTTGTTTAATCAATCACTAGTAACGTATTAATTTAACATTATTTCATTCACCCCGTCACCCGGAATTACCCTAATGCACCTTACCCAGAAAAAATTATACTATATTCCACTTAGGTATAACTACTATGTAAGTATTACACAAATACCAGTTTCGATAAATTTTGCATTAAACATTACCTATATGTGCAATCACCAATATAATCGAGATGCGTGCAAGATTTCCAAGATAAGCTTGTGGCAATCGTTCAAAAAGCTTCACGGAATTATAATTTGCAAAACACAATGTTACAATGCTTAATTTAGAAATTTATACAATCGATTATTTAAAATCCATTTAACAATAATTATCTTGTGGTTAGTATCGATGTTTAAAATAAGAAAGGTTTAAAAAATAGGTAGGTATTCAATCAAAAACCGTATGCACAATGAGCTAAAGTTATTTTGGTAATTAATGTGCATAATGCATTTCAATTTCAATTAAATAATGTTTGTAGCAATAATAAATAAATATACCTACGCTATACAGGTAAGGTAAAGGTTATCATATCCTAAATAAAATATATTTTTATTTGGAAACTAGCGCAGCGGTCCGCCCCGGCTTCGCCCGTGGTACATGTTTACATTTTCTCTACATAACAACCATCCTCGTACTTCAAGGAATATAATAAAAAAAGAATTATCGAAATCGGTTCAGCCGTTCTCGAGTTATGCGCTTACAAACACATTTTGCGATTCATTTTTATATATAAGATGGAAAAAGTTTACATTCATAGTTCGGCTTTTTGCGGTCTTAAAGAGATTTATCGACCACGATATTACATAAAACATCTGACATTTCATTTTTTTTTTATTATTGTATCCACAGAATATATTTTCTTTACATATAATACTTACTTTTCGACAGATGGTGCTAAAGTTATGGCAAGCCTTCACAAAACACACACATCACTTTTGCACTCTATAATAAAAACACACATTGTTCTACACATAATTTACTATTTATCAATTAAACTTGCCAAAGACCCGGCCCGACAATACAATAAAAAAGTTATTATCTGTCTTTTTAATCAGTGATAATTTTTAGCGCGAAATCAAAAAATAGACAAACGGTAGTTTATTTAAAATAAATTTACTCAACTAATTAGTTTATAATTAAGCTAACTTAAAAGTGCGAAATCATTAAAGATTGAATAGATAATATTTAATATTATTTAGATAAAACGATGAATTTTAAAAAGTGTGTCATGCAAATGCGGGCTGTCAAACCGGGCGTACGCGTTACGTAAGCGGTGTTTACGAAGCAAGTAAGCTGCAGAAACTGAAAGTGGTTCCCGACGTCTCACAACCCCACCCTGATGCTACCGGCGCTTGTTAGGTAATGCAATGATTACCATTAATCCCGTTTTCAAAGCGTATCCGCCAATGTTGGATGCTTCGTTGATTTAGTAGCATCGTATTCCAATTATTCCATGTTTGAAAATGGCGGGTAACTATTACACGTTCGGAAACTCGGAACAAATTTTCTTTGTCTCGGTAACGCAATGACAACAATGTTAATTTTCAATCTGTGAAGTAGGTAATGACTAATAACGACACACTTCCTTTAATATTCTTTGTGTTTATTTAATATGCGGTAACTCTCACAAGTTTTTGTACTCGGCTGTTCTATTATGTTTTTTGTCATAGTAGGTGTTATAAGACTTGACAAATATTTGTAACACTTTGACCTACTTATGTTAAAGAAATTTGAATTATGTAGGTAACGACATTCATTTTGACAATCTTTTATACAATATAAAGAGCAAAAGTTATGGGATGCATAATCAGAAAATATTTTTGATTTTTATATGAAAAAATAATGGTTAAAATCAGAGCAACAATTTACGCATGTTTGCCATTTAATTTCCCTGAATTACGCATTTTATAAGTACATACCTAATATTATCTACATCAGTCTTTCCCAACGTGGGCGATAACGCCCCCTTGTGGGCGCTGCAGGCCTAAAGGGGGGCGGTAAGAGACCCAGAAAAAAAAGAGGGCGTTGTGTAGGGCTTTGGGGTCGATTTATAATTTCATCTACCTAGCTAGGAAGACTTTTAGACGCCGACTGAGCTCTCGACTTCGAGAGTCGACATCTTGTGAACATCAACTAATATTAATTATTAAGATATAGCTCAAACTCGGTTCGATATAATAGACCGCGGACAATCATGTTTTAACAAGTTTTTGTTAAATAATCCGATTTGTACATTCCTGTATCAATCGGCTGGTTCTATAATACTTGTTCTTGCTTGTCGAGTACGATTGGGCGTCGAATGAGATAAACGAGTTTAAGCACGTTTGTCTTATTCCTGTTGGTGCGTGCTGCTTATGCAATCCTATATAAACGACGTAAATTTATTTTATTTTCATTTGCGGTTTCGCGCATAATAGATAAGCAGTACTTGATTTCAACACTTACGTATTTCTCAAAACAAAACAATGTCGGAAGTAAAAAAGAAGAGACGGCAATACTCTGCGAAATATATTAAATTCGGATTTATTGAAAATCCCACAAACCCGTCGTCGCCTTTGTGTCTTCTATGTCTAAAAACATTTTCGAACGAAGCAATGAAGCCTTCAAGACTGCAAGATAATTTGAATAAAATGCATCCAGATAAGAAAGACAAGAATGTAGCATATTTTCAAGACCTAGAGAAGAAGCATAATAATACTCAGCCAAGTGTATCAAAACTATTTTCGGCGGCTGCTCAGCAAGATGACGACGGACTTCGAGCTTCGTACAATATCTCTTTGTTAATTGCTCAAAAAAGGCAAACCACACAACATCGGAGAAGAGTTAATATTGCCAGCTATAAAGGAAGTAATAACTGCTGTGCTTCATAAACCGGCCGCAGATATTATCCGAAAAATTCCTTTGAGTAATAATTCTGTGCAAAGACGAATTGATGAAATGGCTGAAAACATTGAAGAATCATTGTGCAATCATCTGAGGACTAGTCAATTCTCAATTCAGCTCGATGAGTTCACTTTACCAACTAATGAAGCGTTGTTGCTATCTTACGGGAGGTTTATTAAAGATGAGAAAATATGTGAAGAACTATTGTTTGCCAGAAATTTGGAGACAGATACAAAAGGCGAAACCAAATTCAATACATTGGAAAAGTTTTGTGAAGAGAAAAATATTCCTTTGAAAAATATTATATCAGTTGCTACGGATGGCGCTCCGGCTATGACAGGGCGCCATAAAGGCTTCATAGCATACTTAAAGAATAAAATTCCAGATGTCCTTGCTATACATTGCGTTATTCATAGACAACATTTGGTTGCTAGAAACTTAAGTGAACGACTATTTCAATCACTGCAATATGTCATCAAAGCAGTCAATAAAATCCGTAGCAGCTCTTTGAATGATAGATTATTTCATCAACTTTGTGCTACTAATGACGAAGATTTCAACCGTTTGTTGCTTCATACTGAAGTTCATTGGCTGTCAAGAGGCAATTGTCTGATGCGATTTTACAACCTGTTTGACTCTGTGATAGAGTTCTTGGAAACTAAAGATACAGAACTGCGCAACAAGCTCATAACATCAAAGAATGATATAGCTTACATGACAGACCTGTATAAATTGTTCAACGACATGAACCTCCAACTGCAAGGCGATGAACTAAATTTAATTAAAACAAAAAATGTCGTTGCTGCTTTCGCAGCCAAACTGCTTCTGCACAAAAAGAATATGGGCAGACGTGAGTTTCACAATTTTCCGAATTTATCGGTATTCTGCAGTAACGACGACTTGTTTGCCTACTGCCAACATTTGGAAAACCTCCACATTGACTTCACCGAACGATACCAGGACATTTTAAACTTGGAAATACCAGACTGGGTGTTGGATCCGTTTTCAAATGTCAACACAGCAATGTCACCTCAGCTGGAAGAAGAACTTATAGAATTGACAACAAACGAAGAAACAAAAATCAAGTTCAAAAATGGATATCAAGAATTTTGGCTACAAAAACCGATCCCGCATATGTACCCTGGATTGTGGTCAATTGTTCAACGATTCTTGATAGCATTCCCATCGTCATATTTGTGTGAACGTGGATTTAGTGCTGTGGCAACGCTGCTTATTAAAAAGAGAAATCGTTTGCGTGTTACCGAACGTGGCGACATGCGGCTGTTTTTGAGTAAATTGGAACCTGATATCAACAAACTTATTGAACAGCATCAGATTCAACCTTCACATTAGTTTTTATATAAGAATTGATTATGTTTGTTTTATTTTCAATAAAAGATACTCTGTCCGAATACTATAAAATTGCGTTTCAATAATCAGTTATAAGTACTTAGCGGTTTTTAAGTATGTTTAAAAAGGGGGGCGTTAAAAAATAATTTATTCTTAAAGTGGGCAGTAGACAAAAAAAGGTTGGGAACCCCTGATCTACATATTTGTCACATTGCTTCACCATCAGTAAGCGGTAATGCAACATATTTGCGACAAACTTAAATTTACATAGAAATAGCATCAAGTCACAAGTGTACATACGTCCATACCATAGTGTCCTGCTTTCAAGTAGCACCAACTTTTTTAATAACCATTGACCAAGTTGGTACCTACATAGATACCTTTAGCTGACAATTAGCCAGTATAAACTGGGCCTTAATATTATGATTTGTACTACTAACAATACATTTATACCTACATTTCTAATGTTTGGATGGATTTCTTTCAAAATCTCATTTATAAAGCATTTTATAAATTATTTGGTATTAAGCTAAATATGAAACTTTAGGGTACTTTTCCACCAGAGATGTGCAAGGATGCGTAGCGAGGGATGTGTTATAAAGAAACAATAGTATCGCTTCAAACGCTAAATGAAGCGATATGATTGGTTCTTTACAAACACATCCCTCGCTACACATCCTCGCACATCTCTGGTAGAAAAGCACCCATAACCTTGATTAAACGGACAATTAACTGCGACGCTCTACATTTTCGTTTCTTGTAGCTTCTTTTCTTTATTCTAATAGATACTCAGACCTCAAAAAAGCTCTAACCATTATATAGTAATATTGCAGGGATTAGAAATAAAAAGCATTTCTTATTATATCTTTTATTTTCGATGTATCGACAAAAATAAACGCTATTCTGGGTCCAGCGATAAATAACTTTATTATTTACAATAAACACAAGTCTCTGATCACATTAACTTTCTCTTGCTTAATTTATTATCAACAGAGGTTAGTTATAAAATTACGTTGTATTCATTTTGATAAGTTTCTTCATACATTGCAAATCTTATTTCAAGGGCTCGATATATTAGTTTGAAAATTAAATATAAATCTAGGTAACCTATCTCTAATGTCTAAAGCTTTTTCTAATTTGAAATACAGATAATATATTTTCATGACAGTTAATATTGTTTATTTTAATTATTGTTTGTCACATTATTTCCTTAACGATAAATACCACAGAACAGTAAAAACAAATAGAAGTATGATGTGGGCGTGGCCCACGTGTCAATAATAAGTTTAGATCACCTAACTTGCTCTCAGTTGTGCGCAGAAAAATATTCGAGTCGGTTGTCAGCTGTCAAACCTTTTTTCCATATTTATTCATTAATTAGGACGTGTTGTTCGGTATTAGAGTGCAAAAATGATAGCAGACGAAATAATATCAGCAATGGAGGCATTTCATACCATCGGTAAGTCTTATTTTTATTTATTTTACATATATTTTATGTTATAACTTCGCTTGTCGTAATTTGTCAAAATTGTATACAAATATCTAGTCAAAATGAACCTTAATCCGTAAGAAATTAGTACTATTATAGATTGAACAGCAAACAAGACTTTCTGGAATATTATTGCAATAAACAAACGAATGTCGCTCTAGTGATGCTTGTGGCGCATATCGACAGTATCGATACTTTAGAAAAGACAAACATTATAAACATTAAATTTTATTTTATTTTTCCTTAGCTTTCATTTGTCCAATTTATTTATAGATTTCCCAAAGAGGCTAATTTAAAAGAGAAATGGATAAATGCAACGTGACGAGTTAACTGGATGCCGAACAGCACTAAGCAGTCTAACAAAGGCCACCGATACAGCAAACCTACGGCAGTTCCAAGATTTAAAATAATGCATATTTTATGTTTGTATTTTGTAAATATAGATTAATACTATTCTATTCCGTTTTTATTTAATAATAATAATATAAAAAGACGTACTTAGTAATAATAAACATACTCCAAAATGTGACACATTAAACTATACTCATATAATAGAAAGAAAAAAAAATACACAAAAAATATTTATTTGTGAATTATCGATAACAAGGCTGACATCCCTCAGGGCATAGCATCAGATAAATATCAAGTTAATGTCATTAATGTTGAGTGACACAATTTCAACCTTATCTCTATGTGTTGAGGTTCAAAATTATATCTATCGAAAACTAACGCCCTCTGTTGTGGAGTAGCTGAATGTTTTCGAATTTGGAATTTCTGTGCAATGAGAAACAAAACAGCTAATAAACCTAGGGATGTTATACTAAAATAAACCGTAACATTGTGCGTTAGGGTACATATTGAAATGCTGAATTTATAACCTAAGTCAGTTTTTTTCAAATTAAGCTGTCCAATCAAAGGCATAGTTTACTTGTAGTGTACTGTATAACTATCGGTTTAAATGTGTGGGTTTGGCGACACTGGTTTTCATACTAATTATGACATTATAGCACTTCTATTTGTTTTTACTGTTCTGTGATAAATACAAATGATAAGAGTGAAAGAGAAGACACACTGATCACTTTAATTAGTTAAGCTTTTGTAAGGTCATTCAACTCTAATATGCACATTGCACATTGCTCTTTTAACAGTACAATAGCTTTTGCCTGTTATTCACATTATGTATATGTTCAATTAGAAATTAAACTGGAGATATTACGATTCTCTAACTAAACTTTAAGATAAAATGTGTGTGCGTTTACAATAATTGAACAAAATGCTATTCAATATACAATTTCACATTAAGCTTACTTCAACAAATACATAGATATTGGACTTGTTTGTTCGAAATTATTTCATACACATGACTTGACTATCGTAAAATTAAATCAACGTTAAGAAGATTTAAGCATGCAGTATTAGATAGGTACCTACTACAATGTAAGATGGTAATAGACACAGATTATATTACATTAGCAAGTCATGGTACGAAGTTCCGGTCGGAACTCAAATGGCATGGGAAATCGCAATTCCTCTTACGTATCTTATTATACTTATATACGCAACATATCATGGTACATCAATTATATTGCGTGCTTATCAACGACCACCATGAGTGCGTGTGATATTAACTTAATAAAATATAATGTTCCGCCTTTCTTATTCGCAGTATTACTTTTGTAGGCAAGCCACAATACTTGTAATAAAAATACCAGACTAAGGCCGGCTTTCCGTCTGCAAGAAAACTTGCGCAAGAAATGTCCGACAGTCCGTCTGACAGCAGCTTGCAAGTCTACTTGCAGGTGGAAACGCGGAATTTTTCTTGCAGATGGAAAGGCGGCCTAAGGATCATTAATACTTCTGTTATTAAATTCGAATTAGTAAATTCCAAATAAAATAAAGATATTTTTTTATTTTACAAAATAAAAATATTTCAGAAGTAATCTTGTTTATAATTTGTAAACGTTGGTCTGTATCTTAAAGCTTAACCCAAGAATGTGTTATTATAATAAAATAAAAATTCTACATGCAAAAGATAAAGGAAGCAAATAAAAAATAAAATTGCGTTCAAAATAAACCAATTTATTAAAAAAAACTACATTTCCAAACTTATTCTACTTTTGATAAACAAATTGACTAGAATTTCGTTGTGCAGCGGCGCCATCTCGAGAGCATTATTGCACTGGTTATTTTTATTAATGACAACACTGCACTTGTCAATATAAAACTTAAAAACTAAAAATATATCCCGTCAGAAATAAGTAAATTCATGAACACAATACACAAACTAAATAAGTAAATAATGAGAATTATTTCTCGCTTACTGTAAGTATGACAGACTGTGTCCATTGCACTATTTAAAAATAATCATTTATATATTTTAATACTAAATATTCGATGATATTTGATATGTAAGTAAATCTTACTCAAATACGAAAATATACTTTGAATTATTTAAATAAGTGGACTATATTTTAACGAATAATGCTTACAATTGGCAAAATTCCTATAGTTATTTATTATCATTTATGAATATCGTCGCGTAAATTACTATAATCGACAAAACTGTCTCGTAACAAGCTCGATATGGCCATTTATATTTGAGCGTTTTACAACAAACAAGTTTTGTGCATTTCACATTTGTTTATAAAAATAATGTTAATTATCTCTTAAAGTATACCTACTTTATACCTACCTAAAATATAATGTACCATTATATTTTTTCTTTATTATTATTATTTATTAAGAATAGAGATGAGTATTAACTATTTTCGTTAAACAATCCGGCGTATAGTATAATTTATATATCAAAGCAAAGTCGCGAAGGATGTAAATATGCACACACGTGCCGTCGTCAGTTATTCCTCAGTTTTTGTTTCACATTTGCAAACAATAGACGCGGTAATACCTTCGCAACGTTGCTTTATATCTCTATTGCATTATACAATCTACTCTACAGAAGAAACTTCTTTTATAACAATTTTGCAAAGGCCTAAATCAATGTATGCTATTCTAGAAGCCTCGTGAGACTTATCTTACGCTAACATAACCTAAATTTTATCACATTTTTATCCTCCCTCTAATTGCAATGATATTTAATTAAGAAAGGTACATTGATACCTTAAACCCTTAATTGAGATCGAATCGAATAGGTGTTATATAGGTATGTATATTTATATATCCATCCTTATATATTATATATGTCGGTGCAACGACGTTATACGACTACCCTCAAACTACTAAATAATTATAACTAGCTAAAATTTACTTTGATCTTTTTAAATAAGTGGTTGATTAATGTAATGAAATAATTAAATTAACAAATGGCAACACTCTTAATTCTTGTGAGTCATGGTTTGCTTTAAATCCGAGCGCCCGACGGCACAGAGCACATTCACGCGCCGGCCGTCGGAGCGTTCGGAGCTCTCTCTATAATTACGACGTGGATAAAAAGGGCAGTAAAATACCTACAGGCGTTCTACTTCGAGTATGAGCGTCTGCTCTGATGATGGTGACGTCAGAATTGCTGACGTCACTCTTTTTAAAAATAGCCTTTGGGCCCTTCTTCCGTCATATATATAATATATAAGTCACCTCGTTTACTCATATCACCTATCTTTTAAATATCATTACTTAAGCTTCCTAGCATTCTTACGTCTATTAATTTGAGCCATTTTATATTATTAAATGTTGCGTCACACGAACACATACAAAACCCTGTGTTCATACATCAATATTTATACACATTTTATTTTACGAATATTTCATGAAAGTATTATTAAGATCGTCACAATTCGTAAATATAAATGCTATTTAAACAATACAGATGTTAAACAAAATGGCAGATTGTGAAATCAGTCAAATAATGAAAATTAACACAGATAACATAGACCGCTGTTAATAATTAAAATATTTACTATTTAACTTACATTAAATAAACATTTAAAATAATTGCAGTTGTTTTGCATCAGTATTTATAGAAACACAGGTCCTCATAGCATCGTGACAATATATAACGAAAATATATTTATAGTATAATAACAACATTCTTACTAAGTTGTTATTTTTACAAAACAGTCACGATTCGAATAAAATCACATAATTTCTAATAATACTACGATATTCGTAAACTGTAATGTTGAGGTAAAGATTTATCTGCGTCCAGATATTTTGAATAAAAAAAACTATTTCTCTCTTCAAAATACAAACAGAGCAGGAAATAAAATTGAAAAATAATTCCTTCAGAATAATTGTAACAGCAACATTTTAATGTAATTTATAAAAAATATGGTTATACCATTCGATACTATTTAGCACTTTGCATTTAACTTTGTAAGAATCATACTTCATCATACTATAAGTTGAAATAGAGATTTGATAAAACTTTTTTCAAAGCTTTTAAGTTTATGAACATAAGGCTGAATTTCCTTTAACTATATCTATCATAACAAATTACAATATGTCCAGTTAAAGCATAACATATTAATGTATATTTGAGAATTCCATCAAACTATATCGATCAATAAATAATATCACTTGAATACAACCATTGTACTGTGACGTCATATGGGCTAACCTACCTTGTTGTTTTAGGTTTAAAATAACAACTAAGTATCTATTCAGCACTACAGTCTACGTCAGAGTAATCGTGTAGATAAAAATTTGGCGTTTTTACATATTCCATGTGTATGTGAAAAGCCAAGACAAGTAAAACGTTGCTTACTTTATATAGCAAAAGTTCAATTTAGGACTGAAACATGATAGTAAGAATAGGTATAAGATACGTTCTAGAATATGTAAATAAACAAATATATTATTTTTTTTTTCAGAAATATAGTAACATCAATTAAATGAATTCATTTTCCGATATTTTCGTTTACAATCGAATTCTCAGACGCTATCGCTAATGTATTATAGTACATTATTATTTAATAATAACAGAAAACAGTTAACAATTTTTATACATACATATAAATTTTCGGTTCACTCATACAAAAGATAAATCATAAAACTAATAGGAAGACCATTTGAGAAATTTAGAAATCCCAAATCAAGGAACATATTAGAGTACACGAGCGACCTGAACATTTGTGTCAATCGAGACCAATATATAACGAAAAGGAAGACCAAATAAGAATAAATACAAACTGGATAAGATATATAGGTGTCATCAAAACTGTGCCTTATGTTTTGTGCCATAAGGCTCACAATAAGATAAGAGAATTCGCATTCCAATACGAAAACTGGGTAAGTATAGGAGGTGTCAACTGTGCCTTATATCTAGGTACATAAGGCTCACAATAGCATAAGAGAACTCGTATTCCAATTCGGAAACTGGGTAAGATATATAGGTGTCATCAAAACTGTGCCTTATGTCCAGGTACATAAAGCTCACAATAGCATACGAGAATTCGTATTCCAATCTAATTATCAGTACATTTATAAAGGATATACGCCATGCATGATGAGGAAACCGTGCAGATCTCTGGGCACTTGGTCGGGTTTGTACCGAACTCCGTGGAGCGCTAGTGCGGCGGCCGACAGACAACTTAGTCTGGGGTTTAGTGCTGAACGGACTATACTTTCCGCGGGACCTGAAAATGTTCGTGATGTCAGAAAAAATATACTGGTTAGAAACAATACAGTGGATAGGTGGATATATAGATTTCACGTCCAAGATACCAAAAATTATATAAATAAAGTTTGTGATTCACCAGTGTTAAAAAAATTAGTAGATTTAATTAAATTGCCGTAGTCGGTAGTCGTTGCCGGATTTAAGTAACTTTGTTGCAGGACATATTATAAACATATCGACTAGCTACATTGAAGTCACTCTAAGAGTAGACTATCAATTTATGAAATAGAGTCGATTACCACAATTATACAGGGTTACTTGTAAAACACCAGCAACCTCGCAGGATAAGATAGCTAACATCATAAGTAACAACATTTGTTCTACGACTATTGGCAATAAATAATTTTTAAACGATTTTTTAAGCTTTGATTGTACTCTCCTAACATTTGTAAGTCTATGCGCTGACTGTCGCAGATAGGTCAAGTTCAAAGGCGCAAGCATTTTACATTTATCATTTTACAGTCTAGTACAGCACAATCTACTATATTACATACTTGACTTTACTATATTACATAACTGGCGCTCACCATCAATAGCGGCGACGAGCGGCGTGATCCCGTCCGCGTCCATCGCGTCCACGTGCGCGCCGCGCGCCAGCAGCTCGCACACGCACCCGCACAGCGACTCGCTCCACGCCTCGCGCTCGTCTAGACACAACACTGCACATTTATACTTAGCCTCTGCGTGCCACGACCCTGTTGCCGCTACCGAGTGTCGTTGCGAGCAAATCATTACACGACACTCGTATACAGATTGTTAAATAACTGGAAATCCATACAAATCAACGCATACAACAATCAAATCTCACACGCACCCGCACAGCGACTCGCTCCACGCCTCGCGCTCGTCTAGACACAACACTGCACATTTATACTTAGCCTCTGCGTGCCACGACCCTGTTGCCGCTACCGAGTGTCGTTGCGAGCAAATCATTACACGACACTCGTATACAGATTGTTAAATAACTGGAAATCCATACAAATCAACGCATACAACAATCAAATCTCACACGCACCCGCACAGCGACTCGCTCCACGCCTCGCGCTCGTCTAGACACAACACTGCACATTTATACTTAGCCTCTGCGTGCCACGACCCTGTTGCCGCTACCGAGTGTCGTTGCGAGCAAATCATTACACGACACTCGTATACAGATTGTTAAATAACTGGAAATCCATACAAATCAACGCATACAACAATCAAATCTCACACGCACCCGCACAGCGACTCGCTCCACGCCTCGCGCTCGTCTAGACACAACACTGCACATTTATACTTAGCCTCTGCGTGCCACGACCCTGTTGCCGCTACCGAGTGTCGTTGCGAGCAAATCATTACACGACACTCGTATACAGATTGTTAAATAACTGGAAATCCATACAAATCAACGCATACAACAATCAAATCTCACACGCACCCGCACAGCGACTCGCTCCACGCCTCGCGCTCGTCTAGACACAACACTGCACATTTATACTTAGCCTCTGCGTGCCACGACCCTGTTGCCGCTACCGAGTGTCGTTGCGAGCAAATCATTACACGACACTCGTATACAGATTGTTAAATAACTGGAAATCCATACAAATCAACGCATACAACAATCAAATCTCACACGCACCCGCACAGCGACTCGCTCCACGCCTCGCGCTCGTCTAGACACAACACTGCACATTTATACTTAGCCTCTGCGTGCCACGACCCTGTTGCCGCTACCGAGTGTCGTTGCGAGCAAATCATTACACGACACTCGTATACAGATTGTTAAATAACTGGAAATCCATACAAATCAACGCATACAACAATCAAATCTCACACGCACCCGCACAGCGACTCGCTCCACGCCTCGCGCTCGTCTAGACACAACACTGCACATTTATACTTAGCCTCTGCGTGCCACGACACTGTTGCCGCTACCGAGGGTCATTTCAAGCAAATCATTACACAACACTCGTATACAGATTGAAAAACAACTCGAAATCCATACAAATCAACGCATACAACAATCGAATCTCACACGCACCCGCACAGCGACTCGCTCCACGCCTCGCGCTCGTCTAGACACAACACTGCACATTTATACTTAGCCTCTGCGTGCCACGACACTGTTGCCGCTACCGAGGGTCATTTCAAGCAAATCATTACACGACACTCGTATACAGATTGAAAAACAACTCGAAATCCATACAAATCAACGCATACAACAATCGAATCTCACACGCACCCGCACAGCGACTCGCTCCACGCCTCGCGCTCGTCTAGACACAACACTGCACATTTATACTTAGCCTCTGCGTGCCACGACCCTGTTGCCGCTACCGAGTGTCGTTGCGAGCAAATCATCACACGACACTCGTATACAGATTGTTAAATAACTGGAAATCCATACAAATCAACGCATACAACATTCAAATCTCACACGCACCCGCACAGCGACTCGCTCCACGCCTCGCGCTCGTCTAGACACAACACTGCACATTTATACTTAGCCTCTGCGTGCCACGACCCTGTTGCCGCTACCGAGTGTCGTTGCGAGCAAATCATTACACGACACTCGTACACAGATTGATAAACAACACGAAATCCAAACAAATCGACGCATACGGCAATCGAATCTCACACGCACCCGCATGTAAATTTAATAAAATGATTGCTATACTATAATAGTACTCGATTTGAATAACATAAATTTTCACCGCGACTTCAGTCGCGACGAACCTATGTATGTGAGTACATGCTACTATCGAGATTAATACACCTGTGAGCCAAATTTAATATAGATCCAATCAGCTTTTTATCATATACCATGACACTCACAAAAATCATGATGACGTTAGTAATTAATACCTAAGAAAAATAAACAAATAATTAAGATCCACCTAAATATTTTAAAGAAAACTCACCCGGCATAAGCTGATAGGACAATAGAGCTACATGCAGCGCTGTCCTTCTCGAATCGTCTGCCACGTCGACATCGACCCCGCAATCTAGTAGCAGCCGTGTTGTCCTTGTGCAGGGAAATCTGAAGCAAGATAAATAAAAAAGACGTGTGGCACTCGGGGACTGCCGCGGTAAAGCTATTGCATAGCATGCCTTCAAGCCACACCTCCGAGCCCGTCGGAGTGGGGAGCATGAGGTTTTTTCGTTACGGAATTTCTCGATTCGGTCCCCGCGCTCAAGGCCCGCGATAGAAGCTATGCAATAGCTTAAAAAGTGTACATGTTTTTAAGTATAATAAAAAAGTACTTTTAGCGTTTTTTGAAAAAGATTGAAACAGAAAAATTTCGTACGTCGTCGTCGTTGCCAAAATTAAACAGGATCAGACGGGTGGCGCCAGTTTTCAAATAAATAAAATAAATTTAAATCCGTTCACCTAAATAATTAGTTTAATTATTAGTTCGAAGACAATGTCAAAAAAATATAGTCGAATTGAGAGCAAATTCTCAATTTCTTTCTTTCGAGAGAAGATTTTTGAAGTGAAATTTCTTTTGGCGCGTTGAGAGTAAAATTTCAAAAAAAAAGGCAACGATTTTGAT